>JBAJFE010000004.1:1295833-2591666 GCA_037903355.1 Trichuris trichiura | reverse complement strand
GACTAAACGACAAGTTCGGCTTTGCTATACGCGCAACCATAAATGGAATTGGGTACCACCTTCAGCAGAGCGCAATTTGTTACTACTTGATTTGGATCGACCACGTCGACAAGAGGTTCCGAAATAGCTACGTTCCGAATGCTCGACATGTCGAAACCGTATACATTTTCCCACCCTACAGTAAAACAAAAGATAATCAAGTTCAATAATTGAAAGGCAAAAGTTGTTTTACAATTGATCTTTTCATCTTTGTACTGACGATCCTCGATAGCGCAGATGAACAGCGACGCTCGGTCGGGAAATATCATTCCGTTCGGTTTCTAAACGAAGCGTACCAAGAAACAAACCTGAAAATCGGAATGGAAATTTTACCAGCCATTTGTCGCGAGCGAAGATGACAGTATTAAGCATTGATTCGTAAAAAAGACAATAGCCCATCCATTCGGATACAATAATGTCGACTTTTTCAATTCCGTCGGGCAGCTCGGCAACGTCCTCAACTTTTTGCTGCACTATAGTGATCACTAAAAGGCGCGAGGTGAGCGCGGGGTGCCGCCTGCTTGCAACTGTACCGTGATCAAGTCGATTTCGCTTGATGATGTCCTGCGATTGGATGGCAATTTTTGAAAATTCAATCTGGAACGTGAAGTAAACACGTCGAATGATTGCGGTGTTTACAAAGGGTCATCGATTCACCCCGATAACGCGCCGGGCGCCGGCATGGGCCGCGAACATGGACAGTATACCTGTACCACTGCCGACATCTAAAACGACCTTTCCTCGGAACAAGTGCGAATTGTGATAGATCGCGTTGCGATAAGTTAGCGTTCTAACTTCGTCTTTGAGCATTTCCTGAAATAATGCCATTCGTTGACTGACGCAGAGGCGAAATGGAAATTTTAAAAAACGAATTCAAGCAAACTCGCAAGCTCAAGCGGCTGACTATCGAAAAGTGAATAGTCGTTGGATAAACGAACCTCGTGAATGCCGAAGTGGGCGTAAGAGTCGAAGTAGTAGTCTTGGCTGGTCATGTCTTCGGCGGAACCTTGCAAAGCGCCAACCGGCCGTTCTTCCGACGCTATCGGGCCGTTAGCCTGCGCGTCCACTTGGACAGGAAAAGCGCTCTACAAGTGTGAACGCTAAAATTTTCACTACGACCTACTCGCTAATGATACCCACCATTTTGTAAAAGTAAAACCAAATAGTACCCTACAGCTAAGAATGTCTAATTAAAGAATAGCAGGTAACATTCGTACTGTAATAAAAGTAACCGCTTAGTTAGATAAAAATGAAGACGACATGGAATTGCTTGCATTTAGGGCAGCTTAAGCGTAACTTCTAAGCTGTTTTTTTGTCGGTTTAAAAATTTGTGCTCTATCCCGGAAGGCGTAGAGGGGAGCATTAATCAAATAACACCTTAGCATCCTTATTCCTACTGTACGCAGTGTATACGCCTAATAGTTTGTTCTTGCGGGACGGTAATAGTGTGTACTTTATCGATATTTTATTTGAATTTAAAATTTTTAAATTACGCGTTTGATGTCGGTACTATTAAAGTCCTCACGTTTCAGAAAGCGCTTTGAAGCCGAAGACCGAATGAGTCAGTTGCTCAGCCGCGGTGGTTTTTTACGCTTTATTTGCTTGCAAAAACGTCATACGAGTCGCCGTGTGCCAAAGCCTGGGTACGAACACACTCCGCTTTTTTTTCTCTCGGATAATAATAAATTCCAACCGTGTTAAGCATCAGACCAGTTTTTTAAACTCCTGTTGTTCCCCGCTTCCTTTGTTCTTTACTTTTTGTCTTGGAAAAGTTATGATCGTCGCTTGTTTATGAAAAATATTCCTTTTCCATTTTAAAACTGATCTATACGCGAATCCAATTTGCATTCCGTAATTATTTTTTCTTCTCTTTTGCTTCTGTAAGTTTTTCCGAAGATGTTTTGGCATCCTACTATTTTCGCTAGATGTTAGCCCTAAGTCTGAAGAATAATGTTGGCTTTGCTATACGTAGAAGGTAATACGCATAGAGCTTACAAGCTGCTGATTTAAAAGGCAACAAAAGAACGTGTAGTAATTCAAGACTTCCGCCCCTATCTTGCTTAAGCGTACTTTAAGTAGGTATTGTAGAAACGTAAAAATGATCAGAAAATTTTTGTTTCCGTCGTCAGAAAGACAAGCTGTAAGCACCTATAATGGTCTTTTGTTTTTAGCATTGTGCTACATGATAACTAAGAACTTTCTGGCTAGTTTAGCGTTGCATCTTTTTTTTCATGTGTCGTAGGACCGTCAATAATTTGTTTTTAATATTATTGCAGCAAACCTCCGCATCTGCCGTTGGCTAAGTCGAAACGCTATCGAGTTATGCATATACCATGGCAAGATCCCGAAGAGGTTAAAGAGATGCTTTGGAGGCGTCACGCTTACAACTGTGCCGTCAAGTCGATTAGGTAATTTTAAAAATAGACGTTGCACGCCTCATTACGGTTATCATTAAATTTGTTGTCTGCAACTTTCAGAGAATACTATCGGCAATGCCTTGCCGGCCTGCAAACGGAGAGTATGGCGAGCGCCTCTTATCAAGACGAGATTGCTCAAGAATTCAAAGCATTGCTTGAGGAGAACGATGCCCTGAATGCGAAGCAGGCGGACAAGAGGTAAGTTGAATTTTTCCAGCTGCGCTTGTCGACGACATTGCTCTTGCAGAGAAGCCAAAGCAGCCGAAAAGCGTCGAAAAATAGAAGAGGAAGTTGAAGCCATGGTTGAAAAACACGTTCAAGAGACGCTGACGGAAATGGCGAAAAGAGAAAAGGAAGTTCTCGAATGGATTGTAAGTTTTACAGTATACAAAATAATCAGGTACATTGCATTTGAATATAATCGCTTCAGGAAAAGTCGAAGAACTTCGTCACGCTTGACAACATGGACGAAATGATCGAGCGAGCGCTTGAATCCCCGGTGGATTTCAACTACGCTTTGGACACCAAAGGTCGGATGTTCAAGGGCAAAGCGCCCGCGAAATACAATACCGAAAATTTACTGCTGGCTAAGCCGGTATCCGAAGAAACTGCGGCGCGTATACCTGCCGGTAGACTAAAGGATTTGTTTGGAGAAGAAGAAGAACAAGAATCAACGCAAGAAGCGGTCGTAAAATGAAATAAAAAATGCGTATTGCAAGACTTGATCTTACAACCGGTCTTTGCCGTGCCTATATCCGAACTAACCGATCGAAAAATGTTGCGCTTTTTTAAATCTGAACTTTAAGCAATACAATGGAAAAAGCGGAGGCGTCTCCCTCGAAGGGAAAATGCGAAAACGTCGAAGGCACCGGCGAGGACGTCGACGCCGAAGTTCAAAAGTATACGGTAAACGAGGACCTGTTAATCAAATTGGAACTCGAAATGGACGAACAAACTAAACTGGTGAGCGTACAGCGGTTTTGACGATCTTGTCAGCTTGTTTTGACTAATCAGGAGCGCATGCAAGAAGCAATGACTACAAAAGAAAAAGGCAACGAGTATTTTAAGAGCAAAGATTACTTGGAAGCCGCAAAGCTGTACACCGAGGCGCTGGAGACTTGTCCTCCGTCTTTTTCGCAACAGAGGGCGGTATTTTACGGGAACCGCGCAGCTTGTTTTACTAATATGGTAAAGGCGGACTTTTTTTTGTCGCTGTTGGCTAGTTTTTTCACAAAAGCTCTCTCCTATTGTTCAGAACAAGATGCCGATGGCTATAGAAGATTGCAATATGGCGCTAAGCCTCGACCCGAACTATCTGCGCGTGCTTCGAAGGCGCGCCAGCTTGTATCAGCAGGATGAAAAAACGTTGGAAAAGGCTGTCGAAGATTTAAAATCGATTCTTACGCAATGTCCAACCGATACGAGCGTCCGGAATTCCTTACAAGTTCATACTTAAAGAGTAGTATGGTTTGCTGAATTTTTATTTGCGTTGCTTTTGCAGGAAGTTGAAAGGAAAATTGGGCAGAGGGACGCCAAGTTGAAAGAGGATATGATGGCCCAATTGAAGAGCCTCGGCAACGTTATCCTTAAGCCTTTCGGTTTGTCGACGGACAATTTCAGAGTGCAGCAACGGTCCGACGGTTCGTTCAACATTGAAATGGCCAAATGAACTAAACGACCTTTTTATACATCCCCTCCTTAATACGAATCATTTTTTCGTTTTGACCAGGTTACTTGCTTGCCTTTTAGGAGAATATTTTTCGGACACTGTCCACTGCTTCTCAATGCTGTACACTGCTTAGAAACTAAGTTGCATATCTTTTGCCGTGTTAGCGAAATTGGTCTTCAAATGCGCTGCTTAACATCAAAAAAAGGCTCTTGTAAAACTTTGATGCTTATGCGTACTATTACTGTAGACTTTTTATTCAACTCCAAATGAGCACTTTCTTGTTGGCATATCGTTGTACGTAAGTTTTGAAATTTGAATTTTTTTTATCAGCTAATCAACTTTAGGGGTCAGCCAAACGTTCATTTATTACTAAGTTGGCTGTTTCTTCAGTACAACTGCTTTTAAAACTATTTTTTTCTCGTATCTTCGTTGGCACTAAGACTTGCCAAGCATATCATGGTTAATTCAAGGTTAAATACGCATCAAGCTTATCTACGACTGATTAGTCCGAAAAATTCGATTTTGTATCCATATTTTCAAAGAGAGTATTGTTTCTTCCGTTTACTATTTCTAATGCGTAATGCATTGGAATTATTATGTGCGGTACGAAGAGTGGTCAACGAAGGTGGAAGTCTTATTTTTCCATTGTTTGAATTGCCTATCAAACATCTTGTATTGAAATTTTTATCATTGATTGAATGTTTCGAAAAACGGGGAGTCTTTTAGCAGGCTTAGCTTGTTTCGCTGATAACAGTTTGACTCTCGATTATGCAAATTTCGGTAACTCGACGAACAAAAATTGATAAGAAGTAAAACAATAAACTTTCATTTTCTTGCCGATAAAAGTCTGGGTTAATAACGATTCCAACCATTTATGGTGATTTTAAAAGAGGAGAAACAAGACGTTTCTACTTCTGTTGATAACCGCTTGTTAACATTATTGTACGGAAAAGCTACCCGCTCAAAAAATCGTTTAATTGCGAAGCTTTCGGGGATCACCTGTGCCCGTCTTCAGCGCAGGTAACTGACAGAATGAGTGCTGGCACGCCCCTTATGTGGGACTAGTGCTTTAAACCGCGGGAGACTTAGGTCATTTTAAAGGGGATCCGACATTATTTTAAAAAGGGGGGGGGGTCAGGTAGTTGAGGGGACCGGGGACAGCGGAAGGGAATTAACCGGGCTGGGGATACTTCCAAGTCATCGAGGTGCACCGTTATCGTCCCTGTACAGGCGATTCTTGTAGGCGGCAGCAGTTGGTGGCCCTGATGATGTTGGTCCAGGTGTCACTGATTGCGATGCCACCGTCCCTGTTAATGTTGGAGTTGAACTTTATATAAAGTGCTTCCTTCATCTTCCTAATCGTAAAGTGCCTTTCTTTGCACAGCACTTTTGCACACAGCTGACCCGTGCATTGCGCTGCGTGCTGTGCCACTGCTGAACTCTGGTTGGCTTTCTCCATGGCAACTCGCGGATCCAGTGTTGGCGGACGGCCACTTGACGTGATGGACGGTTCTCCGTTCAAACGGTTGACCGCGTTCCTGTACCTGGTTAAGGACCTCATGTGCTCCTGCCCACACTTGATTGCATAAACTACCCCAGGGCACTGGTCCGGAGGTATCCTTTCTTTGTCATTCCGTAATATTGAACGGAGGCTTGGGTTCCCTTTGAACCAGACTTGGAAGCTTAGTCTGTTCCCAAGGCCTGCGTAATATGGGAGGATCAGGCGCAGTCCTGGAGCAGGTCTTTTTGTCCTTGTCCTTCCTCCCAGTTTTCGCTGGATTGTTGAGTTTATTATGTGGGTACTCTTTTCAAAGGTTCGTCGTAGGTGCCTCAGTTCCTCTTCCAAATATTCCGGATCGCAGATCGCCAAAGCTCGGTCCACCATCCCCCCAATATCCCAATCATAATGTGTCGCGGATGGTGCGACGTGTACTCAACATATTTGTCTGAGTGCGTCGGTTTTCGGTAGACAGTAGTTTTTATACCCTCTTGTGAGCGAATGATGAGGATATCCAAGAACGGGATTTTTCCTTCAAACTCTTTTTCAATGGTGAATTTTATCGTGTTAGGGAATTCATGGTTTAATACTTCGAGAAAGACCTCTTCGTTTCCCCTTTTGATTATTGCAAAGATGTCATCCACGTATCGTTTGAAAAACGTGGGCGCACTTTCACCATCAGTCTTGGAAAACACTCGCTGTTCCAAATATTCCATGAACACCTCCGCCAGTACCGGTGATAGTGGACTTCCCATCGGTGCACCGTTTTTTTGTTTGTAAAAGGAGCCCTGGAAGTGGAAGGTGTTCGCCCCAAGCATGCAGAAGGAACATAGCTTGACTATGTGGAACGGGTTGAGTTTAGTGCGTCGAGGTAGAGTGTCGTCTGAATTTAGTAAGTCTAGTAAGATCTTTAAGGTTTCCGGTATCGGCAAGCTGGTGAATAAATCTTTGACATCATAGCTGACCATGATATCTGTCGGTGTGAGGTGTATGCTTTTGAGTTCCGTGCAAAAACACCTGCTGTTTTTAACTGAGGACTGTTGCCGTCCCACTAAAGGTTGAATTAGTCGCTTCAGGTACGAACTTAGTTCAGAAGTGATGCTGTAGATCAGCCATTCTCAACGGGGGGCCTGGGGCCCCCAAGGGGGGCCGAGAGGGTGTCAGGGGGGGCCGAAATCGAAAATTTTTCAGAGGGGGGGGGGGCAGGAGGCCGTCAAGGGGGGCTGAAAAGCCTTATTGAAACAAGCGTAGTTAGGTAGATCGGAAGGGTGAAAATTTATGCCAGTCCTCTATAGAGGATTGGTTAACCCTTAGCAGCATCCCTTTATAGAGGATTGGCATAAATTCTCACTCGACTCGACGAAGTTGTTTCATTGTTAGTTTCGAAGAACCCCAAGTGCTCTTTTCAAATGATTTGACGACGATATATTCGCATTGTATCATTGCATTAACTTGATCCTAGGAGGTTGCCGTTGAAAGCTGATTGGCTCCTATACAAAAAACGCAAGAATTAATCGACCAATAGGAAAAGGGGGGGCCTGGCGCCTGAGGACACCTTCCAAGGGGGGCCTAGCGCAGAAAAGGTTGAGAATGGCTGCTGTAGATGGACGACACTACCGGTCGGAAAGGAATGTCGGCCTTGTGAATTTTGGGCCAACGGGAGACTTGCCCTAGCTTCTTGCCTATTCTGGTTAGAGTTTCATCTCCAGTTTCTTGCGCAAAAACCTGTATCAGGCATTTCAAAGTCTTGTGTGAAACCTTGGTGGGGTCGTCTTGAATGGGCAAGTATACCGTGTTGTTTAGGAGGGCGGACATCCTGTTTTGGTAAAACGACTTATCTAACACTACCACTATGTTGCCCTTGTCAGCTTTTGTGATCACTATGTCTGTTCGTGACTTCAATTGTTTAAGTGTACGAAATTCTGACCTCGTTAAGTTTGCCCTTCCATAGTTGTGCCTCAGTATTAAGGACGATATTGCCTGCTTTATGTCTGTCGCCTTCTGGTCATCCACTGAGAGGAGCCCATGCTCCGTGGAAGCAATAATGTCTAATATACGGGGGTTGACGTGGGGTGGGGGCAAAGTTTAGGCCTTTTCTGAGAACCATTAAGTCGCTTTCTTGTAAGGTGACAGAACTCAAATTTACCACTGTCCGTTCTGTTGTCCGTTCATTTGTAGAGTTGTCCTGGAAATCTTCTGGTCCTAGCTGGTGTCCTCCATTCTTGTCTCGTGGTGGCATAATGACGCAAACTTTCGGTCTAGGTCTCGTTTTTGGGCCCTACGTACTGCCATGCGCGTAGACCCAATGTGGTTGTCCAGGCCTGACAGGAGAGCCCTGTTCACTGATCCAGAAATGTGTGACCAGATGGTGTCTGAAGCCGCCCGGAAGCCAGCTAAACGCCGCCTGTGGTCCCTGATAGTACTCCGCATTAATGCCATGCCAGCCGAGAACAGAATGCGGGAAACATGGTGGTTGTCCCTTTGATACCAATGTAATTGGAAACCTTTCGGTAGGATTCGGCAATCCCTGCACTTTAGTAGGAAGTTTAGCTTTCCTTGTTAAAGTTCACATTTTAAAGCCAGCGATTCTAGCCTTCTTGCCTCTGCCAACAAGTGTGCTCCGTAAACATAGCGAATTTCTTTGAAAACATAGCTCCTTTTAACGGGTGTGTGTGTGTTAACATTATTGTACGGAAAAGCTACCTGTTCAAAAAATCGTTCAGAAAAGCTTCGCAATTAAACGATTTTTTGAACGGGTAGCTTTTCCGTACAATAATGTTAACACACACAGACCTGTTAAAAGGAGCTATGTTTTCAAAGCGATATCCGCTTGTTTCTAAATCACTGACTGAAATTGTCATCAGCAGAAGTAGAGGAGAAAGCGGCTGTCAATGCAAGCGTGGACTTGCCACCTTGGAGCCAATCTCCCCTTCGTATCCGATCATTTATTCATGGGTCGACGCTCAGAGTTGCAGTAACCTATACGAGCTGTTATCAACAGAAGTAGAAACATCTTGCTTCCCTTCTTTTAAAAATTAGCATAATTGATTGGAACTGTTGTCAATCCGGACTGTTATCAGCAAGAAAACGGACGCTTATTGTTTTACCGCTTATCAATTTTTACTCGCCAAGTTATCAAAATTTGCATAATACAGTCAAACTGTTATCAGCAAAAGTGGAGGGCCAATCATATGCAAAATGTTCGTAATAAACCTTTCTTTTTATCGCTCATTCAAAAAATAACCCGCAATATCATTAAGCTGAAAAAAACTGCGAAGATAAGCTTTATCGGCTTAAGAAGAGAGTACAGCTTAGCAGCGGCGATATTTTTATTTTGAGGAAGGAGTTTGTAGAACCGTGATGGCTTCAACTACTTCGACCTCAACGAAACGATCGCGCTATCGAAGTCCCCTTGGCACAATTTCGTACGGTAATTAAAGCGTTTTAATTAAACCTCATTTTAATTAGCTTCCTATAGTGTCTGTAGCAACAGAAACTGATTTTGAACGACATGCACTTTCGATCAGATTTAAATAGGAACAGTGTCTTCAACGGGTAAACGCGCTGTGCATCGTTCGGGCAACTTTCATACTGTGACATTAGATTCATTTAAAAGGCGTAATTTCTCAAGTTAAGGAGAGACGATTTTTTATGAATCGAGCGCTTCTCTTTTAGATTGATCTGTCGTATGGATTCGCGTAAAAAGTCTCATTCGACGCCATAACTCAGCACGACGTTGTCCCGCCATGTTAAAGCTTCAATATGATCTCAAGATGTAAAGTTATGCCGCCGCTCTTGTCAGAATTCAAATTTCAGTCCGCAAAGCTTAACACACCCTATGTTTACTTTTCAGGAAGAATGTTAAAACACCCTGAAAAGATTATCTTTAAAAAGAACCTGAAAATCGAGGTTCAAACTGACAGTAAGCCAGTAGAAAGTCTTGTACGTAGGAGATATGGTTACCACAAGTTCACAAGTCTTCACCGCTGTTAGATAAGGGGCGCAATGTTTGACGGGATAGCTTTTTTGTTTGTCGAAGAAGAAAATATTCAAATCGTTGAAACGTCATAAACATTGCCTCGGGTTTTCAGCTATGATAATAAGGCTTCACTAGTGTTCACATTATCACGACAGGCGATGCTAAACACGCCTACTTTATGTCATAGACATATAAGGGTCGCTTCTAACTTCATAGGTGCAAAAAGTTTTAAGACAAGTTTAGCATAACGTATTTAACGAATCACGCGTACATACGGAAAGTTTACTTTTTTGCTGACCTTTCAAAATGTGAAATTATTGAGACGTTTCTGATGTTTTTTATTACAATTAAAAGGCAGGTCTGACCATGCCAATTCGTTTCCTAACCCGTCGTCAGTCAATTCACGTACATTCGGTCGCAATGGCATTTGGGGCAAAGAGAAGCGAGCAGATCGAGCAGACTATCCTGACAGTCGTTGGACAGCAGTGAGGAATGCCTAATTGCTCTAAGATTGAAAATCTCCTTTACCATTGCAACGGCTACGGCATTTTGGTAAGCCCGAGTATGCTTTGGATTGTAGTGATCGGCAAATTTATCTTGAAATGGTTCCACGGCCCCAACAGGTACTATACCGGTAGACTCGGATGAACCGCACCAAAGGACGCACAATTTTCGTTCGCCCAGGCGATGAACCTCCGCTGGCCAGTGCGAGTAGCCTTTCATTTTTGCCCAAACCACATCACCTACGCTAAATCGCCTTTGGTCACCTCCCAGACGACGCGGCCCTTCTACAGTACCAATAGGTTCCACCTTTGCCTTATCTAACTGCTTATCATTGGCCTTATTATCATTGCTACTATGATCACCTATTATGAAAGCAAATTTGTTGAACGAAATTACCGGCGGGAAAACTTCTTACTTGTACCAGCGTATTCATCCGGCATGTTTATCACAGTGGTCTTTTTGCGAGCTCTTTTCCCGTAGGTTATTTTCAAAGTGCAAGGACGTACAGCCGTCGCCTTTTTGACTCCGTTGTCCCCTGTACCGGAACCAATGGTACGCAAACGCGATTCCAAAGCTTGAATTGTTGAAGCGGAAAACTTTCTTTGACGCCTAGGCGGCAAATGTTCAATGAAACTGCGTCTTTTTCAAAATACGGTATTATACTTTGGTCTCAAGTAGTGATTAATACCGTTGAGGCATTCCGTGGTGGCACAGCTACTTCCCAAGTTGCTATTTTCGATTTTTCGAAGAACTACAGCCGAAACCGCTTTTGGATCATCCGGTATGTCGTCACGTTTGCAAGTAGAGGACAAAGATTTCCATAACTCTAAGCGCTTTGCAAAGGAATTATTCGTATCTGATCTGAGGCAAAAAAGAACTATGTTTATCAAAGCGTAAAGAAAGTTCGGAAAACCGTACTTGTCGTCCATTTTCATCATGACGCCGCAATAAATTGAACCGTTTACTTCGCTGGAGATCATCATCAAATAATCGCACTTGTAATCAACGTTCACCGTCAGCTGATCAACCGGCGATTCTGAAAAAAACGTTTTGAAACGGGCAACGAGGTTTGAAAACAAATACAAAAATTCCTACTGTTTGCGCACATATTCAAGTGGCAACGCAAGGCTGTACACTCTCTATGCAACGCTACTGTACAAATTCTTTGGGAAACAGGCAGCGGAAAACGGGCAAAACGCGCTTGCTGCAAAGGCAACTTCCCGAACGACGGCTGCACTTGGCTGGCTAAATAAATTGAAAAAATGCGCGGAAACAATGGCCGGACAAGCTTGATGCTCGACGCGACGAATCAGCGCCTAAAGGACATGCCGAACAGGCGGGAGTCGTTTCGGCAATAACCGGCGGTTTGCAACAAGCTAGGGGCTTCTATTGCGCCAAGGCAATCCTTAAAACAAAAAACATTGCAAGTAAACAAGCGAGTTGGGTAGAAACAATGCGTACACGGCGTAGCCAACATGCGAGATCACCGAACCGATTCTTCCCGGTAGTACCGTCTGGAGAGAGTACGGTCACTTGCGTCAACGAACCTGCTTTTCTTCAAGATTTCTTCACGGCTTCGCTAAGTTTGACAACCTGACAATCCGTATAGCATACTGTGCATCTTGATTCCAAAAATCCCTTTTGTCAAGCCTGCTTTGGACACTTGCTCGTTTTGTTAGGTAGATATTCGATTCGTGTTCCCTTGTGGCTAACATTTGTTAGCGAATTAAGTTACGAAACGTCTTGCGCTGCCGCACACCGTTTTGCTAACCGTTCCCTCGAACTTTTTTTCATCAGCTTAGCGGGGTTAGGCTTGCAGTGACCATTGGCGAGCTACGCAATTTTTTTCGTTTTAATTTTCCGCGAATCGGCTCTTCGCTCTTCTACAGCTCTTGTTGCTAGCTTCTCCAAGTTGTTAGCGGTTTTTTTCGAAATAAATTTTTCCGGCTTGCTTTCCCGCGGTTGGGCACTTTGCTTACGCCTAAAAGAACGCGTATACATGAAAAGAAAAATTTTAGCTAGTCAATTTCTAAATAAATTAATCGAAATGCGCTGCTTTTTTTGCCTTAACGCGTCGACAGTTCCCATGCTTTTCTGCCGACGTTTTTTATACTGGCGGAAAAAGAATTTATTTAACAGTAAAGGCGCTGTTGTTAAAACATGATCACTTTTCTAATGGCCTAGCAGCAACTGGTCCTGTTGTCATACCTGTACTCATGCACGCAGTTTGCTTGATGTAAATCCATTGTCCGTAATACATAGAAGGTATATGTAGTAACTATAAAGCCAGCGCATGTCTGCTATGTACAGCGTGCATTCTGTTCCTCAGTGAGCGTAAAACAGAGGTTGTGTATCGTATGCATACAAGCATTTCCGCAGTATACTTCGCCTATAAGTGCAATACCTGCGAGGCCCATGGTTTCTGTAGTAAACGTGTAGTACGTATGCTGTATGTACTTGGAGACGAAGCATATATTTACGTCATATATGGCTTATATGTGGTAGACATTGCTTATGACTGGGATGGCTACAGTGTAGATGTAGTATCTATCGTGTATTTAACCCAATCCATGAGACATTCATGAAGTCTATAGCACGTAGATGGCTTAAGCTGCATGTAGAGAGACTATTTATGTTATCTACTCTTTCTACGGCACAGATGTGATATTCTTGTTGCATATACTTGCAGATAGGAAGTATTTAGTGCAGGTATAGCGTAGACACGATACACTTGGCTTATAGAGCGACCCTTGCAGTAATTATGGCTCTGTACTTGCACACAAGACAGGTTTATGCCATTTATGGTATGCATATTGTGTAAACCGCTTTTAAGTAAGACATCCGCGACATTCCGGATCTCCAGGCACACATGCAGTGTCTATGGCGCCCGTAGCATACACGTAGTGTACATTGCTTATGAATAAGGTGTTTGTAATCTCTAGTGTCTCCAGGGTATACATGCAAGGTACTACGTGAATCCTGTTGATATAGCATAATGTATTCTGCAGGCGAGTATATGTGCTACAGGCACTGCTTTTGTGGCTGCAGAGCCTGCATATCACAAATATCCCGTTTACAAGCAATGTATGCCGCGTGTACGTCATCTGAGCTAAATATTTCTTCTATGCAGATATATACAACATGAATACTGCACTTATGCCGTAGAGAGGGTAGATGTAAGTACTTCCTTTATATGCAACTTAAACCATGTACATGTCATAAGTTTCATGGATATCCTATGCATGCAGTTATAGATACCATATATACCGCATTTATGACGTAGTGAACATTTATGCCTTAACTATCTCAGTTATGAGCAATGTGTACGGTGTAGGAGTCATATATTACATAAATGTTCCTCGTATGCACGTACGTACAGCATAGATATTACACATGTACCGTTAGAAACCGTGGGTTTCGGTGACATTCTGCTTATAGGCAAAGTATACCGCATGAATGTCGCAAATTCCGTAAATATCTTGTATGTATACGGTATACAACCTCTATATTAGCGTATGTTGTAGAAACTCTGGAGAACGGAAACTATCTTACATTTAAGCAGCATGTACTGTATGCGTGCTGCATACAGCTTAAGCACGTGCTCGTTTTATAGTTACTGTACATACGTTCCATGTATGCCTGCATGGATGAAGTCAAGTTGTTTAGGCTAAGTTGAAGCGCACTCTTATTTTAATGTTTGAGTTTGAAAATTTCTTTCTGCCTTGTTACAGCCAGTTGACCTGTTATAGATGGTTTTTATTGAGAAAAACAGAACTTCCGTGCTCTTAATGAGGGGCGGCCAAAGTCCTAACATGTCGAGATCCCGACTAGTTCGAAAATACAGCGTAAGCTATAACCTTATGGCATTTGTCCATAGGCATCTAGTAACGGAATGTATTTCAGTAGAGGCGTTATTAATTTGTCCCTGTTCAAGGTTAGTGATCCAGAAACCAGTCCAGTATAATAATGCCTCTACTCAAGTACATTCCTTAGCTAAAAGATGCCAAAGGGCAACTATCAGAAGGCTATAAATTACAGTGTATTTTTTTCGTCCCATTCGGGATTTCAGTCTGTCGGATTCTTGATTCAAACCCGCTCCTGATCACACCGAAGTTTTGTTTGGTAGAAAAACTTAATGAGGTTATTTTATTTTACGTCGAAGCGATATTTTACTTTTATTTTTTGCTTTTGTTTTTATTATTTAATTTTTGTTTTAGTCGCTATTCCCATCCAGTCGTTTCCATGACTATTAATTACCGTTGGCAACTTTTGCCGGTCATTTTGCTGTATACGATGATCAGCGGTGGCTTTTTGTGGACGCTTGGATCGCGAAGTTTGGTCATTGCCACGTGGTCATCCGCCACCAGTGACTCGCCCGCCAGTTTTCTTCAGTTGGGTTTTCTGTTCGGAATGGCTCAGCTGCCGGGAAAAACATTCTCTTTCACTAGTTGAGCTTTAATGCTGCCGCCTTGTTGGCTCGCCTTAACAGATTATTAATAATAACTTAGTTTGGAATGGTATACTGGAAGGAAACGTCTCCTGGTCAATGGTACTATGGGTCTTTTCCATTGTACTAGCAGTCGTGTCTGTGCTGAGCGGTCTTGCCACTGCTTGCTACGTTTCCTGGTTAATCCTTGCAAAATCAAAGGAAAAGAATTTTCGTTTATCCAATCTCTATTTGTTATGTATGTCGACTGGTTAGTGTTTTTCTTTCTTTCCGCCGACCAACTCGTAACTTACGCCATGCAGGTGCTTTGCTTACTTGCGCGGTTACAGTCTATTGCATTCATTTGCATAAGGCTTCGTATCAGTATGGCCGACTTGTTGGGTTCAGAAAGCTTCCAGTATTCAGGTTTAGTCCTTGAAAGCATTTTTTTTGATAAAATGACCGAATTTTATTTATTTTCCAGATTTGGCCACACCTTTTTCATTATTGTAGGTCTTGTCGCTCTCGCAACCGCAGCTTGTATTATTCTTGTACTCCTCAAGTTGGAACGTCTTTTGGGATACCGTCGAAAAGCAATGACGCCGGCGAGGTCCACACCTTTAGGTCCCTCAATTTCTAGTCGCTTTGGCTGCGATGCTTGCTCTTTTAGTTACTGAAAAATGCTTTTGTTTTTTTTTATGTTCCCTTATTTGTTTGTTTGCATTGTTTATCGAGCGCGGTTTGCTATCTCTTAGCGTTGAGTCGGCCGTACGAAATGTTTTGGTTTAGTTTTCAGCCGCAATGACGAAGTCGAGGCATAGAAAAAGACGGCATCCCATTGACATTAAAGTGGAGAATAAACGATTGACGAAATTGGCCAAAAAAGGGACTCCTTTGAAAAAACGCGATCGCCGTTTTCGTAGGGCGCTCAAGCGGAGAGCCCACTTCGACGAATGTCGTATACAAGATGAACAGTTGGATAAAGATTTGTTGGAAGCTAGACAAGTGCGCTACTCGGATGACGACGAGCTGGATGAGGAACCTCTTCCTCTTGACATGTTGGACCCCGACTACGACTTCACAATGCCAACTCAGCAGGCTTCAGACGAGTTTGCCATTTCCAGTAATAAGTAAAGATTAATGGTTTCAACTTGCAGCGAAGAGGCTAAAGACGATGTGGATGTTTACGAAGATTTTGAATCGGAGCGGCATTCCAAAAACCAACGACAATCAATTGATAAGAAGGAACGTCTTCTGCTACCTTTGAAAACGATTTCCGGAAAGTTGATCCTTGTCAAAGAATCGAACGAAGAGCCCGCTCAGTCCGAACCGACCAATGGCGGCTGTTCAACTCCTCAGCTGTCGGTTGAAGACGAAAAACCGCCCGACTTGATCAGCGTATACGCTACGCGTCAAAAAATTTTAAACGACTGCAAAGCGGAGATCGCGACCGTATGTTCGCAAGTGATCGCCAATCCGGGCGAAAATGTAGACAAAATTTAAATTAGCATATCCTTTTGCTTTACTCGACCTTTGCGGTTGTAGATATCCCGTTTGAAAAGACTTTTTGACATTGTGCATGGACGAAAGTATCCGGAAATACTTTTAACGGCGGGAAAATTGACCATCGCCTCTTTGACTCGAGTATTTGTCGATGTTGTACCCGGCTATTCAATTAGGGCACCCAGCGGTAAGGAGATGGCTCAGCAAGTAAGCATCGCACCGTATTTTATAAAAGTAACGACAGTTTTGCGCAGATGAAAAAGGAGACGAAGAAAATATGGGAATACGAACAGTCCTTATTGTCGGTATACCGAAAGTATCTGCAATTGTTGGAGAAGCTGATTAGGAGTAAAATTAGCATATAATGACGTTTTGTTTACTTTTAAAAAATTGGCCGTCTTTGTTGAAGGGGTAAAGGGCAATCGGCAACAAGTTATAAACGAGCAACTGGGCATTCTCGCTTTGAAGCAATACAGCGTTCTGCTACTTCGACATCCTCATTTCAACTATCGAAACAACATTTTAGTTGTTCTAATACCGTTGATGAATTGTAAAGATTCTACGGTAAGTTGGAGCGATTGAATCGATTTTTTCAATTTTTAAATACTAATTAATTTTTTGCACTCTTCCACTGTTCGTTAAGGTGGTACGAAAAAAGAACTGTTCGATGATTTCATATTTATTATGTAAATATATATGTTGCAAGAAAAAGTTTGAAAAAAATTGAAATAGTATCAAAAGCAGTTGCTATTGATCAATCTGTAGGTTGTTGCATTTATTAGTAAGAAATAGTATGCGCAGTTTGCGCTTCCATTTTAGGGATTGCCTTTTTTAGGTCAGAACTATTGCTTGCAACACTTTTCGTCAACTGTTTGACGAGGATGCAACGGGCGAAGTCTCACTGGACGCTGTCAAGTATATTAATCAGTTTATGCGAAAAAAGTCATCTCGGATACGTCCGGAAATGTTGGATACATTGTTGCATTTGCGCCTAGTGGTTAGCGCCTTTTTTGCTTGTGTTGCCTGTCCTTGTCGACTTGTCTATAAGTTTTCAGTCTGCCAAAAATTCCGCCTCCGCAAAAGAGGAAACAAAGTCTTCAAAAGGCGATGACCCGTTTAGGAATATGAGCGGTCGAAAACGGAAGTATTACAAAAGTTTGAGACGTCTGCAATACGATCTTAAGGAAATCGACGCCGAAGAGGCGGAATTAATGGTTCAAAAACACGTGAGCCTTTGTCAAGATTTTATTTGCATAAATGTTGCTGCATTGCTTACATTTTTTTAGCATACAAAAATCGTTGAGCATCTGTTCAATATATACTTCCGAATTTTGCGTCGCCAACCGGAACGCACTTTACTTCGGCCCGTTTTGGCGGGTCTGTCAAAGTTTGCTCACCTGATCAACGTCGACTTTTTCGACAGCCTTATTGCAAGTATGCGTACGGTGCTGAATTTGTCGGTATGTTTTAACAAGTTGCGCCTCGCTGGCTTGCGGCAAAAAAATTTTTTTGTAGGATTTGAGCGTTTTAGATTCGCTCCATTCAATTCATACAGTGCTTATGGTTCTGTCGAATGAAGGAGAAGCGCTCAATATTGATCCGTACTTTTTTCAAAACTTTTTATACGCGCTTATTCCAAAAATGATGGCTGAGAAAAGAAGAGGTTCAGTTCCGCTCTCTGCCATAAGTAATTTACGTTGCAAATGTTGCAGAGCATTTTCTGCGGGAATATCATGTTTTTCTTCGCTGCCTGGATATGATAATCAATAAACGTCGCAAAGAGGCAAAACCTAACGCGCTCAAATGGAGATTATTGTTTCATTACCTTATTTGCAGATACCTTTAAACCGCGTTGCCGCTTTTGTCAAACGGGTTAGCGAAAACTTGGAAACAATGAAGCAGCCTGAACTTGTAGCAAGCTTGTTGGCTATTCGAAGCTACTTTATGGTAATTTTTGGGCAATTTCAATTTCTTTTTTTTTTGCTTTGTAATTTTGTCAACTTTTGTATGTAGTCTCATCCGCGATTGGAATGTATGATCGACGACGAGGAGGAATGCGCTCCCGGACTGTATAACGCAAAGTCGAATGACTTGGAGCACTGCGGAGCCATGAGTTCAAAATTGGACGTCCTGCGAAATCTGCAGGTGAATTGACGCGGTGACGCTGGCGAAAATTTGAATAATAGGCTGATTGTTTCGTAGACTCATCCGTCCAAGTTAGTCCGACAGATTGCAGTCCATATCTTGAGCAATTTTCCAAGCAAAGGAAAGGGGGCGCTTTTGCCCGAATTAACGAAAGAGTAAGAGTTAATAGTTTTCTCGAATGTGTTCCGTAATAGACTATTCATTTTAGAGCTCCTGAAGCGATATTGCAAAAGCTGTCCGGCGCAGATATTTAAATTTTGTTAACTTTCCTTTGAATCTTGAAATTACGGTACATTTTTTGTTGCGTTGAGCAGTAAACTTTTGAAAGTTACAGATTTATTGCAATGCGATTATGACATCGGTTAATACCTCATTTAAAAATATACCTTTCATAATCCATTTATATTGGATAGGATCGTTTTTAAAATAAAGTTTGTCGCTGTTGCTTTTGGGTTTGTCCGTCCTAAGTTTCAAATGTACAAGTATGTAAAGAGAAACTGTTCTACATGGGCACGGTGAGGTAACCAATCACGCCAGAAGTTTGTAGTACTGTTTATCTTATATTTGACATTACACTAATTGTATGTTAATATTAATATTTAAAAAAAAGTTCCGACTTTCAAACATGTGAAAGCGCCCTTCAATTTTCGCCCTCTCCGATGATTTAAATTGCTTAATAAGGATGAACCAATGCTGACTTCTTCTTCTTCTTTGAAGCTCTGCTTTATACGGTTGCAGTAATTGTTGTTCGTTGTTTTATTTTTTCCGTGACGCTCTCATTGACTTTATGCAATGCGCTTCAATTGACTAGATTATTTGCAATTAACGTATTGAGTTTTCAGCAATCTTATTTCTGTGTTGCTGCCGATGAAATGAGTTGATTGTGAAACGTCCGACCAAGAAAAGTCTACTGCGCACAACCAACGCGGCTACGTTTTGCATACGGAAGAATAAAACTGCGATGAAATTTTAACGCTGTAAACTTTTGTAATAAAATCAAACGATGGGCAAGTATTAAAGTTAACATTGAATTCCTCCTCTGTGGGTATGTTTGTTTGTTCCAGCTGACTTTTTTGCGAATGCTACTGCGGAAGACTGCCATATCGTGACTTATTATTCCGTGCATTCGAAAAAAACAGTAGAAACTCAACGGAAGTTTTGCAGACCGATTTTGACGCAGAAAAAATTCTTAAATTTTTATTTATTGAAGTTGTAGCGGCGCGACCGCCCTTGTTACCTAAGCATCAAAAAAGAATACCGTACTATATACCTATCTATCCAGTAATGCACTGTAGTTCGTTTTTTATGACTTGTGTGCAAAGTAAAGTGGCTGTGTAACCTTCTTACGGTTCTGCTAAAAAAATAAATGAAAACTAATTTAAAAACAGCAGGTAACTGCACAGCATTTCAGAAATGCAGGCTCACTTCTGTAAAAAATGTGGCCATGCTGTCCTGCTTTTACTGACGAGCATTCCGGCTATCCTGTTCTGTCCTTAATTCTAAGCTGAAATGTAAACCTTACATTAGGCTTAGGCTTAGGGAAAGGCATAACAGAACGGTGAGCAAAGCTACAGTATGACGGCAGGGCGCATAACAGCAAAGAACTAAATGTACGCTTATTAATAATAGCAGGCTATATAGCGCCACTTAGGTTAATAGAAAGTAAGCGCACGGCTGTAATAGAACATTTACCAGCGATTTGAAGTGGTGGTCTTGTTTTTCAGGTTGCAAGCTTGCTTCTCTTAGAAACGAAAAGTTAGATAACTAAAAAAAGCCTATTACTTTCTGCCAGTGACAAAAGTTGACTTCGCAATGTGCTTTCAGCATTTGCGCATAACTTTAGTACGTTAATACTTCCGCGCTTACTGCTCGCTGTTTAAGCAATTCCTTAATTTTTTACTTGCACTAAGCCACGTCAAGGTTGTTTTCTTTCGGAATTACAATTCTCGAACGCAGCGTTTAAGAAAGCAGCCTTGTAAGCGTAGCGGAAAGCTGATTTTACGCGTACAGTATGACCTATCCTGATTTTCATTTATAATAATGTGTTTTTATCTGTTGTAGTTTTAGCGTAAAAAAGATTTTAATTCACTTCGCGGGTAGCAGTTCGAGCTTGGTGTAAAAAACGGTTACTCTCCCGCACTTTTCGTTTCAGCGCGTTCCAGTGTGTCTCTTCGCTGGGCAAAGGTTAACGTCGTTCCCATCCGCACTATCAACTTCATTTATTCTACCAAGTTACACTTATATAAGAGCGTGAAATGTTAAGCAGTGTTGTAAGTCGCTGCAAAATTTTACTTACTGTTTCCGGCGCTGTTTACGTAAACTTGCGCGATTCGTGACGTACGTGACATTACGTATGCATATTGGTTGTTTAGGGCGCTCTAGAAGCGTTGAAACTATACGTTATTGATATGTAGTTCGATCGGTTGCCTTAATTATCGTCCTATCCCGTGACCGGTAAAACCTTTCAAATTACAAGTTGTCAGAAAACGTGCTAAAGCATGCAGCTTCAGATAATTTACGGTACGTTCAATTTGTTCAGCCTATTTGCTCCCTTTTGAAGTAAAAACACTGTATTTAGGGCCAAGGAAGCATACAATTGAACTACCCTTGGAGACGGAACCGAACGCAACTTTACTGCAACTGAAGGAAGAAGTTGGCAAAACGATCGGAGCCGAAGTGGAAAATTTGAAATTGATCTTTCGCGGACGATCGCTGTTCGGAGATCAGACGCTATTGAGCACGTTGAAATTCAAACCTGGCGACCGTATAATGGTTCTTGGAAAGCAGCCGCCCGTCAACACCGAACTGCAAAGCCAAATGAAATATTTAGCAATCATAGAAAAGGATCGAATTGGTAAGATTGGCAGAAAGTTGGACGACTTAGCTGCTCACGTGGATGGCATAACTAAAGTAAATTTGCATATGATAATTTCCATTTGAATTCCACTTGTTCTCCATTTAAGGGTTTCATGGCGGATAGTCTTGTCAACGAAGCGGTTGAAAGGTTAAGAAAGCAGCTAAACGGCCTGTGCGAAGATTGCATGAAAACATTGGAAAGTATGGACGCCCTTTCCTTGGGCGACCAAAGTCTCGAAAATGCTCGTATGAAACGTAAGCTGCTTGCCGATAGAATTCAGGTTCGCCTATGTCCGCCCGGCTCGCTGCGGTCGAGCTTCCGGCAACAGCCATTCCTTTGCGTTGACTACCAATGTTTAGGGTTTATTAAAATTCCACGACCGACTTTTGGAGCGCTTAGAAGATTATATGAAAGAAAGGGAAGAAGAGAGGAAATAGCCTCCTCTTTTGCCGATATCGACTTTGCATCTCAGGTCGTCTAATCCAACAATTAACTTATTGCATACTAGCTGGGAGAGGCTAGTTGGGTGGCGCTTTACAGTTTTCATTCGGGACATAATAGCTTCAACAAATTACTTTCAGCGTAGCTTATAAAATTACCATTTTTGAGCTTTACAGGATATGTTAATTTTACCAGTTTAAAAACTTGGAACTTTGACCAGTGGCAATGAGCATTAAATATTTTCACCTCCGCAAGCAATTGTACGACCCATTTTTCAACAAAGCCGCCCCGGGACCCATTAAGGGTACTTAACATATATGTCAGCGTTGGAAGTTGAAGAATTCTTTTTGCATTTTGACTAGCGGGCGCTCACATTTCTCATCCAACAAATAATGCACGCTACGGACAAGTTTCTTATCTTGGCTGCGAAACCTGTCTTCAACAAAAGAGTTCTCTTCAATCCCGCTTCGACACTCAGTTCTAATAAAAATTTGCATGAGGACGCGTGTCGAAGTATTGGCAAACTTTTGCTGTATTGTAACGCGTTAACATTGACAGAATCATTGGTTTAGGCGGGTTGTTACTTGAACGCGAGTAAGCGGCGGAAGGCTAAAAAAAATGAAAGTAGGTCTCTTAGAGCAATTTTTTCTTGTTAACACTTTTCGAACGACTTCCGCTGCAACACAAACTCGTCTTGTAGACAGCGCGTGGCAGTGCAGCTTTTTATGCATTAACATCTACGCAACGTGACTATCCTAATTTGTAGGTAAATACTTTGCTGAAAAATGGCTGTTCACTTCTACCGACCAGCGCTGTCTCAATTAAGTTGCAACTCGCAACGCCGAACAGCTCTCAACCGTCTTTTAACCGAAATAAGACGGCGGGATGCAAAGTGCAGATATCTATCAGACCGCATAACGCATATGCAAATAACCAAAAAGTACTAACATAAAAAAATGCAAATTTCAGAGTTAATCTTTGGCGAATAGGCATCCTTTTTCAACTATTAACAAACTTAATCGGACTGCCTATTCAAAATATGTACCGGAGAAAATAACGTCAATGAAAAACATACTAAAAGCGTAGAAGTGATTGATCGCTAAGCGTAAAACTAGTTGAAGGTATGACGCGGGATGCGCGGACGGTAGAACAAAGTTCAGTTGGCACTTATTAAAGAAAGACTGACTTATGCTTTAGCCGCAACTTGTCGAATCGATGTTGAGCGTTCAGTTTACGAATTCGGCGGCATTGGATGCACCAAGCAAAATGGCTGACATGGCAACAGTTGTTCAAAGCCCATTCACGACACAGGTTTCAGATCGCGTACGCCGAATGGTAGCAAATGCTCATTGAGTCGGCCGCTAACATGAAGGACTTTGCAAGTTTCAAGAGCAGCCGCTCTTTTTGCCAAATCGCGCGTAGGCATTGCTAAACCCTAAACAAATGACCATTTAAGGAAAACAAGCAAAGAAAAGGTGACGTACGGTTAGCGAAAGTTGAATTGACGGGATTTCAATTATGCAGGTGAAAGTGGCGGTACCGAGTGCGTCGAAATGGGTCCTAAACTTATACGTAATCTTTGCTTTGCCAACTACCGCTTCAGGCAGTTTGTCACAAAACCTAAAAGCCCAAATCCGTTGCAGTGACGTTCCGTTGGACTCGCAACTCACATATGGACTATTCGCGTCGCCGTGCTGAGCGTAATTCGAGCAACTCTCTTCGACCCGTCGTCCGAAGTTAACGTCGCGTTGTAGGACGCAACGAGGCGGTCCATTTCGGTGTCTCGATCGCAATACATATCACCAAAATCGGCGCTGCTTTCGTAATTTGCCAATTTCTGAAATTGCGCGCTGCAACGCAAATGAACTAACGGCGTCGGCAGACCGATTCAGTTTCCAAGAAACCCAATAGCAATTTCTTCACTTTCTCCTCTTCGTCGGTTTTGCATACAATCACGTACTCGGAGCCGTGTTTTCTAGCTCGACCTATGTTGTTACGCGGTCGAGCTCGGTGGCGATGTTTTTAGAAAAATAAAATACCACCTTTCGATTGAATGTAGGAACGAAATGATATGGGCGGGTCGAATCGTACGACCACGTTGCATCGTTGCACGTCGAAGCCTTCTTCGAGTACGCTTGTGGCAATAACGAAGTTTTTCCCGCCGCTTTGAAAACGCAATATATTCTATAAAAACGACTACGCTTTCAAGTAAATCGTCGCACCGAACAGTACGACTTCTTCTTGTTGAAGATATTCGTGTCGATTCACCGCAACAAAACTATTAACATTATTACAGCCGACCACGAAGCAAACCTTCAAGTGGTTCAACGTTTTCGGTTCCCATGATTGAATTGCCACCAAAAGTGCCTGAATTTAATGGATCCGTCAGAAGACGAATTTGGCTTAAGCCGGTTAAAATGCATTTCATAACGCTCACTTCAAGTAAAGCATACCAAGCAAATGAACTTTGTTAAGAAATTCAAAAATCCGGATTAAGCATTCATTTCTACTTATACGCGCCTGGGAATACGTTTTGAATTATTAAATCTACAGTATGAGCCGCGCCGTTTGAAGAATGCAGGTTCGTTTCTGCTAAGTCGGGTGGCATCTTATTCTTCCTTTGTTGTTGAGCATGCCGACTATTCTGCTCTGCCTTTTTCCTAAGCCTAAGCCAAAATATAAACCCTACACTTAGGCTTAGATTTAGGGAAAGGCAGAGGAGGACGGACGTCAAAACTACAGTATGCTAAAAGAATTAAGGTAAGATGAGGTAGAGCAGCTTACATGGATTAGATAGGCGGTGTATCGCCGCTCAACAAACACTATACCGCAAAATGGATCATTGTCGTCATTCGACTTGGTCGCGGCGAAGTAGCGCCCGTTGTATTCTCTCAGCAATTCGATCAAAGCCCAAAGACGAGGCGAAACGTAGCGCTTAAGTTCGTCGCAACTTTTCACATTCTTTACGTAGGCTTCGAGCAGAAATTTTAGGCACCTTATTTGCGTAAGACCCAAAGCAACAAACGACATTGTCTCGTCGCTAGTGGCGGTTCGCCCGATTGCGGCAAGTTCTTCCAACTGCTCGTTGCAAGCTTTCAACGCTGGCCACAAGCCAAGATGATCTACCACATTTTGCATACGATTGAATATTTTGCTTATTGATCCCAACATTTTTTTATCGTACGAAAAACTGTACTTAACGTCGGCGATGAAGTCAATGATCTCCTGACACTTGGTCGTTAGTTCGTTTTCCAGCTGGGCGTAACTGCGCGACGTTTTGTCTTCGCAGCATAGAACCCGAACCTTCGCTTCGGCGCTGTAGGCGCAAGCAGCCAGGAACCACGTTGACGCTTCGATTCGACTGCATAGAGTCTGTTCAAGTTTGGCAAACTCAGTGAGCGCATTCACCGACGAATTACCCTTGTTCAGCACGGAAGCTGTGAGACCAAGAATTCGAGGTCTCCTATCTTAAGTGAACTTTAAAAAACTAATTAAAATGAATTAAAAAAACCAACCGGGCGGGCACCGAACGTAGTGGTTCATCGCTAGGCAGTAGGGATGATTGCCTGTAGCGTGATGGCATTCGTCGAAGACAACAACGTTAAACTGCTCCATAGCCACGAAGGCATGATTCAACCCGTCGGAGAACAATTGCGCTACCACTACGATCACCTGACAGGGTTCGAGTTGGATTATGCTTGCGGAAAATTCAAATTTTTACCACCTCGAAATTATTCATCAATGCGTCCCACTCCGCTTTGCTGTAAAAGTCACCGCCAGTGCATCCGCAAAGTTCTGCCACCTTCAAATCGCTGTGCTTACGGATATAGGCTGCTTGCTGCTTCACCAGAACAACTTAAGATAAAATTTATACGCGACAGAAAAGTCGAAGAGAAAACAACGTTTTTTCTCTGTCAGTTTTAGGGAAAATAAAATAAAGAAATGCATAACAACCTACTTATCATATTTAAAAATTGCTGAGTTACTGTAGCAATGTTTTCTTTAGTACAAAGCGAAGACGCGGAAACCTTAAATTTAAATATGACGAGGGGACGCTAGAGAGCGAAGGCTTTTATTGATAAACGTAATGATGCTAACAGTTTTCTAACCAGCCGAATGTTGAACACATTTTTAGCAGTAGAAAAAAGGATGTTTAATGCGTAATGCTTAAACCTACGAAAACAGCTTAGAAAAAAAGCCTTCAAAACCTACGCTTTGTTATCTCAGTTCATAGCAATGAAGAAAGAATATTCGCTAACGAATTATCATTGTACTCAGCGCCTATGAATACATAATGAGCTGGGAGCAAAAGTAACTCAGTTGCATTGGATACATTAAAACTTCGAGAACATTTTTTACTTATTGCTTTAAGCTGATATGGCAATGCCCCAATTCGGGAAGCTCCTCTTATTAACTACTATTTTCTTACGTTGGACGTTTTTCGGCTAATAAATCTTATTGCACTTAAACGTCGAGTTCGGGAATAAAACAGAGGATATTTACTCGGTTATTCCACTCAGTCTAAGTCTTTTCTTTAAAAGTTTGATTCTAAGTTGTAAGGAGTTCGAATTTTTCAAGCCGTTATCACTTAATAATAATTAATCGATAATTTTAAGCTAAGAAAGCGCAAAGTGAAGTTGTTTTAAGTTAATCAAACATTATATAGTCAACCATATGCCTTAACTTAATTCGTAGCGGGAAACTATTTACGGCGTTCGCCTATTAAACGCTGGTCATAAGCAAAATAGCTTTAATAAAGTGAACCCACCGGTGTTCACAACAAATATGCTTCTTTTGCCTCCCTTTTGCAGGGGAATTCGAATTTGACGTGAAAGCATTTTGATTAGCAGTACGGCAATCAGTGTTTTGCCGCTGCCGGTTCGAAGCGGTATTAACAGGTTTTGCTCGACGGCTTTTTCGGCCAAGCTGATCTGAGAAACGGAAACATTTCATATTAGGTAAAGAAAAGAGCGGAAGTGATTCACCTGATAGTCTCTGGGTGCATAGCATTTTTCATCAGCGGCAACTTCGCTACCATTCAAACTTGAGGCAGGGCTACTGATGGCTCCTGTAAAAAAGTTTTAGAAAAAAACTTAAATAGCGGTTCTTGTCTCCCAGCCGCCCCATGGTCGTACTGTAAGTTTGCCGGTCATCCTGCCCTACTCTTACCTAAGCCTAAGCCTAAGTATAAGGCTTATGTGTTGGTTTAGATTTACGTAAGGGCAAGAAAACGGTGACCGAAATGCTACCCAGTAAAGGCACAACAAATTAAAGGATTGCTTGTCGAAACGGAACCTGCATTTCTAAGACGATGAGACAAAAAAATCTATTCCATTTTCTTTAAATAACCCGCACCTGTAGGTGGTTCCCTAACTTGAAAAACAAACAACAGAAGCAGGAGCAGGCAAGCAAAAACCACAGCTATGCGTAACCTAAAATAGCAGAGCGCTGCTGGAACAAGTCAGTCCCTCAAAGACTGCTTTGAAACCGCCCGAGAAACCCTGAAATGGTCCTACTTTTCCTTGTGCTAAGCGTAGTATGAAAATCTGCTCTCCAATAGATCCTACTCTTAGCAGCATAGCTTATTTCCCCTCCTTAAAAGAGTCCAACGTCTAAGAACGATTTTCAAAAGCCTATGCGCATTTTATCTGCCAAATACACTTCATTTTTTTTTCAAACTCTTCTTTTTAGTCCCTACGAAGCTATTTTAACGCTGGGCACTTCGTTAGCAGAAAATATCCAACGATCTTTAGGCAATGATATGCCAGGTCGTCAAAAGATTTTAAGCTGGGTCATTTTACGTTTCTTACAGTCACTTAATGCTCGTTGGGCGTCAGCATTTTTTGTAGGCCACTGATGTCGATTTGGCAGTGTGCCAATAGCGCAATAGCCAGACCGAGTAACCAGACAGGTTTCGCTAACTTCAACATTGCCCTTTGTTTATCAACAGATTATCCCGCGCGAAAAAAGGCTCTCCGCTCTTGCGACCATGTAAAAAGCCTCGATGAAATTTTTAGTAAATAAATAGAAAAAGAAAAATAAATTTGCCAAAAAGTTACCTTGCCACTCCATCCTCCCAATGGACGCGTAGGAGTAACCTGGTCTCGTTAAACCGCGTGAAACGATTTCGCAGCTTTTCTTCCTTTCCTGCAATTGAACTGCCGTTACAAAAAAAAAGACTTTTATGCATTAACAGGTAGGGCGAGTTGAGTTGACCAATTTTGACAAGCCGTAAAGCATTGTTACACAACCGAAGGCAAAGGTATTCTTGATGATTTTCAGGTAGAGTTTAACTGTAATACAACGATCAAAGCGACGGTTACGTAGTTCAAAATTTGGCATCGTATTCGGCCAGCTGCGCGGCGGAATAGTAGTTGTTGGCGAGCAAAATTTCAAAAAATATCGTATTTCCTCCACCAGCAGCCCATTATGTGAACGCTCGACGGAGCTTCTTAAAGTGTGCTCAGGTTCTTAAGCGCAGCGTTTGCAGTGTACGGTGTTCGTCTGTCATCGCAGTGTACGGTGTTTTGCTTATCGTGAACGGTCGGTCGCTTCATTTCCGAACGATAGTTCGTCTGTACTACTCCGACGTTTCCAGTCGACTTTGCTCTTTGCGTTGGCCGTCTTCGGCTTCGACGGTTTTTTCTCCTACTTGTTCGGTTCGCGTTTTTTCATTTTCTGCTCCGTCGAACGCGGCGGCTGGTAAGATAGTACGACACTGCTTTTTAATAGTCGATCGCGTGGGTGCTAGGCGTTTATCTGAAGCAGCCCTGATCGGCGCTGAACGCTTTTGCCGTTCAGTCGCATAGTGTTGCTTCCTTTGCGCGAGCTTGTTCGTTACTTGCCAGCTTAGGCGCGTTGTTGATGCGTTCGTGTTTTCGTTTGTAGGTTTCTAACGCCTTGCACGCTTGTTTACAATAATGGCTGAAAAGTTCGGTTTTGACTCGGGTGGTTTTGACGACGACGGCTATGAAAATAGGAGCAGAGACACTGGCGGTGGTGGAAGGCGATTTGGTGGTTATTCCGGTAACCAGCGGTCTCGCGGCGGCGGCGGATACGAAAGAAACTATGGACGCTTTGGTGGCGAGTCCGATGGCGATGGACGCGACAGTGGATTCAGCGGCTCACACTCAAGAGGCGGTGGCTCTGGTTTTCGAAACGCAGACAGCGGAGACGGTTTTCGAAAAAATGACAGAAATGGCGACTTTAGTTATGGCTTTGACAGTAATACGCGCGACGATTACCGTGACTCTGACCGTAGCGGGGGCTTCAGCGGCCGGGGCTATAGAGGAAGAGGATCCGGTCGCAATTTCCGCGGTGAGTCTAATCGTGACAATGATCGTTATGGTGGTGGCGATCGTTTCAACGGTAATGAAGACAGCTACGGTCGTCGTGAACGTTCTCGTCCTTTTTCGTCGTACGAGAATGACGACGGCAGCAATTTTCGCAGGAGTGGTAATGATGATACGTTCAGCCGCAACCAGGATGGTATGCGACGTGGTCGTGGTCGCAATTTCCAGTACGACAATAGAAGCAACGATGGCCGTAATCGCGGTTTTAGCGACCGCAGCAATGACGGAGACAGATACGGTGGAAGAGGAGGAGGATTTCGAAGTAACGATGATTTCGGAGGTGGATTTCAAAGTCACGATGATTTCGGAGGTGGTTTCGGCTCAGGCGAACGAGATAACAATGATGACTACTCGAAAGACAGTTTTGGCAACGACCGTCGTCGAAACGACGGTCGAGGTTTTCGAGACAACAATCGAAACTACGATGACGATTACAGCTTCAGCGGTCGCGACAGAGCTTACAGAGGAAGGGGTTCCTTCGAAGACGGCGGTGGTTTCCGTGGTCGTGGTCGAAGTCGCGGAAGGGAGGACAACTCGGCCGGTTCGTTTGAAAGGCGCGAAGCAACGCAGGGCCAGCCAAAACCGCCAGTCAATTATGTGCCCAGCGAAATGACAGAAGAAGAAATGCGAATGCACATAAGAGCTGGTGTAAATTTTGAAAATCAGCTGAGGGCCAAAGTTGAGACCATCGGAAAAGACTGTCCCGAACCGATGGAATCGTTTCGAGAAGCCAACTTCCATGAGCTTATCATGGAACACTTAAAAAAGTCGGACATAAATGTACCCACGGTTATCCAGCGCTACGGCATTCCGGTGGTGACGGCCGGTCGCGACTACATGGCGTGCGCTCAGACTGGCTCTGGTAAGACGGCTGTTTATCTACTGCCGATATTAGACAGTATTGTGAAGAACAATGATGGACTAAGCAGTCGGCGGTGCACTGCTTTGGTGCTGGTGCCCACCAGAGAATTAGCCATTCAGATAAACACCGTTGGCATGAATTTTTTGCGGGAAACCCAATACCGTACAGTGGCAGTCTACGGCGGTGTAAGCGTGATGTATCAGAGCCAGTCGATCAGGAAGGGCTGCGACATAGTGGTAGGAACGCCTGGTCGGCTGTGCGACTTTATAAAACGTGGTTATATTCAATTATCGGGCTGTCGGTACTTCGTTGTGGACGAAGCGGACCGCCTGCTGGATATGGGCTTCGAGAACGACTTCCGTTTCATAGCCCAGCAGCTGGAGTCCATTGAGCATCAAACAATGATGTTCTCAGCGACTTTTCCACCGGCCATCCAGTCAATAGCAAAGGAATTTTTGAAAAGCGATTTCATCTTTCAAATTGTCGGCAATCTTGGAGGTGCAAATAAGGACATAACCCAAGAGGTCTTGCCGGTCACCATGGCGGAGAAGCAGGCGAAGCTGGAAAAAATACTTGGCGAAAGGTTCGACAATAATCCCAACGCGAAAATACTGGTTTTCGTCGGCCGCAAACGGGTTGCCGATTTTGTGGCCGCTTCGTTGGCCCATACGGGATGGCGTACTACAAGCATACACGGCGATCGAGAACAAATGCAACGCGAAACGGCACTTCGCGGTTTCAAAAGCGGAGCGAACAACGTGCTTATTGCTACCGAAGTGGCAGCTCGCGGGCTGGACATCGCCGGAGTGGATTTGGTTGTCAACTACGACCTTCCGTCGTCAATCGACGACTACGTACATCGCATAGGGCGTACTGGCCGTGTTGGGAATCCCGGAAAAGCGACGAGTTTTTATGACGAAGTGACGGACGCGGCTTTGGCGTCCGAATTGGTCGAAACTTTACGGTTGTGCGAGCAGGAGGTGCCCGATTTTCTGACGTCTCGTAATGACGGCTTTGCAACTCGATCGCAGCAGCACCAACAAGACAACTACTCTCAAGAAAGCGGTTTTGTTAACTCGTTCGATGATCGTCGCAGTGACGACTTCGACCGTACAACGGTGACCACAAAAGAGAAGGAAGAGGTGACGGACGAGATTGAATTGGAAGACAACGGTTGGTAATGAAGCTGAACTGCACATAATCGCCTTCAAGATGTACCAAGTTCTTGTTTACATGTTATTTCACTTAGCACCAACTTCGAAAGGACTGAAACGTATTTGTTATTTTCAAGGTAACTTGCGCACCCACCCACCCATAATAGGCTTGTAACGCTGAGACTTGAGGTGAACGAACTTCGCGAGACTTAGACGAATTAAATAAGTGAATCGGAGCACGCATCTCTTCGAGTCAACAGGAGACGCGTCGTTGTGATGTTTTGCTTGACGCGATTTTCCGTTACCCGATGCAGCCCACTCGATCTTATCAGAATGTTTGGCGTTCGTCTGCCGCGGGAGCGTAGGTGATGTTCCAACCGAATAGAGGTCGCTAGTGTGCATTGCAGAGGTGCCCCAAGTTGACCGTCGTTTAAGAGCTTTGCACCGACTGGTCGAAGACTGCAAAAGACAATGGTTCCAACCCGTCCTTAAACGCCTAGCATCGATCGCTGCTCTTGTTGGAGCGATGCGCACAAATCAAAGTTGTACTGGCACTGAAAGGTTGGCAGTTTGCCAAGATGAAACTTGAGAGCAACTCTCAAAGCGCAGGCATCGAATCGGTGCATCGTTTTTTTAACGGGCGTTTGTAAGTGAAGTTTGGACACAGATTAGATGTTCATCGATGGGCCCTGGTTAGCAGCCTTTACAGCTGCTAACAGAAAGAGTTGAGATATTGGTCTTGAATTTTTCACGCCGAAATGTGCCGTATTAGCGTAAGGCAAATTTCGAAATCGAGTCAATGTTTGACCCCGCGTCGTATGGGCGGGCGTATTTAGCAATCATGGCGAATAATCAGTCATATCAGTGAACACCGTTGCTGTGACATCGACACCTTTTGTCTGTTTTAAACGACGGTGTTTGTGTGCGATTAGAGGTCATCTTTGATGTTTCGAAGCCGAAACAGGCTCCCGCGCGCCACGTGTTGTTCGTTTATAGGTCAAACGAAGTTGACAAGAATGTATGACAACTCGGAGGCTTTGAGCAAGTTTTCCGTGTCAACAAAGAGGCGCTGTCTTCGAATGGCGTTTCTGTGGAGATCTTCACGCTAAAAGACGATAAGCTGAGCAGGTGTTTCAGAAAGAAGAATTCTCGCTTGGAATAGCTGAGCATAGGTCAGCAAAACTCTTTGATCTTAGCGACCGACAGATGAATCAAACCACGCGGACAAATAATCGAGTTTTCGGCCGACTCACTAACCGAAAGGAGAATCTGCGTGAGAGCGATGATGGTCACAATAGCCTCTTGGTCTATTCGATCAAAGTATCGTCGACATGCCGGCGCGCTAAGAGGCTTAAGAATTAGGCCAGCACATGCGTAAAGCGATCAAAAGCTTCCGTGCCGACTTGTCATACTAGAAGATAAGCTGCTTTTTGAATATTCGGTTCTTCCGTGAACTATTCCGCCAACGTGTTCGCTGCATGTGTTCAATTCGACTGCTCGACTAATACGTCAAAGTTCGGCAGATTCGCCAAACGCGGCCGCATCTTCAGGGTTTGTTGCGCGTTTCTTCGGCAGCGCGTATTTGAATGCACCTGCACATCATGTTTTTAAAATACTTTCGACTGCATTTTACTCTCTGTACGGCGATGTCTGCATTGGCTTGAAGCAGAAGGCGTTCGGCGAGTACTCTGTGAGATTGCGTGGCGCAGATGAGAGTTAAGCAAACTAGATCGTCAGCAGATGAGTTAAAAATCGTGGCGCCATAAGGATCGGCTGGAAAAACTGAGTTTTATGATTGTCAAGATAACGGACAACCCAAACGAATGCGTAAAGCCGACGGGCAAAGTGTGAATGATGGGCGGCTGAAAAAACGAAGGCGTGATTGGAAGACTGCGTTGCCGGGCTTTTGCCGAATTGATAAGTCTGAAATATTCATAGTAGATCTTCAGATTCACGGGTTTGGCCTGTTGGATGTATCTGTAAGTAGACTTCAAAGTGCCCTACCAACGAATAGATGAGCAAATTGTAAGAGAAAATACAGAACAGTGTGAATACCGTACGTTTCGAAACTGCTCTTGTTCCGTCGTCGGCAGTATGAAACAACTCAAGCCTGTTAAAAGACATCCTGTCTTTCGAAAAGTCTGAAAATTTATTAAATAAAATAAAATTTGCAAAATGCAACTCTTCTTAACAGATAAATAGAAGTGCTTAACTTTCCGCCCGCCACAACAAGCTATGAGAAAGAATAAAAGTTACTGCATGCAACGGTGCGTTGTTATAATGACGAAGAATAGTTAGTCGTTGCGCACAGCTTACGGATTTTCAAACTGTGAAGACAAAAACGGCTACAATGAATGATCAGACTTGATAGGGCGTACGTACACCTGTTGATGCACGAATGCGTCATGACGAAGATGCTTTTTAGGTAGCTTCCAAAACATTTCAGCTATCGAACACAAACTGTTTCGCATATGCAGTTTCTGAACCTTTTTTTTAGAAATCTAATCTAATCTGCTGCCTAATCTTTTACCTAAATCAAATCTTGTTAATTCCACTAACCGTAAGACAGCGTAAGCTTGAACAAAAAAAGTCAGCGATTAGTTTAAGGTACCACCGCTTAGGTGGACTAAGGGAACTTGATTTCCTTTCTACATACTGTACTTCATCGGCGTCTATTAAAAAAGACTCGAGTTTTTTATTCAAAAGTAGCCCGAAAGTACTATTCGACTTCACCTTTTTTCATCTTTTCCTATGCACTAATTGTCGCTTATGCTACTGCAAGCAATACTACAAGGAAAAGAACGCTCAGTCGCTTCGGAACAGACGGTCTGCTGAAGAATGTAGGTATGCTGCTCGGAGCTGAAATTAAAGATGAAATTACTACTATTGAGCGCGTAAAACTCCACCTATATTTAAGCTTTTAGCTTTGGTTGAATATGAACATTTGGCTCGCAACGTACAGTACGACAAAAGTAATGCAGGTAATACAAAGAAAAAATTTCAGTTCTGTTGGCCAAAGCTCTCCGCTGTTTACGACGAGCGTACAGTAAGCAAGCTTGGGCTAGGAACGAGTTCTTGTTTGACCAAAAGAAGCCAAAAAGGGGCTTTTCTTTCTCGCGCCTTCCTGTTACTGTAAGGGGTCCCATAAAGTTTGACACTTTTTGGTCAAGAAGTACACTACTTCTGATTTAAGCTTACATGGCATACAGTCATCACAAACGACAGGGACTGAAATTTTTTTTTGTATTGCTCTACTTGCGTTCAGTTAATGTACTGTGTATACAATGGCGCATTTCGACCATGGCTGAAAGTTTTAATTCAACAGCCTGAAATGCATCTCTTGAGTGGGTGTTTTTTTAACGCGTCCACAAAGAAGCACGTCTTCGTAGGGAACGGCATTGGCTGGTGTCAAATCCATCATAATGGACCTTCCACGGTCTAGCGTAGCCCTCGGCCTTCTAGCACCTCATCGAAAAGCACTAAGTTAAGGAAGCGTATGTTATTGGGCTGCGTCAGTGTTTTCCACTTTTGGTATAAGCTTGTGTGGCGTAAACGAACGACGAGGAACGAGAGAAAGCTGCTGCATCGGAAAAAAATTAAAAAAGCAACATAATTTTTTAAAAACAAGAACAGAAATCGCTGATCTCACAGGGAAATGGGCTTTAAGCTTTAGTTGTACCTGAAAATCGTAAATATACAGTACGAATTCGAATTGGGATACACGTTCAAGGAGCTTTGAAGCGATCAAACGCCTCCCCGCTAATCGAATTGACTCTGATAATAATTACGGCGACTGTTCGCTGGATAATAAAGTTTCGCGCCATTGCAAATTCTGTAAAACGCTCATTCGAAAAAATTTGAATGCGCGTTCCACCGCAACTGAAACAAGATTCAGTTTCTTCAACTTAAAAGCGAATTAATAGTCGGACGATTGCGAATAAAGGGAAGCGTAACATGCGAATTATTTTGGACGTTTGAAAATTCAACTTCGCCATACTGTAACTGGATCACCGCTGACGAATTATGGTTATTGCTTAAGGGATATCCTATCAAATTTACTCTTTCGATGGAGACTTTTTTGAAAAATTTCAAATCAACAACAATATATTTGTTCAACGAAAACTTCTTATGCAAACAGTCAATTCAAAAAACATCTGATTCAATGGGAAGTTCCTCGGCCATTTCCATCGGCTGCATTTCCTCATTGGCATAGTGTTTCTGCCGACGCATTTTTCGACGTTTACTTTGCAATGTTTTCGCTTTACGCTTTCCAGCTTTGCCGGAGGCCAATTTTTGCTCCACGCTTACCAGAGGGGTAATGCCTAAAAAAAGGACGCTCACATTGGGCGTCCTCTTTTAAATTATTAATAAATTTTCTCTACCGCGACTCGTTTCCTTCGGGTCAAAAGCGGCCGGAGCGTGTTTACGAATGATATGCCATTGCAGGATGACGTTGGGGTCGATGCGAAGCCAGGCGTCTTCCGGATCCAACAAGTTTATGGCAATTCTTTCACGATTCTCATCCAGCAGACGAATGTCGGCGCTGAAATTACAAACTTTGGAATACGCGCTATTGTCCAGCTCACACTTCCGCCCACTTTACGGAGTCTGCACTTTCGGAATATAGAGAGAAGGAATTGTGCGCCGACGCGTCACGAGTTAGCAGGTAAGCGCCTTCGTCTAAACTGTTAACCAAAACAACATCTTTACGTTACGGCGTTACAATTGCTTTTGCGTACTGGGAAAGTTGTCGAAGAATCCAATGAAGCCGATTGAACCCGTCCGATACCCTGCAATTAAAATAACCGTACGCAACAAACTAATAATATGCAAGTACCATGGGTGTCTGCTACTGTAGATGTCCTTCGAAAGAAAGTCGGAAGGCTGAATGGTCTCGACGCCAATTGCTTGGTCCAATAGATAGTGAAGTCGAACTGAAAACACAATTGAAAGCAATCTGGACGATTACAACTTCTCTCCTACCAGTGACGTGCAAATTGCAACGTTTCAAAAACAGCTTCCAATAGGAGGTGCGCAACTCTTCGGCGCGTAAGACTTCGCCGCCGTGCTCAGGTTGAAATTCAATTTTTGGCATCAGACTAACTTTGCAAGTCTCCTCAATGCCTGTTGCGTCCTTCCGCCTCATAAAACCATCGCTGTTGGAGCGAACTAGCAAAGTGAATTCTTTCAATGTCCAAAGGTCGTAGCACTGCTGCCGGCCTGGCATTTCCGGCTGATGGAATTCCTCAGCATTCTCTTCTGCTCGCTTACCTGAAATGTTGACGTGTCGAAAAGGTGGAGACGCAGCAGACAACTTGCCCTTATCGCCCTTTTGGACGCCAATGGAAATGTTCTTATAGCCGGGCAGTTCCTCTACCATTTTGCTTAAATGAACTGTGGAGCACAGCCGGCGCTTCTTTTTCGCCGGCTTTGCATTCCTGACAAAATCAGATCATTTGGCATTTATGAAAAAAACCGCGAAAAAGCTTTCAGCCACTTCTCAGATTATTCGAATTCATACCAACAGGGAATAGCGACATTTTTGAAAACCATTTCACGCCCAGCAGTTTGCCCGACTATCGGTTAACGAGCTGCCAACTTAGCGCTCAGAGTTGCCGATGCGCTTAGCCTGCTGTCGGTAGTAAACAAAACTCGAAATTTCAAAAGACCACAAAGAAGAACTGCGTCTTCGGACAGTAAGAAATTCAAAAACTCATTTGCATAATCTGTAGTCAAGTTCGCTCGCGGAAAATTTGAATTCAATGCTTGCGTGACAATAAGCAGTGCTCGCTAGGAGAAAAAAAGTTCAATCATTAATGCAGAACAGTTTCCGACGTCTTTTGGATGTTCAAAAATTTAAATAAAAGTAAAAGTGGCTTTCTTAAACTACCATTTCCAGCGTTCACCGCCCGCGATGCAACAACGTTAACGGCTGGACGGACTATTACTGTCAACCTTATCTAATCGACATAACAAACCGAGGGCGAATGGCCAAAGTAAATAGACTAAACGAAGCTGATGGTAAACGTCTCGCAACACGCAAAAGCCATGTAAAAGCTGGAATTATTGATCAAACGAAGACAACACATTTTAAATTGCCCCCTATGGCGGAAGCCGTTGTCTTAGCGAACAGTTTAAGCGAGGGAAATGATCACAAAGAAATTACAGTTTCGATTTGAAGACATTTCGTCATCATTTTCTATCCTTCCAAACTTATGAAGTCTTTGTACGGCAACGACGCCACAGGTCACGTTTCTACGCGCCATGGGTGATCAGAATCCTTATAGTATACCTGTGGAACAATGACATCGAGGTCAGAGCACAAATGGAACTGGACGCGTGGTCATTGTTAGCCCAGCTGGTCGCGAGGTCAATCGACTTACCGTACCTCGCAATGGTTCTTTACAAACTGGGCTTCTTATCCTCCTCGCCAATTGTGGACAAATAAAGCAACTGAAATCACCGGCGCTTAGCGAGAACCAACATTCACTAGTCTTCGTACGCCTTCGTCTTTCGGGTAACCGCTTTGAAGCCACAGCGGAGAGTCAACAGCAAATAAACGAATTTGCAGGTGCCCTTCACTGGTATCGATTGGTCGATTATCAAAAAAGGAAATTTGAAAACTCAAAATCCGGAATGAAAGATATGGTTCGTTGAAGCCAAGGGCGATCAGTCGTCATCCGCCTACGCGCAAGTAACGACGAGAGATTCAAATTTCCCAAAAAAGGATATCCGGACCAACTGGCATCTTTACTTTGAATGGATAAGCAGCGTGCGGCTTCTTTGGGATGGTGAAGCCCAGACGACGACAACAACGATTGATGAATGCAAAAGTGGGTCAGCCATTCAAAACCGGATTGGAAATGACGCAAGCTGGAGACAGCGCTGTTATCCTGACCAACAAAGGAAAATATTCTCAAACTTGGAAGTTGGAAAAATTGAGGTTTTCGCTATTTTTTCGCTATAGCAGTCAATCACCCATTTGGCATGAACATTTGGTCGAACAGAACTTAGAAAATTCAACAAGAAAAACTGCCGACTTGTCAAGCACAAAGTTGGGACTACCGCCGCGCCTCCAAAAGCGGCAAATTTGAATTCAAAAAGATTTAACGTCTGCAATAAGCGGAAAACGACTGTCGCCTAGCGATGAGAGTAAAAAATAGCTTAAAGCCTAAACGGCGCTTGGCGAAACGCCGAAATTCAAAAATCAAACCGCGCCCAGTCTTGGCAATTCGCCAACAAACGCAGATTTGAATTTTATAGAACGCGTCGATGCCACAATACGCTGTTGCCCAAAGACTCAAACGCAATGGACAACCGTACACTTTTTCAAACGTTGATCTCGTCTGGGAAAAACTTTTAAATGACGTTTTCGTAGTTTTATGCAATAATGACCATATTGGGAAACTACGAAACAGAGTGCATTAAAGCGAAATTGTTATTGCGAAGGCAGCACGGATAGAACCAATACGTTATACGGACTGGAGAAACAAAATGACCAAAAAACAAGCCGCCAAGGAAGTCCCGCCATAAGCTATTTGCATGCATATAGAAATGTAAACATATGGGCAGTCCCTTGTTGTTTAGGGCTTCAAAGGGATTATCTGATCACGGAGGTGGACCCGCCATACCTAAGGGAGGGAATTCTTACAACATAACAGAAAGAGCATTCGAAATAATCGGCACTTTTCCTTAAGCGTCTCGTCACGAGAGCGCCCAAAGTAACCTTTGGGGAGGGCTAAGTCGGCTACAATGGAGATGGACCCTTGAAATATAGCCAAGTGAAAGTAAGTTAATAGAAAATTAAATTACAGGACTGATAAGAGGTGTAGCAAACTTTGAAACTTACTCCTTGGGTGGATTTCGTGAGCTGACGTTCGCTGGGTTCGCTGCGCTATTCTTCAACACGTCTTCACCCTCTTCGGCCTCGTCACGCTCTAAAGAAGCATCGCCTCGCCTCACCGATGAGCCAGACCCTTAAATGGGTGCAAATGATTAGAATGTGAGCCATGTTGGGTGAATTCAGTTCGTTGGGTGCGCGCCAGGGACCCTTCAAAGAGCGGCCATAGCGAAACGCGTGCCCGGCCGGCCGAGTAAGTTGGGCCGCGTTTATCGGCCACTAGAAGCGACCAACAGCAACGAATCTCAACAATGTTAACACGTACGCGTAGCGCGACCTTTGTTCCGTCGAATGGTACCAATTTCAACCCAATTCGTCCAAGCGCTCGCAAGGAAAATGCCTTTAAGTGAGACCAAAAGAGGCCTCGTTCAAAATTGAAACAATATTTTTCGGCCTAGCGCTCAAACGGTTCGATCAATTCAAACGAGACAAAGCGCAACTTGTAGCTCGTACAATTGGCTATCGTTTGATGCATACTGCACCAAGATTGAAAATGAAAAACAGAAGTTATAACTAAAAGTACGCCGAGGAAGAAACGCAGCGGCAGAGCAAATGCGACAGAGCGAGCCTGCTGCGTCCAAAAGATGGAGCGGTCGTTTGCTTTCGTCTATATAACAGTCGCGCGCGGCGATGAACAGTCAGTTCGTTTTCGTTGGTCTGAAGTTGTTGGAAATTGCTGCCTCTTTACCAATTCGAAGTGGGATCGTTGACGTCTACTCCACTTGATATGTCGACCCCGGATGTACCAGCGTCGCCTGCACCGATGAAGAAGGCCACCGCCGGAGCGAAGAAACCAGTCAAGCCCCGCGGACCGGCAAAACCGAAGGCGACTAGCAGTCATCCCGCCTACTCCGATATGGTTGTTACCGCTTTACGTACGCTGAAGGAACACGGCGGTTCGAGCCGACAAGCTCTGCTCAAGTACATCATGGCGAACTACAAAGTCGGAACGGACACCAAAATGATCAACGCGCATATCAAGTCGGCCCTGAAGCGAGGTGTTGCCACGGGTGCGTTGAAACTCACCAAGGGTACCGGAGCATCTGGCCGTTTCCGCGTTGGTGAACCGAAAGGACCAGTTACGAAGGCCAAAAAGCCAAAGGCTCCCAAGAAGAAGACGACGACGACAGCGGCAAAACCGCGAGCGAAAAAGACTACAACCGCTACTCATGTCGCCGCCAGTGAATCAAGTGCAAAAGCAAAGAAGGCGAAAAAGCCGAAGGCAACCAAGCCAAAAGCAGCCGGCCCGTCAAAGGTGAAGAAGCCTACGAAAGCTGCGAAGTCAAAAGCCCCAAAGAAGCCAAAGGCACCAAAAGCAAAGAAGCCAGCGACAGCGAAGCCAAAGAAGGCGCCGGCTAAGAAGACAGCTTAAAGGGCCGCGCACTGTCTACTGTTCGCATACCTATTATCTGTGTACCTCAAAATAGCCTATTGTACAGTGTTTTCGAATTCGGATTGTATGTGCTATTGCGATTTTACGTGCCCAATAATAAGTCATCCCAAAGATACTGTATTGGAAGCAATCCTTTCGTGCAAAAAGACTTTGTCTAATAATAAAATTTGTTTGCTAATGTTGGTCGTGTTTACTACATACGCAAGGCGATCGATTATGGTCAGCGGCGTATACTGGTGGTTCAATAACGTAAAAGCAGGCCACAACGAGTAAGGGCGGAGTCGTTCGATGGTTGCTCATTGTTCATCGCATGCGACGTTTGTCTCGCCGCGTTGAACGCGGTACAAAAACAGATCGACTTTTAAGTCTCGAGCACTTCGTCATTTTTGACTTATTCTTCCAAAGCCTTTATTCGTATTTACGCAGCTTAACTGCCTACAGGCTAACTTGATAAGGAATTAATCGGATGTGGACAAAATGAACCAGAAAGGTCAGCGAAACACCAACTCAATTAACATGTTGACGTAACACTTTACAGTATACTTTTAACCTGAAGATCAAAACATGCAATGAAACGTGTCGTAAAAAAGACGGTATTTGACCCGTTCGTTGGTTAATACGCGCGCATATAAAAAGCGTGACTTACTACAACATTTAAATACAGCCTTTTTGCACAAAAAAGCAGGCAGTCCGAAGCCAAAAGCGCTAAAGTCGCTTAGGGCACTACAGTATGCATGGCCATGTTAATCATTTTTCCCCGCCTTCTCGAGAGTTTAAAAAAACGAGCAATTTCGAAAGTAACTTATTGTTGAAAGCAGCAAGCAGTCGGCGCTCACTGGGAAAAATGGCTTTGCTCTTTGGCGACAATTCAATGATTAATTACACCGTGAAAAAGTAGTTGATTCGCTTTCGCGTCGCGTTGTTCCACGGTTGCACCCCTTATTTTCAATGTTCCGTAATCGAAATACAACCATCTGCTAACAACCGAAATGTTTTTCTTTCAAATTCCGAAAACTCGAACTTTTCGATAAGTTCAAAAAAGTGGCATTTTACTCGAGATTTAAAAAGTCATTTGAAAGCTAAACAAAACCAACTTGAATTGCAGACATTTATCCGTCAAACAACGTCGGCGGGAAGATAGTTTGTAAGCAGATTATTGACGGTTTAAGCGTTCAGCGACTTTCGGTCTCAAAGTACGACCGCTCCTAATTAATGCCATATGCCATTGATGTATATTTAAAATTTAAATGACTTTAGCTTCGTTTAGAAACGTCCTCTCCTGAAGAAAAGTAAGATCAACAGGTACTTTTTGAATGCTATAACTTAATTTTTTCTAAGCCTTCTCGCTTGGCCATCAGTAAGCATTAAGGAATATTAAGCGCGTACAGTTTTTAAACCGTCACTTATATTATTATTTTTTTCATTCCTTTTAGAGAAACGGGGATGCTGAAAACGAGATTACTGTAGCATCCTATAGCAACACCGTCAGCGTCAAATGAAAAGGCGTATTTTCCGTAGAATAAGTAATGAAATCAAACAAATTTTTTAAAACACAGTTGGGTATTTCTCTTTAACAGATTTATTGCTTTAGGTTTGAACAGGTTCTACGTAAAACAGGGAAAGGGGACGCCGGAGGTATCCGGTCCATAAGTTACTTATTATGTCCAAGAAATCATCGCTTGTTACATTTATTCTTGATTTATCTGCCCCATCCGTAATAAAATATAAAAATATACATAATGATTTATCTGCGTATCCGTAATAAAAATGTATACCTTAAACTTGAAGACGGGGTGCTTCTTAACAAGGCAATGGATTTTCATCACTACTTTATAAGGTATGTTCTCTAGCCAGTTGATGGGTTCTGAAATTAAACCGAAGCAAATGCCCTACCAACGGATGGATGAGCAATTATTAAGGAAAAATATACAGAACAAGTACTTAAACAGTTCGTAGCTTTCGGAACTAACCTTGTCCCGTCGTCAGCGATGGTGGTAATGGTTATGTTAAGTGTTTGTTTTGTATTTTTCCTTAATAATTGCTCATCCATCAGTTGGTAGGGCATTTGTATCGGTTTAATTTCAGAACCCATCAACGGGCAAGAAAACATACCGTATAAAGTAGTGATGTGTACCTTAAACGTAAAACTACGCAAGAATGGAATAAGTGGCGCTGTTCACAATGCCGTAGAAAAAAACAGTCAAAGCGCCAACTACTTCTGAGCATTTTATTTTCCGTAGCTTCGGGGTTACTGCTGCCCGCCTTCAGCGGTGGGTCAATTACGGACTATTGTGTGCACTTCGTTTTTTTACTGCCCACGAGCAGTCCCGAAAGCTGCGGAGAAGGTAACACTTCTATTTTGTACAATGGACGCTTTACAATAGCCCTCTTTAACAATTCTGTCATTGCGACCGATAGCCATCGATAGAAGGCGCATTCTGAAACAACGCCCGGTTACTCGTAGTTAACCTTTGTTCGAAGCAACATTTCGTTCAGGATGACTATTATTACGTTTTACGGAAGCTAACCATTGGCTACGTTTTCTAATTTCTCAAGAAACTTCTGTTAAAAGCTAAAATCTTGAAGCGTTTTGATTCTCAAGTTAGAAGCGTACTGTATCTCGGTCCAGTCGCCGCAAAACAAAACGATTAACTTTTCGGCCTGCCAATGGCCGTCACTTGTCGGCAAAGGCAAAAAACCCTTGCAAAATCAATTCATTGCTGAATGGAAAAATAACTTAAAATTAAAAGTCGTTTAATAGACCAACAAGGCCACACTCTTCTTTGCGCAAAATTATATATGCATCCAACCGATTTTGGGTTACAGTACAACTGCGGTAACGTAAGACTACCGCGCCCTCTGCTAAAGCTAATGTTACACGTAAAATTCAAATAAATACTTAAGATAACATTGTAAGTTGACACTGCGCTTTAAAATCGAGATAATGCGAAAAAGCGATGCTGGAAAACAACTGTAAGGCTGCAGGCGTTAACCGCGGACCGACTAGTCACTTTCAGCAGCGGGAGAGTAGATTTTCGTTACCTTTTACGGAAGCAATCTGTTGAACAATCATAAACGTAAGCAGGCTGTATGTTGAAAGCCTCTCTAATAAAATTACATATCTATTATTGTTCAACAGACTGATTACGTAAAAAACAGATTGCTCGAAAAGCAATACAAAGTATACTTACTATTTTCCTCCGTTGGCTCCACTAAAAGGTTCATTTGAAGGGCATATTTGGCAATGTAGGAAAGCAGTTGCGGGACGCTTAGTTTCGTCGATACCAATGGCTTCAGCAGAAATATGACTCTTTTCAAAGTGCCTAAACGTAGGGCGCTCAACAGAGAGATGAGAGGAAAAACAAGAATCACCTTTCACTTTGCAACTTTTAATGTATACGGGTATGTCATACTTGCCGGAATGGAATGGACCGAAATCAGCCAAAATTGTCTTAAGCGAAGATGAGGACGCCACTACGTCTGCATTGTACTTTTCCAAAAGCAACGGGATATTTGGATCGGCGGTAATTGGTTTCTAAACAAAACGATCGATTTTTGTTCAACCGAAATTATGCCAACCTTCTCTAGATGGAAGTTGGCCGGATAACGTTCGCTTACTGGCGCAACTTCGCGATAACGAATAATGGCTTTGCGTTTCAAATTTGGAAGTTGGACGGACGGTGCAGTACCCTGACCGTGAAAGTATATTTTAAAGCTTAAACTACGACAAGGCAATGTGACAATAAGTTACCACAACCAAAAGGCATTTGGAAAATTCCAAAACTGGAGTACTCTGCGTGTACACATCCGAATCCATAGAACACTGGCCAGCGAGATCGTAAGCCCGCGGTGCGTAACGACAAAGGCGTTGAATTTTGGCCAAAAAAATGTCCTAAAGGAAAGATGACGTTCAACTTAATGTCCTATCGGCTTTTGCATACTTGAACATAGGAACGAATTGACGTGGGTAACGTGTGATAACGGTTCTTATGCATAGCCGTTGTAAGTTGACGAACTTCATCGTTAAACTTCTCATTCTCTTCTGTCAACTTCTCCTTGATGGTCTCAAATATAGAAACAACCTTATGGATGTTCTGTAAACCTTGTTTACTGGATGACAAACCGAAAACTTTTTTTTATCCTCTTTATGAACAAAAGCTGCGCCGCTGGCACGTTGCAGCGACATGGCGACATAGTGGATGTGCTCCTTCTCCGTAAGCGAGGAGTGCTGACTGTAAAAGGTATATGGAACAAAAGCTTGTTCTTCCTTTGGCACGCGCGGTCCTTGAGCTTCCGGAACAATAGAAGTCGGGCGGCAAATCTCGATTTTTGAAATCATTTCCCTCTCTTCTTGTGACTTCTCTTTTTCCTTGTCACTACCTGTAACCTGCGAGTCATTTTTCTCAATTTCATCTTCGTCTTCCGGCTTGTGTTCCTCCTCGACTCGTATTTCTTTTTCATGTTTTTCAGCCAAACTAAAACAACTGAAATATTCGTAGGAGGGCTAGAAGGCGAACAACAATACCTAACAGCAGGTATCATATCCTCTGCTATGACGGATGGTTGGCTGCTGTCAGCGGTATCGATTTGGAGGTTTTGGTCTTCCGCAGTTTCAGAATTTACTTCCGGTAGCTCCGCATCAGTAGCAGGTTTACTTGAAGACTCGCATATTTGACGTTCAACTTCTTCTTCGTCCGAGGAAGAAGGTTTTTCTAAGCCGAAACGGCCCAGCTTTTTGACACATTTTTTCAAGAAGCAACCGTAACACTTTCTATGAAATATGTCCATTACTTCGAATTCATGGTCACTTTCGCTCATTGTTCCTGCAAACCAATTTCCGGTCGACGAATTGGCATCATTTAATTCTTCGTTATCTTGCAAATCTTCATTCGCTTTCATAGAAGCAACCAATGCCTCCCACTCTTCGTCTCCCCAATCTTCGCCTTCGCCCCATGCTCCACTTTTGGATTCTTCACATTCATTGTATGTTCCGCCTTCCGAATCAATGAATAATTTTTCATCGTCGGAGTCTTGTATTTCGATGGACGTTTTACTTTCCAAATCTTCCCCTCTACTGGACATTCCATCTTTCGAGTCAACATCTTCGTTAGACATTTCATTTTCCGAATCTTTTCTTTCTTTGGATATTTTATTTTCCAGTTCTTTCTTTTCATCGTTTAGTCCATCTTCCAGGTTTTTCCTTTCGCTAGAGAAGACATTTTTGCAATTTTCTCTTTCACGGTATGCCTCGTCTTCCGAGTCGCTGGACGTCAAAAAAAGGCGCTCAATGCTTTGATCTGCAGCTGGTTCTTCGCCGCTAGTCATACGAAGGCAAAAACTAGCAAAATCCTCGATGGAAATTGTCTTCCAGCCTACCGGAACGAGCAACAATCGCTAAAACGTAGTTTTCAAAATTTATTCCGGCTGCTCAATTCAAAGAACGTTTCGCTTAGTGTTCTAACGACTAAACGTAATAAAAATGCAAGAAAACATCACTTGCAAGGCAGAGTGCATCAAGTTTGAAGAAATAAGTTCAGAAAAACACAATTCTTATTTACCGCAAGGCAAAGGTAACTTGTAAATCGTTGCGAATCGTTTGCTTATTTAATCCTAAAATTCTTTATCCCACGAAAAGTAAAAACTGTTGCATCAAAAATAAATTGGGAGAAAAATACGTTTAACCGCTTTTTAAAAACTGAACGATTTTTCTTAAACATTAGGTTGTACTGTAGATTAGAAACGAAATCAAGTTCGTTTAGTCCATCGAATTGCTGGCCGCCTAAGTCTAAGTCTAAAATCGTGTTCTGTTGGTGCCGGTAACCCTACACAGCCTAAGCTTAAATTTAAAATTAGCGGTTACTTTAGTTAGGCTGTCTGAGGTTAACTTGGACTAACGGAAATTGGTTCTAGTTCTAAGCAACGATGTCTGCCTTGTCTATTGTCAAACGGAAAAACAAAATGCAGGCTCCAAACGACTGACGAGCAATGAAAAGCGAAAACAATAAATAGCTCATCTTTGGGAGAAGGATAAGCTGAAGGCGGCAAGAGGAAAAGGAACTAAAGAAGGCAAAAACCATAGGTTTCTATAGTTTATCCGAAAGGAAAAAACGCCGCATTCGCTTAAAACAGGCTGTATTGCCTAACTGCAAGTACATATTAAGCGGTGGATACTGTATTTCTATACGAAGTGGAATTAAATGCATTTTTGAACTGTTTAGATAAACCTATTTTAATATCGTCGTTTTATTACTAAAAAAATGCGTTTATTACCAAACAAGCTTAGATTGTTTGAAATATAACCAAATTTCGCATACTGACGTAGACCTTACAAGGTAGCCCTTTGGTTGGGTTATTTATTAAAGTTTTCATGCACCAGTATTGTTTCCAGGTATGGAATCGTAAAATTTCAGTTTAATATTTATTCTACAGCCTCCTACATTGTTCGTTGTTAGAGACAACATGAGCATCTGTTTAGGACATCCTTTTAAAGACGCTGACATTTTCTTGCCTCAGAAACTCGACAGAACAGTACCAAATGCACGAAAAAATAATAGTAAACTATTACCCGCGCGTCGTAAATCAAAAATTTGAGTCACGTTCAGACTAACCTGATTTTCTTATTAGCTTACAGTAGCATTTTGGAAAACGACCGCAACGCTTTAATGAACTCTTTAAATGGCGCAGCAACTAAGCAGATTTTACATATCCGCTTGAAACATTTAACTAGACCAATAAAAGGCTTGTACTACTTATTTTTCGACCTTACTTGTGAGAAGTCAACATATTCCACTGTTAGTAGGCCTCTAGCATGCTCTGCGCGCGTTGGAATTCGGCAGCGCAAGTCAAAACTGTGCTTCTAGAATAGTTACCTTCTCTAACGTTGCATTTCCGTTTAGTAAATACGTTGTTCTGATTTTTTGGAAGCTTACAGGAGAAAGTATGAATAAACAGATGTAATAGCAGTCCAACAGATCGACCATTCGTTAACGTTGATTAATTAAGAAAATAAACGGCAAATGTCAAGCATTAATAGTTGCTAGACATTTAACAGCAGTATCTTACGCTGTCGTATGAAGTATTTACCAAGCGGATAAAGCGATTAACGCTGTCGTTCTCTCTGTGCGCATGTTTTCTTCTGTCAATCCACGCGCCAATCCATTGTAGAAGTCAAGTTGAGAGTACTTGACCGATACAACATTTTTGGATTGTACTCACTCTTGAAATGCTTGAACTCTGCCTTCCTTTCTATGGCAGCAGGTCGGTACTGCCAACTTCTCTTCGGATAATTAAGCAACGAACCTAAGATGAATACAGCGACATCTACATAGCAAACTACTTCCGTTGACATAATTGGTAAACAAAAGATGACCGGCCGGCAGGTCTCTCGAAAACTTGGACAGTTGTAATAAAAAAGAGCAGATCCACTGAAAGCAGAGGGATAATACATTGCGTCGCAACGCGGTCATCTCCAATGCATTGTTACGTGAAAATCAAAACTTAGGAATACCTTTTCCGGCCGTCTTTTACTGAAAAGTATTTATCAGCTATTGTTAAGACAACATAGGCTACTGGTGTTGAGTAAACCGACCACTTGCAAGTATGTACTATGGTCAATCGGAAGTAGGCGTCAAAAAGTACCGACGGTCGCCAGCCAATGCTGTTAATCCATTGCAAGAACTAATTGTACGGTCTGGACAAATAGCACTCGTGTTCCGCTGTCTTAGCTCTCAACGGTCACTGCTGCCCAAGGACTCAGTGTCTCAGTTCAATGATGTACTGGTCAGCGACTGCTTGCAATAATGGACAATATGATGCGAATATCTTATGTCCCACAGCCGGAAGTTTCAATAATCAAGCGGATGACTCATTCTGGTCATCCGCGACCACTATGCAATGCCCTCTAGATTCAATATCGTCTGCACATACTTACGACTTGGCATTCTCTGACTACTTGAATAGTTATCAAAATGAAATACACGAAGCGACCATGCCAGACCGCATGCATTCGATTACGTTGGATAATCATGTTGATGCAGTCCAGGAACAATGCATTCCGTCCATACTGTTTGCAAAAGGCAAAATTCGACACAAAGAGCCTGTATGCACCATGGAAAGGAACAACAGAGCACGTATGCGCAATCTGCTGAAAGAGCGTCGTCGAAGCGAGGCTATCAGGAAGGCTTTTAGAGCATTGAAGTATAGAATACCTTACGTTCCAACGGACAAGTCAGTTACGCAGATAAAAACGCTGCGCCTTGCCATACAGTACATACGATATCTGGAAGCACAGCTGGTCTCAAGCCAAAGCAATATTCTTGGAAATTCAAATTTCGCCGACGTGGTCGTTGCTGAAATCAGCAGAAAAAATTCTTACGTAAAGGCATCACGTAAGTTATGACGCTTTCGAGCTTTCCTTTGGCTAAAATGAGTTAACATATTCAATAAAGCTTTGCAGCTTGAAAATCGCTCGTCCTTTTAGAAATATTTTTACAGTAAACCTCTAGGCTGCGTATTTACCATATTTGCCGATTGTTTTCGGAGTAACTATTTAGTAAACATTACGTCTCTCAAGTTTATTTCATTTATTGCGTTTGCACAGCTTCAGCCCCTAACTGCTATTCCGAAATTGCGTACAATGTTAAGCTCAGAATTTACGATTTTATCATGTGTTTGCTAGAATGATCAGAGCCCTATTTGGCCATTGGAATGACGGCAAAACTTGAAACTGTTAACGCTTTCGTAGCTGTCCCATTTTTACAGTTGCTGAAAAAAGAGAGGCATAAAGCATTGAGCACTAAACGAACTCTGCCAAAAGCCATCCATTTCACTTGAGTTATCATCTATCATATCGTCGCACTCGCACCTAAGTCCTATTGTTAAGTAAAAAAAGAAAGGGAGAAAGTTGAATTAAAAACTGAAACCCAACTGTTCAGCCATAGCAAGTGGCAACGGGAATATTTTAAAAAAGCGCGGGTTTTGTCTCTTAGCCTTAACTAAGCCTAAGAGTAAAAACGAGATTTATATTTTGGATTAGGCTTAAACAAGGGCAGAATAAGGTAGGCAGACGCTCGCGAGTAAGACTTGTATTTTGGACTGAACAAAAATTCATACAAATTCATAACTGGCTATATTATTTTAGTGCTCATAGAAGGCGGAACTTAATATGGAAGGTGCGGCGCGCAAAAAAGGACAAAGGAATTACAGAGATACGATTTCTGCGATTGTTTTTGAACGACAAAGGAAGGTGCATGGTTAAACGATGATTGCACGTGTAGCTTCAATGGCATTAAGTAAAACAGCCAGCACTTAGAACAAATTGTTATAATTTGCATAAAAACAATAAAATTCACGAATATGAGATTTGCATAACGCTCAGGCCTTCAAGCCCAATGCAATAAATAGGCGGGAACGTTTGTCAATCGCAATATTCTGTCAAAAACGCCTGCTTAATGTGCAAAGACCCGCAAGTTGGAAAAAGAAACGAAATCTAGACACCGAGAGTGGAACGTTTTCGCATAAATTATATTAACAAATTCAGCATAAAGTAAAAAAATGGCAACGTAGCTTGGCCACTTATATTGTCCTTTTTAATGATTTTATAAAAAAATGTTCTGAATACAATCAGCATTTTGAACATTTTATTAAAGAGCCTGACTTCCGTAAAAGCATACTGTAGCTAACAGGTGCAGCGATTAAGCTAGAAGACGGTCAAATAGACAGCAATATGTACCAATCACCGTATGCTTTAATTGAAATAGGCAAACCTTCACCAACAAACGTCCACAACCACTTAACCTTATCCGTTCATTAATAGAACATTAAATATGATAGCTACAGAGATCAGCTTTCAAGAAGCATTTCAACTAAATCCCTTTTTCCACACTGAACGTCGTTCAGTCGTTGTTGAGTGCCCCACTTGATCAAAGTTGGTACGCAAGTCAAGCGCAACTTGTCATGTTTTCTGTATTCGTTGTTGGGATCTTTCCAAGTTGGACGGTCGCCCACTTCGCAGCGAATCAACACACTGTCTTCCGGCAGCTTCGTAGCGCAATCGGTAATCACGGGATCTGCCACGTTACAGTCTGGGCACCAGCTTTTCCCGTTTTTGTCCTTTGATCCGGTGAAGTAAATGAAAATATTCTTACCCGCGTTACGGTCAATCTCGGAAAGTAGCTCTTGCAAACGCATTTCGAGTAAGTTTCTATGCCGGCTAAGTTTGTAAAAATATTATAAATCAATGAGTTGCTAATGAAAAGCCGAATACGAAGGCGACAGTACGAAGACTCTAAGCGCATTAAGAAGAACAAGCGTGTCTCACGCTTTCGTTCATGCCGTCTGTAAGCAAAACATGCAAACTAAACGCGTAAATAGCTGCAGATTTTAAAATCGCTACACGTCAAAAAATTAAAAATAACTTTCAGCGGGAAAACTGACCACATAGGAATAATTATCAACACATTGAACTGCAAAAACGCTACATTACGTCTCTATCAGATTCAGAGAGGCAAACATACACTCGAGATGACTGACGAACGAACTACTTTTTATATAAAATTAGCTGCTTGTGAGATTTTAAGTACGCAAAAATAAATGCCTCATTAATACAATAGACGGTTCTACATCGTAAAGTACGCAATAACAAAACAGAGGGCTCAAAAGGTACCAATTCGGAAGTGATACCATAAAAAGATGTTCAAGTAACCATGAATTCCTGTTGACAGCGGATCGCGAGAACAACAAAATGCCGAAAATAAATTATTAAAAATCGTTGCTTTTTGCGCTACTAAACTTGCGGAGTGCGCCAATTTGACAGAGCAGAAAAAGTGCCTCAGTAGCGTGTAAAAGACAGTCACGTCTAGCTCTCGTAAATGTTTTTTTCTGGTCGCAGACAGTAAAATCAAAAACTAACGTTTAAATAAACTAAAATGCAACGGAAAAATTTATCAGCAGCTCCAAGAAAAGACTGTTGAAATATGTTACAGTAAGCACTGATGAAATCAAGTAAGTATGAATTACCGCTTGTCTAGCAGGGCAATGCAAAGCTTATACCAGTGATACCCAAAGTGAGCGATAGTGATCTCGATGGGGACAATGTGTTCGAAACGAGGCATGAAAATTTAGAGGGTCAGCGAAGGGTTTGAGGAAGTGCAGCTACTACGCGTCGTGGATCTTTTTCGTCATTGGCTATCACTCCGTATTCTCATTGGTGGGATAGCACAATGGAACTTGCGAAAAGTGAACAAAATCACTGAAAAAATTTATCACGCTTTCATGCTAATGTGAGTCATAGAGCGAAGAACCCTTCATTTCTGGTTAGCTACCGCGACAGCTCTTGCCTTAAGTGGCTGAAACCGGTGACTACTAATATTAATAAACGAGCGGAGAGTCTGAGCGCCTGGCGTTAACAATAAGCAGCATTTTTCTGTCCAGACTTCGCCGGTCGTACGCTTTCGACGTTTGTTACAGAAATTTCAGAATTCGTTATAAGTGAGCTTATGAAAGAAAGGAAACCTGAAACGAATGAGTAAAAGAAGAACGCATTAGCAAACTCTCAAAGTTTTGCCTTTCGTATCGTCCAACAGCGAGCTTTATGGATACCACTTTTTCTATTATTTGTGTAGCTCTCTTGCGTTAGCGTTAAACGATGCTGGAACCACCCAACAAAATGCTCTGCGTCAGGAGCTCTCATACTTACCTAGTAGGGAAGTAGGTCTGATCACGAAGAGTGGTTTCCCAAGGCGAGAATGCCTGATAGCCGATGTACTGTGCAAAGACATGCAAGTTGGATAAAGAAACGAAATTGAAATACAGACATCGAGAATGCAAAATCAGTTTTTCAAAAAATTTTCGTAAAAACGGAACAAATTTAGTAGTGGCGTACTTGAGGCACTTATTTTTTCCCTTCTAAGTTTTAATAAAAAAGTTTTGAATAGAATCGGCACTTTGAACACGCCATCAAACAGCCTGAATTTCATAAAAGCATACTGTAGCTAATAGGTGTAGCGAATGCACTGGAAGCAAGATATACGCATAGCGTGTATCTTGACTGCAATAGGCAGATCTTTATTAACGATTTAGAGTAGGTATTCTAAACCTACGAAACACCCACAACCAGTTAACCTTATCCGTTCATCAGAAGAAAATTGAATATGATGGCTACGGAGCTCAGCTTTGGAGAAGCATTTCAACTAAATCTCTTCTTCCACACTGAGGGCCGTTTAGTTGTTGTTCAGTGCCCCACTTGATCAAAGTTGGTACGAAATGCAAGCGCAGCTTGTCATATTTTCTGTATTCGTTGTTGGGATCTTTCCAAGTTGGACGGTCGCCCACGTCACAACGAATCAACACACTGTCTTCTGGCAACTTCGTAGCGCAATCGGCAATCACGGGATCTGCCTCATTACAATGTTGGCACCAGCTTTTTCCGTCTTTCTCCTTCGATGCGGCGAAGTAAACGAAAATATTTTTACCCGCGTTACGGTCAACCTCGGAGAGTAGCTCTTCCAAACGCATTTCGAGTAAGTTTCTATGCCGGCTAAGAGTACAAATACATACGTAGAAAAGAATTGCAAAAGAAAAGCCGAAGACAAAGGCGACGGTACGAAGACTCTAAGCGCATCAAGAAGAATAAACATACCCCACGCTTTTGTACATGCCGCAAACAAAACGCGTAAATAGCTGCAGATTTTAAAATCGCTACACGTCAATAAATTAAAAATAACTTTCAGCGAGAAAAATAACCACACCAGAACAAGGATCAACACATCGAACCGCAAAAATTTATCTACATTACGTCTCTATCAGATTCAGAGACGCAAACGTGCACTCGATATAGATGAAGAACAACCTACTTTCCATGTAAACTTAGCTGCTTGAGAGATTTCAAACACGCAAAAATGAATCTTTCATTTGTATAAAAGACGGGTCTACATGGTCTTTAAAAATTGAAAAGTTTGCACCAACAAAATAAAGCGATCAAATAGTACTAATTCGGACGTGATACCATAAAAAGATGTTCAAGTAACTGTGCATTCCTGTTGATCGCGTGAACAACAAAATTCCAAAAATAAATTATTAAAAATCGTTGTTTTTTGCGCTATTAAATTTACAAAACGCGCCAATTTGGCAGAGCAGAAAAGGTGCCACAGTAGCGCGAAAAGACAGTCACGTCAAGCTCTAGTAAAATTTTTTTCTAGTCGCAGACGGTAAAACAAAAAACTAACGTTTAAATAGACCAAAGTGCAACGGGAAAATTTATCAGTAGCTTCAAAAAAGACAGTTGAAGTATGTTACAGTAAGAATTGATGAAATCAAGTAAAGATGAATTGCCGCTTGTCTAGCAGGGCAATGCAAAGCTTATACCAAGAAGAAATGCTGCAGGGGAAAAGAGCTGTTGCGACTTGACAAATGTGTTAGTGGGTAGATTACTTTAGTTTTCATTCCAAACTGTAACAGCTAACAAAGTAAAACGATACAACGCGAAGTAGAAAATGGAAATTTAGATACTTCTGGCGGTATGCAGTGAAAATAGCGAAGTTTATTTGTCGAGTAAGCTACCAAAAAAGGAAACCTTGTATTTGGCATTGCAAAAATGTGCGCTACAACGAGGGCACATTCCATCATCATGTTCGCCCTTTTTGAAGACGAAAATGCCATGTTGTTTAAATTGTTGTTATACATGCCAATCAACGTTGTATTTTTGGCTTCTGGTAATAGTATCGGTGTCTCCTACACTTCTGTTAGCTTCGTCATATAGTTATTGAATATGAACGGCGGACTTCGCCATGGTTAAACCTAATGGTCGAACGATGCTGGCACCGTACAATACAATGCTTTGGGTCAATAACCTCATACTTACCTGGCAGGGAAATACCACTGATCACGAAGAGTGGTTTTCCAGGGCGAGGCTGGCTCATTGCACTCCGAGGCAGCTGACCTCTGGGGCCATCCCGAATTGGGATGAGCTCACTGCACAATTTTTGCGTAAGGGAGTCAGCGTTCGCGCGGCTCCCGATAAGTTTGACTCACTAAGAACGTTGGAGGTAATAACTCACTCCTTCGGCAGGATGTCCTGTGTAGGTAAAGCGGGAACTAATCAATTTACGTAAGCGTTACTATGCAGCATACTATGAGCTGTCATTGCTCTGTTTTTCTCATCGAGAATTCTGAATTACGAGGTTTTTACGCGAAAAAATTATACTACCAAGAGGGTTAATTTCTGCCCTATTCTTCAATGCTTTGCTGACTATATGTGGTTCCAAACATTTTTCTACAGTACCACATGTACCTGCACAAGGTACTGTCAGTCAGTCTTCCCTATTGCAGTGAGATCTAAGCATAGAGATCAATTTTCGGCGAATTTTTCTCAAGAAAAAAACTTAATAGCTTGCTGCTTTTCTACAGTCACCTTTTGTACTACAAACTCGTAATGAGCTATCCTTAGTGAACAAATGACTACAGTGGGCAAATTTTTATTGCTAAGTAAATGTAAGCCTCGCAAACTAAGTGAAAGAAATTTTTCTGTAACGTCTTCCGAAGAATGGACACTGCGAATAGTCGGATACTGCCTCCAGTCGAACACTGTAAGCCCGTAAGAGGGAAATGCGGGACTGGATTTATGTGGCTGCAAAAGTTGCGTACAGTAAACTATAATTTTCACAAAAGGCTGTAACGTTTGAAATGTAAAAAAATGTAAGTCTTTTTACTTAGGATCTGTCGAACAATACCTCCATTACTGTTTTATTACAATAATCAGTTTAATATAGCGGAGAGAGATTGCTTCTGAGTGCCTTTAGTAAAAAACCCCGCAAAAAGCATCTCGGAGAAAAAATATAGCTTCTTTTCTTCCTATGCGCTAATTAGCAGCGTTCTTGCACATCACATTTGCTTACTGTACAACCTTGCGGCTATTCTTTTCTACAATCCATTAAAAAAGCTGTGGGGATAAGAATTGTTTTTGCACAATTGCTTCTGGCAATTTCTACAAAGTGACGACGGTGCCAAAGTCAACCGGATTAACTTAGGATGCGTTTGGCGAACGCTCGGCAAGCGTTCGTACTGTTCAAGGCTGGTTCGCGAAATTTCGTTCCGCTAACGTCAGTATCGTGTACAAGCTAGCCCGTGCGCTCTCCAAAAAATGCAACGACGATTTTTTTGGAGCTTTAGCGGAGGAAAATCAGTTTTCGACTACCACTGAATTTGCGAAAAAAAATTGAACGTTAGTCGGCAGATGGTCTCCAGACATCTAAAGCGAGTTGGAAAAGCAATAAGGATGAAGAAGTGAGTGTGCAAAAGTTCAAAATGAGGGCTGACATTGACAATGCGTCCAGAACTTTCAGCGAGCCCGCAGGTACGTCACTTTTCTTTTTATAGGCGGTCATAGTTGTCGATTCTATTCTTGCTTATGCATCGAGTCATAAATGCCAGCTTTTGGTCGACGTACGCTTTTCCAAGTCGAGTTAAGGAGAACTAAGAATAGCCTGCAAAATTTTGAGAAAACCTTTGTATCCCTTTTCTATTACTTTAGCAATGCACTACTATTTAAAGTTCACCTTGAATTTGTTAACTTAAACAAAAAACACAATTTCCAATTCTACAGTAGCCAGCGTAAGGCCGGTGCTAATTCAAAAATTTAAATTCGAACCGCTATTCAGATAGTACCTGCACATTCGATTGTCAGGGTGTACTGTACAATTTTAAAAAACCGATCGCTCCCGACGGAACGCAAAAGCATTACGAATAGCAAATTCAAATGTGAACTGAAAACGTAGAATATTTCTTGGACAATTGTCTAAAGTTTAAGTGATTTCTTCCTTTTAAAAGCGGACTTAGAAAACAAAGTCTTCGAATGGGTTGAAAAAACGGTGACAAAAAGGACCAACGCGGTCAGTCCGACAGGAGAGCGACAACGTACATAAACAAGTCTACCTTTGCGAAGGACGCGTAAAAATTATTTTAAAAAAGAAACGACGCTTCGACGATGCCAGAACGAAAGCACGACCGTGCAACTGGCTATGCGGTGTAAACAATATAACATACGAATGCGTGGAATATAAACATATAAACGTCTAAGCTTCCTTAATGGCGAGGAAAGAAAGAAGGTCGAAGGCGAAGCGTCGTCTGGGGAAATGTTCAAAAAATTTTGAAAACAAGAATAAGGAAAGGAGGTTCTCTCAACACCGACGAACACGTCTTCGCGCGTGGATCATTCGTCTGCCGCTGGCTGCGGTACCGGATTGAGCCTGAGTGAGTCCGGCGGCATTGAAAACAGTTGGCGCCGACGGCAACGAACCACCGTCGGTCGAACCTGCGCCAGCGGTCGTCGGATTAGCGCTCGACGAATCTTTTGCTTCGCCGGTGCTTGTTTGCCCAGCTAAACAATTAACAAAAAGCATCAACGCGATGGAAAAATAAACTAAGGCGAAAAAGTACCCGTGAAATAATCACCGGATTTTGCGGGATTCCTTCCAAACGTAAATACGGACGGCGAGCCAAAGCTCGGCGTTGAACTGCTGCTCGCCATTTGGGACATCCAAGAAAAAGCTAAAAAAATATAATACAATTTGCCCCCGAGCAAATCTATCCCTTTTAGCAATGCTTACCGCTTGTCGTTGTTGACGGCTGGACAGCAGAACCAAAAATGGACGACTGCTGCTGAGTTGCGTCAACGTTGGCCGGTTTGGCACCGCCAAAAGAGAATACGGTCGGCGCGTTGGACGTAGGCTGCTGTTGAAAACTAGGTGGCGCTGCAGTCTGGCCAAATTTGAATATCGAAGGAGCTGTCGACGTCGCTATTGGCTGGCCGCCCCACGAAGCAAACAAAGACGATGACGACCCCGCTGACGACGGTGCTGCAGCAAATGCAGTAGCATTTCCAAAGTTGAAACCGCTCGCGGCAGTTGTCGCCGGCTGGTCTCCTTGCTTTGCCGACTGAAAGGGCGTAGTTCCAAACGACGGTTTCTGCCCAAAATTAAAAACATTCTGCTTCAATACATTCTGGGAAAACAAGCTTTCATTTTGCGTCTGGCTTGCCAAACTGCCGCCAAATATAGACGTAGTGCTTGTTGGAGTACTAAATGGTGACATAGTGGTAGCTGGACTACCGAATATGGATGCAGTTGGCGTTGCGGTACTAAATAACGACGTCGCGGACGTAGTGGGTGTCGCAGAACCGAATACGGATGCACTAGGCGCTGCAGCACCGAAAATCGACGTAGTAGTCGTCGGAGTACCAAATAAAGATGAAGTGCTCGCTGGAGTACCGAATATGGATGTAGTAGATGTTGCAGCGGCTGTACTCGATGAAAATGGCTGTGCAGAAGAAGATTGGCCAAAACAAAAACCTTTTCCACCGACGGTATCTCGCTTCGAAGTATTATCTTCGGTAGTGTTCATCGGCTGTTGGCCAAAGTTGGAAAACAACGCTTTAGTAGCTCCGCTAGGTTCAGTTGGCTGATTGCCAAAAGACGACGACGTCGCTAAGCCAAAATTGAAAGGCGATACGGATGACGTAGTCGTAGTTGAGGCACCAAACAATGAGGAAGCAGCGGGCGGCTGTCCAAAACCGAACGGTGACGACTCGGGGAGTGGTTGACCAAAGGTGAAAAGTCGAGATCCGCTTGGCTGAACAAACTGGAACGGCTCTGATGCCTTCTGCGGCTCCTCTACCGTAGGCATGTTGGCCAATTCTGTTCCGCCAATCGAGGAAGGTTCCGAGGGCGCTTCAACCATTGAATCAGACTGACTTAAATCACCTCTTAAAGCTTCATCCGCTTTTTCGGCTTCAGTCTGCTCAACAATTGAAAGTGCACCGTTACCAGACGCGTCAATATTCAAGACTGAAAGAGGAAAAACAAGCTATAATAGCGAACAAAGCCAAAGATTTGAAAATACCACGCGTTGTATCCTCGGCGGGTTGACTGGACGCTTCTCTACTGACACAAGACGAAAGGCCTTCGGAAGTGGGAGTCTTCTATAAACAGATTTCGTTAAACAAGAAAACGAACCAGTTTAAACTCCAAACTTTAAACTCTATACTTCACCTTTCAAGCTTTCATGCATTATTTACATTATCTCTCCTCCGCTGAAGACGGGTTAAGCTTAGACTCGAAAGCTAAGTGAAAATGAACTTGTTGTTTATCAACTGACGAGATCTCTTCCGTACAAACATTACACGCTCAAGATGCATGATCTCGTTCCAAAGTCTTACGCTTTAAAAATTAAATTTTACACCCAAAGAAAGTACTACCTCCGGTTCCCTGGTAATGCTCTGAGTCAAGTGGTGGGGCTGCACAAATTCTTCCGATACGCCGGCGGTAGAAGGCGTCGTTGAGGCAATGCCATCTTCTTTGCTGCTTTCGGGAGAAGAGGCCAAATTTTGCGACTCTTTAGCAGACTGCTGAGAAGGAGGAAAAATCCAAGTGGACGGCCCAGCTACCAATGCTTGAAGCGACGGCTGAACCAGGACTGCAAAAGGCAAAAGACCACTTATTTCAAAAGATACAAATACGACGCTTTTCAAAGAACGGAATAGAAATAGTTTTACCGTGTAAAAGTTGCTGAATTTTACTATACGGATATTGAGATGATTTTTTTAAAATGGAAGAGCGCAAAGTTGGCTAACGCCCCCGCAAAGCAAACGACGATCGTAGGTATTTGCCAAACTATGAATAACAAAATGCGTGACCTACCGGCATTTGTATCTGGCCGTTTTTCCACAACAGCGGCTCCATTCGAAGAACGGACTTCAGAGCGTTTGGGCTCCTCATCTAAATAGGAAAAATAGGGGAAAAAATTCTGTCGACATCTCCACAAGCTCACCTTCAGGTCGAGTAACAATAGGAGCGTTAGAATCACCGGCCTTTGAGCAAACCTAAACAGAAGAACAAATAGTCTAAAAACAATAGTTTTGCCCCACATATCTACATAATCGCAGGGACACTTAGAAAAAAAGCTAAATGACGCTTTTGCTAACATCCAACATTAGATTAACAGTCACTGCAATTTTTGCGGGTTTCTTCTGGAAGCGGCAATGTCGCTGTCTATTTTTTTACAATTATAAATAAACAACAGTTTTAAGGATACCTAAAAAAAATTTCAAGTCGGCAGGGCGTTTTGGGAATGCCGAGAAACTCAAAATTGCCAAAGAAAAAATAAGCTCGCTTTTTGCCGCTGACCAATTAGAAAAGTAGCCTGCAAATCTTTTGTCGCCTACCGCCTGCCGTTTAAATTTTTAAAATTACAGTACCGCTCCGACAAACAACTTTGCGCAATCAATTATGCAAAATAGGCGCTAGCGAAAACATCGCTACGTAGCCAATCCCCGTTCGCTGGGGCAACGCTGACGCTATCGAGCGCTCGCTAGTCAACGCGTTAGGGCGTGCGCGTCGCAGTTAAAGAAAACAACGCACGCGTAACAACAAAAACTGACGCATTGTACGGCTGCAAGATTACGCGTCGACTTGGGCGAATTTGAGTCAAGCAGCTCAGGATGAAAAGATGAGTTGGCCTTACTTGACTTTTCTCCGGATAATTTGAAAAGTTCAATGTTTCAGATGCTTCCTGTGCGGCTTCGTCGGCAGCGTTATTGTGATCGCCGTCCGAGTCGGAGCAGAGGTCGATTATTTCCTGGAAAAAAAGTACGTACTCAAAGAGACAATTGATTAGGCGCTTTACTGGTTCTCCTTCGTTCAACTTCTGTCCTGAAAGAAGAGCGAATTTATGGTAGTCAGTTTAGGGCTGACATTGAGATCTTACCAAACGTATCCGCCTCTTCGTCTTCTTCTTCATCCTCATCAGATGCGTTGCGTGAGAAATTCTCCGATTCCTCCTCGACATCATCATCTTCCTCTTCTTCTTCCTCTTCTTCATCCTCCTCCTCTCCTTCCTCTTCCTCTTCTTCTTCGAAATCTGCTTTACAACATCACGTGATTCACGTTTAACATCGTCTCCACAGTGTATACCGTCTGAGTCATTGCCTTCGTCCGAATCGGGGGCAGCCGATAATTCTTCGGACAAATCCTCTTCGTCCAACACGGAGGCGTTATGCAAATCAGCGCCCGACTTTAATCCTTCATCTGCCAGTTCCGGGGCTGCTCCTGAGTCGCCAGAGTGCAGCGGCGACGTTGCAAACGCGCTCTTTTTATTGGGCACTGACGTTTCCATGCTTGACTCGGCTTGGTCCAACAAGGTTGAATTCAACTCGCTGTTGCGGGCTAAACAAAAAATTTATTACTAAATTTCAAAGTTTTTTTTACGCTAGGAGTCCCGTTTATAAGACGAAAAATAATAACCGCAGCTTTCCGGTGTTGTATTTTCACCCGCCGCCGGCGGTGAAGCAACGGTAACAATATCGATCAATGAGTTGTGACCAAAGTGCACGACGGTTTTTAAAGTATGCTAGTATAAATTTAAACCATTTTTTGTCTTCGTTCACTATAGTAAAGCCAGTTTTGTCAAATGATAACAACTCGCTAAGTCAGATCATTATTACCTTTGTCTGTTACATCGCTGATGGAGAGTGAAAGTGCAACATTCGAAGGCTGCGGCTACTGTTTTTTATCTTATGAGCGGGACTCTTACCGTATGTAAAATTTTGAACGTTATTAGAATTTACGCTTAAGTAAGAAGGTAAACGCTTAAAAAAGAAAGCAATTTCAAGTGGCTCGTAGGGCATTTCAACTTTTTCCAACAATATGGCTGAATAGAGATTTGAAAATCGATGCTTAAGAAAAGGCAACGCAAACCTGTCAAGTCGTATACACCCCGAAGGGTTGCACAGCCAATGCAACGTAATCTGTCCGGCGAATTGCTCAACAGACAGACGCCGCACTGCCATCGCTTTTGTTCTTCTACAGGCAATTGATTGAAAGATTCAAGCGACTCCTCTTCGGGTGATTTTGACGGAACAACTTTTGGCGTCCGACAAAGGAGACACTCGTCCAAAGCAACTGCATTTCGATAGCAACACTTTTGGCATTTCCAATAGTCGGTCATGCACACGCCTTTGCGCGAATTCAGGCAATGGGTGCAACGCCGGCGAAAGGGATGATTAATATGGGAGCACAAGGTGCAAATCCAATGATTTTGCCTTTGCTCATCCTTACCACCTATAAGAACTTTGCGTATAGCGACGCTTCGCGTGCGAGAAGCAGCGTGTCAGGTTTATGCTAATTTAAGAAGAAAAACTAGGTCGATTTGTTTTTCTTATCGCAGTTAAAAAACCAACATAGCCGACTTGGCCAGAAAAAATTTGCATACGTAGCTAGTTGACAAATTTGAAACGTTTCTTACTGTAAGGAAAAGAAGTGTCGTCGCTTAATTTCTTCTTCTTCCTCTCATTTGTCTCCACCGAAGAAAAGTCAACCGCCCATGGTACTTTGAAATTAAATGGATCCGACATGTTTCCCGCAAAGCTTTGAGACTTTGAAGAAACGGTGGACGGCGTCGACATTTCCAGCGAACGTTCAATAGGCTTCTTGCAGGAGGGATGACGACGTTGCAACGGCAGAGTTTCGTTTCTTTCCGGTATTGGAGTGGAGACGGACGCGACGTTACGCCTATCGGACAGTGGAAGCGATACGGAGTTGATATTTTGCCGTCTCCGAATCGGCTGCGCAAAATCTTGGGCAGTTTTTGAAATCTTCAAAATCGGCGTAGCTTCTTGATGGTTGAAGAGTTTAAATCTACAAACAATAGATGCACGCGGAAAAAGGCGTCACCTCGTGATGGCAATACTTTTCGCCAATGCGTCGAGAGAAATTTGCATTGTTTTGTAGCTTAGGCACATCGTATGGTGATCGCGAGTTCGGCGTGGAAATTCTATGCGGCGGCGATACGCGTGACGATGCAATGCCAAGTGACCTCCGATGGTTGTAACTTTTAGAAACGTTTTCACGGACGTGATTGCGAGCCGAATGAGGCGGTAAGGAAAAGACCGAAGAGTAGTTTGCTTGTTCGCGCGAAAACTAGCAAACAAATGAATGTTAAAATTGCCCATATGCACATAAAAAAGAATATTCTTAAAAAACGCACCGAAGGTGTAGAAGAGTTCAGCTGCGATGAGGAAAAGTGAAAAGCATTTTCAGGAAAACGAGCTCGAGCAGGCGATTCTGAAGTCGACTGCTCTAAAATGATAAGAATGCTAATTACATCAAGGCAATTCAAATTGCGCTGAAGGCTTGCTTACCGCTTGATGAACAGGAAGAATCTTGTTTGCCAGGCGAAAAAGGTGCCGTTATTGCTTCAAAGAATGATCGAAGCCCACTGAAAGCGGACATACCAACGCCGCTACGCAATGATTGTAGCCATGAGCTATCCTAAAGCGTACGCGGCGTATAACAAAAACGTTAAAAGTAAAAATGAATGAATTTATCAATTTGGGAAAATAAAGTGCTTACAAAAGCGGCAACGGAAAACATAGCGCCATTAAAGTATTGAATTTTATGAGCTTCCTCGGGGAAAAGAAAAAATGTAACGAAACTAATTAAACAAAGCTTAGTCCTGCGTTGCTTTTATTTGAATGAACGGCTTGTTAAGGCATACACGCTATTTAGTAAAAGGAAGAGACAAAGAGTCTAAGGCGATTAAAACGGATCAACTGCTGCGCGAAGTTGCCGCATTGCACTAGCATGCAAAAAACGCAAAATCTTACATTTTTCTTGCGTTTCTCCGGTGGACTCCAACTGTACGAAGTTGACATAGTTGAAATGAGCGCGGGAAGAGATTTGTTAGCGCTAAGTTGAAGTTTCACACAACTACAGTAAGTCTGATTTACAAGTAAGACAATACAAAGGACGATTAGGACGAAATGCAGTCGACCAAGTTTTGTATAAGCACAAACCGTAGTTTACAACAGCAAAAATAGCAACAGTTTACTTCAAAAATTTGGCAGGAAGAAGCGTATGCGCAAAAATTGGCCCTATCTTGTCATTTTCGCCTTATTCGAGCACAAGATCATAAATGCTATGGTTACGTAGCATTATTGACCTTTAAAAATAAGTAAATTATATTTACAGTTTTTTAGGAAGCAGAGCGTTGTCCCACCGTTTCATCTTCGAAAAACCTAACTGAACAATTTTATTAAATTGACCATTTTTGTTAACCTCTTAAACTGAGGAGAATAACGAAGGTTTATTAGGCACCAAATTCGTTATCATACGACTTGGATCTTCCCTGTTTTCGAATTTTACGATATTTGAACCTGCATTTCCTACCGTAAGCAAAAATTTAGAATACCCGTTAAATCTTTTTCTGGAACGTCTTTTGCTTCGAATTTATCTTCATTATTTTTTTACCAATGCGTCATTTATGTGTTGTTAAAAAAAAGATGTGCTTGGTTTACGTAGCAGACATATTTGAAATAGGTTAAATGAATCAATTCGCTATTGCTTCGCTGCTGCAAATGCCAAATTGCTTTGCCACAGAAACTTGTCTTACGCTCAATTCGGTTTTTTATTTTTTTCCGAAATATGTATTAACCATATTTTCAGAAATAAACTTTTGAAAAAAAATTGAGGTTGCGCTACGATGAAAATATTAAATTTCTGTCGCATAAATTCTATAACGCAAACAATTAGGAAATTAGCTCAGATCTTCCGTGTTAACGACCCACCAGTTGTACTGTAATTTTGAAATAACAGCAAAAAATGCAGGTTCCTAATGCGCTACCTCGCTTCTCATTGGACGACGCTTTGCAAAGATTAGCGTTAAGCCGTACTAGCAGGTTTATGAGGTAAAGCGACGCGCAAAAGCTTAGACAGGAAATATTACGCATTTATGCAAAAAAATGCAAAGGAAATACGCAGTATGTGACGCAAACTATTTGAAATTGAATTCGATGGCAGGATACATTTGTTGGGACCGTGGATGCCAGCAAGTTTGTCTGATAAACACTAATCTTCGCAAAGCGTCGTCCAGTGAGAAGTGAGGTTAAAGTAGCAGCTTACGAACCTGCATTTTTTGCTGTTTTTTTAAATCTACAGTACGACTGGTGGGCTGCCAGTTGGAAGAGTTTTACTGATTTAGCCAAAAAACCAAATCAAATAAGTTATTGGCTTATGTTTTGTCACTTTGCTAATAACGATATTTGAATCTTTTGCAGTGCGCACCAAATACAATAAACAAAATCACTGTACCTAATTTTCATTAAGATACTGTATAGATGGCCGGCGGATTCAATCTTTTTTCTTTTTCCAACAAAGTTCGTCGCCTTTAAATTCAATAACAATTTTTGACTTTCCTATTATTATTACTGAACACAAATGATGAGCAGCTCAGCCTGCGCATTTAGAAACGTTGTTGACGGAAGAACTTTGTTCGTTCGATAAAGCAGGCATTGCAATCACGCGCATAGCGAAAGACAGCGTTTCCACTATGCAATAAAGTTATTCGCCGCCGGAGAGGAGAATACTGTCGGCGAGTTCGTCCAACGATCTAAAAATTAAAACAATTTGAATTGTTGAAATTTAAACTGACCAATCAGAATCAGAGACTTTGACTTTGGCGAGCTTCCCAAACGGTAAAATGGGTTCAACAGCAGCGAGCAGTAAGCGGAGTGAATTCGCTTGAATAGCTAAACAATTCATCGGCGCGGTCAATTCCGTCAACTGCTTCTATTGTTAATAATTACCGATCGAACTTCCGCATCGTTTGTTGTCCCGCTGAGATGGCTGAACACTAAAATGAACTGAACTGAAATTATTTAGCGCTAAAAATGCTTTTCCAAGAGGTATACTTTGAATTTGCTGCACGTCACGTAGCCGTAGCTGAAATAAAAGTTAAAGCGTTACGCTTTGTATGAGATGACGTCATTTTTTAAATTGTTGAACTATTTCAATTTATCGCGAGGTGGGTAATTAAAAAAGTCACAAGAAAAAAGCTACGAGCAATTATTCAAAGTATCATAAACGACTTACGCAACGTAATCCTCACTATTGAACAGCGGACCAAGATATTGCTCGCCATGTTCGCTTCCCTTGCCTGAAGCCGATTGCAAGTACGAATCGATCACGTCGAGTGAAGCGTAGAGAAAAAGATGAAGTTTTAATTCAGCATCTTGACCACCTCTTGTTCGTACGTAGAAAGGGGCGTTCTAAGCGCAAAAATTATTCTTACTATAAAAACAAAGAGAAAATAACAAAGTCTGCGTTCGTTAACAGCATAAGAGCTATCACATGACCTCCAATAGCTTCTCTACAAAAACTCGAATCGGCCAAATATCACATCGTAGCTTTCTTTATCCTTTAAAATTTGCGTACGCGTCCAGTTTTTATCTCCGCAAAACAACAAAATCTTTTCAAAAATTTTCGCAAACGAAAACGCGACTTTCTTTCGCTTTTCGGAGGGCTTAAACTTTTGAATAGCGTAAGGCCAGGTTGGCGTGGCCTATCGATTGTTTAAGCGATGGTATTTCTTGACGAAGCTCACAAATAAGCTAAGAATTTAAAAACAGCTTGCCAAGGAACATCTCATTTAAACACAAGTTTGACCATTGTAACACTTTTCATAAGATCTCACAAGCAGCTTTTCAAGGGAAAAAGGCTTTAAGTAAACGAAATTTTTTATTAATTCTATTAACCATAGCTTTTCGCTGCAAGACTGCTGCGCATCGAAAAGAAGTTGCGACGGACATAAAAAAGTTTTGAATGTTACACCTGAAAATCTTTAAGTATTACTGTACACTAGAATTATTAATGCATAACACGCTTCGTATTGCCAAGCAGATTACTCACTGGTTTAGCAGCAGACTTGAATCCAGTACGAGACGCTATATACTATGCGTCAACAATAATTTTAGTTTACGGTAGTGCTTAAAGATTTTCAGGTACGATGTCCAAGATATTTCGCACTTTTTACCACATAAAAGCCCACACCTTCCATTACTGCTAAGCTTAATTGCTAATAAGGGAAGGCGCCATATTTAAAAGCATAAATAGGCTTTTAAGAATTTATTTTAACTCTTTTAACTATCGTACGAAGAGGAAGCTTACCTCTCGGTCCAAAATGGCAACGCAAACAGCCATTTTACGGATGGGATACTCGTTTGCCTACGACAAGCAGTTGCTGCATTTGACGAAAATTTGCGGACGAAAATGATTAGGCGAAAGACATAAGCCGGTGGAAAAACCACTTCGGTATGAAGGAGCAAAAGTGACAAAGATTTAATACAGCGTAGAGTAATGAACCTAGGAAGGATGAAAATTTACATAGTGTCAAAGTTGAAACGATTCCTTCGCGATTCTCTTCTGTCCTGCGCCACTTCCCTCCGATGAAGGAGAAGAATGACGAAACCGATGAGGCCGAAAAATGCGCTAAACGTTATAATACTTTCGCGTAGCACCTTTCCCGGCATAATGTACAACTTCCGAGACCATCTGTTCGGCTGGTCGGCCGGATAAGGTATAACGTACAGCCGGGAATTCGGCACTACATGCATCCAACCAATACTACTATGCGACCAGGTCGGTATACCCGTTGACATGCCTTCAATGAAACTGAGAGAACGACCCAAACCGAACACCTTATAAGGTAGCAGCAGCGACCGATGACTCGAACTGTACAACAAGCTGTGAATACCGCCGAAGCTGTGAGCGTCCAAATCTTTAAAATGGACTTGCACCGTCGAACCTGGCCAAATAACGCTCGGTCCGTGACCCGCTTCCTCGCAGGATTCATTGCACAAAGGCGAGTTGACTTCGACTTTCAAAAAGGTTGTCTCAAACTCGAACAAAGACGAAATGAAAATCGATACAGCTTGGCTTTTCGTCCCCTTTCGTTCCAAAACGACCACGTCCAAGCTGCCAGTTTCCATTAGATCAAAAAACGACGCCTCTTCGACATATCTGCTTTTGTACAGCGGAGTCGATTGAAGGACAAATTTTCTAGGCGACTCGCATTGACTGTCACCAGGGTACGATGGTGCGTTTTCGAGAATGAAGACAGCTCGACTGCCATTTTTCTTCTCCAAAACTATTACCAAGTCGGCAAAACCATCCGAGTTAAAATCGCCAGCTCGTACGGCGAATGGACGTTCGGCAAAGTTGGCTTTCAAATGCCAAGGTTCGGGTTCATCTCCGTTGGAAAAATTGACCGCTTGCCAATGCCATTGGCCGTCCACCCACAAGTAGAGATCCAATCGGGAACAGACCGCCCGCGAAGGACATACGGCAACTAAAGCGTCTATTCGACCGTCCGCGTTGAAATCTTCGAACAGCGGAGCACCGACAAGCGGCTCGTCATTGTTTGTCAGCGGGAAGAGACTTCTTTTTTTGGGAATAATAGGCGGAAAAATGGCTGGCGCCAACGGCATCCATTGTTTCCTTTCTTCGTCGGTTGTCCAAACTTCAAAATGAGCCAATTCCGTTCGATTCGAATCGACTTGAACGGGCAGAACAATTTCCGAAATCAGATCACCGGTAATATCGACAATGGCGGGAACGAAAGGCCGTCTCAGCGAAAGCGGAGACGATTCCAAAAACGGTCGAGCTGTGAACGTCCTATCACGATTGCCAAGAAAGCATATACGACCATTCCAACGATCGATAACGGCGAAAAAGTCGCCCAGCTGATCGCAATTGCAATCCAACACTTGAGGTTGATCCGGGAAGATCCATTGGGTTGAATGAAAGCAGCTGAATTCAACATTCGATCCCCAGCAAACGTGCACAACATAGTCGGCGCTGCCATCCATTTTTGACGAGATCAATAAGTCGGGAAAGAGATCTCCATCGAAGTCCGAGACGGCCACATTTTGTATGTCGTACTGCGGAGGCAAGCTGACAGTGTAACGATGAGCCTGGGTATAGTTTTCGCCGTCCGGTTCGGCAAGGAAAACGTACAACACTGAACGGGCAGTCTTCACTATAAGGTCGGTACAACGATTGAAGTCTATGTCAACGTAAGCCATAATTTCGCCAGGCACCCTTGTGGTCACTATGGTTTTTGGCCTCTGGTTCACCTCAGCAGCGGATAAACAAATACAGCATAAAGCCACGCATAAGTACAACATAACTTTTTGCTTTTCCGCACACCAATGTTAGTCTTGCCTACCAAGGGACTCTAAAACAGCAATTTTCAAAGTGGGCTCCAAGCTAACCTATCCATATTAGGTCATCCAAACGGATGCAATCGTTCAGGCTGGGATTAACGAATAATTGATTAATTAAGTTTTACTGAATGAAGCAACTGCGAGCGTACAAAACTTACCAAATGACAAAAACCTTTCGTTAGGCATCATTCCCGCGGAGTGACGTCAGCTGCCTAACTTTTGTCAATGAAAGATGCGTGCCTACCTGAAAAAAAAGCTGAATTAGGTATTGCTCAGAATGTTGAGAGAACAGCAGCGAACTTGCTAAGCATTTCACAGGCTTAGTTCTAAAAAATATTTACAAGGGTAACCTGGATGAACAAGGTAAGCTACCCTCCGGCATACAGGAACACAAAATACTTTTTCTGTCAAAATATACAAAGCGGAAGAAGCCGGGAAGGCGCGACAACCTTCCTGTGTTTTGAAAAATAATCTAAAGCAAGAATTTCAAATTGAGCGTCGCCCAAAAGCCACCTTTTTTGATATCACAAAGGCCGTAGACAACCACTTAATAAAAGTCGCCTAATAAAAACTATTGCAAAGTAATTTTACTGCTTAGACTTGGGGACGCAACTTGCGTACAAATGATTAGCCAACCGTAAAACTAATAAATCAGTATAACAAAAAAAAACAAACAAAATTTCAAAAATTCGAAATTCGCGACTGGCCAATCAATTTTTTACAGTACCCTTCGTCTGACTCGCAGGTACCATTGCAAAATAACGCCCGTTTGACCTGCTGAATTAAAAAATTCGGCTATAACGAAATCGACAGAGAAAAAATATGTTAAACACTGAAACCGTTGGAAGTGAAGGAAAGGAATTGAACAGAGCGACACAACATCGCTAATCGTTGGCCAGTCTTTAAAGCTGATTTGGGAATTCAAAAGTCAAAGACGCAAACGACGAAACAATAGCCAGCTTACGTCAGCGGAGAGTCGACATTCGGAGTCATTTTTACCTTTTCTGTTAAGGATGAACAACGACTCCTTAAATGGTCTGCTTGTCACGATTCTCTATAGCGGTTAAGAATAACAAAGCGCAAATGCGGGCAAGCATAAAAGCGAGAATAATCGTGATAATCATTCATGACTAAGCAATAACAAACGGTACTTATTTGGAAAGCAAGTTCGGACGAATCGATCGAAAGGTTCGACAGCAACGGAAAGCGACGAACTGCAGCATTACAGTTACCACGAAATCGATTCGCGAAGCAGCAATTTGATAGAAATTTATGCAAAATTGAATAATGTTGCAATATGCAAACAACGTAATTCGACAAAGTGACTATAAAAGGTCAAAAGAATATTTTATTTAGAATTCAACAATTTATTCATCTGATGTTGCCGGTAAGTGAAACACCAGCACGCAAAGCTGAACGGCGAAAGAAAATAGTAGAAAACTAAGCTTGGGATACTTCATGCACAGGTACAACAATAAGAACATCGTATGTTGCACACCCGAATGCAAATGAAGAAATGTGGCTCCCTACAGGCAAGAACATGTTTAAGACATGTGGCAGAATAGCTTGTAGGCAAATGGTACTTTAAAGAGTTAAAGCAAACTTTAAAATAACATAGTTAACATGGTGCAATATTAGCTTGTATTGTCGTGACCTCTTGACGGAGTGATCCATGCTCTCCCTTCGCGTACAAGACTCTTAAAAATGAGTGGCAAGGAAAAGCCAAAAGAGAAAAAGGAGCCGAAGATCAAATTTACCGTCGAGGAAGTGGAAGTGAAGACGGATGAAGGTGACAGGCCACCGTTTCGCCGGCTTCGGTCGGCCGACGATTACTTTCAATGGAAAGGGAAGACAAAGCCGCCTTCACGTTTAGCCCCTCCGAAGCTTGACAGCAAGCAGGAGGAATGTTTGGAAATTCCAAGAAGAAAAATGCTCGACAAAAAAGACGACCGCGCGGCAGGCTCCAAAAGCTCAAGCGACGAGCGCGGTAAGGACAAAGAGGAGAATAATGAAAATAAAAAGTGAGCCGCACTAATCGAAATGGCGTACAAATTGGTAGCCCAATAATAGCTAACTGATAATGTGCAACTTTTCATGGACGTCTAACTGGATTGACAAACAGTAATAAAAACAAGCATCGATGCTTCAAAGAATCTCTTGTTTGCTTCTTGTTTCTTATATTAAAAAAATGTTTTACGTGCCGCATTCTTTGCATATTCAAATCAGCAACATTTCACCTACCTCAAAACAGCAACTTTAGCCTACGTAAATTGCAAGCGAATGCGTCAAACCGATGCTAACTGTATTTGCAGGTACAATCATAATAACTACAAACAATGTGACATAACCGCGTAGCAAAACCTACTCTTACGAAAAGGAAAAGTAGAAATAAGTCTCAGTAAAATGCGCTAATATCTCTAATATATCTAATAGGCAAAATAGCGAGCGCGGCTAGCCAGAAGAGCTGCTCATAAAGCCGGAAAGCTGATTCGGGTAATCTTCTCTCCGTCTCTTAAAAAGGTTAAGCACAAAAAATATTTTAAAATTTATTCAAGGCAACGCGTGCAGCGCAAAAACTCAACCTTACAACCACTTTTTCCGCAACGCGCGTTGGAAATTCCCGCCAAAACGTAACGCAACAAGCTAGGCGCGGCATAAAAAAATTTGGCAAGGCTGAAGAATTTGCAAAACGTAAGTTTAGCCTTATTTTGGATTAACGAGAACGTGTAGGTGCATCCAAAGCCGGCTTGGTCAATTAAGCGCATTCTGTTATTTTTACATTAAAGCTATTGATCTCAAGACAAAATTGCTGGCTATGCAGAGATAATATTTTGCTTCAATGACGGTGCGTCTTAATGAGCTTATCGCTTTGCAAAATGAACCTGCCTATATTTAAGCAATGCGCCTTACTGTATAACGTTCAACTCTTTTCCAACAGCCGGTATTGTTCAATTGTTGTTTTATTGTTCTAAATGTTGCGCGTTTGCAGCGAAGATGTAAACGCCTATTTAATCAGGTGTGCATGGCGTTAAAACACGCACCCGCGCGCAGTTGCCGCTCGGCATATTTTCAATAACAATGAGCCATGGAGGCTGTTGGCGAGTACGAATACAACAAAAAGGACCTGATAGGTCACGGTGCCTTCGCGGTGGTATTTAAAGGACGCTACAAAACGGTCGGTGCCTTGTGCATGCGCCTTGCGATGCTTATTCCTTTCCTATTGCAGCGCCCGGAGATTACTGTTGCCATCAAAAGCATCACCAAAAAGAACTTGTCAAAATCGAAAAATTTGTTGAGCAAAGAGATTAAGATCCTTAAAGTTCGTTGCATGCTTTTAAGGGCATTTTCCTGTTGCAATAACGTACTTTAGGAGTTGAGCGATTTGCATCACGAAAACTTAGTCGCCCTGCTGCAATGCATAGTAAGTAGAGTTGACGTGACTTCTTCAGTTTTCATAATCTTGCCTTTAGGAGACATCCAGTCATGTGTATCTTATTATGGAGGTTTCTTTTTTTCTAAGTTGCTTTTTTATACGCGTAGTAAGAACTCCGCCTTTCAGTATTGCAATGGAGGCGACTTGGCCGACTATCTCCAAGCGAAAGGAACACTTAGCGAGGACACGATTCGTCTCCTGTTACGTCAGATCGCTGCGGCCATCAAAGCGATCAATTCTAGGGGCATCGTTCACCGTGATTTGAAGCCTCAAAATATTTTGCTGTGCAATTTGACGAATAATCCAAACCCGGAGCCTCAGGAAATACGCTTAAAAATTGGTAAGTGGCATTGCACTTCGTCTCAACGTCATTTCGATTGATGCACTCTTTTTTATGGGCATTTCAAGGTTTTCCGACAGGGCGGAAACATTGAGAAAGCTATAAGAAGCAAAGTGATGTTATTTTTAAGGATAGAGGGTTGCTTGCACTGCAGCTACAGTATAGCGCTTGTACTTTTTCATCCGTAAAAGAAAGCTTGCGCAACTCGCTGAAATCCGTGAAAGGCAGTATTGAAATATAGAGAAGCAACTTGGTGAATGACGAGAAAGACGTAACGCCTTCAAATCGATACGATTGATTTCGCATCTGCCAAGTTTTGACGCGCAATGCGTATCTATTTGTTTTGACGCTTTCGGCTTCCGGCCGCGCACGTACAACTTACGCTTGTTCAACCTTTGCTCGACTCCTTTTTTTTTGCAACTATCATTGAGGGCTCATTTCCACTCTGCGATATTGATTATTCCTTTCGATACTTTAATTTTTTTTTGTTTTTTCCCGCTTTTGAAGTTCGCTTTTTCGCTTTTGCCGCCTTTCGGTCAATTTACGTAATTGATCCGCGCGCTATTGAAGCTTTTTTCAAAAAGCCGTTTGCGGTATAAGGCGCTTAACTTGCTTTGCCACCTGGTACGAAGCGACGCCGACGTCAACGTACCTTTTCGGAGTTCCATTTTTCAAAGTACGCGTTCGAGGTTGAAAAAGGTTAACCGATTAAGTCGCGAGCCTTTTTTGGCATATTAATTTGCATAGATAATCCTTAAAGATGTTGCTGTACGGTGAACGAACTTCTAAACGTTTTCTGTTATTAGTCAGTTATTGTTTTGTGGTACCCTATCTTACTATCCATAAAGGCGCCTTTGGAAGAATTAATGAAAAGCAGATTAGGATTTTCAGCTTTGTGTTTGCTTTTCCGCGCGTCACTACGTCGGTTTACTGTCCCAACGTTTTGGAACGAAATTCTTCAACTTATAGAAGAAAAAGTCAATATATATATGCTGGACAGAGCTACAGAATGTTCGCTGTTTTTATAAGGTCATAATTTCAATGTTAAATTGTCTTAAGTTGCCGAAATGCGCCGGAATCGAAGAACATACAGTATACTAAATGAATGCAGGTTAGGTAATGGGAAAATTTAAATTTCTATTGCTCAAAATAATTGTACGCCACTCGAGCTTTAGCCTGTAATGGACTCTCGTTTGAGCAGAGTCTGTTCAGAGCATAGGGCATCCACTGATTGCGTGTAGGACCCTTTCCTGAAATATTCCTCTATTTTCAGTGGCGTTCAGGCGTATCGTTTATAAATGACGTTTTAAAAATGCTTAAATTTTTAAAATTTAGCATTTCGCGTGCTCGCGCATTATTTTCACTTGTTCAACCTGTTTCAGCCGACTTTGGGTTTGCTCGGTTTCTCCAAGACGGCGTTATGGCGGCCACTTTGTGCGGATCGCCGATGTACATGGTAACTTCGAAGTTCGCCTTGCCTAGCCGACATTAGGCAAGCTCGGCAATGTTTCAGGCTCCGGAAGTTATCATGTCGCTTCAGTATTGCGCCAAGGCTGATCTTTGGTCCATTGGGACCATAGTGTTTCAGTGCCTTACGGGAAAAGCGCCTTTTCAGGCGCAAACGCCGCAGGCGCTGAAGCAGTTTTACGAGCGGAACAAAAATTTAAAACCAAAGTTCGTACCTGCTTTCCCAGTAGGCTTTTGAACGCACGCGTCTTGCTTATAGTATTCCGGCCAGCGCTTCGGAAGAGCTGCGCGATATGCTGCTGCACCTGTTGAAACGTAACGTCAAAGAGCGCATTGATTTCGGTATGTACCTCCATGGCGGTTGACGAAAATGGCCATTTGTTGTTGCTGTTCCCATTTTTCAGACGCCTTTTTTGAACACCCTTTTTTGAAAGACGCCAATTCGAACAACGACACTCTGAGCTCGGTGAAGTTGCCGCGTAAATTGAAGGTTACGGAGATCAACGCGAGCCCAGTGCGCTCCCCTTCCATGGTGCGCTTTCCTCAACGCGCAGTCGAGGTGTACAGGCGCTCTGAGCAAAGGCCAAAGGACGCGTCTGGCCACGCCGACCAACCAAAGCATCTTGAAACTATTGGGACCACAAAAGGCTCGTCAAAGGTTGCAACATTGGTTGAGTGCAACGAGCAAGAAGGCGATTACGTCGTGGTGCAAAGAGTCGCCGATCCTTCGCGCAAGAGGCTAAGCAGCGCGCCAAGATGTTCCGGCAACGTCCCTGCAAGGTAAGTTGTTGAGCTGCGTTGGCGTTTTTTAAAAAATACAGTAAGAAGTAAGATGTTAAGGTTGATTCGGCAAGGCGCTAGGCCGACTGCCGCTGTCAAAAGTTTGCAACCGCCTCCCGTAAGGCCGGCAAGCTTCCCTGCCTGCTCGGGTAACCACCCCACGGTGAGTAAACCCTCAACGGGACCGATGCCTGTGCCTTCCCAGCGAGGCACATTCGCTCAAATGGAGGCCAAACGTTGGGAACGCGAAGCGGCTATTCGATCTGGCCAAACGTTGGTTACGGTATTGAGAGACTATTTTTGTAAGCATTCCTTTAGTAAGCATGCTTTCCAATACCTTTCAGACCACTCGGCCCGTTGAAGATACTGCCGGTACTCCACCTGTTGAAGCAACGAATCAGGGTCGCAATTCAGCTTTAACGGGAGGTGAGGAAGTTGGACCTGCCAAAGTGCAACCCTCTTTGAACGTGCCATCAATTGCCGACCTAAAGCCGCCAAAGAGTAGGTTTATTCAACCACTTGGACAACTGTTTTCTCAGTATTAACCGTTAAGCTATGTATCACGTGGAAAAGAGTAAACTGACAAAGTCCCCGTCAACATCCGAGAAAATGTCGCATACACCCGCCTGCAGAAGTTCTCTGCTCACAGCGACTGGTGTTTCTCCGTGCCGAGGTATTTTCTTTAATTTACCAATTGGTAGCCCAATGATTTAAGCCGAGTGGCTGCATTTCGATTTTTTCTACTTTCAATAAAATCCATACGGAAGTACTTTTTAAATTTTGACAGACAAGGTCTGCCCTTCACCGTCTTCGGCATTGACAGCGTCGGATGGTGAATCCGAAGACGAAATGAAGCCTCTCAGTTTGCCGTTCGCCCGTAGCTATCGATCGCAAACTTTGCCAGGTGCCATTGACCACTCTCTATTGCTTATCAACGGTAGGCATTTTCACTTTTTTAAGCTAATCGAGTTGTCAGGCGAACCGAACCTGTTGTTGAGAAGTCAATGGACAACGAAATGCTTCGTAAAGAAAGTAAACGTTTGAATTCTCTCTTTTTTTTGTATTAATCTTTCCAACCGGCTCAGATGATGCGCCCGGTGGTCGTAAGGATGTGGGAATTTCGATTTCCCCGTTGAATGTGCAACCGTTGTCGTTTGGCTTGCAAACGATGGAACCGCCGCCCGAACTGAAAGCCGAAACTTTGCTTGAGGTTAGTCGCCACGCGTTTGATGTCCGGTAAAAAAAGAATAAAGTTGACCATTGCAGCGAGATCACAACGAGATTTTGGCCAAGTTGCAATTTGTTCTTCAAGTCGTGCAAAGTTTGACAAAATTAGCTCAAGTTCGATCGAACCCTTTGTCCGTGATGCTCTGCTCTCGACGAGTAGGCTTGTTTTGAAATTTTGAACTTGAACGTGTACGCTTTTTATTCTTTTTTTTCTCTTCATTCGCAGTTTTCCAACGTCGACGACGCAAATATGGTAAATCAGAGTTACCGACACGCCGAGCAGTTGGTCATCTACGTGAGAGCATTGCACATGATATCCTCATCGCTGCAGCTTGCGCAGCAGGAAGTGGACGCAAAGCGTTTGTACGTTTCAAGCACGGTTAAACGCGGTAAGCTAATTTAAATAATTGATTTTGTTTTCAACTCTTAAATCTTCGCTGCGCAAAGAGGCGCAGTCTGTACTTCTTATCTATTGTTGTCAGGTAAAGCAGTAGCAATTCGATCGAATCGTCGCTTCGATTTCGAACTGACAGCTTTTCAAGGTCATTTCAAGGTCGCGTCCAATTTCTAATTCATTAAAGCTAAAAGTGTAACAATGCCAATGTTCGTCGTTAAGGAGTGACAGACGCGCGCACCTGTCGCTGTGCGATCATTTTCCGTCCTTTAGCTGATGCGTTGCATATGCAAATTTTAAAATTGCTTCGTTTCCGAAGAAATTTTAAAATTTGCATATGCAGCGCGTCAGCTAAAGAATACGCACGCGTCGCTTTGCGATCATTTTCCGTCCTTTAGCTGACGCGTTGCATATGCAAATTTTAAAATTGCTTTGTTATCGAAGTAATTTTATAATTTGCACATGCAGCGCGTCAGCTAAAGAATACGCACGCGTCGCTTTGCGATCATTTTCCGTCCTTTAAAATTTTAAAATTAGCATATGCAACGCGTCAGCTAAAGAATACACTTGATATTGTTGCAAGCTTGCTGATAACGATTGAAAAAAAAACGACGCGTCAGCGCGTCTTGCAGATAACGAATTTGAATTTGAGAAAATTTGCATATTGGCACGCTCGCGCTTTATTTTTAAAATTTGAAATTTTTGAAAAAGTTACGCGTTCATTTTCAAATTGTATGCCGGCACACGTTAGAGGCTTTCAATTCTATGGCGTTGGCGCCATTTAACGCAGTTACGATTTCTTTTATTAAAGAGATTTTAGTTTATTCGTCATCTCCGAAGATGAAATCAAGTTAGTACTAAATTTCCTTAACATTTTTCCAACTTCATCACCGCCTTTACGTATGCGAAGTTGGACTGCAAAAAAGTTGCACACCGGCAAAATTCTGCTGTCACTTTGCAAATGAAAAGCAGAGTTCTAAAATTAAGCGCGTAAATTGTACGTCATTTTGAGCATGGTATGGATAGGGCTCTTTTTTTTGAAAGAAAGATAACTGGCGGCTGTCGGTACAAGCGTTCATTAGCATTTTGTGTTTTTTATGCAAATTACTGAATGACCATTTCTTAGACTGTCGCAAATTAAAATAAGCTCTTGCTAGCTAGATTACCAATAAAAACAAAAGTACAACAATTAGATATGAGTATTAGTACTATTATAGGCTTATGACGTTGCGAGTTATGGTTTTTTATGCGATATATGTTTTCCTTATTGATTTATTAGCTGCTCAAGTGACGTAATATTGATTGTAGTGTTGAACGAGCTGAACGAGTCGTTTCATGTTTGCTTGATGCGCTCGCAAGAATTGATCACGTACGGCCTTCCGGGGCCGGACAAAACTTGCACCATAAACGCCGAAAGACTTATGTACAATTACGCTTTGGAATTGTGCCAGTCGGCTGCACTTGACGAACTGTTCGGCGACCCGCAATTGGTACGCCCCCTCTTTGGCGTCACGCATTTTTTAACCTTACGAGATTATTGTTTTTCCTTTTAGTGTCCTCCGAGATATCAGACCGCCTTTGTATTGTTGCATACTTTGGCCCAGCAGGTTACCGACGAGGAGGATCGATGCATATTAAAAAAATGTAAGCTTAAGGCGCTGCGTTATGGCCATATCTTAAGGCTTAACGTCGAAAGCGTCAAATATAGATAGGTTTGTCCTAGCATTTTTAATTTTCAGACAAAGACGCTGTAGAAAAGCGTTTACGCATTTTGGAGAAGCAAGGCTTCGTATCCGCCGAGCAGCCGTTTTGACCTCCTATTGCTATTTATGTGTTTAGTCATTATGGGACGGCTGTACTACCATTGGACGGGTTCCCGTATGCGCCGTTTTCGTTGCGTTCGTCGTGGAACAGTGCTTTTTAAACTTTTTTCCTTAAAGCTCCCAACCATTGCCAGATAAGGCTGATAGACGAAGATGGAAATTGTTTTCCTTTTACCGCATGCCATCGGCTGTGTACTTTTGCCAAATAAAGAGAAGGCCCTCGTTTGGCCCATCCCGCTTTGTCTTTTGTTCAACCGTGAGATCGCTCACGTCTCGTTTTGGCCAATAATTTTCGTCCGTTGCTGCTTAACGCTTTGCCTGAACGCCTTTAGGCTATGAATGTGAAAGCGACGGACATTTTGTGCGCATTTTTTGTCTACAATCCGGACTACGGCCGGCTGGAAGGCGAGGAAGAGCAGAAACTGTTCTATTATTTTCCCAAGACGATACCGTTAACTGAAAGAGTGCAAAATGTCGGCTTTTCCGAGGCGGTGGTCAAATTTACGAATACGTTCACTTCGGATAGGGACGATGTTTACGATTCGCTGAGCACAAAGTTCTACCATATTTATATATGCATTGAGGATAACTTCTATCTTGGCGCAACGTTCAGCCGACGGAGAGCGGACAGCATCGGATATCCATTGCGAAGAGACGTCTTAAGCGTTGCATTGCAGAAAGCTTATAATATGTTTCGTCTATTTTTCGGTGGCATTTCCAGTATGGTCGTCAGCGTCGGCCTTGAACATACGAAACAACGTCTCGGTATGCTTTTAACATTTTCACAATTAAGAAAAAACCCGTGCGCGTATTAGCATGCTTCAGCTAAGTGCAGACGTTGCTATGACAACTGCATAATATCGTGTTGAGAAGTTTTTCTTTCTTTTATCATCTATGGTTCATTTGGCTTTTTGTGGCGCCTTTAGCCTGTATTTTTGAACTGGTAATATTCGGTCTCTAGGTTTTTTCGAGAACTGACTTTTTAAATTAAGCATTGCCTTTGCTGCAGGTGCGAAAAATTTGCATTTTTATGCCTGATTTGAATTTTAGACTTTAAGAGCGCGAAAAACAATAACTTGTGCCATAGTACGTTGCTCGCGTGGGCGGACACGCTACTGCTTTTGATTTCGCGATTCCAAACAATGCTCTATCGGATAAGTTTTCATCGATAGGATTGTCAAAATGTTTTTTATTCTTTTGTAGAATTCAAATTAATAAATGATGAGCAGGTGAGAGAACAATTTTTTGAATTTTTAAATTTTAAGAGCGTGAAAAACAATAATAATTTGTTCTGTGGTAAGTTGCTCGCGCGGGCGGACGCGTTGCTACTTTTGATTTCGCAATTTCAAACGCGCAGTGCGATAAATTTTCGTCTGTAAGATTGTATGTTTTTTCGTTTGTAGAATTCAAATTACAAAATAATAAGCAGGTAAGAAAGGACTTTTTTTGAATTTTTAAACTTTAAAAGCATGAAAAATAATAACTTGTTTCGTACTAGGATGCTCGCGTGAGCAGGCACGCTGATATCTTTGATTTCGCGATTGCAAACACGCGTAGCGCGACACGTTTTTATCTGTGTAGGCGTTTTTAGTTCTTTTGTAGAATTCAAATTAATAAATGATGAGCAGGTAAGAGTGCAATTTTTTTGAATTTTTAACCTTTACGAGCATGAAAAACAATAAGTTGTTCTGTGGTAGGTTGCTCGCGCGGGCTGACGCGTTGCTACTTTTGATTTCGCGATTCCAAACGTGCGCAGTGCGTTAAGCTTCTATCGGTACGACTGCCTTAGCGTTTTTTTCGATTCTTTTGTAGAATGCAAAATAACAAACGATAATCAGGTAAGAGCAATTTTTTTTGAATTTTTAAACTTTAGGAGCATGAAAAATAATAATTTGTTCTGCAGTAGGTTGCTCGCGTGAGCAGGCACGCTGATATCTTTGATTTCGCGATTGAGAACATGCGCAGTGCGGTAAATTTTCATCCGTAAGATCGTATGTTTTTTTCTTTTGTAGAATTCAAATTAATAAATGATAGGCAGGTAAGAGAGCAATTTTTTAAAATTTTTAACCTTTAAGAGCATGAAAAACAATAATTTGTTCTATGGTAGGTTGCACGCGTGGGCAGACACGTTGCTACTTTTGATTTCGCGTTTGCAAACATGTGCAGTGCGATAAATTTTCATCGGTAAGATTGTCTAAGTGTTCTTATGCTTTTGTAGAATTCAAATTAATAGATGATAAGCAGGGAAGAGACGGATTTTTTTCGAATTTTTGAACTTTAATAGCATTAAAATACTAATTTGTTCCGTAGTAGGTTGCTCGCGTGAGCAGACACGCTGTTATCTTTGATTTCGCGATTGCAAACACGCTAGCGCGATAAGTTTTCATCTGCGCGAAGGTTTTTAAAATCTTTTGTAGAATTCAAATTAATAGATGATAAGCAGGTACAAAAGCATTTTTTTTCCTTTCAGAATTCTTTTTCAATCGTTATGTCTGCTCGATGCGACTTAGCCTGACATTGATTGACGATTTAATCGAGGGCGTCCGGTATTGTCGCGCCAGCGGTAAGGTGACCATCGAGCTGCTCTCGCTGGTCAGCGAAGTTGAAGACTCGTATCCGTTTGTTCGTCACTGTATGATTCTGTTCAACGACCAACTGTTGCACTGCTCTCTGCCAAGCCAAAGTAGAACTACGTTTTTCCACTATGTCGCGTCAAAGTTGCTTCCCATGTCCATGCGAACCGAAGTTCGTTTGGAGTTGCAGCAGCAGACGGACGACCAAGATGGAAAGCAGTCCGTTCGAAGAGGTAGGTTCTACTTCAATGCCGGCGGCGCGGATGCTGGAGATGGGGACAAGTCATTTGCCAAATTGCCTTCAGTCTACTTGAGACTTGACCGTTCGACAAACAGCGACCAGCAGTTTCGTCTTCTCGTCTACAGGAATGTTGGCATCACGTGGGCAATGCTGTTGGATTTTCGCGAAATTGAGCAGCTGAATCAATGCCAGTTTTTCGCTGAATTCGAAGAAAGATTCAATCCAATAATTGAATCGGTTATGTCGACTTTATCGGACGAAGAGGAGAAGGCGCTAGCCAGCGCTGCTTCAATTTCGGCAACTTGCTTCTACCTCTTTTACGATGCGAACATGTCTGAAGTACGTGGCACCTTTACCAACATATCGCAGACCGTACTTGCTGGCAACAATGCCTCCGCGCCTCCTGTTGATGTATGTTCGGCTCTTTGCGACCTTAAAGAACAGCAGGACAGTAAGAATTACTTTGGCGACGTTATAGCCAAAGCGGACGGTGACTGGTGGGTTGCTGTCAAAGGTAGCGGTTGTCGCAGGCTCTATGTTGCTTTACATGTTAAGAATGGCAATCTGATCGATGTCAGCGAAGAATTACGCAAGTTATGCGCAGCCGTCTCGTATGGAGATTTTTTAGCCGAATAATGTATCATTACGCGTAAAAATAAAAAGCTATCGACGCATGACTTTTCTCTCTCTCTTGTTCATCAGCTGGGCGTATATACGCTTACGTACTGCAGCTCTTTTGCCTGTCACGTTTTCTATGGTTAAGGATATTCGTAGACTTCGATGGCCAATTACCAAAGCTTGATCGATTCAGCTCTGGCTTGCAGCATGAGCCAACTGTCGCAGATGAGCACCGAAGACTTGACCGAGTGGACTCAGGGCAACTCGAAGGCGGATAATTGGGTGAAGGACCTACCGCAGGTTTTTGGCTACGCTACAAACTGTGCCGATTTATAAGTGACCTTAAACGTTCAAGGTGAAAACTTTGATTCAAGAAAAGGAGCACATGTTTAGCCAAAATAAAAGTTTGGCGGAACAAAATCTCTCCAAGAAGCCCAGTTTGGAAGAGCGTAGAGACGCCGTTCTGGCGGCCTACGAAAGAGCAGTGAACGCAAAGAAGACGTACATGGAGAAAAAGGCCGAACTCGGTAAGCTGTAGCAAACGATTTGAAATTCAAATTCAAATTTTTGAGCCACTTGTACCTGCAGATCGTTTTTGCGACCAGCGTTCGCTTGACACTTCATTGGCCCTTCTCGAAGCAGCCGCTGCCGAGGCGGAGGAGAACAGCGAGGTAGTTGAGCGTTTCTCTTTAATCTTTAGGAAAGCCTTATTTCAATTATTGCCTTCTGTTTGCGTAGGTTATAGCCAACGATTTTTTGTCCGGTTCCATTTCGCCGGAAGAATTTGTGGCCAAGTTTACGGACGCGAAAAGACTTGCTCACTTAAGAAAGGTGAAGTGCGAAAAGTTGCAAGAAATCATCTTTGGCGCAGCAAGAGGTTGATACTGCCTGCTTGCCGGTTGGCATTGTTGCTTTTTTGATTCGTATAAAAATTGGACGACTCGAGCGACCGGCGGCTGGTGAGCTAACGGGAAAAAATTTTTATCATAGCAGTGTGTTTGGCACATATCGGCACGCCGCAGCGCTAGTTTGTTCCTTTACTGCCGCCATAAACTTTTATATTAAAGCCGATTGGCTTAATTTTCAAAAACATTGATTTTTCCTACGTTCATTGGCAACTAAAGACAGACTTCTCGACCGTTTAAAACCTTTGGGCTTTTTGATTTTATTCGTTGAATGAATGCTTTAAAAATAGCGCGCTTGCAGCGGTTATTTTTACAGAACGAACGTCAGACGGGCGTTCAAAAATCTTGATCTGCAAGCACGCATTTTGCCGCTTGTTTTTAACAGTTTGAATTTAAAAGCTCTGGTTACGGTAGTCTATTCCGCAAGATGATTTTAGTTGTTTTTTTTCAAGTAGCGGTGAACGCCTTTGCGTAAACAAGGAAAAGTCTGCTTGAATCTACGCGCGTTTGTGATTGGTCGAAATTTAAATTCAAATAAATGATTTTCAGGTAGCATACTGTCAACCTCATCCGTTTGTTTCTTTTTCGTTAGCCAAAAATTGAATAATTAGGCTTGCTTTGTTGTGCTCCAGGCTTGACATGTGTCCGTTGAAAGTCATGAAAAACGTGACGCCGCTTGAAGTTCTTACTTTCAATGATTTTGAGCTGCTTCCTGGAGGCTGGGAAGTAATGACAAAGTTGTCAAGCAGCTGCTCCGGCTGGAATCCATCGCTGAGCTTTTAAAAGTGCACATTGCCATCGTGGCGTAAGATGTTTTTAAAGAACACGTTATGCCGAATTTATAGCGAGCCTTTACAAAGCAACAACAGATGCACGTGTGTTTAGAAGCAGTGAACCCTAACAACTGCTTCGTCTTCTACGCTCCGTCATGATACGCGCTGACGCTTGAGCGGCAAGTGACAACATTCCTTTAATCTTCTTAACCTTTAGATCGATGACCTTATGAGCAGGCAAAGTTTGCCTTCGCTTGGTCATATCATTATTCGGTTCATTGATCGTTGCGAAATGCAGCACGGCCAATGACCGTTCCATCTCATGACGTCACATCTGCTTCAGAGCGGCTTAACTGTTGCGTAATGCAAAAAGCAGCGCTATTTGAAACTGTTCTATTTTGATAAGAATACCCGCTTTGGGCTTATCTAAACTGCCGGCAAAGTAAGTGTAGGGAAGTGCTGAAACGGAAAAAGTTTTAAAAGATTTGACTTGCTTACTAACGCGTTGTAGGACTAAAACACCAATACGGAATGTACAGCTAATGAGGCCGCGTGAATCGGCTTAACGCGCGCGGGAAAGAAGTTCCGACCAGCTACGAAATGTTTCTTTTGAATTTTATGTTTCTTGAGAATCAATTTTCATACTGTAGCTCCAATTCCTCGCGCTTGTGTGCGCTCTCGTCTTCGTATTTCTTGAGACGTAACTGGCCGTCCACTTTTGTTGTCCAAACGCTTCGCTCGATTGGCTTAGTGTTTATACTTTTTGTCTCTTGCTTTCAACAGTTGTCCGCTCTCTTCGTGTAGCGATGCGTCTTTGTTTGTTTGACCGGACTTCAATTTTGCTTGTTTTGTATTGTTTCAACGTCGTTGACGCTATCTTTTCAGGGGTACATCGCGCTTGGTGATAATGCCTGCAACGACGTCCGGCTCGGAGAAATCGTCAAGTTCAAGAAAAAGCGCCAGAAGGGAAGGTAAAGCCATAGCAACCTGGGAAGCAGGCATTGACGGGTTGGAAACGGGTGGCAACGCTTCTACTCCGAATAGACGGTACCCACGGGCCAAAAAGGTTCGTTTTTACCGCAACGGAGACCAGTTCTTCAAGGGCGTTTGGTATCCTTTGCCGGCCGATCGGTTTCGCTCTTTCGATACATTGCTCGAAGATTTGAATCGAGTGCTCGGCGATCTTGTCAATCTTCCCCACGGTGTTCGTTACGTGTTCACGTTGGACGGCCAAAGGCGTATACAAGAATTGTCCGAACTGGACGACGGCGAAAGCTACGTGTGCTCCAGCAACGAGTGCTTCAAAAAGATCGACTATCAAAACGTCCGCGAACCTGTTTGGTCGTACGGATTCAGATCCAATTGCAAAGTTGGCTCGTCCGCTACGGTTGGCGACTCTTCGTCGCCTGGCACGTCGACCAGCCACGAAGGGCCTTCTTCCATCTTGGAACCCAACGACTTTGTCCATCCGAGAATAATTACCGTCTTACGCAACGGCATAAAACCAAGACGCGTCATTCGACATTTGCTGAACAAACGGACAGCTCGTTCCTTTGAACAGGTGCTTAGCGATCTCTCGACCGTGGTTCGTCTTGACTCGGGCGCAGTCAAGAAGTTGTTTACTTTTGCCGGCAAGCAAGTGAGTTACTTCGTTTTAAAGTACGCTTGTTTCTTCGTTTTTTAAAAAAACTTCTTTTTTTTCACCAAAGGTTTGCTGTTTGGCCGATCTGTTTCAAGACGACGACTTGTTTTTGGCCTGCGGCTCCGAACGCATGTCCATCGATGATTTGTACCTCGATTCGGCCGAGTATCAGTTCGTAATGCCGGCGCGACTCAGGAATGGAGGCCCTCCTCCGTCCAGTCGTTGCTCCAAGTTGTCGCCTATGCGTCGAGCCCAGTTGAGCCGTTTGAATGAAAAATTCGTCAACAGTAAGCGGTTTCTTCTTTTTTTTTTTAAACGCAATGTCACTCTTTTGGAGGGGAAAGGAAAAGGTGGAGCCGACTGGGGCTGCAAAGGCGGGAAATGTCCGTTCAATCGTAAGGGGAATATATTCGGCTAATTGAATTGTCACACGCATCGTAGCAGCTGTCATCAAAATTCCGTCGTCCCCTTTTTTCCCGTAGACCACTTGTCGCTACTTCAATTGAATTATTGGTTTAGAAGTTGATTGGTCCGATCGATTTAGTTTGATCAGAAAATGGAATATTTTACGCGAACATCTCGCGCCTGCCATACATCCTCACTTCTTGGCAGCGTCGACGCAATTTTTCTTGTTGATCGGCCGCCTTAGTTTGAAAACAGTAGTTCCGAAAGAGCATAATTCTTTTCTCGCTTTTAATTTTCCTTTTCTGAAAACGCTATTCTATTTTATCGATCGCCCAAGAAAGCCTGGCGGCAGCAAAGTGCAACTTTACGCGTGCCAATATATTATAAGCTCTGATGACCCTATGTACTCTTCCGTAGGTCGCCTCTTGTGAGCATTTCAAACATTTCCGGGCGTTGGCGTTAGGCTAAGTAGTTATCTTAGCCTGAGGACGCGACCCGTTTTCGTGCGACCTTTATTCAAGCTCGATGAATTCTGAACTCGAATAGAGAGACTTTTTGTATGGTAATTTGCATTATTGTTTAACCCTTTTGAGGTAACGACCCGAAAAGTGTCCGTTTTGTCCGTCGACACAACTCGGTTCGCTTATCGAATGGTCCAATTGCCTTACGACCTTATAGCTAAGAAAGGAATGGGCGAAGGCAACGCGCGCGCGCACCGAAAGCATACTTACAAAATGGGCCATTTGCCACCTGCGAGCTGCCGTTTTGTTTGCTCTTCTTTCATCCGTGGGCGAAATTTCCTTCGCGCGACCTTGTCAACGATATTCGGCGCATTGAATGGAAAAAGTCATTATGCCGTTGCTGCGAAGCTTCGATGGTCTTTTGGCTATGTTCGGGAACGTTCGTCTTTACCAGCGACGATCGATTCGAGCTGAGTTGAGCGCTCAAAGATATTTTCGGCCGAAAGCGACTGATGACCATTGCGCATTGGTCGTCGGCGAAACAATTCGCAAAATCAAATGGCAAATGCAGTATTGTCCCCAAGCGAAACTTTGGCGTTAAAATTTTTATCGTCCACATCAAAAAGGCCGAATTCAAAGCGCATTTATCTTTTCGAGCAAACGTCACTGCGATAAGAGAAAAGTATTGGAAAAATTGCTGGTCTAACAATATGCAAATTTTGACCTTTTTTTCATTGGCAGCGACTCCGTAAGCGACGCCAACTTTTGTTGCTCAAGCCGAGATTGGCTGGCGAAGATTAGACGCTCGCATTCTATTGGATAAGCTTCGAATTCAAATTTCAAATTTGTTGGCAACGGTCCAAGTAAGATAAGCGGGCAAAAACGTGTAGCTCGGAATGTCACCAGCCGAGTCAGCGTTGCAAAGTTGAGATGATAAGCCGGGAAGCCGCGCGTCACATGCTTTCGCGCTCAAAATTAGCATATGCTAATTTTTTTGCTTGCCCCGCTAAAATAAAATTCTTTTTCGTAACTTGCAAAGTGTAATTTGCTTTTGCAATTTGGTCTTACGAAAAAATGTTGCGCAACAAAACTGCCTTACTTTTTAAAAATTTTATCAAAAATAAAAATGGGATGTGTCAGTTGCGTTCGTAGTACGATAGCATCAACTATGTGCACTTGTTAAAATGTCCCGCCTGCGCTCTGGCAAAATTTAGCAGATTATTGCAACCTTATTCTTATTTAGAAAAGCTTGAATGTTAGCTTTGTTATCCAACATATGTACTGACGCGTTCTACAACTTTTAGGCCAAAAATATCAGAATAGACCGGTCGGCAGAGCGTACAAAACAAAAGTAATGCTTGGCACGGTAACGTATTGTTATGTTGTTCTCATCGTTGTTGTTCAGCTGCGACCGAACGGCGACTATCTGGTTAGTCACGCCGGTAATTCAGGTAAATTTGTTGATTTGTTTACAAAAAATAATGTATATGTTTTTTTTGAATTTTTAGGTGCAGGTGTCCCCGCGTGGCTTCCCGTCGAGCTCAGAGATCGCTTCGAGTGGGGCCCATTGCTCGGTGATGGCAACTTTGCGGTCGTTCACGAATGCGTTCACAAGTTTGCACGCCTTCACGCGATGGAACATTGTCCCATTGTCCTTTTGGCCATTCATTTTCAGAAGTACAGGAAAAACGTACGCCGTTAAAGTGATTGACAAGCGGAAGTGTCGAAACAAGGAGCAAATAATTGAAAATGAAGTGCGCCTGTTGAGTCGAGTACGTCACGAGTACGTTGTTCAACTTCACGACAGCATCAGCCTTAAGGATTTGCATCTTTTGGTCCTCGAATTCGTTCCCGTAAGTGACCAACGCCTTGCGAGATCGGTTGACTTTTTTTTCATTTTAGGGAGGCGACCTTTTTGATGCCCTCGTTGCTGCTAGAACCTTTCCCGAAGCGACGGCGGCTCATATGATGCAAAATCTTATGTCCGCTTTGGCTCATCTGCACAGTATGGACATTGTCCATCGCGACGTTAAGCCGGAAAACTTGTTGGTAAACTTTATTGTTACATAATTGATGAACTTGCATCGATGACCAATGCTGTTGTGCAGATTTACGAAACTGGCGACGGTTGGAAGTATATAAAACTGGCTGATTTCGGCTTAGCCACCGAGCTGAACGATCCGCTGTTCGATATCTGCGGTACTCCAACGTACGTAGCGCCGGAAATGCTCGCCGAAGGAGGGTAAAACCATTTTTCCATCCGTACTCATTTCGTGTAAGCATTATTTTAAATTTTAGTTACGGTTTAAAGGTGGACGTTTGGGCAGCGGGCGTAATTCTTTACATTATGCTTTGCGGATATCCACCGTTCGTCAGGTTGAAGGCACCTGTATTCTCCAGCTATCGTCATCAGCAAAAATTTGCATTTCAGCGAAACGGGTGCCCAAGAAGACCTGTTCGAAGCTATTTTGTCCGGCAAATATGCATTTGTCGAACAACACTGGCGCGGTATATCCAATGCTGCCAAGGTGATCGATTGTTGAAGTTTCCATTTTTTTATGAAGTTCAATATTTTTTTAAAAATAATAGATGCTAGTTAATGGTATGCTCCAGTTGAACGCCGACGATCGCTATTCGTCCACCGAAGTACTCTCCCATCCGTGGATTGAGGTTGGCCCTTGTCGCCCATTGCATTTCGTTCTGTATTTAAATTTTTTTTTTTAGGGTTGCGGCAATGTCGACCCCGAATTTGAACACGTCTCAACGCTCGCATTGCAGTGCGTTGAGTTTGTTCAGCACGAAAACGTAAGCCTCTTTCGAAAAAGCTTTCGCGCCAATTCTTTCCTTCCGCTAACTTTGCAAAGTTTGCAAAACGCCTCCTCAACGCGCGTCAGCATGTTTTCTTTTGGTTCTCGTTTGTTTACGCGGAGCGCGACGTACCGACAACAAATAATGTTAAGTCGCAGCGTCAACAAAGCAGGCGGTTTGGCAGGAAGTCGAACAATTCCCAAAGTTAAATTTAACGCTTGAAAATCTCTTCGCAGTTTTTACTTACGTAATGTTTGCCCCCAAAACTATTAGCGAACGTATACTTTGTAAGAATCGCGGCGGGATTGACCCTAAAACGTACGAAACGACGCTGACGCCATTGCCGCTTTGAACGAACTGATTTTAAAGATGTTCTACCAAACTGAGTCAGCAGAACGTCGGCGGTTAATCACATTCGCTCTACAAAAGCCTAACTTACGGTAGAATTCAAATTTAGTTGATTTCGATTGGATAATTTGTTTCGGCAGAATTAAATTAGCTCAGCGATTTAAATTAAAATTTAGTTAAATTTCGCTATCGCCGGCTGATTAATTGAAAGTGGTTTAATGACTCTACTCGATCGAAGCGAAGCAGTTGGGAAAGCTTTGAGACAAAGCGTCGCTTCGTTGAACAATTGCATATGTAAATTTCGTTTTGAATATTTGAATTTTTACCGTAGCGTAATGCAGGTAAAGTATACTGTTTACCGTAATTCAAAAATTTGAACGCCTGAGCGTAGAGTTGTTATCTCAAGTGAAAAAGTCTCGCAAAACGTTTTACGTAATCAGTTTCGTCTTTAGGCTGTCTTATTTCCAACCGACTCCTATGCATTCGCATAGGTATCGCAAAATCAATAAAAATCTCGATTCCGTTATTACAACTAATCGCGAACGTCTCGAGTAATGCAGTATCGGCCGATAGTTAGTGCCATATGCAAATATAGGTTCTATTTCGAATAATTAAATTGAATAATTCATGAAATAGCCTCTTTTAAAAAATGTAACAGGTTGCCGATGCTTTTACCAATTCATTTCATTTTTAAATACTCGCGTTGCCTTTCACCTTTCCGTAAGCGTTTAAATAACTGAGTGGCTTTTTAAAAAAAGGTTCTTTTTTTGTAGATAATGCGTTTGCATAAATACCTGCGCATCTATTACGAAGGGTGGTACTTGCTCGATTTGAATAATTAAATTTTTTTGTCTTGTAAATACTTTCGTTTTTTGTATGTCGTCATAAAGCGAGTAACAATGATTAGCACTTTAACGTGGCAATATTTCTTTTCCTTTGCGTATGCATATCGTTTGTCTGTAATTATGGCATAGTTTTCGGAGAAACAAGTAACCATTTATCATTATAAATTTTAAGCACGAATTTCATCTGGTCTATCTATGCATAGTAAAGGTTTCGTTAAGCGTAGTTTGCAAGCGCTCATTAATAGTTGCCAAGAAAGGAACAGGTTGTGAACGCAACTTTTTCGAATTCCATTAATTTTTTACCGTAGATGTAGATCGATAATTGCTATAGCTGCTATCTGCTGGTCGTTTTCTCAATAGAAATTTAGAAAGCGGCTTCGTTGCTGCCCTAAAGAAGTCATTTGTTCCGTCGATGTGAGATACGATAATTTTTAATACTACTTCGCGCGCGTGTTGACATGTTCCTTTGAAAGTGCCGAAAGGACATTTTTTAAATTCGCCTCAAAGTTGTTGCTGGTGGGGACAAGGCGCCTAAGCAGTCGTGTCTATTAGCATGATGAAATCTAAAATGTAAGCTTTTCTTCTGCCCAGTCTTTTCCGTTGATTTTATTAAGCTAATTTGGCTACGTAAACGTTTTGACGTGTTCGCGTTGAAAAATGTTTGCGTTTCATTGCTTCTTGGCGTAATGTTTACGAAACTGCGAATTTTTTAAAATTTTGCCAATCAAGTTACTTGATCATCATTCAAATTTGAAATGGATTACTGTATGTATACGAAAATTTGCAATTTTTGAAATCTGCGCAAACAAAAGTGACGCAATAAGCTCAGGTTTAGCTTTTGTTCATCTATCGCGGTGTGATTATTTTTATTGCGCACTTGCTTTGAAGAAATAAATATATTATTGAGTTACTCAAAAAATTTATCTTTACCTTTAGCGGCACGTCGAAGATCCGGTGGGAAAGTTCTACTCGCGACGTCGAAGTATGGACGAATTGTCTTGCCTTACGACGGACGTCACAAGCACGTCATTTTTCTAATTCATCCACTTATGTATACGCCACTCATTCCGACGACGGTTGAAAAAAACATTTTGCAAAAAGTGCGTTCCTTTTTTCTCTCTCTGTTTCTCATTTATAAATTTGCATAGGACACACAACTTTATTTTCTTAGACGAAATTTCAACTTGCAAGCGTGTACAGCCATTTCAAGACGCTTTCTTTTTGTTTATTTTTGCCGAACGCTCGCCCCCACCTTTTCTTTTATAAAAATCATTGCCTTTCTGTTTCTGTCGGTGTCACGATCGCTTCTTTCAGCTGTTTGCACATTGGCAAGTGAACTTGAAATCTTTTCTTTTTAAAAAAATGGCTATTTTCACTAAAAGCGTCGTCCGCCACCTGTCCGATGCATCGACAGAATTGGCTATGCAAATATAATAAGTGGTCATTAGGCGATAATTTGCGTACGGCCAACAGTCGTACTCGAACATTAGTAAATTTACTTTGTTTTTTAAAAAAAGGGATGCAATCCACTAAACATTCGTACTCCTCAATAATCATGACGTCATCGTCACTATAGCAGAATGTAGTAACCGTATGTCTGTTGCTCCCAACGAATGAATAAGCAATTTTACTATGCCTTCCAAGACGTAAAGGTTATTTTCTTCACTCACCCTTTGAAGTATGCCGACAATTTTGAATGCCGGCAGTTAACAAAGGCGGGAATCACTTGCAATCCTTTTTTAGCACTAACACTACTCGAACGCTTTACTTAGCGCGTACTCGAATCGTTTCGACAATTTTCGTTAAGCACCTGCTGCAACGAACGTCATTTTTTTACATATTGCTTTTCCGCTTAGTTCAATGCTCACTGAAGGGCCATTTTGGGTTAAAGCGCTAACTGCGTTCCGCTCCTTATTGAGAAACGTTATTTATTCTTGCTAAGTCGAGTAGCGGACGCGGTTCGCCCTGGTCGGCTCTTATGTTAGGGGAACAACAGCTCTTTCCTATTCGAACATTAAATGGCAAACGATATTGATTGAATGAAGTCGCTTTCCTTTTCCTAATCATTTTCATTGATTAAATCGCGTAGTACAATAGCGAACCTGTGCGCTCAATGACAGTATACACTTCAACTTGCTTCATTGAGAAAAACAAACTCTCTTATCGCCACAGCACTCACACAATTCATATATCGTTACAGCGTTTATAGTATGCTTGAATTTCCCTTCTTTTTCTTCACATAATCCTATCAATCCTTAAGGCGAACTTTCGCCTATAGCGATCAATCATTTTCATAAGGAAAGTCAGCTAGGAAAGAGTACCTAAAATACGATGCTCTTTCATGCATTCGATACTATATGCCATCGCTGTCATTGCGATCAGCTTTCGGTCAGTCGCGCTGAATCTGATAATGAATACAATATTGGACAGACAGCTTACACAACAGAGTTTGATGAATTACAAATGGAGAAGAAATATTCGACCTTCCGAGAACGTTCCTGAATGAGAAAGCAAACTGAATACTTACAGTTCAATTGCGCAGTTCATATATGTACACAATACATTGGACGAAGTGAGACGGAGTGAAATGGACAGACGACTATGCCTATACTCTATGGTTTCTTCCTTATTGTTAAAAAGTGAACAATGACGACGACGACCATGTTAGGATAGGTGATGCCTGGCAGCACCTATGGCACTTGCTCCTTGCGTAGCATTGATCACCTCTTCAATGAAGCTACGACCATTGTGCATTGCCGTTCCGCCGAGAATGACTTTCAACGGGAAATTTTGGGAAAAATTGTACACAGCCAACGACTCCTCGTACGTTGCACCGCCGAATATGAATACAATAACTTCTTGCAGTCGTACGGGCGCGCTACAGCCGGACGCGTACGGATAACTGCTTTCCTTTAGGCGATTTTTCGCCAATTCACCAAGCAATTCGCTCAGCACCGGTTTGTGCTGCGTATAGATGTTTTCAACGCCCTTCAAATCTTGAATAAACTTCTTTGTTATCTTGATGGGATCAATGTCAGCCGATGGATCGATACCGCGCCATTTCAGCCCGCCAAATTCGACCACGTCGTATACGGCTCTGTAATACTTCTCCGGTACGCCTCGTTTTCTTAGCAAGTTGACCAATCCTCTGAGATCGCTTGACGGATGAGATTCAAATCTCAAAGCGTACAACATAACAAGACGCGTTGCGTCGAGGTCGGACGTCTTTTCGTGGTTCAACAAACGTCTTATATTTTGCAACGAGTACGAATGGTCGGCGTGACAGGCCAGATGTTGTTCCAACTCGGACACTTCCAACAAATTGTAGTCGGTGGCCAAACGACTCAATTCGCTTATCAACGTCACGTGCTTGGCAACAGCGCCGGACATTCTTTTGAATTGCGGATATTGTTCGACGAAAATTTTCATATCCGCTATGGATTCCAACTTTTGATGGGTTTTGGCCTTCTTCTGAAATTCGTCCATCATTTCTTTGATATTCTGCGCGATCTCCCCAAAACTGGCGTACATATTGGTCGCGTAGAAGTCGTCTTGCATTGGATTCAAAATTATCTCGCGCATATCGGCTCCCACGCTTGGCGCGCTTTCCATGTTGACTCGATTGTTCCTTATGCCGAACAGTTCGTGTACCATTGCTTGGTAGGTCCATTGATTCAACAGCGGAGTGATGGCGTCAAAACGGCGATCCAATATTAGCAGCAAAGTCTCATTTGGCGAAGCCGAACCGCTCGATTGGAATAGGACCGATTCTCTTGTCATCAAGGAGCGCAAACTGTCGGCAACAACCCGAGCAGCATCCGACGATGCTTGATACCGTATGGTTACACTTCTTCTTAAAGCAAGTAGAACTGATGCTAAAGCGCATACGGAACGTTTCAACGCCGTTGGAGACCACTGCAGTCCTTGGTAGCAAAATGGAAGATTGACCGTAAACAAGTGAGGACATAGAGGAACAAAGTCGGCGTACAATTCGGCTATTTCACGCACCACTTCAAAGTCGTCCGCTTCGGCCAACTGCTTCAAGTCACTTTTGCTTATGACGTTGGAAAAAAAGACAAAGTATTGACCATAGTAAGGATTGCGAAGCTCTTGAACAACGAGCGCCACATTCTCGGGTGTGGCGCGTACAAAGGCGACACATTTTAGGTGCTTTACCGGATCACGCTTAACCTGACCGTCGATACGTTGAAACAGATATACCTCCTGTTGCATCATTTCCGACTGAGCGTAAGCGCACGAGACTATTGCCGTTGTTTCTTTGTCCATCAAGAGCACCTTCATGCCTGGACCGCTTAGGCGAATCATTTCGCCAATGTAGGCTCGAATCGCTTCGACCAAACTCATCTCCGCAATGTACTGCACGAAAATACTCTACGGCAGATAGCCGACACAGCGTACGCTTAGCACCATTCGATTGTCTTTACAAAAGTTTGTATTATGGTAGCAATAGGCGTATTCAGGCAATATGACTACCCAAATATCATGCTTTATAGCTGCGTAAAACATACGATCACTACTAGCGCGAAGAGAGAGCTTTCTTCGCGGCACTGTACGCTGTAGGTGGCAAGAAGACAAGCCGAAACCGCGCCTTACGAGTAGTCATTGTTCAGCAGAGCCATTATCATTGATTCGGCGGTTGGTTGTTGGCCCAACGTGACGGCGGAGCCTTTTGGTTCGCCGCTTAATGTATTGAGGCATAGCGAGCAGAAACGACGGAAGTCCGGCTCCTTCAAGGCGTAGTCGAAGGCAGCGGAAGGAGTCGGATGTCGATCAATCCAAACAAGTAAACTGCGGAGATTCGTACTGCTTTGAAGCAATTTCAATAGCGCGGGAGAGGACCCTACGTTGCAAACGTGACGGCAAAAATAAGACAAAAAAAAAGAGAGGGTATGAATAAAAGGCGTACTTAACGCTTCAAGATGTTCCTGCGGGATCACGTGTTCGACAGGGGCGCGACGGAGGGGTTTCGCGGGCTGACCGGAAGACGAATCGCTATTAGCCAATGTGCAACTGCCTTCTATAGGCAAAATACCGTCACTAGGGCTGAGCAACGACGAGAAGTTATCTATTTACCTTTGTGAGCTTTGTAACAATGCACCGAACAGCTGTAACAAAGAAAAGCCGTAAAAAGTAGAATTTTGAAAACGTAAACAAACCCTACAAAGGAGTTTGGCAGTGGGAGCATTTGTACTTTGCATCGGTGAGCGAACAAACGCCGCAAACAGGACTGCAAGGCATCACTTTATCGATGGCAGAGCTGGTTTACGCCGACGGCGCGGCGTCAAACTAAAAAAGTAGGTTGTAAGTTGATTTTAAAAATACGCTATTTAATTTAAAAATAACGCTACGAGAAAAAACAAAAGACAAAAACGCTCGAAACAACCACAAAATTTAAATTGCGATAGTTTATTAAACATACAGTAATGAAAAGTAAGGATTCGCAGGTTCGAGATGATATATACATTTATTGACGACTTGCCAAGATGAGGAAGCTAAGAATTTTCGGAATGCGTGACGCTCGGAGTTTACGCATACAAATAACAAATAAAAAAATTCAACGAAATTGTGCCAAATTTTTTAAAAAAGTTTTCGCTTGTCGTAAGTGGAAGACTATCGCTCTAAATATGCACTTTTAGAAGTTGGGCTGAAAAAATGGGTTTATTTATCGGTGAAAAAGAGTAGGATAAAATTGGCAAGCAAGTGTACATGTTTAGGCTTTCTTGTTGTTCATCGGTGAGAACAACCGGCTCGTCCTTCGTCAACTTCCTGATCTTCCAAAACAATAACTTCGTCGGTAGAATTTTTCGATTTTTGCGTTTTTTTAAACCTGTCTGAAAGAAACAAACAATTGGCATTGTTTGTCTTGGGAAAATGGTTGCAATGACAATCACCATCGAAAGTTGACAAAGCAGCAACAATATCTTCCTGTCCGCTGTCGTTTAGAAATTTTATTATGTCGGTTGAACGAATAGTTTTTCTTTTCTGCGTTGTAGCAACTTCCCAAGCCCTGAAATAAATGAAGTTGGCTACGTCACTCGCACAGCATAGCATCGTTTGCTGACATCATTGAAGTATACAGGACGAACATCCCGGCAGCTCTATTGACGGCAAGCTTTGCCTCTTCGGTAAACTTTATGTTAGGAGCCTGAAATGGCCATATAAAAACATAAGATAACACAGCTTTGAGAACTTAAGAAGTGGATACAACTTACAAAGCGCGTAATACGAAATGTAAAAACGACTAGAAATGAACCCCATTTCCCAAGTTTCCAATGTCAACAGAGACTAAACTTATATTTAAAGTTATTTTATCTAATTGGAAAAAAGGCTACCAACTGCCTTCTTAAGAAACGTTCGCCATATTCATTTAAAGCAAGACCACAGAAATAAAACGTACGATAGCAAGTCAGTGAAAATTTGAAAATTATAGTTTTTACTCTAATCTGAATAACCTAACATTGACATATTAATTTTATAAAAAGTGCGGAATGGAGAATACAGCCATAAATTCCTTCTAAACGTCAAAGGTTGACGGATTGAAAATAAAATTGACGCAACAGCCAAAAGCCACAAATAAAACAATTTTAGCATTCTTTTACTAGCGAGGTTAACCTAGTTAGATAAACTTTCTCGCTAAGCAAAGGCGAACGCAAGTTGCCAAGTTAAAATGGAACAGAAGCGAAAGAATTTTTCCAGCGCAAAATTGCAAAGAACATAAAACACGTACGACAAGTTTTGATATTCGCGTCACCGCGGACATTGGCAAGTTCAAAATTTCAATTTCCTGTTTCATCTCGGCAGGAACACTTTGAAAGTACAGTACGCAACAATTTAAAGATTTGCAGGTTCTAATGATCAGTTTTCTCAGCCCATTTTCGGGAGTATAGCAGGAAGAAACGATGTTTGCAAAGTATTTGGACATGTTAAAAGAAGTGCTGACACAGTTTTGTATGCTTGATTGGACCAAATAATTAGCTGGCTGTTGAAAATAATTTTAACAGTTTAGTAAAACGGGAACGCCGCACATTGTTCTAAAACTAACCTTCAGGCATTGTACTTCATTCGCAACACTTAATTGAGAGCGTTGTGGTTTTAGCTTGAATGGAATCTGCTTTTCCAAACTGACCATTGCCTTATTGTTTCATCGAAATTTCGCTTACGCTGCTTTACTTCAGCATGAGCAGAAAGAAAGTAAAAAGTTATTTAATCTTAATTTGACAATTCACGGTAGCGGCATTTTTCTTCCGTCCGTCCGTTTGGAGCCCCTGCAAAGTCATCGCATAAAAGCAGACGGTTTTGAAGGAATCAAACATTAGTAAGTATCAGAAAAAACGTAAAAAATTTTTCCAGCTCACTCATACTCAACTCGACTACTTTGCCAAACCAGTTCGTGCTACAGTATGGAGGGGTGCGATTTTTCAAAATTTTTATAAAATATTAATCTTTAAAAAGTTTCCACAACTTTTGCTTTTAGTTTCAATATTTAACTTACTCCTGCTTACGTAAACAGCTGCTTTAAGCTAATGACAATAAAATTCTGGCTCATATTCGAAAAGCAGGTAGATACGGTAGATTACGCTTGGCCCATAACTCGCTCTTGAATTTAACCGTCGCGCGGAGCCAACAATCGTAAATCAAGTCCTGAAATTTCGGCAAACAATGCTCAAAACTTTTGCCCACCATGCCGTGTTTTTAATAATAAGCTTACGGTAAAGGCCGTCAAATTTTAAACCAAAAACTAAGACCACTCTCGATGGGTTCCCATGACTGCAGGCAATTTTTGACTTGCCGGCATCTGAAACTGCATTGAAGTGCGCCTCTATCGCCCATTTTAGGTATAGGCTGACAATGTGTATACTTAGTACGCCTAGCGGGACTCCATTTTTTGACTTATCCTTTAGTGGCCTACGTAAAAACGTTAACTACGCTAGGAAGCTAAAAGCGGGATAGTAGTTGGGTTCGCAAGGTCAAGTCGGCAAAGCTACAGTATAATGCAGGCAGAAAGAAAAAATAGCTCAGCACAGGCATCAAAAACGTGCTGTGACTTTTTTAAACAAGCGAAATTCTATTCCGATGCTTAGTTATTTTCTAGAAATGGCCCTAACTTCGCGTTGCCACCCAAAATCCACTCACGCTGTCCCAACACCTTGTAAATGACCATATATGGCAATTTAGGACTTAGTACTCGCTCAAGACTACGCAAATATGCTTAAACAGCCAATAATAAATCTGAAATTTCTTATGCTTTTGCATTCCTCTTCAATTTTGTTACAGACTCCCTTGAATTGTCGGCTTTAGGTCCCGTACAATGCAAGTACCTGAGCATCACTAAACAATTGCATCATTCTAAGTGGTCCATCAAATCATTTTCAGTGCGCTTGCTTACGCGTTGTTCTGCTGCTTGCCGCGTAGACGCTCCGAAAATGTCATCCGATAACTCGACTGCTGGTGATTCAGCACTATGCACGGCTGAAAAGTACAGCGTGGACGAAAGTGACGCAGACGGAAAGATAGACGTGGCGAACACGGCTAATCAGCTGCCGCGTTTCCAAATAACCAAGTTTGTCGGAGTGGCTCTGTGGTCGTACGACATCAAGAATGACTGGTGCGCCATTTGCCATTGCACCATCAACGAACTGTGTTTGGCCTGTCAGACCGAGGATGCGAAAGACTCTTCACAGTTGGAGTGCCCACCGACGGTAGGCGTATGCACCCATACTTTTCACGATCACTGCATCAACCGTTGGCTGAGAACCCAAAGAGTTTGCCCATTGGACAATCAACAATGGAGGAGTCAACATTCCGAAGCGGAAAATTGAACGTCGAATATATCGACATTAGGTGAAATAGTATTAGATTATCCGTGGTAGTAGAAGTAGTAGTAGTCATAATTAGGTGTGCCTACGCCGATGCTTAGTTTGCACGGTTAAACGTTAATATAAAGTCGTTAACAATGACTTACGCCTACTTTGCTATTGATAACCAGTTGGGCTTATCACTGTCATTCAGTGATAAGCACATCGGCTAGACTGAAATGCCAAAAAACAATGGCGGCCGTAAGTATTGAAGAAAAATTTTAAATCAACAAAAACGCGAACTGCTATACAGGATTTGTCAAATGAAAGGAGCCCAACCAACATACATTTGGGCCAACAATTTTTTGTCCGTCGCTTGGCTTATAAGGTGGGCGACTTGACCTTCAATGCTTAAGGGCAAGCCGTAAGCCGAATCTAAGCTGGTGCGTACGGAACCTTTCAGGCGCGTTTCAATGCTCTGCAAGTGTTCCCTGGCTTTGTCTTCGCCTGCCGACGGGCGAAATTTGTTGCTTGGATTTCGGGTCCACTCGACCAACGGATCATAGAGGAACGTCTCCAGCACGGATCGAAGCATGCTTCTTTGCTCTCTTAGTAAGCGCATGGTCAGCTCGCAACATTTTCGAAAGGACCCCTCGCAACCAAGGGGACCCATCGCCTGCACCATGTTATGCGTAAGACGAAATGGTATAAGTTCAGGCCATTCAAGGTCTTCACCGCGGTTGAACAAGCAATTGAAGTCGACGTGTACCACTTCGCCTGAATTCGAGTCCAGCAGGATGTTCTCGCCGTGACGATCACCCAGACCTAGCACAAATCCTACCATGCTCATCACAGCGCAGGTACGCGTGAAATTAAGTCGATTTTGATACCATACGGTCGGTTCGGGAAAACGCAAACGAAACCATAAACCCAGTTTGGCCGGATGACGCGGCAGCAGCTTCTCATTGAATATAATTAACTTTTTTGCCAAAGAATCACTTTTTTTAGCCATGGTCATTTGCAATTCTCGAACGGTCATTACGGTACCGGTCGACTTGTAAATTTGCAACATCGTCTGGCGCAGAGGTTCCAAGTTGTTTACCCATTCGACAAGACCGCAATCCTCGCCGATCGGCGTTACCGTATATGTCCTAACGCGCATTCGACGCCGGCGGCATTCAGGCTCCCTAAGAAGGCATGTGTTCACCAAATTGTTGAATTCCATAAGGCGCTTGTCCAAGCGAAGGTCGTCCTTGTTTTTGCACATCATTAAGTAGTTGTGCCCATCGGAACCTACAATCGATATCTTTTTTGGCTTTTGCAACGAGTTGAGCACCTACAAAAACAAGCGGAAGCCTAAAGTTTACGCTCATTCAAGTTCGGAGTCGTACTTCAATTTGATCCGCAAAACCGTTTATGTATAAGAATGCGGCGGAGTGACGGACGCCGGCGTTGGGCTTTGCTTCAGCAACGGTATAACGAATTCCATCGTCGACTGAAGCGGCAGCAATACGGGCGACGAGTTGCCTAAGCAAAAAAAGCGCCTGATAGGGTGGCGAACTTGAAAATCATTTTTTGGTAGCTTGCTTGAATAGAAAAAAGAATTGAGCTTAGGGAAATCCCGACTCATGCTTAACGACATGCACCGAAGGCTGGCCACGTATTCGCAAAGGCGGACCAACAGTTCGACGAAATTTTTCATAGTCTCAAATTGAGATTTCACATCGCCATTTAAGGTGGTCGCCCTCTCCAGCATTTGCCAGCATGCTTGCCTGCGTTGGGGTACGCTGGATCTGGCCACCGCCATGCTCATCCAAAGGCCTTGCTGCGGATATGCAGCAACAATACGCGCGAGGATTGTCTAGGCAAGAAACGTTACTACTAAGGCAAAACGGATAATTCGAACCTTCAGCAGGTCGGCAGTACTCTCGCAGGGATGGCATATGCGAGATATCAGTTGAGAAAAACAGGAATAGAACAAGAACACCGGAAGGTCGTCGGATAGCTTCAATACGCTCTTGTTTAGTTGAGTAACAAGTTCCTGCTTCTGGCTGTCTCCCATATTGCTATCGCTATCTCGTTCCCCTTTACGAGTGGGCTGCTTTTGAGACAGCTGTCGGCAAAACAAGACAGTAAGAATAGAAGAATTAAGCCATACACTTAAATGCTTACTTTGGCTGTGCTGTCCAGCCAAAGGGTGAGCAACCGCGGTAGGGAATGGTGCAAAAACTTTGTTCCGTAACTCAGTGATTTCCCGTAAAAGTTTACCATCTGCGGGAGCACCTTGTGATAGCTTGATCGATAGCTCTGCAAAATGGAGGTGAGCCAAAGTTTCAACCGTAAGCGGAGACCCACCAGAGTGTGCACCACCTGATCCAGATGGACAGCGGCGTGGTAGTAAGCCTTTTCGGAGTTTGAGCATACGGCAATGAGCTGCTTGTACATTTCGACAACCTGATGAGTCTCCCGCGAAGCCGACTGCCGAGCGTAGTTGGCAAGCAAAAGCTGAGCCTGTAAAAAATGCTTTCAACAAAAATGCACCTAAAGAAACCGACAAACCTTTCTATATAAGCGAACATCTTCGTCAGCCATCTTTTGATTAGGGGATACGCTTATAAGGCCGAATTTGGAACGAATCCCATGGTCAAGGCAGTCCAAAGCCTCCTCCTGCTGGTTCTACAAAACGTTCTATGTCTACTTTTGCTAATTCTATTTATTTGTTCGTTTAGTTACATCATTTCGGCCTTATTTTTACCCATACAGACTTTGCATTGGGTTGTTTTGAAAGGAAGTTTTTTCTGTTCAAACTCGTCCCTCCCATTTTTAAATTGGTCGTTTTCGTCCTTTCTCAATATGGCGAAATCTCGTTCTCCGAACTGTACTTGCCAAAAGGACGTTTTGATAGTGAAAAAGTCTCATATTGGATAGGCAAACGATTTGCAAGTACCTGACAAACTGTAGTAAATTTCAAATGTTTAAATATTGGACATTTTGTAACGGCTCTATATGTCTTACCTATCGAAAATAGGGCACCCAACCTGTCCATTTAAAAGACGAGAATTCAGAGAAGCTACCATTTAAATACTAAAAAAGCAATTGAAAACAAGACTTTTTACAAGAACTTTTCAAAGATGATGTACATATCTTAGCTCTGCCTCTCTGCTCTGAAAACTTGTTTAACGAGTTTAAAGCAAAAACCTGACGCTGAAAATTTAATCGTTTAAAATTGGTACCTTAAACTCTAGCTTTGGCAGCTCAATTCAAAATTAAAAGTGAAAACTTGATGCTCAGGTTCCAAGAGTTTAAAGTCACCTATTTTAAACTCAGAATTTGATAATTTAAAGTGGAAATTTGAGTACACGGCATCGAACTGCTGAAAAAAGGGGTTTTGCTGTGATGACGAGTTTGCGCTGACAAAAAAACCGTTAGCTTTATACAGCGAGAATTGCGTGAAACGTGTTGCAGATTTAAAATTAAAAATAAAATATGCAAATAAATGTAAGGAAGTCAAAGCAGTTTACCTTCAGCCAGAGCAGTTTAGCCTCCTCTGTAAAGACCGTGTGCAAGCGTTTGTCCTTCACCTGAGCCAAGTTGCTCCAAGCTGAGTGCAAATATCCGGCCCTTAAACGGCATGAAAACGAACCAATCACGTCGGTTAAGCGCGACGCCTTACCTGCGAGCAACTTTGGCGCTTTGCAGCCACGACGTGTCTCGTAGATCCAACGTGAGGGAGCACTCAGGCAAAAAGTCCAACAATTGTCTTCTCAACTCAAGCACGGGTGTTTGGCACTCCGGAGAAGACTAAGTTCGATTAAGAGTAATATAATTAAATTTTTCTTAAGCGTACAGCTCACCTGCATCAACTTGAGGCGATTATTCCAAGCAATGCTTAGGTCGGATAACAGCGAAGCCAAATCTTCCTTTTCAAGAGAAATTGAAAGCTCAACGACTCTTTCAATCTCGTGCAGTTGGTGTAACCTTTGAGCGGATATCAATTTTTTAAAAAGTAACACCTTTAAAAACTCCTACTTCAACACATGCTGATAGACTAGTTCGTAACTGTCGGAACTAAGAAAGGCGACTGACATTTCCTCGGCAATACGAGATCTGACAGGCGCGACAGCTACGCGAAAATCTTCCAGATTTTGCTTACTGGCAATCAGCATCAAACGACCAACGTCAGCACTCCAACCAAAGGAGTCTGGCAGCTAAAGAAAAAGACGAAATCAAAAAAATTTATATTGTCGACATGAAGTCACACTCTCTGCAATTCGACGTCCAAGGCTTTCCAATCCTGCAGGCGACACAATGTCTCCACCCGACATGAATGCAACTGCTCCGACCAATCTGGTCTGAATTGGATTGTTCGCATATAGAAGAAAAGCTAAAGGGAAGCTACAATTTCGAATACCTGTCAAAAACAAGGCCATCGACGTATCGACGACAGACATTCAACTGATTGAGCTTCAAAAGGCACTGTACAAAAGCTATGCGGCTGCCAACGTCGTCAGGGTTGCTTGCGGTGATTGACTCGTGGAAAGGGAGAGCATCGTTGTAATTTCCTACAATTATTTCAAATAAAGAGCATTTTCAGGCTCGATATATTCTCCGCCAAGAAAGAGCGCTACCGTAAGTTTCGTAGGCCAAAATGTACTGCTGCAACGTGGGTTGACCCACGTGCCTACGCAACGTGAGCAGACCCTTAACGGCGTCACTTTCTTCCACGTAGCCGTACAGTTTCTACAAATGCAATGCTAAGCAAAAAAGCTAAAGCAACTAACAAAGCACCTGCAAGTAGAACCAATGTTCGTCCGTATCGGCTCTACCATCCTGCAGCTCAGTGATGTAAGCCTCGTAATACACGAGGGCGCGAGTGTAGTCGCGGCAAAGTACGGCGCGTTCGGCCAGAAGATCTTTTGGCAAGGAATCAAGAAACCCAAGGACAAACGCTCTTTGTTCAGCTTAAGCGGGAAGCTCAAAGGTCGCCAACGGATGGCCAAAAAATCCTACCGAATTTGGGCCAATCCCAAGCCGCGTTAGCCCATTTTTGAAGGAAATCAAGCACGCTGAAGATCACCTGTACAGCAGCTCGTTGAAACACCTCGTCGGCGGTATTCGCTTTGCTTTGGCATCGAAGAACAGCCAGAACTTCGTCGCTAATCTGAACACGTCAGCTGACGTAGAAATTGGACAAAAAAATCGCGAGCGTTTCGAACCTCAGCATAGTCATTTTCAAACGCCTTTTGCAGAATGACGTGCGGAAGCAAAAACGGTGCAAAGCTTATTTCGGAGTCCACTATTATGGAAACCATACGGTAAAAACGAGACGCCTTCGAGTGTTTCACCTGCAAAGAAAAAAATTGAAGTTATAGCTAGCTAGCCAAATAAGGACATTTTTCAAAGTTATCACGTATGCGCGTATTTATTCGGCATTTATAAAGATTTGCGTCGTTGCGAAAATAAACTTTCGAAATTGATTAAGCTTAAGGCGGTAAGTAGGCAAAGGTTAAAATTTTAAAAAAACGCGTCTGACCAACATGCCGATAATATCCCGTAAAATAAACGCATAGCTTATTACTGTCTCTGCTCAAGCTCAAGCAGTGTACGTCATACCTGAAAAAGTGAAATTCTATGGGACCACATAAAAAGCGTGTGGGACCATTTGACGCCAGGCATACGCTTCAGTTAAACGACAACGTTGCGCCTTGGTGCCTGCAACCAGTGCGAAAACAGACTGACTTAACGTCATAACTCGGTGCGCGAAACGGTGCGTCGAATTGAGGTACAACCAACCATCAACCGCGTCTTTTCGTAAGCTTTCCCGCGCACACGATGAGACATAGTAAGCGATGCGGATGCTCCGTACGGGCTATTTCAAAATATTGAAGTTTTGAGCTTGAAAATAGACTTGCTCATTGAAAAGCGCAACGCCAATGCGGAGAGTAACGCTGGAAGTAGTAATGCGTGCCTTCATTGAAAATAATTGCTGAATGAAGAGAGAGAGAGAGAGAGAGACTACACTTTTTTTTAAAAAATGAGTCGAACAGGGATAACAAAGCAATAATCAATTTAAAATGATTACCTTTTCAACAAGATAAGGCAACCAATGCCGAAGCCATGTTGACAGAGAATCACCGCAGCGGCTGCCAAAGATGGGATGACTTTCAACCTTGACAGGATGTCTGTTTCGAAAACGGTAGCTGCAATGAAAAGAAAGCAGGTTCGTAAAGCTTTACGGAAAGCATTTTGACGCACCTGGTCGACAGGAAGGGCGAAATAAGCAATTTTACGTTCGGTGGTAGTTCGGACCAAAGAACGTTAGCCATCGTGTGGCTCACCTCCCGATCCTGCTGGCAACGGAAAAACTTGAGCGTTTCTTGAATTGCGCAAGAGCAAGCGTCGTATACGAATCCATCCGAAGCGCTGGAAAGATATTTGGCCAACTCAATTATGACCACTCGAGCGAATTCGGAATTCGAGTCGGTGTTGAAGTCTGCGAACGGCAAAATTGTACGCATAACCGACTTGTCCACTCGCACACTGTTGCCTAATCTGCCTGGCTCAATGGCGCCCAACGCACCCAAGCTTATGGAGGACAACTGCTTAACCACAGCGTCGGTATGCCTAACGCAAAGGAGCAACTCGCTATGCAACTCTCTTATGATGGGATCGACAGCCTCGCCGGAAAGGATCAGCTCCTGAATGGCTAACTGATTCTCTTTGAGCACAACGTTCAATCTAGCCAAGCTGAGACGCTTTATTTCCGAGCTATCCGCTCTGATTAGACGGACGCATTGGAAAAGCATATCTACCAAACTTGGAGGCGATATAGATGGCAACCAACTAACGCAACTGGTCAGCACGTTCGACTTGCAACTGATAATAAGAAATTTTATATCCTCCAATTCTCGGTTGAGCAGCATCCGTTTGGCGCGAAATATGAATTCCAATATTTTGGCCACTTGGGGAATGTCCGCTTCGACCAGAGGCCAAATGGCGGCAAATATTGTTAGCACAAAGTCCTTCAAAGCGTCCGGCGTCAAACCGGTGACAAAAGTATACCACGCGTCGCAGCACAGCCGGCGGCATTCGGCGTCCGCAATCGAATTGGCAGAACGAAGTGTGGACAACAACTTGCTTTTCACTTCGTCCAAAACTTTTCCAGCGCAAAGAGCGATCAACTTGTTCAAACTGCTTATGGCAATAATCTTCTGCCTTAGCGGGCCTCGATTGCGAAAGCGTTCGTCGAATTTGATCAACACTCCAAGAATGCGCGGTTTTATAAATTCTATCACTCCGCTGTCGCTGTCCGATTTTGGCGATGATTGATCGGAGCCGGTGAAGTTGCTTATAATGTACTTAAGCATTTGGAATACGCGCTCCTCCCTTTCGGCCAGATGAAGCAATAGCTCGTATATGCAAGAGTAGAGATCCCAGGAAAGGTAGGTGGAGATGGTCCATTTTTGCTCCGACTTTTCTTCTCTCGGTTCAACCTTCCCTTCCTGTTCAACAAAGTTGAACACTTCCTGCATACTGTCGTTGCTTAGGTTACTCATCGTCACCGCAAGGAGAACGTAACGAAAATGGGCTGCCAACAAGCAGTGACGATTGGTGCCCAACATTTTGGCAATGATAATGTGCACCCGCGAGGCATCGGCACTTCGTTCCATCATAAGCCAAGGTAGGACGTGATGCAAATTTTTTTTAAGAAAGCAACTAGCGCTGAGACGTTGTTGTTGATCCCTAAATTCAAAAAGCTGAGCCGCGTGAAGCAACAACGTGCCGATTTCAGCGTCAGTATTCTCCGGATGCAATTGGACCATTTGACACATCAGCAGAACAATATATTTCATCAACGAGCCGGCGAATTCGTCGAAAAGACGACGCAACGAGCAGCCCCTAATACGGCAAGTTTCTTGCATCATACGTTCAGCCATTTCGGACAGACGATCGGAGGGCGGCCTGGCCAAGGTGAATATCGACAGGCGAACAACCGCATGTTCGTAAAGTGCACCGTGAGCATGTCTAAGCAAAGAAGGATTGCTGAAATTGTATTCAGACATATTCGTACTCACAAATGCAAATTATATTAGCACTATGCTGCCGGATACTGAATACTCCTAACTGTTCCGCGAAGAAAGCGAGTTCAAAATTCAATATTTCGTCAACTTGCCTTCACCTAACAGAAAAGCAGCTTAAAGCTTGCTTCCCTTCATGCCTGAACAACGCTTTTCAAGATTTTCGATTTTGGCAAAATGCCAACCTGCTAAATAAAACTACGAAATAAAAGTCCTACTTATCCATCGACAAAAGCACCTTTCGTTCTTGTAAAAAACGTTTATTAGCCAAAGTAAACCTTACGTGCGTTTATGCTAATTCGATTGAACTGGAAAAGTCACAAGAAATGCAGATATTCCCTAATCAAAACCGCTCTGGGTTAGATGCGGTTTTGAATTTTGGAGGTCGCTCCCGAGCGCAACCATACATAGCATACATGCATGGCTTGAAATCGATTTTATAGAATAATCTTACAATATAATAATAATAGTTGACGGAGCCCTTCAGTATGAGAAGGCATTCCGTTTTTAAAAAAGGTTACCTTTTCAGTTGTCTATACCATTAAAAGAGGTCTTTTGCGTCTCACTTTAACTATAAAAAACCCAACACGATATGTCGAACCATCACATGACGTCACACGCGGAACTTATCACCTCTGACGTCATGTTGTCTCTTTAAAATATTATGGATTTTGGAGAAGGCCGCCTAAGACAGTTACAGCCTTTTCCTTGCAGCTTAAGAATGGGAAAAATAATATTATCAAAATTCTTAGCGCCCATCAAAGAGTAGCAGCTTTTCGGAGAGCAATTAAACGTAAACAAAAAGCAAACCATTCGTGGTGCTAAGTTATGAAGGCAAGACGGCTGAACGAAAACGAGCAAACAGGCCGCTCAACAGCTCATCGTACTTTGTTAATTCGGCAAAATAGTGCAGCAGTGATTCGTTGGAATGATGGCTGCCGTCCTTTTCTTGAAGGTTTGCCAACTGTTCCTTAATTGACCCTACAAAGCGATCTGAAGGTGCCAACGAGGCCATCATGCCTAGGCATATGCTAAAACAAAGAATAGTCTGATAGTACTAAGCAAAAAATCAAGCAGCCCAAATATGGCAAACCTGTATTGTTTTCTGCATTCCAAAGATTCGTGAAATGCGATGAAAAAGCTACTTTCCAAAAGCTCTATTATATCCTCCTCGGCTAAGTATATGTGTCCTAGCAATGCGCGTATGAATGGAGGAAGATCTGAAAGCGAGCGAAAAGAGTTTAAAAATATGCAAATAGATGCAATTACGTTCATGTGAGCTGGGTATATTGGCCACACTTTGAATGATCGTTTTTACGCCTAACGTGCACCTGTATCTTGACGTAAAGTCAAAATGATATACCATAATGCATTTTCGACAATCGAACTTTTTCTCGCCGTAACTCTCGCTTAAATATGCTCGCAGGCTACCTTGTAAAGCAAAATAAATTAAGCGTCCCCCTTACTCTACTTGGCCCGACAGGACGCAAATGCAATCGGTATAAGAGTTCAAAGCTATTTTGACCAAGTCGACATCAAGCGAGCCGAAACGTAACAACCTAAAATTGTAAGCGCTTTTTAAGGAATGGATGGCAATTGACAAGAGCTTACGATGCAAATTCGGAAAAGTCCGCTTCATTTCCCGGTCCCAAACGATAGAACAACATGGGCAAATGCAAAAGAGCATTCTTTACTAAGCAATGTCGTCCGGAGCTCTGCAGAAGGGCAATGGAAGGCGGGAATTCTCGAAAGCGAGGCAAACCCACCAGGCAAGTACGAAAAATACATTTTCGCCAATTGGGGCACAAGTGCGGCTGTAGTACGGCCAAATTCTTCAAACATGCGGAAACAACCAATTCTTCGTCTAGAAATATAGTACTTATAAAAGAATCCCGAAAAACACAATGTCCTTTGCGGACAAGAGTAACTACTGCGGTTACGAGACAAAATGGGCTTCAAACTAAGCAATTTAAAAGCTTCACCGAAGGACTAAGGCCCGGTCCATAATAAGAGGGTATTTTTATCAGCAAAAACCATTAGTATAAAAAATTGGAGTACTTATAAATCCCTTAATGAATTTGCTATGGAATTGAAATTTAAGCCAAACTAATCTGCTATCGCCATATCAGCAATGATTAAAACAATATATTCCTATCTATTTAGAAGCAACGCAATACAGACTCGTGACGGGACAAGCTTGTTCTAGAAAACCAAGTTTTGTTTGTTGTGTACCGTCTTGAGTATCAAGTTTTTACTTTAAACTTTCCTGTCAGACTGTAACTGCGCCGGGCAACCAGTTCTGACGTTCCCTAAGCCTAAGCATGAAGATAAAGCTTGAATTTTCAATTAGGCTAACGTAAAAGCAGAATAGAATAGGAAGCACGGTGACCAGTAAGGGCAGAACAAGATAGCCGTTCGCTTAACAGAAAGGAACCTGCATTCTTCAAACGGTAGGGCGCGTAACCGGCCGGCAAAACTCATCACTTTTTTCAGCTTTTTTTATCTTGAGAAACACGTTAATTTCTTGAATGTTCAACGCTATAAAGTCTTATATGGAATAAAGCTTGAAAAACTTTCAACTATCGTTGCTAGAAGCTAAGCGAATGAAATACCAGACAGTAAACTGCACGAAATTCACGTTTTAGAAAATGCCAACGATTTAGGCGCTTTTAATAATTTATTGGATATTTAAATAAGAAACTGATGACCCGTGAGTGATTTGAACACTCAACCTTCTGATCTGGAGTCAGACGCGCTACCGTTGCGCCAACGGGTCACAGTTTTCTCTACCTTTAAACGAAATGCCGGTCTGAAGAGGCCGGGATATATACCTTACATTAAGCCAGGAATACGTAGAAATGTTTCAAATAGAGACTTGTTGGAGCTGCCATTGGTGACCAGCAATGGCATACGTATATAGTAATTATTTTATAAAAGATTTAAATAATCTTATCTATAACCTCTACGGAAGCATAAAAGATGTAATGGTTTGTAACAACAGAATAAAGTTTAGTAAAAACCGAAGCTACCGTACTCTACGGCTTTACAAGCCTAAAATCAACGCATATTGGCTCTGGTGAGTCAAAACCTGCCAGTAGCTTTTATCTAGGCTGAAAGACGTTTACTTGGTCTAATAGAACTTGATTTTACTAGTACTTACAGTATTCACCAGGCCCTTAATGGGAAAGACTCGAAAACTGTAATAATCAAAAAGCAAAAACCGAAACAATGGTTGGTAAACTGTACGAAATCCACATTTAATAACCGCCAACAACTTGAGCGTTGACATTAATTTCGCTTTACCTTTTCGCACCTTAAACATACTAAACAAAAAAAGAAATAGGTATATTGGATATTTTAAATAGAAAACTTATGACCCGTGAGTGATTTGAACACCCAACCTTCTGATCTGGAGTCAGACGCGCTACCGTTGCGCCAACGGGCCATAGTTCTCATTGAGCTCGAAAATCTATACGATACGCTGACGCTCAGCGATCTTCAAAGCGCAGACGAGTTGGAGTCGCCACCGGCCAGCAGCTGTAATTGTGAATATTAATAATTTTTAAAAAGTTTAAATAATCACATGTCTAACCTTTGCGGAAGCATAAGAGATGTAACGATTCGCACTAACGGAATAACATTTATTAAGGACAGAGTTTACTATATTTCTTCTCTGAAAAAGCTTTTATTGTTATAAACCCTATATAAAAAACGGGTTAAGAAACGTAAAAGTTTTTTCAAAAAAGAATTAAAAAAAACTGTTACGAAGAAGGGGAAAAAGAAAAGAGTTCACTATACTATACAGTTTTACGAAGCAACAAGTGTAAATAGTGCTGCAGCGTCACGACTAGTCCACTTTTTTATTTCGGTTTAAAAATATCAAGGTTACTGTTTCTACGACAGGTTATAAGGGTCTTGTTGGTTATGCGCCCTACCGTCTGAGAAATGCAGGTTCCTTCCCGTTCAGCATGCACCTATCCGGTTCTGCCTTTACCGGAAAACACGCAAGTTATTTTGCCGCACTCCTACCTAAGCCTAAGCCAAAATATGCGTATGTTTAAGCTTGGCGTTAGGTGAGGGCCAAATAGGACGACTAGCAAAACTACAGTATGATGACCGGGCGCATAACCGGCATGAGCCGTTATATTAATCTTTCATAAAATACTGCTAAGTTAAAATGACAAGTGTCAACCAAAAAATAAGAATGAGAACAGCGCCGATATGCTGGAGGGAAAATGCGGATATGCATAATCATATGCACATTTCCCCCGAGGAAAGCTGCGCTTAAACTGACGGCGACTTAATCATTTACAAATGAAGGACCTAAAAAGCTATACGAGTTTCATGCACTAGAAAGTGCAAAAAGTCATATCCTTACAGGATGGAAGATTTTTAGTTTTCGTATTTTCTTCTTAACGGGTGTTTTTAATTTTTTTTTCAAAATTTTCTGCGGGTTTTCCAACTCGTTTTTTAATAACGTTTATTGCAAAAGCAACAGACGTTTTTGCAATAAACGTTATCCAAAAAAGGGGTTAAAGTAAAAATTTGACGCTCAGGACGGAAGAGTTAAAGTAAAAATTTAATGCTCATGTTCTTACAAGGAAAAAATGTACTTTCGTTCTTACCGCAACTTTTTATAATACTGCTGGCAAGAGATGTAAAACGACTGACGTTTGTCAAGTTCAAATCCATACGATTTTTCTAAAATAGCAGCTCAATGACGTTAGATTTCAAACAACATTACAAAGGCATACCAAGGATATCCAAGGAAGAGATAGGATACCAACACCAGTAGCAACTTTGGCTGCAGCTGGAAATACAATCGTGACTACTCTGCTAGGGACACCCTTATATGGTTTACTAACCGGAAATGTCTTGCGAAAATACTATTCCCACAATATTCGTCGCCACTACAATGGACGTGGTTTGCTCTTCGGCTGGAAGCGCCGCAACATTGTTCAACGCCAAGAACAGCCCCGAATTTTCGTCAAGCAATCGACACGAAACTTCTTCCCTTAACCAGCTGATGACGCAACTAAAATAATTTGAAATTTAAATTTTAAGCAAAGACAATATTTTTTTTAAAAATCAAAGTCAATACCGAACATTCTGAGATTCCTTTTCGAATGAACACTTGAATATCGGAGTTATTAAAAATTCGCAAGTCTTCAAACCACTCACTCCCTGAAGATAGGCAAACTTTAGACGTACGGAGCCAATATAAATTTTTTAAAATATGCACCAAAGATAGATCGGTTAAGTTGTTCAGGCTTTCGTACACTTTTTGCGGGTAGTAAGTTAAAGCAAAATTTGAACAGCACGTCTCTGTCGCCTGCGAAACAACATGATACGAAATGCCGACTATATCGTTCAGGAGAGCTGCTGCTGGCTAAAAATAAGCACTTGTACATGTCATATGCTAAAAAAACAACATGCAAACCGTGTCAAAGACGTCTTGGCGTAGTAGAGCGTTAACTAAATGCTGAAAGCGATCACCCAACATTCTTTCAGCCATTACTTCTTCAACAAGGTACAATTGAATGCAGTAAGTGGATGATAAGGCAAATTGAAGAACGCTTGTTCTTAGACAGCTTTCAAGCTTTGAAAAATTTTCCTGAAGCAGTATGTCGCCAACTCGTTGCAAAACATCGACGAGCCGGTTGAGTTTTGTCTCCCGAAAAATAACTTCAAACGACCGATCGCAACAGCTTTTCAATAAGCGACTCAACATGATCGCAAATCTGAAAAAAAATACTTTGCAAATTAATTCATTAAGCTTAATTGATGAATGCCTCTCGTACTCTCGATCGGAGGAATCGGCAGTATCAGTCAGCCATGAGCAAAAGGCCAAACAATCGTCAATGAGAAAACTTCCAACAAAAGAAGAGGAAAAGTATGGGCTTTCCACAAGCTTCACTACAAGGCGGAGTGTTTGCTAAAACAAGTTCGGATGTCGGTCATTAAGAAGCAAATTCCTTTCAGGGCAAAAGAAATTGAAACAATTGTCCTTAAAAGACATTTACCAGCTTCAATTCGACATCGGCAAGTTCCAGCTGATGCAACAAGTCCAACCAAAAAGCGGAATCAAAATCGCTATGTCGTTCTACATGCGGGAAAGTACATTCGACAAGGAGCATGCTAGAAAAAAAATTTATTCGTTAGGAAAGAATATTGAGCTCGCATTAATGGAATCAGCTTTCCAGCATCGTACAAACAAATAAGCCCTAAAGCTATAGATACTTTTTTTTCAATGAGCGCCCTGCGGCATCTTTCAAAACTCATTAACGACATACAGTATGCTTGAAAGTGGAATTCCTTTTGGAGAATATGAATAGAAGCTTAAATTTTAAAAAAAACACAAAATGACGTCACACTCGACCACTGTTACTTAAGGAAGTTCAGAACCAGTCGTATGAAATACGAACTGATAAAAAATAATATACAAAAAAGATTTTCAAGTACAATATCAAAAAATCAAGAAAAGAGGCAATTTGAACAGACGTACCAGATTGCCGATTGGACGCATTCGCATGGTTCAATGTCGCTTAGTTCAATCTGCACACTTTCCAATGATAGATCTTCCGACGCGCCGTCGGCAAACCTTACGACCAAAGGCATGCTTGCAAGGGAGAATACATGGGTGAAAGTGCAAGTTTCGTAATCCAATTTGAGGTTCAAACGATGCAAGTCTGCAAAAGGAATAAAGTTACCATTTTTGGTGAGAAGGATGTTTCATACAGCATACTTTGCAATTCCAATACGAGATTCTTTGTCAGCGAAAGCGCATACTCTTCGTTGAGTAAATCAATTATACATTTGCATATTCTAACTACTTCCGAGCGAAGAGGGCGGCATTCGGGGCTAACAGTAATGGCCAACAGTTTGGTTATTATCCAGGCGCAAAGATCTGTAAAAAAAAAGTTCGGAAAAGTATATCTTTGCTTAGCGCAGCTTACTTTGAAAGAATGTGACGTCTTCGCTGTAGCGTGTCAGAACTTCGGGTCGTTCGGAAATCAGCTTTCCAAAAAATTCCAACTCTTTGGAACAGAAGCTAAGATTTTCCTTATTGCTGCGAATATGCTCGGCCAATCGGTCCGGCACAATTTCGTGACACAATAAATAGCAAAGATGATACGTATGGCACTGATCTACTGCACCCGACTCTGTGCTAAAAGAATCAGTCTGTTGCTTGAATATAAAAAGGAATTTTAAATATTCGCACTCGAAAATTTTCAGCAATTCCTTCAGGTGATGACCCGATTCCACGATGTTCATGGCTGCAGGAACTACGACACTCCTAAAACGTTATGCAAACGGTAATAATTTGTCGTTTAAAAAAGCGAACGTGGAAAAGTAAACAAATTGAACTGAAAAGTTGAAGGCGCACAAAAAACAACATCTTTTTGCGTACAAAAGCACTAACAGGTAGCTTACTAATCGTAAGGGGCGGTAGCACATTTCAAACAGGATGCTAAGAAAAATTTCTTTTTAAATTCTATGTATGCCATTATTAGGGAGCAAACTTAAAAGCAGAAAAATTCCTTGAAATTAATCGGATAACACCGACGGCCACTCGTACTGGCGATGGTAATACGTTTAGCAGAGAACGCGCGCAATAGATTAACGCAACAAACAAAATTTAAAGTTCAAAATTAGAAAGAACATAAACCGCGAAAAGCACCTTAAATGATAGAAAAAGAAAGTCAACGCGATCCACTCGGACAAATATTTACAATCGCCAAACTTTTAATGACAGTAATAAATGAAACAAAGGTTAGTGAGGCAAAACTTCCCTTTTCCTTTTGCGATATTGCCTCTTTGAGCACCACTGTTTTTCTGCGAAATATGCAACTGCAACGCTTTGCATACAGCTTTCAAACAGGACTCTGCGTCTTAAAATATTCAGGTGGCCTGAAACTACAGTTAAAAAAGAATATATTTTTAAAATAATTTTTTCAGGCTTCCAATTCGCTGTAATTTTTGATATGTATGCTGCATTTGCTTTTTTTACTTGCAGGAAGCATTCTAGCTTAAGTGAACTTGTAAATCTTTAACCTACAGTAAGGTTGTTTTGCCTTTTTCGGTGAGGTCATCGAAGTGGGTGGTCAATTTTTATGACGCATTTGCCTTTCTAACTGGCTTACACGTCCACAGTGTGTCTTTTTTTATAATTGGGGCAGTTAGCTGCTCTGCAAATTTCAATTTTTTCTCCATTCATTTTCCGCTAATATTTACCACCTGTTGAAGTGCCGAAGGTAGTCTTTTTGATTTGATATTCTACCATTTCTATAGCTTAAATATATTTAATATTTAGTGTTCAACCAACGTGATTTACCGATTTCGTGCGTTGAATGGTATGAAGTTGACAGCTTACTTGGCGTAAGGGAAACGAGGCAATCCATTAACAAAAACAAACGTAAGTATTTGAAAAATTATGCGAAAAAACATTCTACTTTATTCTGGCAGAATCTTATTACTTTTCTTTCGTTTTCAAGCGAATATTCAATGAAATATCTATTTTCACTTCATGTTACCTTCTTTCCATTTGTCTATCCCTTCATGCACTGTAGAAGTGCATGGAAGCGTAATATTTTAAAAAATCCGACCTTCCACGGTGTTTCATTTCGATTTTTTTCCCGTAAAAAATATACAATGTCCCAATAAGCGTAGCGTAGAGACAGACCTGGAAATAGCCTTCCCGCTTGAAAGCTTCAAGTAAAGTCTTGTTTATTGGAATTGGCATTTTCATTCCCAATTTGGAAGTTGCACAGTTGGCGGGGAGTGGCCTCAATAATTTTTGCAGAGAAAGACGTAACCTATTTTGTATTAACATGTCGTTTTCCGCAATTACAGTATCCAAGCAACCCATTTCTTAAAGTTTGTAAAATCGTGCCTGATTATAAAACCCGAGCGGTAAAAAGTTGTAGCGTTTGCATTTTTCATCGTTTATTTTCTTCTGCCAGCTTTTGGAGTGCAGTCGATCAACTCGATGCGCCTAGTTTTTTTCTTAACGACGTATTGTGCATGGTACAATTCCCTATAGGCCTATTGATTTATTTTTTTTCTAGACGTCCTCAACAATAGTCGTAGTAAATCATTACAGTATGTTTTTTTTGCTTATCTTAATCTATACTTGCAATAAAGTACTTTATTTAATTATCATTCCTCGTATTGTGTTAGGACGATATCTGCATAAGCTTTTTTGCCAACTTGCATTTGTTTACCTATTCGTTCGTACGTGTAATGTTGGCTAAGTAATGAAATGCTTTATCACTTGCGCAAGACGTCCCGCGGCGTCTATTCTCCTTGATTTAAATGCAGGCTTTCTGTTGCTAATGAGAAGATAGCAAATAGAGATTTTTTAGTCGAATAAAGAATTATAGCACGGAACTTAATTTTGTAGACCCGATTTGGTAAATAAATCAATTGTATACAGAGAGATGGTAATGAACCGAGCTGCTTTGATGAAAAAGGCGTATCGAGTAATGCCATTCGATACAATAGATGCGCCAGGTCTTTTCAAAGCTGTTTGTGCTAGTTCTATCATCCAAATCAATAAATAACCGTTGTATTATTGCGGTAAGCCCTATTTGGTAACCATTACAGAGTCGCGATAGGATTGAACGCGGCTAGCATGGAATAAAAAGTTTGCCTTTCCAAACTCTTCTACTTCCCGTTGGTACTTATTTGTTTTCCATAAATTTAAACTTGCAAGCGAACTTTAAGCTAGTCAAGTGTGTGTAAATCGATAGAGTTTTTTTCATTCTCAATTCTCCCTTTAAAGAAGTTTCGTTTGGGCGCATTTTTTTGGGAGTCATTTCAAATACGTTTACGTACAGGAAGTTTACTATGGCCAATCCGTTCGAAGACGATTATGACGATTTTCGTGCAACGCAGAAACCTGCGGCTGCATTTGGCAGCTACACAAAGCCTTCCCGCGATTTCGACGAAGCTGCCTATTACGAGCAACAGATAGAAGCCGCCTTGCAAAGCTCCTTAAGCAGTACAGGCAGAAGTATTGCCGCGCTACAAGAAGCGGAAGAGGTTGGATTGGGAACTGCTCAGGTATGACGTGCAGTTGCAAGAAATTCTCTTTAACATTTTATGTAAACCTATCTTTTGCTATAAAGTATCCCTATACTTAATGATAGCTCCGATAATTGATGTTTATGTATTTTTTACAACTTTATGCCTTATCCTTTTAACTCATCCTCTACGCAACGTTGAATTATCGCATAATCAGAACGAAAGCTTATGTAATTTTTTTTTAAAAATTGTTGTAGACATTTTAACGCCGTTCTGCGCTTCTGCGCAATTGAGTTTTTAAAAGAATAATACGTACAGCAGCAAAATATGGTTGAATAAAATTGAAAGTTACGCATCTTGCCTCAATTAAAGCGTCAACAGGTATGTACCGAAGCCAAGTTGATATTTAAATTTTTTTCTGGCAATGATGACAAAATGAAGTATCTCTAACGAAAGATAAACTAGTCTGTCTTCTTCGAAAAGCGATAGGCTTATAGGCTTTCAATTTCGGAATAGCCAATGGGATGTATTGTTTTTCTGTTTCCGTAAAATTTAAATTTTTAAAATTTTTTGACTGCTTCAGCTGATTGCAGTCTTGAATAACCGACGTTTTACAGTATGCCTTTAATGGCGGACGCCGGTAACATATCCGCGTTCGCCATTGCTCTGTGTGTATCTTCTAATTTAAGCAATCGTGAGCTATACAGTCACGGCAAAAGGCCCGTAGAAAGCTGAGCTTTCAGAACAATTCTTACATTTTCAACAAAAAACTATCTGTACAACGTTTTGATAATCAAGTACAAGTGTTAGCGGCAAAAGGTTTCTACTGGTCGCATTTAAGTTTATCCAGTCAAGATGAGACAGTTTATGTTTTAACAGAGACGATACAGAGCGCGTAAACCGGCTATAGTCTCTAAAAAATGCAAATGTCTTGTAGCAACTATTGTTTAACTATACGATAAGTAGACGCAGTCTTTCCCAACCCATTTGTGAGCTTATTTACCTACATTTCAAATGGCTTATTTTAGAATTGAGGACGCGCCTTTTTTTAGAAAAAAAAAGCGTCACCATTCTTCTCGCGGCATCAAATTTTCACCCTTCGAGAAAAGTCTTGTTTTTTCAAATGACTTTGACATTGTTTCTTAACAATGGCGCCAGCTGCTTTTGGCTAAGATTTTTTCTCATAAGGTCGGCGTGTTGTCAACTTCGACCGCTTGAAGTGACATTGAATTAACAATTGCCGTCAGGTGTTGTACTTTCGGCTTTATAGCAGTGCTTTGAAGATTCCTGTGCGCATTGTGACCAACCAGTTGCGCGCTTCTTTTTAGCTATTCCGTTGATCATTACCCGTCAATGGACAATAAAATTGGCGCTTAAAAGTTTACGGTTTTCCGAGGCGCTAAAAAATGGGATATTGCGCAGTTGAAGTTAAGAAAAAGAGATATTTAAATTTACGTTCATTTTCGGCTGTTTCAAAAGCAGTTAAAGGTGGCTTAAACTGAGCGTAAATTTTTTAGTAGCTTTTCATGTTTAGGATTTGATTGTTCAAGGAGAAAAGCTGCAAAATGTTGATAGGAAGTTGGGCGAAATTCAGGACACCACCAAGCAAACGCAAAGACACTTGAGCAGTTTGAAAAGCGTCTTTGGAAGCATGAAAAACTATTTTAGCAAGGACAAAGCGGCTAAGGCTGCCGCCGCCGCTTTGGCTTTAGATGAACAGTCGCGGATTCAAAAGCCGCGCGCCACCAGTCTTCAAAATACCGTTGATCGAATAAAGGAAGATACTTCCGGTGGTCTCTTCTCGGATAATCCGTCTCGTATCTGCGGGGGCGGCGCACCAACGCTCAGCGATGCCACTCGACAGTCTATTGCGGGAACTCGATGGGGAGCTATGAATGACGAAATAGAAGATAACTTAGGTATGAGTTGATAACATTGTTGTCCTCTTCGTTTCCGTTACAACTATTTGCTAGCAGATCTTGTACACCTGTGGTTATAAGAATATGTTTTCTTTTTTTAGGCATAATGGAAGGCAATCTGCGTCGGCTAAAGGAGCTCGGTTTGGCATTGGGCGAAGAGGTGCAGCAACAAAATGATTTGATCGACAACGTTGCACGCAAAGCGGACAAGACCAACCTAACTGTCGATAATCAAAATCGACAAATGACCCGTCTTTTGGGTAGCGATAAGAAGCAGAAAAAAACCGCATTGCCTGACGCTAAGGCTGCCTTGAAAATGCCTTAGTAGAATTTCAACTTGTTGAACTGTCGTTGCGCAATATTGGCTTCAGTTAAAGCTTTTCCCTTTTATCAATTTATTAAACGTCGCTTGACGAAAGACTGCCAACGACTTCTCTGTAAGCGTCAGCGATGATTAATCTTATTGCCGGAAATAGTCATATACTAATTTATTTTCCTTATCATCTTAAAACATTGTCTACAAAATACGGATAAGCAGGTAGTAAAGTTTTTGTTTGTATCGCAATACGACCAACTAATGTTTTTATAAAAAACTTGATTGCGCTTGTTGAGTTACTCCTTAAGTCAGAACTGCAGTTTTTAGGGGAAGGTATTTGAACTGTTTGTAATTATTTATTTAATGGGAATGGAGTTACAAGCACAAAATTGACAAACTAGTTTTTCCGATGTGCGGCGCGGCGAAGCATTAGAAATTCAAATAAACGTTGAAAATATGCTATGGGGCGTAAGCATCGTATAGCTCCCCTTTAAAATTACGTTTTTTCCTTAATTTTATGTTCACTCATTTTGTCGGTGTAAAATGGCACTTAGATCGTTCAGATGGAAATCCTTAAAACAATTCGCAGCCGCTTTTTTTAGAGTTTGTTTTGCGCTTAAGCGAACACGGTTAGTGCGTTGGTCATGTGAGGTGCAAATCTTATAGTAAAACGCTGCTGCCGTAGGCTATTGAGAGCTAAGAAAGCTAAACAAATGTATAAAAATGTTTAAGCTACTTACGATAATTTTCAAAGGTGGCTGAAAACGCTTCGAGCAAAGTCGCTGATAAACAACTCAATTCAAATGTGCAATAAAAATTTTTGAACTTGAATACACACTAATGAGAAATTGATGAAGCGCGCGTTTGATTCTATTAATTAAAGAGATTATTTTTGGCTTAAAAAACCGACTTCTTTTGCATTAAGTAATAATTAAACATTTGGGACATTGGCGTTTCTAACGTTTTGTCAAACTAAAGGTGGGATTAGCTTGTTACAAAAACGAGACAAAAATGGGGCTGAATGCTCCTGAAGCCTTCAGACAATTTTTGCTTTTAGAAACGACATGCTAACAGCGCCCTTAATGATGCTCGTACACTGTATGTCAGTTTTGACATTGAGACTTAAAAGGTCATTTCTCCAGAACGAAACTTCACTATTTAAAATAATTGCCGTCGCTTAGATTTTCTGCTGTTGCCGACTCGGATTTGTAATGATCGCTGGTCACAAGCGAACAAGATTAGCCTTTCCTCATAAGCACTTTTGGCCAAGCGAAGAGTAAGAATCAATGCCTAACGACTACGTTGAACGATCACCTTTTTAAGAATGTTTGAATCAGCGTTTTGTAAAGTACTTTATCAAAAGAAAAAGTTTTTGCTGAAAGGAATTACAAAGGCGGAATGGAAAAAGCACTTGGTCATATACAGTATGACTTAATGGCTATGCCAAACAATGCGGCTTCGTCGATAGGCTTTGCGGGCCAACTTGCCAGCACAAAATATTTTTTTTGCGAGACCATTGACGTTTACTTTAAAATGTATCACTTTAAAAGGCTGCCGGCAAGCTTGACCGTCCGGTGACATTATCGATTCTCCGTTTTGGTAGAATGCACAAGCGCAAGCACACAGGTTCTTCCCAACAAGAAATCCATTTAAACTTGTACAGCCGTTATTATACTGCGACTTTGGCGTGTATTGTTTTGCCGTTAAGCTGGAAGAATGAATGACGATGACTATGATCGATTGCGTTGCCTTTCAATGCCAAGTGGCAGCAGCTACGACGAACATCGAGTTGCTGCCGTTCTGCCGGGAATGGTTGCATGAGTACGGGTGAATCCACTATGTGATTAATTATGCCGACGGAAACCGGCCCACCTGTGGATCGATACTGAGATCAATTGCAAAAGAAAGCAGTTCCCCCACCAGCAACCACCGAACAATGTTTGCTGCTGTCTCGATCCGTGTTTCTATGACAGAGAAAAATGCCCGTCCTTTCTAGTTTGGCGTGGCAGTTTTACGCCACCTATAACACGCTTGTCGGCAATGCTTTGTAGAAGGTAAATGTTAACGACAAAAGCTCTTACGCGCCGGCTTCGTCGCTTGTGGACACGCAACGTTCAGTCGGTAAGCAAAACAATGCTGTAAACTTGCGAAATTTTGTCGCTTCAATGTTGACTGGCATTCCGCTTAAACACAGTGGCAGCCCGTTTCACGCTTCTGGCTTAGAGACTAAGCCAGCTTTACTATCTCCTTCTCTCGCTTCAGTGCACATTTGTGTAGCTAATTTTTTGCGACGTTTACAGTTGTATCAAACGTAAAATCTTAAAAAAAACCCTACGCTATCCAAAGCTGCCCAGGAAACGCGCCTTTGACCCAAAGTTCCTACTTCGTAATATTCTAAAATGCAAGTACAGTAGGTACTGTAGTCAAGAAATCAGTCGCTCTGCTGCATTGGAGAGGCGCACAGTTTGCAGGACGTTTCGGAAAGGTAGTTTGTGTTGTTCCACTGGGTATTCCATTCGAATAATCCAAGTTCTCTTGCAAAGCGTAAACTCGTTTTCCCATAGCGCTACTGTTTGCCTATTCCGTAAAGTTAGGTTTGATTAATGAAAAAATATTTTTTTGTTTTATTGTCGCGGTCTGCTTTGCATTCATAGTAGTGTTGTTCCCTGGTGACAGCTTGGAACTCTTGAAGAAACGAACTCTCAATCGTACGAATAAGTATTGCTACATAGCAGTAGAATAATCTCGATCGGCTTTGTACTTGCAAATGCTTTAAGCTCTTTGGCTTCCTCTTGTATTGATCTTTGATATGCGCTTCTTGTTGGGATGTAAAAATTCGTCAACACTCGAAATAACATAGCCAAGTGACGCACCGCTTTCTGTTCGCCTTGTTTGGTGCTACGGTAGACAATCATTTGTTTACCTTTGCTTGGCCAATAAGGCTGTCAATTCATGACTTAGAAAAGAAGGCATTCTCTGTCAATGCGTTCGCAGCTTTCTTTCCATGATTGCATTCAGTAAACATCCAACCCGTCCAAATTGTATTAACATACCAGTAGTTTCGCAGCATAATGTGCATCAGGTAGCTGCGATGGGACGCCTATCACATTTCCGCTTCATATGCGTAATATCTTTAGTGGTGTAAATTAGATCGGTGTGGAATGTACTCCCTACTAGGAATCAGCTGTCCAACAAGTGAGCAGTAGAGATAGGTTGTTAAATTCGTTGACTTCGACCATTATCTGTTGATCGTTAACGAAGATGGCAATTAAACGCGTGTTGACATTTCATTTTTGAAAACACGTTTAGGAATCCATAGAAAGCAACACTAAGCGCCTTGAAGTTTTGCCGACGCTTAATTGAAGTCATTTCCATTCCATGGTTGGCTGTAAAGAGCGCAACGTTTTTCCCTTTTTTCCTACAGTATACGTAGCATGCAAACAATTGTGTCGCTCAAATTAATCGGCGACTAAGTTATAATTCGAAAGTAGCGAATGCTTTATGCAAATTTAACAGATTTAAAATTTACGCAGTGACGAAGCCGGAGAATCTTTTCTTAAATAAGCTGTAGTCTTAATGAAGTTCCGCAAAGAACTGATAAACGAATGAAATTGCTGTTCAAGTGACCAGCAACAACAGCAGCATTAATTTTAAAAAAAGAATTTTATTATTGCCAAGAGCTTTCGGGTAACCTTTATGTCTTCGATGTTGCAGGATGATAAAGCTGAAGTTTTTGCATAATTTCCCTTTATAGCTCAGGGTCGTTTCCTTGCCATCGTACAATGTTGACGGCAGAAAAAAAATCATCCGAAAGCTCTGTGTAGTAATAAAAAATTTATTACAGTAAGAGAAGCTATGCAAAGACAAAGGAAACGTTTCTGCAACTTTGCAAAGGAGTCTATCTTCGAATAATAATGCATAATAAAGGCATATTATAATATAGTGACAATATCTTTTTATTTCGTCGTTACGTGGCAGTGAAGAGGCATTAACCTGTTGTGAATCAATGCATCCCTGATAATAATAATAGTAATAATAATAATAATAATAATAATAATAATAATAATAATAAAAGTAAAAAATATTCTCGCATGCTCAGTACGAACAGCTTTACCAGTCGTCAAATAATAACAACAAGTCAGCCTGTTTTACAGAAGTGATAGTCAGAGTAATCATGTTAATAATATGCTGCCTTTTTTGGCGTCCGACAATCGTTGACAAAACAAACTATTTTTATTCTCGAATTTTTCGAGGCTTCTCATGTGCTCTCGTTAGACAGTGCTTAAGAAGTTTCGAAAACTAGAGACATGAAAGCACTTTATTATTATTATTATTATTATTATTATTATTATTATTATTATTACAAGTAAAAACCGATTATTACTACAGTAGAACCTCCAAAGTTGACCACCCAAGGGACCGGGAAAAACTGGTCAACATAAGAGGCCGTGGGTATATTATATTATTAACATGCGGACCAACCAAATGGTCAAAATTCGGTCAACTTAGGGAGGTGGTCGACATAGAGAGGTGGTCAACTTCGGAGGTTCTACTGTATTATTATTATTATTATTGCTCTTTTCATCTTTCAGTTATTATTCTTACTTTTTTTGAAGAGTAATCGGTTTTTACTTGTAATACTTTGCCTTTTTTGGCGTCTTCTGATCGTTGGTGAAATAAAGTGCTTTCATGTCTCTAGTTTTCGAAATGTCTTAAGCACTGTCTAACGAGAGCACATGAGAAGCCTCGAAAAATTCGAGAATAAAAATAGTTCGTTTTGTCAGCGATTGTCAAATTATTATTATTATTATTATTATTATTATTATTATTATTATTATTATTATTATTATTATTATTATTATTATTATTATTATTATTATTATTATTATTATTATTATTACTATTAATAATGACGTAATACTTCCGGATGGCGTAATACTTCCGGAAAACTTTCGTAGTCTCTTTCGGAAGAAAATTTCTTTGTTGAGACAATTTGGTCACTTCCTTCCGCTTTCGCGTTCTTTAAAAAATTTGTGGTCTCAGCTGCTTGAAATAGCGTCGCTAGTTTTGCTTCGAATCATTGGAATTTTTCAAAAAAAAACGTACGCGGCTACGTCGTCTCCTCATGCGCGTCTGATCCAATTATATTGAAAAGTAGCTTTTTGCGACATTTTTCTCCTCCGTCGTCCCGCGGCTCAGCGCGGTGATGCAATTACGCCTAATAAGGTGAGCGAGAAGCATGACGTCATTTGTCTATTGATGACCTGGCGATCTTGTGTATTGCTGTAGCTCATAGTTAGCTTCCAACTTCCCGTTCATTGCGCCGCGGTTAATTCGTTGACTTACGGCCGCGGCTGCGTTTTTATAAAATTTGAATATCGCTACGTTTTGAGCCTAATGTTCGTCCGCTGAGGTCGGAAGTTGTTAATGTTTTCCAGCGCTGCATTGGTTCCCTATAGACGCGCTCGACCGGTTAGACGACTTGCCGATGCGAGCCGATTATTTCTGGCTGAAAGAATATCCGCTTAATGCTGACCTAACAAAATGCTCTTTTTGTAGATTTGACGTGTTAAACTGACGCCTTTTCCGGGAAGTAGAAAAAAGTAAAAAAATGAGTATAAGGGAAATGTCTGCCTCTTCCGTAAGCGCGCGGAGGGCGCTGCAACCTTGTTTCAAGAGAAGAAACTCGAAACACTCCATGATAGGCGTTTGTTAAGTATGAGAAAGAGAGAGAGAATAGTTGTGACGTCAAAAAGTTTGTCGTCTCTCTCCGTCTTGTCGCCTAAGGGTGAGCATGAGAGAGAGAGGGGCGCCTTTACGGGAAAAGGGTTGAAACTTGATCTTGCTAGGTGTATGGCTTGACACAACGGACCGGCATGGCCGCTTGCCGGAACATGTCATTGTAGAACACCGAGTCTGTGTGTGTGTGTGTGCATATAAAAGAGTTGCTCGGCCGTGCTCGGAAAGCCTCTCACCGTGCGCACTGTCGTAGCACTGTTTGCACTACGTATTTACGCATCAAGGTGGTTTTCGTGAACACGTCAGTCTCACTCAATTCCAGTTCTCTCTGTCATCGGGTGCTTTGGTCGCGCCCTGAACACTTACCGCCGGCCGAGTGGAGTTGTTTTTCTTGTTTAATTACGAACGTTTTTCTTGCACATCCGGTTGAAAAGCACAGTTGGCGTGGTGAAAAAAAGAAAAAAAGACATTAAGCCTCCGTCGTTCCCGCCATGGTTTGGCTTTCAACTTTGCTCGCACGATGCCAAGTGCCACCGCCATCGCCGTTAAGGAGCAGGCGAAAGGAGAAGTTTGCCTTTCCTTTTCACCTCTATTCGATTTTTCTTCATTCTCCAATGTACACATCCCCAAGGAGAGCCGGTTTCAATGGGTTTGATCCTTTGGGTCGAATGTCGCGCTGATCAAAATGTCAAGTAGCTTTTCTTTGCTTACCGCTTTCCATGGTTACCTGCATCTCGCCAATTGTACCCGCGGTCTCGAACAGACAGTATCCCTATCCAAGACTTTATAGCAGTCGCTGCTCGTACTCTTGAGCGTATCGCTTTTTTTTAAGTATTCCATTTAGCAGTCTGTATTTTTGCCATTAATCAGCTTGTAGGCTTCAATGCGCGCGCGCCTAAACCTTCCCTCCAATGGTAACGTCTCGCTGGAGGTGTATTGGTTTTTCTAGGAGACTTCGTTTTGAGGAGATTGATTTTCTTAAAGACACTTGTGACACAGTAAAGCTGCAGCAAGCAGTATCGATGTCGGCGCTTAAAAATATCCCACCCTTAATGCTTCTTTCCATTGAATAAGCGTTTGCGTTGCAGCGTGGTTCGCCTGTTGAAAAATCGTAAGGTCACGTTTTTACCTTTGTTGAACTGTCGTTAGCTCAGCGAGAAGCTGGAAAAGTAGTACGCTTTCGAGCAGACTCGCGAAAGCATAAGGAAATTTACATCTGCCTTATATAGCCGTTGTCTCTACTTCATTCGGTCATCGGTGTATTCATAATCCCGAAAATGATCAGCTTCTTTTCTTAAATTTCCAAAAGGACTCTATTTAGGCGCCCTTATAGTCGTTTGAACCCTTTTGGGTGTCCGTTCATTTTCGGCCCTCCGCTGAGTTTTCTAATTTTGTTTGGCCCCATTTTTCCAGCTGTTCCGCAAAGCATTCTGTTTTCTGCTTCGGCTACACCGCGCTGAAATAAAGTTACTCATGTTTTTTCCTTTTAAGGCGGTCAGTACGTCCTAGCCGGCTTGATTGAACCAAGTGAACCCAGCTGGCATTGCCCCCTTGAAAAGGCAGGATGACGATGGATTCCGTTTTCCTTACACTGCTTGGTAACAGTAGAGCGTTGACTGAAATTGGCATTTTTCGCTTGAGCTAACGTTTGCAGACGAAGTATCCGGCGATCCAAGGTCACTGAATGCTCAGAGACGTCTAAACGCTTGGGTGACGCCAACTTAAGCGGCTGTAGATTTCAGGGTTTGCTTAAAAATTTGCATTTTAGCTTGTGGAGAAGACCCGCTGTCGCAATTCGGCCTTTGCCATGGTTGTTGACAATTACGGGCACTGCTCTGTGCAGGCAAGTGAACTTTTCCCGCGGAAGCTCAATTCCGTACCAGGCAGCGATGCTATGATTTTCCCTTACGACTTTGTTGCCAATTTCGGAACTGAGCCCCCATATTGAGTTGCTTTTATTGATATAACCTCCGCGCCGCTAAGTCGACCAGCTAGCTTAAAATGTCGTAGGCATTCAACGTTCACGCCTTGTTGGGTTTTGTCAACATGCAGAGTCGTAGTACTTAGCCTTTTTCGCGCAAAAGGCTGTGTAACACGCTTTGGCCTATTCCGGATTGCCGGATGGCCCATATATTAACAGTTGCGCTGTCGTCATGTAAAGCAAAATGCTTGTCGACTTTTCCGAGGTGACTGTTATTAAATCAGGCGACAATTTAGGCTATAGCGACCATACGGGGCTATGTTGACTTCTAGTACTTGATTGATCGTTGCAGTAGTTTTTAAACGTTGAAGCAGTTTACGCCCCCAAGCTAACTCGTAATCTGTCGTATTAGCTTTCCGCAAAGAGTACGCTTGTCCTCGCTGATTTAAAAATCGTCTTTCCACTTCGATCAACGCATTCAATTAGCGATGTGATATCTTGATCAATCGACGCTGTAGCATCTATGTCGAACGAAAACTCCCAAAACTCTCTTTAAGTACCGTTATGGGATTTTCATTTTGGCCAACGCTTGTTGAGTCCATTAAGAAAAGCCGCAACATGTTGAAAGGTTCCATTTCGCTTCCGATTCGACGGAAAGTCGGCACTTTGCAAAAAGTCCATCAAAACTTGATGGATTTTAAGCTGACGATGCGTCCGCGACGTAAAATTGATTTGAGGTGCCAAACGGCTTAATTGCAACGCATTGTTGCCATGTTATCCGCCGGAAAAATGGCCATTTATTTTTGGAGTAACGGTCAGCGTTGCGCCTGGATGGGCGTGGAATTAGGCGCACTTCGTACAGCCCGTTCGAACTTATTATTGACTCGTCTTTGTTTACCATCGAAAAGCCTATCAATTACCTGTTCTTCTTCATACGGTAACCATGGCGACAACACGATTTCCCATTTTGCCAATGTCAATAGCGGAATGAGTTAATTTCGAAATTTTCAACTTCAACGACCGATCGTTGTCGCTTGGGCGCTGCGTTGACGTTCGCATTTTCCGTTGGGGCAAAATTTTCCTGCCTTTCTTTCTTCCTTGGAAAGGTCGCCTTTGATGGCTGCTGCCCTGCATATGTTGAAAATTCATGCGCGTCGCTTGAAAGCAATTGTTTATTTTTTCCTGTCAACTTCATTGCGGTTATGGTGGGAAAAGAGCTAGGCGGCAAATCGCTTTCCGTGAATTGGTAGAACTTAAATGACCTACATAATGTTGCTCTGTAGAGTTGTACTTAATTTCAAAGTTTGGCGACCAGAACTTTCCCCTCTCCGACCGTATCGAAGTGTCGAACAGTTGGCTACGGACGAGCTAAAAACTAGTAAAACTGTTTGCTAAAAGTGGGACTCAATTTACTGTCCGCAATGGAGCGTCTTTTTCAAAAGCTACGCTCATCGCGTACACGGAGACCACCCGTTGTGCAATTATGAAATTTTAATGGACGAAGCTTTCGGAACAAAGTGCGCCCAAAAAAGTTTCGTCCACTGAAACTTCATGATTGTAAAGCAGGTTCTTTTTCCAAGCGCGTACGAAGATCATTACAGTGGGTTATATTTTTCAAGTTCGAATTTTTCCAATGTTTTTCCATCGGTAAAATTTATCTTTACTCGTTTTGTTTGCGCTCTGCGCATTTCCTTTCTTGGAAAAACCGACGCGCATGTGCGGACGAACATTTTGAAAATCTTTGACTGGATCCCTCTTGTTAACTAACACCTTGCGCTTCTCTTGATATCACCATGAGCATTTAATGCAATTGTTTCTATTGTACGATAGTAATTTGGGTCTGACGCTCGAAACTATTCGTTCTGAAGTATGCTAATATGCCTATCAATTATTATCTTATCATTTCGTTTGGCGTAGTCGTCGCTGCTAACAAAGTCTGCCTAAGTCAGACGTTTTTGACCTATATAGGAACTCGCGTTTGCGCGGCGATGTTCACGACGATATAATGAACCAAAGTTGGTCCTTAACACTTACATATAGCAGGAAAAAGTTGTTACAAACTTTTCGCCGTTAGTACATAGTCAGCGCATTGCTTCATTAGGACAGCATGCTGGCAGACGAACATATTCTTCCTGTCTGTTGCACAATAAGGTAAACAACCGCTTTGGGGAAAGCAACCCGTCTGAATGTGTAAATAATTTCGGCAGATCTACGCGAAGTTGACAAATAGATACGTTGTCTCTGCGCGCTGTAATGTACAGTTTACAAAATGCCATTTCGTATTAAAATTTTGGTAAACAAGTAGGCGGCAGATTCGATTAGATGCCCTAAGCAAATGTTTCAACGCCTATTTTCGCCCACGTAACTATTCAGGCTGTAATCTTGCAGCGGAATGTCAGAAATGTATGACTCTCATAGCTACATGTTCTATTAATATTATCAGCTGTTGTTGTCAAAAAAGTGCGCGTCGATACTCGCTTCTTTTTTTCTGTTTTTCTTGGCTGCAAATGAGAAGTGGGAAATCCCGTTGTAATTGCCATTTATGGAAGTTCTAACTGATTAGGTAGGCTTTGGGATAAAGACGGTTTCGCGCAGCATGGCGACATGCTTTGGCTTCCTTCACGACTCAGCCAACTTTAGGTAGTTCACGTTGCAAATAGATCGTGCCAACTCGCTAATATTCGAAACAGTCGATATCTTTGTATTTGCTTTTCTGAAGGATGATTGTTTTTTTTCTTAAATGCGCTTTTTGCAGGTTTGCGGCAGGGAAGATTTGGCCACTCCCCTGAATGCGGTTAGTTGATTACTTGGCAGCTTTCTCATGTTTTGCCTCATTCGCATTTTTTGAAGGGTAACGCCCAGGAATGGAGCACAATTTTCGGGGGAAGGTCAGAATTGTCCTACAAGGAACTTCCAAAAGTAAGCAATTATTTTAAGCGGACTAAACTTTAAAATTTGCGTTTCTTTTTAAATTTTTCCTAAATGATCGATGGGTACAGTCGATAAAAGTAGAGCAAGACAAGCAGCTTTTTAGCGTTTGCCTAAGTGTTCCATGCAAAAATCAAACTTACCAATCCGACGCATTTTTATTTTTTCTTCACTACGCAACCATTAATATTAATTAATTAAATTCTTGGTGGATTAGGGTACTTTTTAAATTTCTCCTTAAACTGTTAGTGCCGTTTTCCCGCTAGAATACACTCTAAGGGTGGGACAAAATCACTCGCGTGAGCTGCGTTAGTGAAATATTAGGAATGCTGTCCGCAGACTCATTTTTACAAGCAAAGAAGTCAAAACTCATAAACCCTTTAAGGCAAGTCATGCTTGCAACTTGAGAACACGAATTTTGAAAGCGTGTTATTTGCTTTTGCTATGCCTTTTGTTTAAGTCGTTAAAATTAAGTTGCTAAATTGAAAACTGCAGCTAAGGAGCTGTTGCCTTTTCTTCAGAAAATGCAGCGCCTTGTTCAAAGCGTCTTCAATCACCATCACGGCAACACGGAAATTTCCGTAACAGTGCACGCTGTGCGTGGCAGTTCAGCCAACGACTTTTTGGGAATTCTATTTATTCTTCATTCGGAGAAGTCTTCCTGGTTGGCAGAGACGCTAGCCTGGTTTTCCTTAATTGCTTAAGTTCTGTTTAGGACCAACGGAGCTTTTAACCTCAAATTGACATCGGCAGGAAGTTCAAAGGAATGTATCAAAGTTGCCAGTTCGTTGATGCGCATGTCGGCGGCTTTGGAAAAGCAGATTGCTCGTACGAAGTTGAACGGTTTCATTTTGACCCTGCTGAGAAATGTGTTTGCAAATCTCGGTATCCGCTTGGCTGTCTCCGTGTTCTCTGTGCGCTTGAAAGAAAATGTTTAGAAAATATGGCTCAACTTGTGCAAAGCATCTGCAAGGATGCCAAGAAGCTCATTCCATCGCAAGAGTAAGTCGGCTCTGTTGTTGAAGATGTGCGCACTTTGTCGGCAGCTCAGCATTTTCGGTATCATTGGCCAATAATTCAGATGCGCCCTCTATCTGATCGACCAAGAGAGCAGCGAACTCGTCGCTGAGGTGGTGGAAAAGGACGACAAAAATGAGGAATACCTGAAGGAACTTCGTTTTCCAATGACCGAAGGGGTAGTCGGTCAAGTGGCCGCCAGCGGTAATAGGACCACTGTCTTCTTGGACGTTTTGGGACATTTACTTTTCAGGAAAAATGGTTAATCTGTGCAGTTCAGACGGCATCGGCAATTGCAACGCGGATCGAGAGTCGAAGAGTTCGTGCAGCTCTGAACAAAACTTGGATACAGCGGAAATGGTTGAGCACAGGTTGAAAACCACTGATTTTCGGTAGGATGCCTTATTTGCATATGCGCATATTATTTTCTGACTTTTCAGGAACATGTTGTGCTTTCCCGTAAAAGAGCAAAAGAGTTAGTGCTTACATGATGAAGCGAAGACGACTAAAAATGCTTAGTTTCTTTTTTCAGACGTCATAGCGGTTATTCAACTGTTGAACAAGATCGATACAGACTGCTACACCCCTTACGATGAGCAGTTGGCCGAGCTGCTGTCTTCATACTGCGCCATTAGCATATCCCATGTAAACATACACTTCATTATATTTGAGCGCAATTGCGGAACTGTAGTTAAGTTAAACTGTCTTAAATTAAATTTCAAATCCAATGCAGTCAGGCCTACGCTAAGAATTTTTGAATGAACTTGTTTGCAAGGAATACTGTTCTTTGTTTAGGAGTAACTTACTTTTAGTGTTTACTGTTTAAACGACTTCAAGAAGCGAACAGGCGAACCCATTTGGCAAGTGAGCTCATGATGTACCATACGCAGAAGGTGCGTCCGGCGGCTGCTCGTTTTTCCCGCTTATTTTTTTCCTGTTTTCAGATTGCTGAAGAGGACGTGCTACGGCTAAGCTTGTGCCCCATTCCTCGTCCTACAGAGCTGAGTCCCGCCTTTATGTCGTTCTTTTACTCGCCCCGTGAATTATCGTTGCAGGATACTCACATGGTAGGCGCTTGCACGCGATTGTAATTTTTTTGCACGTTTTTTTGCTTAGGCATGTTTAAGCATGTTTGTCGACCTTGGTCTAATGAACCTTTTCCGCATAAAGAGAAGAAAACTTTCCAGGTACCTGAGGACACTCCTACTGCGGCTTCAAACATATGAAGGAATGTTTTTAATTTTCAGGTTCCTACTATCCCTAGAAAAAGCGTACAGAGATGTGCCCTATCACAATTGGTACCATGCGTTTACGGTAGCTCATTTTTGCTACCTTATTTTGAGAAATATTCCGACAGTTCGCAAACAGCTAAGGTTAGCTCTTACGATTTGGAATAGTCGTTGTATTTGACCTCACATTTTTAGCGACATTGATCGCTTATGTTTGCTGGTCGCTTGCCTTTGTCATGACATCGATCATCGAGGTACCACCAATTCATTTCAAGTGCAGTCGGTAAGGACTATTCAGTCTTTGACGATGTAACGTTTTTTTTCTTGAAAATTCGTAGAAAACCGCCTTGGCCCAATTGTACAGCTCGGAAGGCTCTGTATTGGAGTGCCATCATTTCGCTCAGACAATGTGCATTTTGAACATTGAAGAATGTAATATCTTTGCCAATCTTTCGCCAAACGTACGCCCTCTTTGGTGTTTCCACTCGATGAGGGCCAACAATTCGTTGCAGGTCTATCAGACGATATTGGACAAAATACGCGACATTATTTTGGCTACCGACCTAGCTCAGCACCTGCGAATCAGGCCGGAAATTATGGAAATGGCCAAATGTGGTTTCAAGAGGGACAACGACCGTCACGTCTTCTTGCTGCAGTCGGCGTTGATGACTGCCTGCGATCTTGCCGACCAGGTCAAGCCGTGGACCAAAAGCAAAATGGCTGCGGTAGGGCGCGCGACTTTCTTTTTCGGATATAAACAATCATTGTTCAAGTTGTTCTTCGTGTAGGCTCAAGTGTACAAAGAGTTTTTCTCTCAAGGCGATCTGGAAAAAGCAATGGGCAATCGTCCAGTCGAAGCGATGGATCGAGACAAAGCGAATATATTGAACTTGCAACTCGACTTCTTGGATACCATTGCCTTACCGTTGTTCAAGCAAGCTCCTAAGAGATATAGTAGTTTTGCTTTTAATCAATAGCGTTTTTTTGGCATTTTTAGAATTTTGTTCCAAATTTTTTCCGAGTTCAAACCGGTGTACGAAAGCGCCTGCTTCAATCGTTTCTGCTACGAGACTATGCAGAAGTTGTTGATGAAAAGTCCGGAAACCACAGCGAAGCAGTACGACATTCGAGTACTGACCGATCCTGTCGTCGAAAAGGAAGTTCTGGAAATAGCCGAGTCGATGGGCCAAACGTGCTATCGCTACGATGCGAGCAAGAAATCCTCAGTATAATGAATCGTTTGTCGATCGATGTGTACACGTTACAAAAAAGTTATATGCTGCCGCCTCCCATCGACCGCCGATGGATATTTCCAATTCGAGCTTCTCTTCTCAACTCCGATGCAATGGCCGCCATTGTCGACGCAAACGGTTCAACGTCTCATTGAAGTCCGTCTCTCTTCTATCGTTTCGTCTTCAACATGGGTTGCGCAGTCTGTGATCAAAAGTCCTTTATTTTCTTGTTTCATTCTTCGTCCGCCGCCCAATGTTACCGTTAGCTAACGTTGAACCCTTTTTCGCAGTTGTCGGCAAAAATTGATTGTTTTTGCTATTTACCATAAATAATCAACTATAGCTTATTTCCTTGATCACGTTTCAGTTTCGACGAGTAGCATTTTAGACTTAGAATTATTAAATGTAACATTAAAACCGTATGCGTTTAATCTTCGCGAAATTGTTGTAGAAAGCGTCTATAGAATGTAGCGTCTTTTCAAGCTTTATTCGGCAAAAATATTTTTTGCTCATGTTTTATCACTGCTGAATATTTTGTCTATTTTCAGAGGGAATGGTGACGTCATAACAACGTATGGTTAGCAGATTTGAAAGTGGCATGTCGGTTACGAATGAACAAAGCCAATGAAAGTCTGGTTCCGGTGAGTAAATTCGTCCTTCATTGACTACAAGAAAATGGCTGTTTTGGTTTATCTCAAAATCTCAATTTTAAAACATAACGGTTTGTAACAGATTGAAACCCTTTCATTATGTAAGTTTTCATTTACGGTTAAACCTGTTTTATATTTTAAAAAAATAGCGCCCGGAGCTTTCGGGTTTAAGCTCGACTCGTCGTCAATGGAAATGACGAGTCGAGCTTAGTCCCGAAAGATCCAGACACTATATGTCTATGTACAACGGGTTTAACCGTAATTGAAGAATTCAAATCAAAAATTTAAATTTTGCTTGAATGAGCAGGCTTCGTAATTGACAAAACAGTATGACATTTCTACTTTAAGGCGTTTAGGTCAAAAGTCTATTTTTTTTTCAACACCGTTGGTTTTGTTAAGAATTATTAAAGGTGATGCATTCCCGTATAGCACTTACGGATGCTAACCGTTAATTTTTTATAATGCTTATAATGCGATGCCTCGAGGACCTACATTAGACAGACCATAAGAGAAGCGCGAACGTCAGCTGAATAATTCGTCCTTTAAGGAAGTCGTTCCAGTCGACACGTACGGAAAGCAAAAAATAAAAACATAATTTTAAAAATATAGTAAGATAGAATAAGCTAAAATTATAAACAGCATAACAAAAGTATTAATAATTGAAATAGTGATTCAAAATTGATAAAAAAAAAACTACTAAGTTAATTCGAGGTAGAAATCATCATTCAGTTACTTGCATTCTTGCATATTTTTGCTTCTATTTCGTATTTCATTTTTTTTCAATTTTTTTATTTTGTTATTTATTACAGTAGTTCCTGCGAACTTCTTTGTACTGCTCAATCTTACCTTGCCGTCGGTGCGAAGTCGAATCGGCTTAAAAATGGGGTCACCAATTAAAGCAGAGAAAGTGCATCCGTTCCCATCAGACGAGTAAAAAAATGGAAAGCTTAAAAAGTAATTAAAAATTACCATCACAACTCGCTCCGACGCTGCATCGTCACAACTCTCACGAAATAAATCTTTTCTAAATTCATATTTATTCATTTTATTCTGTTGTTTTTGTTTTTATATAATTCTGTTTTACATTGCTTGTTTGACATAAACCTCCGTCGCTCGTTTGCATTGCGAAATTTCGTAGTGAGTTTAATAGGCTGTTTCGTAGGCATTCACTTCGCGCACTGCTGACGAGGGCAGTCGTAGGCTCTGCCAACTCGTCTTAGCGTGAAAGCTCCGAGCGTCAATGCAGCGAAAAGCTTAAGTACATAGTAGTTGTTGTTGCCCGGTTTGTTTAAGTCAAAGAAATCCGCTATCCATTGCCGTCAATTTTCATTCAACGTTCGAGCATAGCGATGGGAAAGCAACAGCTGTCGTTGGCTTATTTTGTTTGAAAATGTTTACGCGGCTAAAAGTTTCAGCATGCTCGAAGAAACGCGAAACCGCCAAGTTGACGCATTAGTTCTCAACCGCAAGTTGCGTTGGCAAAAGTTGCGCGGTCTCTTTTGATTGAACAACTCAGCTGACGTTTCCGGTAGTTACAGATATCGTTGCCAGAGTGAATATGCCTCCTAATCGTTGAACACTCTCTTACGCGCGCCAAAGTGCTTACACATCACTCCTTATAGGGGCAGCTAAGGGCGCCAACAGTTGGACGCTTACAAACATCTTAAAAAGGAAAATAGGCTGGCCAGAAATCTACAGTACCAATTGGAACCTGCGTTAAATTGGCGCTTCAAAAAACAATGCTTTCCAGCCGCGCTATATTGCGGCAATGCGTAGAGTCGTGGAAAACAAATTTTCACTGACGCAAAAAAAGAACGCTAACAAGTTTTTTCCTTCCTTAAGGGTCTGTACACGAAAAAAAGCACACAGCCGACGATGTTGTACGAAAAAGCTCTAAGCCATTCGAAGCGACTTAACTATGCTTCAACGACCGTTTTACTTGTCGCCGTGTGACGAAGGTCAAAAAAGAGAATTGTCGAATTTCCACGGACGATAGAAGCTTCTTATTCTTCTGAATGGACTGAGAAAGCTGCTCTGCGTATAACGATTCCTGACGCTGGTGTAGTAGTCGTAAATTTTGTTGAATGCCCCGTACGTCCTTGTAGGATAGCTGTAGCTACGATAACTCGGCGTGTAAACATTTTCCTGACTGTACGTGCGATAGACGTTACGCCTTGGCGTTCCGTAGCTGTAATTATAATTGTAACCATATAAGGACGGGACAGAGGGTTGATAAACGCTTGAGTACGTTGTTGAAGGTTGATAGATATTAGAGTATAAGTAAGTAGCATGAGTCTCCTTAGGTCTGTAAAGGCTTTCACGACTGTACGTACGCTTCAGGCGGTCTTTCACTCTGTCATAGTAGTCCATGAACCTGGAAAACGAAGTAGAACGTACTGGAATTTGTGCAGTACTTCGGCTGGCCGTATATGGCAAAAAGTCGTGATAAGAATCAAATCTAGAAAATGAGCCGACGCGGGATAAGCTTGACGACATTCTTTCTCGACTGACGCTTCTTCTCAACGCAAAATAGTTATTCTGCGAGAATGGCCCAGTGGTGACATGACTGTCGAATACCGATACGTAATGATTATATGGCCTGGAGTAATCGCTGCTGTAACTTGACGCCATGGAACTAACGGACATAGTGGCCGGTGTTCTCGATTCGTACAGCGGATAATATTGCCTATATTCCGTGCTGGCTTGCACTTCCCTTGTTTTCACCGGTGCTTCAGTGGGTGTTTTCTTTGGGGTGATTGGAACGAAAGCGGTTGCTTCAACGTCTCTGCCCTCTTCCTCTTCCTTGTAACTCTCCTCTGAAGGCTTTAGCTGTTTGTCAGTTACCTCAGTTTTGGGAGTCTCCGCGTCCTCCAACCGAAGCTCCTCGGCATTTTCCATTTTATTCTCCACCAGCTGCGCAGTCGGCATTTCTAGCTCAGCGTTAGCAGGAGTTGCATCTAGGGACTCCTTGGCGGGAGACGGTTCGCTAGGCGTAACTAGTTTCTCTTCCTCTACCGGTATTTCCTTGTAGAATTTACCAACTGGCGGTTGTTCCATCATTCTGGGCTGCTCTTGTTCGATTGTTGGACTTGTGACTTGCTCAGGTTCGGACTGAGCGGCGGTTGCTATCTCGTCAGGTTCAATTTGAATCTCCTCTTTTAATCCACCCAACTGAAGCAGGCGAGATATTTCATTTCAAAACACTTCATGCTGAATTAATGCTTACGGCTTCTGGCGCCGCCGCGCTGTCTGTTGACAACGATTTCAAGGACTCTCTTCTGGATGGAGTTTCCTCAGCTGCAGCACTTGAGCTCTTTCTAGAGCTCAAGGCTGAGCTTTCCTCCATAGGCGCTTCCACTGGTTTGGATCCCATTCGACTGGGTGTCAAAGGCGGTGATGCTATAGTCTCTGATGTTTTTCTGTCCAATACTTCCTCCGTAGGCTGCGTATAGTCGGTCGGAGTCTCTATGCTTTGCTCAGCAAGCGCCTCCTGCTCCTTTTCGTCCTATAACACTATCACTGTTAATAGGGAGACTTAGACGGCCAGTTGAAGCTTGCAAAAGTCGTTTGGAGGTTGAAGCCACAATTTGCATACTTACCAAATCCGACGCAAAGCTAAGTTTCGAGTGACGACGAAGAGATTCTCTCCTGGGTGTACTTTCCGCCGAGGCAGCATTTGATCCCTTTCGTGAGCTCATACCGGCTGGAATATCTATTGACTTGGCGTGGTCGGTTTGGGACAATTTTTTTGCCACCGTTTGACCTGGCTCCGACGCTTTTCTGCCGAAACTTTTTTTCCCCGCAGGCAGACTATACTCAGCCGACATTTCTACGTCGCGTTCGGATACTTCCTCCATTCCACCCTATTACGGAAGGTGACCTCTTTTAGATGTTGATAAAATAAGGGAACGTCGTACATGTTGCACGCTGCGTAGGGAAATTGAAAAATTACGTTAATGTCATTATGAAAGTTGTTATTTTTGTTAATGCCTATTTTGTTGCTTACCATTTCTGGCGTAGAGCCCAATTTCGATAGGCTACGCAGAGATTCCCTCCTGGGCGGAGTTTCAACCGGGGTAACGTCTGAGCTTTTACGAGAGCTCGAGCCGGAACGTAGTCCTGGTAATTGTTGTGTGGGAAGGGAAAATTTCTTTGCGCCAATTTTCCCTGGAGCCAAAGGCGTTACGATAGGTTCGGACGACTTTTTTTTCAGTATGCTACCACAATATGGCTCTTCTTCAAGTCCTGCCGATCCCTGAAAATACGAATTCCTCGTTAGACCCTTTAAACGTACGCAAAAGTGGCAGACAACATAATGACGTAATATAAAACGATTAGCTTAGATAAGTGTTGCTCCGAACTGGGAAGTAAAGCTGTTTAGTGTACGTACCGCTTCCGACACGTTGCTTAGTTCTGATAACCGTCGGGCAGACTCCTGTTTGGACAATGTCGTTGCGGACGATACATCCGAGCCTTTTCGAGAACCCAAAGCAGAGCTTTCTTCAGCCGGAACGTTGCTTTCATTCGCGAACGTCGCATCGCTTATTTTTTTGGCCATTTCAACTGATGCAGAAGTTGTTTCTGACGGTTTTCTCATTGGAACCTCTTCAACGGATGGCGCCTGCTCTTCTTCTATTGGTTTTTCAGTTTCAGCCACTTCCTATACAAACGTTCGATCGTCAAACGGCCATAGTCGATTGACCGACTTTTTTAAGTCACGTAGGGGACATCGTAAAAATTAGCATAGATTAAAATTTTTCCCCTCTTGCGGAAGCTATCAGTTCCTTGTAGCGCAACAAGAAACGTTTCGTCTCCTACTCAACAGAGTAGCGTAAAGGTGGGGCACTTTGGCATAGGAAATTTTTTTCTTTTGGAGAAAACGCTTAAGGCTTAAACAACTCGTTTTCTTAGCCTTTTGGCGAGGACGATAAGGCAAGAACGAAATGAGAAATTAGTTATACGTAAGCGTCGCTTAATACTCGTAGAAAGCACTGGCGCTAAGCTGAATGCTTCGTGAACGTAGAACATTAGCGAATGATAGCGTAGTCATACTTTTCATTAGTTATAAAAGCGTCGGAAGCTCGGTTATTGCCCTTTTTGCGTTGTGCGCGCACAAGAACCAGCTGCTGCCTTTTTTTCACTTTTTGAAAGCTTTTAAAATTACGTGACGTTTAGGATGCCGAAAATTTGAGGTAAACACGTAGCTGGACTCGAGGAAGCTTGTTTAGCTTAAGCGTTTTTCAATTCGACGAAATTAAATGGAAGACTTAGCTTTGAACTGTTTAAGCTCTTTGCAATTGTAGAATGCAACACCCGCGCAGAGCTAACTGGCTTAACAGGTGGCCAAGTATGGCTAACAAGCGGGGAGAGGCAGCCTAATATATTAACCCATATTATGGATAATCAGGTTAGTACTGTAGACTCTTCGCTATATTTTCCTCCTTTAAGGCGCTTTTTTAACAAAAAAAAACAACTCTCCATCGAGGCGCAGTTTTAGCTTTTTCTAAATGAGCAGAAATGCATATATGCTTTACTTAAGCTGGTAGATAGCATATTTTTTAGCGCTGTGGTTTAAAAAATTATAAAGCCAACACGTACCTGAACGCTTTCTTTTCGCACTTCTTCGGGTTGTTCTTTCATATCTTGCGAGCGAACAGATTCTTCAGCGTCTTCTAGTTCTTCTTCTCCTCCTTCTTCTTCTTCGAAAACACTGCCAGACTCCTCCTCAGTAAGTTGTTTTTCGATAGATGTTTTCTTTAAAGACATGGCGTCGTAGTTATGATATTTGTCCTCGTCTTCATCCTCGTCCTGCTACTTAATTGCAGTTTACCTTAAGGCGGGAAACAGTTTTCTACCTCTCGCTGAGTATCCGCCATTGTCGCGCTGCGCTCTTCAGTTGTATCCTCCTCCTCCTCTTCCGTGGCTGTTTTCTGCTCTTCCTAAAAATTAAACATTTACGCAAATAATACCGTATATATGATTTACCTGAACAGATTGCTCATGTAAAGAACTCTCTTCTTGCGCTATCTGTTGTTCGTCAGGCGTAAAGTCATTTTCGCTTACGGGAGGCTGTTCCAGTGGTTCTTCATGGGCACTTGTAATGATGCTGCTTTTTCTAGGCTCCTGAAAATCATATTTTTTTTTAGCTACTAGCTATAGGTCGGCCGAGATGAACCTCAGCTTCCTCGCTCTCTCGAACAGGTTGTCCATCGTCAAGGACGTCAGACATTGTCTCCTGTTCGTAGTGAGTTTGGATATCCATATAAGGCGCTTCATCTTTTGGCTTCTCAGCATCGGACATTTCCGTCGCTGCACCGGCGTCAGCGATGGGTGCAAAGGATTGCTCGTCAATCTCGTAGTGAACTTGAGCAGCTTCTTGTGATGCAGTCCCGTTTGAAGTTTGATACTCTAACTTAACGTCCATGTAGGCATTAGCTTCTTCCGTTGGTTCGTTGTTGAATTTAGGTTGGCGGTCGCTCTCCTCTTCCTGATCGAATACGTCTTCAATGACGGAGGACTTGAAAAGAAAAGAAAATTCAAGCGAACGCGGCTTTATTGCATTTAAACGGACCTGCTCTTGCGACCCATTTTCCTCGGTACCTTCGTTCAACTCTTCCTCCTCCGGCATGTCCACATTTGCCAGCGTCGATTCGTCCAGAAATTCGTTTTCATCTGCCGATCGATCCTCCGACGTCAGGTGCTCTTCGTTGAACACGTCGAGCTGCAATAGGGGCGCCCAATTTTGTTAGCCAATCATTTTTACCAATCCCAATTCAACCGTGCCATAGATGAATGATTTACGAACTTAACGTTGTACTCCAAAACTACGGCAGCTTCATTAATTTTAACTTTTCAACATAGGCAGAGTCTGGGAGCATTTTTCCAGCCCATGTTAAAGATATCTTATTTGCATAAATCGATATGAATATGCTAAAACTTACTTCGCTCTCATCAGCGGTTGTTCTACCAATGCTAGCTGCAGGGGCGCTAATGCTTTCGTCATTATCCATTGCTGCATGGATGTCAGAATGCCGTCTTGCTTCCTGCCAGCTGTTGTTGCCGCGTTCAGCCTCTGCTGGCCAATTCATAAGTCCATTGTCAGATTTTTTGTACAGTTTTGCCGTTGGAGGCAGTTCGTACGTGTCACGCTCTTCCGTATCCGTTTGCTCAATTGTTGGTGCGTTGTCCGTGGTATCATTAGGCGTGACGACGACGACGTTGCCTTCATCGTTCATAGCTTCGTTTTGGCGCCCCGTCGTTAGCTCGTTGCCGTAAACTTCCTGCTGCGATTCAAAACTTTGGCTTTCTCCATTGCTTGCCGTCGGCTGATTTGCAAAGACAGCGGTCGTCATTTTGTTAGAATTGCGCCATTGTCTTGAACAAGAGCAGTCTGTGAAAAACAAGTGTTCAGTAACGAAGGAGGCAGTAACGTGTCGACAATACGCTTTTTGGTCGGCGCTTTGCGCCGCGAATACCTCGACTCTTACGACGGCTAAATTTCGTTCAGAACGAAGGCTTAGCGTGCGTTAGCTTAAAATAACCACAACGAGTACGGATGTCTCTAATTTATTGGCTATTGCTAGTGCGTGACCTTTCGAGATGTCTCTTGTTCAGCTTGCTAGGCGTGGGACTACACTTTCTTGAGCCAGTTGCATATACTTGAGCTGCTAACTAATGAAAATCTTTTGAATCCATTGACAAGCAATTTTTAACGAAATTTTGCAAAAGAAATGTTGATCTCTTCCATTCAGCCGTTAGATTTTTGCAAAATCTATTCCCTCCATGACGCTTAGCCGACATTGCGATTTTCGACTGCTTTTGGCGCAACTACTCAGCGAGTATAGCTTAATGATTAAATGACCTAAGCAACTTGAGAATCTCGTCCGGAAATTGGCCATTTTTTAGTACACAGAACTTCCGGCCTACATCAACAGCTGGAAAAATTTATGAACTGGGCTTTTTTTCGTTTACGCATTTAAGGATATCCATCTTACGGTAATGACGCATTTTTTTACAACCACTTCATTAATGTAATCGTACCAGCCAGGGAGAATACTATGAAAGTTTCTTTAACGGATAAAAAAATGCAGCTTATTATTAATAACGCCGCATTCCGTAACACGTTGGTTAATAACGCAGTGTCGGACATAGGCATATTCCCCAGTACCATTTTGATAAGCAGCACACAACCAAGTACAGTATCCTTATCAAGTTCTCTCTGAGATCGAAAGTAAGCGAGTTTTCCGCCACAGAAATTGTCTTACACTTTATGCGATGGTTCGTAAAATTTCGTTATGTATACAGGTGCAGCTCGCTTAGCTATTATGACACTTTAGTTGACGATACATTTCAGGAAGCTTTTATGTCTGCGTCGAATTATGCCTATGTCATCTATGCAGGACGTAGTCGCGCGCCTGTGCTCTTTAGCAAGCTCTGTTTCTCTTTTAATTGCAAAAGGAGCAATAAGAAAAACCGTAAATCATTTTAGCGCAAGCAGGATTGTTTTAAAGCTATTTTAAAAGCTTATAAAAATTCCTTCCTTTGCTACAGCTTTTGACGCTTTATTTCGAAGTAGCTTACGCAGGTGTGCTAAAAGATGCGCATTTGAGTGTAGCGTAGCTGAAAATAAGTAAAAACGTTCTACGGCTTTCTTTATATTACTTTCGAGTTTAGTTGCTGCGCTTCATATTACGGCAGGGCGTTTTTACAACGTCTCCATTCGTTTTTCTTGGAAGGCCTACATTCAACTTGATTAATAAAGGCAACAACTCTTTAATGCATTGACAAATTCTTACGCATTAAGTGGAATTTTGTGTAATTAATTAAAAATCTCTTAAAGACGAACTCCTGGCGATACGTTTAAAAAATGAGTATGCGAAAAGGCGGCTTGACGAACGCCTATGTCGAATGGAACATTAGCAAAGTCTTACCGCCAAAAGGCAGATGGCTGTAAGAACGATGTCTCTGAACAGACGGAAGCTAGCAACGGTTTTGACTTCTCCAGTCGGAAGTTATGGAAGGTACTCTCTTTGCCAACACTTTGAGCTTCAGCTGTCAGCAAGTCTATAGAACTTGCCGCGGCTAGTTTTAATACTAAACGCTCAAACAACGGAACCGACCAAGGATTGTTGTTTACAAATCAACGATGACGACGAACCAATGAACAGAAGAACACTTTGCTATACGACTAACGTCAGAATGCTTTGTGGACGCATGACTGAGTCGCAAATAGCACGTTTTGTTCCTGTCGCAATTTCTCAACATTATCTTCATCGTCAATTGACACCCTCAATCACTGATGCAATCTCACGCAATTTCGGAACTCTACCAGTCGGTTGTTGTCATCGTAAGGCGTTGTCTTCTTTCTCTCCGCAGCCTTCGTGTTCAATGCCAATGGTGAACAAATGGCGGAGAGCGCCGAAGCAGTAGTTTCGTGTTTTGAGAGTCCGTTGGGTTCGCCTAGCTTCGCCCGATACTATTTCGATGGATAGCCGCTTCGTAACGCGCAAGTTATTGCGCAAAAGGGCGTTAAACCCTGGCAAGAGTCGTTGCGACGACGAGCAGGTTCGTCCAGGGGAAAAAAGAAACTTTTTGAACCCACCTAAGCGCGTGACCTATTATTAGCCTCAACAAGCTGGTGATAAAATTTAAATGTTTAAACGTGTGGCGTATTGAGCTGCGCGCGATCATTCCTCTCTTGCTAATTAGCTGTTTTTACCTTCATGCCGGAAGAGGCAATTTTTTAGAACGTCGATCTTTAAGGACACGAACCGCGGCTATACCTATTCGGTAAACTGTTAGCAAAGTTGCATGCCCACTTTCCACGTTGCGTCGTTAACCGATACGTTATTAATCGAAGTTGTTGTTTGCATTTTGCCAGCGAAAATTCGAGCATGTTGAATCATGTCAACTTTGGGACCCATGTTTGCACCTGCGCATGCTGGATGCGCTTTTGCTTCAACAATGCAATGAACAACTGCTTTGCGACTTTATGCTTTTGACATCATTGGTCTGCGTTTACGTGATGTTTTTATTTTCTAAGAGGTCTATTTTCTAGTACGAAAACTGATAGTACGTCTATTTAAATGTTTGCTTTGCGTTTACGCCTATGGAAAATTCCTCATTTGGATAAGGCTTAACATTTTGACTCTTTACATGCTGTACTAAGAATCCGTTTCTACTAACTTTTATTATTCATCACCATTAAAGGGAAAGAGGTGATCGTTTATGCCCGTCACTAAGGACTGAATTTTTTGTGGGTATGTTCGAGCTGACGACGCAATAAACTGCTTACGTCAGTTTGAATCCGCTAAAGCTTTTGCTCCTTTAAAGTCCCAAAGAAATTTCGACCGTTGGTTTTTAAAAATGTTGCAGTTTTGTTTATCGTTGCGTCTTCATTTAAATATTTAAATTTTTTCAATCGATATTTTAATTACGAGTTTCGAAAGCCTGACGCAGCGCTGTTTGCTTAAGCTTTGTAATAATCGACTTTGTTTCCGCTTGGTTAGTTCAAAGTTCAGCCTAGTGAAAGCTGGCATTTTTAGTATTTCATTAGTAGGGTGCGTAGCGTCGTCTGCTCTGCGTCGGCATTCCTTTACGTATCGGCATTCATTGATGAACCGGATTGTTAAGTTAAAAACAATCAAGTATTTGCAAGCAGAAGTGCTGCACGGCGGAATGGAACGCTTATCATCTGCCTCCTAAACATCCGGATAGGCTTGCAACTATATTTACGTCGCGTGCCGACGCTGCTGCGTCATTTAATTTAAAGTGACGTCATGGAATCCATGTCATCATTTTCTACTTGATATATTTGAAAATGAGTGAACTTCTTTATTCGAAAACAAGCAGCACTATAGGCTGACCTTACCGTCTGTACATTACCTTCTTCATAGTTTATGTCGGTTTTGGTTTTTCGAAAACTTCAAATAGTTTATAGGGAAATTTATGCTTACAGTGTCCAGCAAGCTATGCATCAATCATTAGGTTTTTCAGCAAGTCAGTTTGTTGCCAATGAAAGTACATTTTTATTGCTTACGTACTGCAATAATCGAAATCACATTCTTTACACTGTTGCGCGTATAGAGACGAAGTTTTTATATGACTATTTTTTAGAGCATATTCAGTAAGCCTGTCGGTGCATGAGTTCATACTTTCCTGGCGCTAATAAATTAATGTTTTAACGTTGCATCAGCGTTTTCTCATTATGACTGATAAGATGACGTTATTCTATTCACGCTACAAACGATCGATCTCTGCTGATTGTTGCAAAGCAGTCGTTTTGAGTGTTTGATTTTAAATTCCATCCTTGAAATGATTAAATTTCGTGATTGAGCTATTTCCTGCTCTCTGCCAAAAATTTTAAATAGACAAGACAGAATAATGTTAGTTCTCTATTCAGCGTCCTTTAAAAAAAACGGCGACGTTCGAATTTGTTATAGCATAATAAAAATCTGCATTTTTTTGGAAAAATGTAAGCTATCCCAATTCAAATGCTTTGAACTTGATTACGCTACTTTTGTAATGCATAAATGTTAAGTGTCTGTGCTGATGATTTTACTTCTAAAGCACTTGTAGCTGTACAGTTCGTTTTACGGTACTGCGCAGGATATTTAATGATTTTGGCAGTAATTTTGGTGATTGTAGAAATATTCACCAGCAGTCTCGACCGTTTAAAATAATTGCAGTCCGTAGCGAGCTTATATAATTTTTTTTAGAATAAGACTCTATGGCTGATCAACGGCGACTGCCGCTTAAATTTATAATTTTGTTAGACAATCATTAACAGCTTAGATATTCGCGGATTAATGAAATTTTTTAAATTGTAAACCTATAAGGTTCGACTACAAAGCAGTGAAGACTTGTAATCGCAAGCACTTCGCAAAAACGAAATCGCGTCTTGCGTCAGCGGCAGCGACTTGGAAATCGTCTGTTCTTAGTAATACAGTTGAAGTAGTATGAATATGATGTTCAGGTAGAATTGCAGTTTTTCCATTTCAAGCTAATTTCCCACTTTGTTTTCACTACACTGAATTTGCTTGTCGCCTTTTAACGATTTCCTAAAATTTCTTAATATGAATACAGGGACAAACCTTTTATTGAGCTTTAAAACGTAACAAAGCTTTCGGAAAGCATTTCCCCGTCACCAGGGCGTACGCAACTTATATAAATGCTGACGTAGTTGCCTGAAAGCTCTGTTGTTTTTTGAAATTGAATAAAGTTTTTGTCCCCGTATTAATATTACGAAATTTTAAAGATTGCTCCCCGCTAAAGCAACCTTGGAGTTGCTCAAACGTTTCGCATTATTTCCTATTTTTCATTTGTCATCAATGATGAATTTGACATATTGCTGACATTGGAATTCGAATTTTTCAAAATTTCTACCTGCATTCCGCCTCAGCTTGTCATGCTGGCGGAGAGCGTCGTTAGCGCGTTTGTATATGAAGCAGAAAGCCATCATTGATTTATTTCAGAAGTTTTCCATCTCCTGCTTCATTTTGTTCTCAAATAAAAAATAGTTTCTCTGGTAATGAATGCTTGTGACGTTTTTAAAGAACACTATAGACCTGTTTCAAATTTTTTCTCGTTGACATTTTACAATAGTGGTTAACCTGCGGCATACTGTTACATGAACACTTGTTTATTATTACTTCTATCAAGACTGCAATTATTCAGCAGCTACGTTTTTATCCTAGTTAATTGATTTAAAGAGAACGTAAACATTCTGTGGATTTTCAGGTTTGTCATTTTGTCCTTCTCCGTAGATGCGAACCGGGCAACAAGAGTTCACTTAGTGATGTGCAGGTCCTTGTTGTGAAATCCAACCTGAGCAGTAGCAATCCTCCGCAATGCTTTGTTCTAAAGGTGTAGACTGCTGATTTACTTTCTTTAGGGCATTACGCTTGTCGTTTTATTGCCCAGTTACGTCGAACAAAGTTGTTTTCTAATAATTGTATCTATGTTGCAAGAATAGACATGCTTTATAAAAATTAAGCGCGCATGCTGCAATCGATTGGCTTGGTTACGCCCGCTTTGCGCTAAGCACTGCCATTAAGCTGATTGATATGATAGGCCAACTCACGTTAATCCGACTCCATCTTCTCAATCTTCCTAAAATTTTGAGCTTATTTTTTACAGTTTATTTGAAAATATATTTGGGAACAAAAGTTTGATGCTTATTCGAAGCAAGCTATTGTTTTGATAGGTATGTACTTCTGCCACCAATTTTTTTACCTTGAGTCACCATAAGCTCTTAAATTAGGGCGCCTGAATCCACGCCACTTAATGCGCAGAGTCCATTACACTGTGATACTCTCATAACACGTCCATGCAGCGGTTTCCCAATTCTGTATCGCAGCATTTTTGATTTTTCGGGCAATTGTTGTCACGTCTGCATTTATCGACCCACTTGCCTGGTATTCGTTCTCCTGACGGTGGACACTTGCCAGGCGCTTTTCCAAAGGAAGTACCTAACGAAATAGAGCTTGTAAAGTTAATGAAAAAATAAGTCACTACTAAGCTGTCTTTCATACCATCTTTTGGCTTTACGCATTCCCGTCCTTTGACGGTGTAGCAACACTTCCTTATGCCAGGACAGTCGCTGTCAGCTGCACATTTTACAGTTTCTCCTATGATTCGTGGTTCGGGTGGGCAAAGGCCTGAAAAGGAATTTCACCCTTGCTTGTTATGAAGATTCATAGAATGTCTTCATGCCTTTCTTGCTAGACGTTTTGCCGGATAAGTCCATGCAACGATTGCCCAACTCCGTGGCGCAACACTTTTGCAAGCCAGGGCAGTTGCCATGATTGCCACATAAGTCTACCCATTTGCCAGATATTTTTGGTTTGGTTGGAGGACATTGATCATCACTCGGCAACGGAGAATCTGCTAAAATATTGCATTTATAAAATGGGGTAAACCAAAGAACCTCTCTACCATTATCTAGCGCCGTCACACATTCCCTGCCTTTCACTGTAAAGCAGCATTTTCGTTTGCCTGGGCAATCGCTATCGGTTTTGCAAGTAGCCAGCTCCCCTCTGATTCTTGGCTCAGGCGGACAGAGGCCAGACTTTTTGCTTGCATTTACTACAAAGCATTTATTCTTGCTTATAGTCTGAACAAGTAATTTGAAGTCATACCGTGCAGAATACATAGGCAAATGCCGACAAGAAAGAGGAAGGTCATTTCGCTTATAAATCGGTCTACTACCTTTCAACGAAAGCTGACAAAGCCGTATATGTAAGGTTTCTGTTCCAATTTGTTTGCGGGCTGTCGCCTGCAGCTTTCGACCTGACAAAGCAGGCCTTTTCCGCAACTGGTTTGTGCAACTGCGCTTGCACAGTCGACATCAACTCTAGGTGTGTTGACGCTGTTTTATTGCGCGTTTAAGCTTTTTCTTTATTCCTGATAACTTGATCTTCTTACTTCAGGCTGCGAAGGGTGCGGTCTTGCCATGCCAAGTGACTCTGATAAGGTACTGTACAAAATTTGTTGCGTTCCAGTTTATTTTGTCTCTTTTCAGCAGCAGCTGTACAATACTGATGTATAACTGCCCTCTGGTGGCACGAACCGTTTGCTCGCCTTTTCCATAAACGAACTTTGCGAGTTGTACTAATCGTTAGCAATGTAATCATATCTGAATATGTTGTTTGCATCACGTACGCATTTGAATGCGAATTAAATAGCACCGCTTCTAATATCTAAACCATAGGTTTTCAAAGTTTTTCCTTCATCGCCTCCCTGTGAACGTTCCCCAGCGCTAGTGCCCTCAAATTCTGATTGGTCAATTTTGCGCGCGCTGATTGGCTAGAAGGTTGTACATGGCATAGCTGGGTGGTCAGTAGGTTCTCAAACGTTTCCCTCCGTCACCTCCGGTGGGAAAATTTTTGCAACACCGCTACTCGTGAGAACATTTTGCGCGGATGACGTCAACTCCTCGTCACGTGAAAGGCGCACTATACCACTCCTGCTTTTCCACCAACGATTTTATGATGTGAAAATATCTGCTTGCCTTTCACATCTCTTCTCACATTTTTCAGAACATTGAGTCACATATAAAAGAAGCATCCATTAGTCTTTCCCGAAAAAAACAGTCAGTGTGCGTCTATTTGTTTTCTTATGCACACCAAACAGAATTGTACTGACAAGGAACCAGATTGAAGTGAAAACGCTTAAGCGAGAAGATACAAAAGAAACTATAACGCAAGTTTGCGACTGCACATGAACGGACACTGCTCAATGTGATTGATGTGCTTGATGCAGGACGAGCAAGGTTTTTATGTTTGGCTGCATCTTTGTCACCATCAGTCGAAGGTCGCCTTGATTCACTATGTCCAGCCGACTTCTCTTGCTATCTAGCAGCTCCGTAACTGCGCTGAATCCGCATTCTGCTTGATAAGATGATGGAAACGCAATAAAGAAGTTTTCTACAGCAGCCCATAACAGCGGATACAGTTTCCTTATTTCGCGCTGTAGCCAAAACTGCTGATATCCGCTTTTCAATTTCACTTTCAGCTCTTCATTGCTTTGCAGTTCGATCAGTTTTTACTGCAATTCCATCTCCGCTTCACTGACGTTGGATATAGGGTCTATTGCCCACTGTGGAATTTCCAAGTAAAGGATATCACTTAACCGTTCCGTGAACTCAACGTGCAGCATTTCCAAATGTTGACGGTACACTTCAACTTCTTGTTCGGCCATGTCCTCTTCTTCCTTCAGTGCAGCTAGAAGGGGAAACTGATAGAACTCACCGGCACGCAAGTTTCCTTTGAAAATTGGCAATTTCGCAACGAAAGCAGATATAACTCCTTTAGTTTTAATCAAGTTTAAGTCACTGCCTTGGAGCTGCAAGTTCATTGCATTGAATTTGTAGTATATATCTGCCAGATACGCGATGTCCTTCTTGTTTTTCTTTAAAGTTTCTCGTAGAGAAGGGTTCACACACCATAAAAGTTCTAGAACTTTGTCAAAAAGACTGTAAAACTGAGTTAGATAAGCACCCTTTGACAACCAGCGAACTTCAGTGTGAAGTAACAGGCGATTGAAATCATGATCATTCTGTTCACACAGCTGTCTGAATAATCTGTCATTCAGCGATTTACTTTTTATGGTATTAACTGCTGTAATAACAAATTGGAGTGAGCGGCTTAATCGTTCACTCAGGCGTCTTGCGGCTAAATGCTGTCGGCGAATGACGCAATGAACCGTTAAAAGGCCAGGAACGAGCTGTTTCAAATATGCGAGAAAGCCGCGGTAGCAGCCCACCATCGACGGTGCTCCATCGGCTGCCACAGCAACTTTGTTTTCGGCATAACGACGTTTTTATCCTTGAAAAGTTTTTCTACAGCATGAAATATGGTCTCTCCTTTGGTATCTGTCTCCAACTGTTTGGCAAACAGCAGTTCCTGTACTAGGGCTTCATCCATTACGAATCAGGCACAACCTAATAATAATGCTTCATTGTTAGGTAAGATCAATTTATCAAGCTGCAACGAAAACTGCGTTGCTCTCAAGAAGTCGCATAAACTGCGTTCTACGTCGTTGCTCATTTTGTCGATCCTTCTTTGCACCGTGTCATTACTCAGAGGTATCCTTCTGATTATTTCATTTGGTGTTATGTGCAGTACAGTCTGGATAACTTCGCTAATCACGGGAAGCAACAGTGCTTCCCCAACATTATGTGGCTTTCCACATTTTGCAATCAGTAATGAAATGTTATAAGAGGCACGCAGGCCATCTTTATCTTTTTCTGGTGCTGATGGCAACATACGTAGCAATGTTTTCCTTGTATGAAGTTTCTGGTGAAGCGACTGAAAGTAGCTGATGTTCTTGTCACGCATGTCTGGATGTACTCTATTAAGGTGGTGCTGTAGCCTCGATGGCTTCATAGATTCGCTCGAAAACACTACCACAAATCAAACACAGAGGTAGCCATTTATTCGCAGGTGACTGTGTAAAACTATACTTCAAATAGTCTGAGCTGTACTGCCTGCGCTTCTTTCTGACTTCCATCTTTAAAAGAAGGCCACGAAATGATGGTTCTTGTCGTTGCTGTATTAGAGGGCTGAGAAGATGCTGCAACGATACCGTTTATTTGCAGTAAACGGCAAGAACAAGAAAAAAAGTATTGTGTACACGAGTATGTGTTGTACAAAGGTAAGATACCGTAAAATGTAGGCGGAACACGGCAAACGGAACAGAAACGAAAATACTCCGATGAGGAAACAGGAACACGGAAGAATCCAAGTGGGAAGACTCACAGAAAGACTCTGCACTGAGAAAATGTCTGCTTAAATACAGGGATGAACGAGAAAAGTGACCACCACCAGGGTGGGAAAGGAATTTAGATGATAGGTTGCCGCACTGTATCTTTTTTAACTCGTCTCCGCCACAACTGGAGGAGGCACTTTCAAAGAAGGTCAAGTGGGGATTAAGAGCGCAATGGAACAATGGAACAGTGGACGCGAAGGAATGAAACAGCTGTGCATGCATTGCTGGCACGCAGAACACAATGGACATACACATTATGTGTTAGCTTAGGCTAGGGCAGAATAGGATGAACTGTAAGCAATTCCCACTTGACTTTCTTTGAAGTTGCCGCCTCTACTTCTGGCGAAGACGAGTTAAGAAAAGCCCTTTCTATGCCGGTCATTCTGACAGATCTTTTGCGCTAGAGACAATTCTGCCAAAATTCCTCTTATGTGATTTCCAACGCCCCCGCATGGGTTTCCCATCGTCCCCCTGTGCTCTCTCATTGCCCCCCAGGAGGCAATATTGCCCACTCTGAGAACCCAGGGTTTAGAATAATCAAGTCATACTGTTGTTTTCTGTTTTGATTTTCAAGTATGATAAGCCTATACAGCTGTCAGTTGCCATGTAAGCATTAAAATCACAAAAAAAATGTATTTGTAAACATAGGCTATAAACTATTGTACGACGGCGATATTGAATTACACAGCTGCAAGATTCTGCTGCATGATTTCGAAATACTGCTTTTTCAGTATTAAACCGACAGAAAGCGCAAAAAGGTAAATTAAAATTTACATACCCGTCGCGAACTCGTATACACATCATGCGAACAACCAAGAAGAACCAAATTATTGTCAGATAGACGACGATTTGCACTTTGTCAATTTTGCCAGCGATCATCGTTTATTCGCCGTTAAATTTCTTATATCCTGTCGCGTAATAAAATGACGGCTTTCTATTAATATGCAGTTTTGTTGACTCATTTATTCATTCAGAATTCAAGCATCTGATGACTCGGACGAAAGGCAACCAAAATCCTAAAACCAACTGACCCTGACGATCTCTTCACTTGGCAATATGAATATCCCGCTCTATTTGTCAACCGTTTTGGTAGCCATTGCAAAGTCGAAACAAACTTCCAATTGTGTATGCTGTTATTTCGCTGGCTGACGTTATGAAGAGTTTTTTTCTAGGCAAAAACCTTTCTATGGAATCTTAGCCTAATGCGCGTAGACGCGCGCGTATTTTCGAATCCGTTAAGAAATTTTTAAAAGTGTTTCAAGTTTTCGCGTCTTCTACCGCACCTTAATGCATCATGATTCATAGGCAGCTTTAAGGCGTCGACTGCTGCCCTGTTCACCCTCCAGCAGCCTTTCATGAATTCATAGCTAATGTTGCCCGATTTCAGCAGTTGATCACTCAATATTTCTTCGTACCTTTAATCCATTTCCAATGCGTCTGCTCACATTTCAATGCACTTTGAACGTTCACTTAAATTACAAACAGCTGTAGTTAATAGTCTCTATCAAAGCCCTTCGTTTTATTGTCAAGCATTGATGCTTAGTAAACTCTATATAAAACCTTCCCCTTAAGATTCGAGTCAAAATAACCGCAGCAAAACCACCTATTGCTTACTGAACCTGCTTCCTATCTAGCGGCCCCATTTAATAGCTGCAAAGATGTAAAACTACTTTTTCGTGCACCATTTTCAATTTCATTTTGGCTAAATCGTCCGCCTAAAAAAGCTGGCACCTTACCGCTCATCAATTGTTTTCCCACACCAGAAGAACACATCTGCGCCCCTTAGCCATTGTGCGCTTAATCGAAGGCTAAAGAGCACTGGAGCTGAGCGTGGCGTAAGTTTCAAAATAATACTACCTCCTTTTTGTTCAGGTTATGTATGAAGGTTCTGTACAGAAAAGACAGTGTACTTGGTTGATGGAAAAACGTTTATTCGACTGCCCTACTTGTCTTTACTCTTCAGCTGAGAGGGCACTTGTTCAACTTAATCGCAGCGAGAAAAACTTCCATTGTCTGTGGTCAATTTCAATTTTACTGCAGGTTAAAATCGGACAGCAGATGTACCTCCACAGTGATGGGTATGAATGAATGGTAACTAACACTCATGTGTTGTTTCCATTTCCGCATTGCCGATTGATTAGTCATAATCTATGTGTAATAAACAAGTGCTCATGTGACCACGGCGGTCACGAGGCAAGGTCACCGAAGTTAGCCTTGGCCAAACTGACCAATCATTTTACTTCGGCAATTAGGAAGCACGTGGCAAACAGACAATTATGCAATGCCCCCGAAGTATTTACTCAGAGAAAAGGTATATAAAGCGGTCATTGCTGGTGGCGGCAGTTAATGTGAATACTGCGCCTGTGTCGTCCGGTTGCGTCTCTCTCTCTCTCTCCTTCGTAGTTCGTTTTGTCGTGTATTGATGAGGACATCGAATACATTCTTCTCTAATGAAGCATGGAAGGTAGCTCACCAATTACACTATGTACACGACGTTCAACCACTTTTCACTTGCCCATACCGTGGAAGCAGAAGCTTATATACGACGCTATACCTGGCATCCATTTCAAGAAAGGAATCGACCTTGGTGCTCCGAGCTCGCCTTTTCTGAGAAACAACTCAAAATTTACTTAGCAGTATACTTGCTATTCAGAAAGCGTCTGGGAGAAGTTATGGAATGCTCCTTTAAAGCGCTTAACGCTGAGGTGTTGTTTGAAATGGCCAAAGTTTCAGTGCTGGTCTGTGTGCGGAAAAATATATGCAACCTTAGGAAGACCTCAGCTGCCTACGTTGTTTGATTAAGCTGATTTGCTAGAGCGTACAACATTTCACGCCACGAAACGAAGAGGAGCTTTCCTCGTGACCTCTATTTGACCTCATTGTAGTAATGAGCAGTTATGATCACATGATGGTCTGTAATGATAAACACCGTCTGGTTAACCTCACTTCCGGCGTTACTACACTGCGTCATTTTTTCCGTTGATGATTAGTTGAACATTTGTTAGTGGTCGCCCATTTGGATGTGTTAATGCTATTCTGTTGAACAAAAGAACCATGCTTATTATGAGCAGAGCACAGTGCACGTGTCTCGTTTGCTGCCGTCTTTCAATTCCGTGCAGTCAACGCAGGTCTGTCTATGAAATTGCAGTGAGCATCTATTGCAACAGTGACGTTAGTATGCATTCAAATTGGTGTTACTTTGACCTCCACTCAACGGTCTCCATAATGGTTAAATGCAAATTATTAATGCTACTCGGAGGCATAATACTGTTATTTTTCGTCGTCGCCATTGATTGACTTTGTTCTGCTGCTAACTTCCAAGTCGTGGTTTGTTCTCAATTCATGAATTGCGAAACGCGAACAGGAATGTTGATTACACAACACAACTTCAAACCGCATTAAAAAGACACGCTGGAGTTTGCCTATCCAAAAAGCTATACCCAAGTTTTCAGAATTCAAGCAGCAAAAACTGACGGGTTTGCCCAGCAGAATGCTTCATGTCGAATGTGGGCACTGAAAGAAGAACTGGTGGATACAGGAGCTGGTACGGGTATTGGAGTTTTGTGGTGGAACAAACAAAGCATAAGACAGCAGTACGGTAATTCAGTCGTGAAGAAGAACAGCAAATGAAAGCGATGCTCTTCTGTGTATGCTATATAACTAGCGTTTCCACTTCACAAACCTGGAATGCAATCAGTCGGCATGGGCAGCAGCGAGCTAGTAACCACACGCTCTCAGCAGTCTAGACATGTGAGGCGCTGATCGCACTCAATTGAGGGTGCCTATGGTAGAAGATACAGACGGAAATATGGTATTCAAATTATGGCTACGGCTACCGCTAAGATGGCTGCGGGGGATGTGTAAAGATATAACCGAAGTGGCTATTTTTGTTCTACTGGACGCTCTTGAGCAGCGAAAGAATGTTCGTTCACATTATCGGGCGTACTGGCTCGTGACACCGAAGGAGAGGCTACATGCTGCTTGTTTCAGCCATTTCACTGTCTTCCATCGTCTAACAAAAAAGCAAAACCATACGGTCATCTTGTCGGCGTATGCTGCTCCGTGATGAGTGGTTAAACGTTCACAGAAGTGTTCGTATGTTGGTGGCTACCGCGTCACCCCGATTAAATTTCGGTAGCTAATTGCTCCCTGCAAGTGCCCGAACTCGTTGAATGTATATTGAGTCTTCACGGAAGTCAGATGGCGGACAAAAAGCGAAAGCTTTCCAAGTTTTCACCTTCTATAGAAAATGATGTTTTCATGATGACCAATTGCGTCTAGTCGCTGAAACAAATTTCTTGTTCTCCTTTGGGAGCCTTCACTTGTTTTATGATTCCTTCGACTCGTGAATGAATACATTCAGCGCTGCGTTTTGCAGATGCTTGAATTTCGTTGTATTCTAGAACCTCTTGAAGTACTTAGAGAGCATGTTTCTGTTGCAGGTACATAATTGAAAGTGTATGGTATCTCATAAAGTTTCTGAATGCTTTTGTTGCAGGATACCATGCTTTATGATATGGTAACCGTGACAACTTAACAAAATGCGTTAAAACATGGGTTCGTGAGGTTACCAGTGATTCAAACAAGCAGTACATATATGAGATGATATTTTGTTACGGCATGCCGTCGATTCGTCAAGCTATGCCAGTGAAACAACTGACTATTCAGTAGTGATGTTTATGCCCATATCTCTTGCCAGTGAATTGCTGATAACGTTGAGTCACGTAGACCGGTTTTTGGTTGCCGTCTATTTGATAAACCCATGGAATTTTCATAAGATTCTGTGAACACCCGTTTGAAGTTCTCTTGTGGACGAAGCGGACGTATGAACACTAACGTGATCTCCAGAAGCTTTCCCGTTTTGGTTGCCAACGGTTTATTTCTGCGAATGCTGCTCAAGAGAGTGCCCTTTGTTCACGTGTTCAACTGTATCAGTCTTCAATGTGCAGTGCCATTATGGTTTTAAGCTTATCGAGTGTTTTTCAGGGAATCATTAGTTCTCCTGCAACGTCGTTTTCCGGCAAGAGTAGAGAGAGTTTTCCTCTGTATCTCACTCTCTGTAACGCCTGTCGTGCGATGTAGCCAAGTGTATCGAACAGAGCATTATGGATGTTAAAGCAATTTGGCGCTGTGGGCAGGTACCTGTACTAGTGAAAACGTGATCACAAGGACTATTTAGTGTTCAGGTTGCTTTTGCTGGATTCGCAAGGTTTAGTGCTCAGAATGAACGGTTTCCAGCATTTGTTATATCCGCCAGAAGTGGCATATCTTCGTGCGATATCTGTTTATGTTGGTTGCTTTGCGAAGCTATGCAAGAGGTACGCTATTCGCAATTGTATTTGTGTTTGTTCCGTGAGCTGTCGAAGAACTGTCGAAGTTAGCTCACAAGACAAGCCGTGTCGTCTGTACAGCTGTTTGAACTAGATTCGGTTCTACATGTGTAATCATCATAAAGGCTTGACCAAAGTTGATTTCCTGATCGGTAAGTTTATGAAAACATATTCCCTGTGTCGTAGTTTCCATTTGCTTTGTTATTGCCGGGTCCTTTTGTTTATGCTATGCTGACCGATCGTTTCTTTTGGGACTCTCTATGGTCTGTAGGAGTATCCAAAGGAATCGGCCGGAGATGGGTCAAGTATTTTGCGGCACTCCATGTGGCCATGTGAAGATCGTTCGATGTAACCCAACTGCCCTTCATTCAGTCACTTGATTACAAGTGCTGCTTGCATCAATGATTCGTCTCAGCGGACATTTAAAACATTCAGCTACCGGTGAAGCGGTTCTGACAGCTACTGTTCTGTTCAGCTTATTTGGTTCTGCAGCGGTAGTCCCTCCTGCATCGATCTTTCCTTTGGATCAACGCTCGGAAACCAAAATGATGCAAACTGTTAGTTCGCAGCTGTTGGCTTTGCGTTGTCAGTGAAAGCTTCATCTTGAACTGCCATAATAATTTGCATTTCTTAACTGCAGTAGTTGAAGTGCGGCTTATTCATTCCTAAAAGTATTTGGTGGTAATCAGCGCTGGATATTTTTGTTTCTGTTCTGTAATTGGAGCGAAAGATGCCTGTATGGTTTTTCTCCTTTTATGAAAATGGAATCTGGTTATGCAAACAGGAGCTCGGATGTTTCTGATTTGCAAAGGTGGAAACGCTTTAGTAACAATTAAAGCGACTCTTCACGAGCCGGCTCACTTTCAAGCGTTCAACTCGCGTTCAATCTGTTCAGTGGGGTTATCTGGTGTTCATACAATGGCTTCAGTTGGAGGTAGAATGTTGATTGCTAATGATTGAAGCTGTCTTATGAACCGTTTCTTTCCAATGAAAGCATTGGTTTGACTATTTTGCCGCGTTTGCTCGCGTCGCTCAACTTTTGATCCATAAGAAAGACACGCCGTTTTTTGTGTTGGATGTATAGAATTTTGAACGACCTACATGGACTTTAATTGACTATCTTCGTTCACTTTGCTTCAAAATAGCAGCTAGTTTGAAGTCGTTTCGCTTTCACAAAGGCTTGTTTGCACGTACGTTGGAATACTTTTGAATTCTTCGCCATTTGCGTGTGGTAATCATCCTGGAATGTGATCACAACGGGGCTGAGATCGATGAAGCATATGCGTCTAGGCTTAAGCTGCAAAGCTTTCCTCTGCATAGTGCAGTTGGTGATGGTTTAGCCGGCAAGAGTACGAACTGTCGTTTGTCAAGGAAGATTAAAATTCTGTGTGGTTAAATACCTGTCTTCCGAAAGGTTGAAGCAGAGTGATTTTCTTTAGGGTACGTGTAGAGTAATGACTCGTGTCTTGTATGATTTTTGACTATTTCAGTACATCACAGCGTTTGTAGCACCTGCGTTTTCACAAGTGTAACTTTCTGCCATTCACCGCTGTCCTCAGCTGATGATATACTTCAACGGATGACCAGACGAGGCACCGCCAGGTATATATGCCGTAGCGGAAATCAATCACGCACGTGCGACAGAAATAGGCGCATTGTCCCGGCCGCTGTTGGCATTTGCGACTAATCCTTTTGGATTCCCGAAATTGTACACTGCGATCAACCATATCACGGAAGCCATTGTTTCAATGATAATTCGCGCTTATTTGTGCGTTAAGTTTTGCTTCTTCTGTGATACATGCACGAAGCCTTACTGTAAGATGCGGAAGCAGTGAGAAGTGGGGAGTAATCACAGTTCAGTGAACCTAGACATAGTGATGTCTCTTCTTTGGGTTCTGCGACTAATAGTACGAGCAGATTTGGCACGAAAGTATTAGCGTCTTTGTGGTGATCATCTTTTGCATGGGATATTGTTCCATGTTGAACTGTTGCTCCGTTGCATTGCTCCTGAGGAGATTAGCAACTTGCGGAACGCATGCTTGTTGTGACTGGAACTGAGAATCGTGCGAATGGAAGAAAATTGTGGAATTTTAAACGTTAGGAAAGCTGAAATAGTTTCTTGAAGACGGTTGCTTCTGTTAGTCGCCGTGACGTGATCACTTTGTACAGGCCGTTAGCTGGTTATCTAGGTGTTCCTTGGTAAAATCGTCTGGTGAGCTTAATTTCTTGCACACTTACGAAATGACTTAATGTCTTCACCTGCTTTCTACAAAAAGAGTGCTCAAATTGTTCCCTTTTTCCAGCTTTGTAAAACAGTGTTGTGTTTCTATGGCTATTCGCCATGATTTTGGACTGCGTGTGCGATTCAGCGTAACATTATTAAGAATGGATCGACAAAAAGCTGAAAATTGAGCGTTGCATTGTTTGTGGTAGCAGTGAATGCTTTTTCGTTGAAGTATCCCATGTAAGCAATGGTTCTTAGTGAAGTGTATGTTGGTGGTATTTAGCTTTCTGAGTCGAACATTTGTGCTTTCTCGGAGTACTCCTTAGGAGAGCGGCAAATTGTTGCATCAAAAATTTTCTTCGAAGAAAAAATTGCGGATGAGAAGGAAGACTGTTAGAGTTAGCTCAGTAGACACATTGAAGTAGTCTATACAGCTGTTTGAGGCTGATTCACTTTTCCATGTCTACTCATCATAAAGACCTGAAGAAAGTTGATGTCGTGATCGGTACGTTTATGAAAATTTGTTCCATGACCCATAGTTTCCATTTTCTTTGTTGTTACAGGACGCTGTTGTTTACAATATAGTCATGGATCGTTTGGTGCGTTTATGGTCTGCAGCAGGCTCCAAAGACAGCGCCCGGAAGTTTTCAAATATTCAGTGGGAATTCATGTGTCCATGAGAAGATAGCTCCTTGTCACCCGACTGCTGCTCAAGCGATCGTTTCATTAGAAGTATTGCTTGCACCTATGATTCATCTCAGCGGAAATTTTAAAACAGTCGGCTGCCGGTCAAGGAATTGTGACGGCAGTTATTTAGTTAATCAGTGGTAGCCCTTCCTGCGCCTGTTTTTTTGGATGAAGGTCTGAAAGCAAAATGATGCAAACTGGAAATTTACAGCTGCTGACTTTGCATAGGCAGTTAAAGTTTCGCGTTGAACGGCGTGAAGAGTTTCCATTCCTTAACTGCAGTTGTTGAAGTGCGCTTTATCCATCGTGAAGGTGTGTGAGTGGAATCAACTTTGGACATTTTTCTTTCAACTTTGTTCTGTGATTGGAGGGAGAGATTGTTGTAAGGATTTTCCGCTTTCATGAAAATGGTACATGGTTTGGCAAACTTTACCTCTAATGTTTCTGGTTTGTGGAAGTGGAAGCGCTAGGTTTACAATTAAAGCGTCCCTTGACTAGCTGGCTCACTTTCAACCGTTCTAGTTGAGTTCACACTGTTCAGTGGGGTTCGCTGCTCTTCAAACAGTAGCTCGAGATAGAGACAGAAAGTTCGTTGCTGGAGATTCAAGCTGTGTTCCGGAACTTTGACTTCGGATGAAAGCGTAAGTTTCACTATTTCGTTGCGTTTGCTCGCGTCGCTCAGTTTTTGATGCATAAGAAAGACACACCGAATATTGTTGGATGTGCAAAGTGTTGTACGACGTACATGCACTTTGTTGACCATCTTAGAGCACTATGCTTAACAATAGCAGCTGGTTTGCAATCCTTTCACTTTCACAATGGCCTGTTTGCACTTACGTCCTAATACTTTTGAATTATTCTCCATTTGCGTGTCCTGGGCATCCTTGAATATATGCGCCAGCAAGGCTGGGATTGATAAGACATGTATCAAGGCTTAAGATGCAGAACTTTCCTCTACCTGTTGCAGTTAGTGGCTGCTTACTCGACACGTATAAGTGGGCTCAGATTGCTTCACTGGTGTTGCTGGTGTGAGTACATTTTGTACCACGAATGAAGACGAAAGATGCGATCACGTTGGTACATCGCTCTCTGTGATGCTCTGTCATCTCGACTCAGCTGATGTGGCACTCATAATCCCATTTTCTGTACCTTTCCCATAGATAGCAAATGTCGGCTCACAGTCACATGACTGCAGGCAATCTTCTCAGGCAGTTCGCGTGTCGACTGTCGTGAATCTTCGTGCGCTAGGGCGTTCAGTCTCTCTTCATCAAAATCGCTTGGCCTCCCTGACCTCGCACTGTCACTCAGATCGAAATTTCCCTCCTTAAAACGGGAGAACCACTTTCTAGCCGCTCGATCGCTGATAGCCTCTTCCCCGTAGATCGCCTGGATCTTTTCAACCGCTGCGACAGCATTTAATCCTCCGTTATGCGGGAAAAGCAGCACGTGTCAGAGACGCTCCTTTTTGTCTACCTGACACTCCATCTTTCCAGTTAAGCTGAAACTTCTCAAGAGCGCGATATTATAATTCAGCTGTACTAACTTGCAGATAACATCGAGAGATATTGAATGATATATACTGCTTGGCATGAGAGCAACTGCGTACAAAAAGAATTTACTTCTAAAGAAAACGGAACGAACTTACGAAACAACCCAATACAAAGGGACAGCAAACTCTTGCTTATTACTGTGTTTATTGGCAATTGGCACTAACGGAATACAGAAGATTTCTGTTCATGTTACACCTTTTATGAGGGAAGTCATCCAAAGCCCATCAAGTCATTCCGCGTAGCCTTCATCGCAAGTACTATTTTATACAATAACGTTAACCGCATGTTGGTTTCACTTCTTCTTAACGGGAGTAAAATTCACATATAGTTTTTTCTTTCTTTATTACGGTATCCTTTTATCACACCAGAAATGTTCCTGCGGATCTTCGACCCCTAGCCTTGAGCCGTCTTCAGGTCAAACAAGCAAAAAATCAAAAACCACTCTTGACCATCACTGGAATCAGCCGCTGAGGAGCTTTTTCGTATTGCCAGCCGACATGCTTTCCTGTCCAGTCGATCCATAGTTCGACGAGGTTGACCCCAACGCCGGTGGTGCAACATGAGAGCAGATTCACGCAGCTGTCCTCTGTGAAAACGTGAGATATCCTCAATCAATACCACTGAAACAGCTCCACCATTGGAACTGCCTGCAAATCAAAGGCTTTTCTTTCCCGAATGCCTATATCATCCAGCAAATGGTTGCATGGCTCTTTAAAGCTGCTCATATCAATTAGACAGTCGACACTAATGTCCATTTCCGCTTGCCGTGTATAAATATCATCAATACATATCGTTCAAACAGTTCTCACATATGAATGCCTTGCATACAAGGTCATCCGACGTCCAAAGCAGTTTTCTTTCGTATGAACCTATATCATACGATAAAACACAGCATGACTTATTTAGCTTCAGGATATATTAACCATATCTTTTTTGAGGAAAGCTGCCAAGATCAATTAGACGGTCGACGGCAGTCCTCATCTTTGCTTCTCCCGTATCAATATCATCAATAATAATAGTTGAATTGTGCAACACGTCGTTCTCGTGCGTTGGGCGCCATGCTGCATTTCGAATAAATTTCGCCAGGCTCCTCGTTAACCCACAGATGCATAATTATTGCTCCCGGGTATGCGTTTCTCGAGCATATCTTTCAACAGAACGCGCCTATCGACTCCGCGTTACCAATGCAATATCTTCTGTCCTTCACGTACCGCGAAAAGCTCCCAAGTTCATATCATCAAACAGAGTCCCATATCTTGTATCATTTGCATAAAACACTTTTCTTGCCCACCTTAACACTCCGCAGCGACAAGTGCACCATACACAACACAGCGAAAGTGATCGCAATGAAGAAGAAACGAGCACAGTTAGCAACTCAGTTTACAGTAACAACAAAGCTACTCCAAGTGGTACCTGCGCGTCAATTTAATTTTTCACCGTAATGATGCAACGAATTATAGATAAAACTAGCCCCGCTTGAATTTTGAAGTAGTTGTCACAAAACTAGTAAAAATACAAATTTCCTTAGCCAAAATTATGCCTCATTTTGAAGCTAAATGGTATGTTGTGTCAAATTTCAGCTGCGCCCTTGCGCTAATTTGGCATGAGCTAAAAATCATAGGCTTGGAATAGAAAAATGATTATCAAGCGCTAAGCAAGCAGTTAATGACAGTCAAGTTCATCCAGCGGGCATTAACGTCTTTCCTAACCTACCTACCTGATTATCATTTAATAAAGGATTCTGTTTTAGTAAGTTGCCGTCGTGACAGAGTGGTTAAAGTCGCTTCGCTTAGGCGCCTTGTTTTGTTTGTCCTCCGAGCCGCTTTTGCTTGATTGATGTGTGAAGATATTTAGCAAGTGAACTGACAAGAAAGATATTACTACACAAGCAGGAGCAGCATGTGCGTCAGCCTATTCTTTATGAATATGATATGCTCACATGAGGTAAACGAGATGGCTCCGCCGGTAGCACAACCATTTGTTTTGTGAACTTTGAGAAAATGGTTGTGAACAACGTAGTTTGCAATTTGCATTCTCTGGACCATCTTGTAAGAAGCATAAATAAACCGATGGCTCACCACGGTTTCATGATACGATATTATCACAGTTGCTAGCTGTCATGTGTGGGTTTCTGCCGCGCGGAACGTTTCCTAAGAAGATATGTGCACAGTGGTAGCCTGTGGTGCGCGCTGTCAGCTTACCTGCAGAAGTTTATGCTGAGCATCGTAGGTTCTACGCCAAAATATGACTGCTGGTACGCCTTGACGTGGGACTCCATGATATGTGCCTACCATGTGGAAGATAAATCTCGTCCCACAAACTACACGCATCCTTGACCGCTGAAGACGGGTCGCGACAGACCCGAAAGCTCCAGATAAATATTTTCCGTTTATTGTACATATCAACGGGACATTGGATCCGTAATTAAAGACACTTCAATATGAAAACATATAGTCCCATGCAAATGCTTTGGTCGTACGTGGGAGAAATGAAACTGAAGGCGATCAAAATCCAAGCGATACATCCTTGGATGAAGAAAGTAGAAGAATTTTCCTGAGACATATTGTTGAGAAATGCAAACTGACGCGTCAATATGAGCATATCAGTTAGGCGTGTCAGGATGATTCACGTTTGGCGTATTGCCAACTTTGTGACACGCCGGTCGCTGCCTGTTTGCTTTTACTCTACTCGCTAGTTTTGCGCTTTCGCTGAACACCCGTGCTTGTTAGTTAGGCGTGTGCTGACAGTAAAGTAGACTTCCTAACCGAACTCCGAGTGCTGCGCATATAAATTTGCAACACATATAGTCCCGTACAAAAACATCACAGCTTCAATGATATGTGCCTGTGCCTTGACAGGTGGATAGGCGGTCGAGCGGAATCTGCTGCCTACCGCACGTTGCAGCTGCCTGGTCGGAGAAGTGCACGCAGAATCTGCTTCCAAATATGGTATCGGGCATGCAGCTAATATGCTAGACAAAATGCTGAACGCCACTCCTCAGATATGATAATGGTAAAGTGGAAGAATTTAAAGATTCCAAAAACTAACGAAGAACCAGCTGTATGGGTGGGTGTATATTTTGACTGGTCCTATAAGCGATCAAGTCGAAAGCCAGTGCTGCTTTGTTATCAAGAATTTTTAATGCAAAATAAATTTTACTTCATACATTCGACAGTGGCAGCATAATTACGCAAAGCAGCGCAGAGGCTAGGCAAAACGGTTTGTCCAAAATCTATAAAACTTCTAAACGCATGCCTAAGTTTAAGTTTAGTTCGCCAAGTGATGATGCACGATAAAACGTGATGTGCTCGTTGCTTGCATGCTTGATCACCTTTCTACGTCAGCTGTTAAGTTGCATTAGTTTAGTCCGACTAAAACATCGGAAGCGCTTTAATTGCTACAGTATCATTTTCCTTCCCATCGCTTGAATGAGTACTCTTTATTAGCGACAAAATATATTTTTTTTTCCTTCGATGAAATATTTGCAAAGTAATCAACAGTAGCCGCTGCTTTGCCTCAAGTAACGCCAGCTAGGATCGTTCTACAAAATTTAAATCGTTCAAAAAAGGAAAACGTCGAATAATAAAAAAATATGCACGGCAATTGACCTTCCATTGGCTTGCAATGCTGTCGCGTAGTAAAACAGTTAATAAAAATGGACAGATAACGCTTGAATGGTTGTTCACCTGAGCACAAATTACATTAGCAAGTTCTTCGTTCGAAAGTCAAAGCGCATCTTTTCTAAACTGCCGCATTTGACGAGTGCAATTTTATCGAAAGCGTTGAATATTTAGGCCTGTTTCATGCTGTCAAAAGAGACTATTTCCAACGCTGTACAAGGTTGGTTTATAATTGATCAATTTCCTTTTGTTGCATTATATTCGTCATCCGTCTCTTAACCAGTCTGAAGATTTTATCGTCGAAACAAGTTAGTGAAAAGCTTGAGCAACGCTTCAATGCATCTTTGACGAACCAGTAAGGCGACGGACACGTCGCGCTAAACATTATTAACGCGTTTGTGCCTCAAAGGTGCGTGGAAGTCGACGGCGTCTCGATGGACATCATTGCCAAAAGTTCTAAAGCAGCGAAGAGCCTGCAGGCTTGTTTAATGCTTTCCCTCTCTTTTTTAAAGATGGGCAGAAGATCTTCAAAAATCATTCGATCAGTTCGCAGTGAAAGTGATACCCTGTCATCCGGGCTGCCCAAGAAGAGTATATAATTCGCACGTGCCATAGGATTATGCGACTTTCTTTCTGCTTTTACGGAGGTCTGCATATGCGCAGGAATTTGTCCTCTACCCTGAGGGTGCTGCCTTAATTTGAAAAGACGTGGTAGGGGTACTTTCAATTAGCTCTTTTTTTAGTCAGCGGAAAGGCAAAGTAGAGATGATTTCTATCTGATCACTGCAAGTATGTGTAGCTAGCTGCATGTGAATAGCTGACGTGTGATAGCCGGTTTCCAGAGTCTGCAGTTACTGTTTAAATGTGTTACTTTTTTTACGCGGCAGAGCAAGCTTAGATCGAGAGTCCTTGTGGCACTGCCAGCAGGAGGATGAATCCCGCAGAGCACAGAGCGAGGACGCACAGCGTGAAGACCGCTCTGAACAGTCTCGTGCCAGTGTGGCCCAGCCGCGGTCGCACCTTAATGGGTGCAATGACCAGCGTCCGGGGCGAGACTGAACCCGGCATGTGGTCCCTCAAATGCGCACTGATGACTAGGTCGCGCTAAAGTGAACTCAGTCACCCCGCTAATGGGGTCATCATGCCTTATATAAGGAGGCGTTGTTTTCCCTAACAGAGACTCTTTCCTCTATCGTGTACTTGCTTACATCAGTAAACAGTTCAGTGAATCGAAGCCTTCGTTCTTGGCGCAAGTGTTCTCCCACAGTCCTCAAGCTCTGAACCCTTTTCAATGACGACGTATGCTTTGTTGTAAAAGCGAAGCTAGTTATTTAACCTTTTCTTTCTACTGACTGATCACTCCCAGAGAAACGTTGATTGCAATGGTGATCTACTATAATCATATCGTCATCAGTACTGGGTATCTTGCGGAAAACAAAGCAGTTACGATTGGTGCATATGATGATTTTGCTTGGGAAACATAGGTCCTCTTAACGGTTGTATGTACCAACATTATTGTACGGAAAACCTACCCGTTCACAAATTTTCATTTGTGAAGCTTTCGCGGATCACCTGTCCCCGTCTTCAGCGCAGGTAAATGACAGAGAGATCTGTGTCGCGGACTGTGTCTGTGATTCAGAATTCTCTCTGTCATTTACCTGCGCTGAAGACGGGGACACGTGATCCTCGAAAGCTTCGCAAATAAAATTTTGTGAACGGGTAGCTTTCCCGTACAGTAATGTTGATATGATGATTTTTTTAAAAAATTTCTTCTTTTTCTCTTTTTTCCTTTTTTCTTCCTCTTCATAACGGGATCTTTTAATTTTCTAAAAAACATTTAAAGGTTTTAACCCGTTTTTTATATAACGTTTTCTGATCTTAATAAACGTTCTACACGGAGCATTCAAGTCCTACCCTGACCCATCTTCAGCGTGAACAATGTCTGCCGCCCGGCTGCTCTCCCTGGTCGCAAGCCTTTCTGTCTGACCAACTTCAGTTGTCACTCCGTTGCCGTTGCGGCAAAACGATTGCGAGTTCGTTCTGAAGTTTGACTGACTAGCTGGGGCCAAAGGTCGTCGGCTTACGATAGGGCTGACAGCTGCTGCCCGGCCTAAGTTCGTCGGACAGAAAGGCTTGCGACCAGGGAGAGCAGCCCGACAGCGGACACTCTTCACGCTGAAGATGGGTCAAGGTAGGACCTAAACGCTTCGTGTAGAACGTTTATTAACATCAATACACGCCATATAAAAAACAGGTTAAAACCGTAAAATATTCTTTAAGTGATGATTTTTATTATTGTGATGCTTATCTATGATACGCCTGCTTTTTCTTAAGCGCAGCGTTCATCATTTGAGCACACGATTCTGAAAGTCATCGGCATCGCCTCAAATGGCATGTCAAAGAATCTTTATACGGTTAAAACAAAGTTGATGCTCAGGTAACATTATCAAAGCACCTGCACACACTTTGAACTAAGGTGTTGACTAGCTGATAAAGTTTCATACTTCATTTCTTCTCTCTGTAGACGTGAAGAGTGGCGGCTTAGCAAAGCCTTCTCTTGTGACATTTTACCGAGAGTGAGAAGAGCACGATATGTCAAACGCTGGCTCAGATAATATGCGTCGACGATATGTACCGAGAAGCTCTGCGCTGAGCGTTGCAAGCTGGAAGTCACATCAATGATATGGGCCAATAAAATTGGTCTGACGGAAGATATTCGTTAAGAACATATGATCAGAGAGAAAGCAGTCTATGGATGCCGTTCAGAAATCATTTTACATTTGCAATGACTGTAAGAGAGTGCTGTATCCATGGGAGCACTGGTTGTGTGCAGTATGGCTATATAAAATCAATGTTTATCATATGAATGATATAAGACTTGCAAAATGGGAACTGCTCTGAAGATATTGAACATATGATATCCGACGGTTATACAGATGCTGATGACGTGATTCGGTTTAAGTCTTAGTGCTCAGAAAGAGAGCACTTTGCTAACATACAAGAAGACGTATGCAGCAGTACGATGAAGCATGGTTCACACATGTACGCAACGAGTTGTACGTCTCTTGAAGCTGCTACCACGAACTGACGAAGCCATTCATCCAATAAAGAATGGCCTCTCGAACAAATGTTCCAGATTGACGTGCTGCATTGACTTCGTCTTGTCTTTTTGATATGAATCCCCACTATTAATCCGCTGTTCGCATTCTCCTTCTGTGCTTTCGTTGACAGAAATAAACCATGTTATCACATAAAATATTCCAGTAGTTCGTTCATCACCTCGCAACGGCATTCTTTTATGAATGTAACTCTGAAAAAACCTATTGTTTCTTTTCGCTTCTGTGGCAGTAAATAAGGTAAACATTCCTATCTGAGAGCGTATAGTGTAGTATATGTTCCATTTAGAACTATGTTTTGACATGCAGTAGCTGGACACAGCTGCCAATTATGTTTAATTGGTTCCCACTTGTTTTTTCATGGTTTCAGAGTTCATATAAGGTTTTCCTCATTATTACGAAATTCCTGTTCTTCATCACACTTTTTTCTGCGGAGCTTTCGGCACGAAACCTTGGCCGTCTTCAGCGCAGACAACCGAGCAAGCGAAACTGTTACAAAACCTCTCTTTCTATTCGCCAGCATTGGCTGGTGAAGAGCTTAACTGAGAATGACTGCGTAGAGACTGCTTTGAGGTAACTGTGACCAGCTGGAGTTAATTTCGATGAGCAAAGCATCCACTCGACTGGAAATCACGTCGACTAGTAATACGAAAAAGCTTTTCACCAGCCAATCCTGGAGAAGGCGAAGACAGCTCTTGCCATAGCTTTGGTGTTCGGCTGTTTGCACTGAAGGCGCCCCAAGGTTCGGGCTGGAAGCTCCGCAGAAACCTTTCAGAAGAAAAACGGGAAAGCCGTAAAGGGAAAAGATGCTGCCAATTATTTGCAACAATTAACTGAGTCAAAAGCTCTATTGGTCAAGAAATCCCAGCATGGATATTACACACTTTACTTAAAAGTATCCCAGGGACTGTAGTAACTAAACAGAAAGAAGCAATCTAAAAAGCGATACACGAAGGACTGACTCCCTTTAAAGACAATAAAGCACTCGTTCGAAGTCTCTATGATTTATCAAGTGGAACTAGTGTGGGGCTCTGGATGCTACAATTAAGATTGCAACGAAAAAGACTAGAGTGGGAGGTTACAAATGGAGCTTCACATGCCTCATGTTCCTGTTGTCATACATAGAGTTAACATTAAGTCTACCAACAGGAAATAAACTAAGTTAAGCCTCCTTTCCGTTAGACACGCGGAAATACTGTAGGTTGATCAACAGCCACGTTGTCTTTTACCAAAAAACTTTAGACTGCATAAACATAAGACTAAAATTATCTCCCGCGGCACGAGCGGCGGTAAGCTTCAAATGACCAGTAAGTTTCAGTTGTGAAACACGCGCACGTTTGGACTAACTGAACTTGACTTTACTTCCATCTGCAATACTTAAAAGCGCCTAACGGGAAACGACTAATGGGAAAAAAACTGTACTGCTAACATATTCGTGCTAGAACTTAGCTGCGCTGAAATGTTTCATAAAAATCTCGCCAGTGAACTTGCTACAGGTGCTGAGGCGAAATAATGAGGACTAAAATCTATTTCACGTTTGGTAAGGACAGTATCTTTCGTAGTACTTTCTCACGTGAAAACTAGGGAACTTTACGTGCGCTTTGGAATAGGCTGCATTTTCAAAGTAAACTGACTGCTGTAATCTTGGAATAGAACTGTGTATCATTAGTAGCGACTTTTCAGCAAACTACTCCCCTGAAATGTAGCTTTTAAAAAATAAAATAAGCGCCGTTATGCCACATGTTTTACAAGCAACGAAAAGAACTTCTCCCGACACGATCCTAAAACTTTAAATAAAACTTAAAACGCAACAAAATGTCAGCTCTGATGCGCAGGTGCCATGAACTCAAGTTGTGCTGCAACTTTAAACTGACGCTTCAGTTAGGTGATGCATGCTACTGATTAGTTCATTCGTCTGACAGTTGGTGAGATAGGCGGCTGCAACACATGCTGCGCGAGATAGCAGCTTTTTTAAAGTCATGCCAACAGGCATTGTCTTCGATGATAAGAAACCACTGCAGTCGTTTGATAAAAGATATTCCTAGCGGCATGGCCTCTTTTTGCGGCAGCACGGATTATGATATGACGCCAGAACCATTAATATGGCGAAAATATTAATGATATGACGCCAGAACCGGCTTTCGACGATATGAGGTAATGGAGCCACTGCAGCCTTTGATGGAAGAGACCCTGGCTGGCATGGGCTTACAAACAGGCTACTGGCTCAAAAGAATGCTTCAATTGTTGGCCATGATATGAATTGGACGAGATGCACAGCGAATATAAGTATAAGGATATGCACTTTGGCATCGCAATGCCGTCTCGGTTTGGATGTCGTGGAGATGAGATGCGAAAACGAGAAAGTGCGTTCTGGCATAGCACTGCCACCTTAGTCTGGATGTCTGCCTAGATGAGAAGACATGATGAAAGACACTACACTGATCCAGCAGTAGAGCGAACTGAAAGAAACAGACCCGTCGTTAATGGGACAAAGGATTCTACTAAAGAAGCTGCTTTGATGATACCTGCTTTGTATTGAGTCCTGTCATTTGGATTGGACTAACATAACGGAACCTTTAAGTGTTCTCAAAATCTTAAAAGCTTGAGAAGATGTAAGAAACAGATAAGAGGCTTGAAAAGTGTTATGAAGCAACTCATACCCAATAAAGTGTCACTATTTGGCATTTCGCTCCTCAAAACCTGACATGGTGAACGGTATCAGCAATGAACTTTCCTTGTTGGTGACGCAGAAGGAAGAACAGCATGTGCCCGCACGTTGCCAGCAATGAGAACTCAACTCTGCGGAGGGTGACAAGCAAAAACGTCAAGATAGGCCAAGGACGACGGATCACTAAGCGATAAAGGCTAAAGTTTGCGTTAGGATTTTACTTCTGCGTGGTATGACTGGACTAAGAGAAGATAATGCACTGCCAGTTGCGGCAAACAATCCGGAGAGTCACCGCCATCTGCTTTCGCTGTTATCCCATGAAGTCGACGCTACTTCTGCAATAACAGCAGTTAGACCTTGCGCGGCTGAAGCTACGATGACCTTCCGCCGCGGTGACAGCTTAACTCAATAAACATCTTTACTAAAACACGCATTAGCTGTCCTGATTTGCCAAAAGAAGTTCGCACGGTTCGCTAATTTTCGCGTATGAAATTTGCACCTAAGCTGCGAGACAAAAACGGCACTGTTAAAACTACAAAAAATGTGCTTATCAAAAATTCTTTGGTTCACGCCTAAAACCTTAACTCATGAAGTGTACTGGCGATTTCCGTAAGGAAAATAACATCAAAAACCACTTGAGCGTTGAAACTGCAGGCAGTCGTTCAACCAGAAATAAGCTAAGAGCTCAATTATATGAATCAAACTTGCCAAGAGGTGGTTTATTTGACGAAAGATTTATACAATGAGAAGCTTGTTTATATGTTATTTTGCTTAATTTATCGTGCATTTTAAGTTTCATCGTTTGAAAGTAAACTGATCTACGTAGCTGCTTAATTCGAACTAGGCGTTAGGGTGTTAGAAGAATTAAGTCTTCTTTTCTAACAATCAGTCGCTAAATCTTGCTAAGGTACCCGTTTGCTAAGGTTGATCAGGCACTAAACAGTAGATTCTTGTACTGCCAGTAAATATACTGTGGAACCTCCAAAGTTGACCACCTCCATATGTCGATCACCTCCTTGAGTTGACCGAATTTTGATCAGTTGGTTTGTCCGCATGTTAACAAGCTCCAGGACAACCTCTATACATCGGCCACCGTAAATGGGAAGTTGATTGATTTAGCGGTGACGTAGTATATGGACGCAATGCTAGTTTGCTCTTTGTAAGTTGACCAGTCTGTTGGGTGGTCAACTTACCGAGGTTCAACTGTAATTCAGGTTTTTCGAGCAAGCTCCTAGCCTTAATAAGACAATTTCTATTTCATCAGCAGACGACAAACAAATTACGCTATGACGTGATTTTGCCACGCGGATTTCAAAAATAGCGATAAAGTCAAACGTTAGGCAGCAGTTATGATGACGCTTAATTGGGAGCTACAGCGTCAATTATCTGACTTGAAGTGATGCCATTCAAGCCTCTCTTATTGATTCTATATTGGCACGCCTGAACCTGCTCTTATCAAGACTGAAGTGTTTGACCCGCCTGAGCATCACTTAGTGTGCTGGCTGCTCGCCAAAGCGTTTGCTGCGGTTGGCTTACGTTGGGCGAATCGTTTTGCAGCATACCGTAAAAACCAGTCTTACGCAGTGTTTCGTTTTCGTCGGCTGCGCTAGCGATATAGTTGTGTCTCTTTTCGATAGTAAACGTTTCGCGGGGCTTCAGACACAACAGTTTGGCGACGAGCATGTCGGATTCATCTCAGATGGCGGAACTCCTAGCCGCGCTCTCAGAACAGCAGAGGACAATGGCAGCGTTGATAGCCAGCCTCTCACAGAACTCTCTCCGCGAAGCGCCAACCTCCAAGGCATCCGTCCCCAGCTTTCCACCCTTTGACAGGACGAAAGAGACCTGGGACGTCTACTTCGCTCGCCTCGGACAGCACTTTGAAGCTCATAGGGTGGTCTCTGACAATCGAAAGCGTGCGTTCCTGCTCTCGTGGATCGGTTCAGACACGTTCGAGCTACTGCAAAAGCTCTTCGCTGGCGAGGAGATAGCGAACGTCCCCTATGATTCACTGGTGGCGAAGCTCAGTGAATACTGGAAGACGAGCGTGCACGTTATGGCCGCACGATGTTTGTTCTATCGGCAGTGCCTACAGCCCGGTCAGACGTACGCCGAGTGGGTTGCGAATTTGCGTGGCATTGGCAAGGATTGCCAGTTTCTGTGCCCTGACGAGAAATGCGGCAAGTCTTATCTCGACGGTCTCATTCGGGACGTTATCGTAACGAACACGCCCGACGAACAGGTCCGCCTTGCAGCCTTGCAGCGGCCAAATCCTTCTTTGGCGCAGGTTATTGAGATTGCCGAAGCTCACGAGATCGCTACGAAAGCCATGGCGACAATCAAACAGCGCCCACCAGAAGTGATGGCGGAGGTTCAACAGGTTCGCATGACTGCTCGGACGGCTAAACGTCCAGGCAAAGATTCTGGCTTGCCGTCCTGCCCTCAATGTTTCCTTGGGCATAACAGGAAAGACTGTCGTTTCCGCCTAGCTGTGTGTCACAGATGCAAGCGTAAAGGACATATTGCAGCTGTGTGCGGAACTACGTCTGATGCTGATTCGCGTCCAGTTCGATCTACCGATCGACCAAAGAAGAAGGCACCGCGTCGGAACTTCCGCTCCAAGATAAATGAAGCAGCACGGCTTGTGTCACTCACGTCGACTAACAGAGAAGCGCACCGTTCAGAAAGTTCAGTGCATTCATGTTTTTCCTTGAGCGTCTCGGAAATGGCGAGCTTTCCGTCGGAATTATCGTTAACAAAGAGTCGACTCCCATACTGGCGCGAAAACCGGAAGATCTGGGTGTCCTTGGAAGTAAACGGTATCCCGCTGATTTTTCAGGTAGACACGGGCGCTACTTCGTCCATGGTTGGCCTCCGCGGGTGGCGGCAACTAGGGTCCCCGCCGTGCAGACCCACTAACCAGAAACTTTTCGCATATGGTGGTATCACAGTTCCGCTCAAGGGACAGGCGAATGTGCGCGTTATCCTGGGAGAACAGGCACGACAGCTGACCTTGCTAGTGACTGACTTGGAACAAGGCTCCAACCTGATGGGACTGGACTGGTTGGATGCGTTCGGCCTCCGTTTGTCACCCTATGACTCTACCTCTCTGATTGAGGAAGAGCAGATGGGAGCGGCTATTAAGGACATCAAATATAAACGCGGGACGCACCATAACAACGCTGATGCTCTATCTCGTCTACCGATAGGTCCAGACCCGGAGTTCGACAAAGAAGAAGCCCACTGGACTGAGTTGACGGACGCCGACCTAGACTCTGATCTCTTCCCCGTTGATCGATCTCAGGTAGCTGAGGCAACTGCAAGGGACCCAGTTCTGAAGCAAGTGCTACGTTTTGTAACGTCGGCATGGCCACTATCTGTCAAAGCAGTTGCAGAAGAAATACGGCCTTATTGGAACAAACGCCATGTGATCGGTTTTCAAAAAGGTGTCTTGCTTTACAAAACCGAATTCAATCGAGTCATTGTGCCCTTAGAACTGCAAGAAAAGGTCGTCGCGTTGCTCCATCAGGGACATTGGGGAATCGCGCGCATGAAACAAATTGCGCGTCGTTATTGTTGGTGGCCAACTCTCGATGCAGAAATAGGTAAAGTCGGGAGTCGTTGTTCTTCGTGCACCGCCGTTGCAGCGGATCCGCCCAGCGAGTATCAGCCGTGGCCCATCCCGAAGGACCCATGGGAAAGGGTACATATTGATTACGCTGGCCCGTTTTGGGGTCAAATGTGGTTGGTCTGCATAGACCCCTTGTCCAAGTTTCCATACGTCTCGCCTATGTCAAAGACGACTACAAGGGCAACTGTGCTAGCACTTCAAACCATTTTTGCGATTGAAGGACTTCCCCGAACAATTGTGTCCGATAACGCGCCGCAGCTGGTGGCATCGAGTTTTCAAGATTTCTGCAAAATGAACGGAATAGAGCATATCACGACAGCCCCCTTTCACCCTGCATCAAATGGCGTTGCTGAAAGATTTGTTCGCACCTTTAAAGATGCGATGAAGAAAGAAGCCAAGGCAGGTACTTGTAAGACAGAGGCACTCAAGAGGTTTCTCGTGACGTATAGGACTACGCCTGACCCGAGCACCGGGTTGTCTCCAGCGGAAGTCCTCCACGGCCGACAGCCAAGGACTTTGCTCGCGTTAATGCTGCCGTCAGACCTGCCTAAGGCCGACCCAAGAAGTCGCAGGACGCTCAGCAGCGGCAAAGGTCGCGAATTCGTAGAAGGCCAAATTGTAATGGTGAAAAACTTTGCTGCAGGCGACAGGTGGTTACGAGGAACTGTAGTCAAGCGACTCGGTAGCATGCTCTATCAGGTCACAACGGCAAATGGCCTGCTCAGGCGCCATCAAAATCAACTTCGTCGCATCGCGCCAAATTTGGGTCGGGAGGAGATGAAGTGTTTGACCCGCCTGAACATCACTTAGTGTGCTGGCTGCTCGCCAAAGCGTTTGCTGCGGTTGGCTTACGTTGGGCGAATCGTTTTGCAGCATACCGTAAAAACCAGTCTTACGCAGTGTTTCGTTTTCGTCGGCTGCGCTAGCGATATAGTTGTGTCTCTTTTCGATAGTAAACGTTTCGCGGGGCTTCAGACACAACAAAGACCCTTTGAACTGTCTGTGTGTACGGGAGAAAAAAGCACGATTGTAAAAGCGTTACATTTAGGTCACAAAGCGACAATAGGCGGCAGTGAGCGCCTGAAAACATATGAGAAATCGCTTAACACACAAAGCAATGCGCACAGGCGTAGTCTCGCCTAACACCACCGCAGCCAACTATTATTTATTCCGAAAAGTTATCACGATGCTAAGCAGCACATTTCAAATGCGACAGTTGGGCATCCGTTATGTGTGCTCAGGTAATTTCTCCATCTTCTACGGCGTTTTGACAGCGCCTACGAGATCGTTTCAAACTTTAACGGTAAAATAACTCCTTTAAATTTGTTTCGTGACAATGCTTTTGCCTATGAAAATTCCACCACTAGTACAGTAAGCAGCACATCCCTTGATTTCCTTTCCACGATTTTTTAAACTTACCTGTGAATCAGTAATAATTTTGTAGCTGACGTCATCCTTAGTGACAGCCGGTGAAGCCATTTTGGATGGCTGACGTTGTTGCGGCTGGTTGTGTTCCGCGTTTCAGCGTGTGAGCTATTATACTATGGTCTCATTCAGCGAAGATACTACGCCTGCTGACAACTGTTCCGGCTATTAGCCTATGACGACCTGTGCTGCCATGGGGCATTCGCGCCATTTGCCTCGCCCACTTCCTATGTTAAGTATTGATAGTTGCCGACGAAGAACAGAATGCCCATTCCCACTGCGAAAACTATTTCAAGCTTTCGTTTGACCGATGGTTGCACCATGCACGGTTGCAAGTGCGAAACCTTCGCTGCCACGCATTTATGAGGCAGCCTACATAACAGACTACGTAGCCATTGTCTGTCATTGATATCGCTTCGTGTCGCTGATAGTGCATGCATTTTGGCCGTTATCTGACAGCGACCAGCGTTTTACATCGTTATCAGCCGTTTTTCTACAACTTCCGGTTGGTCCAATGGTTGCTTTTTCGCGACCGACATTTTCAGTGCAGTCATAAGTGTGAACTGGATTGCAGCAAGCACTAGTCAGCTCTTTCGAGTGGTCGAGCTTAGCCTATGGCGGACGTTCAATGATATTTTCACTCACGTTATGATGTCTTTCAAGTCCAGTGGTGTTTAGAAGAAATGCGAAGCGGTCTACATTCCATCCAACATCTCTTTTTTTGGAAGGCTAATGTGTTGCTTTGGCGTTGCTGGAGCAGTTGATCCGCAGGTGTTTATTGCATCCTATAGCGTCAAGAGAACTGTCATCACTACTTACGCAATCGAGGGGTGCACAGATGTGTCGCTATTATGTTGAACACTGCCCCTGCTAACATTGAATCGTTACGAACATTCGTCTTAAAGTCTCAGAGGAGAGAAAGCGTGCAAGAACACCGCACCGCGCGAACCTATCTGTGACACCTTCAGAATGAGTACATTGCCTGAATTGTTGACCAACCCATATTTACGGCGCCGAATTGCCGCTGTCTTTCCACCAGTTACAAGTAACAGTTGGACATTCATAACGCACTTAGCGATCCCTTCACAGAACTTGTCCAGTGATATTATTGGTTTGCTAACCAAAAGGAAAATCCAGCGGTGCCAAGCGAAAGAAGCCTTTTGTTGTCATCAGAGCTGGTACGATATGCAGTTGGTGTCACTGTTGGCAGCGTAAGACATTTGCGAGCACTCTGGTGTGCTGTGATTGGCGCTGTGGACAGTATTGCTTGCATCTCCCGTCGCTAAGGAGTCAGACAGAGCAGTCACCAACTTCGTTCTTAAAAAGAAATGTCGGATAAAATCAGTCACGCATCCAACAACGGTATACGAATTTTCACAGATGCGCTCCTCTACCGCGCTCATACCCTTACTATATTGAAGATTTGCTGCACCAAAGATTATGGGTTTTTTCCTATTTGGTCGTTTGAGCGACCGCCAGCTAATCAGCCGCTGTGGAAAGCTTGTTCTCTGAGCATGATTCGGAATGTCAACTGTGTTAGAGAACCTCATCGCTAAGAAGCTACAGCCAATTAGCGAGTTGGTTAAGCGCGCCGAAACAGTTTTGAATAGTTTACGATATCCAACTGATTCCGTTTTGAAGGATTTACGCCTCAATGTCCAGCCGGATGACTTGCTACATCCGTTCGCACGGACAGTAATGTGAGACACGAGCTTCCACGCGGTAAAGGCGGTAAGGGGAAAAAGATATGAATGAATATTTGTGCCTAAAGCGACGGAAGTGTGTATCATCTGCTGGCTTCCAGAACAAGTTTCGAATGGTGCAGATGTTTTTCCTCCGTGAACTCCTCACTGAGGATTGCCAAGCGACCAGCACTGAATATGCTTCTGAAAGACGCCGATGACGGATAATGATATCAGGACGGCACAGTCGACGTATCTTCTGTGCTCGTCCGTAACAGTGGTGAATGATATGAAATGCGCGTTCGTCTGTTTTTTATGATATTATGCAGATGGCGCAATAACTGTTAGCAGATAAAAAATATTTTAATGATATCTGGCTCACATCAGCGGCTGACCTGTGTTCGTCGGTTGCCTACTCATACTTTTCGATTTCACATGCAACTGCGCCGCAGGATCAGGATGCACTTGGTCTGCATAACGATATGGATTGCCACCACAAGGCGGTGGGCATTTTGGTTTCCTTCAGTTGGACAATGACCCTAAGACAAACAAGCGAGTAGTACTGGTCGTGTCTGTTTGGCTGGAGAGATATTAAATTCCATTTGTCCAAGCCTGCGGCTCCAAGTTTGAGTTGAATGATACTCGTTGAAAACAAGAGCGCTTCTCCTCCGTGCTCATTTGAAATGCGGCCACAGCAGCTCCCCCTTCTACGATATCATATAAAGGCGGTTGAGCCTGTGTGGCCCTTCCCTCGATACAGGAGCTATGAGGTACTGTTGGTCTCACACAGTACTACTGAAGATGATATAAAATGGTATTCTTTTCGAGCTGTTCAACGTCTTTTCGAAGCGAGAAAGAGTACGGTGATGATCACTAATTTCAGAGTCTCCATGACTGACGGCCAGGGCAGCTCCCGCTTATACGATATCAAATAAAGGTGGCTGTAGCTTGTGCAGACCCTCCCCTAAATTCTGGGGAATGGAGACACTGCTGGTCTCACAACTTGCTATTCGCAATGATATAAATCATTTTTTTTATGCTGTTCAGTGGCTTTTTGAAGTGGTGTTTACCATCTATGGAGTGTCTATGACTGCGCATCGCGTGCGTAGTTGCAGTCGTTCCTATAACCGAACTTGAATTTGGCGGTGATGATATTTCTTAGAGGCATTTGCCTCCTTGCTTTCCGTACTAACGCCAAACGTTGAATAATAATTCAAAGATATACCAAGCTTCCAGGTAGCTTATGAAGGGCGCTTTTACTGTCGAATCGTTACTACCTCTCGCCTGGACTACACTGCTGGTCCAGCTAGTACGTCAATTTAAGTTGTGTTGAGCCAGTAATATGGAGGCGCTGAATGATGGACTTTGATTTGCATAGCACAATATCCGGTGGGGAAAATGCATTTGTTTCGTTTTCATAGAAAGCACCAGAAAAATCTTGAAGCTATTGCTGGTGGTGCTGATGCTTTCTACGGTATGCAATGAAAAGTGCGCCTTAGGTCGACGCCTGTCAGCCTGAATGGAGTGTACACTAATTTAAACTGGATAATAGTGGCCTGTACAGCACTGGTGGCAGTTGTATCGAAAGTTTGTTTTTATGATACTCACGTTTATGCTTTGTCCCTTTTGAGTATTTTGCAACGCTATGTGACGAAAAATGTTGTCCATCCATGTGGCTTATCATTCTCTACTATGTTGGCTTCCTATTATTTCTTCAGGTGATTGAAAGTTTTGCTCGTTGCTGAAATAAACTTTTTGAGTAACAGCAGTGTTGTATTGCTTTTTCCTGTTTTGCCGGTGAAATAACGAGTTGCCGCACTGTAACGTAGCATTGAAAATGTGCATGGAAATAGGGTAGAGCAGCGATATACGCTGAAACTAGCAGACTTTCTTACCTTGGTCAGATCAAGCGAAATGCACGCTAGCACATACGACGCGTGAATGACCATCAATGGACTGTTTTATATTTGCCCACTTTGCAGTGAAGAAAGAATTAATAAGTATTTGCAAAACAATAAGGGGAGTTCTGGTGCTCTGAATCATTTCAGTTTTCTTGCCGAAATCGTCCTCGACGCCGAAACCTTATTTGAGAAAAAAGTTTCCGAACAGAACGGTTCTAGTTTATTGCATTTCATTTGCGGGAACTCGTTCATTAGGCAGTTTTATTTATTGAGAGCGGAAACTGAACGTTATGTGAGCATGTCGTTACCAGTGTAGAGGAGGTCAGTAAATATCAGCCTTCCGAAAAAACCCTACGGTTTTGAAAGCTTCAATGGCTAAGAAAAAAGGTTTTTCATCTGTCATCGACAGGTGATCAACACCACGATGGAAACTGCAAGTTGAGTAAATGCTTTTATCCTAACTGCTTACATGGGTTTATCGGTCAGCGACTTTCTTGGAGTGTCATTTTAGCCGCTTTCTACTTTTGATCAGAGTTGAACAAATTACGGGGAACATTGTATCTACAAGCCTCATGGTGACCGTAACGAACGAAATTTTGGTTTTGTTTCGCAGAGATCCCTAAAGAACCTACCATAATTCCTAAACTCAGGTTCTTTTTCAAAAATCTTGCAATCTTATTTTTCTTAAACCGTAGCCTGGGCCGAAAAAAAATTTTTTCATCCTGGCTTGGGTTTAGGTAAGACAACAGCAGGATTGGCAACGCTGTTCTAGCAAGTAAGCTACTTTTCAAGGGCTGCGGTAGGTTGTCTGCGGGAGTCCAAGAAACTAAATTTATAAATGCCGAAAACAAATAAGCTTTCACTGGCAATCCGCAAACTGTTGGTAGAAACGTAGGCAAATTGACAGCCAAAAAGGTTTATCATCACCTGGAAAACGTCGCACACAAGCTGCAGATTAAGCGATCTTAAGTTGCAACTGGTGAAAGAATTCTGTATTAGGCTATGTATAAAGAGCGTTTAAGCTTAAGCAATGATATAACAGAACGGCCGTTAAAAATTATGATGTCGATGGTCGTCCTGTGCCTGATTTTCTTGTCCGCCATCTTTTCTGTGTTTCCTAAATGTGGCAGAGCTCTGATTCGCAACGACTTATTAAAGATATCCCAACGACAACGATCGACAATCGACAACTTGTTCGGTACCACGAACTACGCACGCTGCCCACCTTGGCTTGTCATTGCTCTTATACACTCTTAAGGTCAACACGGGGCTGATCATAACAACAACAGGTGGCACCCAGCTATAGAAGGGAAAAACGCCTCGTCACAAGATAACAGCAGCTGCGGAATCCTGACCGCTGACCCTTAATTACCCGATGCTGGACTTGTTATTCGGCACACTAAATTTAAGTTGAAGCGTAAGCCTGCTATTAAGACTTTAGCTTAGATAGGCACGGAACAAAATGGGGGTTTTAAATGAAAGAACTTGCATTTTACTTGTAGGCTTTTAGGGTGGTAGGTCCTTTTTAGGGCTCTGGAAATAAGACCAGTTTTACGTAATTTGAAGCGCTCGCATGCAGAATTTCATCTCACTCAGATTCAGTACTGACTACGGGACCGGTCGCGCCCCAAAGCGTTGCCAGCCTTTAAAGCACATAAATAGTTTGTGCTGCACAATGATACGATGCCTAATGATGTAAGCCAACCTCCACATCTTCACAGATTTATCAGAAAACGTATAAATGATTTTCACACAGTTAGCCAAGATTTATTAAGTGATAAACTTTGATGTGAAGATGTTTTCGCCTGTCGAAATTTTAGACGTAGACGACGACGCTTCCGCAAACACCTTTGCCTGTATAAAGCAGCAACAACGAGCAGGCCGAGAAGGCTCTTTTCAAAGTTTCAACGAGACAAAAGGGCCTTTGAGCACTTCTTATCGATTCATTGATGCCACGTCTCAACGTGTCTTTATCACGACTATTTGAGCTGTTTGTTTGTACAGGAAAAATAAAGCTCTGTTGTAAAAGCGATACGTTTATGTCACAAAGCGGCAATACGCGGCAGTGAGCGCATGAAAACATGTGCGAAATCGCTTCATACGCAAAGCAATGCGCGCAGGCGGAGTCTCGCTACGAAGGGTAAATCTTTAATTGATGTCAAAAGACTGGCTATCGTCAGTCAGATGATCATGCTTTTTTCATGAAACTTTGCAGGAAACATGTGCAGAAAAACAGGTTTTTGTGCGGCAGGTTACAGGTCCTACGTTTAGTTCTCAGAGGACCAATTGGACTCGGCAGAATTTGTTCAGCCGTTCTCATATTTATCTGCGCATACCGCATTTGACCACTGCAGCCTCTGATGTAAGACATTTCTTCAGTCGCAATTACGCTACAATTTACACTGCAACGAAAAAGATTAAAGTAGGAAGCTAAAAATTGCGCTTCAAAAGACTCATGTTCCTATTGTAGTACACAAAGTTAACATTAACTTTATGCGAACAGCAATAAACTAAATTAAGGCTGTTTTCCATCAGACGCGCGGGATTATTGCAGGTTGAAATGCGGTCACGTTTTCTTATACCAAGTAACCCAAGACAGCCTAGCATTCAGCCTAAAATTGATTCCTCGCGGCCCGAGCGACGGTAGCCATCGAATGCCCAGTAAGCTCTGTGCTGCAGACACTTGCCTCCTTGGACTAACTGAACTTAATTTTACTTCCATCTACAGTACTTAAAGGGTTCCTTGGAAAGGACTAACGAGAAAGAAAACAGTATAATATTAACGTGTCATACTACAATTTAACTGCACTGAAAGTTTGCATAAAAATGTCGCTGGTCACCCACCTGCACGCCTTGAGGCCAAATAATGTGAGCTGAAGCATATTTCACGTTTGGGAAGGGCAGTACCTTTTATAGTAGTTTCTCACGTGAAAACTATGGAACTTTACGTGCGCTTTGGCATAGGCTACATTTTCGCAGTAAACTGACTGCCGTAATCTTCGAATAAAAACTGCGCATCAGCAATAAGGACTTTTGAACAAACTGCTCCCTGAAATGTAGCTTTTAAAGAATAAAGTAAGCCCTGTTATGTTACAAAGCTTACAAGCTATAAGAGCAACTGATTCCAACAAGGTGCTAGATCATTGAACAGAACTCTATGCGTAACAAAATGTCAACTTTGATGTGCAGGTACGGGGAATTCAATTCTTGGGGGTACCCTCAATTAGCCCATTTCATTAGTAACCGAAAAGGCCGACTAGAAATGGTTTCTATCTGGTCGCTGCAAGCACGTAAAGCTAGCTGCTTGTGAATAGTTGACGTGTGGTAGCCGGTTTCCAGATTCTGCGGTTATTGTTCAGTTGTGTTACTTTTTTTACGCGGCAGAGTAAGCTGAAATCGAGAGTTCTCAAGCTCTGAACTCTTTTTCAACGTGGACGTTTGCTTTCTTAAAAAGCGAAGCCAGTTATTCAACTTTTTCTTACGATTAACCGATCACACTTACAGAAATGGTGGTAGCCGTGACGATCTGCTATAATGGTATCGTCAGCAGTGCCGAAGATTTTGGGAAAAATAAAAGCGTTACGATTGTTGCATATGATGATTTTCATCATTGTGACGCTCATCTATGATGCGCTTGCTTTTTCTTAGGCGTATCATTCGTCATGTGAACAAACGATTCCAAAACTAATAAGCATAGCCTCAAATGGCACGTCAAAGGATTTTTATAAGGTTAAAGCAAAGTTGATGCGCAGGTAACATTAACAAAAGACCTGCACACACTTTGAACTAAGGTATTGACTGACTGATAAAGTTTCATACTTCATTTCTTCTCTCTGTAGACGTGAAGAGTGGCGGCTTAGCAAAGCCTTCTCTTGTGACACTTTACCGAGAGTTAGAAGAGCACGATATGTGAAACACTGGCTCAGATAATATGCGTCGACGATATGTACCGAGAAGCTTTGCGCAGAGCATTGCAAGCTGGAAGTCGCATCAATGATATGGGCCAACAAAATTGGTCTGACGGAAGATATTCGTTAAGAAGAAATGATCGGAGAGAAAGCAGTCTATGGATGGAGAGCAGAAAGCATTTTTACATTTGCAATGACTGTAAGAGAGTGCTGTGTCCATGGGAGTACTGGTTGTGTGCAGTATGGCTGCATAAAACCAATGTTTATCATAAGAATGATATAAGGCATCCAAAATGGGAACTGCTATAAAGATATTAAAGATATGATACAAGAGAGTTATACAGATGCTGACGATGCGATACGTTCGGCCTTAGTGCTCGAAAAGAGAGCACTTTGCTAACATACAAAAAGACGCTTGCAGCAGTACGGCAAAGCGTGGCGCACACATGCATGCAAAGAAGCTGCAAGTCTGTTGAAGCTGTCACCATGAACTGACGCAGCCAGTCATCCAATAAAAAATTGCCTCTCAAATACGAGTTGCAGATTCACATGCTGCAGTAACTTCGTCTTATCTTTTCGGTATGAATCTCCACTATTAGTCCGCTTTTCTCATTCACCTTCTGTGGTTTCGTTGACTGAAATAAAATATGTTATCACATAATGTATTCCAGTGGTTCGTTCATTACCTCGCAACCGTCTTCTTTTATGAATGTTTTTCTAAAAAAACCTATTGTTCTTTTTGGCTTCTGTGGTAGTAAATCAAGCGAACATTCCTATCTGAGAGCATACAGTGTAGTGTACGTTCCAGTTAAAATTACTTTTTGACTTGTAGCAGCTGAACACACCCGTGAATTATGTTTAGTTGGTTCCCACTTGTTCTTTAGCGGTATTAGAAAATTTCGTATTTATTACAAATTTCCCATTGTTCATCATAAATGTTTCTGCGAAGCGTTCGGCCTGAAACTTTGCCCGCCTTGAGCGCAAACAACCAAGCATGGAAAACTGTCACAAAACCTCTCTTTGCATTCGGCAGGATTGGCTGGTGAAGAGATTAACTGAGAACGACTGCATAAAGACTGCTATGAACTGACAGTGGCAAGCTGGAGTTAACTTCGATGAGCAAAGCATCTACTCGACAGCAAACCACGTCGACTGGTAATACGGAAAAGCTTTTCACCAGCCAATCCTGGTGAGGGAGAAGAGAGCTTCTGCTCTATCTGTGTTTGTTTGGTTGTTGGCGCTGAAGGCGGCCCACGATTGGGCCTAGGAGCTCCGCAGAAAACTTTCAGATGAAAAACAGGATATCCGCAATAAAAGGGAAAAGAAGCTGCCAATTATTTGCAATAATTAACTGAGTGGAAAGCTCTATTGACCAAGAAAACCAAGCATGGCTATTACGCACTTTATTTAAAAGTATATCTGAGGGACTGTAGTCCATAAACGGTAAAAGGCAATCCAAAACACGATACACAAAGGACTGACGCCCTTTAAAGACAATGAAGTACTCGTCCAAGGTCTCCATGATTTAACAAATGGAAGTAGTGTCAGGCTCTGAATGCTACAATTAAGATTGCAACGAAAAACACTAGAATGGGAAGCTGAAAATCGAGCTTCATCCTCCGCATGTTTCTGTGATACATTGAATTAAAGTTAAGTTTACCAACAGGAAATAAACTAAGTTGAGGTTCCTTTCAATTAGACGCGCGGGAATACTGAAGGTTGACCAACAGTCACGTTTTCTTGTACCAAGAAACCCCAGGCAGCCTAAGCTAAAACTTAAAATTATTTCCCCGCGACCTGAGCGGCGGTAAGCTTAAAATGACCAGTAAGTTTCGTTTGAAAAACAGGCGCTTACTCGGACTAATTGAGCTTGGTTTTACTTCCACCTACAATACTTTAGCGCGTCTAACAGAAACGACTTATGAGAAAGAAAAGAGTATAATGAAAAACTTTATTACGGATAGATGCTCGTTTTTATGTGTGAAAAACTCCAGAGCTATCGGGTCAATCGAGACCCGTCTTCAGCGGTCTTAAATTAAAACCAAGTATTCAGAAAAGAGTATAATATTAATTTGCTTTACCAGAATTTAACTGCCCTGAAGGTTTGCATAAGAATCTCGCTGGCCAACTGGCCACAGGCGCGGAGGCCAAATAATGAGAGCTGAAGCATATTTTACGTTTGGTAAGCACAGTACGTTCCGTAGTAATTCTCATGCGAAAATTATGGACCTTCACGTGCTCTTTGGCATAGCCTACATTTTCAAAGTAAACTGACTGCAGTAATTTTCGAATAAAAACTGCGCATCAGTAATAGCGACTTTTGAACAAACTACTCCCCTGAAATGTAGCTTTTAAAGAATAAAGTAAGCCCTGTTATGTTACAAAGCTTACAAGCTATAAGAGCAACTGATTCCAACAAGGTGGTAAAACATTGAACAGAACTTTAAACGCAACAAAATGTCAACTTTGATGTGCCGGTACGGCGAATTCAATTCTTGGGGGTACCGTCAATTAGCCCATTTCATTAGTAACCGAAAAGGCCGACTAGAAATGGTTTCTATCTGGTCGCTGCAAGCATGTACAGCTAGCTGCTTGTGAATAGTTGACGTGTGATAGCCGGTTTCCAGATTCTGCAGTTACTGTTCAGTTGTGTTACTTTGTTTACGCGGTAGAGCAAGCTGAGATAAAGAGTTCTCAAGTTCTGAACTCTTTTTCAACGTGGACGTTTGCTTTTTTTTAAAGCGAAGCCAGTTATTCAACTTTTTCTTACGATTAGCCGATCACACTTACAGAAATGGTGGTAGCCGTGACGATCTGCTATAATGGTATCGTCAGCAGTGCCGAAGATTTTGGGAAAAATAAAAGAGTTACGATTGTTGCATATGATGATTTTTATCATTGTGACGCTCATCTATGATGCGCTTGCTTTTTCTTAGGCGTATCATTCGTCATGTGAACAAACGATTCCAAAACTAATAAGCATAGCCTCAAATGGCACGTCAAAGGATTTTTATAAGGTTAAAGCAAAGTTGATGCGCAGGTAACATTAACAAAGACCTGCACACACTTTGAACTAAGGTGTTGACTGGCTGATAAAGTTTCATACTTCATTTCTTCTCTCTGTAGACGTGAAGAGTGGCGGCTTAGCAAAGCCTTCTCTTGTGACACTTTACCGAGAGTGAGAAGAGCACGATATGTGAAACACTGGCTCAGATAATATGCGTCGACGATATGTACCGAGAAGCTTTGCGCAGAGCATTGCAAGCTGGAAGTCGCATCAATGATATGGGCCAACAAAATTGGTCTGACGGAAGATATTCGTTAAGAAGAAATGATCGGAGAGAAAGCAGTCTATGGATGGAGAGCAGAAAGCATTTTTACATTTGCAATGACTGTAAGAGAGTGCTGTGTCCATGGGAGTACTGGTTGTGTGCAGTATGGCTGCATAAAACCAATGTTTATCATAAGAATGATATAAGGCATCCAAAATGGGAACTGCTATAAAGATATTAAAGATATGATACAAGAGAGTTATACAGATGCTGACGATGCGATACGTTCGGCCTTAGTGCTCGAAAAGAGAGCACTTTGCTAACATACAAAAAGACGCTTGCAGCAGTACGGCGAAGCGTGGAGCACACATGCATGCAAAGAAGCTGCAAGTCTGTTGAAGCTGTTACCATGAACTGACGCAGCCAGTCATCCAATAAAAAATGGCCTCTCAAATACGAGTTGCAGATTCACATGCTGCAGTAACTTCGTCTTATCTTTTCGATATGAATCTCCACTATTAGTCCGCTTTTCTCATTCACCTTCTGTGGTTTCGTTGACTGAAATAAAATATGTTATCACATAATGTATTTCAGTGGTTCGTTCATTACCTCGCAACCGTCTTCTTTTATGACTGTTTTTCTAAAAAAACCTATTGTTCTTTTTGGCTTCTGTGCTAGTAAATAAAGCGAACATATTTATCTGGGAGCGTACAGTGTAGTGTACGTTCCAGCTAAAATTACGTTTTGACTTGCAGCAGCTGGACACAGCTGTGAATTATGTTTAGTTGGTTTCCACTTGTTCTTTCGCGTTATTAGAGAATTTTTTTCATTTATTACAAATTTCCCACTGTTCATCTTAAATGTTTCTGCGAAGCGTTCGGCCTGAAACTTTGGCCGCCTTGAACGCAAACAACCAAGCATGCAAAACTGTCGCAAAACCTCTCTTTGCATTCGCCAGGATTGGCTGGTGAAGAGCTTAACTGAGAATGACTGCGTAGAGACTGCTCTGAGGTAACTGTGGCCAGCTGGAGTTAACTTCGATGAGCAAAGCATCCACTCAACAGGATACCCCATCGTTTGGTAATACGAAAAAGCTTTTCACCAGCCAAACCTGGCGAAGGCAAAGAGAGCTTTTGCTATAGCTTTGTTTGTTTGGCTGTTTGCGCTGAAGGTGGCCCAAGGTTGGGGCTAGAAGCTCCGCAGAAAACTTTCAGATGGAAAACAGGAAACCCGTAATAAAAGGGAAAAGAAGCTGCCAATTATTTGCAATAATTAACTGAGCCGAAAGCTCTATTGGTCAAGAAATCCCAGCATGGCTGTTACGCACTTTACGTAAAAGTGTATCTGAAAAGCTGTAGTCTTTAAACAGAAAAAAGCAATCGAAAAAGCGATAGACGAAGGATTGACGCCCTTTGAAGACAAGAAAGTATTCGTCCAAGGTCTCTATGATTTATGAAATGGAAGTAGCCAGAGGCTCTGTATGCTAGAAATAATACTGCAACGAAAAAGACTAGAGTGGGAAGTTACAAAGGGAGCTTCACATGCCTCATGTTCCTGTTGTCATACATAGAGTTAACATTAAGTTTACCAACAGGAAATAAACTAAGTTGAGGTTCCTTTCCATTAGACGCGCGGGAATACTGGAGGTTGACCAACAGTCACGTTCTCTTGTACCAAGAAGCCATAGGCAGCCTAAGCTTAAACTTAAAACTATCTCCCCGCGGCCTGAGCGGCGGTAAGCTTAAAATGACTAGTAAGTTTCATTTGAGAAACAGGCGCTTACTTGAACTAACGGAACCTGATTTTACTCAGAAGTAGAGTGCTTAAACGCGTCTAACGGAAACGACTAATGAGAAAGAAAAGAGTATAATATTAATGTACCTTATCAGAATTTAGCTGCCCTGAATGTTTGCATAAAAATCTCGCTGGTCAACGAAGCGAAGGCGTCGGAGCCAAATAATGGGAGCTTAAGCATGTTTTACGTGTGGTAAGGACAGTACGTTTCGCAGTAGTTTCTCGTGTGAAAACTATGGAACTCTTCTGTGCGCTTCGGCATAAGCTGCATTTTCAAGGTAAACTTACTGCCGTAATCTTGGAATAAAAACTGCGCATCATTAATAGCGACTTTTGAACATACTACACCCCTGAAATGTAGCTTTTAAAGAATAAAATAAGCGCCTTCATGCTACATATTTTATAAGCTATAAAAGGAACTGGTTCCAACGAGGTGCTAAAATATTGAGCAGAACTTTGAACGCAACAATATGTCAACTTCGATGTGCAGGTATGGCGCATTTAATTGGTGCTACCACTTCAAACTGACGCTTGCAATAGGCGATGCAGGCTGTTGATTAGTTCATTTGTCTAACGCATAGTTTCTCAACCTTTTTTGCTCCAAGGCCCCCTGGGTCTTATCAGGGGCCACCAGGGCCCCCCCCCCTAGGCCTTGTCAGGGCCCACCGTTGACTGGGACAATGTCCTGCCGCATTATCCTACAAGGTCTCTTCCAGGGCCCCCCTAAGATCTCCCAGGACTCTCAGGGGCCACAGTACCCACGCTGAGAAACACGGGTTTAGAATAATCAAGTCATACTGTTGTCTTCTGTTTTGATTTTCAAGTACGATAAGCCTATACAGCCGTCAGTTGCTATGTAAGCATTCAAATCACAAAAAGAGTTGTATTTTTAAACAAAGGCTAAAGACTCTTGTACGAAGGCGATAGAGAATCACACAGCTGCAAGATTTTGCTGCATGATTTCGAAACACTGCCTTTTCAGTATTAAACAAGCTGAAAGCGCAAAAAGGTAAATTAAAATTTACATAACCGTCGCGAACTCGTATACACTTCATGCGAACAACCAAGAAGAACCCAATTATTGTTAGATAGACGACGATTTGCACTTTGTCAATTTTGCCAGCGATCATCGTTTATTCGCCGTTAAATTCCTTATATCCTGTCGCGTAACAAAATGACGCCTTTCTATTAATATGGAGTTTTGTTGACTCATTTATTCATTCAGAATTCAAGCATCCGACGACTCTGACGAAAGGCAACCAAAATCCTAAAACCAACTGACCCTGACGATCTCTTCACGTGGATGTATGAATATCCCGCTCTATTTGTCAACCGTTTTGGTAGCCACTGCATAGTCGAAACAAACTTCCAATTGTGTATGCTATTATTTCGCTGGCTGACGTTATGAAGAGTTTTTTTCCAGGCAAAAACCTTTCTATGGAATCTTAGCCTAATGCGCGTAGACGCGCGCGTATTTTCGAATCCGTTAAGAAATTTTTAAAAGTGTTTCAAGTTTTCGCGTCTTCTACCGCACCTTAATGCATCATCATTCATAGGCAGCTTTAAGGCGTCGACTGCTGCCCTGTTCACCCTCCAGCAGCCTTTCATGAATTCATAGCTAATGTTGCCCGATTTCAGCAGTTGATCATTCAATACTTCTTCGTACCTTTAATCCATTTCCAATGCGTCTGCTCACATTTCAATGAACTTTGAGCGTTCACTTAAATTACAAACTGCTGTAGTTAATCGTTTCCATCAAAGCCCTTCGTTTTATTGTCAAGCATTGATGCTTAGTAATCTCTATATAAAATCTTCCCCTTAAGATTCGAGTCAAAATAACCGCAGCAAAACCACCTATTGCTTACTGAACTTGCTTCCCATCCAGCGGCCCCATTTAATAGCTGCAAAGATGTAAAACTACCTTTTCGCGCACAATTTTCAATTTCATTTTGGCTAAATCGTCCGCCCAAAAAAGCTGGCACCTTACCGCTCATCAATTGTTTTCCCACACCAGAAGAACACATCTGCGCTCTTCGGAGAATAACAACTCCTCCACCACCTCACTGACGACGGAAGTAAAACGTTCCGAAAGCTTTAGACATTAAAAAAGTTGAGTGTATTGATATCTGTACATTTTGATTCTTCTTTTTCTTTTTTCTCTCTCTTCTAACGGGTGTGTTATTCAAAATAAAATTTTTGCGGTTTTTTCTACCCGTTCGTTAATGAAAAACGTTTATTCCAAACGTCTATCCTGCGGAGCTTTCGGGCCACGCCGGGGCCCGTCATCAGCGCTAAGTGCGCCGCCGTCAGGTCGGTCATTATGTTAGCAGGCCGCTCCTTCCGACCGACCGTGGCGGGAACCTCAGCCGTCAGGTCGATCCGATCTGTACATTTTCTTAATAACGGCTCATCCATCCGTTGGTAGAGCAGTTGTTTTAGTTTAATCACAGATAACAGCACAACGAAAAAACGGGAAAAGCCTTAGAAGACCTTACAACCATGAAAACACAGCCCGTTACAAAACACCGCGTTTTCAAGTGTACGTGGTTGATGGAAAAGCGTTTATTCGGCTGGCCCGACTGGTTTTACTCTTCGGCTGAGAGGGCACTTGTTCAACTTAATCGCAGCGAGAGAAACTTACATTGTCTGTGGTCAGTTTCAATTTTACTACAGAGTAAAATCGGACAGCAGATGTACCTCCACAGTGATGCGTATGAATGGATGGTAAGTATACTGATGTGTTGTTTCCATTTCCGCATTGCCGATTGATTAGTCATAATCTATGTGTAATAAACAAGTGCTCATGTGACCACGGCAGTCACGAGGAAGGTCACCGAAGTTAGCCGTGGCCAAACTGACCAATCATTTAACTTCGACAATTAGGGAAGCACGTGGCAAACAGACAATTATGCAATGCCCCAAAGTATTTACTCAGAGAAAAGGTATATAAAGTGGTCATTGCTAGTGGTGGCGGTCAGTGTGGATACTGTGCCGGTGTCGTCCGGTTGCGTCTCTCTCTCTCTCTCTCCTTCGTAGTTCGTTTTGTCGTGTATTCATCAGGACATCCAATACATTCTTCTCTAATGAAGCATGGAAAGTAGCTCACCAATTACACTATGTACACGACGTTCAACCACTTTTCACTTGCCCATACCGTGGAAGCAGAAGCTTATATACGACGCTATACCTGGCATCCATTTCAAGAAAGGAATCGACCTTGGTGCTCCGAGCTCGCCTTTTCTGAGAAACAACTCAAAATTTACTTAGCAGTATACTTGCTATTCAGAAAGCGTCTGGGAGAAGTTATGGAATGCTCCTTTAAAGCGCTTAACGCTGAGGTGTTGTTTGAAATGGCCAAAGTTTCAGTGGTGGTCTGTGTGCGGAAAAATATATGCAACCTTAGGAAGACCTCAGCTGCCTACGTTGTTTGATTAAGCTGATTCGCTAGAGCGTTCAACATTTCACGCCACGAAACGAAGAGGAGCTTTCCTCGTGACCTCTATTTGACCTCATTGTAGTACTGAGCAGTTATGATCACATGATGGTCTGTAATGATAAACACCGTCTGGTTAACTTCACTTCCGGCGTTACTACACTGCGTCATTTTTTCCGTTGATGATTAGTTGAACATTTGTTAGTGGTCGCCCATTTGGATGTGTTAATGTTATTCTGTTGAACAAAAGAACCATGCTTATTATGAGCAGAGCACAGTGCACGTGTCTGGTTTGCTGCCGTCTTTCAATTCCGTGCAGTCAACGCAGGTCTGTCTATGAAATTGCAGTGAACATCTATTGCAACAGTGACGTTAGTATGCATTCAAATTGGTGTTACGTTGAACTCCACTCAACGGTCTCCATAATGGCTGAATCTAAATTATTGGTGCTACTCGGAGGTATAATACTGTTATTTTTCGTCGTCGCCATTGATTGGTTTGACTGTTTCGCCACGTTTGCTCGCGTCGTTCAACTTTTGATCTATAAGAAAGACACACCGTTTCTTATGTTGGATGTATAGAATTCTGTACGACCTACATGGACTTTAACTGACTATCTTCGTTCACTTTGCTTCAAAATAGCAGCTAGTTTGAAGTCGTTTCGCTTTCACAAAGGCTTGTTTGCACGTACGTAGGAATACTTTTGAATTCTTCGCCATTTGCGTGTGGTAATCATCCTGGAATATGATCACAGCGGAGCTGAGATCTATGAAGCATATGCGTCTAGGCTTAAGCTGCAAAGCTTTCCTCTGCATAGTGCAGTTGGTGGTGGCTTAGCCGGCAAGAGTACGAACTGTCGTTTGTCAAGGAAGATTAAAATTCTGTGTGGTTAAGTACCTGTCTTCCGAAAGGTCGAAGCAGAGTGATTTTCTTTAGGGTACGTGTAGAGTAATGACTTGTGTCTTGTATGACTTTTGACTATTTCAGTACATCAGAGCGTTTGTAGTACCTGCGTTTTCACAAGTGTAACTTTCTGCCATTCACCGCTGTCCTCAGCTGATGGTATACTTCAACGGACGACCAGACGAGGCACCGTCAGGTACATATGTCGTAGGGGAAATCAATCACGCACGTGCGACAGAAACAGGCGCATTGTCCCTGCCGCTGTTGGCATTTACGACTAATCCTTTCGGATTACTGAAATTGTTCACTGCGATCAACCTTATCACGGAAGCGATTGTTTCAATGATAATTCGCGCTTATTTGTGCGTTAAGTTTTGATTCTTCTGTAGTACATGCACGAAGCCTTAGTGTGAGATGCAGAAGCAGTGAAAAGTGGAGAGTAATCACAGTTCAGTGAACCTAGACATAGTGATGTCTCTTCTTTGGGTTCTGCGACTAATAGTACAGGGACATTTGGCAGGAAAGTATTAGCGTCTTTGTGGTGATCATCTTTTGCATGGGATATTGTTCCATGTTGAACTGTTGCTCCGTCGCATTGCTCCTGAGGAGAGTAGCAACTTGTGGAACGCATGCTTGTTGTGACTGGAACTGAGAATCGTGCCAATGGAAGAAAATTGCGGAATTTTAAACATTAGGAAAGCTGAAATAGTTTCTGAGGATGGTTGCTTCTGTTAGTCGCCGTGACGTGATCAGTTTGTACAGACCGTTAGCTAATTATCTAGGTGTTCCTTGGTAAAATCGTCTGGTGAGCTTAATTTCTTGCACACTTACGAAATGACTTAATGTCTTCACCTGCCTTCTACAAAAAGAGTGCTCAAATCGTTCCTTTTTTCCAGCTTAATGAAACAGTGTTGTGTTTCTATGGCTACTCGCCATGATTTGGGATTGCCTGTGAGATTCTGCGTAACATTATTAAGAATGGGTCGACAACAAGCTGAAAATTGAGCGCTGCAATGTTTGTGGTAGCAGTGAATGCTTTTTCGTTGAAGTATCCCATGTAAGCAATGGTTCTTAGTGAAGCGTATGTTGGCGGTATTTGGCTTTCTGAGTCGAACACTTGTGCTTTCTCAGAGTTCTCCTTAGGAGAGCGGCAAATTGTTACATCAAAAATTTTCTTCGAAGAAAAAATTGCGGATGAGAAGGAAGACTGTTAGAGTTACCTCAGTAGACACATTGAAGTAGTGTATACAGCTGTTTGCGGCTGATTCACTTTTCCGTGTCTACTCATCATAAAGACCTGAAGAATGTTGATGTCGTGATCGGTAAGTTTGTGAAAATGTATTCCGTGACCCATAGTTTCCATTTTCTTTGTTGTTACAGGACGCTGTTGTTTACGATATAGTCATGGATCGTTTGGTATGTTTATGGTCTGCAGCAGGCTCCAAAGACAGCACCCGGAAGTTTTCATATATTCAGTGGGAATTCATGTGCGCATAAGAAGATCGCTCCTTGTCACCCGACTGCTGCTCAAGCGATCGTTTCATTACAAGTGTTGCTTGCAGCTATGATTCACCTCAGCGGAAATTTTAAAACAGTCGGCTGCCGGTCAAGGAATTGTGACAGCAGTTATTTAGTTAATCAGTGGTAGCCCTTCCTACACCTGTTTTTTTGGATGAAGGTCTGAAAGCAAAATGATGCACACTGGAAAGTTACAGCTGCTGACTTTGCATAGGTAGTTAAAGTTTCGCGTTGAACGGCATAAAGAGTTTCCATTCCTTAACTGCAGTGGTTGAAGTGCGCTTTATCCATCGTGAAGGTGTGTGAGTGGAATCAGTTTTGGACATTTTTCTTTCAACTTTGTTCTGTGATTGGAGGGAGAGATTGTTGTAAGGATTTTCCGCTTTCATGAAAATGGTATATGGTTTGGCAAAAATTACTTCTGGTGTTTCTGATTTGTGGAAGTGGAAGCGCTAGGTTTACGATTAAAGCGTCCCTTGACTAGCTGGCCCACTTTCAGCCGTTCAAGTTGAGTTCACACTGTTCAGTGGGGTTCGCTGCTCTTCAAACAATAGCTCGGGTTAGAGACAGAAAGTTCGTTGCTGGAGATTCAAGCTGTGTTATGGACCTTTGACTTCGGATGAAAGCGTAAGTTTCACTGTTTTGTTGCGTTTGCTTGCGTCGCTCAGTTTTTAATGCATAAGAAAGACACACCGACTATTGTTGGATGTGCAAAGTGTTGTACGACGTACATGCATTTTGTTGACCATCTTAGAGCACTATGCTTAACAATAGCAGCCAGTTTGCAATCCTTTCACTTTCAGAATGGCCTGTTTGTACTTATGTCCTAATACTTTTGAATTATTCTCCATTTGCGTGTCCTGGGCATCCTGGAATATATGCGCAGCAAGGCTCGGATTGATAAGACATGTATCAAGGCTTAAGATGCAGAACTTTCGTCTACCTGTTGCAGTTAGTGGCTGCTTATTCGACACGTATAAGTGTGCTCAGATTGCTTCACTAGTGTTGCTGGTGTGAGTACATTTTGTACCACGAATGGAGACGAAAGATGCGCTCACGTTGGTACATTGCTCTCTGTGGCCAGCGTATAGTCTTTCACGTGCCTACTTTTGGCGTTTCTGTTTCATGGAAATGACCCTGAACATCGGAAGAACTGGGAAAATGGCCTTCAGATTCACAATTTCTCGAAGCTAAATGCTTTACTGCGGACGAATTGCGTCACTCTAAGCGCCTGTGTGAACTTCAAGCTCGCTGTAGACACGTTGAAATCCTTTTTTTAATATGCAGTGCATAGCGGAGTGAAGGAAACGAACTGTCGATATTCAAGGGAATCTGAAATTGAATGTTGTTAAATTTATATGTCTTCTAAAAGGTTGAAGCGAAGTAATTTCCTTTTAGGTACATATACAGTAACGACTTGTGTCCTGTATGGGTTTTGACTGTTTCAATGCATCAGTCCGTTGGTAGCACTTGTGTACTAACAAACGCAACTTTCTGCTTCTCACTATGGTTCTTAGCTCACAATATACCTCAACGAATGACCGGATGAGGCACCGCCATGTACGTATGTCTTAGGGAAGATCAATCACCCAGGTGCAGGGGAAATTGATGCTTTGTTCCAGGCGCTGTTTCCAGTCATAGCTAAGGGTAATAATGGGTGCCTCAAATTGTTCATCGTGGTCAAGAGATTGTCTTGATGATATTTCCCACTTGGCCGTCCATTAAGGTTTGATTCTTCTGTCATACATGCGCGGAGCCTTACTAATGCAGAGGCAATGTGAAGTGTAGAGAAATCACAGAGCGCTATACGTAAAGTTACTGAAGTCTGCTCTTTCAGATTTTGCAACTTATACTGGCGGCAGATTTGGCACGAAAGTGTTAGCCTCGTTGACGTGATCATTTTTGACTGACTAAACACTGTTCGACGTTGATCGGTTGCTCTTTTACGTTACTACTGACGGGCGTATCCGCTTGTGGAATCCATGCTTGTGTTGACCGGAACCATGAATTCTGCCCATGTGAAAAAATTCTTGAACTTTAAATATTAAGAAAGCTTATGTGCTTTCTTGAAAGTGGTTGCTTCTGTTAATAGCTCTGGCGTGACCAGTCTGTACAGGACGTTAGCTAACCATGTAAGGATTTATTGCCGAAATCATCTGGGGAGCTCCATTTGTTGCGTGCTTACGAAATCAGTTAATGTCTTGTCCATCAAAAGAGAGCTTATGTGGAGAAAAAAGGAAGGTTGCCCAAGTCTTTGAACAACCTAGAAGTCTTGGAGGAGTTATTAAGCTTTCACAGAAGTGTTCGCAGGTGGGGCACTACCATTCCACGAAGATTAAATTCTGCAAGCGCTTAGACTTGTCGAATGCAGGAAAGTCAGCTGGAGGACAAACTTGTTTCAGCCATCTCGCCAGCTTCCGTTGTCTAACAAAGAAGCAAAAAATACGGTCGTCTTGTCGGTGTATGCTGCTTCCTGATGAGTTGTTAAATGTTTACAGAAATGTTCGTAAGCAGGACATCGGTACCTCACGGCGATTAAATTACGATGGCTAAATGCTCCCTGCAAGTGCCTGAACTGGTCGAATGTTTATTGGGCCTTCAAAAAGTAAGACGGCGGACAAATGGCGAAACCTTTTCAAGTTCTCGCTTTCTGTAAAGAAGGATGTTTTCATGATGAGCAATCGCTTCCAGTCGCGAAAACATATTTCTCTTTCTCCTTTGGGAGCTTTCACTTTTTCTTTGATCCTCCGACTCGTGAATGAATACATTCAGTGCTGCGTCTTGCAGCTGCTTGAATTTCCGCGGCTTTACATTCTACAACCTTGTAAAATCTTTAGAGAGTATGGTTTCGTTGCAGGTACGTATGTAAAAGTGTATGATATCTCATATTTCATACAGTTTCTGAATGTTTTGGTCTTACAGGTTGCCGTGCTTTGTGATACGACGACCGCGGCAAGATAACAGTAATCGTTAGAACATGTATTCGTGAAGCTACGAATAGCTCAAACGGGAGCACTGTGTCTATTGGGCCTTCAAGTAAGTCAGAAAACGTACAAAAGACAAAACGTTTCAAGTTCTTATATTCAGTAAGAGAGCGCGTTATCGTGATGATCCGTCGCATTTTCTCCTTCGAGACCTTTCACTTTTTTCATGATTCCCTGCAGTCGTAAATGAGTGCTGCGTCATGCAGCTGCTAGAATTTTCATTAAATTTCCAGAGCTTCGCATTTTGTAATCGTCTGAAATTTTTAGAGTACAGGTAAGTGTTGTAAAAGTGCATATTTTCATGACAGTCAAGGGGGCAGTGGCCTAAACGAACTTTGTTTTCTCCTTTAGTACCCTTCACTTTTTCGTGATTGGTTGGTTATTTGCTTCTCGGTTATTTGAACCTTAATCTGAACTAGTCAGTTATTTTCAAAAAGATTGTTAGTGTATGTAAGTAAAGAGTGATAATGATTAGCCCAGTGACGGCGGCGCTGATTGTTCAAGTCTAGGTCAATTCTGATTAGTTAGTTTCCTGTTAATGCCCATCATCCATTCAATCAAAACTGTCTTGTCTCTAGTTCATAGCGAAAACTGATCAGCTGCCGATTAGCGCGTGTTTTACAGCATTGCGTAGGCTATGAAAAATGAATCGTATTGAATAGATTTATTGAACATCTGTTACAACTAGTGCATGTAAAAAACAGATGAATAGATTGCAGAAGAGGATAAACATGGTGCATGATTTAGCGAATAGTAATTGCACGGGACAAAACGACTAAGCTAAGAATGGTAAGGTCATTGTCTGGCAGTTCATCGTCTTCTGTGTCGTGCAACAGGGTAAAAAAGAGCACTTTCAGAAAGATTTCATAACGGTTTCCGACTTTAGTTTGCTCCATGCTTTTATTATGAGCTGGCACAGCACAGCAAACTGAGCGATGGCGCTCGCATTCGTCCGCCGGCTGTGTACGTTTTCAGCCCGTTTGCCATCCATTCTTTCCACTCTTTTCGAATGTAGTCTTTAAAGCACTTATTAATGCAAACATCTAGCGGTTGCAGGACTGGTGTAAGCCCTCCAGGGATTACGGTTGTTTCTATTTTATATTCGTTTAAATGTGATTCTATTGTTTGTGCTGCGTCACTTCGGAATGAGTCCCGAACCAATAAGCTTCTGTTGTTACCATGCCCAGACTTTTTCTCCAGATGCCGTCAATTCACAAGCTCACACCTGTTCATCCATCCAGCCATTCTCATAAAAGTGAACAAAGGCGCCAGAAGGAAAATCTTCCTTTGGCCTTCTTTTTCTCTTAAATATGACCATGGGCTTCAGCTTCATTCCATTAGCTACGCAAAACAGCATCACCTTGAAGTGAGTTCTTTCATGGCCCTTCACTACAATAAACTTTGTGCCTTTACTATCCATGGTTCTATTGCCAATCATATGGAAAAATATTGGCGCGTCATCTATATTACTGATGTTACCCAATGAAAACTCATTTCCTCTTGTCAATTTCCGGCTTTGCCTGGAAATACAATTTCGTGAGATAGAACACACTTTTATTTCTTCTGTAAAACAGCGTTTCGACTTTTGCTTATTTGGAGATCGCACGCTACGCTTCTTCAGAAAAGATACGTGTAAATGTACCGCCGGAAGTTACACAGCTTATCCTCGAAATCCACGGGCCTTTTTCGCGCAATTTTTGTCGTCTGTCTCAGGACGAGGTCCTTCCTTTTCACGAAACTGCTGCACCATCCAGCCGTTACTGTAAAGGCGTAGGATAAGTATGGGTTGCAGTGGGCCCAGTTCAACGATTCATCTTTCTATCTGTCCATTTGATGATACAGGCGCTCTGTCACTGTTCTCGTACTCACTCTGCTAAACTGTTCTCCAGTTCTGACCAGGAGGGGATGCCTGAGCGTCTTGCGCATTGTTTCTTCAACATCTTCTTCAAGGCCTCTTCCTGTTTCCTCCAATTTATCACCATCTTCCGGTTAATGCGATGCTTCCTGGCAGCCTGTGCATTGTTGCTTTCTTTTGCCATCACGACGACTTCCAACTTGAACCCAGCTTTGTATCTTCTCCTCCCCATTGCTCGCATGCAGAATAGGCCGAGTAAAACTGAAAAATTCCTTCGTTAAGGAAACTTATTCTTCCTTAGTCACATGGTTTCTTCAGTTGCCACTGAGAGCGCGGTAACAGAGCGGCACGCGATAAAGTTTACATGTATCGTTTTTAAAGACGCGTAGCGTGCGATCTGCAAATAAGCAAAAGTCGGAGCGGTGTTTTACAGAAGAAATGAAACTGCTCTATCTCAGGAAATTGTTTCCAGCTATGTCAGAAAACTGACAAGAAGAAATGAGTTTCCATTGCGCAGCATCGGTAACATGGATGAAAGGTCAATATTTTTCGCTGTAATTTGCAATAGAACAATGGATGGTAAAGGCACAAAGTTTATTGTAGTGAAAGGCACTAGCAATGAAAGTACCTACTTCACGGTGGTGCTATCGTGCCTAGCTAATGGAATGAAGCTGAAGCCTGTGGTGATATTTAAGAGGAAATGAAGGCCAAAGGAGGCGCCTTTGTCCGCTTTCATGAGAACGGTTGGATGGATCAACAAGGTGTGAGATTGTGGATTGACAACATCTGGAGAAAAAGGCCTTGGCATAGCAGCAACAGAATCATACTGGTGTAGGACTCATTCCGACGTCACTTGGCAGAAACAATAAAATCACATTTAAAGGAATATAAAATAGAAACAGCCGTAATCCTCGGTGGGCTTACATCAGTTCTACAACCGCTGAACGTTTGCATTAATAAGATCTTTAAAGACTTTATTATGCGAGAACAGTGGAAAGAATGTATAACTAAAGGGCAGAAGAGGTACATAGCTGGCAGATAAATGTGAGCAGCATCGGTCAATTTGCTCTGCCAGTTCGTAATGAAAGCATGGAGCAAGGTAAAGACGTCAACCATTATGAAGTCTTCCCAAAAGTGCCCCATTTCTACTCTGTTTGACGGCACAGAAGACGATGCACTGCCAGAGAGTGATGAAGACCATTCCTAGCTTATTCGTTTTGGCCAGTGCAATTAATATTCACTGCATGCGCTATGTTTATCCGCTTCTACGATCTATTCATCTGTGTTTTGCCAGCAACAGTTGTAATAGACATCCAATAAACCTACTCAATACGATTCGTCGTACATAGCTGATGCAGTGCTGCAGAACGCGTTTATCGGGCAACTGGTCAGTTTTCGAGTTGAACTTGAGGTAAGACAGTCTCGATTTAATGGATGACTGGCATTAACCAGTAAGAATTGATGCAGAGTTGAGCAACCAGCGTCGCCGTCACTGTGCCAATGATTATCACCTCATACTTATGTGACACAGTCCTTTTCTTTCCCTTTAGAGTTCTTTTCTTTTATCTACTGTAATCATTTTCTTTTGAATTTTCAGCTTCCCGCAGACCTGCACACCTGCTTTTTTTAACTTACAGAACCCCCACCTTACCCGCTTTTCCTTAACCTACTGCACCCTCCAGCTTACCTGCTTTTCTTTAACCTAGCTAGCCCCCCTCTAAGTTCAAAACGGTCTCCCCGCCGGCGCAGTTACTCTCTTTCCTCCTCACTTTGCTCCTAAGACTTAGTAACTGCATACCATTTCCATATATTTGAGGTGCATACTCAAAACGCCTGCTGACAACACATCTTACATTCTGACATCAACCCAAACATAAACCCATACCCAACCTCGCCAAGCAACAAGCACAAATAGATATCGCACGAAGATATGCCGCTTAAGAAGGATATAACCACTACTGGATCTAGTTCATTCTAAGTACTAAACCTTGCGAATCCAACATAAGGAGTCCGAACAGTAAATAGTCCTTGTCATAACGTTTCCACTGGTACAAGTACTTGCTGAAAGCGCCAGATTGGCTTAACATCCATAATGTGTAATCCAATACACTTAGGTATCTTCCATGGCAGGCGTTACAGACAGTGAGAAACAGAAGAAAACTGACTCTACTCTTGTCTGATAACTCCGTTTCAGAAGAACTAATGATACTTTGTGTAACCACGCAAAGCAACTAACATAGATAGATATCGCACGAAGGTATGCCGCTTAAGAAGGGTATAACCACTGCTGGATCTAGTTCATTCCGTGTGTAATTCCAGCATGTGTAACTGCAGTATGTACGGGATATCACAAAGGCAATTCCAGCGTGTGTAACTGCACTGTAACTCTACTATGCACGGGATGTCACAAAGGGAATTCCGGCGTGTGTAACTGCACCGTAACTGCAGTATGTACAGGATATCACAAAGGGAATTCCAGCGTATGTCACTGCACTGTAACTCGATTATGCACAGGATATCACAACGGGAATTCCAGCGTGTGTAACTGCAGTATGCACGGAATATCACAAAGGAAATTCCAGCGTGTGTAGCTGCACTGTAACTCCATTTTGCACGGGATACCACAACGGGAATTCCAGTGTGTGTAACTGCAGTATGCACGGAATATCACAAAGGAAATTCCAGCGTATGCCACTGCACTGTAACTCCATTATGCACGGGATATCACAACGGGAATTCCAGCGTGTGTAACTGCAGTATGCACGGAATATCACAAAGGGAATTCCAGCTGTGTAATTCCAGCGTGTGTAACTGCACTATAACTTCATTATGCACGGGATATCACAAAAAGAATTCCAGCGTATGTCACTGCACTGTAACTCCATTATTCACGGGATATCACAAAGAGAATTCCAGCGTGCGTAACTGCAACTCCACATTGGCACTTACAGTGATGTAAGTCATCCACAGTAAAGCATTTTAGCTACAACAAACTATTGATGACAAGGCCAATCTCATAGTTTTTGCTATTTCCAGAGTGGTTTCCATGAAACAGAAATGCTGAAGGCAGATATGTGAAACAAGAAACGCTGTCAAGGGAAAGCAAAACTCCCACACAACCGTATATTTCCTCTTCATCTGTCGCACAAAATGTAGTGACACTTGCAACACCGCGGAAGCAATCTGAGCACACGTACTCATGTGCCCATAGTAGGCAGTAGCTGCACAGTGTCGAGGAAAGCTTCTGAGCTTAAGCATACACACATGTACTTCATCAATCAAAGCTTTGCTGCGCTTATGATGCAGACTGGCTTTCTTGCCATCAGACATAGACCACGTGGAGACAAGAGTCACTTTCTTAACGAACATAAAGCACTATAGCGTTGAAAGTGGAGTGCCCGACGATGTTATGCGCATCAGCAGTGTTTCAGTGCTGCGATCACGATAGTGAAGAAGACAGTCGCAGTGGAAAGCTGTTGGGTGTCTGTCATGACGTACCATAACGATGCTTAACTGTGCTCAAATGCGTTGAACAATACGTACGCCATGCGCAAGCCGGTGTCACCTGCTTTTCTTTTTTCCTACACGCATTTCTTCATTGTCCACCGCTGAAGCTGTGAAGTTTTCCGTTGTAATTTCAACAATCCAAGTGCACGGACTAATGTACTTGCTTTCGCAAAGATTCTTTGAGGCCAGGCAAAATCGTCGGAAACATCCGTCTAAGCAAAGAGCATCTCCTGTTGGTAGAAGAGAATAAAACCGGGGCAACAGTGCACCTTTTTTAGAGAACTCTTTTGTATCCAGTCATCTAGAGATCCAATTCAGTTCACATGTGATCATCATGTAAACATGAGAAGACACTTCACTATGAGATGTGATCATGAGGAACATGTGACCATCATGTGATCATAACTGCTCAATACAACAATGAGGTCAAATAGAGTTCATGAGGAAAGATCACCGCTTCGTGGCGTGAAATGTTGTACGCTTTTGCAAATCAGCTTTATCAAACAACGTAGTTAGCTGAGGTCGCCGTAACGTCCCATATATTTTTCCGCACACAGAGCAGCACTGCAACTTTGGCCACTTTAAACAACATCTGAGCGTTAAGCGCTTTAATGCAGCATTCCATGACTTCTCCCAAACGTTTTCCGAATAGCAAGTGAACTGCTAAGTAAATTGTGACTTGTTTCTCAGAAAAGGCGAATTAAGAGCACCAAGGTCGATTCGTTTCTTGAAATGGATCCAAGGTATAGCGTCGTATATAAGCTTCTGCTTCCAAGGTATGGGCAAGTGAAAAGTGGTTGAACGTCGTGTACATAGTGTAATTGGTGAGCTACTTTCCATGCTTCATTAGAGAAGAATGTATTGGATGTCCTCATGAATACACGACAAAACGAACTACGAAGGAGAGAGAGAGAGAGAGAGAGACGCAACCGGACGACACCGGCACAGTATCCACACTGACCGCCACCACCAGCAATGACCCCTTTATATACCTTTTCTCTGAGTAAATACCTCGGGACATTGCATAATTGCCTGTTTGCCACGTGCTTCCCTAATTGCCGAAGTAAAATGATTGGTCAGTTTGGCCACGGCTAACTTCCGGTGACCTTTCTCGTGACTGCCGTGGTCACATGAGCTTGTTTGCCACGCGCGTCCCTAATTGTCGAAGTTAAATGATTGGTCAGTTTGGCCACGGCTAACTTCGGTGACCTTTCTCGTGACTGCCGTGGTCACATGAGCACTTGTTTATTGCACATAGATTATGACTAATCAATCGGCAATGCGGAAATGGGAACAACACATGAGTATACTTACCATCCATTCACACGCATCACTGTGGGGGTACATCTGCTGTCCGATTTTAACCTGCAGTAAAATTGAAATTGACCACAGACAATGGAAGTTTTTCTCGCTGCGATTAAATTGAACAAGTGCCCTCTCAGCCGGAGAGTAAAGACAGTAGGGACAGTCAAATAAACGCTTTTGCACCAACCAAGTATGTCAAAATTTCTACGATGGAAACGGGCACAGTCACAAGTCAATGTAATTTACGAACGGAGGCAGAGTCATCGCAACCAAGGTGCAGTCGCAATTCAGAACTGAATGCGAAATGCCGCACCTCCGCTTGCTCCATGCAAGTGCAATTACCATTAACGGATTGTGAGGTTACATCTCTTGTTTACGCGGTAAATAGAAAGCATTGCAAAATAATGCATAATGTGCTAGGATATAGCATAACTTCTTAAGTAGATACTCGAAATTAATTTAAAATATATCAATTAAGGAACTGGTTGGATCCTCTTTCTCACCGGAAATTTGAAAGCTCTTCAATTGTCCCTTTTGGAACAATGCTATCTGTATCCTATGGGAGATGTTTCACTTTGTTTTTGAATTAATCAGTCTGGCTTCAGCAAACTTACTGATGGATCACCACCATCTGTCTGTTTAATGTGAGATACCCTACCCTAAGTCCCACTTTAGCTTTGCCATTTCTTGCTGACCATTGCCAGCAAGCAGAGCGGCTTACCGTTTACACTTATTTAGTACGGTTTTGCTTAGCTGTTACTGCAAACTAATCTGAATAGCGCGCCTTACGATTGTGTTCCTATTAAAAACTATCTAAGCCTTTTACGGGTCCGCATGTACACTTCAAAGGTGCCACATTTATCCGCTGTTCAAGCAAAGAAGCATAAACTTCTGTACTCAGCTGAAACATAGCCAATACGCAAATCAGTAAACATGATTAACAATTTGGCACAGCTGGGAACTTCTCTATTTTTTGCCGCCTTGCCTTAACAGCTAACTGGATTTTATCTGTTTAAGATATGCTTTTATAGTTTCAATCAATGAATGATCCGCTAAGACCTTGCTGAAAACTTTTTCGCTATTTTTGTTTGGGCTAAAATCGTAAGTAGACCGAAACGTCGGTATGTCAACATTTGGAAAAGTTGAAATCCTGAATTCGTCAGTCTTTCCAGCTGTCTCTAAACTTCAAATCATTCCGGCTTTCGTCTATTCAGACGTCCAAGTTTTCAGGTTAAGAGTTTAACCCTGTGTAGTGAATTCAAAGGGACGGTGTTCATGTGATAGAAGCAGCACCAGAACGGCGGTGGTCATTCGCCCGCTTTCATTCAGCTCTTTGTCTGCTAATGGTTTGTCTCCCACTTGTTGTCGCGTGCAGCCGTCAATAGTAGTTAGTCAGTCAATTGTTTCAGTGTTCGCGATTCGTCCTAATCGTACGTTGCAGCTTGTTTTTAGTTTTAATTCATTTCTTTTGGTTTGCTGAGTTTGCCATAGGCCATGAAAGCTGAAAATTCTGGTCATAGTTATGTTCACAGGAAAAGCACCGCGTTAACAGATTTTGTCCACGTTTTTTGGTAGCATCGATTTTCAAGTACCTAGTTTAAGTTTCTTCTTTCCGGTCGTCCTATTGAGCAAAATTATACAGGCGTCCGCGCTAAATTGGTCCATATGAGGCGACTTTTATACTCACTGTAGTTGCTCACAATTTCTGGTATCTAAAAATGCCTTTATTAGGGGTGACATTGAGATTGGCTTTTATTTACCTTTCCCAGCTAACGAACTTGATGACAGTTTGTCCATTCTCTTGCTATTCATTTTTTCATACTTCAATGAACCTCTAAAGCAGTGTTTCTCAACGTGGGCCCTGGGAGATTTTAGGGGAGCCCTGGAAGCCAGGGGACCCCGGAGGGGGCCCTGGAGAATAATGCGGCAGGACATTGTCCCGATAAGTGGTGGGCCCTTACAAGGATTAGGGGGCCCTGACAAGGCCTAGGGAAGCCCTGAGGCAAAAAAGGTTGAGAAACTGTGCTCTAAAGCTAAACATCACGCAGAACCATCAGTTTTTGAATCTTGCTTTGTCATCCTTCAGTTGCACTGTTAGTTCTGCACTTCCCGTTGAGCAGTGAGGTGTAATTCTTCCATGTTTCTGGTGGCAAGTTTGGACGTTCGAGACATCTACTGTTTCAGCCACGGAAGTACATCTTCTCAACATAGTCTTTCCCAAACACGTCGCTGACTACGGAACAAGAGCATTTGCAAAATGTGGGATTACATTATTCTGAATTTTTCTCTATTAATATGCTGATTCATTCGTTGGTATGGCATTTTGTAGTTTACTTACAAGTGAGCTGGACTGACCAAAGCCGGGAGCTGAAGATGAATTATACATAGCATGTTTATATTTAATCGGAAGTAGCTGCTGCTCTTACCCTATCGACCGGTTCTGTGAAAATGGTTAGCTTATCGTATATCTGAGTCATCAGGAATGGTTGGCCAAATCAGGGTTGCAACCTTTTTGAATGCTGAGTTCTCGATACTTCGATCTATCCACGGTTTTGTCCAAATCGGGATTTCGATTTATTAACGATTTGGCCAGGTGTGAAAATGCTATTACCGGTAGATGTTGTATTATTGTTTTTAAATATAAACAAAGTTTGGAAGTAACACCTGTTATGCTGGAAACAAAGGTCTTAACAGGATCCCTTGTTTGTGGGTGTCCTTAGTACAAATTATGCCCCGAACGGTACGCGCAAAAACGTAATGCTTCTTCAGCTACACATGCGTCCGCCCAGGTCGATTGCCACAGACCTACTTTGCAGCCACTTTACAGGGGCCCGTATCGCGTTATCGAGCGTGCGCCCAAGTTCCACCTCCTCAAGCTCTGAGTGGAGTCGACACTGTCCCAGCCGATAAGCTGAAATGAACATTCCTTTTAGCCCCGTTGCCTGAAACGAGCCAGCAATCTTCTGACGACTATCCTATGCTATCCACTTCCGACGCGCAGCGCCTCCCTTCCTCTCCGGCCACTACTCCTTCTGACCGAATGCCTCATCCTCCAAAATTGAAGAAGCATACCAGTGTTTCTCAAGCGGAAGGCCATTTGGGCCCCCTAAGAAGGCTTCCGAATCTCTGGGTCCCCTATTCTAATTGGCCAATTTCAGCGCACTGATAAGCTGAAATGATTGCAACGCTAGAAGGTCAACTATATCTGTACAGATTTATTTCTGCAAGCTGTTTTTCGAGAATTCAGGGTCAGCTGCTTGGCTCGTCCAGATGCGATCGAGCTAGCCTGTCGATGTTGGGCTCGACCGAGGCAACTCGCAGACAGAGATCGCCGCGGATGACTATTTGTAGCTGATTGCGTTTCTTGGTCATTAGGTCCGTAACGATACTAAATGCGCGCTCCACTAGATTCGATGAGGGAAGAAGAATCAGTAAATGTTTTACCACATCCCACACGCCAGGACGCAACTCCGGGACTTCTTTCTGCAGCCAAAACTGTTGATAACCCTGTAATAAACAGGCCTTCAGCTCTACGTTCGACTGCAACTCCAGCAGCTCTTCTTGCAGCGACGTCTCTTGCAAAACTGGAGCGAGCGTAGGAGAAAAGCAACTGTACAGACAAAGCGTTTGCGGAAAACGCGTGAGCAACACGCAATTCCCTGTCCGTAACGCCAACACGCGCTAATCGCTAGTTGAATCGTAAAGCAGGTGCAAATATATCACAAAAACTATGGCGCATTCTGATAAGGCGGGCAGGTATTCTCTGATGTGAATCGTGTGCTTTACGTTCAATGCTTCTCAGCAGAAAGCTTCCCTTGCTCAACCCTACGCCGGAAAGGTAACGATGTCAAACCTGCGATCCCTTCTGGCGTGTGTTCTGAATGGTCATTTTCACGAGTGGTGATTGGTTCATGTGGTGGACTGGGGAGTAGCCGGCACCACGTATAGCATGCAACGTTATCTTAACTAGTACGCACAGTATCCATCTCAGTGAAGCGTCTGTGAAGTAAAACAGGCACATTTACGCTGAGCAGGAAGATATCCTTGCTCAACCAGCCCTTGCGCAGCTAATGGACGTGTGCAGGGCGTGGGAGATGACCGTGGCGTAATATTCAACATGAACCTGCTTGCTTTTCTTTCGGCTACTGTGCGCAGGTTCTAGAAAGACCATTCTTTTATAATTCCGTCTTCGCGCCGCTCGAAACTGTCCAGATGAGTCGGAACATCTCTTTTTATACTATAGATCATAGGTTCTCAAAGTGGGCGATATCGCCCCCTGGGGGGCGATGAGAGAGCACAGGGGGCGATGGGAACCTCGTGCGGGGGTGCTGGGAATCACATAAGAGGAACTCTGGCGGAATTATCCCTAGCGCAGGAAGGTTCTCAAAGAGACCTTCGTAAGAAGGGTCTTTCTTAAATCGCCCTCTCCAGAAGTGGCTTCGGCAACTTCAAAGAGGTCAAGTGGGGATGAAGGGCGCAATGGAACAATGGCGTTTTTCTTAGCTCAACTCCGGCAGAAGTGGAGGCGGCAAATTCAAAAGCATTATGGCACAAGAGGCGGCAAGTTATGGGTTGCTGTAGAAAAGTTTTTTATTGCGTTTCCATCATCTTATCTAGCGGAATGCGGATTCAGCGCGGTTACGGAGCTGTTAAGCAGCAAGAGAAGTTGGCTAGATATAGTGAATCGAGGCGACCTTAGACTGATGATGACAAAGATGCAGCCAAACATAGACAACTTGCTCGTCCTGCATCAAGCACACCCATCACATTGAGTAGTTTTCGTTCATGCGCAGTCGCAAACTTGCGTTATAGTTTCTTTTGCATCTCTTCCCCTAAGCGTTTTCACTTCAATCTGGTTTGTTGTCACTACAATTCTGTTTGGTGTGGGTAAAAAGACAAATTGACGCACATTGTTTTTTTCGGGAAAGGCTAATGAATGCTTCTTCTTTATGTGACTTTATGTTCTGAAAAATGTGAGAGGAGATATGAAAGGCAAGCAGAAATTTTCCCATCATGAAATGGTTGGTGGAAAAGCAGGAGTGGTATAGTACGTCTTTCATGTGACGAGGAGTAGAAGTCTTTTCTGCAAAACTTTCTCTTGAGTAGTGGTATTGCAAAACATTTCCCACCGGGGGCGACAGAGGGAAAAGTTTGAGAACCTAATGACCTCCGGGCTACGCAACGTCTTACCTTCCAGCCAATCAGCGGGACCAAAATTGACCAATCAGAATTGGGGGGCACTAGCGCTCGAGAACGTTCACAGGGGGGCGATGGAGCAAAAAGTTTGAGAACCTATGCTATAGATGCTTAGTAATGATGACCATAAAACTGCACAATGGAAGCCGCGTATTGATGACCACTAAGCACGCTTCTCAGTGCGCACTCGATCCGCAACCGAAGAGAATGTGCCAGAAGGACTTTTTTCACCTAAGACGTATAAAGGAGGCGCTTTACGTCAAAAGCAACTCCACCATCAACCACGACACTGGGTGGCAGTTATTAAGGTATTGGCTCCGCTAATTAATAAATTCTAATGCTGCACCCTACCCAACTAATGACATACCCATTTTTCCCATGTGCTATTTATCCCCCTTACCGAATAAACAGCTCGCTTCCACCGCTGACGACGGAACAATAACAGGTATACAATTTGTTCTGTTTTTTTTTAACAATTTGCTCATGCATTCGTTGGTAGGGAGTTTCGAAGTTTATTTACAGATACATCAAACAGGCCAAACCCGTGAACCAAAAGACCAACTGTGAAACTACCTAAGCCTGTTTAAAGACACCCCGTGTTTCGAAGCGACCATATTTATTCCCTATCTTAGTCAGAAAAAATGCATTCACAAAAAACGTGATAACTCATTTTCCGCTGCTATTCTGATTGTTGAGGACGTCGTTAAGGAAATTGCCAATAAAGATATCTTATTGATGACGTTGTTTTCCGACTAAGGTAATGTGATACAGCAGCGAAATTTTAAAAAAACGCGAAGCAGCATGACTGAAAGGATTAACCCAAAAGTAGGGATGTTTTCAGCTACTCTGCTCTAACATACAATAATCTGATGAAATGCAGGTACTTCATTCAATTAACGAACAAGACGCCGAAACTAAGCGCTGCATTGTCTGATAAACCTTCACTCGTTACCAGCGGCTAAACTATTTAATTGGACTGGTATTGTTTTGTGCTTATAACCGGCATGACTCCAAGATGCATTTAATGTCACGTTCTTGCCGTTTTTTGACAGCTGGCTAACTACAACGCAGAACTTGTTTAAACGCCCGTTGAACTAGCAATACGGTGCGCAACAATAAACCAGGTGCACCTGGTCGCAAGAACTACGTATTTTTTCGTTTAGGCACTTCGTTTGTTGTTGACGGGACGTATCCGTATTTCTTTGTTTAGGATTTGAACTGCTAAATGTTTGCTGGTTGGAAAACCCATAAGACGCAAAATTGTAGATGCCACTGTTTCTAGAAGATAGCATGATCAACCTTCGCAACCTGCGTTCCTACAGTGTGCTATAAAACAATCCGAAATTATCCTTGAGTCATACAAAAAGCTTTTTGTAGCGCGGGGGTGCGTTCCTGTAAAGATGCCGCTAGTTCGCGTAAAGAGGTAAAAGATGTAAAAAAAGTTGAAACTCAAAATCGCCAGATTTCATTCTTAGCAAACACTTTGATGGGCAGGACGATTCCACAAATGTCTAATTTTTTTAAATACATTTTTGTCGCGTTAAGCAAGGATTAAACAGCACGTCAGAGCTGCTTCTCGCGGTCGCCTTAAAGGGAGATACTCACATGAAAAGCATTGCTGCCATCAATCATGACATTAAGAGAGCATGCATTAAATGAGCAAAAACTGATATATGCTCGTCATTGAACCTCAAGAGCAGATAAAAACGTAGATTTCAGCACTACGAGCTTCCCAGCCACTGCCCTTTAAATGGAAAGAAGCAAGTGAAATTTAGAGCCCAAACGGAACTGTTTTGTTCCGGAGGCTTAAGCTTAACCTGTTCTTCATATCGCAGTTGCAGGTTAAGCTGCTTTTACAGCTTACTGAAAGAAACGCGGAATGTGATTTTGCTTTTTCCTAAGCATCATACAATACTTAAGCTCTTTCCACAGATTCAGGTAAAGAGGAAATAATATGGCTGAAAAAATCTCACGCCGGCACTCTTAAACGTAAGTTTTAGACGCGTCATTGCGGGTTGATTACCCCTGAATCGTAATCGAACATGGAATTCACAAAAGGGGTACGGTAGACCGATGGCGCAGGGCTAAAAACCGAATAATACTAATAATAATAAATCAGTGCTAAAGTAGGATAGGCAAAGTATAAAGAATAAAGTAAAATTTAAGATCTAACTTTCACTTGAGCGTTCTGCATGCAAAATGAAACACTTGTACTAATCTTGCGACAGACAGAGGCGTATTGATAACAATCGATCGATAATTTGGTTTTCGACCTTAAGTGAGGTAACTTTAAACCGTTAGTGCGCCAGAAATCAGTAATTCATTCTCGGTAGGCTCATGAATTTTCGGTAAGCTAATGAAATAATTAGAAGGATACCTCTGAGTAATGACATGGTGCAAAGAAGGACCGACGAAATGATCAACGACGTAGAACACAGTTTATGCGTCTTCTTGAGAGCAACGCATTTTTCGTTGCAGATTGATGAATTGATCTTACCTAACAATGAAGCATTATTATTAGGTTGTGCCTGATTCGTAATGGATGAAACCCTAGTACAGGAACTGCTGTTTGCTACACAGTTGGAGACAGATACCAAAGGAGAGACCATATTTTATGCTGTAGAAAACTTTTTCAAGGATAAAAACGTCGTTATGCCGAAAACATAGTTTCTGTGGCAGCCGATGCAGCACCGTCGATGGTGGGCTGCTACCGCGGCTTTCTCGCACATTTGAAGCAGCTCGTTCCTGGCCTTTTAGCGGTTCATTACGTCCTTTACCGACAGCCTTTAGCCGCAAGACGCCTGAGCGAACGATTAAGCCGCTCACTCCAATTTGTTATTACAGCAGTTAATACCATAAAAAGTAAATCGCTGAATGACAGATTATTCAGACAGCTGTGTGAACAGAATGATCAAGATTTCAATCGCCTGTTACTTCACACTGAAGTTCGCTGGTTGTCAAAGGGTGCTTGTTTAACCCGCTTCTACAGTCTCTTTGACACAATTCTAGAACTTTTGTGGTGTGTGAACCCTTCTCTACGAAAAACTTCAAATAAAAACAAGAGGGACATCGCGTATCTGGCAGATATATACTACAAATTCAATGCAATGAACTTGCAGCTCCAAGGCAGTGACTTAAACTTGATTAAAACAAAAGGAGTTATATCTGCTTTCATCACAAAATTGCCAATTTTCAAAGGAAACTTGCGTGCCGGTGAGTTCTATCAGTTTCCCCTTCTAGCTGCACTGAAGGAGGAAGAGGACATCGCTGAACAAGAAGTTGAAGTGTACCGTCAACACTTGGAAATGCTGCACGTTGACTTCACGGAACGTTTAAGTGATATCCTTTACTTGGAAATTCCACAGTGGGCAATAGACCCTATGTCCAACGTCAGTGAAGCGGAGATGGAATTGCAGTAAAAACTGATCGAACTGCAAAGCAATGAAGAGCTGAAAGTGAAATTGAAAAACGGATATCAGCAGTTTTGGCTACAGCGCGAAATAAGGAAACTGTATCCGCTGTTATGGGCTGCTGTAGAAAACTTCTTTATTGCGTTTCCATCATCTTATCAAGCAGAATGCGGATTCAGCGCAGTTACGGAGCTGCTAAATAGCAAGAGAAGTCGGCTGGACATAGTGAATCAAGGCGACCTTAGACTGATAATGACAAAGATGCAGCCAAAGATAGAAAACTTGCTCGTACTACATCAAGCACACCCATCACTTTGAGTCGTTTCCGTTCATGTGCAGTCGCAAACTTGGGTTATAGTTTCTTTTGTATCTTCTCGCTTAAGCGTTTTCACTTCAATCTGGTTCCTTGTCAGTACAATTCTGTTTGGTGTGCATAAGAAAACAAATAGACGCATGCTGAGTGTTTTTTCGGGAAAGCCTAATGAATGCTTCTTCCATATGTGACTCCATGTTCTGAAAAATGTGAGAAGAGATGTGAAAGGCAAGCAGAAATTTTCACATCATAAAATCGTTGGTGGAAAAGCAGAAGTGGTATAGTACGCCTTTCAAGTGACGAGGAGTTGAAGTCTTTTGTGCAAAATGTTCTCACGAGTAGCGGTTTTGAAAAAATTTTCCCACCGGAGGTGACAGAGGGAAACGTTTGAGAACCTACTAACCTCCCGGCTATGCCACGTCCAACCTTCCAGCTAATCAGCGCGCGCGAAATTGACCAATCAGAATTGGGGGGCAGTAGCGGTCCGAAAGGTTCACAGGGGAGCGATGAAGCAAAAAGTTTGAGAACCTATGATCTAAACTGTTGTGCTACTATTCTAAAATCCTTTATATAGCTGAAGAGAGGCTCCGGACATAAAATGTTCGAAAGAATAGGCATGTCAACTAAGTCGCACGAAAAAGAGAAAAGCTAGTGCACTGTTATGCCGAAGGGCAGCAGTTACGCTTTTTTTACCACTAAGTCTCTTTTCCATTGATCACTCTTCACGACTTTTCAAAGATGACGGTTTATATGAGTATCCTTTCTTTTCCGCAGTTCTCACATTATCTTTAATGGTCAGACGTCCTGCGTGACGGAATTACGAGAAAATCCGTAAATACTATTTCTCGTTTCAGTTTTTTGGTCCATGTCCATGGTAAATCAGTTGACTGTAATAGCGGGCGTGTTACATCAATGAATCCAAGAGTGTTTGCACTTTTTCCACGTCGGCGAGGCGCTTTAAATTAACTAGTTATCCACAGTTTTCGGGGCTGTTGTTATCTCGCCTTTAGCCCAAAAACAATAGCGATGTTGCTCTGTAAACTGATGGCGCGTAATGGCAATGAGTCCAAAATTCGAAACAACTGTAGTTCAGCGAAACGGAATGCGCTGCTTTTCTAAAAATTTACGCTATGTGCACATACTTATATTTGCCATATTTGTCTTAATTGGGCACCGACTTGCGCAACTACGACTAATTGGTGAGAGGCGAAGAAAACATCGTAGGGACAACGAAATATTTCGCTGAAATTTTTTCAAAACGTTTTTATCATTTTCTTTGCTAAAATATGGAATCTTGAAGCTAGAAAATCGCTGAGGACCCGTAGATATACGGTAGTCGACTCAATTGATAAAGAGAATGCAGGTTCATTTAAAGAAAATACTGGCTGCGCTACTCTGCCGTAACCGCCAAGCAGGCTGGCCATGCTGTTATGTCTCATCTAAACTTATAAATAAGACTTATGTTTCGGCTTTGGGATAGATAAAGGAAAACGAAATGGTCGCATTTTTCCTGAAAAAACCTGCATTTCATAGCTGGCTTTTCTCAGTTACTGTATGCATGCGGAGCTCTGCAGCCAAGATCTAAAATTTTTTTCTAGCACAATTCACGACAAGTCAGATTTGAGAGGGCCGCAGTTACTTAAGGTCCGAGTTCGCAGAACCAGCGAAAAATTTTGCTTCAAATCAATGAAATGCTCTAATTTTCATGGTAGTTTCAATTTAAAACAGCTCGTTTGGTTAGACTTACATTTTAAGCGGAAGAGAGAAAGTTTACGGCTCCTACATTCTCATACCTACTTTTCCATTATTGTACTGTAAAACATTTTATTGTCAAATTGTTGTGCTGAAGTTTTCCGTTGAAGGATGGCCTCAGGCGTTGAAAATAGTCATCAGCTGGAGGTAATTGCAGAAGCAGCGAAAGCTTTAGAAAATCAACTGGATGCCGCCATAGATCGTTTGGAAAATTTGGATAACGACGAACTAATCGCCTTGCGTCGTAAGCGACTTGAACAGTTGAAAAAGAGAGAACATGACAAGCGGGTACTTTTTTGACGACAATGTAAGCTGTTTTATTTGCCTCTCCTTTTGCAGAAATGGGTTAACGCCGGTCACGGCACGTATACCGAACTGAACTCCGATACGGAATTCTTTGAAGCTGGCAAAAGGAGCGAACGTTTTGTTGTAATGTTTTACTCAAATCCAACGGAAAGATGTCAACTTTTGGACAGCCATTTAATCGCATTGTCCAGGAAACATTTGGAGTGTCGATTTTGCAAGTTGAACATCCATAAAGCGCAGTTCACCGTAAAACGTCTCAACTTACGACTCTTCCCAACGTTGGTATCTTTTATTAATGGACAAACGGTGGATTTTCTGCGAGCGAGCGAGGGATGTGTCACAAAAGACAAATTGACACTCGATCTAATCGAATATTATTTGTCACGATGCGGCGTGATTAACTCTCCTGATGATTCCGGAAAATTGCCGTGGAAGCACTCGTCTTCAAGTGGAATACGAGATTCCAAAAACAGTGACAGTGACAGCGATTAAAATGTACACTTTTTGTTTTAAAAAATAAACTGTTTCGGACATTATCTTCATTTTTCAATTAAAAAGATATCGTACGCATTTTGTAGTCAATTGAGTAGGTTTGACATGGAGTTTTAATAGTCCGTTTAGAATATGTCTACAGAAGAAAAAGAAATTAAGTCGAAGAAACGACGAACCGCCATCGCGGACAAAGAGGTGAAAAAGTTGGAGGAGGTCGTATTCGGTGGCAACAGCAAATTCGTTGGCCATCTCGATGTCCACCTGCAAAAAGATTCACGATTGGTGAGATACTTTTTAATCATTTCTAAGCGTTGCCTTTTTTGGAAAAAAACTCGTTAATTCGTTGAACAATGCACGTAAGATTATTTGTAAATGATACTGTCACATTAAAAAGGATGCTCAGGTTTAGTTGGTTCAGTGTATTCGATTATGGCAGATGAAACAGCTTTACTTGCTGTTGATGTGAATCTCTTTTTGTAAAATTCGTTTTTTAGGCAGTTAATCTTATGTTTAACCCTTATTATAGTAAGTATTGAGTTTAGTCTGTTGGCGTCAAATGTATGTAGCTACAAAAGAAGAAGAATTTCTGCGTTTAGAAACATACCTAATGATTTTGAATAAATACATGCTGGCAGAGAGCCAAGTGCTACTGGTTGAGCTTTTTGATCTTTTTGTAAGAATCCTCTCAAATCTAGCTTGATCCCATCCATTGCGAGACGTCACCAAAAGCAAAGAAAACATTCTTTCGTTGTTTTCGTGATTTTTCACGTGCCATCTCCAGCGAAGAACTGTAAGACGCATGTCATTGCTTCTTACTTGTAGCAGGACTATCTTCCTCTTCATTCTTGTTTTCCTTTAACGTCGCTAACGAAAATCTCCAAGTGCTTAACGCTGAATCACAACGAAAACAGCCATAATGGTTTTAACATTTTCATGTAGAGGATTTGAACAATCCCGAAAAGCTACGTATACAACTTTTTTCACGCATTCTATCTTTTCAGCGTGCAAAAAAGACCCGTACCGCAAAGTATCCCGTCGAGAGCGACAGTGGACGTCGAAAGCCGGCTTGGATTGACGAAGATGATTATGGACGGTGAGAAACGCGGGAAAAATTAGCATAAAACGTTGAGCTTATTTTGAAGACTCTCTTCAGTAAAATGCCATCGTAATTCCTTTTCATTGAGTAGATTTAATGGAAGCTAACGGCTGCTGGTATAACTAGTGTAGAGATGAAGATTTTAAGCAGGCAAATACTAAAACCGCATAGCGAAATTTTGCATATTGCGAAGGACCCTGAAATCGGGGTTTTCCCAGACTTCATCCGCCCAATGAGAGAAGTCGAGCCAATTTGCATAATTATATTGCTGGCATATGGACCAAAGTAGTCAGCGCTCAGAATTTTCTTGAAAGTTCGAAGACTATCTTGTAGTAACAGACGTGTATGTTTTCACGATTCATATTAACGGTGATGCCCGTTTAATCATATGAAATAATAATAATAATAATAATAATAATAATAATAATAATAATAATAATAATAATAATAATAATAATAATAATGTGATATTCAGAGCTTTCCGAACCTTCAGATCCCATTGTCAAGGTAAAAAAGCTGCTCCCTCTCTTCTCTGGAGACCTGAAGGTTCGGAAAGCTTTGAATATCACATTTTTTCCATATCATTAAGTGAACACCGCCCTTAATGCTACCCATATTCCTGTAGGTATTTTTTCAGTGCGAAATTGGCTTGCGTTACTAAACTGTAGTATGAATATCGCCCGTTTTTATTTTCGTAAAATAATGCCATTTTCTCTGCTAATTATTATGCAAATGAGAATTTTTAAAGTCCCTTTACGCTTGTGAATCGCTAAGGCTCTTTTACAGAATGCTTGAGTACGCAGGTTCTTTTAACGCCCAGCGAAAATCATCCTGATTTTGAATATTCCGTCTTCTCTTTAGCGAACTTGGCGGTAAACGTTTCGCAAACGCCTTCAATGGCAACCTGAACTTCAATAATGCGGACCAATGTAGGTGGGCACAAAGAAGTCGCTCTCAGCGTTCGGAGGGAAATGGTGGGAAAGTTTGAATATTCCATTTCTTTAATACCGTTCATTGCTACGCTCTTCGTTCAGAGTCCGAAGAAGACGAAGCCGATGCCTATGTTCATTCGACAGGCAAGTATATTGCTTCAAAGCCTTCCAAGTTGCCGCCAAAAGAACTGCAGTTTGAGCACCTGCGCGACTTCTCTACCGCGCAGCTTAAAGTATGCAATTCCAAATTGCCGCGCTTAATTTCATAAATTTACAAAGCAGAGATGCGCAAAAAACATTGAATTTCACAAGCGTTCTCAAGTGTTTATGGCTGCCGGTTTCAACTCTCGCATTTGCTTTTATCAGGTCTCGGTACAAAGTCGGCTTTTAATATATTATTGCTTTATTTACTGTTGATGGCTTCAGGTTGACGGCAAGGAAAACCCCCTACTTCACAGCGTTCGTTTTGAACGGTGCTCCGTCAAGCAAGCTCACTTCACGGTGGACGGTCAGAAAGTTCTCGTTGTGCCAACAAGGCATCACTGCCTTTACTACTACGACATGCCCGAGGACAAAATACTAACGGCTTTTTGGCCAAGAGGTTTAATCAATTTAATCTTAGCAAGTTGGAGCCTGCATCTTGTTTACACTTTCAGGATTTGATCTTCCGCTGGGAGAATTCGCAGTTGCCCCCGACGGTTCCCTTTTCGTATTCCATTGTTCCCACGGACGTTTGGTTCTCCTTTCTTCCAAGGTAGTTGCTGACGCGTATCCTTTATTTTTCCAGCAGAACTAACGCGTTTTTTTTACTTTATCAGTTTAACTTATTCTCAGGTACTATAGTGTTCTTATAACGTTATTCTAAGTTGTTTTCTACCGTAAAAGAGTCCGATGCTTGTTGAAAGTATTAATAATTTTAAACGGTACGCACCAGGGAGCTGCCGCGAACTAAGCGCATACTATTTCAAGTCTTTTGTAGTCATGCGACTTAATCGGCGTTCTAAAGGTCGACGGAGAAATAGTTGGCTCTGCATTTTCATCGAATAGCGAATTGCTGTATGGCTACAGTAGCAGCGGGAAGGTGTACGTATGGAATGTAGCAGCGCAGCGTTGCGTGAAAATTTTTGCTGATCACGCTTGCGTCACAGGAAATAGTTTAGCACTATCTCCGGACGACAACTACATAGCAAACGGGTGGGTCAGCCAGAAAGTAGTAATGTTATCTTTTCATCATATCTTTATTTTATCTTTGGCTTAGATGTAGTAGCGGCGTAGTCAACCTATACAAAGTTGATTCTGTACTTTCCAACAATTCGGACGGACTGCCACTAAAGACGGTAATGAATTTGACTACGGCTGTACAACGAATGGTATTCAACGGCTCTTCGGATATTCTGGCAATGCTTAGCTCGGAGAAGGAGAATGCTATGAAGTTGGTACGGTGAAACGGCTTTTTGTCCATTGAATCATGCAAATTGCTTGTTGCAGCTTCATCTTCGCTCCAGAAATGTGTTTGCCAACTTCCCGCTTGAACAGCATCATTTGGGCTACGTGCAGGATATTGACTTTTCTCCGAACAGCGGTTACATGTGCGTAGGGAACTCGTCGGGCAACTTGAAATTATATAGGCTACTGTACTACGGTGGTTACTAGCAATTAAATTTTTTGTTATGACTTCGCCAGCTCAAAGTGGCCGGATGTACGGAAGTTTTGAACTTCTGCTCAGACCTCCTTGACAAACGCGACTATGATGGCACGAAGGTTTGTAAAGCAAGCGATTTGCTTCTGACTTTCGTTTTACCTCATTCATCGATCACCGATTGGTATCTGCTTGCCATTCAGAATTCCACGTTAATCGCCGTCTTATTGATCGGTTGTTAAGCGCAGTCATTCATCGATCTTATGTTGCTTCTTACGCGATGTTTACGATAGGAGGAGTGTTTTTCAATTCTTCGAAGGGCTCAGGTCTGCTGTCCGTTTTTTGTTAACAAGTTTCCGCGACCTGTGGCACCAAGTATGGGGCGGATGTTCTACTTAACCTTTCCCGCAGCGAAACCCGGAAGTAAGTTTTAACCTTTACTTACAAGCGGTCATTTTAGAATTCTGTCCGACGCTTGACGCCCGCGCATGACGAACGTAGGTACAAAGATATCCTAACGTACGGGGATGACTTACGATAGTTAAAACGGAACAACGCGCAGTCTCTTTGATTGCCAAACTTTTTACTTTCCGAGTAAGCAATGAAGTTCAGGTTATTTTTCTTATCTGTATACAGATGCGTTCTTTTGCGGCAAGATGACATCGGAAACAGTTCGCGGCTAGTAGAGTTTATCGCGCGGGAAAAATTGCAAACATTAAACAGCCTTATTCTGACAATCTATGTTTTTCAATCTAACTTTGTTGCTTATGTCGACCAGAATGGTTTCTGTCTTTTAGAGTAACTTTTAAGCGGAGAAAGTCGTCTCTATGAATTCAGGTACAAAGTTACAATAATTTGAATTTTTTTGTTTTTCTTTTCATAGGTTTCGTGCGTAAATTCAAATTTTTGGATCGATTAGTCACTAATGCATAACGCGGCTTGCAATATTGACGCACTTACGCGAGCAGACTTGCGTGTTTATGCAATTAATATTACAGCTAACTTTTGTCGCTCATTAGCTTAAGTGTTAGCGCGTAACGCGCAAGCGCTACTTGCGGTTGTGTACGGCGTTGTTTTTAAATATTAATTTCCGCAAACGGTCGATGTATTAATAGTTTTTTCCGTAGCGCTCACTTCGCTATTCCGATTTCAATCGATAAGATTTGATTTGAAACGTTTGAAAGGTGGCTGTTTATTAGGTAGACAATAAGCATTCTTGAGATTTTGCAAATATTTACGTCACTTTCGAAAATTGTTCAGCGCACAACTGCTAAAAGCAGCGATTCATTCCAGTGAAGTGCTTATGTTCGTTTCTGAAATGCAAACGAGCTATACCCCGTCTTGCTTCTACGTAGTCGCTTAAGAAGTAACGCGTGAACGCGACTGTCCCGGTGAAGGGTGAAGTTAGTCTGCCCGTACTATACATATAGTTACGCGTATAAAAAATAAGTTTAACTCTTGAACTGACCTTGAACTGCCCTTTCAATGCTGCCTGGTACAATGACGTACGTTACCGAATATGGGACAATGGAAAGGACGTGATTTCAGAGGTTTATAGCTATCTTAATCAATCATACGCTGACCTACAGCCTACGGAGAAATTCTAAGTTACAGTTTGTATATCTGAGATGTGTAAGGTCGTTCATAATGTCATTTGAGAAAACTGCATTCGCGCTCACGAAGAAGTGTTAACGGTGCTATTGTTTCAAAGTGATCGGTCTTGCAGGATTCCAGTAGTAGTTTTAAAAGATGCCTTCCGTATTTTGTTGCAGCATGAAAATTGCTCGGTCACAAGAAGCACAACTTTCAGTAAATTGGCTCCTTACTTGTCCGATAAGGACGCTTAATCCAACTGTTGTCTCACCTGTGCAACTGCACTGTTACTGTGCGGAATGTCCGAAAGAAGCGTCTTCTTTTGGCCATCTTCGTCACGTCGCATTACAGCAGAGGGCCTAAGCGGAATGTCCACGCAAAGTTGGTCTATGCGAATCATTCTTTTTTCCGTCGTTACTCGAGTGTAGCACTCACGCTAGTGACGCAAGCAGGTTTGCATAGTTTATCAGTTCTCTCGAAGGCGGTGCAACTATGAAAAGTTGGTTGTAGAGACCAATCGGCCAGGCGACAGGCAAACAACTGTCACAACATGAACTGAATGATGTTTACAATATCTTCAGGCAAAGAGAGACAGGTATTAACGTACTTCTATGAAAGTGAGCATGTTCTTCAGTTTTAACAGATGCACCAACAGCGGACATCCGACTATGCTCAACAACGATCAATCAGAGAAGAAACGACCGTCAGCAATGACCACACCTTCGGCTGACACCTTTGCTTACGAAAGCAGCGGAGAAACTAGCAATGACCCTGTCGTCATTACTGCTATCAAACGAGTCCCATTCTGGAAGTCGACCCGACTGGTTGTCATCCTGACTACCTTCTTTGGCATGGTGGTTTTTACGCTTATGCGCGGCGTCATTGGTTTTGCTATGATATGTATGGTGAACAAAACGGCCGTGGCGCTGCTGGATTCTTCGGAAGGGGAAACACGCCTAAGGAGGTTGAACCGGTCGCGAGACCTTCAATGCTCAATATCCAATGTCGGCTGGGAGCAAGACTACGATGGTCACCACGTTTGGTCGGTTCACCAGCAGAGTTTTATTTTTGCCGCCGCATCCTGGGGTGAGCTGTTTGCCGACTTACCAGCCGGATATTTGGTTCATCGTTTCGGTCCCAAGTTGCTACTAGGCATAGGTGGCGCCCTTGGCGCTATCGCAACGGCGCTTACGCCGTGGGCAGCTTCCTTTGGCTACATGGCTGTTGTGGCAGCGCGCTTTCTTATTGGTAAGTGAAACCTATTTCTGTCAATCGAAAAAATTCCCGCAACCGCAGTCGTACCAAACATCCAAAAACGGTTACGACGGTACGTCTGATAAAAAAAAATTTCGTAAAAGTTTACTTCGTTTCAAAAAAGGCCCTATAACTTACAATGACCAGAAGGTTTCCAAAATGCCGGAAAAACCGAAAGAAGTTGCATAGTACTTGAACACTCTTTTTTTGACGGTTACCGATAGGTTAGAAGATTTGAATCGGGATTTAATGTTACTTAACCAGCGCGCGGGCTGTTAAGAAACCTTAAAAACAGAGAGAGAAGTAGAAAACGATTTAGGTTGCTCGCAAATACACAAAACATCATGAAGTTGAAACGGTGTTTACTGTGGTACCTGAAAACTCACTTCCAACATACGAACGTCATTGCAAGCCAATCTTGGAAAAATAAATCGATCAGAAGGGAAGCGATGCCTGATTTTGACGAATTTTCAAACCAGCTTTCATACAACCCAACAAGTTCCCTAGGAAAAGAAAAACAAAGAATTCAAATTACTGTAACTATGTACCTGAATTCATAGAGATGATTTTTTCCGTTAAAAAAATGGAAACAGTTCTGGTCGATAACATTGAAACAGAATACATAAGCAACAATGTTAGACCGAGAAAAATAGTTCGTCCGAATAAAGCTATTTAACGTCCTCAGTTTTCCTCGCGCGCGATAACTCTACTAGCCGCGGTCTGTTTTCAATGTCAGCTTGGCGCAAAAGGACGAAGGCGACAAACGAGTACACATAAAAGGTTCGTAACAATTCGTTTAAAACCCTTTTTAGGATTTGGACAATTTTTTATGAAGTCTAAGAGCTTGCGAACAAGTTTTTTTTGAAATACTCAAAAAAATAACAGGATTTTGAACGCTAAAAATAGGTAACGCCAAAGAAGATTTAACTAAAAACGGTAATGCAAAAAATTTGCATATAAATAACTCACGCTACGCTAAGCTCGACGTCTTTCGTTCTCTGTTTTGCTAAAAGGGCATTTAACCTTAACATAATTTCTGATCGCTGTCTAACGTCGTCGACTTCACGTATTCAGGTTTCGCCTAAAGCAAACTGACCTTATGCCGCTTAGGAACAAATGAGAAATGGCCATATGAGCAGTAACGAAGTAAGCTTACGTCCTTAAGTACTTATGTAGGAAAAATGCGAATAAAAAATTTAAATACGGGGTGAGTTAAATATTATTGTGAAAATGTAAATAATAACAGATATCGTTGACTGAGACAAACGTTCGGTTGTAGCGATATTACAAAATAAGTAAAAACTACGATTTTCAAACTTTTTCAGGCGTCGGCTTCGCAACTCTTTGGCCATCTAAAAGCGCCATCTTGTCTACATGGACGGTAAAGGAAGAACGCAGTACAGCGCTAAGTCTGGTGACAGCCGGCCATCAGTTAAGCACGGTACTTACAATGCCCATTAGCGCCGCCCTCTGTACTCACAAGAACATACTGGGAGGTTGGCCAGCCATATTCTATTTCACCACCATTGCAACCATATTATGGCTCCTTTTATGGATATTCTACGTAAAGAGCAATCCGCAACAGCATCGTTGGATTTCGACGCGGGAAAAAAGTTATCTCGAAGCTAACACGCACACAAGCGCGCAGCGGAATATCAACAAAGCAATGCTGAAAATTCTTCTCCAACCCGCTGTGCTAATCATCATCTTTTGCCAAGGAGCCGCTACATGGGGTATGTTCACTCTGCTGTTCTATCTGCCACAGTATCTCAGGGATGTTATGATGGTTGACATGAAGAAAAATGGTTTCTACTCGGCGGCACCTTTCCTTTCTCAGTTACTTTTCCGCATATGCTTCGGGGTAGCCGCCGACTTGTTGCACAGAAAATGCCACATCAACAGGACAACAGTAGTGAAGCTGTTTAATACAATTGGTTTCTTCGGACTTGGCGCCTTAACGTTCGGAAGCGTATTCATCAGTTGTCGGTTTAGCAGCCTGGCTGTATTCACTATTTCTATGGGCACCGGTCTTTGGGCAGCCGTTGTTGCCGGCTACGTAACTAGCATGATATTGGTAGCGCCAAAGTATGCCAGTATCATTTCTTCTTGCTCAAAATTCTTTGGCACCGCAGTTAGCGTAATTCTACCTTACGTCATTGCCATTGTCATACGCGACGGCTTTCAGTCGGAATGGCGGCTGATCTTTGGTTTGTCCTTTGGTATACTTTTCGTCTGCGGGCTTGCTTTCTTGATTTGGGGTTCAGGCGAAGAAATATCGATCGAAGAGAAAAAGAAAGCACATTCCATAAAGAGCAACGGCGACAATCAAAGCTACGTCTGACACGGACAATTGATTTTAAAAGCTCGTCGAGAGCACAAGCGGCAACCACGCGGCACTTTACAATGTACAAACGCGTTTAGAGGTATTCTTTGGATCTCCAGTCAAGTATGGCTTCCAAGTCTGCTTCGTCAGATTCGAGATCGCTAAGCGATTCCGGCGACGACTGAACACTGCTTGCCTTCGGTTTTTCCAACGCTTCTTCCACCTTCTTCTCCCATACGTTGACTCGAGCCCAACCGCGACTGAAACGCAAACAGTAAACGAAAAAATTTGAAATTAACTCCAAAAGTACGTGAGCATCTTTGCGCTACAGTATGAAAAAAAGCGAAACGCTAAGGCGAGCTTTTTATGTTATCACTTGAGGCTACACACACTCGTAAGGATCCCTTTTATTTTTTAAAGCTTCTTCGAAAGCTTATGAGCTATGGATAAACAAAAAAGTTGGTAGGACGAACATAAGAATTGTTTAAACCAAACTTAGTAAGTCTAAAGACGCTCAAAAATGAACTCCCCAATTTTTGACAGTCTCTGAGGAATGCACGTGAAATTCACGCGCTTTCTGAAAATGCATCGACGTCTCGCCTATGACCAGAAGGATTAGGTAAATCGCTGCCCTAATGGCTCAGTGAGGCATTAATATATCAAAGACAGATAACTATCTCCTCTGGACATAGTTTGACTTTAGATAAACTTGTCATTCAAAGGTTTGACATTTTGCCGATGACGATTCATCGTCGGCATAATGCTCGTTTCCCCAAAGCAGATAATGGCATAGGAAACTACTGCAGCTGCGTCCACTTTCCTACTTCACTTTATGCTAATGAATGAGAGATTCCCAAGACTTCATTCATTACGTTAAAGTTAACGAGGAATAGTCGTCTTTGATCAATTTAAAAAATGTGTACATAAAAATTTAAATCTTTGGATAAACGACCATCCAAAGCAACTATTTGACGTGCTTTATATTGGTTGAATTGTTTTGAAAGGAAAACTGGGAATTACAAAAACTATATTAACAGCTTTCCTTTCCTTAGAGGGAATCCTCCCATAAATGCCCTCCGAAATCAATGAGCCTACGGGGGCTGTCAAGCTGACTTTTGGTGAGGATAAGGAAATCAATAAAGCACATTTTTGGCTGCACATTAAACCGCTGTTTTTTCGAATGCGGAATTGCGTACATTTCCTCATCGAGTTCGTCCAAACTTCGCTCCAAGTTCATCTGCTCAAGATCACCTTCCAACAAGTCGTCCGCTATATTTTCTTCCATTAATAGCTCTTTTTGAAACCGGGACCACTCTTCGTCCAACGGATCCTTCAATTCGGCACCTCTCTTCTGAAAGGTAAACAAGTGGAACGGTAAAAGTGGGCCCAATAGATCAACCTTTGCATCTTCCACGGGGTCGTCAAAGAATCCTTCAGGGATACCAGTTTCTAATTTCTCGGAAGGCTTTCCTGCGTGCTCGGGAATGGAGTTTTCGACACTTACTAAAATATTCTTAGTCTAAACGTTGGTATTCGTAAAATCACTACAGTACGCTTCACAAACGACTGTACGAAAACGCGTACTGCAACAACTGACATAAAAGAAGTTAGAAAATACAATTCTGCTATTTGCAATTAATGTTATACGCTGAAATTTACCAAACCAACCACACGTGAAAAGCGCAGTGCAGCAGACTCGAGGTTTTGCCGCAAGAATGCAAATAATAACCTGAAACATCCGAGACAACTTGTTGCGCCGTAGATGTTTCCATAGATTCGTCAAAGAAGTCTTCAGGTAGCCTACAAAACAATAAAAATGTCAAAACGGCGTATGTATTCTGTTTTGGAGTACTTTTCCCCTTCATCAACGGAAATGTCACTGCTAACGTCGCTTTCGTCTTCGGACACTGAAAACTTGACAATTTAAGCCCGAGCAAAGCATACGGACAGCAGGATTACATTTCGCCTTTTTCGCTTCCAGGCTATCATCTTCCTCCTCGGCTTTTCGCTTTTCAACAGACGAGGAGCTTGCTTGAGCGGCAACATGCAATTTTTGCTCTTTCAGCGCAATTAGTTTCTAAAGATGCGCTTGAAATGGGCAAATTTATAAAGCTACGGAACCTGTCGATGAACTCTCCCTTTTTCATGGGCTACCCATACCTTGGCGCTCTTCACCAAGCAATTACACAGCGTACAAGACAAAGCACCGGACGAACTGAATTTCGCATACGCGGAGTTCACTTTGTAGGAAGCCATGATTTGCAAAGCGATTAAAATACGAGCAAGTTATACAGGCTTTGAGGATACGCAATTTGGCGACTAAATGATCGAATTGAAACCACAATTAAGCCCAATCCGCGAATTCTTACTGTAGCTGAAAATTAGGTACTTCCGCGCTTGTTATTGAACATCTAATGGAAGCGCCTTCTCTTAGATGAATTGCAAGATAAGAAAAGAATACGCAGCCAGAAACTTTTTAAATTTTATTTCGTCACCTTTTTGCAACCTCTAGTCTAGGCATTAGTCGGAGATGATAATTCAAGAAATTGCTGGTTATTCATTTTATTTTACATGCACATAATGGATAAATGCAAAGCAGATTTTCGCCTAATTCAAAAAAAATTTAATTCGGTTATTTGGGGCGTACGGTCATCAAGTGTAAACTTGGACCGTCGAAGGCATCCTGCTTCACCGCCGGACTGGACTGGAGATGGCCTTCACCCTTGCGAATCGTCATCAGTCTCAGCGAAGCAGCTTGTTCCACGTCTTTATGATGAGTATCCATTACGCTTTGTTGTTGTTGTTGTTGTTTTTGTGGTATATGGCTTTGGTGTTTTGACTTGTGGCTTTTGGTCTTTGGCTTATCGGACTGTTCTACCTTTACTTCCGGTACGGGAACTTTGTCCTCTACTCTGTGCGACGAACTGCTGCTGTCGTCATCTTTCTTCTTCCTTCTACATCCACCGCACGCGAGCAAAGTGACAACAGTGGCAATCAGCAGCGTTACGCAAACTACTGTGCCGATCATCATGGCTTCAATAGCAGGTTCAGCGAGTGGATTAGCTGGGCTCATTTTTCGATGAGTATGCGTCGGAAGGCTACCGTCTCACTCCGAGCAATCACTTGAACTAATAGCAAATTGTCTGCAACTACCTCATCAACATTGTTTTTAAAGTTCCACCCAAGTTTAACTTTAAACTTATGCAAATTAATGTGCTTTAGTCGCACTTTAGGGCTAAGTAACGTTTCAAAAAGCTTTCGAAACCGTAACTCGCATTAATGTAACTTAATTTGCATTTTTTTCAAATTCAGACAACCTGACTAACCGACAATCATGGTCAAACAATGCGTTCAAAAATTGTTTGTTTTCCGCACGAGTTTCAGCGCTTCTACAAAACGAAAAGAGCGCTCAGGTAGTCTTAATACAGTATTTAAATAGTTTGCAGGTACAAAGTAATGACAGTACGTCTTAAACTTGTTTGCTCATTTGTCCGCGTCCGTTTGAGCATTGTATGAAGATTCAGTTATTTTTACTTTCTCTTGCAATCTACGGATGCGTATCGATTAATGCAAAAGCAGCTAACCAAGTGGTTGACTCGAAAAGGCCGCAACCATGCTACTCGGTGGAGGGAAGAGTTGTACTTACCGAAGCGATGAAGGCGACGCTGAAAGACTGGCAAACTAGCTTTCGAATACTAGTAGACTATGGCAAATACGTTGGCCTTATCAGGTACAGTTTATTGCCTTTGTAAGCGCATGACTGATCTTGTCGAAAGGTGCATTACGATTTTTAACCTTTGGCTGTCCGTGAGTTTGACACGTTTATTCTAACGATTGTTGTTGCTGGGCTTGTCAAAATACAAACCATTCTAGCGCAGTGCAAATAATTTTATCCCGCCTTAAGTTCTTTTTAAGCTTTTGTTCTTCGGTAGCCGACTTTGCTTTTAAGCAATAAGCCAAGAAATAGAGCACTCTTACCTGGGAATTGATCGCTGAGATTTCTTACCCACATATCTGCGATCTTTCAGAAGCAACAGTTGGTGGTTATTGCTGTTTTCGTTGAGGGCTTAAGAAGTCGGTACAGAAAGCTTTTACCATATATTTCAAATGCCTCCCTCAAATAACGGTAGGGTCGATGCAACCCTTTTTAAAGTCGGCAAAATTTACCCAGTTAGTAACATCGCCTTCTTAAGCCTGTTTAGCGTCAACACGTGAGCGCAAAACTAATATAATTTACTGAGCTCAATTCGAAGACGAGCAAACCGGTTTATGAAGCGTAGCTTATTGTAGCTTCCCTTGTCCGGATTGTAAGATTGTTTTTTCAGGCCGGATGGCAAGTTTGTCGTGCACTGCGTAGCACCCGGTTCCTACGTTGTGGAGGTGGCAAACGCGAATGCAATTTTTGAAGCATTTCGCGTGGACTTGACTTCGAAAGGCAAAATTAGAGCCAGAAGGCTAAACTACGTGCAACCAAGTATGGTTGTGGCGGCATCCTATCCGCTGATTTTTGTTGTAAAGAGCCAAGCCAGATATTTTCGCCAGCGGGAACGGTGGCGGATCACGGATTTCTTGCTCAGTCCAATGGTTCTGATGATGCTCCTGTTTCTTTTCGTCATGATCGTATTTCCCAAGCTGGCCAATCTATCCGACCCGGAAGTACAGAGGGTAAACATGGCAATTCGATCGCTCATGAGCTTTAAGTAGCATAGCAAAAATTCCAGGAAATTCAGCAGCAGCAGCAACAAGCAAAGTCGCGATACGAAGTTCCCGATCTATCCGACCTGATGGCCGATTGGCTAGTGGGCAAAAGGAAATCGAAAAAAAGAAAGACATGACCAATCCCATCGTCGGAACAAGTCGAGTTGTTTTCAAAGTTATACGAGCTTTGAAGGCAGTCGTCTATGGCAAAGCTTCGACTGTCATTCTTCCTACCGCATTTTCTCGAGCAAACGTTGGCCTTGAAGCTGTAACATGAATATGTTCATACCGTGCGCATTCCGCGTTGATTCACTTTTTGAAAATTAAATTTCTTAGGTAGTCACCGGAGGGGCTTTCAAAGCCGAGAGTACAGTTTTCACTTCTGCGTACTCTCACTTAAATATCGCCTCCTGACAGAGGCCTTATAGCCACGTTTGCGCGTCTAACTTACTTGTTTGCATTTTGAATGTCCCTCTAAACTGTTGAACCATTTTTAGTTAGGGCTTACTCGTATAAGTCGATTGCCTTTAAACGTTACGAAAAAGACAACGACATAAGTCATCCAGATTCTGCTTGCATGCCTTTTTTGCAATAGCTGTTCATGTTTTGTGAATCCTACCTTTGTTGATCTTTGAAAAAGTTACGCGATAGTTTGTCAAAGTTAGTCTATTTGAAAATTACCGTATGGTTCAAATGATTTTCGCGCTCACCTGCCCAGATCTGTTCTTTCCAATTCAGTAAAGTTGATTTCCACTACTATTGTTTGTTTTCTTCTTTTAACAATAGCGCACTTCATTAAGCAGCTGCATTTGAACCATCTGCTCGGAGCAATATTTGCATACGTTGTTTTCATTCCCGCTAGAGTTACTCTTGAAACTTTTTTATTGTTACTCCGTCCTAGATGTTAAATGCGGCTTGTCTTTCTTTAAATATTGCCATACTCTATTTGTATATGCGTCAACATTATGAGCTGCGCTTGTTTAAACGGAAGAACTTAACAGCGATGCAGCTGGAGCAATTTTCGCATTCACTTTTTCGTCTTCCAATTTTTCTTGTTTTTACAAATAGTCTATTATGCCAGCACGATCTGCCAATGTCTTTTACACGGAATGCTTTCCCTACGTCCTGTAAATGTTGCTCGATTTAGCATTGCCCAAAGCTGTTTCTCAAACCGTTTTTATGGCTGATTCAATGTTTTCATTTAGCCAGGTCTGATAACGAGAATGCTTTCCATCGTTTCCAGCTTTTTGAAGTCTCTTCCTCTATATGCCATTAAATAATACAGTAATCTTGACAATAATCAGGTTTGTAGTGCCCAGCGTCAGTTCTTTGCTTGCGGGCGCGACTACAGCAAGTTATCAAGGCATCATTAAAGTTCCCAGCGCCAGGGAGCTCTTCAATGTAAACTGACTCCATGGTTTGATGAGGCGGCAAAATGGCTGGAAAAACTGGAACTGGTTTGTGAGCTGAGCGAAGTCGCAGACATTGCGACTGTTCTGTAAAGCATTTTCCATATATCAGACGATGACGCTCCAAGGTCTGAAGCTGCCAACAGATTTGGCCATGCCACTCTTCACCTACCGTAAAAGTGTGGTCAGGTACAACAAGTAGTGAACTAGCTGCTGTTGCTGAAAATTCTGCGCCTTAAGGCCTGGAAAGCGTACTTCTTTGACCATGAGACCGTGTAAACACTAAGAAGCAACAGTCTCAACAAAAAGTTGACATTATACAAACTTTTGTAATTCCCTGACTGCCTTGCACCCTAACACTTTGAAACCCGCTGGCCAATACAGCAGGCAGTGAAAGCAATCTCGCATTTTTTAGCTAGTACTTTCACTGACCATTATTTTTGCACCTTAAAGCTACATGGGAGATTGGGATTCGCCTGTTTGGCAGAAACCGCTTAGGTACACTGCGCGGCAAGTTCCTTCTGTTACACAGGACGCGCTTACGTAAGCGCTGTTACAAAGTGTTCATTAGGTCTTAGAATCAAAGCCGGCCGTCATTGAAACTGACAGAACGAGTGTTTACGTCATGAACTCCCGTTGTTTACTTATTTGCAGGTACGACAAATAAAGCTGAATATCTATACTATTTTCTGTTAGTGTCTCATAGTCAATTATGGTTTTTTTCCGATGTACTCTGTTTTTTGAAGGATTTCATATACTTTCCACAATCCAGTCTGTCCAAAAATGTATTTAGTTTAGGTTTGGGACGCAACGTCTGATTCTTGAATTTGGCTGGCTCTAATTTATGCCTTATAAAGGATTAAAACGTTGTACGCATACTCTTTCGTGCAAACGAGTGAGAATGAGCAGATTATATCTTTTCCCTTCATCTCTTATTGTTTAATAGTTTCTTCGTAGGCTGTACGGTAGTTATGACAGTATTGAGCGAATTGACGCCCCTTCAGGGCTCTTGCTTATTGTACTAGTTCCCATTTCTACAGCAGTTGAAGTGCTGATGTTATCCATCTTGGAAATTTCGACTGATGGTGCTGCACCATCAGCTTCCTCTTCCCAAGCCTTCTTTGTCAGCGCTGTTTCGTATCCAGGCGTCACTTCGTAGGTCGACTCGAATAAGGACGGTTTGCTATCTGGGCTTTTCTTTTGTTGTTTGGGTTCCGTCTTCTTTTTCCGTCGACAACAAAGACAGCACCAGATGTAACTGCACAATAGGCATACCACCCTGCATAGGCAGCATCTTTTCTTTTGCTGCTTTTTAGTTTGGGCATTCGCATCCACTTTTTCCGGCGAAGGCGATCGTTGCAATTCCTTTTGTTTGCAACAGCACAGCCATCTAATGAAGCGACATAAGCAGCTTCTTTTTCGTTCGGGAGGTGATTTGAACTCTCCGCCTGGCGAAGGCGAATCTCCCTTTTTCAACTTATTCTTTTGCCTGCAACAACGAAATTCGGCTGTATATTGAAGTAGAGGATAGTAAAGGCAATAAAAAACTGGCGAAACCTTTTTTCTTCGTCACTTTTGCCCAATTGAGGCGACAAGGGCTCTTGCGGAGACAAAGCGTCTGCTGGCTTTTCATCTTTTCCGCGACAACAACAACAACAACAACAGCGGCAGCAAAAGCAGTTGCAAAAAAGTATATTCAACAATTTGCATAAACAGGACTTCTTTTGGGTTTGACTATTTTGCAAGCTCTTTTTCCTTGCTCCGGATGAACGATGTGTCGTAGCCTCGCTTTGAACAGATCCTTTAGTGCTCCCAGAGCTTCTGTGAAGCGCCGACTTGCTGATTTCATTGCCACCGCTCTTTCTAACCATGAGCACGCAAAATGCAACTGCGCTTAAGGCTACTAGCCAAGCAACGCTTTCATTTGCGCGGTAAGCGTTTTCCAAATGGTCGTTCGACTTAGAATTTGCAACTTGCCATCCTTCTATAGTACGAAGGTACATTTATTCCTCGCTAGGCCCATCGAGCGGAAATACGGATGGAGCAAGTGCATATGCAAAATGAGCAGTGCTGTAAATTCCTATGCGCTTTAGGAGGATTTAAAGTTTTGTTGCAATACATTGTCAAGTTCAAATTAGCGTAAACAATTTTTCTCAGTTTAAGGTGTCCGTACTTTTGAGCACTTTTGAGCTTAACCTCACGCGGAGTAGATTCTTAAAAAATAAAATGGTTCGGTAGTCCGTTTATTGTTAACTTTAAAAACAATGGGCATTTCAGTATGTTCAACGTTTTGCTCACCCTCTTGATTTGTTCTTCTAAGGCTTTGTAGTCATCACCACAAATATATATTACCTGTTTCAACAAGCAACTTTTAGCATATATGCTTTGTCGAAGCCTTAAGGAAGACTTAACGTTCGTATGTATTGCACGACATAGGAGATTGTCGTTTCGGAATAATTTTATCACGCTCTGATCGTTTGTACACTTTTTGGCAAACGACAGATGAACACGGTGGGTTTTACCTACGCATCATATTCCACGTACTGTGCATATGGCAACTAGAAATTCTTGGCTTTTTGCCAATCACGAGTTCGCTGTGATCATTTTAAACACGAGAGTGTCGTTTAGTTGCACTTAGCGAGCGGGAAATACGTCTGCATAAAGCAAAACAATTTTCAGCTTGAGAAAAGGCTAATGTTCGCTACTTCTCTAGTCATTTTCAACTTGTCTTTAAGAATTCCTTTGGTATTGAACCGAAACGTTTGCGCCAGGGCCTTCTGTATATACTCGTCAGAATATGCAAAATAGTCAGGCCTAAAAAATTTTATTTCGCCGACGGCCGCTGGAAGCGGCCAACTTCTCATACGCAGAATTCTCTGAAGCTGAAGTGGGGATTTTCAATTAAGAATTTAATTTCATAAAAGCCGCTGAAAAAAAGCATAGCGTTGGGGGAACGTATTGCTAGTATGAGAAATGCGATCCTTCAAACCTGCAGATCTTACTTCCATTTCACCGGACGACGTAGCACAACTCCCCTGATCACTGTTCTTGTCAAAATAAGTGACTTGATGTACTCGTCCACGCTCTTCAATGATTCCCTCGGCTCAAATTCGTTTGCCGCGGGCAACCTGTACAGTCGGTCTCCGGCGAACGGTTCCATGTTAATTTCTACAAACTGGTCGTTCCACAGAACAACAGCAAGCAGCTTTTCGTTGTCGTCACAGCGAAGCAGGAAGTCTCCGCTATGCTTAAGAAGTGCTTTCGCTTCATTCAATGTTATGGGGCCGAAAAAATAGCTAAGTTCGCATTCATTGTTTACGTCTTCCAAGTAGAGATGAGAAACTTGGTCCCAACAAATAACCGGGTTTACTAGGCACAAATCTTCGTTGATTGGCTTTCGATTGGCGCAGACGATTGTATTCAAACCCTGAAAAGAATGGTATTTTGCATGGTTTCCCAGCGTTGGATAAAAAGCAATATTTTGATACCATTTCTAAGGGCATTCATTTACGCCAATTCAAGGGGTTGGGTACAATGCTCTTGTTGACTTTCATAAGCACAGTTTGAATATTCAAATTACTTTAAAATAAAATTGCGAGCATAGTTTAGGAAGGCTGGTCAATGTAGATTAATACTTTTGTGGTTTATATCTTACGGGCACTTTTTAACTTACGTCAACAGCTAGGCGGTATTGCACGTAGTACTCAATTAGCTCTTCGACGTTGGTGAACCATTGGTCGCAGTCACTTGGATTCAGGAAGAAGACTTCCTTAACTTTGTGGTATTGAATTACAAAAGAATAAACAGCCGTATCCTGTCGTACGCTGGTTCGAAGCAGCAGATGCAGATCGCCAGTTATTTCATTGGTGCACAGAAGGAAATCTCCTTTTGACTTGAGCAAACCATACAGTGTATCAGGGCACTTCACTCCGTGGTAATATGGCAAGTAGCCAACAGCAAGAGGAGCCACTAATTTAAGCAACGAATAAGGCTTTGCCGGTACTTGAGCCTCAGGCGAGGCTGTGAAAAGTGGGCGGACATTTTCGAACGATTCACCGGTCATCAAATTGACAACTCTCTTTGGCTCATGCTTTATCGGGCGTTTGAACATAACGCCATGGATTTCGGCGCCGCAGCGCGATGCGCTTTTGATCAGCTCGTCAAGGGTTGACACGAATTCTTTACACGCTGAATTTCCTCCGCGCGGCAAAAGGTACATTCCTCTCGTTGCGTCGGCCCTGCAGCGAATAACCTCTATTTGATCATTCCATCGAACGTACATGCAGGGGATTCTGCGACGCTTTGGTTCCAGCGAAATTAAATAGTCGCCATCTTTTTCTAACAGCACGTTAATTTTCTCGTTGCTAATAACCCCATGCATATAGGAGTAGTCTTGAAGACCCCAGGACGGATCCAGCTGAAGTTCTTGGGCCAAAAAATGCTGGTAATTCACCTGGTGTCCCAAAAGAACAAGAGTAACTGCCTAAAAGCGAAAAATTGATCCCCGTTCCCTTTAAAGTTTCAAAATGCCACTATTAGTAGCATATGAGTTTTTATACATTGTTTAGATTAAGGCTTTGCAGCCATTTTGAAGCAGCAGTCGCTTCTTAAGGAGACTGTACGCAAATAAATTTTACATGAGATGTAATGGCATTGAGTTTTTAATTTCGAAAAAATTCTACTACACGATTTATAGCGCATAGCTAACTAAGAGAAACAATTGGTTTGGTTTGCCGCTGTGGCAAAAAAGGCAACAACCCAAAAGCAAAAATAAGGAAAAACAAGAGAACAAGGAATGAGATATAAAAATGATATGAAAGAGAAATAAGACAGGATGTCTTTTAACAGGCTTGAATAGTTTCATAGTAGATCTTCAGATTCACGGGTTTGGCCTGTTGGATGTATCTGTAAATACAGGCCTGTTGGATGTATCTGTTGGATGTACAGTTTGGCTTGTTGGATGTATCTGTTGGATGTATCTATTACAGATACATCCAACAGGCCAAACCCGTGAATCTGAAGATCTACTAGGAAAGAGAAATAGTTCTTAAAACAAGAGGTTAGATGAGCGGTTCATGTCGTAAGCTCGCTTTTTAGCAACTCACATACCTGCTTGTGATGTTCAGGCAAAATGACAATCGCCTTCTCATTTTCGACGTAATAGTCGATAAGTCGTTGCACAACGGTGAATCCGTAGCCGCGGTCTTCATCCGTAAACCAAAACAGAGTACCATTAGTATTAATGTAAACAGTATGCACAACTTGTTCCGCATCCATGATTACTACCGCTAGCTTTTTTCCATTGTCCGCGTCCAAAAATAACAAAAATGTATTGGGACCACTCAGGGCTCTCTGTGCAACAATTCCGTGCTGGACACCGTGAAAATAAGGCAACGCTGAAAGTGGTGACGCCGGAAGGCGGTGCTTTTCAGCTTCCATTGTTTAAGCAATCAGCTTTAAGATTTCATTCGTCTCCTAAATCAACGCGCTGGAAAAAAATACAATTTTTAAAAAGAAATCATATTCTAGAAAGCGATTTGTCAAGAGATACGAAGAAGAAAATACCCAGGTATTAAGAACGTACCTAATTATCGCGCATCGAGATGCGGCAACTGTAAACACCTTTTCGACAACAATAGGAAATTACGGTAGCTGTATGCAGGTTACATAAAAATGTTTTTACTACTTTTCCTAAGATTAAGATAAAGTGAAGTTCAAGGTCAGCTTTACAGTTCCGGCGGTCATTAAAAAAGTAAAAAATAATGTCGCTCAACCTAGTTTTTTCGTATTTTTATCACAACAGTTCACAAACAAAATTAACCGTGGAAAGTTGAACTCGGCGATAAAAGCTAATGATTGGTGTCCCTGTAAGCGATGAAAGCGGATGGCGAAAAATAGATATCCAATGGTCATATCTTACGAAAATGCAAAAGCTCATAGCTAAAAACTAGACGTTGAGCCCCGGTGTTGTTTTCAAACCATGCAATCTCGTTGGGCAAACCTAAAGCCGCGAATTTAATTTTCACCTATTTTTAAAGACTACAGGCATTCGAGTGCGTGAAATACTTTTTCAAAAGAAAGGCAAGTAGCCAACAGGAAAAAATCGTTTTCAAAATCTGTAACTTTTGTCTTGTTTATATGCAACGTTTGTACGCTTCTATGGACGCGTATTTCTCTGGTTAACCTGTCAGCAGTATGAAACCACATCAATAAAAACCAATCGAAGCCAACTGTGATTGCAACCATAGCAACACGTCAACATTTCTTGTCTTCTTTTCGGTATCACAGGATTGCCATGGATTGGCAATGTCCAGGAGCAAACTGCGTTGACTTTCTTGTTATTCTGTCGGCCTTGGGCAATTTAATTCTTATTATCACGATTTTGTTCAAGTATCAGTTACGTCAGTCAACTTTCAACATTATCGTTGCCCATCTTGCGCTTGTCCTGCTCGTTGAGACAATTTTCGTTCAAGGCTTGCGGATATTTTCCAAAGCTAGCAATACAGCATGGATCGATTCTTTATGCCCTTTTGGTTCATTTGTTTTTATCATCGTGAAAGTTCAAACCCTTTTGGGCATTACGGTAATGGTGGCTGAACGAGCTGCCGCGGTTCATTCTCCCGAACAATACTCAAATCGTATAAAAAATAGCGGAGTGTTGTTTATTCTTGTTGTATGCCTACTCCAGTCGGTATGTTTTGCCATTGCTGCTTCCCTGAATCAATGGTCCACCTTCATTTTGCCTTCGCAAGTTTGTCTGGCAAAAGAGTACGATCGAATGCAGTCCGTAATATTTATAATTGCGCTAACGATTGTTTGTTACGTGTGCCCTTTGTTGATCATTTTTGCGTCCTTGTCAATCATACTGTACCGTGCGCATCAGTTTCGTGTTCTCGCCTTTTATTATCGCCCAACAGCCGCACTGTTAGCGACAAAGTATGAAATGCGCCAAGCTTTGTATAGCTTCCATATATTCATTGCCTATATGCTCACACATGCTCCTTCGAACGTTTTCGACGTGATTGTGCATCTCTACAGTACTTCTCCAGAAGAATACCCAAATGGAAGCTATGATGCGTACGCTCACTTAAGCAGCGGTAGGCTGCTATTGTTTTCGTTGAGGGTTATTTTTGCAATAATTTTTCCCTGGTATACTTTTGCCAGCAATAGGCAGCTTCGCTTGCAACTTATGCAATTGCCTTTTTGTAAGACATGCTGTTTAAGGGAGGCAAAGTCTGACGAAACGTGAATGAACTATTGCCTTCGCCAAATTGTTGCCTCAGGTTTTTTCAAAAGCATGCGCGCGAAACTTAACTCGCTACCGTGGGGTATAGCAATTCCAGTTCGCGTTTACAGATTTAAAAACTGACTGGCTTGCATACATGATTTAATTACATTTTCCAACTATTGATTAGGCGCAAAATGTTATTACGTCCAATTTCAAGTAGACGCTTGTGAAAAGTTAGACACTAACAACAATGAAAACGAATAAGGCAGCGATAAGTCACATTGTCATGAAATGGTAAATGTGAGGCAGAGACCTTTATGCCTGCAAATCAGTGATTCACTTAGGCGCTGTATTACTAGCAATGTGATTTTTAGTAATAGGAACTTCTTCCTTGCTTCTCATCATCGTTTGAATAAGATTTCTCGTGTAATAATTTCGACTCCTCCACTTTAGACTCTGCGCTCAGTGTAGTCGTCTAGAGCTTAGCCATTGAAATTTTTGAGTCAAGCAGGAACAAATTTCGCCTTACTGTGTCTGACATACCGATCATGAACTGATCCCGCAGTTGCAATTCCATTCTTTCAGCAGCTGTCGGGGCAGCTTCAAAACAACATCGTCGGGCTAAGCGCCGCAATTCCGTCATGAACTTATCCACAGATTCTTCAGGCTGTTGTTTTCTAGCGTAGAATTTTGCCCGCGCTGTGTATATACTTGGATTTGGATCCAACTTTTCTTTTACTGTCTGTACCAGTTGCTCGAACGACTTATTCTTAGGCTCCTCCGGTGCCACTGCATTTCGTAGAAGTCCATACAATTCTCGACCACAATAGTTGAGGAAGAAGAGAGTGAGGAGATTTGTTTCTTGGAAATTGTTCACTTCAGCAAAATTTTTAAACCGCTCTATCCATTCTTCCCAGCCGTCAATGCCGGTTTTCAAGTCAAACGGTTCTAGAGAACCGTGAGAACTGGTTGCCATGGTTGCGCTTTGCGTCTAGTGTAACGTGGAACTACAAATCCAACTTATTAGTAACGGTATCCCACTCGAAAAGTGCGCCGCCGTTTGTCCTTCGAGAAACACCTTTAGTACTGCAATGCAGAGCTGACCAAACTGCCTGCTCGACACACGTTAGGGAAGCAAGAATAACAAGGTCAAACAGGACAGTGTACTCCGGATTAGCTGCTCCATTGCTGCATTTGACCAACGTTACGTAGAGCCTTGCACGGGACACGATAACAATGTTTGACCTTTAATGGTGCATTAGAACGCGACAGTTTTGGAAAGAAACCAAACATCTGTGCCACGGTACATTATGACGGCCCTGGAAACTAATAAGTCCGATCCAAAAATATGAACTTATGTCACATATTTGTGGCTAAAGTTGAGGTTATTTGCAACATTTTGAATTGCTATGATGTTTATTCTTATCAGTTGCGTTTAAGACCTTAACATGAAGTACTGTATTTGAAAAAAAATGTACGGACCTTGTCTCCGCAGGGACAGACGAGCAAAAGCTGTCCGGGCAGCATTGTCTGCTTCTGCTTCAATCGCTGCTTTAGCTACGACTTAGGCCGGGTTCTTAGTTTGAAAAATTTAAATAAAGTAAATGATTAAAAGTTACGAACTGAACTTAGCAATCGACAAAAGCAAAGGAGAGCAAAGCATAATTTTAGGAACTCAAAAGAAAGAGAAAATAACGAAATTTTGAAAAGAGGAAAAAATAAATGCAGAGAAAGTAAATAAGTAAACAAACAGTGACATAAGAAGAAAAGTGAGAACTAATTTAAAGGAAGGGGAAGAGAGAGCACCATGGACACTGTACATGTTTTATAAAAGCTTTCCCTATTTAGCTTCCAAGCAACGCTACGGAAGCAGACGGCAGCGGCCGGATAGCGTTTGCTCATTTGTCAGAATGTTATGCTTTGAAGAGTGGTAAAACGCTTACATCTTTCGAACAAATAGACGCGCCGTGCTAACGAGGTATGCAGTTTCTACTGAAACAAATTTAATTATGATCAATTCGTAATAATTTTTTTTCTTAGATTAGCTTGATTATGAATTTAAAAAATAGCAGAAGGCGACTGTTGCCAATCGTCTTTCCAGTCTTACTCGAACGAAGAATTATTTTTGTTCAACCGAGCTGGTGTACCTGCATTCTCTTTACTAATGTAACATTAACTTGTGATTTTCAGCTTGTTTCTAAACTTTACGCTCAATTAGTCCATCCGAACGCGATAAATGTGTACTTTTGTAATGATTTACGTTTGCAAAGTGATTTTAACTACAAATCCGTTCAAATTTAGCGCTTATAAATGCGTGCCTCAAACATACGCCCATTTTTGCACTTTTCGAAACTTGCTACGTCTGGATTAAGGTAAGAATAGCGTATGGTTTGATCTTATAAGTATTCCGAAGTTTAGGGCTTTCACTTCAGGCAATACTCCATGTCGCCTGTTTTCGTCCGACCTGACAACGCTTATTGCTGTCGACACCAGGGACAACGTTGTCGGCAGTATTGATACTAAAGATGCTCACAGTTGGGCGCAGATTAAGCGCGGAGGTTGATTTCCGTTTAATGCTTTTGCTAGCGTTTCAAAAGGCCCATCTTCAGCATCGCTTCACCGCGCGTTCAGCGTTTTCCTTTTCAACTCCGAAGGTGACATGCTGATACAAAAAAGAGCTGCCAAAAAGTTGCTATTTCCCGGTAGGCTTCGATTAATACTAAAATGCGTTTTTACCGACTTTTCTAAAAAGCCAATTCTCTCCCGTAGCAATCTTTTTCCTTGAAAGGCAATTTCAGGCGTATGGAGCAACACATGCTGCAGTCATCCATTGTACAATGCCGAAGAGATGGATGACGAACCCCCTTTCATTGGAATTAAACGTGCTGCGCAAAGAAAAATGTCGCAAGAATTCAATATAGCCCCGGTAAGCATATCCAGTATGCAAAAGTTGTAGCACCTCGATAGCTAAAATGCTTTTATTGTTATTAGCTTTGCTCTATCTAGTCTTTGCGGGTGTTCTTAGAGCATTTAAATTTGAAAGTAATTGTGTGTCCTGCAAACACTTTTCGTTCTGTAGATTCAAAAATTACGATAGCGTTTAATTTAGCTTCCTTTGAAATCGTTCCACTGCGTAAGTCGTATCTTGTACAAAGCGCAATATACGGAAGACTTGGGCGAACATGAACTTGATTATATAATCTTCACGCAAAGCGATCTGGTACCGTTGCCAAACTTGGATGAAGTCGAGATGACCCAATACGTTTCGCCGGTACAATTGAAAAGCCTTCTTGGTTCGTCATTTGTCACTTAGATTTTTTTGAGTAATTGGAAAAATTTCAGAACTTAGTCAAGGTAACGAAAAGTTAATATCGTTTAGCCCTTGGTTTCGTTTGATCGCCGACAAGCTTTTACCTTCGTGGTGGGAGCGCATTGCAGATATGTCCGCATTAAAGGACATGGAATCGATACACGAACTGACGTAAGATTTGAACTGATCCCTTTATGGTTTTGATAATTGATCAATAAAACCTTGACGGCAAAAATGGACTTGTCAGTAACGGTAAACATACTTATGCCTTCCAGAATCTCGCAGTTCTACGTCTCGAGCTTCGCGCTTATCGCTGTAAAGCTTTTCCTTCCACAATCTTTGAAATACGTACGCGTCGTCACTTATGTACGGTTCTTCGAATGGTTCCTCGCCAGGCTTTGGTGGTGTTTCATGTTCAGTAAGGTATTTTTTTACGCGAAACCCGAATTCATTGACGATCCAACGCCACGGACGCTCGCCGGTGTGTCCTTTTGTTAATAGAAAGTAAGCTCTGTTGCGCTCGGAGACAACTTCTTGCAAATTTTTCATGCTTATCTCCACCTTGTCCAAACGTTCTGGACACGGAAACAATTCGGCTTCGACCTTTGCCGCGTGTTCCATTGTCAACAACATGTTGCGTTCCTTCAACAGAACGAACCACAACTTGTGAAGATCTGAGTTACTCTTTATGCGCAGCTCTTCTTTGCGCCAAGGACGACCTGTTTTGACCACCTGTTGATCCCAGTTAGACGGAGAATCGAAGAACTCGGATAAGTCGAGTAGACGAGTCGAAGAATGAAAGTTTGCCAAACAGACATGTTTGTTGTTCACTCTTCTTCCTACTGTAACTAGGATACTGGCAAATCTTTTCATTTTTTTGGAAAACAACGCTGCAAAGACTGGCCTAAAGAATGAGAAAAAATTTCGGCCTTACGAATAGATTCGATGCATGGAATAGTCGTTAGGTTGCTTCTTATACACTAATATTTAGAAATGACGAATTGCTTAATGGAAACCTAATCTTGCGTATAAAATGACCAGATTTTTTACATATTTGAGATAAGAATGCCGAAAAAATTGATATGGCTAAAGAGCAGCTTCCACCGTAGCTTATTCGAATTCAACTGCGATCAGGCGCATCTATTCGAGCCAGAAACCCCGCATTTCTCTTGTAACTTACAACTACGCAAAGTGACGTCAACCTTAAACAAAGTACTTTTTCAAAGGCAAAAGCGATAAAAACACGGCAGTGATGACGCACAAAAATGAATATGCTTCCCGGTAACAGTCTACAAAAGTTTGCTGCGAAACCGGAAATACCAAGACATATTACGCTCGAAATGCAACAAGATGGCCTAAATTCTTACTTCTTAAACTGAATACATATTTTCAAAAAACTGTGGAAACAATTTTACTAAGGAGACCTTTTCGCTGGCGAAGAGATAACTAACGATTTTTCGAATTTCTTCTAAGCTTTAGGCACCCTATCGTGGTAGCATAAGTTTTTTGCTTGCTTCTAGCACAAAAAAATCGTACTTATTGGGCAAATGATTTGTAAACTTTCGCGAATAAGATCTGTGGAAAAGCGGCTTTACAACTTACCTGAAAATCGCCAAAAACGACGGATTAAACGAAACTCGCACGAAACGCTGACATTTTCAAATTATCATTTTTGGACGAAAGTGTAAATCAGCATAAAACCTGAAAGAAATCGAAAAAACGCAATGAAAGTTAAAGTACCGTACTTAAGTATGTTCAAGTAAGTGATTTCAAAAGCTATTCTATTCATTCATGTTTAACGCTTGCATGACATCAGCAATGACGGGAAGAAAATTAAACTAGCAAAAAATATTACTACTGACGCAGAAGAATGATGTTTTGCTTTCGCTTCGTAACAGACTGGTGACAATAGCTGATGAAAGCAGGAAAACCAACTAATATTCCGAAGAAAACAACAACGCTAATATGGGTAGCTTATCGTTTGGATACAACTGTCAAATGATTCTAACAGTATACAGTGACCTGCTGGCGCGTTTTCTGGCATACGATAGCCTTTTGTAAGACTCAATGCTTTTCACACGCTGTTATTCCTCTGTTTATCACTGTCAAGTCCTCAGTAACGAATATCTGTTTATTAAAAAATTTTTAAGTTCATTAAATCAATCATTACGCATGATTTTTGAAATGAACAAAAATACGTGAATGTTGCAAACGCAAATATGTTTAGTGTAGCCGACAAGCGTCCAATCTAGGCTGCATTCAAGCTAGTAAATTGCACAAAGAAATGGTAATGGATTGACAGCACTAGTCAGCATGAAAAGTGGGCAAACCATATCGGAATAGAAAATCAAACCTCCAAACGCGAAAAGTTAATGGAACAGTTCAAATTTTGATGCTTCTTTTTCGGTAAGGACAAAACTGCGTACGCTCAATGCTAATATTCATGGCTATAAAAATTCTCTAAAGACAAAGCATCGACGCAATCGACGGCCGTTCGGGAATTGCGCGTCACTTGTTCACTTTCGAAAAGTATTCTTTTGCTTCCGCCGGGCTAGGTTTGATCGTCGGAGAATCAGGCTTCCAATTGGCTGGACAAACTGAAATTTTTAAAAATAAACAAAAGGATACGGTAATGTTAAAACCTGAGTATACAATTTTTACCGGTACCTGCAAATCGTAACTTTTACAAAAGTAGCTTAGGTCACTGAGATGCAATAAGTGGGCTGTTTAACTGACGGGAAAATGAAGTCTTTTTTTAAATCGTACCTTCTCCGTGCTTCTCGACAAATTGAAAAGCCATAACGACTCGTAATGCTTCGTCCACCGATCGACCAACCGGCAGGTCATTTACACACACGTGGCGCACAATGCCTTTGGGGTCGATGACGAATAAACCTCTGAAAAAATTAACCAGCTCACCCAGCTACGATAGCGTCTATGCAAAAATTAGTTACCGGAGGGCAATTCCATCCTTTTCCAACAGCACGCCGTAATCGCGGGCGATCCTTTTGCCAAAATCGGCCATGACGGGAATTTTCATTTCACCCAATCCGCCTTCCTTCAAAAAAAAATTGATTACATGCAAATTTTCAGCCAACTATTCGAAGTTCAACTTTTCTTGGAGTACATATCCAGGCGAGGTGCGAAAAATGAGAGTCCGTCGAACATGCAATCAGTTCGCAATTGATCGCTTTGAATTCGGCGGAACGTTCGCTGAAAGCGATAATTTCCGTGGGGCATACAAAGGTGCTGAAAGCATCAATTGAGTGAGAGGGTGACGCGTGAGCGTAAAAGACGCTACAAGTCCAACGGGTAGAAGAAGAGGATTAGCCATTTGCCCTTGTAGTCGGAAAGTTTGACTTCTTTGAAAGAAGTGCCGATCACAGCCTGACTTTTAAAGTTTGGCGCATGGTCTTGCGGTCGTGGGATCGTGGGCGGAGGAACGGCTGCAATGCTACAAACTGAGAAGCCGGCAAGATACGCATGCTCCATTTATGGAAACGCATTTCCAAGACGTCAAACGAAACTCATTTGTTCTAACGCACATAAATTGTTTCAACATGACATTTTAGCTAGTAAAGCTAGCGCTCGTCAAGCAATCAATAGTCAAGAATATATTCTGAATCGATGAGATCAGTATTTCAGAATTTGAGCGGGAAAAATTCAAACAGTTGTTCGCAGTTTAAAGATACGAAGGTTAGTAAATGCCAGAAAGCTTACGTTGGCTTTCATCCATTGATTCATGTTTGTGATGCGTAAATCGCATTGCCACAGTTGAAACTGAACAGAGAGAATTTGGGCAAGTAAAAATTATTGCTACGTAAAATAGCAAAGAGGTCACCTGGCAAAAACTTTCCGCCTGATTGCAAGTTTGAACAATTGAAAGCATTTCTTGCGAAGCGACCCTTGGAAAGAATGCAAATTATTACTTTTTCAAAGCAATAACATCTTATTGCGTACGACTTTATCTTCTCAAGTAATATGGTCAGTTATAACTAATAGTGTTCAAAAATAAGCTGCATATACACAATGTTAACGCATACAAACGATTCACTCCATACAAAGAACAATGAGTGTCTGCAGGCCAATTTTTGCAAAAAACGTTAAGTAAAAAAGAGGAATTATTCCAACTCGTTAAAATGATCATATATTCGACTTATCCAAAAATATTTTTTTGAGCTGTTCACTTATTCCTAAAAATTTCGCCTGTGTAGTGAACAGTTCCACTTTGAAAAATTGGAACAGAATTAAAGGCCGAAGACGTCTCAATATGTTCGAGCATTTATTTTTTTAGCACAGCTTCTTTATGCTATATGCTTATTCCTTTATTACGTTAAGATTTCACGCTCGTGATCACGAGCAGGAATAGAAAATGCAATCTTCTGAACACATTCAAACAATTGGTGAATACCGTAACAAAATGCATCAAATACATACTGCCTGGAAGGCCAGTTTCACAATCATCGCAATACGACGAGTAGATTGCTTTGCGTAACGTCTAAAAATTCAATTGTCAACATTTTGACTTTTGAAAAATTTGCCCAAGGTTAATCAGTAAAACAAGAACGCGCAAACCAAAGACAACCGCTGCACTCCAATGACTGCGCGCAAAAAGTGATCATAAACAAAGCAACGCGCGTGTATTTGCAAATAAAACGACTGCAGAGCACGACGTACACGTGTTTCCTCGACGAGGTAATTAGGTACGTTCGCAAAGAATGCTTTCCATTAGAAGTAACTGATCACACGCGACTTTTGCGAACAGATTTCAGTAAAAGAGCAAAAATACAGAACATAAACTTGGGCGCATGGTTAAACGTAATGCCAAACATGTACACTACTCGTCTTTTTTGCCGCTTAGGCGTTAGCCTTCATTCTCGTTGGACATAATTTTTACGGCGAAACAAAGACCGAACAATGGAATTAGCGGAATGCAAATTTTTCGTAGACATTTGTCATTCCATTTAGCAATTTTCTTGTTTGACCTTTGTTGAGCAAAGGCGACGGGTGGAAGCAGCAGAAAAGCTCATTGGAATAAGAGTTCATTTCTACCTCTGTTTACGATATTTACGGCGCAATGATGAACCCTTACAATGACCTATACAATATGGGCTAAAGTGCGCTACAAAGTTTCATCACTGCTAGTGTACATCGTGTAAAAAATGATAAGTAGCTATAGCTAAGACGCAGACCCAACGCAACGAAAATGCGCGGATCACATTCGTTGCACTTTTCTCACTATAATACCCAACGCATCCATCTTGTTGTAACGTGATCGCTCAAGCTTTTCTTCCTAAAACAGCAATACACGCTATCTACACTTTCATACATTGCTTAAAAAACCGGTGGGGTCTGAAGTCCCGTGGCAGAGGTCAAGTCGGCATCTCGTAACAAACGAGGACCCTCCGTATGCTCGCTAGGTGTAGGCGACACCTTGTGTCGCCCTTCCCTGCACACAGCCGTGCTCAGCGACCTTATAAGCACGCCTAAAACATAAACGAATAATTAGCATAGACCTGATGATAAAAAAAAAAGTTCAAAGACGAACCTGACCGCTTCGACTTCCTACGAGAAGTTTCGGTAGTTGGGCTTGAGGTCGTAACGTTCGATTGAACAGGTTTCTCTAAAATTGAATATCGCTTACAAATGGAAGGTGCAAAGTGACAAGCGTCTCTCAATGCGCTTAAGTACTTACCGTAACCCGCCGTTCTGGATTTCTTAAGGCGCACTAACGGACAATAGACGGGTACGCCTCGAACAGTTGTCTGAAATAACAATACTTAGCGGGATTGGGCCTAGCACCGAAAAAACTTACATTCTGGCTGAGATTCTCATTAGTTGTATCCTCATCCTTGCTGGTTCCCTGTTCACCGGAACTCTACGTAAGAATTATGTAAAAATTTGCACAGCAAGTCGCCAAATGCCTTTACTTCTCCTTCCTTGGCGCTACAAGAATTCGTTGCAGAGTACACGGAATGGCTATCACTGCTGCATGGTGACAGCTGCATTACAGGAATCTAAAAATTAACAAGTAAACCTGATTACACTTAAATTTTAAAAAGTTACTGTACCATTGTCACGTCAGCGTCAGCGATGAGTTGGCTAGCGAATATGTCACTTTCCTGGTGGTTTATGCAGGTCAGCTCATCTTCATACAACTGTTCAGTCATGCAGGCCTGCAATAAAGGGTCGGCAAGGTTAAACTGGACAAAAGTTTAGTTCGTATATGCGAAGCAGCCACAGTAACCCACTCAGCGTCGAACGAACTAAAAATTATTTGCACCAAAGCGTGCCGGGGCAGTTCGTTTTTAAATTGCGAATACGTTGAACAGAAGTGGGGAATCTCCTATTTAAAAGACACAAAAGAATAGGGACCTCTTTTGGCGCCGCCGTGACGTCACAAACGCTACGCTTAAAGAATTGTTACGTCACAAAAGCCCCTCGGCAGAATGCGTCCTCCCTAACGGAGGGTCCGCTTAGCAATTATATTATTTGAATTAACTGCCGGCGCCCACTCGCTTTAGGGTGCTTTCTTAAACCGTTAACTTACAAGACCGAAATCCTCGAAGCATACTTCAAATAATGCTCTACGAAAAGGCATCATTTAATCATGCGCAATGTTATTATGCTAATTAAAATTTTACATAATTGCTTCCTCGCTACGCGCGTAAGCTGCTTATGCAAATTTTAAAAAAATCTAAAATCAAGAAAACATTCAGCGTATGCTTACCGTGTCGTTTACTCGCGCTCGCTTAGAGGCCAAGGAATCAAGCGCTTCCGTGGGAGATAAGGGAGATTCATTTTTACTGGCGACGACCGGGCAAGGCAGCGATCCAACTGCGGATATATCGGCAGCCTGGAGAAGCGCGGTAAAGAGTTCAAAAGCAAATTAGCATAACCGCGTTGCCGCTGACAAGAAAATGACTATTTTTTAGGCTATTGCTTTGACATAATGGGCTTAGCAAAACAACGTTAAGCGTAGATATGCTCACAGCTAAAATGGTTTCCGCAACGTGGCGGCAACGGTAACAAACTTGCTTGAATATACTAAGGTTTGAGGCGGGACTGTTTACGATGAGACTTACTTTATCAACATCCAAGCCGGCAGAAGCTACTGAGGAGGTGCTATTGGATGCAGAATAGTCTGCAGGCGAGTAATTGAAACGTTCTTTAGCTTTCAGTTCACGCAGCTCATTTTGCGCCTTTTCCAATGACCTGCGCAGTATGACGCACTCGCGCGCAAGGGTCTCCTAGAAGAAAAAAACTGATCATAATCAAAAGGAGGAGAACGCTTAATTCAAAATTAACGCAACCTGTATATACTTTAACCTCGTATTTTCCTTCAAAGTCAAACTGAGCAGGTCGGGATCGAAATACGAATCCGTCCATGTACCCACGTCAACGGAATGAGCCTGAAAGTTTTTTCTCCGTTAAAAAAAGGAACAACAACATGTTGAGCAATAAATAAATCAAAAAGCAAACTCTTGCTGTTACCTTTTGAGGTACGGAAAACAGTGTTTGCTCAACAACTGGGCTGGTCATTGTCTCGGCGTCCCGATAGCTTACCTGAAGGAGCGCCTTCATCTCTGGCAAGGAGATAAACAGTCAACCTACCTTTCTTGGCGGCAAAATGGACAAGCCTGCCCACGGCGTCGAGTGCGCAATGGTTTGTTCATTCTCAATGTTACAACTCGAATTATGCTCCACTGCCTCCGCAGGCGGAAACTCCGATTCGGATGGTATTTCCGGTGAGCTATGGTCACCAATCGAACGGACTGTAGCGTTAGGCGTAGAATGGATCGGATAATCATCGCCAACAGGTTCTTCCTAAAAGGAAAGCCGTCATAACCTTTTGCCGCCACTTTGCTCTGGACAATATCGTCGCCCACAAATGCCTTCTAAGAATAAAGTTCAAATTTATCCGGTTTACATTTCAATTATTTGGGATGAAAAACACGAGTCTATTTGAAACTTGAAAATCTAAATACAGTAAAAGAGAATGCAACAAAATGGCAAGGAAAGTTCCCTAAAGAGAGATTTTGCGAAATTTTAAATTTAAATTTATTTCCTTAGGCTTAGGTCATGAGCTAGGCGAGGTGTGGAAAGTTAGAGGTGCGAAATAGGGCCCAAACCCTGAAGGGTCGGCATACCGAATGTGCCAAGATACTGAAAGGAACGAATTTCTTGATCAACCACAACAAAACTGTCACAATGGGGTTCATGACCATAACACTTAACAGTTTAAAACTTTGATATTCGGGATTTCGAGCGGCGCTGCAAAAATGTATTTGCTTCGCCATTTTAAAACGACTAGTAATTCATTTAGCAGTTGCGCCTACTTCTTCTTTTTCTAAGTGTTTATCCGCCATTTTAAAGTTCTCAAGCACTCATCCCCACCTGTAGGATATTCACTTCCCATAAAAGCGACGACACGTTTCAACTGTGGACTGTTACTTTTAAGTAAAGGCCACAGTTCAAAAATCAAATAAAAAAGGTGTCCTTACCGTAACTATGCTCGGTACCTTGCCGAATACATCGATCTTTTCGTCGCCGTTATAAAGCTGAAATATTACGTATATTGAAAAGGGGAAAAGATCAGTTGCAATAGCATACAATGGAAATGCAAAATAAAAATGAATGTATTGAGTAAATACCCGCCGTTATAACCAATGGTCAATGCCAATTTTATCTCATAAAACAAATGTAGAAAATCCCAATATTAGATACACTAAATCGCCTTGCCTTACCAACTGCAATTCGAAAGGATAAACTGCGTAAAAAAGAGCTTAATTTGTTTCGTCCTATTAGGGTTTCGTACTAATGAAAGCCCGTAACTTCCGGATAAACAAAATATGCTTAAAAAAGAGTATGCAAAAACCATGACTTTGATTAAGGGAACAAAAAACAATACGTGCAATTTCGATATTACGAAAAGCCTTAAATATGTAGGACGAAGGCACGCATCCTTCATAATGATAGGTGACCTGCTAACAAAGAACATTGGAATGCTTCTAAAAGGAAGGTGGACTTTTAATTTGCATACGACGTAGTCCAGTTTGCTGAACATTACTTGTAGTGATAATTTATTGGATAAACTGGACCACGCCGTAACTACAAGGAGTATCGAGCCTACCAGCGGCTAAAAAATGTAAATGAAAGAGACTGTATGATTACATGGTCAACCATTATTGATAGGTCACATTTCTTCCGTAGTCTTCGTGCGACGAGCACTCGCCGAGAGACGACGCTGCGCCGTTGCAGCGTACATACCGAAGACTGTTCAGTCATAAAGTCTTCGTCGTCGTTAAGCTCAACGTTTTCCTGAAAATACGTATGCACCGTTGGGGTACACAGGCAAGACGGCCGTATGGGAACCTCTGAAAACATTTTTCCTTCATTGTGAACATCAAGACGAGGTCGGTTTGATTGACTAACTTCGAGCACGTTTTTGGTCAGCTGAAGATGAATAAACAATTATGCCAATTTTCGTTCGCGCTTTAAGCATACACCTACCTTCAGCAGCTTGTTTGGAGAGCGAGCTTTTTTAAGGTTATTTTCGCTTAACTTGCTTTCGTTGCGCGCGATTTTGACCACAGTGCCAACGCGCTTAGGCAGCTTTTTTATCTAAGAATAAGTGAACGCCAAAAGGTGAACCATTCCGTCGTTGCGTTCGTTTACCATCTGCACGACGGAGGCAAATCGAAGAACAAAGAACGTATCGCGAAAAGACGTCGCGTTCTGATTAATGTTTACAATCATGCACATGTTCTCGCAACAAGCAAGGCTTTGCTGCAGAACGCACGTGAGCCTTGAATCTCTGTACGGTACTAACTGCTGTCGGTAGCTAAATGATGTTCAAGTAACGTGATTTGATTTTGAAAAAATCGAAATAAGTAACCGGTGCTTCTGGTTCCAGTACAGAGCAGAAATGCATCTGCTCAGTGCAAGCAAAGTCGACTTAATTTTCACGGATTCAAGGGTGCGGTCGTTGCCTTCATTATGTTTTGCTAACCGTTCCGATCCGGCCAGATCGCAAAATGTCAGTCTGCAAAAAATGAACACTCGCTTAAAGAAAAAAACCTTAATCAATCTACCGTGTCTGCTGCATACTATCAGTCCCGTTATTATTTATTTTCACTATCCGTATGGTGAACAGACTGTGGCTAAACCATCGATGGCGTCAGAAAATTGAGATGCCGAATTTGCTACTTATACCCTCTGCTGGAGTTCATGTTCAACTTGGTTGATGCGACATGAAGGTTACGCTTTCCGATGGAAAAGAGCGTCAACGCCTCTTCGGCCGACTGGACTTGGATTTCACGTACCCCTGAAAGAGGATTTTCAAAAAAACGACGAAACTGTAAAAAGTCTAACCTTTTACAAAAAATACTCGATCGCGGCTTTCAGAAACTCTCAAAGATGATGCGGCGTAATTTTCACTCGGTAATTTCAGGAGATCGAACACTTGGTCTTTGTAAACTTCGATAAAGGACACCCAGATATTATATGCATCGGCCGCGGTTGAACTCCGCGAAACCGCATCTAAAATTCAGCGGTGCCACTCCGTTTGTCTCAATACGCGACACAAATGTAGGCGGGAAAACGAGTGCAATTACAAACTTCAAAAAAGAAAGAAAAACCATCGTACTATTATTTTACAAACAAGAGAGAAATGCGCTTTATTCGTGCTGCAATTCTAGGTGAACACTCGAAGATTTAGAACAATGCCCAAGTTATCAGAATTGCTGCAGCATACGGTATGGAATGCAGGTAAGCGAAAAAGCGCGTTTATAATTTCATTTAATGGCAAATTAACACCGTGTTTCCACCTTTCTCGTCGCCAGTTAAGCCTTAAGGAGCAATTACAAAAAAAGTAAAGCACATTGCATTATTATTCGCTTAAAACTTAAAAAGAACCTTATGCAAATATGGGCGTTACAGAGTCACACAGCGGAGCGTTAATTTGCATGCGAAAGACGCCTACTTTGAAACTTGTTTGACACTGCCGCAATAAGGACGAACAAAAGATTGAAATAGTAGTGTCTTACGCGAAGGAGATAGCGCGTTTTTCCACTGCTTGCGGGAGGAAGGACGAGTTAAGTCGGGTAAAAGCTTGCTGCAACCTTTTGGAATACCAGACATCAGCTAAAAAGGAGAATTATTCTTTCAACTGACGGAAAGCTGTGCAACCTTCGAGCGGGCGAAATGAAACAACTTCATTTTTAACAGGCGCATTTGTTCCATTTCCATCGGAGTCATGCAACGCAACTCATTGCTGCTAACAGGACGAAAAGTGGCGATCGAATGACGATTCGTTGGAACAAAGTCAAACAAATCACGCAACGCTTGAACTAAGATGCCGGGTTCTTGAGGTGTACCTGAAAACACTTTTATACTTTAGCTTTACAAATACCGTACTACAAGACAACACCATAAGAATTCTGAATCGGCATGTCGTTGGAATTACATTTGAAATGGTTTGAATTTTAGATACACATCTTCTGTGACAGACATTCACTGCGCAAGTGCAACCTTGCTGAAAAACGTGAGTCAAGCAGTTTAAAGTATTACAAAGCTAAGAAGACGTTATCAATACTAAATACTAATAAAATAACAATAAGTGCATCAATGGTCGTGCGCGAAGTTAATCGGAATGGATAAATAAAGAAATATGCACGACTATGTTCCAACCTTGAATTGTGTACGTTTTTCCAGAGTTGGTCACTCCGTAGGTAAAAAGCAGGCCGCTTTTGCCAAGCAGAACATCTTGAACAACACGCTTTGTTGTCGCATCGTAAAACTCTTCCTGAGAAACGCTCTCGGAAAAGATGCGGGTAAAATGAAAGCTGCTTTCCATTTTAGCCAAATTGCGCGCGGAGATATTACGAGCAGGCATAACTATCAGAGTGTGCAAGTCCTGTACGGTAAAGTAACCCTAAAACAGAAAAAACTTCGTTTATATATCATGCAGATGTGGCAATATAAATGCTTTCTGCCACGTGGCTATTCATCTTCCGAGTATGACTGTAATTGGCGATGGGCGAATGAAATGGCGTGAAGGACGCCTCGTTCTCATTACTTGACTTATTTGGTCTTACGTTTAGGGGAGGTAATAAACTCCTTATCTCATAGATTTAAAGCGCAACTTTGAATATAGTGCCTTTTGAAATAGGCTAACAAAGTTTCAATATAAGGGCACGTCGCATATGTGCTCGATGTGAATGCTTGCTGTGCCTCGCTGAAGCATTAGTAAGCAAAAAAATGTTTCCACGTTGCATCATAATATAAATCAGTTCCGCTAGCAAAACAGTAAAGTTAAAATAATGCTCCATTTCGCAATATGGCAAAAAAATTCGGACTGCACATACCCCATGTTTCGAACGTTTAGGTTCATCTTCGGAATAAGGACGAACACGTATGACAACATCCATGCCACAGTCCGCGGAATAAGCTACGAAATAAAAGCTGATGACATTATTTTGCATTCGAAGTGGTGGCGCGAAAACCAGTCGCTGCAGTTGCAAGCAACTTTCAAAGCATAAATCGAGAAAAACCAACTTGGTTTACAATAAAGCGGGGTTAAATTTTGCGCGGCTCAGCAAAATATACAAGTAAAAATTTCCCGCGAAGGTTTATTCACAAGGGTGCTAACTTACGCTCGCCACCATTCACCATTAACTATGCTCAGGTATGGCGCCACCCTATTCTTCCTACAAAGGACTTCAATCCAACAGATTCTGAAAAGATGAGGCCACTGTTATAATGGGCAACTGAAATAATTTTGAAATCGTCTTATTAGCAACTATTAACAGTGAACATCACATTTTTGCGCTGTTACAGTACGACGCTTCAGCTTGTCATTAAAGGTTTGATTTCTTAACGTTGAGCTAAAACTAGTCGTTAAAATTTTAGTAAATTGAGGCTGGAATCAAAATTTTCTGTTTCAACCATTCTTGGGTATTCTGTTGGAATTTAATTTACTACTGTAAATTATGCGTGATAGTCGCAAAATCCAAAAACCAAACTTCCGAAGACTCCAGAAAAATTTTTTTTGCGCGTAACATATTTAGCACTTATAGAAAACCTGCAAAAACGGATTACTGTACTTTTGAGCCAAATGAAGCTAGTCACTTTCCCACGCGTCAAATAATGTTTGTTTCACCCAGCCCACGTCAAAGTTTTGTTCAGCCGTTGAGGCACAGTTTGTTTGTCTGGCAACAGCTGCAAAACTCCTTTTGCTCGTCAGAAATTAAAGACTGCTTAACCGTTTCGCGGTAAAGCAGAGCGCTTTTCAAAAAGGTGGAAAATATTTGGACTCGTTTGTTACGTTTCTCTGCTCCCAAAAGCAAATACACTCGTATGCATAGATTTTGAAGCAAACGGCTCACATAGCAATTTCGTCGGCTTGAAATAAATGATTCGCAGGTTATATCTAATGAATTGAGTAAAAAATATGACCGTTTAATTATACGCACCCGTCAGTTTACTTCTTTGGTGACCCGACTTGCATTGCAAGCTGGCGCACTCGTAAAAACAAAAGCTTAATTGGTTCTATACATTTTTTCCTAATAATCGCTCATCCATCCATTGGTGGAGCAATTGTTTCGTTCAATTACAGATACCAGCAGACAGACAAAAAACGGAAAAGCCGTAGAAGATCTCCAAAAGCATGAAACACAATCCCGTTACGAAGCACCCCGTGCTCAATTTGAGCTCACGTTTTAAAATTTCATCTTATTACACATTTTCAGCCACGATGAGCTATCGTTTTTCGCACAGTCCGCTTGTGCGACGAATAAACGACGAACAGTAGAATCGCTTTCGCAAGAACCATAGCTTACGTTCTTGAGCATCAATTTAGGCGCATTTACCGTAGTCCGTAGAACTTTTTATTTTGGCATAATGTGCTTAATTTTAATCAAATGCCGTGTCTAACTTGTGCTAGTGTTAAGAATAAAACGATATTGTAGTTTGAGTTGAAATTAGACGTTCCGAAAGGCGACGACGGTCGTGCTAAGTTACAATAGGTAGCCGGCTGGCTAAAAAAATACGTGTATGCATATTTTCTCAAAGTGTAATAGCTGCGTGCTATTTTAGCTTGGCAATGCTTCGACCTCACCCAAAGTGCCACATTTTGGATGAAGAGAAAGACACTGCGTCTGATTCCGTTTCCCGCGATGACGAGATGCCCAACACGGTTGATCCGCAGCTAATGTTAGACATACTGAACGAAAAGAGAAACAATCCAAGCGCATTTGTTTCCGGATGGATAGAAGACGATGAAACCGGCATTGTCCCCGACGAAGACGTCGAGGAGCATTTAGACAGAAAACTTCTGAAAGCTTGCGAGGATGGCGACATTGCTGTCGTGGAAGAATTGCTATCCAAAGATTCGTCGTTGGTTAACGCGCGCGATCGCGACCAGTACACCCCACTTCACCGAGCGTCTTACGGAAATCATGTAGCAGTAATCAAGTTACTTCTACAGTATGGTGCTGATGTGTCCGCAAAAACGGAAGAAGGCTGGCATCCGTTGCACTGCGCCGCCAGATGGGGTAACGTTGACGCAGTTAAAATTTTGCTGCACATGGGCAAAGCTGATTTAAATGCTGGCACAAATGGCAATCTAACTCCGCTTCATTTGGCAGCGTCCGAACCGGTTTCACTTTACGTGGCCGAATATTTGCTCTGCCAAAAAGGCATTGATCCATCTATTAAAAGTCACGCTAACGAAACGGCCCTTGACGTTGCCAGGAGAACATCTCAACCTATGTACGACCTTTTTCTTGGCATGTGTCAGCCTATGGAAAGCGAATCGCGTGACGTCACCTCGCAAAGCGCCTCCGAAATTTCAAGATGAATCTTCTGTACTTTTTGTGAATTGAAAATCATTTACGCTTGAAAAAGATTGCCCACGTCTTCTTCTGGCATTGAACTTATAATAACGACGCACTTGAAGAAAAAATGTTAGCTTATACCTTCATAACGGTGGCTGCGAGTGAATGTTCGGTGCCTTATCAGATACCAACAACATTTTTAGAATTTGCATAAAAGTAAACAACTTTAATTTGCCATCTCTTGTCTAACAGAAACTACTTTTGGATGCAAAAAAAAGCCTCTGTTTCGATCTGCTCTTACAAAGCTATTCAAGATCTTTACAAGGCAAGTTTGCGGTGGACTGTCGAATCGGTGGTAGTTGTGCTGCTGTCATTGTCTGCGTCAATGCTGATGAAATTTGCATATTGACAAGTAGCAAAAAGCGTTCCAAGCGGCTCTCTCCTTAGCTTCATCCAAGCTTGCGCCACTTCCCCATACGACGGCCACGGGTACGGTGGATAATTGCAGAAAGAAGCATTCGAGACCTGAAATGAGCTCGCAAATGTTGTTTTCCAAAAATGGAATGCATTAATTACCGTCGATGTCTTTTCCCGCGTACAAGAACTCGTAATCCCAGCTTTCTTCTCGGCTGATTCGATGCAACATTTCAAGATGGTTGCCACGTACGAAATCGCGTCTGATGTCGAATTCGCTAAAGAATTTTGCGATCTCATTTTCTGCGCGGTCCAACGAGCCACTGCCCAATTCTATGCTTTTAGGCATCTTAATGATTTACCATTTATAGAGCCAAACTGGCAAGTCGCAAAGTTATACCTGCAGCGAACTTTCTTTCCGAAAGATCTCGTCCATTTCGGGAAAGGGTTGCTGTATAGTAATGGACATGTCCTGGAATGAAAATAAGCTAACGAGAATATACACCGTCAGTAGCTCGCTACCTGCTTGCAATATGCCAACAGTTCCTGGCATTCTTCGTAGGACAGCTCCTCCACTGTTTCCAGAAGCTTTCTGGCCGCATTCTGCTTGGCTAACTTCTTATTCCGTCCGCTGCCTTCAACAGTTCGCGGTGCGTAAAGGAATGTAGCAAAACTGTAGCGAATATACCAATTTCTTTTAGGGCGCCAACTTGTACCGAAATGTAGAAAACTAAATTATGAGAAGGGCCCTCCACGCCGGCATCTTCGTATACCGGCGTAAACCATTTACTTTTGCTACACTTTTCGTGCAGAAGAGCAGCAGCCTTATTGGAGGTCGACTGTTGAGCCATACCTCCGCCGTCTGTACCATCAGCTCCATTTATTCGTTCTCCTGCAGCTCCAAGTGTCAGCCCACGTCTAAAAAGCAACGGGATGTTTTTGGCAGCGTTGCGAAACAGGAAAAAATCTACTTAAGTTAACAGTACGGGAATTTCAATTAGAAAAACCTGAATGCCCAATCGAGCATTTTTCTAAGTTAAAAATACGCTACTGTAAATACATGTTGGCATCTGCGGATTTCAAGTTTTGAAATAAGAGCGTGTACATAAAATCGAGAGCTTCTTCGGCGGTTTCGCCAGGTAAACCCCATTCGGCATGTGCACCCAGCTGTACAACCTTTTCCAGCAGACGAGCAGCCGCGCACTGTTTCGCAGCTCTTTTGCTTTTGCCAATTCCATTGCTCGACACGCCCTCAACGATAACGCGGTAGACAAATGTTGTCTCATGAGTCTACAGTAGGTTACAGTTGGAAAGCGAATAGAACTTTGAAATTCCCACTTACTTTTCCTTCACTGGCTAACAACTCGTAAACTGGGATAACTCGTCTCTTTGAGCATAATTCGTGTAAAACACCAACCGGTGATTTGTTGCACGAATTAGGGCTATTTAAATCACACATAACTCAATGGATGCAGTATGGCAAAACATCCATCTTGTACCATTCCATCAGCATTTTTTCACAAAGCCGCGCCAAGAGTTACACTATGAGCGCAGACCTATAAAATAAAACAACTTAGACACAGCAACAGTGCGGGACAACGTTGGCATGTTAACCAGTTGAGAGAGTTTGAGCGCTTAAACAGTAACATAGTACTAAAACGCAAACAAACAAAAATGTACGATATCGCGCCTACATTATCAACGTTTGAAGCAGCCAGTACGTACAGCACGCTTTTATTTAACTCGGAAACCATTTTCAAGTCGATTTTATCTACAAAATTTATTATCGATTTTCAGGTACACTTAAAACTAGCACGAGTAGAATAAATCGTCTTATTTTCTTTTATCAAGTATGAAAATCGGTGCTTAAGCTTTTTCCGTTTTTTGTGAATTCTTGCAGGGTTCGTAGCAATTACGCAGTTGGAAAGCCAACCTTTTATTAAGCTTTTATCCCGCAAATTTGGCGTTACGGAACAGAAAAAAGGTGGGCACTGTACTTGGCATTAAAACCTTGCCGTGCTTGTCTAGGCAACGGTATGCAGCGTAAGCTTAAGCGTAAACATCAAGATTTGTTAGGCGTAGGCGACCTAGGCAGAAACCTCGTATCAGGATTTATTCTAGTTTAGGCTGCTTGCGGTTACTTTGACTAATAAAACATAGTTTTTATTCTACCTGCATTACACATAGAAACGATTTCAGAAGGGATTTGAGAACATTTCTCCTAGACGCCCCACCGTCATACTGTAAATTTTCCGGCCATGCTGTTCTACGCTTACATAGGCTTAATTCTCAAGATAAAGCTTTTATTTTGGCTTAAACTTAAGTAAGAAAAGAAAAGAAATAGCCGGCATAATCGCCAGTAAACGTAAAACGGTATTGCCGCTAGATTGGCACGAAAGAACCTGCATTTTTCAGATGGTGACAAGATCTGAGATTTGAGTTTAAGAACGGTTTTCAGACTAATTCTGCGTTGTGTTCAAATGAGACAATGCTGCTTCATCAGATTTTTTTTATGCCTTTGTTATGCGCGCATAGACATTAGCAGCGTCTTTTTTCTAAATTTTGATTAGCTCTCCATTGTTAAAGATTTAAAGTTCGACTTGTTAAGCAAAATGCTCATTGCATATTAACTTCTCTGGAGAAACAAACGAACTTTGTCTAATCAGACTTTTGCTACTGATCTACCAGTTTTTGATTTTTAAGTAGTATGCTTTTGTTACAATTCTGGCACCCTACTTTTGCAAGATTTCATCGAAGTTTGGAAGTTAGACTACTTTATAGTCGTTTCATTGATTTCTTGAGCTTGCTTTTCTTTTGAATACACATCTTCTTGCCGCATGCATTTTGTCGCAAGTTACTTTCGACGCAGCAGCTAACGGTAAACGGCTATTTGAGGGAACAAGTTGTCTTTCCTGGAGAGCCTTATTTTAGAATACTGTTTAACTTGTAGTGGGACCGTAAGAGCTTCACTCAGCAGTTTACTTCCACACGGCAGTCAAAATACGATGAACGACAGTACTCAGTACTCGATAGATAGGTATATGTTTTACGGTATCCTTTTTCTGATGCTTAAGTAACAAGGGCGGTCGCGTCCGCTACAAACTTATTAAAATGAAACGTATGAAGTGCCTGTCTGACTTAAATGTGTCGCACTTTCATTTTAACCGAGTTAATCGCAGTGCTGCCAACCACTGAGTCGCAAAGCAAAAATAGGAGCGGCAGTACAAAGAAATTACCGCAACTTGTTTTTACGCTAATAGGTTTAGCGTAATTATGGCCAGCAATTACACTCAGCGATGGTTTACAAAAACATGAGCTGCGGCATCGAAGTTAACACGGTGAAGATGATTCGAGCTCGAAGGCATGCACCAATGTCGCGTGCGGCAAAATGCCAGTGGCAACACGCGTACATCAAAAAAGCGTCTTCCTTTTTTCCATGTCTGCTTATTCCTCTTTTCCTGACGAAAGTCCATCCATAGAACTGTGCAATGTTAGGGTTGCCTATGTAACACTAAACAAGCCTTAAGAGACGTATTTAAGAAAGTACTTTCGGGTCTTTCGGGTACTCAGCTACCCTGCCGTCATATTGTAGGTTTTCTAGGCATTCTGTTCTGGTTTTACCTAATCCTAAGCTCAAACATGACGTGCGCATCTTCGCTTAGGCTTAGCTAAGAGTGAAACAGTATGGTGAGCATGATTATCAAAAAGAAATCTACATTTTTCAAGACGATGACAATGAGACGGGCACAGGCGATTTTTATGTTAGCCAATAAGTGATGTCAGCTGTTTCAGCGCCAGTCAAACGCGTCAACTTCGAAGACGCCTTTTAATGAAATTTGGATTTTTTCACGCTCGTTCCCCCCGCGAGAGTGTGAAAAGATCCAAATTTGCCTCCAGGGTCCAGGATGGCCGGCAGACGTACAATTCTCCCTTTGAAGTTGCCGTCACCGCTTGCGGGAAGAGCGAGCGTGAAAAGACCCTGAAATTTATTTCCAATCAGTCCCTTCTCTAAACTTAGTGTTGGTAAAAAGAAATCTTCCGAGCGCTCAAATGTCTTTACGCTGTAACAAAATTTAAAGTCGTGACTCTTTATATTAAAACCTGAGCATCACATATGAGCTACAGAAATATGAAAAGTTGGTAGGTTTCATCTCTAGCATTACTGCTGGTTAAAAAAATGCCAAGCGCATGTAACAGCAGTGAATAAATAATTTTAAAAAAAGTATAATCACGGGCTTCCTATTGCGTGCGCGCTGGTTTTGTTGCGTCATTTTTTGTAATTGATAAATGTGAAAAAATCAGCAAGTGCTCGTTTTTAAATCACTGTTCAGCAATATATCCAAAAACTTGCCTAACCGAATTATAGGGCACCCATTTTTTGGCTTGGTGAGGTCAACAGCAAAACTTTCCTACGCTTTTCTATTCCTTTCCTTTTTTCCCATAAGGTCAAAGCATTTGGGGTTGTGCCGATAGTTCATCGTTTCAATTAAGTGCTATACAGAATTGTATACCGTGCGCACGGCTGTCGAACAATTTGAAATTCAAATTTTCTCAAGTTTCAGCGTAAATTAGTATCCTTTGAAAACTGAAGTTCTTTAATAGGCTACTGAACCGGCAATTCAATTGCACGTTAACACGAACCGTGCACAAGTGCGTCAGCGTGATTCGCTCGTTGAACGCATTCCGCAGCTTTTGTCAGCAGCGGCGTAAAAAGAGGTTAAGGAATTTTCGCGTATCGCCATTCTCAATGAGAGCGAAGCGCTCAATAATCGCAAATTAGACGTTCAGTCAAAGGACCAGTCAGCCGTTACTAAACGACTTCCCTCCATTGAAATAGAAGCCGCAGGTTACCCTGAAAATTCCTTCAATCAATTGAACTAAAGGGGAAGGACCAGTTTTTCGTGCGGCCCATCGCCTATGCATCATTGCGCTTAGCTGGAAATGCTCACTGCTCACACTGCTGCCAAGACTATGAGTTTTTCTTTTCCATGACGCACCATACTGTAATGACAAATTACGCTTGGGCGAGTTTTCCAGCTGAAATACCTTTTAACAATTATTGCGTACTGTGCATTCCAATTTTCTCCGCCAACCTTATTTTAAATTACATATGCACCAATATCGATTAGCTAATATTCATTTTTGTAAGAAATGGTACCTACGGCGCGCAAACAGTTGCATATAAATTTTTGCATTTGTAGTTCTTAAAATGCTAAATGTATATACCTTAAAAAATACGTATGTCATAATAGAGCACTAGAAATCTTCTTATTTAAACGCTTAAATGACAAAAACGTGAAGCAAATTTGTTTCTGCGCACATATGCTAAAGCAAGACTCGCGTCCTTCATTTCACTGCTTCTCGTTTTCAAAACTGGAATGTACATTTAAGACTAATACATTAGGCATAGTCGGGACGACGCACGCAAACGTCTCTAACATTTTAGTTCACTCTGCTACTGAAGCCATTAAGGCAGGCGCCTTAGGGCATACGCTGCTCTTTCCAGTTGGCAGATGTGCCAGATAAACAGCTACGAAGTTTACTTGTTTACCACGGTCGCTAAAGAGAACGAACAAACGAATGGGACAAGAAAAAATACATACGGCTCTTTTAGTTCCGTTGAGCAATCCGCCATTTGCCGCCCTCATCTGCCCAACATGTTTCCGGAAGAGGCGAACAAACTTTCCAGCGCACGCACGTCCAACTTTATGTCAGCCATCAGCCAGACGGCATTTTTGGCCAACTTCATTTCGGGATTGACGAACTTTAGCACCCTGGTTTCCGGCAAGCTCATGCCTTTACTCAGGATACTGTTAAGTTTCGATTCAATCATGGATTTCAATATGGTGGCCAGCAGTTCCGACTGGATCTTTTCCAAGCGTAGCTGACCGGTCGTCGGAAGCATCCGATTCATGGTAAACTTTTCAAAGCGGGCCTTACCTCGTATGCGGCCGTTTTGTAGGCGAATTTGAGGATCGATCACCGCCTTAACCGTGTAGGCAAACAGCTTTTGCCTAATGTTACGTTTGGTGGCAAAGAACTCCAATTTACCTTCGAACGTAACAGTCGCCTTATCCGCATCGAATTTAGCCACCGGAACTTCAGTGAGTGCAAAGGTAGCTTCAATATCATAATCTGCGTAGCGCAGCTCAAGCTCAGGGATGCCGAAACCTATGCACATCAGGTCGTCGCAGTTTACGCGCAAAAATTTTCCCATCTCGTCATTGCTTTTGGACGAAAAGTTGTAGTTAAGCAGACCATCTTGGTAGAGATGGTATAGCATGGAGTTGATAGGATAATCCGTAATGACTATATATAACATGACTCCTCGCTTTCCTGGTAGATTGGCAATTCGTTTTGGATGGAAGGGTGCCTCGACCGAGTTCTCTTGAGAAATCTCTCCTTTGATTGCCAAAAGAAGATACTTGATAGGCGGGGATAAGATGACAACTGGTTTGTTTACTAAACCCATATCCACATAGAAATTTCTCAGCGGGTCATCAAGCGCTTGCGATCCAACATAAGCGCTGCGTTTCAAAGGATGGCCAAACTTTGAATTGCGCACAAAAGCCTTACGCGAACTTGCTGTTATACCAGTCAGCGGTTGGCGTATGGGTATTCCAGCGATGATTTTTGCAAACGATGTTTCCGTGAAGTTGGACAGACGTTTGCAAAAGTCGTCTTGCATAAGCTGATGAAGACGCCTGGCAAAAATTCTTCGCACTATTTTGGCTAACCCTTTGCGGCCGTCATATTCCAGGATGCTGACCGAAACGGGTCCCACTCTGAAGGTGCACGAATGAGAGGTAACCTTGAGCTGGCGATTTTCAGTTACGGTCAACTGGATAGTTTCGGAAAAGGAGGCTTGTTCAATGCTTACCAGCAAAACGAGCCTTTCCAAATGCCTCATTGATGTGTAAATTGTTATTTCAAAATCCATGTCGAATCTGTCGGCTGATAGGCGAATCTGCTGGGCGGCTTGCGGTCTTAGTTCCACTTCAACTTTTTCGGCTTCTGTCAAACGGACTATACGAAAATTGCGCAAAGCGAAACGCACCCTAAGGAAGGTGCCTTCGTGCACTTCGCTTATGTGCAGATTGCTCAGATGCTTCCTTAGCACCTCTTGAATGGTGTCTTTGAGATAAAGAAACCCGTGGTTGGTGATGCGGACGGCAATGCCGGGGTTATCGGATTTTTCAGATTCCGAAAACCTCCAAAGCCATACATGGCCGAACAGCCCAGCCAGGCATAGCCATACATGCAAGGCGTACTTCATCCAGTAGCCCAAATAAGAAGCATAAATGACCACTGTGCTGAGCAGGTGCACCTATGCGTAAAGTTGCAATGACGAGCTACCTACCTTTGGTGCTCTCATCTTCCCTTTCGTTTACGTCGGAAACCGGTCTTCGTATACGTCAAGAGAAAGCAAAAGTTGACAGCGCCTGAGACCAGCTGTCAGAAGGAATTTTTTATTCTCTTAAGCGCTCATCTGTCGCCGAAGTGTCAAGTCGAACTGGTCAGGATCGTACAGGAGAAAACCTTGACGAATAGTCAATGCCAGCTTCGAGGACCTTTTGGTTAAACCTATTTGCAACATAGCGCTGCAGGCTTCATTCGCTACTAGTTTCTCGCCTTCTTGTAATAACTAGCCGGTCACGCGGGCGTTTAAGCGATTGTCCAAAAGTGATACGCAAAGAAAAACAAGATGTTAATCGGGAACACCATTTTCTTACTTGTTGACCCTACCTTGACCTTTAAATAATCAAAACCGAAGCGTTAGTTTCCAAAAAATGACGGGAAATTTGAATATGGTTTTTTCTTATTCAAAAGTTCGTAAAACAACTTTTGTTACCAATACAATAACCGCGTCTTCCGACTCGAATGTAAAATGCGCGTGAGACAGCCTAATATAGCATTCGTTTTTCGCGGACGCAATTCGAATGTCGCATTGTCTGTATCGCGAACAATCTGTAAACACTGATGTTTCCACCAATTAGGCAAACAAAGAATGATAAATTTTTGAAAAGTTTTCCATCCGACAGATTTGTTCGTTTCTTTTCGTTAGGGAAATTCTTTGTACAAACCAACCATGAGATGACCAGTTTGTTTCATTGCACCTTTTTATCTCTGTCAGCAATTTGCGGCCACCTGCACAGTGATCCATTTTTTCATTGCTACGCCACTTGAAGAGTCGTAAAAGGAATTATGTTGCCAGATGCGAAAGGTTCGGCGGAGCGTAATGACCCCTTCTTGTCTATGTGACGTCACCAAAGTATCTGCCTAAGAAACAAACTGCTCATTATTTCTGAAAAGTAAAGCGCAGTACACCATTTCGCTGCCTTTTGAATTACGCACATTTCCGCAGCTTCAAATTAAGTAAAATTAAGGTTTCTAAAGGTGACGTGATTTTGGAAAACTGGGTGTCTTTTAACAGTCTTTGGTTGTTGCATGGTTGATCTTCGGTTCGCAGCTTAGGCCTGTTTGACGTATCTGTAAGTAAACTTCAAAAGAGCCGATCAGCGAATGGGTGAGCAAATTGTTAGAGAATAATACAGAACAATTCAACACGTATTGAATTGTTCATGGAGGCTATTGCAATTAAGGAACAAAGAATGAAAAAGTTCGCCGTGATCGTCTAGTGGTTAGGACATTGCGTTGTGGCCGCAATAACCCAGGTTCGAATCCTGGTCACGACATAAAGCCTAAACGAACTCATAGAATAGAAGGCGGACTATTTGCCGTAGGGATAATATTGAGCTGTTCTGTATTTTCTCTAACGATTTGCTCATCCATTCAATGGTATGGAAATTTGAAGTTTACTTATAGATACATCAAACAGGCCTAAGCCATGAACTGAAAACCAACCATGAAAGGTGAAGTGATTGCAGTAAAGTCTTTTTGAATTTTTATGCTTTATTTCGACGCTTTCTACAGTGCTGTTAAATGCACGTAATATTTTGCTTTTTGCAAAACCTGTGACTGTACTTCGTCTTGAACAGTGACGCTACAGATTTACGTACTGCCGCATCTGTTCATCACATTCATCAAATCGTATTTACCGGGCCCACGCGGACGGCATAGTTAAATACCGCCAGGGGCAAGCACGGAAAACATGCGCTACTTTTGACGCTTTGCTTTTGTCGAAGCAGTATAGTTGCCAAGTGAACTGCTACGAAGCTTAGAAGTTACGAAAAAATTATTTCGATTCCGCGTGATCCCGCTCACAGGAATGTGACATGGTGGCATTTCCTTAGTAGCTGACAAGCGTTTCGACATCAAGCACATTTGCAATCCATTGCATAAAAAAGAAATTGAACTACGCAGTGAAAATGTTGGAACGCTATTCGGAGGTTTGCGAGAATTTGAAACGAGCAGCCCACAAGTACCGACAGTATTAAAATGCAGTCAGGCTCTCCGTAAGTACACAAAATACATATATTAACAGATAATAATGTTTTCAAAGGTATCTTCTTACGGAGTTTGTCCCGTGAGAAGAAACATGTAAACGCAAATAGTTCCACCTTTTATTCGCTGAATTTATTTACTCTTCATGCCGTGACCAGGATTCGAACCTGGGTTATTGCGGCCACAACGCAATGTCCTAACCACTAGACGATCACGGCGACATTTTTTGCACAGACTTTTTTGGTGAACGTTTGCCCAAGTTCTGATAAATAGCGCCTTTTCCCTTTGTTTTAACGGATTTCCTAACAGATTAAATAAACTAGCTCTACGCAGTATAAAACTGACACCCATTCGGGACAGATTCCGCAAAACGAAACATTTTAAACATGAAAAGTTACAGTCACGTACCAAAAAGCTATATTTTCAATAATAATGTTTTAATATTAATATTTGTTATCTTTATGCCTTCTTCAATGTACATGCGTGCAATAAACTGAACATCTTCTCAACCAACGAATGGACGGCCCATAATGTGAAACTAGAACTTATTAAGTTTCGAGCACGAAACCGCAAACTGCGCAAAGCGCCAGTCATACATGCCAAAAGTAAAAAATAAAGCAAAATGTAAGGTTCTCGTCGATTTGGCATTGATGATGCATAAAAGTTTTCCACGAAAGTTCTGCGTCTAAAAAGCTTAAAATTTACCTTTTATAAATAGTATCTATTTCAAGAAAAACATTAAATTGAACCATATTGTCAGGAATCTGAAAACAAACGCAGACAAACAGTATGCTCAGATACCACACGGTAGGGATTGGAACAGCATAGAAGCGTTCTACTAAAGTCAATTTTATATTGCATAGGGTTGGCTTATTTAATCGGTTAGAAAGTCTATTTACGAAATGTCCCGTCCGTTAAAACAAAGAGAAAATGCACTATTCCTCAAAACCATTTTGAATTTTTTTTTGACATAAAGAAGATGTCGCCGTGATCGTCTAGTGGTTAGGACATTGCGTTGTGGCCGCAATAACCCAGGTTCGAATCCTGGTCACGGCATAAAGGGTAAATAAATTCACGGATTACAAGACGGAACCGCTTTCTGTATTCAAAACTTACCTACTGGTAAGTCGCCGTTCCTTTTGCCTACCGCCAGTCATGTTTTAGCTGAAAATGGAATAAATTTAACCCGGAAAGCTTAGAAAATAAAAGCTTTTCGTTATTGTCATCCTGTTTCGCTGTAACTTAATTTTAGCCTCAGCTTAAGGCTTGTATTTTGGCTTAGGCTTAAGCAGGAGCAGAACAAGATGACCGCGTTGCTCAACAGTAAGCGAAGAAAAGCATGTGCGCATCTGTTGGCTGGGAAAAACCTGCATTTCTCAAACAGTAGGGCGGCTAATTGAGAAGATCCGCCTTTTCTTTTAATAAACGGTTTATTACGTAAGCAAACCTTACATGGAAGACTTACACATCTGTTACAAAAATACATCGGTTTAACCTTAAAAACAACAGGGGAATAATAATAATAATAACAATAATAATAATAACAATAACAACAACAACAGCAATAATAATAATAATAATAATAATAATAATAATAATAATAATAATAATAATAACAATAGTCAGGAGACTAATGGAAAATGAGTGACGCGAGGTCTGTACCATTATAAATGATTAGCAAGTTCTCATAATCAAAGGACACCTCCAAGAAACCTCTCAATGGATGCGCAGCTAATTTGTATAAGCAGTTTTTGATACGAAATGAATATGTGCTTATTTGAAATCCAATAGAATTTGAGGTCTACTTTTAATCGCTGCAGAACGTTATATGGAAAAAATATCTGCAAATGGCAGAAGCACCCGCTAAAGTCAGTATAGCGTAATTAATGCACCGATTTCTCGAAACAGCTGCCAGCGCACGTGTACAAACGCGTGCGGAAATTTTTTGGAAGTAGAAACCTTATGGACGCCAGCTTAGCGCACATTCCAGAGAATAAAAGTATTTCAAGACATCTACAGTGAATTGCAGGACTTCTAGTCGATATTGTGAATAGCAGCGTCCTTTCCAATAGGCAAGGTTTCAATACTCTTCTAAAGCTGTGTTGCTATCAGCATCTATTGCCCAACAAAAACACAATCAAGAACAGAAGGCAAAGCCACGTAACCACTGCGATGCTTCGTTAGCAAAAGAAATCAGTTGTTTTTTGGAATGGTTATTCGGAGCATTCAAAACGCCTCTATTTTACATAAGGTAAAATGACGTTGCGACAACTGCAAAACATCGCTGACTTTCTACACTATTGCGTTAATTTGCAAAATCACCCTACTGAGCTTACAAAAATACAAGCAGCGTTGAATGCATAGCAACATTTCCTATTTTCTCGTCTCTTCAGCTCATAGCGACAGTAGGAAAGAAAATCAGGTACGTTTGTTCTCATTGCACCAATACGGACTTCGGCAAACCTACTCAAGTCAAAAAAGCAACTCAGTCAACTGCTGCTGCTCTTTAAAACTGCACTCAAATAACTACCACAAAGAAAAACAGTATTTCACAAGAAGGATGAAGCACACCTATAAACTAGCAGGCTTTATCGAGCTAGTGGAATCTCATGTTGCTTACCCAAAAATACTGACCTGTCGCTAATCTGTTTTAATTTTATGAGTGGGCTTGGCGGGTAGTACAAACATTTCAGATGCTCGCTTCTTAAAAGTTTTCATTGCATTACAGTCTTTAAAAAAAGAGAAATCTTTTCAGATAGTACGAAAGCTGCCCATATAAAAACAAACAAGCGAAAAGGGCAAAACTTTAACGATTAAAAGCGTAAGTCATGTTTATTAAGGCGCAAACAGTTACGGCATACAGATATCGGAAGAAAATATAAAGAATCAAGTACAAAAACAAAACATTTCGCATGGCGTTAGGTTTTACCATTAGAATTGACGGCGATGATACATATCAGGTTCAAAGTAAGATGTTACAACAACTCTATTGGCAAACTTTCTTCCGGTTAGGGCCTGCTGGGCACGTTGACATTCCTGCACAGAAGAGAACTCAATGAAAACCTTGCCGACACCTGGAACATCTAGGCCTTCAATTGGTCGAGGAATTTCTAATGATTTCACTTCGCCATATTTGCAACATTCTTCGCGGATATCTTCCAAGATGTCTGCACAAAAAGTGATTTGAGCCAAAGGTGGACGGATTACAAAAAATGGAGCACTTACCTTCGTATTCTTCGTTGTTATTCAATTCTTCCGGCATTACCATGTTCATCAAGCATAATACCTCGGTGGCGGGACTCGGGGCGGCATTAAGAACGTTCACTCCCGGAACTTGTATGGCTACCGGTGCTGTAGCGTTGAACAGGTTGCCTTTAGCACCCACACTAGCCAACTGTACCACCAATTTTTTGTCTCCCAACTGCATACCGTTCAAACCTACTATTGCTTGTTCGGTAACGGATGGATCGCTGTATTCGGCAAATGCATATCCTTTCGATACGCCGGTACCGTTCTCCTTCACCAGATTGAACGCTTTGAGAAGACCAAAACTGGTCAGCAATTCTTTGACTTGTTCCTCACTTAGGTAATTCGGCAGCCCTCCAACGAACAGCTTGTACGGCGAATCGGCAACCACGTTCGACACAAGCCCACCCAAAGTGTCGTTCTGTCCAGGCAACGGTTGGTAGTCCCGAGGTCGACGAATTTTTAACGACTGCCCTTGGTAGTTGATACCATCGAAAGCCATTGCCGCCGTGGTCTCCCCAATGGATCGGAATTCGATGAATGCAAAGTTTTTGTCCAAATTGATTTGGCAGGCCAGAACGGGATTGCCTAAAGCTTGCGCCAAACCGCATAAGTGCATTTGTTGATTGAAAAAGTCCATCATTGACTCTTCCGTACAACCGAACGGAATATTACCCACGTACAGTCGACGCGACTGACACGTCACCGACGGACCCACAACCGGCACGGAAGCTTGCAAACTGCTTCTTGGAATTTGTCCAGCCGCTTGCAGAGCTTTGTATTCGGACGGAGTAATGTGTTCGAAACCGCTAGGCGGTATATCCCAGTACTTGTACTTTTTCTTGCGAATTTGTGGGGAGCGACTTCTACTGCGCGTTGACCGTTCACGGGATCGGCTGCGGGAACGATAACGATCACGTTCCTTTACTCTGTCGCGATCGCGGCTCCGACTTCGGTTTCGCTTCTTGCGATCGTAGTCTTCCACCATGACGATTCAAGCTAAAAGTACAACTAACTTTTTTACAGATCACCAAGCAACTCTCACCCACGGAACAAAGCAGGTGACAATAAATAAGCCCGTAAGGATGCACCAAATGTCTTCTCCAACGGTGAAGAGTAAGTTTTAACTTCCGATGATTGCTAAATCTTAAATACAGTAAACCATCCGCTCTAATCGATGTGCACGTACTTAAATAATCAACAAAAGTGAACCGCTGCCTTAGAGCCGGCAAATGAATAACGTAATGCAAATCTAACCAAGCAGAGTTAAACATTAAAGCTTGCCCAAACGTAAAGCTATGTAGCTGCTTAGCTGTTAAATAGGCAGTTGTAACAAATGCTCACCCTAAGGCGCAACAGAACACCTGAATTTTAAAATACTTATTTTTGAGGACTTTTCTTTTGTGGGCACATTTTTTTCTAGTGAGTATTTATTGCGGAGAACTTAATTTTTACGATCTACCGTAAAATACAGCTTGGTGATAGTTTCTACAGTTTTGACGAGAAACTGTTTCTTAAATTGTGCCTAGCATGAACTTCACTTCGCTGATCTCTGTTTTTCTGGGCCTTCTCCGTTTATCGCTTGTGGATACTGTAGCTAGAACTAAAATCACGTTCTATCAGACCAGGCGACCGCAGGTAGCCCAAGCTTAAGCCTAAATTGAACATTTCTTTGCCCAAATAACAAGAAATAGCCAAAGTAGCTAAAGTGTACGTCTAAAATTAGCAGAGTTTTTTATTTAAGTTGCACGCGGGTACTTGGCTTAACAGAACTTGATTTTATTTCTACCTACAGTATTCAGCAAGCGTGTAATGAAAAATATCCGTTTTCCGTCTAATTGGCGAACTTTTGCATTTTTTACGTCCATATAAAATTTTCGTGATGGCATTGTTGTTTTTATAAATTTGTTGCGACTTTTGCTGTTGCCGACCGTGTATTTTGGTCAGTTTGTTTGACATGCATTCTTTAGACGTACTTCCGAAAGCGAATATGCGTTTTTCATGGCGGAAGTTTGAAGCTCTGGCTTGTCGAATTGTTACTAACGTGAACCCCTTGTCGAGTGCTCAAAAATGTTGTGCAGACTTTTGCTGGCAGATAGTCGGGACCGCGTATTGGTAAGCAAGTTTTCAATCATGTTCTTCACTTTGTTCAGCGGGCACAAGAATTGCAAATCGAGTAATCGGTAGTCCATAATGCCAGTAAAGTATAATTACAAGCTTCAATATTTTTCTCTGCGAGTTTTGCCTGTTATCTTCCGTATTTGTTTCAGTTTGACGCGAACAATACATGCTGTACTATCACGTAGTGTTTTTAGCCTATGACTGCCATTTTCTGTCTTTGGAAACAAAATGATCGTGGTTAAGATATGTTGGACAGCCGAAAACGGCAGGTCATTTTGGAAGACCGACTTTTTTAAAACTTTGGTAAGATACGCTTGCATTTGTAGTCTATTAACAAGAAGGCTTCCTCAGAATTTTAATTCAAGGTTGCAGCAATTGCGCGCAAGCTTTTTTTGGCCTTTTTGATACTTTGAAACTGGCACTGTTGCGTACAGTTTCGTTTCAATGAACTACGTTATCTATAGCGTACAACAATTGATTGCTTGCATGTATCCCCCAAAAAATATCATATTCAACTTTACTTTATCAAGAAAAAAAAGTAGGTCTATTCCATTCATTAATTTTGCATAGTGTCTTCTGTTCTTGGTAACATTAAGGACATTTGTTCCGCGTGGTTTTATAATTCCCATTTTCGTAACGGGTTTCTTATAATTCTTTTTTTGCAGTATAACCTTTTTTCGCTTATATCTCTTATCAATGTAACCATTATATATAGAGAAGTTTCTGTGTTTCACGTAGCGGAAAAGAAAAGAGGAGATGACTACTCGATCTGATAATTTGAAAAGCGAACTCCTTAAAAGAGGTCTTATTAGATTTAAGCATTCCATTTCTTGGAATACATACTTTTAACAGAATCATCATTAAAAAAAAAGTTAAGCATCCGCGTAGTATGAAAATTGCCAGGGTAGTTTTATTTTCGACTTTTGAACTCCCGAAAGTTTCACCTTAGAATATCTTGCATTACCTTGTGTTTATGATAATGTTAACGTCCACATATGGACACTGTTGTAGTTACATGCTTAATTTACAAGAAACCATATCGTTTGCTAGACACTGATCATTGCAATTGAGTCTTCGTTACCTGTAAGAACTATACAAGTATGTACATGCTTTATTTTAAGTCAGTGTTGCTTAAAAAAAAAACTTGCGCCTACCTTTTTACAATTCCATTATTTTATTGGCATAAAACGCTCAGTCGAAGTAACCAGTCGTACCACAAAATGTTGACGACGTTTTCGCTGCTGCCATTGCCGCACCATATTTCTCAATCGTACTCTTTGCCGTAAGTGGCTAATTCCAAGATCATTTCGCCAAAAAAGGCGGGGCAACTGTTTATTTTCAGCATGTTGCCGCTGTAGTTGTCAATTAGCATAAGGCAGCGACTCCAAAATTTTTCCCGGTCGGCATCGACCAGGAATGGCTTCAGTGGATAGCTAATTTCGTTGCCCATATAGGCGTACGATAGGTAGAAGCAGGTGAGCACAATTCTTTGCAATTCCGACTCGGAACTGAGCGTTGGAACGACCGCCTCGCGGGTGAGCATGAACATAAAAATTAAGTTTGCCGGATTGATGAAGGTGAAATCTTGCCATCCCTGAAACAAAAGGTAAACTTAGCTTAGCTTTAATGAATAACACGACTTTTAAGGTCATTTCCTGATGGCTTTCTGCGTAGTAATAAATAAACAACTAAAAGCAGTTTCTCAGAAACTTTTTAGTTCGTTGCTTCCTTTCCTACTAATTTATCAAGTTGTTATTTGTTAAGTCACGCGGAAGCTTCGTACAGGACGAAGTTTGGTTTTTGAATTTTAATTACAGTTCAGTTTCCTACCTCTTCCACTCCGCAAACGTGTAAGCAGTGTTATTTTTAAATTTACTCAAAGGAGAGGAGTGCAAAGGCACTTGTTTATCTTAGCCGACAACCAATGACTAAACAGTCATTGATTGTCAGCTTGCTGCCAATGCTATCGTCAAGTAGAAACGAAAATCGATTATATATTTTTTAAAAAAATTTTATCGCCTATTCGAGCTCAATCTTATTGAGCTACCGTACCTCGTATTATTGGTATTGTATAGCTCTCAGTAACCCAACGTTGGAGCGAAATTCGTTTTCGAAAAGGTTGCAGCCAAAAGATCGACTGGCCGGCGTGTTGTGAGCCTATTTCCAAAGGGAATATTAAGTCCCGAAGATGGCCAGTAGTTAATTGATTAATTAAGAGTGCGTGCGCGACTTGTCGGCTACGTTTTAACGCGAGGCAATAAAACGTTGACCACGGAAATGTTGATCAATAATTCAAGTGATTTTGCTGGTTGACCTTTTGTCAGTTTAGGCTATTAGTGGTCGTCGGCTCTCTGTTAAAATACGCAATAAATTCGTCAAGTCAGCTAGCGCGCTCACCGCTTAGTCATTCCATCATTGCTGATAGTTTTAGTCAATATTCCTTGTCGGCGCTTGTCAAATTTATTCTCGTAATATTCATAAATGTTGCTTTTTTAAGTCAGACCTATCGCATCTATAAAAATGTCGAAAAATGGCCTTATGTCTCTGTATTCGCTATCAGCTAAACTAACCGATCATTAGCTCTCAAATGTCTCTATGCAGTCAGCCTAACACGCAGAAAATTTTCATAAGCCTTAATAACAATAAAGATGCGTAGAAGCGAGAGAGGGAAGGGATAATGTACGGAAAATGTTAAAGCCTTATTGATCGAATGGCAAAGTCCCCAATGGGCATACCTGAACAAGCAGCGTATGGTCCACCCTTTGTAACCATATGGCAAGGTCTTGGGGATTGAAGCGCTTCAGCAGATGGCACTTCCGGTAAAGATAAATACCAAAACATCGTAGCAGTTCGCCCGTGGACGCCTGGACGGAAGGGTAAAAGTAGCAGCCAATGAAATGCGGAAATGAGCTTGATTTTTTGTTCCGACGACTTTTCTCCAACTTCACTGTCTGCGTACCGGTTGTCATTTTCAATTCACCGCTTTTGGTAGCTGAGCAAAGCTCGTACATGGAATGAGGCGTCGACCTAGGCAATGCCACGGGTCGGTCAGTGCACTTTCGAAAATTATTGGGCACATAAGGAGAGGGAAGATGTTCGCATAGTCGGCAGTAGGAGCTGGAGAACGGTATACCTACGCGCGCATCGGTAACCGGCTGTTTGGACGGTACATTTTCGCTGGACGAATCGCTTTGATCAATGTAGGCTATTTCGTTGAATGACACATCTAGCGGAGAGACCACTTGGGGGTACCAGCAAGTTTCGAAGTTGGAGTTCGCGTCCAACCGCAGAACAAGCTTTTCCTTGTGCATACTTGCCGAATAGGTACCAAGTGTCGTATATCCGTTCATGAACGCATTGTTCTCCCGATGTTCAACGCAAGGTAGGGAACACTGGGTTGGCGTTGAGTTTAAAGTCGACCTGCATGCAGTAGGTGTGAAAACACAGGAACGCGAGCGCTTCCAGTTGAGCAATGCCAATTTCTTCCTTTTAGGTGGCTCTTTTTCTTCTCGCATATGTGGCTTCAAGAAGACTGGCCTATTTTTTACACGTAGTTTTTCGTTGATACTTTTCTTCAGCTTGTCAGATCTCCATCCGGTGCTTTCTTTGCCTTGAAATTTGTGAGTTGCCCCAGGTATAGCTGTTGTAAGCGTGGAACCCATATTTGGCTTGCAAGCAGGCACTTTCCTTTGAAAAGGAACGGAGACGAGACAATATCCGTATGCAAAAGGGACAGTGGAGAAATATCAACAGGGTGAAGTCAGTTGGATGGCTGAAGATAAGTTCGGATCGATCTTTGAAAGAGCGCAAGATCAGCCGGCTGCCTTCGTAAGGACGACTAGACTGTATAGGGAAAAGAATGACAGCGGAATCGATCAAGCTCCTCTTTGATTACTCATTGCTGGCTGCTATAACGGACTGCTTAGAGCCGGCCATTGAAAGAGGCTTTTCGCGGTGGAACATCCTTAAAAAGTCAATTCTTTTCATCAGATCCCACCAGCATTGGTGCCGCGCGCGTTGCGCCGTCAGCCAGTTTTTGTCCGTTTGTCTTTTTTGCTCCCACGATTGCCCGTTTTAATCAATACAAATTGGTTTTCCCCCATTGACGCTTTGCAATTTATAAAATAACGACCCGCGCGCGTATTTCTCGTCTGCCGTTCACAAATATTCATGTTGCCAATAGGAAAAGTTTGACTTGGCTACTTGGTGAGAATTTTTAAAAGTTGACAGGAAAATTGCCACATATCTCCATTGTCTAAGGGTGGTAGCGGTCGGAGGTAAAAGAATTGGCCATTTTTGCGTCTCTGTACGCTCGTTAATTCTTCCTGGACAACTTCGCATATTGACCATGTCCACGTGACGCGGTTTTGCCTTGGGTAAGCGTGGTCCGTTGGGCGAATCGAATTTTCAAAAGCGACCGCGCCCCAGACGAGCGCTCCATAAAGTTGTTAGTTTGAGAATGCCGAATCCAATTGGCTGTTGCTGCTCCATGACTCAGCGTCCGTTTGCTTGGCAGTAATTTAACGGGCCGAAGTCGACCGACCTCTTCATGCGCGCTTGTAGAAGCAGTTTGCCGTTTTTGGCATCGATTCGCAAATTTGATGCAAAAGAATTTCTTGTTGCGACTTTGGCTCGTCTGGCGTGCGTCCAGCTGTGCAAATAAGTTGTTTGAAATGGCGTTGCCTCATTGGGATGAACAATTATCCCAGCTTATTCTAAATTCAATTATACATGCGGCAGTGATCAAAATTGCGAAATATTCTTAGTGCTAATCAATAGGAGGTCGCCGGCAGCGGTCGGGAAGCAGTGTGAAGCTTCAGTGGGTGCTGAGCAAAATTTCGTTACTCTTACTTGAGGAATCACAACATTACATTTTTCTGATAACGAAATCGTTTCTATATCGATGGATTATTTAGCTTCACGAGAACCCGCATTCTGTATGCTTCTATTTTAGTTTATTCTTGAGTGTAAGGACTTATGTAGGGCGTAGAAAGTTTGAATTTTTGCTGAACATTCATTGGTTATTCATTTTAGGCTTCCTTGCTTTGAGAACATGCCAATAATGGGTGGGTGCCTTCAAATCTGTGCTGTAACTATATTAGGGGGATATCTTACGATTGATGCTTTCGTCCTTTCACTTTTCTGCATATTGGTTTGGTCATTGCTCGAGTTAGAGTAAAACAACACTTTTTTGGAGTATTCATTAGCAAGTATGCATAAATAAATTCAAATTCTATTTCTTGCTTCAAACTCTAAGCGTACGGTCACTAGTACGACGCGTATATTTACGAACGGGTACGTCTTTATTCGTCTCCAATGACTAAGCGCTGAGTAGAGTTGTTTAATTAACATTCGCTGAGAGGAACAAGGCACGGTACTCATTACGACTGTTTATGTTCATGTATGCATAACGATATTCAAGCAACCCGATTCAAGGTTGATACCTTGTAACAAAGTATCTTGAAATCAATTACTTTGCAGTGAGATGCTTGCGTTTTGTGTATAAGTATTGAAATTAACATTGGTTGGCGCTATGTAATGCCAGACGTTTTAGGGACGAAGATAATTTAAATTATGATAACTTTAACCCTTGCCGCTATGTATCAAAGGCAGAATGGTGTAAATTGTTTCTTAGTGGAGAGTATTTAATTTGTTTTATAGCTATATGCCGTATGCAAGACCTTAAAGTAGTGTCTTTCCAGCATCACGACGGCATGATTAGCGTAACTGATGCTACACGAATAGATATTGAGTCGTAGTACTCTTTTGAGGTTGTATGGTGTCCATTGAGAATAAATTTGCTCAGCCTTTTACGAAATCCTAGAAGGAATGTTGAGATTTTATACCAATTCTGCAAACCTGCCGCGCAAGCTCGCTACGTTATCTCGAGCATGTCATGATTCGTTGTGAAAATCTTTTATTTTCTTTTAGTTCATCCGAACTCATCCTCAAGTGAAGCTGTTGTTTGCTTGAATGATTCAACCAAGCAAGGTTTGTTTTTCTTAACTTTTTCAGCTAGCTGTAGCAAGCAGCTCTTACATGGAGATGATGACTCAGCTATTGCTTGTGGCCCTTCCAGCGAGATGGGACACCCTACGTTCACGTTTGACGCTGCTCCCGTCAAAGCTTAAGGTCTTTGATTCACTTCTGGAATAGAAAATTTATTTTTTCCAAACTGACCATGCCTCCTATGCTTGTTGCTGACGTCAGTGAAATTCTATTTATTGCCTTTCTCTTTCAACTGCCGCGCTTATTGGTTCGTCGTTTTGGAAATATGGCTTTGTACATAACGACAAAGGTCGTTTTTACTTGTAGCTTGTTGGCGACGAGTTGTGCTGGTTAGCCTAAGGGGATTGTAGCAAGTATATGCTTACCACAAATGCGCATTAATGGCAGAGCTTTTTCGCAAGTTTTTCAAACTCTATGCGTCAGTGTTTTTCGACTCCTTAGTTCTCTTGAAAAGTTTACTATAACTGTTAGTGCGTAAGTTTTTTTTACCTCTTTTTGTTGTTCACGGAAGTTGGGATTGTTTCAGTTTCTATAAATTAGCATATTTAACCTGGCCGCAACCTTTGTAAGAAGATTGGGTGGGCATAGTTGCCTATAGGAACGAGTTAGAGTGCCTCCCTTCATTGTGCGTAAAGTTTCCTGTGTGAAAAAGTCAATGAAAATAATTAAGTCGCAATGGCGAAAGTAATCTCTGCCTTTTGCACTTTTTCATTTGCTCAATGCATTGAGCGTACGATTTGTTGCCTACCGTCAACAGTGCTTTGAAAATGTAACGCTTAACCATACGTAACTCCATAGCTTCTGAACGGTGGATACTTAGACTTGTCCTGAAAAATTAAATTATTCTAGCAACGAAAGAAGAACTCTCTCTGTTCCCGTGATGATGCAGAAAATGGCGGGACTCCATTCTTCCTTTTATGAACTTGGGGGAATTTCCTCATACGACACTACGTTTAACTTAAACCCAACTTCGCTTACTTCCCACTTTTCTCAAGGCATTTTATACTTATAGCATTAGCGACCCTTAAGTGAACGTGTAAGTAGTGTTGGTTGAATAAAATCCTATAGCTCAGTCACAACAAAGCTATTGTTAAATATGCGCGGTATAGAAAATTGTTGTTGTAACAGCTTGCGCTCAGTTGTCCCACTGGCATTGCGCCGTAGCATGAGAAAAGCTTGAGGCGGAGTGCTTGACTCGATGGCTTCTTAACCCCTGACACTTTAGTTGTTCCCTCAATATAAAAATAAGAACTTTTTCCCATGCATTATTCGCATAGAGACGCGTCAGAAATAGAACTGAATTAAATTTTAGAATGGTTCGAACAATGAACGATGCCTGTTTGTGATCGATGGAGAAGAGTATGGGACAACATGGAAATGGGAAAGAGATGAGAAACAATTAAAGTCAGTTCGCTAAAGTGACTGCAACAACAGATGAGGTGGGTACTAAGTGCCCTGAAGACGAATGAAGTGAGTAAATTTTGAAATTAGACGTCATCGAAGAAGAGGACGGAAAACTTGTTCACTTCGAGGCGGGAGGGAGCATGGTTGACGACAAAGCCGCGATCAGTCGGCCCGTCCTAAGCATGGATCAACTGTCTTGCCGCCTTTTGATATGCGACCAAATGGTGGTCCGCTTCCGAGAATTTCAACCGTTGCTCAAAACTGGAATCGCAATTCTAGCTTGTATTTGCATCTCTCTTCGAGAGGGTAAACAGCACTGTCATGTAGAATGGACTTGCGAAAAAGAAAGAAAGCTTCATGCTCGCTGTTTGTGCCCGACAACCGTGCTTCAGAGGTCGCATATTTACCACCGCCAAGCTGGTCAGCGCAAAAGTCTGTTTATTCATTCCCATACCTGTCACGTTCGCGTGTCATCGTCCAAGGAAATGGTAATCTTTCGTTTTGAAGGCGTTTGTTTCCATCTGTCAAATTCATATAGGCTTTTTATTATTAGGTAAATCTGGGAGCCGAAAATTGCCAGACTTGAAACAGCATCCCGGTTCCGCTATCTACTTTGACTTTCCAAAAGATATCCCTGCGAAATCTGCTCTCCCGTCGTTGCCGAACTGTCTTTCCTTCCATGCGTCTGCCTTTATTTCTCATCACGGCGGTAGCGTCATTGGCAACCACCTTAGGCAAGAGAAAACAATATTTTCTCCGTTGTACCTTTGATATCTTTTAATTATTTAAGGTTTTACAGAATTATTGGATTCTGCCGAAGGAAGGCCATCCGAAGGCGGACCATGCGTCTCACCAGGTTCTCCGAACTATGCAATCAGCGGTTATCCAACTAAATTTCTTTACTGCAATCCGGCTACGAAGTACGATTGCTCTGCGACGCTTTTGATCAAAACTTTTTGCTTTTTTGTTCTACAGAAGCTTTATTGTTGCTTCGTGTCCTACGTTGCAAGGAAGGCCATTGCTATTCGACGAAAGGAACCAGGAATGCACCCCGAAATTCAGCTCCGTTCGCAGGTCTCCCGGTGGACCAAGTTAGCGCCTTAGCTTTTTCATTACGTCTTAGTTCTGTTCCCTTAATAATTCGCATGCGAAGTGGAACTCTGTTTTTTGAGAATATGTTTTGCGATTCCTTCTCTATTGCAGAATCGAGCAAGTTTGGGGAACCGTGCAGTCAAAATACCGATTGCATGCACAACATGTTTTGCCCGGCGGGAATATGCCTTTGTTCGCCCGGCTACATCGACATTGGCGAACACTGTTTTCCAGGTAAGTCAAACACGTACCGGCGCTCCATTGAAGCGCTTGTCAACAGTTGGACTTTAGTAATCAATCCGGGACAATCGAATTGTGGTCATAGCAGGCAGTGCGAAGCCGTATGGCCAGGCTCCTATTGCGAAGAAGGCAAATGCATGTGTCCTAGGGGTCAGCAGCCGGCTGTCACCAAAGATGGAGTGGTTTGTCACAGAGCGGGTCAGTTTGGGTGACACATGTTGAACGGGTTTCTGACTTTAAGCCAACTTCAGGATTTTGCCCTCTTCCCGAAGAAGTTCAAAACAATCCCAGCGTCTTGCCCAACGGAAAATGTGAAGGTTCGGTTGAGCAGCATTGCGAAGGCATGCCGGACCTTTACGACTGTATACCCAGAGCAGATACGAGCGGGTACATGTGTTGCCCCAATCGAGGTATGAAGCCGTAAGCACTATTAATTTACCCTACTTTTTACTTGCCTATATAAATGCAAAGAATTCATCTTCTCGAGCATCAGGCACTCGAGGCTGTGATTTTTGTTCAAGTCTAATGGCACATAAATTTATATTTCTTTTTTCTCTATTAATATTTAATTTTATTAATTACTTAGCATTGCGTGATCCGACGCGTTTTGCTTGGTGCAATAAGACGCATTGCAGTCGGATAGGTTGGTTCACCATTGCAACTATTTTAAACAAGTGAAATTTGCATATCTTAGATTTCTTGTGTATGTAGATACTTTTTGCTGGATTTTTAAAGCAGAAAGATTTCCAAGTAAATAAGCTAAGCACAAAACGCGCGAAATTTAAGATGGCAGCAAGAAGAAGAAGAATACCGTAGTAGTAGTGAGGTGAATATTTTCAAGAAACGTTAATAAGACAGCTCTTTACAATAATTACCACCAAATTGATAACATCTGTTCGAATTCTTATCTTATCAGTTATTTAAATATTCAACAAACGATTAGTTGATTTCGTAAAAAAAAGTAGGTACAACAGCGTTACGTCATCGTCTGCGACGTAACTTTTTTTCATCTTGGTTAACTGCATTTGGTAGCCTTAATTAGAAAGATTATTAAAGCATGCGTTTGGTAAACGCTGCACAGAAGCTTGAAGCAACTTTTCAAGGAAAAAGTTCCTTTGCGTTTGCATGTGCTGTTAGCATAGCAGCGGATAAAATTTAAAAAACAAGTAAAGTTTTTCTTGGATGACCCAACAATGTCGGTAATTGAATATGCAAAGCTTCTCTTGCAAATATATTACGTTGGGCGAGAAAAAAAGTTGGAATTGTGTTTCGTTGTAGATATCTTTTGGCGCTTACGAACCGATGTACGCTCTTTGTGAAATTTCAGCCATGACATGCATACAGAGCAAGACGCAAGCGCACAGCTCTTTGAATTCGCAGAGTCGCTATTGGTACAACAGTGTAACGGGAAATTGTGAACAATTTCTATTCGATCCAACGTCTCGCGTTGCCACAGCGAACAGTTTTTTGAACTTGGAGCAGTGTCAATCCTATTGTTCCAGCAGTAGGTTACCTATTTTAATTTTTGCGGCATTCCACTAACACATGTATACGTCTTTTTTAAGCGTGCAAACGAGGTTCGCCGCAGTATATTGGCAACAGGCCAAGAGAATGTCAGAGCACGGTACAGTGCGAAAGCCTATCAGGAAAGTACCAGTGCGTACCAGTAGGTACGAAACGGCTTTGCTGCCCGAGCATACGTAAGGAGATTTCTTGGTGCCGGCCACAAAACGCTTTTCTATTTTCTTGTTTAGCTACTTTTATATGTTCTCCCATGGGTGGCAGAATAGGACATTCGCTTAGCCCTGATTCTGGTTCCGGAGATCTGATTGAAGCACGCTGGTATTTCGACTCTCCGTCTAAGGAATGCAGAGCTTTCCAGTACAAAGGTTTCGGAGGAAATTTTAACAATTTCCTAACCAGAGAAGACTGCGTCGCTTTTTGCGTTCAAAGTAAGCTGACGCTGTCTTATGACGTCATCTTCGTTTGAAATTTTAAAATACTTGTGTTCTATAGACGTATGTGACCAAGGAGAGGCGCTGAAAGACCTCAATGGGAATGTACAGCAGTGTAGCGGCGGTCGAGGCTGTCCAAGCTCGTATGATTGCCGAAGGAACGTCTGCTGCCCCAGCAAACGTTAGTAGAATAAATAGTTTGTCAACTGTATGATATACTACTAATAAAAAATATAACCTGTCTATTTATTAATAGTTAGCTAGTACGTTTTTTCTTAAAATCTCAGATTGCTGTGAAGAAACTCATTTTAAACGCATCAGTTAAAAATGTGCTAAAATGCACCCGTAGCCTTTAGCCGCTCTTATGTTAGCGGCTGAACAGTCGTTCGGCTAAGCCGACGTTTTTCTAACATTTGCGCTTTTCGTTTTTTAGAAACGGTTTGCTCGCAGAACAAACTTGTTGGCACATGCACATCGGCAGTTACTCGATTTTGGTACAACGCCGCCACTAGAGATTGCGAAAGTTTTATTTACACTGGATGCAACGGAAATGACAACAACTTTGACAATTACATAAAGTGCATCACCTTCTGCAGGGACTTTGTTCGTAAGTACCACTGGCTGACGTTGTTAACTTTTTTCTTGCAGTTGAATTCCGTTTATATACATTGTAAAGTTTACTAAGCTAGTAGAGAGGGTACGCACTAATGCTCTTTCGCTGGCCTGAGGTAGTGACGAAGAAAAAATTTAAATATTATGACTTAATTCTACTAACGCCTTCCTTTTCGTTCAACTTTCTCCTCGCGCTATTTGTCTATGTAACCGTTCCGCTTTTAGGAAAGCCAAGCTGCCCTCAAGGAGAAGCAGACAAAGACTCTGGAGGAAAATATTATACTTGTTCAGTATCCGGAGGCTACAACCAATGCCGACCCAACTTTGAATGCCTATTCGATGGGGCCATTTACGGCTGTTGCCCAAAGAAGGGTAATCTCGGGATGGATTCTCGCGCGCGACCCAATAATATTTATTAAACCTTAGCGTACACGTGCAGCCTTAATAGAGCTCCAGGGACAGCCTGCGGTGCGCCCACATCGCGATGGTATTTCGACCCGACCGATAAGATATGCAAAACGTTCACGTATTTGGGATGCGATGGAAATAGCAACAATTTCGACACGAACGAACGCTGCGAACGCTATTGCGACGTCGGTGGGTGCCCGTACGGCGGGAAACCCCATCCGGACGCCAGACAGCGAGTATGCGATGTTAGTGGTATATGTCCGGTCGGATACGAATGCGTTACGGTGGCCATTTCAAACGCGCCCGTCCGTTATTGTTGCCCAACTCGAGGTACCAACTTATCTTTCCGTTGCTCCGATGGTATATTGTTTATTTAGCTTCAATCTGCTCTCAGCCGCCGAATAGGGGAACCCAGTGTGGGGCGCCAATGGAAAGATTCTACTTCAATCCCCTATTGAAGCAGTGCACTCGTTTCACCTACTACGGCTGTTCCGGGAACGACAACAACTTCTTGTCATTGTCCGCGTGCATGAATTTCTGCAGTTCATCCGGTAGCTGATATATCAACTGCGCTTTTTTTGTTGTATTTTTGAACTTTTTATTTGTTCTCTAGCCTGCGATCCCGGCGAAGGCATAATTGTGGATCCCGCCACTCAGGGAGCGATGAAATGCAATCCTTCAGTGCCGAATCCATGTCCGCCCGGCTATTCATGCAGATCGGATAGCCTAACCGGAACGAGCATTTGTTGCGGGTCGTCAGATATGGGTAGATGATAAACGAGTCCGCGTAAAGTATTTTCAAGATTCAATACGCAGGCGTATGTCCCAACAACGAGCAAGCCTACATTGACCCTCTTACGCAGCAAATACGCGAGTGCCAACCCGGAGCTGTTGTTAGTTGTCCGGGCAATTTCCTGTGCCGCCCAAATCCCGTTCGCAACAGATACTTTTGCTGCCGAGTTGCCCGAACGGGTTAGCGCTTTCATTTGTTCATTTGGTAACGGGAATACTTATGCAAATTTTTTAAGCTATGTGCCCACCCGGTAAGGCACCTTACGTTAACATTATGACTGGCCAACCTCAGAACTGCGTCCTTGGACCATTCAACAGTTGCCCACCAGATTACTCTTGTCAGTCGGCCTCCAATCAACGCGAAGGATACTGCTGTACAGTATATCGTAAGCGCCTTTTGATCTTTTATGTTTTGTTTGTTACATGCTGATCCCGTAAAGCGCGGCATAAGAATTAGAATAGAAAGCGCAGGACTGGATTGAAAATTGATTAGATCATAAGGATAGACTTAATACTGGATCCATGTAATTACGGAAATGTTTATTTTGGTATACCCTTATAATATGCTACGTACGCTTATCAATCAAGCATGTATGGTATTCTAGAGTGTTATGTACAAAAAAATAGTAACCTAATTTATAAGCGTGGATGAATACTCGTTTTTATATTACCGCATAATACTAGCACTTACTGTGGCTCTTTCTAGCAACAGGCAATGCTTTGTTCGAATAAGATTTCAAGAATTAAGAACTTAATATTTTACTTATTAGCATTTGTTTCACTTTGGAAATAGTATGCATAATATAATGGTTTTTTACTTTTTAAATTTACGTACGGTTTGAAAGGAGAAAAGAATTGGTAATAGTTAAAGCAAGCTGTGACCATACCCTTTTAGCTCTTTGTCCAAACAATGAAGACTTTTACATTGATACCGTCACGAAGGCTCCCAAGGGATGCTCACTGATGTCCCATGGGTTCCAACAGTGTCCAGCTGGTTATTCGTGTAAAACTACGCGCCCCGGATTGACAACAGGCTACTGCTGCGGAGGGATAGCTGGACATGGTGAGTTCACTTTGTTTCTGCTCATTCGGCTTTACGTGTTCGCTCAAGTTTGTCTTATGTTTTTTGTTTGGAAAACTTTATTATAAGTTACAGGTGTTTGCCCTTCCGGCCAACCTTATATGGACGGCACAGTTCCTCGTAGATGCACCGCTGGTATATCAAACTCTTGTCCGGTTGGGTACAATTGTTTGGAGTCACCAACCCGTCCGGGCTTCTATTACTGCTGTTCGGGAGCTGCTGCCGGAGGTCGAATCTGGTCGATTTTTTTCCTATTTAATGCAACGTTTTCCAGATGGCTGTCCGCCTGGAACATTTGCATACTTGATTCAAGGGGTACCGCAGTCGTGCCAACCTGGATCTCAAACTTGTCCTGGTGGATACACGTGCCAGTACAGCAGTGTCCATGGACGTTATCAGTGTTGCGGACTTGGGCCTATGCAGCCAGTTGGTAGGGAACTCTTATACTTGAATAAAAGGCTTTTTTGTAATGATGATATGAACTTACTTTGAAGAAGTGCACAGCTGTATAAGTTTTTAAACTTGAAGTCGAACAGTTATATGCATCTGCGTTTGGTGAAACAAACCTATCGCAAATCCCGTCTGTGGCGTACTTTATTTTTACGTTTGAAGTTGCTTCTAATTTGCATAAAGTTTGAATTGACAGCCAGTTAAGCAACTTGCCGTCATGCTGCTCGGTTAAGTGATTGTAGCCGTAAGGAATCACCATTTTATAAAACTCTCCTTCGTTCAACGCGTATAAAGAATCAGTTAATTTTACTACATTCATTGAATGGATCACTTTTGACTTTGCATATGCACTTCTTATTGCGCGTGCTGTAATACCTTGAAGTAGTGATTGTTTTGACGTTTAAATTTGCATAAAAGCGTGTCAATTCAATTGGTTAAACTGCACTGCAGTCTCTCCTTTTGATAGTTTAAAATTTAATCTATAATAATAATAATAATAATAATAATAATAATAATAATAATAATAATAATAATAATAATAATAATAATAATTATTATTATTATTATTATTATTATTATTATTATTATTATTATTATTATTATTATTATTATTATTATTATTATTATTATTAACGGTTCGGCTGTGATACTGATTATAAAAATTCATTTATTGATGTAGTTTCAGGTGGGTGCCCGCCAGGTACTACCGCCTTGCTGGTTCACGGCGTTCCGCAGGAATGTGAACCAGGCACATCAACTTGTCCAGCTGGTTATACTTGTCAGTATAACAGCGAACGGGGACGATACCAATGTTGTGGTTTGTCCGGTATTGGTCCATCTAATGGTCAGTTTTTACCTTCATCCGTTATTGACTGATTTGGTTAACACTTCCTTTTGTTGAACGCTTGTTTACGGCTTGTATACCGTTGTTGACGCGGTTGATGCTTGTAGCGTTCATATTTTCAGAGGCATTTGAAACAGAATCATTTCTTTCGTGTAGAGCTGATTTCTTTTGCGCTTGCTTGCAGCCATGAGGTTGATCATTGATTTAAATATTCTTTTCAGTTTGTCCAGCGAATCTGATAGCTTACATTGATCCGTCGACTGGTCGGGCAATGCAGTGCTCTCCTGGGATAGTGTGCCCAACCGGATATTCTTGCATACCGTCAGCTTCCATGATAAGCTATTGTTGTGGATCTGGTGAGTTTTGCTATATATATATATATATGTTTGTTTTCCCTGTTCATGCGTTTGCTTATGAAAACTTTTAGGCGGAGCTCTAGGTGGCCAAAGATGTCCGTTCCCTGGACACCAACCGTATTATCCACCTGGTTTGTCTACCCCTCAGTCCTGTCAGCCCAATATACCAAATCAGTGTCCAAGAAATTACTACTGCCACAACACCGGCGCAGGATTTCTGTGTTGCGGCATTTCAAGGCCGGGAATCGGACCAGGTGATTTTGCTTAACGAAAAAGTTCTATTTACCAGTTATTTAATGCATGAGTAGTGTTCACATTTTTTTTGTTTTACCTATTACCTACATGCTCAGGTACGATGGCTCGCTGTCCATATCCAAGCCAAAGACCTTATGTTCGTCCTGGAACGACTATGCCTCAGAGATGTCAGCCGGTCAATCCGAGAAGCTGCCCATCAAATTACGACTGTCTCAACGGCGGAGATGGCTTCATTTGCTGTGAATCTCAGCGTAAAGGTGATTAAGGTTCTGCCCATAGATGTAAACTAATTTTTTTCTGACAGGCTCGCAAGTCTGTCCGGCTGGCTCGCGGCCGTACGTGTCGCCTCGTACAAATGCTCCAGTACGATGCACGGGCAACAGGTGTCCCTCCGGCTATAGATGTGTATATTCCGTGTCAAGTCGAAGCTACTTCTGCTGCTCCTCCGATTCGCATGGCGGAGGTGAGCCTTCACGTATATTTGCTTGTTCAGAAGACAGTTTCTTTCCCTTCAATATTGCCGTTGCATTAAGCGTGCATCCGTGCTAAGGGTTGAACACTGAATTTCCACTTCGTCCTGAGCGAGTCGCTGCGTTCAGAACTGTGCGTTTGCAGTAATGTAACGAAAGTTTTTGTATGCTGCAATAGGTTTGAGCTTCCATGCTCGAAGAGATCAAATCCAAATTTTTATTACAATAAGACTCCTACGCAGGCATGCGCATGAAGGTTGTTGGCTTTGCTCTATGCGCGCGTTCTGTCAGAGAAAAAATTTTATCACCATAAGTCACGTGGGCAGAACATTGAGTGTTCTCAGGTACGTCAAACGAAGAGTTCAGTTATATGCCCGCCTTTGCAGTTTTGGACTGTACTCCATTTTTTGTCTTTCAAAGTTTAACGTTATGATAGGTGTTGCTTTTAGTTAACGGATGCCCGCAAGGCCGACCGTACTATTATCCCAATACGAACAAACCTCTGAAATGCCAGCCTGGTCTGACAGCCTGTCCAAGAGGCTATAGCTGCATCTTTAGCCAAACCAATCAAATTTATCAGTGCTGTTCAGTTAGCAATGCCATCAGCGGCACGCGCCCTTAAGGTAAGGGTGTAACACCCATTTTCCCTTGTTTAGTTCGGTGAGAATAAATCGAAAAATGTTACTTACTATCAAACAATGTTTAAGGTTAATCAATTGTCGAAAAAATATTTTCAATAAGCGCGACATGACGGCAGGTCAACATGAAGTGCAAGATTTTCAGGTGTACGTACGGGCGTAAGAAAAAAAAGCTAATGTTAACGTGTGACATTTTGAACGTATAAACTGAAAAAAATGGTTGATTTGAAGTTAGAAATTTGCATAATTTTGAAAATTTGACTCCGATGCGATTGAGCACATCTGTTTATCTTCAATGTCTAATTTACACTTTGTGCTGTTGACTTGAAAAGCAAGTCAGTAAATCTTTTTCTATGTATGTTGGATATTTGCGCAAGTATTTGCGCGCTTAACAGAGCTTAATAAAGTAGGGATCTTATACAGCAAGTTTTGTTTCTCTTAAGTGTTGTCGTTATTTCCTGTTAGAAATTCCCGCTTCCTGCTGTTCGCGTTTTGAAGAGACGAGTACAGTTCCCGCTCTGATCGAAGAAGAGTTGCTTTGCTTCGAGTGCTTCTTAGCAGGCTTATTACGTTTATTCCTTATCCGAAGAAGCTGTTTTTGTCAAAGTATTCTTACTGCGTGAACGCTGCGTTTCCGCTTGCGCTGTTCTGTGGGTGGCACGCGTGGTTTGCGCAGCGCATAAATCAGCTCTGTTTTCTTTGTGCAAGGCTTGACTCCAAGTTCGTTGTTTATTTTGACACGTAGGATCCATTTTTCGTTGAAAGGAATCAGAAAAGCGAAAATTGGGTGCGTTGAAAACATTTTGCCTTCAGTACATTTTGGATGCGCTGCTTGTAGTCTTTTACACTTTTTTTTAAAGCAGTTGTTTCTCAAAGTCATTCTAACAGCATGCACGTCACCCTACATGCCATTGAGACGGTTTGCTGTTTCGTACTTTTTCCGCGGGATCAATCAGCACTATAGTTTGAAGCTATGACATCTTAACCGATGGCACTAATTAAAGCCTTTTTGTGGCAGCGTTTTGCGCTTTGCTATTTTGTTAGTTGAACAAGTGATACGAAGCGACAAGAAATCAACAAAACAACTTTTGCTGGCCCCCAAATTCCGGATCTTTGGTTGACAAAAGGTGGAAGAACCTTTTCTTGTCGTTTTTCTCTGTCAAGCCGAAACGGTTGAAAGTTGCCAAAAAGTTTTAAATAGGCCAAAGCGTAACCGGCGGGCATAACGGCACTTCCTTAGAACATGGGAAGCGCGGCATTTAACATGATTCGGCTATTTGGCATCCCTTGTCAAGGCAATTTAAATAGTCTTTCTTTTATTGGTCAAAGAAAAATGAGATTGCCAAGATAAAAGCATGCGATGCGCGGTATTGCTTTAGAGCACATTTTTTGTACCGCTAAGCAAAACGTTTTTATATCTTTGCGTATCTTGATTGTGTGAAATTTTAAAACATCTGTTTTTCCAAAAAACTTACCGGGAACTCAGAATGATCCCTCTATAGAAGTATTTTTATTTGAGGCTTACAAAGGCAACCCGCTGCCTATTTACGCGAACGAAAGCTTAATCCAATCCACTTTTTATAACTCCAATACTTTAACTGTACCCATGCATTCATTTTGTCGTCGAATAGTCCGTGATGCGCGCAACAGTTTTTTGAACTCAGTTATTGACGCTATTTTCTTTTTGACAGGTTTCAAAGGCGGTTTTGTAAGCCGGCTGTTTCTCAGTCGTTCTCTTGGAGCAATGCTCACATTTTCAGGCCAACAGGTGCAAAGATTAAACGCGGTCTATATGATACCACTACTTCTTAATATCCTAGTTTCCCGCCGCGGCTTTTGATTTTAAAAAAATAATCCTCTCGTGCCTTAGTCCAGCCGGCGAAGAAGTTATTACTTTTCTAAATAAAATCACAAAGTCATACTCATTTTTGCAAGAGCTTTTTGCTCTCTGGCCATCAGTTTAAAATTTAAACGTCAACAATGTCCATATATGGACCTGTTGGCCGAAATGGCGTCTTTGACAGAAGCTGACTTAGTTGATAGCTGAGCAAACAGCAGTGTAACGAGAATTGACAAGGTATTCAACGGCACTTATCTGAACAAAGAGGTTTTTCCTATCGAATGCACCCTTCTTCCTGTTCATGTTAATGACTAAAGCAAGCAGGAATTGTATGGTATTCCGGTCGAAAGTTCTTTCGCGGAAGGCATTCGACAATTTTTTTCTCTTACAGGTTAGATCTGTGACCGCAAGTGTAACTTGTCACAAGCAGACACGTCAAAGCCACGCGTTTGTAATTCCTTGCTGACTTTATCGGCATCAGCGATATATCGCCCGCATGTCAAACTTCATGCTTACCCCGTCTACTTTAAGCCAACTATCTGTAGACAAATGCGTACGCAGCTCGCGCGAATTTATTCTATTAATAATACAGTGAGTAAAGGTTTTCCAAGTTGGCAAAAATGTCTACAAATGAGCTTTAGTAAGTTCGCTTATAATTTACATAAGGTAATTTTATCTTAGCTGCTGAATGACGAGCAGGTGGCCGAACTTCTCCATTCAGCCGTGAGAATGGGACAGTCTATTTCAACTAAGGTTGCATCAAAGCTGTCGAAGCGTGCTGCGTGCAAACGTTTAAAACTGTGCGCAGTGACAGCGGCTCTTTCGACTAAAACGAATGCCGTTGTCATGTACAGATTTTGATCATAAGTTTTTCGAAGTTGCGCGCGGGTTTGTTCTGCCGCTAAGCAATTCGTCAACAAAGCGCGCCAACGCCAAATGACTCGATAAGTACAGCTGCCGACAAGTTAGGATAACCTGCGGCTAAGTGCCACCCTGTCAATGCCTACTATACTCTCTCTATCTTTGACTCTGTTTCGCGATTGGCTATATGTAGCCTTGTTGAGAGGGCAAAATTATAAAACAGCTTACCTCATTTTGAAACTTGATCGGTAGGCACCTTTTTTGATTCCATTTTGGAAAGCTGAGTCGGTAAGAGATTGCTTGGTTCGCATGGAGGGAGTTGACTGGCGCAGCTGGCGCTGTGCTGAGAATTTTAGAATAATTTTTAAGACTCCTTCACACCAAAAGGTTCTGATTCTATAAATGTTTCGCTTTGCGGGCAGACCGAGCAGTCAGTCGCCACCGCTGCATCGAATCATTCGTTTTCATCGCGAGAGCGCAATGGATCTGGGCCCACTTTCTACACTTTTCTTTACGCTGCTTAAAAACAAGCGCGCACGCACGCACACATACGATTTTTTAAGCAGAGGCTCCTACATAGGCGGGCGGATTCTAAAGGTGGAGTTTTCCCATTTAGGCTTAGGCATACCATTCGCAGGGATGACACTTTTCGCTGTTCACTTGCGGTCCTATGACCCATTTAAGCACTGGTGCTTGGCTACCGCGCCCATCTATCCTTAGCGTACCGCTCTTTCGAGGCCTTAATTTGTTGAGCTGAAATTGACGGAGCGGAACGAAGCCAAATTTTGACGTGCGAAAAACTGGAATCGCTCAGTGTTGACCAAAAAAGGCAGCAAAATAGGCGCGCAACAGATGGCAACTTTTTAAAGCCTTATCGTAAAGAAAGAATGGGAAAAAGAAAAGAAAGAACGAATGGCCACGCTATCGAGCGAACGTCAAGCGTAGCGCCAAGACTTGCTGTTGTCCCTTTGGTGGGAAAAGAGAATCAGTTCCTAACGGATCATCTCGGCGGGCATGTCAATCCGGCGGCAAGTAGGAAGAGGAGAAACGGCAAAACCTTCTCCTTCTTCTTTTTCTTCATACCTTGCTGATCCGTGGAGGGCAAGGCTGCTGCTTAACTCCCGAAGGGCGCCTTCGCTTAGCCTAAGCGCATCCGCACCTGGTGACCACCATGCCGGGAATTTTTGACACCAGCACTTCCTTGTTCTCATTGAAATAGACCATCAAAATAGGTGCCATTTGGGTTGGATAGCAGCAGGGTCCCATCAGCGGTTCCATGTTGATCTGCTGCACCAAATGGGTGTGCATATAGCGCTGCAAGTGTCTGAAAGGACACTCGCCGGCGCAATAGTAAGCCATGTACTTTTTCGGAACGATCACCCAGTCCCATCCAAAGCTGGCAAAATCTATGACCAGCGGGTAACGGCAACAGCGGGGTTCGTTGTCCTTCTCGGAGCAATCCAACCTCGGCACTTCGCGCTTCATTCTGGTCGCTTTTGTATCTCTTACCGCCAAGCTCAGGTATGTAGTCTAAAAAAGCAAATTGCAAAACAAAGTCTCGCTGCAGTGGTGGTCAACCAAGCAACCGCGCGTCCTTGACGGCCTTATTAAATCAACAATTAAAATTATTTAACTTCATTGCCCGAAATGACAGCTTGCGGAAGTACTTTGCTCAGTTGACGTTTTTAAGCACTGCCGTTGATTTATTTCTGAAATTATGCAACTTTGATTTTAATTTATTGACTCGCGACCCTGCGGAGCCTATTCAGCCTTAGTTATCGCCGGAAGTGGCCTTTGGAAATGTTGTGACCGTGCGACCGTTTGTTGTCGTCAACTTAACATCACGGGATGCGGTTGGTATTGAGAATTGAAGTTCCAGCCCGTTCCCGCCTATCCGAATGAGCGCTAGTCAGCTCTCGATCCGTACTTTTCTCCTTCTGCCGCTTCAAGGAGTGAAAACTAGTTATCGTTACGCTTAAGATGTCTTGTTTCGATAAGCCGCTTGGTGCCATGCGTGCATTATTCGGTTGCCGGCTTGATCGCTTCAACGCTTTGGTGATTTATACCTTCGGCGAAAGGCGCCATCATGCATGCCAAAAGTTCGGCGCGTAAAAAGGAGAAGCCATCGATTGATGAAGGGCCCACTTCCGATTGACAGAAGAAGAAAGATGTTATGTCCTGTTCAGCTTTCGTCGTATACAAGACCTGTGGCGCCCTTCTTAGGGACCAAACAAACAAGAAAGGTATAACTCACCTGTTTGTCAGCGTCGGCTGGACTCTCCGGGGCGGGATAGGTCAACGAGACATTGCTGTTCACCGTATGCATGACTAGACCGAAGTTGAGCTCCGGTTTGGAGAACCACGTGCGTACCGTCTGCGTCATGTCAATGCGGTCCCAATGGCCATGAAAATGACCGTGCTTTTTAAATTCCCTAACACCGATCATTGTTCTCTGCAAAAGAAAAAAACCTTGTTCAAAAAAGGTTCACGTGGGCGTGGACAACAACTCTCACCTGGCCGTTTTTGCCGTTGATTCGATATATGACCAGTTTCATGGTGCCCAGGTCGTTGCTGGCCGGATTGGGACGGACGAAGAAGTGCAGCTGCGCATTTTCCACTACGCTAGACAGAGTGGTGGGAGAAAATTGAAAATATAACGCATTCGTCTCTTCGTGTTTCACCAACGTTTTTGGTGCTGAAATGTTAGCACCACTTTTAAAACATCGCAGACCTATCCACCTGCCAGTTTCGCAGTTTAAGTTCAACTATGGCGGTTCGTCACTTCTTCATTAAGATTATGGCGATAGTACTTGTCAGCTGTTAACAAGTATTGCTTAGGCAAAAGGTTGCTCATGTGTAAGTTGTTTACGAAAAACGCTGTATTGCCAAACTCTTATTTGATCCACATTACCGCATGTTGCAGCTTCCCGAGTATCCGTAGTCGGCGGTACCTTATTTTGACGTTAGCAATTGGGGTTAATTGCATAGAGGAGGTCGAACGGTAGGCTATCTAGCTGACCTTCTCTTTTCCTTATCGCAGACCGCAACGAATGAAGCATCAATGCAAAACGTGTAGGCTAAGTGCCAGTCGACATAAGGATCATCCTGAAGAGTCTGTCTACTTGATCGCTCAAGAAGCGGGTAAAGATGCTCTCTTATCTATTGCGTTGACGTAGAGGACAAGCAGTTCCATGTGACGATGACTTGTTGTCGTCAAGAGGCCTCACGTCAAACCTGTCTAAACCGCAGTGCAATGGTGTCACTTATTTTTTAGGGTGTCACATTGGGGCAATCAGCAAAAACGGACAACATTCGTTGTCGACCAATGCTCAACGGGCAACGATATATCTGCTAAGTCTAATTGCGCTATGGATGTTGCCGCTGGCTAATCAGTTGATCTTTGTTGCATGACTTTGCGGCTTGACCGGTCAGCAAAAAGGGGGCTATCAGGCAACGAACGCGCAACATCTCACCACGTGAACCGGACTCGTTGAGTAACTTATTTTCCTCAACGGCGATCATCCGCAAAAGTGCAACGATGTGTTCCTTTGCCCTCACTTTTTCATGTCCTTATATTGCGGTTTCTTATTTGGACAAGCCACGCCTTAGAGAATGCCGAATATGTGAGGTAGTAGAAACCGTTTGGTTAAAGCAGAAGATGACTCGCGAGTTAGGTTGTAACTTTTAAATTGACAAAAAAGGGCTTACTCTTTTGAGCGATAATGTAGATTTGTTCCACCTTGGCGGAGTCGTCTTCAGGGCGTAAATCCTCACGGGCCGTATAAGGTCCGTCGCTGGCTAGCATTGAATGCGTGTCGAAGCCCCACTTGCTCAACATACCCCGCAGATGAGGCAGCATTGGAGGCACAGTTTTGACCGTCCCGTTGGGCGGCTTCTTCAGGCCCAGTTTGTTGAGCAAGTCGATCTTAACCCGTTCTATTCGCGCTAGCTTGGCCTCTTCTCTGAGCAGGCAGAGGCTGCAGTTGGGCCTCAGATTTTCGTGAGGTGTAGCATTGTCATCATTGACAAAGCCCATAAGACGAGAGTTGGCACTTTCGTCGGCCACGTACCTTTGGTCGCCATTATTAGCTTTTGCGTACAAGCTATCTTGCGAACTTTTGGTTTTGTTGCCTCCTCCATGAGAACGATGCTTCTCGTCAGCGTTGGCCCTTAGCCGGGCGTTTTCATTGTCCTGTTGAAGCAGGAGGAGTTCGCCGGCGCTGTACATATGATCATCCATTAAAAAGCTACGAAGTGCTCTGGTACGTGAGGATATCAGTTCGCTGGTACACACTACGGATACGACGGCGCTATAGCACAGTAGCTGAAGCATACCTTCAAAGGGGATAGTCGTTTTATGTTAAAAACATCGTCGAAAAGGGTTGCTTACTTTTTAGAAGTGAACCTCGCTGCCTAGCGCAATCAGCTAAACTTTCTTGCTCACCAGAGTTAAGGTAACATTGCAACTTGCCGGAACGGTTTTATAAGCAATCAACAGGCGACCACTTTGGCATTTAGTCCAAAGGATGGGTTTAAATTGCGAGTTCACTCGTGCCATCGTGAGAGCGCTTCCTGGATGGGCGCTGCTGATTCGACAGTCATCCTTAAAACACCAAGGCATTATGACATATTGGCAAGCGCCACTTCCCATAGGTTGACGATTGGATAGTTGAAGCGATCGAGGCGCCATCTTTATGCATAGCTGTACTTTCAGCTCTTCAAAGTGCTTGGCTGAAAGAGGCTGCAGGGTGCTAAGAGCAAATCGACCAATGGCTACCTTGAGTGCCAATGCCATAGCGCGCGGGTCGTAGAAACGCATCGGTGCTTAGCCAATTTCTTTCTGTTTTTTTTGTCATTCCACAAGTGCCACTTGGCACCGTTGACCTTTTCCTTGTTGCTCCACCGCCGTGGAGAGGCAAACAAGCGCAACGTTATTCTGGCAGGCGGCGGTCGTCTTTGCGTTGGCAAATAGATTGAATTCCGGGCGGGCAAACAGCCGGTCGCGATGGGCTCAAAAACGTTCGACCTTTTCGGTTGGAGAAAATTGCTCAAGAGACCCTTTTTCATTGAGCGCTGCATGGCCAGCAGGCCGCCTTTTCTAGTACTTAAATTGGAAACAATTTCAATCCCGCCCAGCACAAAACGACGAGTTGTTGTAATGAGGACAAAAAAGAAAGAATGGATAACCTAAGATTTGGATGAAGGCAATCCAGAGCCATCGCAATTCCGTTACGACTTGATGATAGGGAATCAGCTCGATTAGGAAGGCGGGAAGCCGTTTAGCCCGAGCTAAATTGAAAAAATCACATTCGTCCATCGCGCGTTATTTTGGGTAGCCCTCATTTTGTTTGTAGTAGCAATTATTTGGTTCTTAACATTCCGGTTTTCTTATTAAGTTTTGCCGCTATAGGAAGGTGCAATGGTCAATTATTTTAGTTTTGTATTTTTTTTAAAAGTTGCAAAAGCGTTTTGAAACTGACGCTTTCAGACGATAGCGGATTGTACTGTAAAAAGGAATTGCTGGCATGACAATACGTCCAGTTAAGGCTACCATCACCTGCGAATGCTTTTCCGAGCAGTTGCGGAGAAGTAAGTTGAAAAAGAAAAACTTCAGCTGGTGGCGTTGATGAATATCTACTAATCTTTTTGAGTTATTCATCAGCGAACTGCCTGCCAAAGTTTAGCGCGAGGTGTATATGAACGTCGAAAGAACTTTGACCAGTCGGCATCTTAACTCAGGCCGCAAGTAGCGAAGTGGTTTTTTAGCTAAAGATGTATGCATGCAACGCTGCGGCGTCATACGGGCAGAAATGGATGTCCTTTCTTTAGAAAGCGAACTGCTCTGCTAAATTATTTGATTTTTTCGTGATCAAATGCTGTCAGCTTTCCACGGCGGACCGCAGCTAGCTTTAGTAGGCGCCTATTTGTATTTCAACTTCACATGTTACCTAATGCTTCAAGTTGTCCACATAGGCGAATGCTATCGTTGAAACTGCGCAGAAATAGTCCTTCGAATCTAAAGGTCACTTGGCCGAGCCACCGCTGGGAAATTATTAGTGGGCGTCATCACTTTTAGTGGCATATGTCTCCCACATGGAAACGTTAGAGTTTAAAAACAACGCTTCGTCATTGGAATGGAAAAAACAAAAAAGTCAGTGGAAAGTTTGCGGAACGACGCACCTTAGTAGCTTGGCTTGATGCTACAAATTGGACAGCTGTCACTTCCCTTATCTGTTGTAGGCGTCCACTCGGAGACTAATCGCTAATGTTAAGCAATAGAGTTAGGATAAGCAATCGCTGTAGGTGTGGACTTTTTTGAAATAACGACGCGGACAAAGTGCTTAAACGAAGAAGAGTCACTTGAAAATGACAGATAGCTGTACGTTAATGGTAACGTCTATATCTACACTCGAACGAGCGTACACTACCACCTTCAGCCGTTCTGTTTGGTTCATCTGACAACGGTAAATCAGCTGAAATGGAAAATTGTCTGAAATAGCGCCTGATTTGACGTTCATTGTCAAAAGTTTCAAGCCACAATACGGACGGCAAACAAGTCAATGGTTAGCCTACGTGTCAAGTCACGATGAGCAAAATGGAATGTTGTGAACGAACGAAAGTATGCCAACTCTTCGGGCTTATGGAACAAAACAACACGCTTTCCTTATTTTTTAAAAAACCGACTCTGTTGCGGTTGGCATGTTGAGCCAGGTTTATCAATCGTCTGCCCTGAAGTTATCAATTTTAAGCAGTAACAAAATGCCGCCTAAATATTTAAAGCCAAGCGCTAATTACGTAACGTTTGCGCCATTGGCTAGTTAGCCGTACTCTTGTCCCCGTAAGAAGCGCTTGGAGGCATACGCGCTATCCCTATTGCTGTTTTGGCATTCTGGAAAGTCAATTGTTTACTCCAATGCAAAAGTATATTTTATTTTTGTCATTTGTTGTTCATATAGCAGTTCAAACTTCCGTCTGCAAACACATCCGCCGCAGTTTGCTTTCCGTGCTTTCGTTCCACCGTTCAAACGAAGTTAGGTAAGGTTGCTAGCTTAGACCTATTGAATACCCGTTGAAAAGGTAAGCCAGCATGAACTTAGTAATACTCGTATATTGAAAGAAATGTTTCATTTTTTTTACTTCCGACCGTTTTGAGCTTTAAACTCGCCCATCAAAACTCGTCCAACCAAATGAATTATTTAAACTAATATTATTATGCCACTTTACGAACGCGTTCCCCTGTCAGTGATTTTTCAGTCGTTTAACTTTTTTTGCAAACACATTGAAGCTTGGGAGTTAAATTCTATTTTCTTTGCTAAAGAACGAACGATAATGTTTATTAAAAGCTGTCCTGATAAAAATATTTATCCCGCAAAAATAAGCATTTTTTCACAGTTGAAAGCTTGCTATTTCCCTGCGCCGGTAGCGGCAACACTTTAGAAAGCATTAAGAAATCGTATTAATATTATGATTTAAATGAAACGTGCATGTCTTAACGGTTGGCTGAGGAAAAGCTATTGTTATTCAAATAGTTCCTGTGATGCAAGTTCTGAAACAATGAGCTGTTACCGTTGAAGGTTAGCCAACAATGATGTTCACGTTATCTAGCATTCTTATCCAATGTCTTTCCAGTTGTATGGCGGTCTCTCCTAACCAAGAAAGCGCAAGCTTGACAAATTTCTGGCCATTTTTCCTTTCTTAAAAGCCGGTAATTTTTTGTTTGACATAAATAGCCATAGGAGACATCGAGTGATAAACAAGCGAAGCTGTAAACAGATACAAACAAAATATTAGCATAAGAACATTACATGACTTACATTTTTTAAATATTTTGTCTGAAATGAACAACTTGCTTTATAAAAAAAAAAGAAATTCCAGTTTGGCATCTTACGGTATTTTTGACGCAAAACTCGTATGACGTCGCCGTGTGCATCAGCCGGTTTGGAATGTTTTCTTCGGCGTCACCAAATCGCTATGCAGCAAAACAATACGTCACATGATAATGGCTTTTGCCTTCCGGAAAAACTACATTTGTTCAGGTTGTTATTAATACATGGTTATCCGTTCGTAAAATTTGCTGCCAATGAAGCTGCATTCTTTGAATTGTTTGCTCAGCGTTTAGGTAACTATTATTTGCCACATTTTTGAAATTAGCTTCTCTCTGCCTTTTCGTAAAGGCTGTAAAATTTCAAATGGTACCACTTCACGGCTCAACGCAGCTACTTCTGGAAAGTGGGTGCGGATAATGAATTGGAGAAAAATTGAGTACTTGAATCGATGCCTACTTTTGCATTTACGCATTCAAAAGTTTGAAAATACTAACAATAATATGAATAATACTTCCCTGGGCGATTTTCGTTAGAACGAAAGATTAGCAAATATAAAATATTAATCTACAACTATGCTCCCTAATGCCTAACTGTTCCAATGCTTTTGGCATAATGGTAAATTTTTGTAATTTTTATAGATATCGTGTCCGTTCACCTAAGGAGGGCGATGAAACAAAGAAAATATCTGCCCCCTGTTCGGGCGGTTAAACCTATAGTGTATTAATTCTTCGTTGTTACAATTTTCAACTAGAGGGCAGCATAACTCGTAAAAAGTTATTGACTTGACAAGAAGTGCATTTTGCGTATTAGAAGTAGGTGGCAATGTTGTCCGGCTTCGCAAAAAGTGAACAACATTTTTTCGGTAGAAGTGCCAGTTTTCAAAATTGACGTCTTATCTTAGTGCTATCAAGAAGTTTTGTTGTTGAATTCTCTAAACAAAAGATAAGACATTGACTCTCATCCTCTTTGCAGCGTGCCTTAGGTAAAAACAAATTCCATGTTGATAAGTATCGCAAAAACGAGAAGCGCCGTTCACGGCAAACGCGACAAGTTGCAAAAGACGTTCACCTGCGCATTGCCGCGCTATGCGGAATGCTGATGCGTGTAAAATAACATGATATTTCCATAGTCTATGGAAGCTCAAAAAATTTGCTCTGTCTGTCAGTTATTGCAAAAAATGTATCATCAGAATAAATGTCCTGATGATACAATTCACGAGAAAAATACTGAACTTAAATTTCACGTTTTGCAAGCGAGATTCTGGTAGGCGACAATCTTTTGTGTAAAAATGACCAAAAACAGCAAGCTTTTTTCGCATGCTTCCAACCAAACGTTTGTATGTACAGCCTTCTTCGACTGTAGCAAATTTTCGTTTCCAATAGCGAATTCTTAACAACTACCAGTGCACAAATCCTTCCCCTAACTTTACAAGTTCAGGCTCAGCAGACGATCAAGGTTTACATTTTTCCACAAAAGCGCTAATATAGTACTAGAAAAAAATGACGCTTTTAAGTCGTTTTGTTTGCTCGCATATTGTTGCAACTGTCAGCGGTTACGGCACTCGAGGACTGCTCCGACCTTTTTGCTTCAATTCCTTCACCAAAAAAATTATTAATAAGAACAGTTTCCCGCGTTGCCTACGCAATAAAGCATTCATTTTTGCGCGCAAGTTCGTCCTCTATTTTTACTTAGCATAAGGCTTTCAGCAATACTTATTTTTACCCACAGTTTTTTAATATATTAAGTATCCTGAAAACTGGATGTTTTGTAACGGGTTGAATTTTCATGGTTGTAAGGTCTTCCACGGCTTTTCCCGTTTTTTTGTTGTGCTGTTATCTGTAATTAAACTAAACAACTGCTCTACCAACGGATGGATGAGCCGTTATTAAGAAAAGTACAGATATCAACGCACTCAACTATTTTTAGTTCCGTCGTCAGTGAGGTGGTGGAGCTCACTGACGACGGAACTAGAGCGTTCCGAAAGCTTTGAACAATAAAACAGTTGAGTGCGTTGATATCTGTACTTTTCTTAATAACGGCTCATCCATCCGTTGGTAGAGCAGTTGTTTAGTTTAATTACAGATAACAGCACAACAAAAAAACGGGAAAAGCCGTGGAAGACCTTACAACCATTAAGTATCCTTGAATATTGAGCCTATTTTGCTTGGTCTTTTACGTCTACTTGGCAAGCTGCTTTAAAATTAAGTCGGCATACGCTTCCTAAACTCGTCCTTCATGCATCATTTACAGTATATTCGAAAAGCAAGTATTTTTACTGTAATAAAGAGAAGTGAAGGAGAAAAATGTTGGCTTCCAATAATTTGCCAACGGCGAGACACGCTGCATCAGTGAAACAGTCGCTGCCACTAATGGGTCCGAATGACCTAATGTTTAGAGAAGCTGATTTCGCCCGGTCTCGAATCTTTTTACGACATGATCTGGCGAAAAAAATCGGTACAATGGTGCACATTTTTGCCGAAATGTTCACGCATCTTTCTAATCCGAAGTGCGCAATCGCCAGCATTTTTTAATTACACCACGAGCAATGATGTGATATGACGTCAAAAGATATTGCATTTTCATTAAACTGTTTTTATAATTACTGAGTCCATGTCAGAATGAGCGGACGACGTCTTGGAGATAATTTTGTGTATTTGGCTTTCCGCCAAATAGTCCTTTCAGTAAAATTAGAATGGAGGATGAAATGAACATTCAAAGCGAGCTTTGCTCCAACGTAACATGAGTCACCACTGGGCTTATCCCACGGCTAAGCCTGAATGCATGATTTAGCATGACAAAGCCTTGGTGAAATAGCCTTTGATTGTGATGCGCAGGTAAGTCACGTTTGAGCAACTGAGTGCATGATTTATTTTTAGAATGAACATTCCGCTACGTAGCTTTACGAAATGTTTGACGCAAAAACGTTGGAAAAGGTTAGCGTTCTTTACAACCCAAGACAAGCAGTGTATATGCTAATTACTATTGGTACAGTACGCCGTGAAGTCCTTACGCACAAATTACTCATTTACAAAGTCTACATCTCAACATAGACGAACAAGCTAATTCTCACAGAATGTCCACATAGAATAAAGATATGCCTCATAAGATATGTTCAAACTTCTTGCCAATATGCTTATCTACTCCCCACTCGTTCTGAGTAATTAGCTCAATCTGCTTGCATAACTTTTTCAAACGGAATTAATAAGCTGAGAAAACGAAAGCAAAAGTTGAGTTGAGTATGCAAGCGCAGGCTGGATGGACAAAACGTGTGCTTAAGCACCACGTGAAAACCATGGCGGAAATAATCTATGCAGGTCGAGACATGACGGTTAATGCGGGCTTAGCGCGATTATATGAACTTCGGATTATAAGTGCGCCATCTATGTTTGAACAGCTACGCTGATCTTCTTCTTCACTGCTATTGTGTACGGCCACAAAAATAACGGACCTACCACTTGACCAGTGGATGTGTGCTGCTCAGTCCGAATTTCCAGTTGACAAGAAGGTTGTCTCAAAGTAAGTGTTTTCATCTTTTACTCCGCTACAGGCTCTTGGTCAGATGCATGCGATCATAACAGCGTTGGAAATTTTCATTGCCATAAAATGAGTTGCCTTCCAAATCTTATATCACTCGGCTCATATGTGTAGCTTAAAGCCACAAGCATCAACTTTTATTCCAAGCTTAGCGGCCGCCCTAGAAGGACGACACTTACAATTACATTTTTTGAGCCTACTCAAGTGTTAAACCTTAGGATGCTTTGATTGGAGAATGGAAATTTCAACAACAGTTCAAAGAGCGCATTTCCATGACTGAGATGCCCTTTCTTTGGTGTTAGGAGGAAAGGAAGAATTTTTTCCGCAGCACTTCCAAGTGTTATCGTACTTGCACGGCGTATCGTGCAACATACTTAGCTTACAATGTAAATTCCATGAATTCCTGCATAAATGATTAGGGGATTGAAACTTTATGTTCATTTAGCGCATTTTCGGCACACATAACTAACAGATGAGCATTTTTTTAACCGTGCATTAACTAGGAATGGAAAAAGAACTGTTTCGCATTCTTTTTTGCTAAGCATTTCGCATGATGCTTCCACGAAGCGCTCAGGGGAGAGGTTACGCAGTGAAAGAGAGGCATTAAATTCCAATTGCCTTCGAGCATTTGTCAGACGTTTTCTTGGTTTTTCTTCTTCTAGGCAGGCGATAAGCGGAAATTCATTTCAATGTCTTGGTTATTTGTTGCTTCAGATTAGCACTATTCATTGAATGTTAGTAATGTCTACCTAAATAGTACCAGTATCACCGCAAGTTTTCAAATAAGCGTGGTTCATTCGAACACTTAAATTAGGGAAGTTGGGAATACTCAATTTTTTCTTGACTTCAGCTTTTATTAACACATGAGAGAGAGAGAGAGAGAGAATACCCTAAACTTTGTATGCGTCCCATAAATTCATATGCACATTGTCTTGTGCTGTTTTGTTTGGTATGCAAACGCAATACAAGGTGGAATAAATCAAGTATGTTTTGTTGTCATTTTGGATGAAGGGAAAGTTCTGACAAAACGGAATGACTGGTGAGCAAAAGTAACAAAGGATGGATTTCCAAAATCCAGCAGCCTTTGTTGTGCAAAGGTAAACGACGCCCGCGCGTCAAGTGGGAGAGACAAATCAGCACATTGTGTAAAAATCAGCTTAAATAATTCGCACCTGACACTCGTGACATTTTGTTTTCCTGGTCACTTTGGATTACGAACTTGGCCATATTCAGCCTGTACCGAAGTCCTAATAGGCTTAGGTCGCTGTCCATATCCATTGTTCGCACGACCTCGCCGTCGCTAAGACGGAAGCTTCCGCGGTTGTTGCGATCTGACAATAGCTAGACGTTCGTATTGATTCAAGATTTGCGGAAGAGTTTGAATGAGTGTAAAGCAAACAAGACAGACTTCGAACTTTAATGGCTACGAACAAGGTTTCATTGGGACAGTCGATGGAAAGATGTTCATGCGCATAACTGGAAGAAAGAGGGCATAAATTATAATCATGATCGAACCTGCGCAAAGCTGGCAAAGCGTAATGACCTATTTCAAGACCTTATTAAGCCATAGAATTTCAAAACCTTTTACGTTTACGACCGCTGCCACTCAAAGGGGAAACGATTATTTTCGCTATTAATTATGCTAATTGTTAAAAGGGCAAAAAGGAGCGCTAAAAATTCAAACGGCTGACAAAATGAAGTTGTAGATCCAAAAGAACACATTCAATCAATTGAATAGTGAGCAGAAAGGTAAAAGTACATTGTGTGGGTTTTTGAATAGCCATTGCGACATGTAGGTTTAAAACAGTCATTTTTGTGATAAAATGGGTTTGCCAAACAGATTGCACTTCCAAAGTTAAGATAATTGAAGTCTACATAAAAGTTAATGTCAGTTCAAAAAATAATGCTCAAAAATGTCTTATGGTAACTTTCAAAAATTGACAGTGAATTCAGGTTGTCTTTTGACCCACTCCCTTAAAGTGCATCATTGCTTCCATTTCACAAAGAATCGAAGATGGGGGAATTAACATGCTTTAATAAGAAGAAGTTTTGAAATTTCACGGCCAATTCAAAAATACTGAATTCTTCTCTGGCTAAGTTTTGTGCCTCTTAACGCGTCGATGACTTGCAAAAAATGACTTTAGTACATCCTCTCGCTCAAAATTAATCAGGATGAATGGTCAAAAGCAGTGTTAATGAAACGAAGGATATGTGCGATTTTGAAAACTTTGCTTTTTGCAAGAGCGTCTGAGCATTTTATAATTTCATTGCGGGACAAACCGTTTGCAGAATTTAAGACATAAACGAAACTTTCGGGAAGCGACTGTTACCGTCGGCAGAGTTGAATGCGACAATAAAAACGATGAGGTAACAACAATGACGTTTATTAGTTCATTCGATACTACCGGAGGGCTGATCACGTCTCAAAAACCTTGTCCATTTTCTATATTTAAGAAATGGCTTTCCCGGTCTAAAGATTATGGAATTAACAACAGTTTTGTTAAATACTTCGTTCTGGATGATTTCTTTCAACGGCTAGTACTAAGTTATCACTGAAAGTGATTCTCTTATATTTTTTAACGTGCAAGAATTCCAAGTCACCTGGATGCTTAGGTTAAGCATTTGGAGTGGTATATATTCATGTTTGTGCGAACAACAGTGAGTGTAGTTTTGTATTTTCAATTTAGACGGCTTATGCTCGAAAGCTTAATCCCAAAACTCTTAGATTTCCTTTTGCCTCAACTGCTAAGTAACCTAAAGGTAAATATGGTATGGATTTTATCACTAAGCATGGCTTGCACTTGCTCCAAATGCGCCTTATAAAACGTCCATTGAAGAATATCTTATTTTTGCGTGATTAATTATGCTGAGTGGTCACTTGCCTTGATCTTCTGCACTGATTTGGGTCAGGTACACAACAGAGTGGACAGTGTCCATTTGACCAACAGCTGCTGATTCCCAGCGGAAATGTCGACTGAATTACTTCTCGAAAGGAATGGCAGCCATTGCGTAAGCTGAAAATGGCAACCCAAAGTATTCTCTTAACTTTCGCTGTCAGTAATTCATTGCATCGTTGAATGGACAGTTCACGAGAATAGCTAAGCTTGCTCAGAGGTTGTTGTGCTTCATTGAATTTCCAGTAGCAATGCTGAAAGCGAGAAGATTTCTTAGGCGTAACGTCAATTGTCACTGCGGCGTCGCTAAAGTTCGATTTCTTAAATAGTTTGTAAACAAGATGTTCCGACGAAAATCAGCGTCCTTTGTGACAACAAAGCTGCAACCAATTGAAACGGACGTTGGCAAGTAATGCCCGGCGGACCTTCAATGGCAAAAGCAAACAAACTGCATGCCAATACCAAAAGGTACACAGAATTGCGTTATGGTTCAACGACTTAGTTCAGAAAAGAATACTCGATGGTTTCCCTTAAGGCTTTTCTAAGTTTCGGTGTTGTACCGCGATTTCTGTTCATTAATCAGCTCGCCAACGCGTTAAACGTTAACGGCAAATGTAGGGAGGTAGGTGACCCGTCCACTTAAATTAGTACAACCAATCGTCACAAAGATTTCACGCCGACAAAGACCATAGCGACACCTATATACAGCGGCTGCACAGAGGACGTCTAAGCAAAGGAGTCTATCGGTTAAACCAAGTGTCCAGGCGGCTTAAAGGACAAATAGACCGCCAACTGATCACTGACCTTCATCACCTTTTAAAAATGTCCTTCGACTATCAACAGCTCTTGGATAGTAGGTCGACTTAGGACAGCATCGCTTAAGCATTCACTTCAAGGTATTAACCCCTTCGGTGAAGGCACTTCACACTCAGCCAGCGCTTTGATTCGTTCCTATGGACATGGTGCATGCTTGTTGAGGTCGTTGTCGTCGTCGTCGCTTGGCGTTGATGCCAAAAAGTTCAATTATTCAGCGACGGTGATTGTCAACCACTAAAAGCGTCTGCCCTTGTGATCGCTAGCAATCATTACAAATATCCCAAGAGGTAAGCAACAGATTAGCTAATATGATGAATCTTAGCCCACTGCACGCCAGCTCGCGACGTTTTCTTCCACGCTGGGGAGTTGGTAAAGTTTTCAAACCTACCACTTCAATCTCTGCAGGTTTGCCATTTTGTCACTCACTTCAAAAGTGTCCTTTGCGATTGGCCTGCGAATCGATACCGCTTTTATATTTGCGAAAGACAAAAACATCTTCTCAAGTTGCGGATAATATTCTTTGACAAATTCCAAGAGACCAACCAACGCGGCAGATACTGTATTTAACGAATTGCAATTGTCCCAGAATAACCTCCCCAATGAAAACCTTTATCGTGAGCGTCGCTGGTTGGCACCCCCATATTTGGCCATGAAGTAGCTCGCAAGCCAGCAGGTCCGATTTAACAGTCCGTTAACTTTCATTCTTCTCGTCTGCCGCCGGAAGCCGCTGCGTGAGCCATTGGCAGGTGATACGGCAACGGTGGGGCCACTTAACTTGTACTCACAAACAAGCGGTATAGATTGATTATAGCCAACCCCTGCTGACCGGTCACAGATGCTGAACGGGATCGATAGGGTGTGGAAAACATTTGGCCTCTTCCGCAAAGCTGAAGCCCAACTACTACTGATACGCGTGTGTTTATAGCCGTTTCGCTTGGTTGCACGCTCGATCAAGTGACACTACAATGAGACAGTCCATTTCGTCATACATATATACTGGAAACTCGTCCGTTAATGCCAGTAATGAATTATTGCCTTAATATTCGATAAGCTGATTTCGCACCATAAGACAAGGTCACCAAGGGCGTGAAAAGGCTTCAGCGCTCGTTAAGGTATGTTGCACGAGTTTGTTACTCGCCAATGAGTCAGTCGTCTCATGCTGGCCATTCTTTGAACAGTTCAAGGAGAGGGCTGCCAACATAAAAGGAAATGGTGAATTTATCCCATAGTTTATGACTGCTGTGCTATGATTTATGTATGACATTTTGCGCGTTTCCTTGAGCGATCTTTGGTCGTAAGGTTTGTCTTCCAAACAAAAAACTCAGAGCCTGCGTAAAGTATTCACATCGACATGGATTGGGACAGAAAAGTTCGTGGAGCTTAAACTACAGATGCAATCAGCGAACTACGTATTGCATACGCCTTATGCGTAAGCGTCACTCCATAATTAGGAGGAATGTCACTATGTTTGAGCAAGTAACTGGGAGGCGTTATCCATATGCCAAGCGTTTTTGACCTCTGTATTCCCCTCGTATCGTCAGTTGAGCTATACAAGGTGGATCAGGAAGCCTATTTCCAATCGAAGATGCATGATAGATTCATGAAGAATACATTATCAATGCCCCTGTGACTCTCCGTAATTTTGCCATTGATATATCTACCATATGTCGCACCGTCTAGCTTATAAGGTAAACAATGAGCACCAGATATTTACGTCCTCTTTAATGAGGGATCTTTGAGCACTCTGTTACCCTTGGCTTGGCTTGCACATTACAAGTACGTCTGAGAAGTGCTCGCTATTCACTGACGTTCGTATGGACTCTTTTTAACGTGCTAGGAAGAAGTTATGCGGCGCAGCAGGTTATGATACTTACATGCGCGCTTTCCTCGCATTGCTAGAACGATGGAGAGCTTCTTTACATCATTTAAAGGTACGTTGTTAAAAAATATTCACTTAAAATTAAAATATTGTTCGAATAGACTCAACGGAACATGAATATGCTAATTTTTTTAAAAAACAGACGAGTAACGGACAGCGCTTTTCAAGCAAACTAGTAGTGTTTGAATTAATGTCCTTTTGCAGGCTGTAATAAGCGAGACCTGGAAGTTCGGTTAAGTCATTATGGCCTGTGCTCTTACTATACTACTTTCCTTTTTTGGTATCTGAGCGGTCAGCAGCGTTTTTTAAACTTGAAATTTCATTTAAAATGTTCGTCCGGCATAGTCAAAATTTAGTCTTTGCAAAGGGGACCGGTTCAGCGAGCTATGCGTGAATATCTCAGTAAGCATTAACAAAGCTCCCAGTTTGGCCTACTTGCTTTCGTTCCTCATCGAGTCAGGCAACAATCGATTGACGCGCCAGTATTAGGCACTTCGAAATAAGATGCAAATTGGTGGCGCGACAGGCACGCATGCATGCTCAACCTGAATCGTTTGCAAGTTGACCCAACGACAAACGACCACGCATTGAGCCGTATGACGGCAGCAATTTTTTTGGCATCAATCAGTTGATCATTTGTTCACTCCAGGGACGCAACCTTTCGACAATAAACGTCTCAGCCGTCTTCTTCATAACAGCAGTGACAATTTGGGTGACTAACCGCTGCGGAAGTCCGCTACAGTCTGCTTTCGCACGCGCAGACCATTAACTCAACCGGTCGAGACGCCATTGCAAGCGAATGACCGGAAAATTTCCTATGCCTTAAAAGGACGTACGCGCGCGCGCGGTCAACCCTCGATGGGAACGGTCGAAACATTGTTGTGAATTCATTTCCACTGGCAAAAGTGTTGGTGTTCGAGGCTCACGTTAATGACGGCTTCAGGTTGATCGCCCAGAGGTCGCCAAATGCCTATCAGAAAACGGCTGGCTTTCGTTGTGCTTTTGTACACCAGCATCGCGCCAATCTGGTCCTCCTCCTCCCTCTCATCCCCGTGCCATTACGATGACCACGGACGCTTGAAGCACCTGAAAAAATGCCTGGACCACATTAAATTTCAAGCGGGTCTGACATCCACCAATTACTGGTTCGGAGATCGAAGAAAACTCGCTTGCTCAGAGTACGTCAACTATCCGCCGAGTGCCGTAGGTGCCCACACTGCGCTTTGCGTCGTTTAAGAGCAATCCACTTTCAGGCAAACTGCTACAATCCGGAAACTTTGAGGATGTACGAAAGCATTGGCAGCCGGCTTTTTCGAGTGACTACTTTCGATACCGCTTGTTTGGACAGACTAAGGATCTTTCCACAAGTCATATTCTTTTCAGAAGCAGGTAAGTGGGACCATCCAATGGAGGAGCTTTTATTTCTCTACTTCAACATTCTCCATCTCCGCTAAGCGCCTCTTAGAAGCATATTAAGCGCTAGAGATCCGCCGAGTACAAAGTCTCGTCCAGTCCGGTTTTCTGATCTTTCGCTGAAGGGAATTTTATCACCTCCATCGTTCAGCATCGCTTTGTATGTGGAGCCCGTTAACCGCTTTTGTCGTTTCTTAATGGTTTAGATAATGATCTTCACTTAGTCGGGCCACCAGATTCGTCCAGAATTCATTCCCTTAATGGGCTCTTATCAACTAGGAGCGTGCGGCCTCAACAGCACACGCTTGTTTAGGTACTGTACGTGGACAAGGTCAACAAAAAGTTGCGTATATATAACCTCGATGTTATCCCATGTTTCCGCAATTTAACACGCCCCAAATGTTTGAAACTATTGGTCCATACAAATTAAGGATGGTCGGTTTGTCACCGATCGGACAAGAGCCGATTTATCGTGCCTTCTCCAGTGTCCCGCGGCCGCTTCACAACTTTGGGACTGCAGAAATTGCAGAGATAGTAAAAGTAGTCACATCGATTAGAAGAAAAGATATGAGTACATAATCACATGTTACAAAGCGGCATTAGCATGAATTATTAATATCGCGCAACGAAAACCCTTTGATGCGCTCACATCTTTCTAATCAATCAGAGAAAGAAAGTACATAGATAGAAGAGGCAGTATGTGCAACTTAAATGAAATAAGCATTTACCGTTATCTTCAAGACATACCATATCGGCTGGATACTACCTGCAAAACCGCTAAGCAGAAGAAACAACTTTCATGTAGCACTTAGTAAATCATACTAAATTTTCATGTTCAAATAACTAACTCAGAGCATAACAAGGCATTATTCAGGACAGTACGATGCCTGCGACCATGCGTTCAGCCACGAGCACCTCGAAACAGTCCACGCCTATCCTGGCATGCGGCCAGCAAAACCGTGGCAGCTTCGACATATACCGGTGGTCACATGGTCTGGTCTTGCATCACATTCTTATCATACAATTCTAATCGTCGATGTTGGATACGGGAAAATTCAATATTTGGCGTTCAACTTTCCTAAGGATACTGCAGTAAGAAGCTGGCAGTCGAAGGGCGCAAGATGGCTCGAAAAACCTAAACTTACATTTTTTTAGGTGCTGCGAGATTATGATGGTCCAATGAACGCTCGTGATGCTCTAAGCGTAACAGCTATTCTTGTCTTTGCTCAACCAAAAGGACGTATGGTAACGGTCAACGTGGACAACGCGTACGATGAGGAAGCGTTGTTTGACGTAAACAAATTCATCGAAACGAACAACTTCCATCAAAGTGAGCCGTACCTACTTTTGCTTTTTTCTATCCGCGGAGTATTATTTCTTTAATGTAAATAAGAAAATCAAGATTTTCTTGTTTACATTTACAGCTGCTTAGAATAATCTTACAAAGGAAGTTCGAAATCTGTACTACATCTGTTCGTTCTATTCTTGCTTTGTAAGGGATTCAGTTAAGCAAGCTTTCCTTATCCCCTGTCCCACGTTGGGTTGCTTAACGAAGTTATTGTAGTTAAAAACACGTAGCAATCCCGCCATTAATGGATTGCGGTAAATTTGCATGCTAAGGCGGCATCCCGGGAGATGAATATTTCAACATAATTGGATTTAGGCTTAATCGGCTTGAACTGGATCGAAATTGAAGCGGACGCCTACAGCATTGAAGCGCAGCGACGCAGCGGAATGTCGGACAGCTGTCCGTCACTGTTAATTCAAAGTGAGTGGGCATTTTGACCAGTTTAGGGAATTTTAAATCAATGACCCATACTTACGATTATCTTTTAACCAGCAGTAGTAACCGTAAAATTAAGCTTCCATTTTCTGTTTGGAAGTCAATAAAACAACTCAAATATTGCAAGTAGAAGTAAATGATAAGCCTAAAAATCATTAAGCTGCGAACTTTAATGCATTGCAAACATTTTACCGCCTTTCGTAACTGCCACTTATCATCTAAGCACAGCTTCCTGCCCTACGCGCTGATAGTAGGTGAGGACAAATAGAAAACATAAAGATTAACGGAGTTTGACTAGCAGACCATTAGAGAATGGTTTTTCATCATACACAGCCGTAGCATTGATTCCTTAAACGGACGCTACTATTTACTAACATAATTCTACATTTGATTATATTAGTAGAAAATCGATTCCGGCTAACAAAAATTGAGATCATTGAAAGAGCACTTTTGCCCATATTTGGTGGCAAATATTAAAATATTAATCGGACTACGGTTTGCAGAAATGCTAAAAACAGAGGATAAGCAGAAGCCGCAGTTTCTGCCTGCTTCTTTGCTGGCGACGATTGACACGTGGCTTACGGTTACGTTCCATTCATCGCTCATTCAGTTTTCCCTCTGCTGCAAAGATTTTGCCTACGAGTAAGCACAACATCGATAGGATGGTAGATTTGGTGTTTAATTTTGTTTTGTTTCATTCAGACCTGCCAATATTCAATTAGATCCTTTGGGTGATTGCGCAATTGATCCAGTATACACCCGCGAGCCACCGACCATTACGGTGTCCAACTACTTTCTTCGCTCTAGGCAAGAAGAGTACCTAAGTATACACACCGTCACAGGACAGCCAGTAATTGCTTCATGTCGAAAATAATTTAAGCTGACGACGACCAAAAGCCCTTATATAGCCTGCTGATGATTGACGTCGACCCTCCCGATAACTTGGGTTCCCGCACAAAGCCTTACTTAATTTGGCTCGTCTGCGATATGAATCTGGCGGGCCAGAGTAATGACATCGCCTCATTATACTCCACAACAGTTCTGCCCTACTCCAAACCGCTCCCCATAGGCCAAAAGTCTCATCGTTACTACATCCTATTGCTGGAACAGCAAGATGCCGAATTAGGGCAGATCAAGCCGGAATTGTTCACTGGACTTGAATGCCCGCCAGATCATAGTACAAGGTAAAGCAAACAACCATGTAACCGCGTTGTTCAAATAGTAAGCCTTACCATTCAAGGTGTTTCTTTGATGTTAGCCAATTCGCCGCCCATTATTCGCTGGCGTTGCGCGGTATGAGTTGGATGCAATCCAAAGAAGATGAATATTCCAAATATGAATACATAAGTCGCGAACCATATTCCGAAGAATTATGCGAGCCAACGGAAGCAAACTGTCTCCCGCGGATGCCCACCTTTGGTGCCGTAGGAAGTGCTCGAATCGCGAGCTCTTCGGAAGCGCTTCGCCAACTACCAACGGTGACATTGCTTACCAGTCTTGCTTGGACAATGAACAGGTTAAAATATGCAACCAGCTGATACCACGCATCTGGAAGATATTGTTGTAAATAAAACATTTGCTTAGCAAACGACAAGGCTTTTTTGCAGCGAAGGGACAGGAATAGCAAGAATGGTTACACGTCCCTCAGTTCGTCTATTCCAAAGCGTAGTCATCTTAGATCACTTTTCTATAGTATGAGCAATCGTCAACGCTCACCCATTATCATACGAGGGTGACGTCTTGCTGCTATTGTGAGAAGAGGAAAGTCGAAAAAAAAATGCAGTCGCCCGATAGCATACCATTGGATGAACAACGTCTGCTACCAATCTTCCAAAAGCAACAATGCCCTTCAATGAAACAAATTTTCAGCCTAAACGACATGCAAGCAAACGTGAGCCGTCAGTTTGACGCAAACATCAGCAATTGCGGCGAGAACTGCTTTGCAGACGGCCAGGATGCTCATTTTTTAAAACGTTCAATGCCCATTTTTGGTCACGAAGACATGCTTTCGTCTTTGCTTTGAGGAGGGAAATCCGGGTCCACCTGGAGCATATGCTTGAAGACAAGACCTTCGGGAGCGTCGCCTTCCCCTCTCCAAAAGGTCGGCCCGCCTGGATTATGGTATATAAAGGGCAATCGGACGATCCAATACTTGGAAGGACCAAGTTTATGCAAACCAATCATGAAGACTAAATCTTGGGTCGTGTCCGGTTGTATACGAGGATTTACGCATACATGGACTGGAGCTTTCGGCGTTACTACATGTATTCGGGTCAAAAGACCCAGTAAGAACGGTTTCGTTCCCCTGAAAATCATAAAGCTAAACTTGCATCACTTACGTACAGGTTCTTCCACATTAAAACAATATGCGCTTTACTTAAATAAATAGAAGTAAAAACCTTAGGAGATGCATCATCAGTTTACAATTACGCCGATTTCTACGACTTTTTAAATAAGAGCAAGGAGAGTGCACGTATTGACAATTTTTTAAGAGACAAATTTGCATAAAAGCTGCTTACTTCAATCTAATAAAGACATTTTAGAAAACAGCTTGACATTTAATAAGCAAAATCATGTAATTAAGTACTAACAGCACCAACTTGGCGCTGCTTAAACAGTAAAAAGTTTTCCGTGAAATAAGTGCTAATATTAATCAATTAAAAGCAGTCGCTAAAGTAGAAAATATTCAATTTTATAAAAAGGATAAGCGCTATCAACCTGCAAGAACATGGAAACCATAAGGGCATGTCTTCCTGCACAATATTTTCCGCTTTTTCCTGTAAAAGATTACTTGAGCATCGATTACTGTGGCGCGAAAAAATTTCAAACTTTAGGTCCTCCAACTCCGCTATGCTTTAGCATGGAAACAGGCGACCGAAGCATGAAACGATGGCCACGCATGCATTCATATTCGTATCCCACAAAGACTTTCACGCGGGCAACACATTCAACTAAAAATTTTAAAAATGACCACAGCCTGCTGCGGTTGATGTACGCACTACCGCGTTTCTTATGAAAGCTTTTTTTCAAAGGAACACCGCGGGAGTAGAGGGTACCAGTTTTGATCTGCCATTCTTGCCATTTATCACCGTCGACCGAGACATCAACATCCCAAGGCAATAGGTACTGGCTTCCGTGACTAAAGTTCGGTTGATCCCGTAAACCTAAATAGAGAAAAGATTTGAAAAAAATTTAAATATTAATACAAAAATATGAATGACAGGTCACCTCGCGAATGCGTATACTTGCTGGACGATCCAACGCATACGATTGCGTAGGAAGGGAATTCAGGTTGCATTCCGCATTGGATCGTACTATTAGGGACACCCACATATGTCTTCACTTCCTCTTCATTTCCTTCCAATTGTTCGTTGTCGAAAGTACCCAGATTGATTCCCAAAAATGCCGAATTGTCCAGCTTCTCGCCGGCAACGTCGCCAAGCGGCTTCCCATTAATGTCATCCTCATTTTCGGATTCGCTTCCCTCCGACGAACTCGAGCGACAAATAGCGGATATAACGCTTTCAATTGGAGTAGAAACATTTGGCTGATCAGATTCCTGCGCCTTGTCACCGTCGCCGCGAGAAACTGTCGCGTGTACAGTTTCCTTTTCCTCTTCGCTCTCCGAAGCGCTGCGATTGGACAAGGCTGATGCCGGTCTTTCCTGCGAGCCGGACACGTTTAAACCTTCGTTCTCTTCTTCAAAACTGACGGCCGCAAAGGGACGACTTGATTCTTAAATCAACTATGCGTACAACATAGAAACTTAAGGAAATAATACTGCTACTGTAGTCTTGCCCGCGGTTGCAAAATCTGCAGCAAGCGAAGTCTGGATTTTCTTCGAAAAATGAATAGTTGGCGCTACGCAAGTCGAACGGGTCATGGCGTATGGACTGTGAGTGACCACCATTACACGTGCTAAGAAAAGCAACTTTGCTATCATGAGCGAGGACAGGCAACGAATTGTCCTCCTCTTCTCCCGGAAGTCTGTGCAACTAGAAAAAATTGTGAACATTATTCTGCGAAGTTAAGAATTTTAAAAAAATTTAACTGCAGTACAATTACTAAGTTCATTTAGTAAAAGTCACGAGAAGTTTTAACGTGAAAGGATACAAAAATATAATAATAATAAAAGTTTCGCAACATTCAACTGCGTCTTTGAACGAATGAGAATAGAGGTGTGGATGATTTAAAAAAATGCCCATGAACAAAAGGAGGGACTACCTACTCATCCTATATTATTTACTACAGTAGACATTACTTGCAAAGAACACGGATTGCCGCACATGCTGACTGCCTCACATTGTTGACGGCCGCCTCTCCATACTTCTTCGCAGGAGGATTTCAACTTAGCCAGCGCTTCTTCTACTAAAGAGCCTCTGGCTTCATAGCTCAAGAACTGGGTGGCTTGAAGGAGCTAAAAATAACAAACTAGAAATACAACCAACAAAACAAGAAACATACTCGGCTTTCGTGTTCGACCCTTAAGTAAAAGGGAGGGAGCTCTTTCAAGTAAATTTCTTCAGCTAACGACAACGCGTATGAGCAAAGCCTAATAAATGAGGTTAGCGAAATGCCAAAAGGGCAAAAATAACATACTTCTTTGATAATGCGGTATCAATATCTAAGTATGAGAAAAAATTGGCAATTTCAACATTTTTCTCTTGATCAACGATGAGGTAGTTATGCAGCACGGTGGCCACTTTGACGAATGCTTCCAAGTTTGGCCTCTGAAAAAATCAAAATATACGGTTCTAAAAAGCACGGAGTGACCAATCAACTAAATACTTCAAACACAAAGTTGGGCAAGAGTCCAGCGTCTTTAGGTGACTTGCTGCAAAGCACAGCGCTTATGTGATTTCCAAGGAAAGTGCCCAACGTGTTGAATGGCACTTCGCTATCATGTGAATCTAAAAGAGCGTAGAAAATTTAAGGACGCAACTTGAAGAAAGACCGCTTTAGAACCTGAACGATTGTCAGCGCAGCAGAAGGTAGGGTCTGGGGTGCCGTCAGAAATCATTTGAGTAATCAGAACTGCGGCGATGTTCTTTGGTTGCTCGTCAGGTGGCATTACGTAAACGAAGGCCTCTTTTTCCGGCAGACTGATAATGGAATTAGACAGAGGAACCTTTATCACTTCGCTGCTTTGCAGAATGTCATGAATCAGGTTTTCCAAACATCCCTCCATTCGCCGATAGGTGGACTAAATAAAGTTAACTTCCAAATTAGCCACCATTAAAAAGTAACTCCTCCATACCCTTTTCGCTTCTACAGTACCGTCAGGTCGTAAGAATGTGGGTGGCCGCATAAGGCAGAAAAGAACTCGAGGAGATGCCAACCTAGCATTTGAACGCCACTTTTTCATGTTCGGAGCATTATTGCGAATGATATCGGCTATTGGTGTTGACAAGCGCTCTCTGGAATGCAAAAAATACTATATCGGAACGTTGACGTGGGGAGGGGCCGTCCTACCTAAGCCATTGCATGTTTCTAAACTTTTTAACGTAATTAGTGTCGAATTCAGCAGTTGGACAGATAAACTAAAAAATAGAAACTTAAAAAAAAGTTTAGAAATGCCTATACGCAATTTACCAAAACAAGATGAGACAGAGAGAGCAGAAAGAATAAGGACAACATGTATTCGCGTTCGAGTGCAGGCCAGTTGCTTTGATAATTCTGCAAACGGCTCAAGTGAAGCAAAAAGTGCACCAAACAAATTCATTCAAACTTTTTCCGGAGAAAATTCAAACTCGCTCAAGTCGTAAGGGCCGACAAGATGAAGAACTACTAAAGACATATGAATGTCGACCGCCATATCGATCCTGCAACCGGTTGTGGTATCCCGCTTCCAAGGTTCCTGCTCAAAAAGATCAACACCAAACGCATCGTTGATGACACCGGCAATTGTCCAATGTTCGTGAATATCCTTTTTTCCGAGCACGGATATTATGCACATTTCTTTTCCTTCGCTATCAAACGTAAAGATATCGTATAAAGCTTACCTTGCGTTACCAGTAATTCATGATCAAAAAAGAAACTCTAGCTAGCGAAAAAGGCTTGCCGGCTATTAATGTGGTATTAGGGATATGAAAACATTTTAACTATAAAAGGAAAGACTGAAGTTTGCTGCTACAAAAGGAAAGGCATTGTCTGATTTATTTGAATGAAAAATGTGCAAGGAAACACTGAATTAGACGACTAACGGATTTGTAATCAAGTTACCCGGAAGTATCGAGCTCCTTTAGGCATTTTGAAATTTCCATAAGAGGTCTGAAATAAACAAAGCGGATATGAGAAAAAACGTGATAAAACAAGACATGTCAAGACGAAATTTTTAGTTTGAGGTAATGCAATGATGTTCAAATTTCACACAAAATTACAAGCCTTTGTTCCGGCCGAAACTGGAACTAATGATGAGCAGGGAGTCCATCTGTACCTGCACATTCTACCGTATAAGAACACGTTGTTAGAAATTCTGTAGACTCAATGAACAGTCAGACGGAAGCTGCGTTATCGTTAGTCTCACAGCCAAATTCGAATTTTGTTGTGAACAGGCTTCGACGCTGACAACCCAGCGGCAATTCACGCGGAATAAATTATGTTTAACTATATTGCTTAAGTTGAGAGTGTCCGACATTAAACTGCCTAATAAAGTTGAAACAGCAGTGATAACTTTCAGCAATAGATTTTATTTTTCCTTTTGATAGGACACTGTAACTACGAGAGAATAATAACAACCACTACAACTGTCAGCCAACTAGTATAAAGTCGAGTACGCAGAGCTGAAGAAGAACGAAAAAAATACACGCAACATAAGCATTCAACTTTAACTTTAAATCTAACTGTATAATCGGGTAAAGTAGGCTAAACGCGCTGGAGCAGCTTAATTCTGTTTGGTGTTACACAATAGCTGAACGTTAACCTACACACTATAGAATATGGTAGCTATTTCCTGATGCAATGAAATTTTCTGTCATGTTTCACAGAGGACGTGACCTAAAGCGATATACTATAGTCAGTCACAGTGACAAAGATGTTCCAGCCACTGGTGCCCTGCACTGACCTGGACATATACCCTCATCTAAAGCAACTAGTAACTACTCGATCCTGACATTTGTATTTGAGTATTCACGCAATATTCACGTAGGAAAATCAGCTGACTGCAATATAACGACCGCCTCGAAGGCTGTTTAGCAAAACCGATGGATCAGCTAAGGTTAAGACGAAGTAGTACTGTAGCATACTTAACAGCAGGAATACTTACGCAGTCACACAGCATGCATTTAGTGCAACAGGCTTACCTCACGTTTCAATGCAACGAATCCGCACCTAAGCTGACGAAGACGTTCTCTATGATAAGCAGGTTCGTTTCTACCTTCTTATAAGAGTGCGTCCTGTCTGACAGTCCTTTTCTTTCGAAGGCTATTCCTCGTTTCCGCGGCTGTAGGTAATCTTGAAGTAATGCAGTTTTGCTTTCTTTCCAGTTTTCACAAAGACTGCGATTACAAGGGCTTATTTGTCTTAGCAAAATCAACTCAACATTTTATTTTACTCATTCTCATAGCATTGGAATTCATTTTGCTTACGTTTCTGTCGAAGCTGCTTAGATTACAAGCTGTTGGCTTCGGGGCTTTTTCTTCATTCGCAATAAAGTCCATACGCGATAGATAAAGTGTCTAGTCACAAATGCTTTTACTTATCAGGCTGGTTTGACAAACATGGTTCAATTCTTGATTTTCCATTGCATGTGCTGCTGAGCTGAACAGAAACGGTTAGTTAAGGAAATCACAGAAAAGTTACCGGATAGTAATCTTCTTAGTGTCCGACATGAGAAGTTTACTTGGGACCAGGCTTGCTAATGTTACTGTATGTACTCTCGGGAGGTCGCCTAAACCGGGAAGTATCCGAAGTAGGCGAAAGTTAGAACCTGTTAGTTTTGTTTACATTAAAAGATGGGGCAAAAACTGTAGGCGATCAAAAAGCTGAAGTTCGAGTGTTTGAACTTATGATTCGTTTTAGTAGTGGGATTATGCTTACACAGTGTTTACGCAAGCGTTTTTCTCTTCCCATAATCGAAGCAACCAAAAATTAAGCTTTGTCATCCATCATTGCTTTGCGACAGATTTGCAAACATCCTTCTGAATAGCTGTTGGTCAAATTCTTTTGACGGCCGCTGTTTTTCGCATCAGCTGCCAATGTATTACTTTAACAGTTGTATGCATCTTTGGTGTTTAGGCAGCTTCGGTTCTGCCAAAGTAGCATTTGCTGCTTGTGCGCGCGCTTTGTGACGTCCATTGATTTCACTTTGAGATCAGAATGTCGAACGATGTGCCTGATAGGGCAATGGGCCGCAAAGTTTCGGTAACCCGAGCGATCGCCTTATACGTCAATACTTCGTGGTGAACGAGAATGCATGGAAACAAGAAATTATTGATCAAATGGTTGGCATTAAGCCGATTCGTGCTTCCTTCAGTTGCCTGTTTGCTGCTGGAAAGTTCGCCGTGACAAGAGGATAGGAAAGACTATCTTTTTGTCTGTTGTCTTTTCCTTAACTTTTGCTCCCTTCGGCGTCCTTGGTAGCAGTACCAACGTGAAAACCATCTGCTAACAGCACAGACCTGTAGATGCGATTTGATGGTAAGCTATACCCGCTTATGTCATACTATAGCAGCTGCTAATGTCTGTAATAACTTTAATCGTAATTGCTCGTGTAGACTTCAAGGCCCTCACATATATGTAACCAGTATTGCTTGAGTATCATGTAGTGAAGTTTTAATCTACTCAGTGGTTATAGTCTGTGTAACCTGCTTAAAGACTGTTAAACTCCATATAAATTCCCACTTCAGCAACATTTTATAAGCAAAGCCACTAGATAGTACATTAAGTCTCTTCCTCCGTTTTGGGAAGGAGTTGAAGTGTTTAATCTTTGCATCCCAAGCTACTTATGCGCCGATAATGATCGTTAACCTTTTTTGGGCAAAATTTTGCTTATTTGAAAGTTCTGAGTCGAAGGTTGAAGGTAAATTGGTTTCCCTGCGTATTTATTCCTTGGCTAGAAGGAATAATCTGTTTCGTCCACGTCCGTTAAGCGTTGTTAGAATGGATCAATACGACCGAATTTGCCCTCCGTCAAGTGGTTGTTTCGCGAGACAGCCGCGCGAGTGACAGTGGTTGGAAAATGGGTTCGATATAGCAAGCCGGTCCACGCAAATGGTCACTTATTATCACTCTTCCCGCAATCCTTATTTTCCTGTTCCTATTTTTGGTAATACTTGCCCGGAGGAAAGTAAGGTCCATTCTCCTCGCGATCGACATAATTCTAGAATAACGGAATCCATCGAAAGATGACATTGCCTTTTATAGATCGGCTCACGCTGATTCCATAGGGTAGCGTCCAGTCTGCGCGGGTAGCAAGCCTTGGTAATTACGTCGGCCATTACCCGAGCGTGTGAGCACTGGAAATAGAAAATCCATCCGCCGATGAGAATTGAAAATGCGCTCTCATGCCGTGTTCAAATATGCCTCTTTCTCGCGCGTTGCTTGCACTATTATTAGGAATACGTGCAGATTATTTAACCTATTCATCCACAGCACTCTGCGACTTGGTCATTCTCTGCTCTTCTCAGCTTGTCTTGTTAAATGCTCAGCATATTCGAAGCGGGAACATACCAACATACTGGAGATTTAAAAAAGAAGTAGTTTGCTTACGCTGTTACTTAAACTGCACTTTCCTTTATTGATTCTGCGTCTTTTCTCTCAATTTCGAATGGCTATGAATACCACGTGTTCATTGGAATCGTCAACGATTTTTAAATGAATATCCTAGCGTATGAGCTGCCAGTTAACCTGCCTGTTATAAGAAATTTAGACGCTTCTTTCAGGCGCTTCTCATCTGCAAAGTGCATTTGAGCAAATACGTAATACCATCGATCGTTTTCGCTGGGTAAACTGCAGCTAGCCATTAAATCTATGCGCTGGAACGCGTTAATGCTCAATGTACTCAGCGATTACTTAATCTGTTCCAAAGTGTTGCTCTTAAAGAGTAACGTTTCGCCTGGGGGTATAGGAAAAATTTGTTTTGTACGAAATGCTGGATCTTCTCCCTACCGTTTGAGAAATGCAAGTTCTTTTCCGGCAAACATGCCCTTAATTTGTTGTGCCTTTACTGGTGAACATGCAAATCATCTTTTTTCGCCTTTACCTAAGTCTAAACCAAAATATAAGCCTTATATTTAGGCTTAGGCTTAGGTAAAGGCAGGACAGGATAGCCGGTAAAATTATAGGGTGACGGTAGGGCGCTTAGCAAACAAGATCCCGAATAATATTAGTCCCATTTATTTCTGAACGTGTAGGAAGAGCTATAACGTCACTGTTGATATCATAATTCCTTAATCTGGGAAAGTAATTTTTTTCTCTGCACCTTCCTGCTGCAAAATGACTTACGGGCCTGATTTTGCTGTGCTTGTTCAGCAAGCGGTTGGGAATGGACACCATCATTTTCAGAATATACGTCGAGGCTTCTGTTCCGATTTTAAAGTGATAAGTGAAGGGAAGACATTTTTAAGCGATTCCAACTTTTGAAAAGCATTTGAACTTGAGAATCAGGTACACACTGCATGCGTGTATGGGCGCTTGTTATCCAAAATACGGTTCGTTGCAACGGTTCGAAGCTTTGACATTATTGTCACTTGAATCTCTTAGGCTCTATATCTTAAATGTACTGCAGTGGTCTGAATGCAATGCGTATATTCATTTGACAGAGAGAAGGCATTAGTCAATACAACAAGAAGACCATAAGCCTTGAGCTTTAGCAGGCCTACTGGCTTTCGTGATTAGCCCTGCCCCATCGTCGGTTAGGTAGTTTATGAAACGGCGGTAATGAGAGATAATTGAGAATTATTACATTAACCAATTTTTGGTTGATAACTAAGAGGTGTATTAATGCTTTGTACATGTGGTCATCTTATTCGGGTGACGTATGCCACATGATTCATCAAGTGACTGGTGGGCCCCTATTTCCTAAAGAAAGCTAGTTCAAGCGTGACTGTGCAGTACGCGTAGCGTAGAAAGATGCATCTCCTAGACTAATGTTATTACGTCAGGAAGCTTCATTTCTCTATGAATTTGGAGACGCAATTAGAATTCATTCAAGGTGGGCCAGTGCTTGCTGAATTGCTCAAAATGTTAGTACAAAAGAATTGTAGAAGCTACCACTATGAAGATTTACTTTTGAAGAAAAAATTTACTAAAAATAGCATGTCCTGAATATGCAAATGGGATAAGTTTGCCACTGGTTACGTTCTCGCTTGAACTTGTACTAGATACAGCTGAATCCAGCATGCACGCTGTTGCATACTGCTTACACATTTCGCTGTCATGATGTAGCTTTTCTTTTTTTTTTTTATTAGTAAGGCTATTTCAGCAAAAGTGAAAGCCGTCCTTGATTATTTACTGCCGAAGACTGCCAGGTTGTGAGCTATGTTGAGCTGACTTGTCCCTGCCTTCTGATAGCACGGAAGCGAGTCAGCACTCGATTATACTAGCAAAACGTTTTTACTTTTTTTTCCATAATTCAGTATCCGTTCCACCTTTTTTGTAAATAGATTAAACTTAGCTGATTCAAAAAATCAACCGTCTTTCTAGCGATAATGTTCGAACAAGCAGCTGCGCAAAACAGATGCGTAAAAGTTCGTTCACTGTCCTGCAGCTTTCGAAAGGCTTTAATTTTTTTAAATCTCCATTGACGGATAATAAATTCCTGCAGCTTTTATGATCCAACATTGCTTCGGTAGGGCGTAGCAATCCCTTTTTGAATAGCAGCTGTTTCTGTTGTCCTACTGGAAAAGCGTTCCTACTATTTGCCAATGTTTAATTTGCATATCTCCATTTATTTCCGTATTAATCACCTATACAAAATCTACCGCCTCTTTAGCAAACATTTTGGCTACTTGTTTGTCCGTTTGACTGAATCGCGTTGTAACATTCAGCAAAATGGATTGCATTAACTCATGTGCACCACAGACGAGGCGTTATTTCTTAGTTGCAACATTGCTCCGCTAACTTTTTACGGATGTATATATAAATTTTATTTAAAAGCATAGAAAGCCGATTTCGCTGAGCATTCGCAGTAAATCTTAAGCAAAAAGCAAATTCGTACTCTTTAAATATTTGCCAAAAACTGTTTGGTTTATTCGTACGCGCGTCTGCTTTTTTCTAAGAGTAAGCACCAAGTGAGCGTCCGACATATGTAGGCGGTTAGTGAAGAAGCTAAGTGTTGCGCTAAGCCTGCCTTGGGCTTACGCTTGCTGTACAATTTGCATAAAGCATTCACTTAGCCTGCTTCGTACGTCACTCTGATTTCGTACGGTTTTTCTCGGGAAACCATTTGTTTGGTCTCCATTTGGCTTTGCTCATGAAAGAATTGCGGACATTTTCAAGCTTCATCAAAAAAGTAGGTAAAAAGGGTAATCTTCTTCCTTTGTATGATTTTTATTCTCTTTGATCTTTTGCCATGTTAAGCAGGAGCATATGTACATATTCGTAACGAGTATGGTAACGTCAAAGTCTTACGGCAATCGATAGAGAAACGCGCCTTGCTATTCTGAAGACGATGAATTTCTCTTATTTTAATTCCCAGCATTCCAAACGTTTTATATTTATAATCGCTTTGCAGATTTCATAAATAACGCGTCAACTTAATGTTGTGCGATGGCTATCTTCGTGTGGTTTGCTTAAGCTCGCTACGTTGTACAGCGGTACTCTCAGTAAGCATCCGGTAGATAGCCATATGCAAAGAGCTATCCTAATACAGCTAGGTAAATACAGTTGAGTAATTATTAAAATATTTGGTCGTTCTCTCAACCAATTGTAAAAGTGCTTAAGTTGGCGAATTGGCGGCAGAATTGAATCTGTTCATTATTTAAATCTTATTGAGGGAATTCAAAAACCAAAATGCGTAATATTTAAACATCACTGAGCTGTTTGGCTTCCATGCTTGGTAAATGGCTACATTTTTTGTTTGATATAAGTCGGCTAATCAAATAGTCACTTTCTTATGCTTCACGGAAGCTGCAGTTGGAACTGCACTCGCTCATCAGTAATTTATTGACTATACGCTGTTGAGTAGCGGTTGCTTCGGTGACTGACTTTCAAGTGAGCACGTGTCCTACGCCACTCCAGCAGCGGAACGCAACGAACGAAGAGCTGCGAAATGTCAGACGATTCTTCGTTTTCCCACCCACTGAACATAGCGGCGTACTGCTTTGTTTACGCATATTCGCCGAATGGTATTTTTGCTTTGGCTTTCTAGGCTTCCTCCAATAGTGTTTTCGACGTTGTTCCGTTCTTCCTTTGTCCAGTAGACGCGTAAGCAATAAGCGTGATCTTATTTATTCCGTAGTGTCGCGTTGGACACTTTCTCTGCTAAAAATGTTACTTGGCGTCGACCGGTGGTCAGTGTCGATTTCGTCAGTGCAAACTGGTTTTAGTTGGTTTGGTTTGCTGCTGTCCTCGCTTGTCGCTGTTGATTAGCGTGCATCCGTGTCGGTTTGACGTTCCGCAGTTCCATTCTTTTCCAGCGTATTTCCTGCCCTTGTTTGTTCAGCGTTTTGAAAGGACCTGATCAATCAGCTCGTTTAACTTCAATTTTGACGTTGTTTGTTGCTTGGCAGGTTCATCATAAAACATTTATAAAAAGGAAAGGGCAGGCAATGGTGCGTAGTTTTTATTTATAGCTGTCGGGACGTTTTGACTTGAGAAATAAGAATAAATTTTAAATCAGTGGCGTAAAACATGACACTGCTCGTTTGGGACTGCTATCTCAGCTCTAGCTTCTGCTAGTCTGACCTTTTCGCCGCCATTTTGCCGCATCTACTAATTTTCGACGCATCAGCAATTTGAATGTTATCTCTGCTCGCTGTTCGCAAGAAAAAGTGAAATGCTGATGGCATTCATTGCGAAGGAGTAGTTCTGATCTTTCTTATTAAATCCTTTGTAACTGCCCTCATCAGTGAGCGTAGTTCTTCCTTTTACAGCCGTATAATGCTTCATAAAGAGCTAATTTGCATACTATGGGCAAGAAGGGAGTGCAAACGACCATTTGACCAAATGGCGTCAATTATGTTGACCAATACCATATGTTAAGTCCTTGGAAGCGTCCAAGGTAAACAGAACTGCCTATTTCAATTGCGTGTGTTCAATTCTGAATATTGTTCATTCTGGCGTTTGCCATTTGTTGTCTGACCTTCTCGAAAAGGCTTGCGCACGTCCATAATTGCATAAGTTGATCCGCTATCGCTGATGGAAGATAGTACTGTCCGGTCTTCCAACGCGCTTAAATGCATTTTGCCTCCTACTGACAACTCAGGAATTTACCTACGCTGAACATAATAAATTATTTTCCAAGGTCGTACTAATGGCGTCGTGGCGACAGTCAGTCGAGAAAGCATGCTTTTGAAAAGATTGCTGTTCTCTTCGCGCCAACGTTCCCATGCTCGATGTGCTCTACAAGACGAGCAGATGATTTATTTTTCTATTCATGTCAGTTTTCGCGCTATGATATTTTGTAAACATGCGGTTTTCTCTGCCAAGTATTGTAAATGTTGATAGTGCAGCCTTTCTGATCGAGAGTTGAAGAAGAGACAATACGCAAAGTTCCAGTTGACACTTGTTAGATAGATTAACATATTGACGAAAGCAGCAAAGACCGCAATGGAATTTTTGCTTTTTATCGAAGTGCCATATAAGGAGAACATTTCGATGGTTTCATAGTTGGTAGCAGTTAGCGGTATTTGCTATTTTTCTCCTTTGCGTGCGTTCGTCCAATTTGTCGCTTCGGCAACTTCGCAGGTTCTTCGCGCAAGTCTGCAATGGCGCATCGTTGCTTCAGAAATTTACCAAAGTTGTTTGCGGTTCGATCTTGAAGGTTTTTTATGAAAATCCTTCGCGTGCATAATCTTTTCAAGTGTTGGCCTGCAGCGATAACGTTCCTTATCCGCCCTTCCATGAGACTGCGCAAACAAACTGCCTTGGCACATTTCCAGTTGCACGAGAATTTGCTGTCTTAGTTGCTCAATCACTTTTAGACGAGGAAGGAGGTTGTTTTCATCATTCGCGGTTTTCAGCAGTGGAACTTTTGACTCCAAAAATTGTTAAACGGCGAGTAAAGGTACTATTTTGCCTTCAAGTTGACCGGAAACTAGAAAAATGCCCAACCGATGCTTAAAGCGGTGCTTTCCAATGCCGGAATTGGAAAGCGAACTTTTGTTTGCTTTGTTTTCCTTCGCAATCGTTTCCTCGACGAGTAAATAATCCATGTCTTAATTTTTTGCGCTGAAAAGTTACTAAAGCCTTCCGTAAAATCAGATCGCCTAAACACGAAGGCCATTCCCTCAGCGTTTCTGCAGGCCCCCAGCCAGTAGTTGCCTTACGGGGGTCCCTTAATGCTAATGCATTTGAAATTCAAGGCATTTCCACTTCAAGAGCTTTCCTTTTCCACTTTCACTTCCCGAAAGAAAAAGGATCGCGTTTCACGCACATATTCGTTCACCTGTTCTATCAGGAGGAAGGATGTGAGGCTATAAGAGCACGTGCCTCTTTCCCATCTTGTTGGCATGATGACGCCACGTAAACGCGTCTGCTGTCGCGGCCTTCCGCCTCTGCGCTACTCCGTTTCATCAGACTTCATTATTAATATCGTGAGCTTGAGGTAGCGTGTTTACGTCTCTGCTTAAATGCAAAATTATAAAGTGCTGCACTTTGCGACCAATTTTTGCGAGCATGTAGTGCGCTTGTCCGCGCTTTTGGGCGTGCGCGCAAACACGTTTTTTTAAAGCAAAACTGCGTGCCAAATGCCGCTTCGAACTTCCGCTTCTTGATTGTAGTTTTTGCAGACGCAACGATTGCATAATGTCTTTGCAGGAGAACTACGGAAATCCATCGCTCATTCGGCCTCCTCGCGTTTACAGGAAAAAGGAATACGCCGAAACAACCAGTAAAGCTCAACAGGAAAGAATAGCTCGTCCAGTCCGTCGTCCATGCAGCTTCAGTCCAATTCAAACTTCGTCAGTTGTTCCTTGCTTGCAGGAGCAGCCATGTTTAGTGCCAATTCATGAACTGCTTTCAAAGACCTTCACGGAGTACATAGGAAGCCCGGTGTGCATATCCGGTGAAAAGAAAGGACGGCTTAGATACGTGGGCGTTGTGCATGATCGGGAAGGAATATTCTGTGGCGTGGAGTTGGATGAACCTATTGGACATCACGACGGATGTTTCGCCGGTCGGAGATACTTCCAGACGGCACCTTGTCACGCTGTATTCGCTCCCGTGAATTCGGTTGAAATAATACTCGAGAAGGAGGGCGGTCCAGAATCCTGCGTACTTGCAACCGTTGAACACCATTCCGATACGCATGTATTGCATAGCAGTCAAATGATGGAAAGCTGCGAGCTCATTGAAGACGTTCAACCGTTGCTTATTAGTAGCTACTACTTTGAGGATTCGCAGACTGACCAGGCTCCTTTACCTGTCCCTTTGAACACAACATTCACAATCAGTAATGACAGCGTAGAGGATGTTCAAATGGAAACTCGAACAGCCCCTTTAGTTAATCCAATTGAAAGCGGCAGTAAGAAGGATGAGTACAAAGCGAGTAATTTGAGCGGAAAAGATGAAGCTGACAAGCGACCGGACAATTCAGCGCCGAAACAGGTCTTTCCAGCGATAAATACGAACTGCTATGAAATTAGATCAAAAAACGAACTCGATACGCCGGTTGTTGACAGCATGCCAGCGAGCGCCGCCGTTGGTGATCCCGTTGGCCAATACGGTATGACCGTTTTCGGGTCGACGATTGTCGAAGACGCATCCGGTCATAGCAGTAGTCGGTGCGTTATTGCCGGCAAGGCAGTTGCGACTCCTCCCTTTGGCAGCGAAGGTACTCCCAGTCCCTGCGGCTCCCTGGAGAGAGCTCAAGGAGCGAAGTCAGGTTTGGAAAAGCGTAAACCGGAACGCAGGGAAGGCTCGATGGTTACCAACAGCAAAAGCGCCAAAATGGATTCATCTTCTAGCCGTAATGGCCTTTTGAAGACCAAGAATGGTTCCCTAAATGGGCAAGCGTTGTCGCAAAATTTGCCAGCCAGGCCGCCTGCAAAACCGTCCAAGCATGCGGAAATTATGGCCAAACTTAGAGAGAGCATCAAGCTCGATAAGGACCGGCCCAAAAAAGAAGTGAAAAGTCGAATAGGCTTGCCAAACCCGAAAACTTTAACTGCCCCTCCAACGCGAGCGGCGGAGAAGGAAAATCGTAAGTTGTGTGATTTTCTAGCATTTTCCTTTTTTCTCCTTCTTTTATCGGCGCTAGCAGGCGCATGCTGATTTTTTGCCTACAATAATGCTACTACTCGGAGGGGGGCTGATCGACCAACGCTGCCCCTTAGTGACAGTTGCACTTTTGGGCGGAAAAATCCAGTCTTGGATGCTGTCCCAAGCGAAGACACCCCGCAGCTGTCAAACCGTTTTAGTTGCGCTCGGCGCAGCCATTTCCATAATTGGCATGTAACCTTTTTGGCCAATGTTCGTTCACGGTCATTTGCTAGCTGTTTGAACACAATTAAGTCGTACGCAGCTGTGGGAATCGGCACTGATGGCAACGGGTACGCGTGGCACCCTAATTCTTTTTACCATAACAAGCCTCCGTTATGGGCAAACGTATTGAAGCTCCTTTTTGACCTCGGAAGGTTTTTACAGGCAAATCGAGCTGCATATTAATATCGATTGCAGGGATGTGGAAGAAGCAGTAAAAGCAATAAGTTCTTGCAACTGTTGAATGCTTAACCTTCCGCGCCCTAATAGCGTTACTATGCAATGTTCTCAGTCGTTCACCTTAAGTGTCAGTTTCCGTGTCACTGTTCTCTTTTGGTCGAATGGTCAGTATGGGCGGACAACGAGAGCAAAATGTTTGTCATATAATTGTACCCAGCCCGCCTCAGTTGAACGGCACCGGAATTCCCATGACTTATGAATTGTAGCGACATGAGGTTTATGAGGCCACGGTTTATTAATATTTTATAGAAAAAACTTGACAGCTCTCAAATAGTAAATCGCGGAAGTGAGAATTAAGCACTTGTTGATAATGTAGTCTTGTAAATGAAGCAAGTCATTCCTTGTTGCCTGAACTTCCCAGCTGAAGGCAACTTGACCAGAAAGATTATTTCTTGTGAAGCTCGCTTTAGCTAACTTTTTGGCTTCTCGTTAGGCTTAACGTTTTTTTAAAGAAGCATAGTCTTATGTCGCACGTTTTTGCCATTTAGGGGTTGAACTTCGTTTCGCGAATTGACATTATTTAATGGGCGGTAAAAAAGACTGCACTGCTCTTGAGCAGTTGCTGAACTTTCCGGTCTATTTATGAAATTGAATGGAACAGCGTGTTCTTTCAGGATATAACAATCGTGCCTCGTCGTCTCAGGCGAATCGAAGCGCTGCCAAAAAAAGTGCTCACGCGACTTCGCCGGTTGAACATGAAGTGGCAATCGGCAAGCAGCCAACAAATGGGGTGGTGCCAAAAAGCGGCGGTTCCTCGAGATCGCAAGCAACCGACGACAAGTTGTCTACCCTCAGGAAGCAAGGGGAGGCGCTCAAGCGGAAAAACAGCGAACTTGCCAAGGGACTTGTCGCCTTCTCCATACTAATTGATTATCTAAACGAGGAGGTAAATGGCACTTGCCCAAAGCGTTCACAATTTTGAGTGCGGCTGAAATGACTTCAGGTTATTTCATCGTTAAGAAAGCAGTCGGGTCAATGGAGGGAAATGTCGGAACAATGCAGCTCCGCACTGGGTAAGTTTACACTGCCACCGAGATGTCGGATGTGCCATTTTCGACCACTTTTCTTAACCACTTGCCAACATGTTTGCCTTGCTTTCAGCCGTCAGCAACGCTCAAGTGGAGCGGTTAACAAAGGATAAGGAGGAGCTGCTGTCCGAGCAGAAAATTTACATTCGCAGATTGCAGGATGAGCACAACGGTCGGTTGAAGGACTTGGAAGCAACTTTGTCAATGAAAAACCAGCTGGAAATGGACGAAAGTAATTCCTTTGCTTTTGTATGCCTACGGTAGCGCAGTGAACGCTCGATTGTAGTGCTAAAAGCTCACGAAGAGGAAATCAAAAAACTTCGCGAATCATTGGAAGCTGAGGTAAGCAGTGTGCGCTTTAACTTGGAGTTTTTACGTTATCTGTTAAAATAAAAGCATTCAAAAAAGTTTAAATGATAATCTGCCCTTCTTCGCCCTTTGTGCCATAATAATTTGGTTCCACAAATCTCACTTAAGTTTGTTGTTTCTAAATGTCATTGCGCAGAGTCATCGTACTCCCTTAGGTTCATTTAAGCATGCTGAAGTTAATAGGATTGCAACGCCGTGGCGAAATGCCTGAATATGCAAGCAAGACGTTGCCAGTTGGCGTTGCGCTTTGGTTTACTGAAAATCTTCGATTTTGAGTTAGCTAGATTTAAGAGCAATTTTTGAAAAGTGAAAACCGCGCTAGAAGTTCAAAGCATAAATATCTTATACCTAATTATCCCTTTTTTCAAAGTTTGTCACTAAAAATAAGTGATGCTTAGGTCGTAATTGCTATCTTCGCAGTTGTCTTCATCTTCGGAAGCAGTATGTGGTTCTTTCCTAATAAGAGCGTCGTAAGATGAGTTTATATGCATGAAAAGCATGGGAAGGCATTTCTTTCCTCTTATTGTTAGGTTTTCTCGCGTTTGATAAGTGCTGTTCCAAACAGCTGCATACGGATTTTTTAAAATGCAGCGTTTTTATATGACCGACACCGTATATCTTTACTTCAGGTTTTCTTTACTCTAAGTGTGATGAACAGACTTCGATTTGTGAGGAGGATACTTGCTTTTATTGAGTGTTAGCTAAAGATAAGTCCATGTTTAACGATTTAGTTAAAGCTTTTGTTTAGCCCACGTGAATAACTTCTTTTTTCCCTTTTCTTTCTAACTGCTGGCAAAAGGCCAAATCGGTTGTGCACCAGTTTGCGGAAAAAGAAAAAAGCGCGCAACTTTCTAAATTCGTTGCTCCGCTTAAGTGCAGTGCTTTAAATAGCTAGCAAACGACTAAAGCAATGTTAAGCTGACCTTTTGACTTTAGAAATTCGAGTTTTAAGAAATTCCAGACCGCCACAATTTTCAGTTGTTACAGATTGAAAAAAGAAAGTTGAAAATCAGGTACGGAGGATATCACGCTGAAGTATGCCAGTCGGAGCGGAAGTTTGCGCGTAGCGTTGAGGAAACGAAACTGGTAGAAAAGCCGAGACGAAACAAATGCCAGTGGTTGATAATCTATGTTTCAGGCATCCAACGAGCGATTTGCCAACAATATGAAGGAAATTGAAAGTCTGCGCGCTGTTTTGGAGATGAAAACGGAACAGAATCGACAGCTTCAGAGCAAGTTGAAAGATTTGGAAAAGGAGGTAATTTGGCGCATTGATAACGTTGAAAGAAGAGATCGATATTTAAAATTATGATTAGTTATGCGTGAACCGCTCACGATGCAAAAACGCCGTCAGTTAAAGCGGTAAACAATATTATAAATATATCTTTCAGCAAGAGTAAAAGTTACTAGTTTCCTAATATTAGTCCAATCGTTTGGTTGCGTATTTTCCGAAGCAATTCGTGACGATCGTTGACACTTTGCAGCCTTGTAACCATGGTGAAGGAAAATAGAAGACATTTTGACTGCTTCTGTTACTGGGCTCTCAAATTATTATTAATAATAAAATAGCTGAAGCAACTTGAAACTGTAGAAAGCATTAGGCTTTACCGATGATGTATTGAGAAAGAGCAGACGAAAGGGAGCACAGCGGGACAAGTCAAGTTGCCAGCTTACTGTAAAATCAAATTTTTGAAATTAATTTTCACCCTTTTATTGTTGACGACGGTTTTAGGTTGAAGAGGCAGAAAAAATGAAAGCAAGAATTGCTTTATTGGAGCAAAAGAATGATGAGCTGAAAGAGGCGTTGGAATTGAAGAAAATGGCTGAAAAGTACGTTGCCTTAATTTGCATAGCTTAACATAAATGGCGGAAGGCGTCTTAAAATATTGTCCAGCAGTTGAACTAATTATAAAATCGCGGCAGTACCATTTCTGAAGGGCCTTCTTTTAAAGCCGACTAAAATTTAGCCAGTATACTGCTTTATGCTACTTGTTATTCAGACGACTGGCAGTGCGCCACGGAGATTTGCTTAAGACGTGCGAGCGAGAAAAGGAAAATTCAAAACGTCTTAAGATGGACAAGGAACAGCTGCAGTTCCAGCTGCAACAAATGCTGATGACTCAATCTGCATATGAAACGCCAATTCATCGCCAATGCACAACATCGTTGGAATCAAGCGCTACGGAAGAGGAAGGAATTTGTCAAGGAAAAATGTCTCAATCACTTATTCAAATTTACGCTGACTGTAGCCCTCGGCATACCAGAGACCGTCAAGTGACTGTGTACACTCACGAGGGAGTTCAGAAGGCGACCATTCCCGAAGATGAAAGGTATTGTTATCAAGTCCATACGAGTATCAATCACAGGCGTGTACCATGAAGATGCTTGCAGACTCGCGGACAACTGGAAAAGAAGAGGTGACTGCCAACGAAGTCGAAATTTGTCCGGCGGAGTGGAAGATCTTCCAGGTAACGAGAAGGTTCCTGTGGGACGCCATAGGCGCCGCGTCCGGTCCAGTTGCGAAGTGGAGACGGCACATTCGAGCCAAAGATTATGCGAAAGTTTAACGGGTTCATTATCTTGTCAAGTGTCTGAAGCCACTGACACGGACGAGTGTCATTCATTAGGCGATCAGGAGAATGGGTCTCCTGGAAGCACCGAAACGCGGCTGGACCACATCACGGAACGTACCAGTGGCAATTGTTGTATCGATTCAGGAATTTTTGTCGCATCCTATCATTCGGACAGCAACGAAGCAGGCAACAAAGCGGATGCAGCCACTGACTTCCCAGACAAGGATGAAAAACTTTTTTACCGCCATTGAATGCATTGTACTTCTCGTTGCGGCGAACCTACTTCATTCGTACTGTTAGTCATGCAGGCATGATATATTTAAATGCGCTCGCCGTTTTCAAGCAGTAGAGCGCTTCACTTGTTTATGACCGGTCGACAGTTTTATCGTTGCTTATGACTTTTATGTTGTGCTGAAGTAAAAATGGTTTTAATAGTAAAGAACTTTGAACCACCAACGCTATGGGCGCTGTGGAAGAACCCTACCTGACTATCACTTTTGAGAGCTAACCTGAGCATCAATAAATGCAGTAACTTTTTCGATGAGCTGGTATTGAACATCACTCCTACAGTAATTTCGTTGCCTCCGTGGAGCTCGGCGACAATTAGAGATAAAGCGTTTTTAGATAAGTAAGGAGTTTAGCTGGACAGCCGCTACGCCTGAAAACACTGCGTTATACGAAACACTTTAGGTACAAGAAAACGCTTAGCGGCATTTTTTCGCTAAACTAAAATAATTATTTCTTAAGCGAATATGTTGATCTACTGTCTATTCGAGATGCATTTCTAACCTGAACATCATTTAATATCTTTTTTATTAGTCCCGCGTGTAGCCCTCTGTAATTCGATTATTCCGGGGTACTTCTGTGAAATGTCGTACATGGTAAATGTGACAGAATTTCTGCTCATGGTAAGAGAGAGTTACCCCAGTACTAATGCTAATATCATGCATTTAACATTTTCGCACCTTTTGCATTATCAGCATAAGGCTTTCTGAAAAACGACTATGCATTATGCAAGTATGGCATAAGCAATTACAACTTTAAGGTTGAGAAAAAACAGCGGGTAGGTTCTATAGTTTTTAAAGTCTTTCAAAGCTTAGCCAACTGCATATCTTCATATAAAACATAAAGAGCATTTAATGCTTTGCATAAAAACTGGAAGTAGTAACTGCTGCTGAAAACGCTTTCGCTATGCAGCAAATAAAAAGAATTCAAATTTAGTCTTCACGGACATCATGTTTATGTGAACTTGCCCTACCGAGAAGTTAAACAAACCTACTTTTCCCATTGTTACAGTAGGAAAACGTTTTGCGATAGGAAAACAAACCATTTATCATAAAGAATCGCAAACCTTTATGCATTCATTTAAAAAAAAATATTTTATTGTGCGAAAGTCTTTTTTGCGCATTTGCGTAACTAGTTGCAAAAGTCTTCTATGATCTGCACGAAACGAACTTGCTAATCATCTACAGTTACTGTCAATGCCCAAAAGGCAGTGATCCAATCAAACATCTGATCTGGCCAAAGTTAGTAGGCAAAAGTCTAATACTGCTCTCGTGTTTTGAATTTTTTCTGGGATTGCAGTGCTCCTATTATTAGCTGTTGGATCACTTATCCAAAATCAATACCACTCCGTTGCAAAATACCTGCATATAGTTTATTATACAGTACGAACTTAAAAAGTTTGCACTAGCGTGAAACATACTTCGTCTGTTGTTCCTGAAAAGCTTTGAAACAGTCGCACATACTGTATTTAAATTGAAAAGTTGGCAAACGTGTTTGGTACAATAATGCAATATCGACTGATCACAGACGTTGCCAATTATTTAAATCCGTAAAGCTGGTTTTATTATGAATATATAAATATTAAAAATTTTAAAGTTTTTTGTAACAGTTATATTTTACTTTTTGCAATGAATTGCGGTTAGTGCAAGGCTGAAGCATAACGCAGAATACAAAACGTGTCAAAGTCAGGCCATCGTTAGGCCAAAAGTGAACAAGCATCACGAGTCAGTGGTCTTGAAATGATCTTCGTCTATAGTAGTGTATATATGCCCTTCGTCGCTTAAGAAATCGACTTCGCTCCTTAAACAAACAAATGAGCTAAAATTAAAAGAATACAGCAGGTTATACTTCAGCTTCATAGTTGGTACGTGAGCGAAACGAGCTTTCAGCTCGCTGAACGACATGCCTTCTTCAGCTGTGCAGTCCCTTAGGTAGCGATGAATCTGGAGTAAAAAGTTATCATTTACGCGGGATGAATTACAGAACAACTTACCTCAGCCCGAAGACCAGTTAAACCGTAACTGTAAGCAACGGTGGGTGCTGGTGGAGCGCTAAATGGATTGGCTCGGTTACGGTTGTCCGTACTAGTGCTGGGAAGGTTAAGAGTTTTCTTTGCCATTCTTTGCGAGATGACATCCTGTTAAAAATTTTAATGAGGCGGAAACTTGAGCATACCTTCATACCTTTTCAAAAAACAACTTAGCTTGTACAACCTCCAGAATATGCATGGTCAGCTCATTCAAATCCTTCAACTTCATGATGCCAAAAACTGTCAAAGCTTTCTTGTTTTGAAATGACGATATGTGGCCACAGACCCTCACATAAGCACCCATGTACGATGGCAAATCGGGCTGACGACCGTCGTCCTTAAATGACAAGCTAGCCTGAGAATACTAACATTCTATAACGCGGGAGAAAAATACCCTGGCATATTGGCGCGCTCTAAGCGGAGCAGAGGTCATGTCGTCGATAAGAACATCAGTGTGAATTGCACTTCGTTCTATGCTTCTCACCAATCCTACTATGCAAACCTACCAAAGAAGAGCCTCCTTAAACTACCGTATATGAAGTTTATAAAATACCTGAGAAATTTCGGCTGTCCCAACTCTAAGAGTATCCGTACCTGACGTCATGTTGTGAATCATAGCGCACGTAGCCGGTAATAACTGAGTGTTTCTATACACCTTCTTAATTGCGAATATGTAAATTTATTGACAGCATAAACGCTGAAACGCTCACCGAAGCTCCTTTCCTGTCTCGGCCGGGTGTCTGAGACGATACAAAACCACCGCCTCCAGTTCCATAATCTAAAAGTGGATTTAAATTCCAATTAAAACTTGCTAAAACTAGGGAAAAATACAGCTTAGAGATTACCATTAAGCATTTCGACCGCTTATCTTGCCACACACAGTAGCTGACGAGAAAAAAAGGAAACGCAAGTTCTTTCTTTCCTACGGTATCGGTTTCCACATAAAAGTTCGCAGTTCGCGTTTCTCGCAACATTCGGCAGGAGAAAAACAATAAACATAAACCAAGGGCAGTAATTTTACTTTTTAATTACAGCGCGAGAAATTTATATTAAAAAACTTGCCTTTTTGTATTTATAAATTTCGCTATTTTTTGGCTAAGGGAATTAACTTTCCACTTTCTTTGCAGAAAGAAAGTCGGTGAGCCTAAAATATTTCGCTTCTTTTGACAGACCCCGAAAAGCTTCATTTCCTGTTCTATTTTTTGAGGTTTTGGCCATGAAAAGTGAATCAGATGTTTTAAAGCTGTCCGAGCCTTCCCAATAACGAAACGAAAATCGGCACATCTGCACCGAACGTTATGCTGCTTTGGGTTCGAGTACGGTAAAGATTTGCAGGTTGGTAATTACAAATAGGTCTAAAAATCTCAAATCTAGCTGGCTAGCAGTACATTATTGGATGACTAAGCTTTTAATTTTCGGAAAATATTTAAGGAAATGGGCTGAGCATTATTTTAAGGGTTTACGAATACATTTACCGATTTATGCATCCGGTGAAAAGAAATAAATTGCCAATTTAGTATTAACGAAATCAGATAGTTTATTTATGGTAATTTACGACTGCCTAAGTGAGTGGGAAAAATTTCTTTCTTTTTCTTTCTTTCTTTCTTTATTTTTCTTTCCACCAAGCCGTATCCTTACCAGGAGAGAACGTATTGTTGGTGACGCATCGTTACAGATCAGAAAGCTCGACAGATGCCCTTTTTTGCTAATGTTATATCAGCGTAATAATTGGCTATTCGGGGTGAGACTAAACAGGTTCTGAAGAGGTTCAAAGGTTAAAAACAGACCAAGCCTTTTTCCGTTGGAAGAACCGCAATGTTATTCTTCTCCATTTGCATACAAAATATGCGTACTGTATTAGGTTGTCCCGTTCTTGTTTCGCTTATTCGCTTTCGCTTTGTCTATAACAGTAAATAACTTCCAGCAGAAATTCTCGATAGTTTATGGGCTGGCACGATTCCTCTGGGCAGTACGACGGAGAATGGGTAACTTGGTGCGCAAGCGTAAGGAAGAAATTGCATATCTACAGACCCTATTGGCTGCAAGGGTGGTACGACATGCTAGACGATATGGAACGGCTGCAAAACCGCCGTGCGTTTATTATTGCCGTAAAAGCAAAAAGATATTGACCGAAGATACGCGTGTGGATGATTTGTTCATCTGATCGATGATGAACAGGCCACTGTGAAACTAAGCAGAGAGTTGAGCAGTCAACTCCAATTGAAACATGTTATCAAGGTCTATTGCTATCTTGGAATCAGATTCAACCAAGACAAGAACTTTGAAACTCTAGTGATATCAGGTCCGGCCTAAGAAATATCTTGCTTTCAGTCGCTGTGCACGAAGATATTAGTATACCCTGCGAGAAGTCGCTTGCCGTGCGAGTATTCTACTGCTATAAGCATTAGCTAAGGGCCGGATTGTGCGTCACGAACAAAGCACATTGACAGCCGGCATCACTTTGCTGTGGAAAAAGTTCAAACCGGAGAAGCATCAAACAAGTAGCAAACGAAAATAATACTGCAGCGCAGTTGCACGAGTGCGCTAGGCTCACTGGAACGACTCTGTGAAATGGCGAATTGTAAGAAGAATCGCATCGTCATCCCTCTGCCTGTGCTTTCAAAATACGTATACTGTGTACGGTTGTCTTGGTACCTTTCGCTTGCTGCTTTTTGCTTTGTTAATACTAATAAATAATTTGCTGCCCAGAGAAATTCCCAACACCAAATAAGTTCAAGTGAATACTAATGCTCCACACAGTTTATTTCTTCCTATAACCCCATTGTTTCTTGAAGTCCGGGCTCTTGTACATGCTACGATTTCCTTCGTTGCTATTTAAGTCGACATATGTCAGCAGAGCAATAAAAGCTGTCGGCATAATATGTAACAGCGAATGCAAAAGCGCTGGGTTGAAAAACCTTAAGGCAGCGCCATTCTTCGTTGAGTTAAGAACTATTTTGTAATGCTAAGAGTATATAGACTTCCTGCTTTTTGAAAATAAAGCGTTTTGCAAGGATTTTACATAACATTATCTTCCTATCGCAAAACGTCTTCCTACTGTAACAATTGGAAAAGTAGGTTTGTTTAACGCCTCAGTAGGGCAAGTTCACATAAACATGATGTCCGTGAAGACTAACTTTGAATTCTTTTTATTTGCTGCATAGCAAAAGCGTTTTCAGTAGCAGTTACTACTTCCAGTTTTCATGGAAAGCATTAAATGCTCTTTATGCTCTTTATGTTTTATATGAAGATATGCAGTTGGCTAAGCTTTGAAAGACTTTAAAAACTATAGAACCTACCCGCTGTTTTTTCTCAACCTTAAAGTTGTAATTGCTTATGCTATACTTGCATAATGCATAGTCGTTTTTCAGAAAGCCTTATGCTGATAATGCAAAAGGTGCGAAAATGTTAAATGCATGATATTAGCATTAGTACTGGGGTAACTCTCTCTTACCATGAGCAGAAATTCTGTCACATTTACCACGTACAACATTTCACAGAAGTACCCCGGAATAATCAAATTACAGAGGGCTACACGCGGGACTAATAAAAAAGATATTAAATGATGTTCAGGTTAGAAAAGCATCTCGAATAGACGGTAGATCAACATATTCGCTTAATAAATAATTATTTTAGTTTAGCGAAGAAATGCCGCTAAGCACAAACAAGAAAAAGTGAAAAAGCAATGGCTAGCAGTCGCTGGTCGCTGCCTTCCAACTTTTTTAGCGTTACTTTTGAAAGTGAAGTTGCGAGGAAGGGTTGCAGTCTGCAGTGACTGCCGTAATCGTTTTGCTGACAGAATTTTAAACTCAGAGTTGAGCCTACCGCGGGGTATGTTGTTTTTTAAATTGAAGATCAACATTTCCCACTACGCTCTGAGTAAGGCGTATCTTTTCGTGCATCAGTGACCTCTGCCAGGTATACCGGTAAACGACATCAAAGAGCATGAGTCATTGAACACCGCGGACGAAGTAATGCATTTTTATTGACAAAATAGTCAGCCTGCGCGTCCTCAAGCCTTTGCAAATAGCCATGGCTATGCCATCTTCCATGAAAAAAGAGAATTGCTAAGTTTTTCTTTTCCTTTATGAAAATGGTCATTCGCCAAACTTTGCGGTAAATATATTACTTTTACGAACGTACGCCTTCATGCAACCCCGTAAAAAAGTATGAGAGCATCCGTGTAGATAATTCCTGAAATATTTGTTGACAAGCAAAGTTACGCTTTTCTCCATATAATGCTTTAGCTGTATCACGTTACACGCCAGAATGACAAATTGCTGTTATGCTTTCTCACGTAGGCTGCTGTTGTTTCTTTAAGTCGTTCGCTACTGTACAACTTAAGATATGGCCGCAAGCTTCGGTAAGCGAAACTATCATTACACTCTCGTCGGCTTCACAAAACATACAACAGGTTTTCAGCCATTAATAAATCCATCAGCGGCGGGAATGTTGACGTCGCTCGTCGTGTGTCAGGCCGCGCAGAAGCGCTACACCCTTTTGCAATTTTTCTTAGCTGACGTCCAGTTTTTCAATTGCTTGCAATATGGGGAACCTTATTCACTCGCTTGGAAAGTTAATCAAATTTTACACTACGATTAGTTGTGCGCATTATCCGCGCGGCAGGAAAATTTTTTCCCCTTCATTTTTCTCCCCTTCAAAACTGCCATTCAGTAACCTAAATAGCTACGGCATTGCAGCCGCGTGGGTCAGGTCGTTCCTTTTCTCTCGTTTCTATCCTACCGGTTTTCTGGCTGTACAAATGTCACCGAGCTGGCGAACTATGACCATGTCTCGCGGTTGGGTAGCTTCCTGACGCGCTTATTTGGCGTAAGTAAAATTTTCATGCTGTCATAGGCGAGGTTTCGAACACTCGTTCACTCAGGCCTCATAAATTTGCGCAAAGTGCAACGTAATAAAGGTAGAAACACCAATAGCCTATACCGATGACCTTTCATAGTCACTCGTTTGAGAAATACCGGTTTGGAGGAACTCGACGTTCGTATTTATTGCTAAGTGCTTTGATCTTTCGCCCAAACGGAACCTGACTTTCTTGTCAGCCTGAAATTTCTTATGTATCTTTGCACCATGTTTTCACGTGGACCCTTTGTTGAATGTTTCTTCTGAAAACATCATTTCAGCTTTGAAAGCACACTTGATTAAAGTATTCATGGACGCGGTCGGCCATTCCGTACTTTTTGCCTAAGTCGTTTGTCATGCATTGGCTGTACGTGGCAAAGGTAAGCAGTTGACAAGAGTGGCATTTCCTACCCGTTAAGCGATTGAGAAGAAGACAATTGTAAAGAAAATTCATTGTTGAAATAAACTGTTGCCGCCTGCTTAGAATGTGCCTTGTTTGGAAACTGACGACTCAGTTTTTTCCATTACATATGTCGTCTATTTCTTTTCAGAAAAGCTCGTGAACTGATGGCGGGCTTGGTTTCCGTAGACCCGGCTATAATGGACCAATTTCTTATACAAAGAGCATGACAGGAGCTCCATGCTCATGTGGTGCGGTCAGCTTGCTGGCAGCCGTTCTCACTGATTAATTAATTTTTTTAAGGAGGCTGAACATATTGATTGTAAACCTGATAGCTTTTTCAAAAACATGGCCTGTTCCTGCCGCTCTTCCCGACGAATTTTTATATCCAGCTTCTTCTTATACGGACTTCAACGCTGCTTACGGAAAGTACAATGATTGGCGGTTTTTGAGCCACAGTGGTGCTAAGCAAATGATTGGAAATTTAAAACAACCTGTCGACTTCCGTCATCACCATTATCCTGACTTAGTTCGCTGGATGAGCTTTTACGCCAGCACATATTCTCAAATAGCTCATTTGTATTCCATTGGAAAATCCGTACAAGGCCGCGAGCTGCTCGTGCTTGCGATTTCTACAAACCCATGGAGACACGAACCTGGTTCGCGCAGACTCCCTATCCGTTAAAGTTGTTTTATAAATTTTCTAGGTAAGCCTGAAGTTAAGCTAGTGGGAAATATGCACGGCAACGAAGTACTCGGTCGCGAATGTTTGCTCTACTTAATACAAGTCCTCTGCGAAAACTATGGATCGAATGAGTACATTACACGATTGGTGAACAGCACGAGAATACATATATTACCCAGCATGAATCCGGATGGATACGAGAACGCTGTTGAAGGTTCGTTGTTTTACCCATTATAGAAACTTTTCTTTAACCAGTTTTTCAAATCCAACTTTGGCTTCATCCACCTTTACGTCGTATTAGGTAGATCCTTCATTTCAGGCAAAAAATATGAATTGATTTAATAGCTTACATGTCTTTTGTACGCCATGCGACTACTAAGTGAATTTTAGTAATTCACTCATCCTCATTCAGTTGTAGAATTTTACGGCATTGAAGTTTACTTACAGCATGCCTGCGAATCACAAACCTCACTGGTAAATCAGATAAATGAATGAACAAATAATTTACCATAAGTGAGTCAGTAGTTGTGTTTTTAATGTATACACCGACTAAATGTTCATTTGAATACCTTACCATGCCGTGACATATTATCAGTGCAAAAATTTTTCGATGGTGTAATCCAGAAGTTATCTCAGCGATTGAAAGAGGGTGTCACTATCACTCACCTTTCTTTTTTTGCTATTCAGGAGATCGGATAGGTTACGTGGGTCGAAACAACTCAAGAAATTTTGATTTGAATCGAAACTTTCCATGTCGATTTCCTCAGTTTTGTGGTGACCCGTTGCAACCAGAAGCTGCTGCTGTCATGAAGTGGAGCTGGCGTATTCCGTTTGTCCTGTCGGCCAACCTTCATTCCGGCACAACCGTTGTCAACTATCCGTACGATGACACGGAAACGGGAGAAGCTTTTTACAACCCCGCTCCTGACGAGAGCGTATTCAAAATGCTCGCCTATGCTTATGCAAGGGTGAGCTTCTTGAATTTATTTAGGCACCAATATTGGCCTGTTGTTATTTAATCTGAAAATTCATAATTCACTTTATCCTTTGGAAGGAGAAATGTTAGCACTTCAAAGTCATACTCGGCCCGTTCATGTTCTGACAACTCTGCTTTAGGCACACACGGATATGTGGGTATCCGGATATCGTTGCGGCTTAAGAAAAGATGGCGATTTTTTTATTAATGGCATGACAAACGGAGCAGTCTGGTATACGCTGTCTGGTAACCGAATAAGTTTTCTCATCTTCATTGACCGCAATGGACTAGTTTTGTAGGCGGAATGCAAGATTGGAACTATCTGCGAACTAATGATTTTGAGGTTACTATCGAGATGAACTGCTTTAAATATCCGTACGCTTCAACGCTGCAAAAGTACTGGAATGAACACAAGTATTCCCTTTTGCTGTTCATCGATCAGGTACGGGACATCAACGCAAAGATTAATATACAAACTTTATTGAATATCAGAAGGCATAGTTCGGTCTACTATAGTCGCAGCAATTAGTAAATGGTTAGTTTTTGATATATTTACAGGTTTACCCGATTTTAGTCATACATGCGGAAGCAGCCCGTTCTATTTATCAGATGAAACCTTCAGCACTCATCGCGTCCGTCTCCATCGTCTGTACATGTCAACAGACGCTGAAAGCGGGACAAGATGAGTCCTGAACGTACCACTCATTAAATACTCATAGTGGTAACGCAGACTGCTTCCGTAAAGAGTATATAATGAAAACTGAGACGCTTGTTACCCGAAGTTAGACTTTTAATATTTTTGCATAGGTTTCTTTAGGACGGCCTTAATTCAATACAAATAACAGCCTAAAAAATTGTATTCGTCAGACACTTAAAGTGTGGCTCCGTTTCTTTTTGTATGCAACATTGCTTAAATACCATTGCACTTTATCGTCGCTATGTCGACTATAATGAATCCAGTTCAAAAGCTTTGCGTGGAAATGAACCGCAGCAATTTCATGCTTTGAAAAATGTCTGACAAATCTATTCGTAGGTCCACAGAGGCATTTATGGGTTTGTACGGAGTCGAAGCGGAAAGCCAGTTCAAGATGCAGTAATTCATGTCCATGGCATTAGTCACAATGTGACCTCAAATAAGGACGGTGACTATTGGCGTCTTCTGGTTCCGGGAACGTATACAGTCACTGTTTCTCATCCGCTGTACAGCAGCACGTGGAAGAATGTTCTAGTCAGGGATCATTCCGCCTCCCGAGTCGACTTCTACCTTACGGATTGGAATTCCGCACAAGGGAAGTCAGCTAAAGTAGAGGTTTTCGTTTCAAATGGTGCAAAGATGAAGCAACCTGACCTTCCCGATTTCCTGGAAAGCTCAGCAAATCAATGTGACTGGTACTCGAACGGAAGATTCTATTTCCGGAACTTTTCGACAGATGGCGCGGAAGTGTATAGTATCACCTCTGCATTTGTTGATGAAGAAAACAAGAATACTAAATCCATTCCTAAAAGAATAGTGATAGCCGATGTACGCAGTGGTGAACATTCCGTTGGAAGCTACTTAATATCAGCATTTATGCAAAACCTATGTGCAGGTACGTATTTGAGAAAAAAAGGCGCTTATTGACTTTACCATCTGTAGAGACTAGTCAAAGCTTGCCTATCACCCATCGCTTCGAACTGGAGATATTTCGCTTTTTTGACAATAATTTGGGCTCAAACCACAACAGCGCCTACAGTAAGATCAGTAGCCTGTTGGAAAACTGGGAAACAAATCCTAGTATCCACTTAATGATTTTGTTTGACGACAACTTTTATGAAAAAGCGTAAGTGCAATACGGCAACATTTTTGGGCTGAAAACGGTGAACTTAAGATTGCGTAACTCCAATGATTTACTTCGCACCTTACCTCATATATGGAAAGGGACAGCTCTCCTCATGAATAGCATCGAAACAGCAGCTAAGGAATTAGGCTGTCCGTCCCTATACGTCAAAAAGGACAGCATAAATTTTGTTAAATACGCAAAGGAATTCAATTGGCCATTGGTATGCTAGTTTTGTTCTATTAGTATCCAATGTTTTGAAAAGACGTTTTTGAAAATTTTTTTTCAGCTTTACATTGGCACTGCGGCTGCGGAATGTGCTAATTCGTCTGAGCGCACCGCAGCGCAGCTGTCATTCTCACGGAAAGTGTATCCGCAGTTTCGAAAATTATTGACTGACATTTTGCTATCCTCTTGGCAGGGTGGGAATCTTTAGACGCGTATGTTTGCTGACGTTAATCAAGTCGTTTATTTGCAGGAATTTACGGCAAAATAATACCGCAAAGCGTTTATAAGGACTTGAAGTTAACCTGCAAGAAGATGTATGCTCCTGAAGTTTATGAATTTCCAATTCAGAGTGAATCTTATATTATTGAAATTCCCCCCGGACTATATCGTCTTACGAGTACGTATATTTTACAGTGCTTTTACGCATTCTGTAAATGTGCTGTTTAAGTGACTCACCAAGGCAGCGCAACGCAAGTGGAGCAATATCTACCTGAAAATAGTTTTGTCGAAATGAACTTCATTGTTCCTCTGGCCGAAGATCATCAGCTTGAACTAACAAACAAACGATGGAGTCACCTAAAGACGGCGTGTTCAAATGCACGAATAGTATTCAGGTACATTTTTCATACTGAAATAATCAATCATATGCAAAGCATTTAGTTCGAATAGTCGACTAATTTTGTCTTTGGGCACCGGAACTGTCCAAGTGCTGTTCTTACCAGTGGATGAAATTGGACTTGAGATGACTATCAGTTTATTGAAGTATCTCTGCGTTACAGAGAAAACTATTAGTGGAACGCAGGTACAACGTTCGGTAACGTGCACGCAGTCAGTTTGTAGACCTATATTATGTATTCATTTGTATAGAATTTGCTCCAGCAGAACTACCTTAACCAAAAATTTTCAAAGGGTAGGCTATATACTATATGTAAAGTGAAATTTTGCAGCCTAAGTAGTAGTGGGTTCGTATTTTTACTCAGTCGTTATCTCGTATGTTTCAAGGGAACACTGGATCTCACTGTTATATTCGACGTGCATTTCGACGAACTTGTACCCTGCTCTGGTGGAAGTAAGCTATTTTTTCCGCTTTGCTAAGCCCGGCTTGCGGATGCTTTCCTCATTTTAAGAATCACGTAGCATAAATAACTGGAATGCATTCAACGAGACGTTCGTGGATACTTTAGCCGCCACATTCACATTAAGCGGAGGGAGCTTTTCTTTCGCGCGCATTTTTACAGGTAATCACGCTAGTTTAGCCTGCTACAGTAACCTGCTAATTTACTCAAGATTTTTCAGGTAACGAAAATCTCTTTACGGATGAGGTTTTCCAGCGTCTCTTTCGATCATTATCTGGCAAGTTTGAATCTCTAAATCCAATTTACAAAAAGTGCTATTCCAACAGCAGTCGCTCCATGTCCAAGCGTTCACTTATTTCAACTTCAGCAAATGTATATGCATAACAAAAGCTGCGCTTGCGTTAACGCGTTGAAAGCAATTTTTTAGGTTGAATCCAAAGAGAAGAGAAGATTACTTTTGAATCTCGCGTTACAGGCTGGCTGTTGTGGAAAGTTTGACGAAGATTTTTGGTTTGCCGATGCGCAGTATTTTACCGGTTTTCTCGCTCAGGTTAACTGAAAATCAGCGAACAACCTTCACATACGAACTGTCAGCGTTTTTCAGTTGCTCACCGGCGTTAAGGTGCGAATTTTGGACGATGTCGGGAAGTTGCATCGTGTTAATGCGCACCTAACACGAGTTGGTTCGAATCTATCTGTTGCGATGAAAGGCGTATCAGAATTTTACATGCCACTCCCTGCTGGAGTATATTCGCTCAATGTAAATGGTCTTCTTTTTCCTGAAAACTCGCGGGTGAAATTCTTGTTTATTCTTCAGCGAGCAAAAAGCTTAAGCCCTCTTAAATTTTAGGTGCTAATAGTTGACCAAGGAAAGCTTGTTAACGTGAATATTGTTCTCACAAAGCGATCATTCATGTCCATATATCTTCTTGGCTTTTTGACCTTATTTAGCGTAGGTCTTTTGGTGACAACTCTGATGGCAGTTAGCAATATTACCAAACTGCATTCCATGATAACCATCTGGGTCAGCGCCATTGGCTCTTTTATAAGCAGTTTAGAAAGGAACAAGTTAAATACAATAACTGAGCAACTGCTTATGTCATATCCGCTTCGCCCTCTGTTTCGGAGGGTTTACATCTCACAGAATATCTCGTCTAAGAACGACGCATCATTGTGGGACACTAACAGTCTGCTTGCCGAAGAAGAGGATTCTTTATGATTTCAAATTTTTTACCCGGTGCCGTTTTTGCACTAATAAATGTACGACTTTGTGTCATTAGCGTGAACATCACTTTTGAAGATGCGCAAAAGCCCATTCGCAATTAAAAAAAACTTTTTCACCAGAAAATTAAAAAATAAAACCTTTGAGACTGTTAAGTTTCTTCCAGCGCCACAAGTACAATTCTTTGATGACTTATTGATAGTCAGGTACAATCATAGCCGGTTAAATGCTTTCTCGTCTTAATCACTAACTTTCTCTCCTTCCTCGTGGCGGTATCGGATGCTTGGTCAGAGATAGGTCATCACTGGTCGCAAAGGCGAGTCAAACATAGCTCACTATATATTTAATGTGTTTTTCTTGAAGTTTCATCTCAAGTCAATATAGCCAATCAGAGAACTTTAGTTTTCTTATGTTCAGTAAATGTGGTATAATTGCGCGCATCAATATAGCATAATTTAACCATGAACTTCCAGTCTTCGATTTGATATCCACCTAATTCCTGAAGGGGTTGAGTGAATTGGTTATTTTTGATTGGACAAATTCATTGATTAAAAAACGTTTTCAGGATTGACCTTGTCCCGTCGTTAGCATTATGGCAAAGGCGTTGCGATCTCCTTGCAACATACTTACATGTTGTTTCAATACATCGAGTTCGCAAAGCGTCAATATGCAAATTTATTTCAATCTTTCAAACGTGCTCCTCCGCTTTACGTATTAATAATTTAATCTTTACTTAACGGCAAGCGCTCGTATTACCTCCACAGCGTGATTGATAGCAATAGGATTTCTCTATACAATCGATTTTTCCGTCTGCTACGTACTTCCAATTTCGTTTCGTTTTGTTTTTTTTTCCCAGTTGCAAAAAAATGCAACCGTTCATTTCATTTCGTTCCAATCCGCAATAATGGTAACACCCGAAGCGACAAAAGTTTAGACTGATTGGAAAAACAAAGATTCCAAGTTTAGGCATTAACCTTCAATTTTGAATTTTTCCAAAAACGCTATTGCGGACTTTTTGCGTGGACTAATGCAAATAGATTGGTTCGGAAATTTTATCTCGTAACTTATACCGTTTTCTCTGTAGCAAAATGAGCTATGAGCTTACCATGAGCTTACGCTTTGTACGAACAAATGAGCAGTATTGAGAATCGATCGAATTGATCTGAAAAAAGAAATGGCAGCTTCACCAATCGATCATTCTTTTTCTTTACTTTAAAAATAGGTTTCTGACTTAGTCGAAGCATTTGCGCATAATCGTTGCGGAAATCCCGTATGCATACGCACACGTGCAATGCTCTAGCATAGTAAGTTTATAGTTGACACCTTAAGAGGAACTGGTAAAGTTTCAGAATATGCTAACAGTTACAACATTGTCTGACTGATCCCGCCCCATTAGGGAAAGCTTTCTATCGCGAACCAATGGAAGATTGGATAAACGCGCAAGGTTCATTGTCGCTTCCATGATAACATTACTCGTGGTATAGGTCAACCGCCTGCTATACCAATATTTGCAAGACAAACAAAGACTACTCGGATTAAGCTCGATAAAGCTTGCTCGCTGCTCTGCACCTTTATTGATTTGCTATTCATCGCTGTTTGCATTTAAAGAAGGAAGCGGAAAATGCCTGAAATGAATTAGGCTAAAGGGACTCCTCAAGGTAAACTGCGCATTTTGTACAGGCTACCTTCGGCTTGCTTCTGGTTTTGCCATTTTTTTAACTTCAGTTTACGCTTTGCCGCAGAAACTGTTATCTGCAATCCACTGAAGCACTACACAAGTTCGGTAAGCAACTGCTTAGCTTTCTATATGTATGAGAGTCATGGGTGACTCCGCTTTGAAAAGATAAATACCCTTACATGGCTTACTAAACCTACCGGTCTAAGGGATAACAAAAGTAGCAGTCAGCTGAGGTTCGTGTACGCTGGTGCAACAGTCACATTGCTATTGAAGTGAAGCACACAAAATTTACGTGCTTCACTTCAAGCTTGAATCGACTGATACGAGTTTGATAAGTGCGTCAATTGGAATAGCTTATGTCGTTATGATTAAGTCGCGGCCACAGCTTTTCTAGCGCGTTTCCGAGAGCGTACCAAAAGCTTAACGATGAGGCGCCCAACGCAGCTTCTCATTTCTCTTCTCCGAAACGCATGAGGTCATTCCTTTAATGTTGAGCACACTTCGGCAAATAGCATTAAGCTTTTGCTGCCAGCTAAAAAGTCAATACAAGTTTTCGCTGCAGCTCATTTATGAGAAGGCCAAAACGGGAGCAGCTAAGCTGCTCCCGTTTTGTTTGAACACTGTTTTAAGATGGGGGCGCAACAACATATGAATTCGATTTATTTTAGCAAACAACTTTTCTTCAATGATACTCGAACCTGAAAAAAGCTGACTGCGAATGTTAACTAAGAAATAGTTCGGATAAAATCCTCAAGAAGGATTCGAACTCAGTTCAGTTCGCCCACGAAAAGTACAGCATTTAAAGCGTAGGCAGCTCAGGGAATATTTTTTTACATCTGTCGGCATTCTGCCGCAGCACTTATTATTGACGTTTCCGCGGACTAAACTTCAACGTGAAAAATGAAGATAAGCGCGACGCGAATTTCCCTCCTCCATTACTATAAGTATAAATGATTAGAAAGGTTAAGTGCACGCAGAAGCGACAGGTGAAGAGTCTTCACAATGCTTATATTTTTACTGTATTAAACAGACTTACGATCGTGTAAACTGTAATAAAGTTTCACTATTGGGTAAAAGCGTAGAAAGCACTTTTATATCAGAAACGCAAACTTCTTACCAGCTTTAAGTGTGCTGTTGAATTTCGCGGATTCATTAGAAAACGTTCTTGCCTGGGCAATGCCACTTATCTAGAACGACTTGCATTATACGCAAGAAAGCGTGCCACGATTTTAAATAACGACCTGATGAACATTACCTACTTTCGTCTTCATTGAGTAACAGGTTTTCTGTGCAGGAAATTCTGGCCGACCATTTAACTGCTGTTCGCAACAATGAAGACAATCCTGATGTGCCCACCGACTTACTATGACGTAACGTACGAAATAAATCCATGGATGGATAAAACAAAGCCAGTAAATAAACCACTTGCTTGGGAACAATGGACAAATCTCAAGCGAACTATCGAAAGCTGCGGGGCCGTGGTCAAGTCAATCGAGCCAGTTAATGGTTTGCCAGATATGGTGTTCACCGCCAACGCCGGATTGATATACAAAAATCACGTATGGCTTAGTCAGTTCATGTTCCCGGAAAGGCAAGGCGAAAAACGCTACTTTGACGATTGGTTTCGGAAGAATGGTTTCGACGTTTTTGCCGACAATACAATCTACGAAGGGGCAGGCGACAGTCTATTTTTGGGAAATCTCTTGATCGGCTCGCACGGCTTTCGATCGGACGAGATTGTGTATGCGAAAATTAAAAAATTGATGCTCGACAACGAGGTGGACGTTCTCACAGTCGGTTTGATAGACGCCCAGTTTTACCACTTGGATACAACCTTCGCACCACTGAGTCCCAAACTGGCAATATGGTATCCGAAAGCCCATAGTGCGAAGACATTCAAGGAATTGAAATCCCGCGCGGAACTCATTGACGTTTCCTCCGACGAAGCTCATCGATTTGCTTGCAACGCAGTGGTCATCGATGACAACGTCATATTGCCGTCCGGCAATCCTGAAGTCACAAAAGCCATTGAAGCGCGAGGATTCAAAGTCCATGGCGTTGATATGAGCGAGTTCCTGAAGTCCGGAGGAGGTTGTAAATGCCTCTGTTTGCCTCTCAACTGAACTGAATTCAGAACAAAGCAGAACCAATGAATAACGCGTGATCCATACTGGTGAAGGACTAAAGACAACAGCAGCGGATCGTTAAGTACAGCAATGCAATCGTTACAAGTTTACCTGCATATAATTACTTCGCAAATCACTATGACCTTATAGCTAAAATATTTCCGTGCTGACGTGTCTTTTTTCTTTGCAATAGGTATGGAATTTGTAGGCTGCTCATCCAGCTTAAATAAATCTGCGGGAAAATAGGCAATACCGAGTACAATGTACGAACCAAGCAAAGCAAGGCTGAATAAAGCGGTTTCAAAATGAGGAACCGTTTTGCACTGCTTGACGGAAGCTGAATAGTTTAAACGCGACGCAGTTGTTTTAAGAAACATCAACGAAGCTTCAAATAGGCAATCTCGTAATAAAAAGTAGGTAAACTTTATTCAACATCAACAGCGCAACGGGTATCTTACACATTGGAAAGTCGCTTGACTGCTGAAGATACCTTAAGCTCGGAAGTACCCAAAAATGGACGCCTGGTGCATTGAGGAGTAAACGAGCGGGTTCGATGAACGGAAAAATTTTTCCTGAATGACGAAAGGTAGTCGCCAAAGCTAAGGCGGCTTCGTTGCACCACGACTTGCCCTTTGCCCACCGCGGGTCTTGTCACCAAGGGCAAATCGTTGTTGCGCAAGCTGCTCAGATGCCTCGAATATCCATCCAACAATGGCTGAACAAAAAGACTGAACATTTTGAAGCTTTACAAGCTTACTTACCGTACAATCCGGCTGAAGCTTTTTGGAAATTTTTCCAATGGCAAATATGTGATCGGAATCAAGACCAAGCTCTCGGTAACCGCGTACATCCTTGGCGGAACCGTAGGCAACTTCAATTTTAACCTTGCAATCAGCCGTAAGCGATTTCAGCGTATTAGTTTTCTGTTTGAGCAAATCAGCCGAAAAACCTTCGTTGAAAAATAGAAGGCCAAAAGGAAAGTTATGCTCAGCCAACCAGCAAGTGACCACCCTTTGTTGAACGTCGGGACGAGCGGACACGTAAAGGATGAGGTAGCCGAGATCCTGCCAAAAGCGCGCCACGTCTACCGCGGCTGGGCGCACTTTGGGATTACGACCGGTCAGCGACATGCTAGCGCTGAACGAGCCGTCAATGCTGAAAACAACGCATTCCGTTTCAGGCGGCAATACTGCTAAACACAAATCGGAAAAGGTGCGATCCCCTTTGACAATCATACGGACGGGATAAAGCCCCACAGGCAACGGGTCGCTCAGTTCGAATCTTAGGCGCCCATGATTATCCGTCAGTTCGGACCCGCAATACGTCCAGTCGCCAACGGGTCCTTGACTCATCATGTAAATATCTACACATTCACCGCTCAGGGCAATCACGTCAAAAGGTCCATACATGAAACGAGCCTGCAAAATGCCGACTGTACTGTACTATGCCAAACTTATCCAAGAGGTCACTGACTGTTAAAACCTGCCGGTGGTTTTCGCTCGCAATCACATCGTTGGCTCTATGATTGGCGGCTATATTTTTCAGCTTTAAACCGGTAAGCTTGCGAAGCCATTTGTCCGTGGTTCCATCGATGCGAGCAGTATTAGTTTCCATGGTTGACAATCGAGTCGTTCCACCGCTAAGCAATTGGCGCAAAACAAAAGCAGCCACGTCGCAAGACTCCCAAAAACTTGCGTAGAAGAAACTTGACAAGGACAAAAAAGGCAATCGCAGCAGGTCGTCCGGAGCGAACAGTTCATAATCAATTCTTTTTGAACCCCACCATTTTGCCAGACTGTCCGCGGCCGACGAAGACCTACACGAGGAGCCTAAAAGTTCGCATAACTGAATTGCAACGCAAGCGCAACAGTATCAACCTTTCGACGACAATGACGTGCCGTCCACGGATAGACAAGCAAAGCTGCTTCTCAGCAGTGTACGATTCCAAGTTGGAGAAGAGGACATAGTAGTCCACGGCGAAGACGGCATGCTTGTCACTTCGCTCGAAGTATCCATTGTCATCCAGTCGAGCAGGTGAAGTGATTGACCATCGCCAAGAGGAAACTGCGAATAAGGAAGAATTTTCACTGAAGGAATCGTTGAAAACTCTTGCAATAAAAGCGGTTCAATTCTGGCAGAGGACGAGTCGCTTGCGTAGTACAAATTGTACACGTTATGGCAGTTGCAAGCCGGCAATGTTTGGCAACCTGAAATCGCGCGGTATTAGTCAATAATCTACCAATGCAAATTCCTTTCGTCAGCACCGCTTGAAAGCTGACGAGAAGAAAGCACCAATCCCAACGAAGTCCCAAAAAGGAACAAGTTCTCAACGGGAAATTTCAATAGTGCTCTGGCATTCTCTGTAGGTGTCGTTAGCGTCGACTGCCTTTCCAAAATGCTGCAGCTGTCAACGGTCGATGCAGACTCGAACTTGCTATCCAGAGAAAACGAAACACCACCTTGGCTAACGGTGTCCGGTGTCTGCTCGGGGTTTTCCTGCAAGTAACGCTAATTTGTAAATAAAGAACAAGGCGCAGCCCTGATAAGAGATGATGAAATGCTTGTAAACTCGAAAACCGACTGATGTCAATGGAATCGAGCTATATACAACCTGAAACCATAGCTGCCGTTTAATAAAGTAGCAAAAAAAATTACTACATCCCCGTTATTTGAAGACGAAATGTACATGGATTTTTCCCGTTTCTATTTGCCAATGAAACGAGTCAAAAAGTAAAAAACTTTATTGTCGTTCAAAGGCACAAAACCAAACACACGTCTGGCGAAGCTTTCGGCTCAATCTTGAGCCGTCATCAGCGCACGAAGGAGTTGCCCTCCCACTGAGTTCTTCCTCAGGAGTTGCTCCTCCACCTTTCCGAGTCGTGTGCGTGCCTGTCTAGTCGAACCTTGACCTGTCGAGGATATACGCACACGGCTGGATCAGCTTCGGAGCAAATTCCTTAGAGGCTGTCCTCGGCGGAGGCACAACGCATAAACGAGGCACAACGATTATGCGTTGTGCCTCCGCCGAGGACAGCCTCTAAGGAATTTGCTCCGAAGCTGATCCAGCCGTGTGCGTATATCCTCGACAGGTCAAGGTTCGACTAGACAGGCACGCACACGACTCGGAAAGGTGGAGGAGCAACTCCTGAGGAAGAACTCAGTGGGAGGGCAACTCCTTCGTGCGCTGATGACGGCTCAAGATTGAGCCGAAAGCTTCGCCAGACGTGTGTTTGGTTTTGTGCCTTTGAACGACAATAAAGTTTTTTACTTTTTGACTCGTTTCATTGGCAAATAGAAACGGGAAAAATCCATGTACATTTCGTCTTCAACCACCTAACCCGTTACCAACTTTACACCTTCATATCTGATCCCCGTTATTTATTTTTATTTTCTTTGCTTTTGAAGACAGGTTTAAAATACTACTCAGCTCAGGACGAGTTTACTTCTTCCATGCGAATTTCTTAGCGCATGGAGTACAGCTGCTTTTATTGTTGAACACAAATGGCAGGCATCATACTGGTTCGCAGAAAAATGAATGCAGACCGACCCGAGAAGACCCTAAGTCTCAATCGAATTACATTGGAATAGAGGAAGCTAAAAAATACATAGAAATAACGAAATATTCTCATACACCTGAAAAAAGCAATAAAATATAAAAAGGAGTTTTATCAAATAGTTACTTCATCTGTAGCTGAGGTAAAAATAAAGCCATGTTTGGAAGAACGCATGAATGAGGCAGGTGGAGTACACAGAGCGTCGAAGGCGAGTAGTCCCCCGACGGCATCTCCACATATGGAGACCTAAGAACAACGATTAGAGGTGCTGTTTATGCGTAGAGGCTTGAGCATACCTCGCCGGCAAAACCACTACCTTTTTCGGAGTCCAAAAACTCCTGGTATACCCGATTTGCCGCGTCAACTGCTCGCGAAAGTTCTTCCGAATATTTCGATGATTTTGTGGACATAACCGGAACCAACGATGGAGCGAATGCCCAAAACTTTTTAGCACCATCTTGACTTTGACTACTGTAGTAAGGTGAGACGCTAAAGATGCTCAGGATAAGTTATGAATTATCAAAAAGATAATGGCCTACTTTTGTAGCAATTTTAGCGAATCGCAAAAGACATTGGCACACGGGACAAGGCGAACCGCGATCGCATGCTGCATGCTTTGATAATGCTTCAAGACAATGGTCTCTAACGTTGTGCTGAAAAAGAGCAGACTTGGCGTTTTGCCAAAAATGGGCATCTATATGAAGAGTAAGCCACCTGAAAGCGCGAACGTCTTGCTCCTTGCAATGAGTGGTCATTTGGTCGGAACAAGCATCCAGAATGTGGCCACCGTGGAAAACAAGCAAAAGTTTGGTGAGTTTTCCAACTTCTTGCCCAACATTTTCTCTCTGCTCCCTGTCTAAAAGCATAAGCGCGTCAAAGACGGAAAATTAAATATTGTTGTAAAAATATGTCCATTATAACTAATAACAGACGTTAGAAGCATGAAAATGTACTGAATACGTCAGATTTAACTAGATACTAACCTGCAAGCTTCTCTAAACGATTACCGCTCTCATCTAGTGAACTGAACTCTGAAATGACGTCACAATTTTTCCTAGCGCAACTTACAGCAAAACGAATGCATACCAAGAGCGTCAAAGTACACAGCATTATCTTCTTCCTCCTCTTCGTCTTCCTCGTCTAATAACAAAGCCGGTTCCGTCCCTGTTGAAAAATTCGCTCTTTCTGAAATACGTCTTTCTTCAGAGACGACCATAAGTTACAATTTTGACAAAATTCAAACTGACAGAATAATATGAACCCTAAAGAGAGCATTATTAAGTATAGGAGAAATCAAACCATAAGAACAGATAAAATTCAAGCGGGAATTTGAAACACAGGCAACTAAAAAGTCAACTGATTTTTTTGTCTTGTTTGGGCGGCTTGCAAAACTAAAATAGCTTCAACAAAACAATAAGACAAAGCTTTTACTAAGCAGAGATACGTTGTTTCGGAAAAGGAAAGAAAACATGAAAAATAGGAACCAATAAATGCAACAGAACAAAATAACTTTTTTGATGTAATAATAATAATAATAACAAAGTGCAAACTAAAATATATAAAAATGAATGGAGCGCATTCTATAGAACTATGTGTTTTCGTAAAAACGTTGTTTAAAGAAATACCAATAGGCGAACGGGCGACGGCCGTCTGATCCAAAGTGACACCCGCCAATGGTTCCCTGCAAGTTACGTTGTTAGCATTCTTTCCATTCATCTAATAAGAGCAAGAAATCATTGCTAAAGCGAAGGCAGACAAATACGCTTAACCGACCCGCTCCTGAAGTATGCGCTGCGCTTGAATTTCAAGTCTCCTAACATCTTCTATGCTAAGATTGAACCATTCGTCTTGCCAAGCCCAAGCTTGTCTATGCGCCCGAAGCATAGTTCGCCTGAGAGCTTTTACAGAGATTAGCGCCAGGCGGAAGCTAGTTCAGAAACTATACCAAAGTCATGGACGAATTTTTCCACTTTCGATTGCATACCCCAATAGTTGAATTGTACTTTGCAAAGCTTGTAGGCGCACATGATTGGACTGCCGGTGGCTATACATTCCTCCACCCAATTATCCGTCAGAGGACCTCTGCCAGTAACTTTTGACTTATAAAGCTTCGGATCTTCCGCTTTTCGGTAATCGGCCGCAGGAATCGAATCGTTAACAATGTCCATCACGTCTTCAAACAAACCAAAGCAAAGAATTAGGATTGTCAAGCGAACGAGAGCCCTGCTTAATGTTTACCCACTGTACGTAAATTCAATTCGGTTTCCGATAGGTTGAACACATTCTCCTGACAGCCGGCGTCGTTAAAATATTTCGTCTCCACTTCCAAATAGAACTTGTCAATAAAGGGACACGAAAAACGCGTCTTCGTATACGGATAAGCATTCCAAGACTCTTCCACAATTTTCATTGCCGAATCGGGAAGAATCGCACGGAACCACGCTGAGAAAAACGTACATGCTTTAATTTTAAAAAAGGCTCTGCTCCATAGCCAAATTTGGAAAGTAAAATTACTGACTTCTTCCCTACGCAGAAGTGGCTTTATAAAACTCGCAAACTACGCAATTCCTTCAGGATATGCTATGCGCAAAGTTAGTTACTAAACGGTAGGATATAGACAACAAGATAAAGCTCGTCAAAAGTTGTTAAGCTTTCAGCCTTCAATTAAAAATGTCGATTTTTAAAATTCTTAGCGTAGTAGCTAACCGCCTGCTTGGGGCGCTAACGAAAGCCTTACAGCCAAGCCTAAAATAGGTAAACTGCGCTTCAAGAATATTACACACGAATAAAACATGATACTGAAATGAATTTCGTCATAGGTTGGTTTAAGTATAAAACCTTAAGCGATATCTATAAAAAAATACGCCGTGTCAGTTATGCGCCCGCTGTCATACTGTAAGTTTGCCGACTTTCGTGTTCAGCCCTTACCTAAGCCTGGCCTGTTCCTAAGAATCATATTTCGCCTTAGGCTTAGATAAGGACAAAACAAAATAGCTGACACGCTCGCCTGTAAGGGCTGAAAAGGATGGCAGCAGATTTTTCAGAAAAAAACCTGCATTTCTCAAGCAGGCTTCCATTTGTGCTGCGCCTTGGCCAGCTGATTTTATCAAAGTTATCCGAACTATTTACAGCTTTCCAAACAGTGTCTGTTACAGCGACACCAGCGATAAGAACAGCGGCTTTAGATAAAAGCGGTTTGAGTTTAGAGTGAAGCTAAAAAAACGATGCAGGCGATTGCAAAGAGCGCGGCAGTGGACGCGATATGTGTCAACAAATCAATGGGCAAAATAAGAGGAAAAAGTAATCATTACGACGCAAAAGCTAGCTGAACAACCGGACGATTAAGCAATCTTGGCCAATGATCAGTCGAGCAAAAAGGTTAGATAAAACAGTCGAGCTGCAATCGGCTTCTTGAAATATTGCTACTACGCGGATGCGTAGTGGCAATATTTCAAGAAATCGGTTACAGCTGAGGCACGCGACCCTGCACCAACGGCAAACGAAATTTACTTTTTTGAAATAATTACGCAAAGGAGACGATAGTAACCCGTTAATGTACTAATATAGAATTCGAATATGCAATTACTGAACAATTTTGGCGGGATTTTAAGCGCGTAAAATAGCCGCAATTTCTAGTATAATAAATGATCGCTCAGAGCTGAATGCCTTTCCCTTTAAGGAACGCCCATTAAAGCCAAAGCATGCAAAGCAAAAACTATTAACGACAAAATAAACCGCCACGCGCCAACCGATGACATACCGGGTAGATGTCCTTCAATGTGATATATTTTGAACGTATACTGCCCGGAAGAACCGTCGGTATGATGATAAGGTTCATTGACAATAATTTCTACGCCGCTGTCAACACCTTTTGTCTCTTCTTGACTTTTACGCTAAAAAAGAGCAGCTACGTCAGCGCGACGTCACAAACCGCGAAGTAGCAATAGGTCATCGATGATAAAAATAGTAAATCAACTAGTCTTCATTGCTTAAGCTGCAAAGAGTCTCTATCGTTTCAAGGTCGTTACGTCACACTAAAGCCATATGAACATTATTGCGCAGCTGCGGCTGAGCTTGGTTAAAATGAAAAGTGATTGAAATAGCTTAAGCGTTGTTCTGAAACATAACGAGACGACGTGCAAGCTGAATTGAAAAATAAGCGAGAAATTAACCAGCAGACTAAAGAATACATTTTGAAAAAGAGAATCAAGCAAAACGGAAATTTTCTATGCCCACAAATGCCTGTAAAAATTACTACCTTAAAGTGTTTACGCTGATCCGCTGATGCTCATAGCCAATAGTTGTTGATCGGTATTTCTAAGTGAGCTCGCGTAGTACGATAGACAAAGGATACAACAAACAGCAAAGCAAAAAAGGGCAGACTGCAATGGGTCAATTCCATTATAATTTCCTAAATTTAAAAGGAATAAAATTAAAGAGTCAGCTGGACTTTTATAGATATGCTACAAAATCTGATGGGCCATAGAAACCCCTAAAAATAGGCCGATGAAAGACCAGCAAATGAATAGAGGTTTTTTATGTCATCTAAACAAGAACTTCAAATGACGCTACGATGAAATGACGGCCGGCCGCCTATCTCGCGTTCTTGAGAAGTCCCGCGGGGAATATGTAACTACGGTAGTTATTAATAAGAATAATTCGCGCGCTTTAAGCTTCTGGAAGAATATGTCATTCCGTCACTGACGAAAGCGTATTTAAAAATTTCATTAAAGCACTCTCGTTTTCAACAGCGAAGCAAAGTTCAAATCGAAAAGGCGTTTTTTAGGAAGTTCGGTTCATAAACGGCATGCTGTTCGACCACGAAAAAAATCGCAAACAGAGCGCTTTGGCTAACCTTATCTGAACCTGCTATCAACAGCTAATCTAATCAGATTGTGTTGTATAAATTTAAATGCTTATCTATGAATTACCTTCACAGCAGAAAAGTTGCAAAAACAGCGAAGTACGGCAGCATTAGGCGTTCCGCTATTTAATTGTGAATGCAACGATATGCATATTTCGGTATTCGCTTTAGTTTTAACTTTTTATGAAAACTGAAACCTTGCAAAGTATAAGAGAATATGGAAATTTTTGCCTTGTTTAATGCCTTAAAGAAAGGAGAAACGACGAACATTCGCTTGGCCAAGGTCGATAGCAAAGGCCCAATCTTGTCAATAGACTAATGCGAGCTTGTGAAAACTGCCTTACAGTGTTCTTCAAATTTCGGGATAAACATTTCCCGTCAGAGCTCATTTTACTCACCATATTTAAGCATCTAGAACCAATAAATAAATCTGAAACTCGTCAACCTAATTAGGATAGGGACAAAGCAATCGTAGGTTAACGTGGCAAATTCGGTATGCGGCCAGCATATTATATTAATACGCTGGCATACGCAGGATTCCCGCCTTTACTGGTCAACGCCCACCGAATGGTAGTTTAAACTAATTTCCATTATTAAAAGCATCAGACTTGGCCCTTTTAGAAGTAGGAGCACCCTTCAACAACAGGGAAATATTTGCGCCGTGGTTGTGCCAAAAAATGGTATATCACTTTAAAGGGGCAATTTTAGCATTGGGAAGGACGGGGAAAAGTACAATTTTCGATTATTAGCGCCTTCTCGCAGTCCAATCACTTTACCAGCTTTTACACTCCATTAATATGCCGTCATTACGTAGGAATAGGAAATCATACGGAGGATATTAATGTTTAATTAAACCTGTCAGTGAAAGGATTGCCAACATTGAACTCTTAAGTAAACGCAACATTTTCTTTCGGGTCTGACCGCATTAGTCGGTGCTAATCAATGACCATATTAACAACGGATGCTTCACTTTTAATTTCTCGGAACGGAATAACAACATGCATACAATAAGATAACGTCAATGCGCACGTACTAAACGTGCGCGTTAAAGGCAAGTCGCAAAAACGGGTCTTCTACCTTAAGGCAAATGGAAAAGTCATTCATAACTGCTTTCCGAACCTGTCGAAAAAAGCTTTTCCTAAATTACTAAGAGTTTCAAATTCAAACGTACAAAATAATCGAACAACGCTGACGCACGCTCGTCTCGGAGCAACGTCAACATTCCGACGCTGTTTATCAAATAGTAGAGAATATTGGGCCTTTCAGTTTTGATGATTAAAACTGAGAGGTTAACATACAATGAACAGTTGGCCATTCGGCTCGAATTCAATCACTACGCCTTTCGGAAAGTACGCCGCGCTACGAGTGTGCTGGGATATTTTTACGCCAAACCAACATAGTACCAAGAAAGTATTCAAGTAAACAGTAAACACTTCGTTTTTCTAAGGTTAGCTTACAAACATGTTCGCGCAGAAATTCTGTTGACCATATTGGCTGCACTCGTCGATATGAGCATTAGAATGATTATAAGTGCTGCGGAATAAATGACCTGTCAAGCAATGCTGAAGAGCAAACGCTATCCTTTGCGCTCAGGTGGCAACTTTCAAAATCTCATCCTTAATGCAGCAGCCAAAAGTTGCCGGAGAAGTTGAACAGTGAATCGATTAAGCGTTGCGGAAAAATGTGCAAAGAAGCAGCAAACCTAAGCCGCAATCTGCGGCCGTAACAGCAGCGCATGATATGATTGAATGGCGGATGAATGAAAAGATATAACCAATTTACTTGTATCATGTAAAGTTGGGCGACGCGGTACTCGTCGACGCTCAGGGGAAGTAGAATTCTATATTCTTTGGTCAACATGGCCGCGGCGGAAAAAATAGCGACCTAAAAATTTCTTACAGCTTTTCCTGTAACTAACTGGTCACGTATACAAACGATCAACGAATACCTGTAATTGGCAAATTGATAAAGAGCGGTTAGATGGTACAACAACGTCGGCCCAATTGAAGGTAATTAGGTCAAGCAGACGAATGCATCGGAGAGGTTCCTTCCATCTATGACCAAATTGACCAATCGCCAACCAACTTAAGCACTTCAAGCAAATCGAGCATGTTCGTTAGCTTCGGCTGCAAGTCAATTTCAAATGAAAGCGCAATAAAAAGTCAATAAATTGATCTGCATAGCAGCAGCGAATTGTAGAAGTTCAACCAGGTTGCTTGCTCCCTTCGCCTTCTTCACCCTTTTAAACAACTTGTCTACTGTCACTGCGTAAACAAATGGTGACATCCTGGAATTGCCGCACCGCATGCGAGCATCACCTTCGTAAAGACGGACAAAAAAATTTTCACGCTTCCACTGGCAAGCCGAAAGTGTCGATTGGAAAAATAGTGAAAACAAATGTTGATCAAGGCGGGAAGTTAATTTGCAAGATAAATATCATCGTCATTGCTCGGCATACGTTTAAGCACGCTACAAGCTCTTCATACCTCGTCTCAATGCTTGGAAAGTGCAAAGTGTAAAATTTTATCTCAGCATTAAAAACAGACATGGCGATTCGATAATCAAACCGGCGCAAAGCTAACGAACTCATATGTCAATCAATCAACGAAAGATTAATGAACAAAATATCGTCTTCCCTTCTATCCGTTGTTAAGTTCAACCCCGACCAAGAGAAATGTATGATTATACGAGCAATGAAATGAAATCAATATATGACCAGCGCTCTTTGCCACTGGAAAGTTTGTTGTCAAAATATTGCCATTAGACATAAATAAACAATACATGCAAACAGGCAGCTTTGAAATCTTTAAAATAAACGTACACTGCCTCTTAAGGATAAGGATGAATTAAAAGAACAGTTTCGATACAATCCTGTTTATAAATTCAACAATGCAACCAAAGTTGGACCAAAGTGAATTTCTTAAGATTTCGAGTCAGTAGAACACCCGAAGCGGTTCGCTCATAAATCACTGCAAGGGGCGTGATTGCCTCTTGGTTCATCATGACGCATTGACATTTTTCCAAAAGTAAGGTTCTTACGGGACAAATCCAATTAACTATTGGTTAGCTAAGCACGAACACGTGCTATTCGATGCGGATAATTTCTAATCGAGAATTGGCGACTGGAGGCGAAAGTTTAGAAATGCAGTCGGTGATGACGACATCGTAGCAACTGCTCAAAGATTACGTCAAACTTTCAGGGGGCAAATAAAGCACGTGATACAATCGTACGGGCTTTTAGGAGGGAGTTTTGATTGCCAAATGTGAAATTACTTGTTTTTCCGCTGCTCTCTTCCAGACTTCGCCAAACAGCGTTGGCAAGATGAACGACCAAATTGACTTGTCTGCTCAGGGCGAAAAGAAACGCGAACGGTAAAGCAGCCCAAATTAGGCTAAGAAGAAAAACGGAATCGACCGATTACTGGCCTCCCTAGTGGACTCTTGCCACCAAATGGAAAAACGAGCGGTAGTCTTTTCTAAGCAAACATTTTAAGCCCTTAGTAAAAGCGGACAAAGTTGATAGGAACTTTTACAGCTTACTTCAACGTACAAAACGATCGCCGTACCGAACTGTCCTTCCTCTCGCCGTCCGCAAAGGCGGAGCAGCAATTCTGTCAATTTGCCCGAGTTTAAATGGCTTTTTGAAATATTCATAACGCCTCTCGCAGTCCAATCGACCCAACCTGGCGAGGGAAAGCAACAAAATAGTCGGCCAGCTTTTCAATTCGAATTACGTAAACTGAGATGCATGATAAAACAACGCGTCTTAATACCGTAATAAAGCGTACTCAGGATGTTGAAACTCCAAAAATCGCAGAAAAAATAAAAATCGCTTATGTGCAAGCTCGAAAAGAGATTCGACTTTAGTAATAATTGAAAACGGTTGGCTAACATTCTTTTGTGTTCTACTCGCTCGAGAACTTCTGTAAAACTACATTGTTGGAAGGTTTTCAAATCTCAGTAGACCATTGATATTCCACTGTTAAGTGTTCTACCATTATTGTATGTGACATATTTATTGCTCACGTAATTAAGCTTCAAACGTGTAGTTTAGAGAACTGCTCAGCGTTACCGGGCTTTTGAGTTTCACATTTTGCATTGCGCGAAACAGTCTCTAATCTTATCACCTCATAATTGAATGTAAAAAGATAGAACCTATGAAAAAAGAAGAATAGTAAATATCAGTCGAAGAGGAAGTGTGTTTTATAGCATAGAGAAATGGTTGGTTAAAAAATTGAAATTGCACTGTTTATGAAGGCAAGTCTTTGAACAAGAGCGAAATAGGCCAAGCAGCAGCTGACATGCCAAGGAAAGGCAGCACATTGAAACTGCAACAGGCTCAAATTTGTTTTAGAAATGACTTTGTAATTTTTATAAAATTCAGGCTGTCTTTCCGCGGTTAGCAAAGTTTTTGCGTTCCGCAACAGTTCTAAGCTTAGCATTTTAACAAAAGTACTATGGTTTTATTGTACTTGAATAATCATTTGCAGGTACACTCACATAATACAACCTCGTTTAGGTAGACGCTAGTTAGAGAGAATTTCCGCACCTTGTTTAAGTTAGCAATTCAAACTTGCTCAAGATGCAATAGCAATAAATAAAGGTTTTTTTAACGGAAAAACCAAGTTTTTCATGAAGAAAAGTAAAATAAAACCTGATTGCCTAGTGAATTAGTAAGAAAGCTAGTACATAGCTTTCCCGGAACTTATAAATTTGCTTAAAAGTTTTGAAGGGACTTGTAATTATTAACTACAAGTTCAGTTGCTATTAGGCAATAGATGCAATGCTGATATGTTGAGGCGCTGCATGCTTACAGTAGATTCATACAGCCTTTTTGATGATCAGGAACTCAGATATGAAATAAGAATAATTGCGCAATATATGGCGCTATTTTAACGCGTACGCATAATTTCGGAAAGAGTACTCTGACTAGCTACACAAAACTCAATAATCATGAAATATGGATCAGTTTTTAACAAAATAAATAGACGGAAGAACTTGAGCGGAACGCAAGACCGCGACAGACGTATGCAAACAGCTTTCTTTCAAGGCAACGGTGAGGGACCTTGTGTCAAGATTTTGACATAAACAATATTATGAATAGATGCCACCTGGCAAGTATTCGTCGCGGAGAACCATTTAATCGTTACTTGAAACTAACCTTCTCCCAACGATTATGGATATTCGAAAATCTTATTATTACTAGATGACGCAACTGTCAGTATTTCTTCCGCCGTCAGCCAGCTGACAGTGGACGGACGTTGATGAATTGTGGGGTGGAACGAGGCCGGAAAAGTTCGTTACTTGACAAGAAAAAGTCATTTGTAAACCAACAGGGAGCCTGGCAAACTTCGTCTGATTAAAACAGTACGCAAAAGAAGTAACGATTTTAAAGAAATCGTTGTCCCTCTTTTCCGCTAACACTTCGCCGTCAGTCGGTTTGACGGAGTTTACTTGATACAAGAAAAAGTAGACAGAAGACGACATATCATCTCGACCTAAGCAACGTTTTGGTTAAAATCTTTTTGAAGGCCTTCGCAAAGTCGGGACTGAACACCGTATAAATCAATGGGTTCAAAGCGGAATTAACATATCCTAACCACAGGAATACGCTATCCAACAACGGCGGTATATTGCAGTAATTAGAGGTGGAGATGTTATTCTCCAACGATGAACTGCACGCGATTGGTCTATACAACGCCAGAACAAAAAATGGTAGCCAGCAAAGAATAAAGCTGCCCGTTACAATAGCTAAAGTTCTGGCTGCCCTTATTTCCCTTTTTGGTAGTGCCACAGAAGCGCTGCCGCCGGATGTGGTCGCCACTGAACAAACACTTGTTTTTTTCTCTAACTCCTCTCTTCGTGAACGACGCTTCTTCAAATCGAGCATGTATGTCAAGGAATGCACTCTTCGGAAGACAAGTTGAACTTTCCTACTAGCAGCCTCCTGTAAGGACAAGCTCGTATATTTCCGAAGAGGAATCGTTTGCGTATTTTTATCATTCACGATAGTCAGTGCGTACGAGCCTTCTTCAGGCTTATTAGTACTGCTTTCCAACAAGCAGCTTTCCGTCTGCCAGCTGGGTTGACCATCAGCCGAAATGCTATAGGATTTACGCTTTCGTTCTCGCATTATCCTATTGTGGGCTACTACGTAGATTCTCCAGTAGAGCAACAAGATCAGCAACAGCGGAACGTAAAAGGCGAGAATGGTACTAAATAACTGATAAATTAAGTCTTGCGACATTAGGCACACCTTAAAGCGGTCAACTCTTTCCGTAAACAAGGGATCCTTCAAGCCAAAAATTGGCGGCACCGAAATGAGCAAAGCCACACCCCAAACCACGGCAATCATGGTGAAAATTCTTCGCTTAGTGCGATGCTGAATATACGCAATATGAGCTACAGACCAGTAGCGATCAAGGGCTATGGCAACAAGATGCAAGATGGAAGCCGTACAAGCCAGTACGTCAAAGAAATTCCAAACTTCGCACATGCGCAAACCAATAGTCCATTTTTGGTTAACATCGTAATAGGCGGCCAATGGGGTCACTAATAAGCCGACCATTTCGTCCGCCATCGCAAGTGACATTATCAGATAATAATGATTTCTACGAAGCGCCTTTTCGGAAAGAACGGCAGCAATTACCAAAGCGTTGCCGGCAACGGTTGTCAAAATAATAAAAACAAAAAATAGAATAACAAAAAGTGACAATGCACCGATTGGGCCAACATGTACGCCGGTGGAAATATTGCTGATCGTCACCAGCATATGCGAGTCATTCACGGTCGACTTGCCGGTGGCGACCACAAGTTGTTCGGCCATATCCCCTTTTCGACGTTCATAACTTTCCAGCATGTCCGAGGGCAAAGCTTTTGACTTGGAAAGCCATCTCCAACGTTCGTCTTAGAGCTGAAATTAGAAACTCAAATCAACCGTACATAATCAAATTTTCGTTGAGGCAAGTTGGCGGGATACTTTGCGTTTGAAAATAGTGAAGGAGAAAAAATCGAATTCTGCCAACCCATTAAAAGACTACTTTTTATAACGCGCCTTGAAAGAGACCAAATAAGGCAAGTCGACGTGTTTAGAAAATAACGTTGCCCAGTAGCTTCGGTTCGGCTTTTCCGCCCAATGGTTTTTCACAATTGTTCAGTATGCTCAATTGTAATTGCATCAACAGCACCCATTTGGATTGATTGTCTCGCCGAGGGCCGGCGCAACGCGTTTACGAAATTGCTTCACTTTGACAACCACTTTTCGCGCCTTCATTACGACGCTGTTGGCGGAAGTGATCTGTCAAAGATTTCCACGCCTCTGCTGAGTAGATGTTCAGCGTTCAAACAATGAAGAAAGCGTCTTCACCGCTCTTTGAGGGCCACTTCTGCTTCGTCACAATCGAAATAGGTTCATCTTCAAAAGAGCCAATCATTTTGTAGCATATCTATGCTGCCTCATATGGCAGCCTCATTGTATAGCACTGAATAGCATTATCTATAAGTCTCTATTACCTTCCTCTTAGGGAGGAAACGCTTCTGTTTGAGTATTACACTTCGCCGTATGCCATAATGGAAAAAACTACATCACTTTACCCCTACGGACAACAGTACGTTTTAATCAAAATCTTTTCACTTCAGCTTAGTTCATTCGTGAACGCAACATTATTAAGCAAACATCTCATTGAATTATTCATTTGCTTCTACATCCAATTAAATTTCACTCGTTAGTAGTTGACAATCATCTGGCAGCCTCTAAACTGAGACTAGCAGTAATGAGGAACTTAGTTGAAGAGAAATGAGTATAGCTAGGCGAACGTCTTCGCCTTATATGGCTTCTGACGCACTGGACAAAAGACCAATGCATCAGAAGCCGTATATAAGGCGTCTGCCAGCTTCAAGATTTCAAGCAAAAAATGGTAATTGAGAAAAAGTTTTGAATGAAGTGCCAAATAGGCAAAGGCAGTTTTTTAAGACCTTTTCGTCATCAAGCTAATGACGTCGCATATGAATCCGTTTAATGCGATTATAGTTTGAACTTTACTCTTCGATCCCTATTTTACGTGAAGCTAACACTAATTACAGGTACAATACTTTTATCGATTATTTCATGAGATGCAGACAATGTAAAACGTTCAATGCTTGACTGCAATACGCTCAATCATATATGGTAAAAACATGACTACTGTCAAGTGCTCTATTGTTTCCCTGTAAAAAGAACCGTTGATAGAATTGACGTTTATGGGACGTTTCTCAATGAAGACAAAATGAAGCACTTTCTCTCCTATATTTTAGACTGAGTGCTCTACTGAACAACGTATTAATAGTAGGAACTATATGAGCTAGGCGGCATACGCAAAACACTTCACATACGACTACAAAGAATTAATCGCCTTTGAAAATGTTCGGATTTGAAAAAAAGTGCTTTTCAAAGGACAGTTGCAAACGTGGATGGCAAACTGTCGATAGCTGTCTTTTTTGCAACCTTTTAAACCAATAGAGAGCAAGCTATAATTGGCAAAAAGAATGCTTAGAGTTAATGGGCGCGCGAGTGAAGAAAACGCTGAATAATTTCGCCCCTTAAATTTCATTTTTAAGGAAGGACAAGTCAGTTCGCAAAAATTTGAAACTTCAAGAAAAAATTCCGCTTTCGAAATATAGTTGTTAAACAAAGCATGGTGGACGAAGCGTTGGGAAAAGACGCATTTCGTCTTGGATGACATGCTGCCAACGAAGACGGAAAACGTCTGCTTCGATTGCTTTGTTTAAAAAAAAATTCCATGGAAACAAGAATTCATCGCGTCCTGTAATAGCAAACTTGGCGGGACGCTGCCTCCCTTCAAAACTGATTTTCATCTTTCCAACTATTCGATACTTCGCTAAAAGTGCTTCGCTTCTCCATTATTGTCGCAGCTGAGTGGAAAGAGCGTTTCAAAATTTCCAAACATCTTGTCGGCAAGCTGAGCTGTTATTAACTACGCGGAAATTTTGCGTGTCTATACCATGTCGTTTGTCCGACAAAATCTGTACGCATTTTCAAATATCAACCTCGTGTGGTTGATTCAAATAAACGGAAAGCTAGAGAAAATGCTTTGAAAGCAGTTTGACCCAACTTACCATCGAGTATAGCTTCCGCTTCGCCGAAGCGATTACAAGCGTTGGGATTGCCTCGATTCCAATGACTTCCATCAGGTTTTGTATTTTCTTTGTCATTTAAGAAGACCCAAAAGTAAACGCAAGCAGCAGCTAAAAATGAACAACTATGGATCACACGTAATGCTGTCAAGTCGGTACTGTTGAAGAGAGCATATATGTAGTAATACAAGCGACGTTCTGCTGCTGTCTTCTTTCAAAGCCGCGTCAAGTACGTACGAAGGAATTAAAATGTTTGACATGAAATAAAGTGCTGCAAGTCAACGACAGATGAAAGTTAATTAAACAAACACTGCTTGCACAAGGATCTTCCAATAAATCTCGAAAGCGCGCCGCTCACGGAGAAAGCTGAACTATTGACACGACGACAACCACCGCCAAAGTCAACCATGTCAATGCTTACTACCTCCGGGTGGTAACAACTTTTGTAACGATTTTAATGATCGACGAGTCAGAGCTTAGGTATTTGGAAAAGCCAGAGTCACCTCAGGCAAAAGCAGTCATAGTCAATTCCGTCGCCGAATGCAAAAGCAAGCAAAATAAACGACATTAGTAGTCCTTAAAAGGTTGCCACTTTGCATGAAATAAAAAGCATTAAAAACCACTCACTTCAGGTGTCGCCGCGTTAGCGTTAAGAGAGCAAAAAATTTGAGAGATGCCAGCCTTACAAGACCAAAGTTGAACCAAAAAAGGCATACTTTTTTTCCGCACCCGTTTCTATAGCAAATACCTTCATTCCCTCAAAGCGTAGAAGTGCAGCACCTATCCAAATAATGAAATACTGAATCGAACATGACGCAATCGCGCTGCATATAAGAGCATGAGTTAGCATTAAGTTACTCGAATTTTAATTTTTCAATTCAGAAACTTGGAATAAGCAGTATTTTATAAATGCAAGCGTGCAAAAAGGCTCCACAAATCACATTCCAAAAGAAAGCATTCAACATACTGAGTATGAGAAAGGCGCGAACATGAATTGGGATGTAAAGTTATTATATCTATTGATATAATAATGGATAATTTGGAAATATATTTATAAATGTCCTTTGTAACTATGCTGACTGCCCTATTTCCCTCATAAACTCGGCAAGATAGACAGAAAACGTTGCTGCAAACTGACGAAGTCTGAATGTATTAATAAATAGTTGCAAACTGCTATAATGCCCCTATTCAACTAGGAAGCAGTGAACAATCGGTTCGTTTAAGTCCGCCTACTCGCGTGCGTGCCCAAAAAGGCTCGGTGATTTTGAGCGGCATTGAAAATAAATAGCCTACGGTAAGCAAGACGATGTTTTGGTATGAAGCCATTAGAAGAAATTCATTCGTACATGCAATTTGATCACGCGAGCAAAAACATAATGAACGAAGCGCAATTATTAACGCAATATGTCAAAATAATACTTCTTCAATTTAACCGTACTACGATGGTTACATTTTCAGGTCGGCGCTGATTTTGTATTTTTGTGATAAGACAGAGCTGCTTTTCTACCTTAAAGAAAAAAAATATTAATAAGACCTACAAACTGTCAGAGTTATGCTGGATTGGTTTTTTCTACATGCCGCATCTGCACTATTCAGGGTAGCGCATATACAGATATGTGCAATTTCGAAAGACAGGATGTCTTTTAACAGGCTTGAATAGTTTCATAGTAGATCTTCAGATTCACGGGTTTGGCCTGTTGGATGTATCTGTAAATAAACTTCAAAGTGCCCTACCAACGGATGGATGAGCAAATTGTAAGAGAAAATACAGAACAATTTGTATACCGTACGTTTCGGAACTGCTCTTGTTCCGTCGTCAGCAGTGTTGGGGAGAAGGTGTTTATTCGGTAAGGCGTATATATAGCGCATTATATATGCGCTATGCGCTATATAAACCCTTTACCGAATAAACACCTTCTCCCCAACACTGCTGACGACGGAACACGAGCAGTTCCGAAACGTACGGTATACAAATTGTTCTGTATTTTCTCTCACAATTTGCTCATCCATCCGTTGGTAGGGCACTTTGAAGTTTATTTACAGATACATCCAACAGGCCAAACCCGTGAATCTGAAGATCTACTATGAAAGATATGTGCAATGTTTTAAAGATAAGATGCTTTTAATGTGAATGCAAGCTGTTTTTAATTTGTCAAAAATCTCACGAACCTTTCAAAATGCTGTTGATCTCGTCTACAGCGTATAATGCACAGGTGTGCTACCAAAAGACTTCTATGTTTACAGCGGCCCATGCCGCCGAAAGGACAATATTTTACTAAGGACCATCGGCAAACATCCGTCATGCAGTAATACATAAAAAAGTATGCAACGTTATATAAAGCGATTCAACAAAAGTGACGCGAACGCATTAGAGTAAAAGGATCGCATATTCTATTTTACAAGGCAGTAACTTAATACATAACTGACTTCGATGCATAGGAATATTATAAAGATTTGTCCGGAAAGTAAAGGGTGAAGTGTTTGCTATTTGGCGATTCAACAAACAGCAATTCGATAGCACAAGCTCACAAGGTAACAATGTATTTTTCAATTTCGCCAGCATATGAGTTACCTAAATCGTTCAGCCATCAATGCTGACAGTAATGTCAACACTGCTTATGCACATAGCTAATTTAGCCTCAAAGTGATCAGTCAACAACCACTGCATTAGATTCTGTTACTTGCGCTCACGGCGATAAGCTAAAAAGCCGTCTGCTTTCAAAGAAGCTGTGCCGACACGTTACGCAGTGCATATTCAAAGCTGGAGAGGTAATTAACAAAACATTTCATTATCAGTAGTTTTACTTAAGGTAATTTTTGTTAAATTAATTGTCTTCTGCTGAGAGTGAGCATAAAACAGCATAGATATTTAAGCAGAGGCTAACATTGAGATCCTATGATTAAATGATTACTCGTCCTTTCATCTTGTACTGCGGTATTATTTGAAAAACGTCTAAAGAGAACTCAGACTTCGCTGATCATGTCTGATCCGTCATCAGCATATCTAGATATGCTGCTGACGGATCAGGCAGGAACCGAAATCTCTACATTTTATCTCTGCTTAAGCTTTTCTGTATAACAGAAAACTTGCCTTAATAGATCATGAAACTGTGTGACAAAAGAATGTAACTGGTACAAAACACCTCTTTTTGAAGACAATTTCAGGTCTTCTTAATTATCTGCCCAACTGATAAAGAAAAGCAGGTTCTTTTCGGTCAAGCATGAAGCCATCCTGTACTGCTCCAAATTGGGAGCTCACCGCCAAGCTTATTCGAAATTTACCTAAGCTTGAATCAAAATCTAAGTCTTCTGATTAGGCTTAGGCCTAGAGAAGGGCAGAAGAGGGTGGCTACCAAACTTACAGCATGACGGTGATGTACATAACCGACAAAACCTATAACTTAAACAAAATACTGCGGTTGTTATCCAAAGGTGATTAAAAACTATTTGTGCTGCTATTTTTTACTAATGCTGACGTTGAGATTGCTCCAAGAAATTCAAAACATAAAGAAATCAACGTAGGTTAAATAATATAACGCATACGAAGGAAGAAAAAATTGTTAAGCTTTATGGAAAAATACGATTATTGCGCGACAGTTTAAAACATGCGAAAAAGCGCGTAGCAAAGATTTTTACTTCTCAGGTAAAAAAAAACAAACTTCTTAGGCAATTGCTGTACACACGCGGTACTTAATTAGTATAGCTCACATTTATCTCTATTAAATTATTTAAGCTTATAAAGTAGGCTATTTAAACAAAAATACCATCACATTGCCGGTGGCCGCGCCAGCTGATCTCCCTGATTTCGAAAAAGCACAGTAAGTCCTTAACTCTCAGCAATTCTATTTTGTACTAGCATAATAACAAAAAAAACGGTCGCGTCAATTGACTCCCACCGAACAAGAATACAAAATGAACAAAACGATCAATGGTGGTTCATATGGTGCATTAGTACCAATCGTCTCTGAGTACTGCGCTTTATGGAGCCGAAGGTAGTAGCAACCAATGGATTTGGTCCAACATGAATTGCCATGAACAAAAAATTAATTTCTACCATAGAAATTTCATGGGGCATACCTGTTCTAGTATCTCGCCACTTTTTTCAAACCAAACCTTTTTAATTAAGGAAACGCGGCTGAACGGAAAGGTTTAAGCCTTTTAATTAGTCAGTAGTCTTATTCGCACTCTAAGCGTACAAAGCAGCTAAACTTAATAAGATGAACTTAAGGAAAAGAGTACGGATAACGCAAAGTTTTGTCAACTAGCTGTAAGGCTGATGAATACACATTTTTCACCGGGAATTTTAAATAATAGCAAAGACTAATAAGGTGCTCCCGTTTCCAGAAGCGCATATTCAAATTAATCTAATGAATTCGAAGTCTTTCATTATGTGAACCGAAATAATTGCTCAAAGCTACATTGTGAAAGCTAATTTTCGTAAGCAATACGCATGCGTACTGTTGGTACGCGGTTTCAGCACGAAAACCATTGAACAGTAGGCAACCCTGAAAGCATCAGTCCATATGGAACTCTATTTCTAAGTTTCCCTTGTCAGCTCATAAAAAACGTATAGTTAATGTAGTCTAAAGCATTTAAAACTATTTAAGTTAAGGACAACAGCAATGATACTATGAACGACAGAGAGATCGAATTTCTTTCCTTTCCGACCTTCGTTTACCGACTACATGGTTAGCCTATTGGTAAACGTAGCGCGGCGTGTTTTTTTTAAAGCTAGAACAGCAGAATCTGTTGGCATAAGGCGTTGAAAACGAATAAACATTCCTTCATAGACGGAAACATGGCGCGAATAAAATCTGCAATCGAATAACGTTTCAGATTAATACTGAACAGTTTGCAACGGCGTTGCATCGCTAATAAAAGCTAAACTTAAGAAAGGTCATCAATGGTTGACTTCAGCTGTTTTAGACTCCATACGCTCAAAATAATTTGCTGCTTCGAATCTGAGTTAGCAAATAAAAAAAATCAAAATTTTAAATCTCTTACGAGAGCTTGTATCGCCTCAAGAAATTCAGTGACCAACTGGAAAGACAACAGCGGCTCAGAAGAGATGGAAAGCGGCAAGCTCAAGCGACACTGAAACGGGATTGTACTGTCGTACAATAGACGATAATGGCTACGTTAAAAAGTAGAGATGTTTAGAGATAATTCACAAAAAAAGTTTACAACCGTATTCCATTCGCTATGACTTTGCAACTTCACCTGAGGAGATGAAACATTAACTACGCGTCTTACCATCTCAAACGCAAGACATTGATTAAAATCGTTCAGATAACGCTAAACCAAAAAAACATTCCGTTCAGCTTTTCCGAATGCAAAAGCGGGTTTTGTCATATACCATAAATAGTAGGTAAAAGCCTTGACAAATTCCTGATTAAATTGTTCAATAATCAGCACCCCTCCGGCGCTGAAGTGAACTTGCGAGCTTATTTGAAATATGTTGCTGCACCTCTTAGTCAATAAATCGATCTGGTTGCCTGGAGTGCCCCATTTTTGAAAACCGCACGATTCTGCTGTCCCGGTGAGGCGACAAGGGCTAATAAGGAAAAACATAGGTCCTGTGAGCTTAGTCAAAGAATAAACAATATTACCGAGATGCTCAGCGGAGTCGGCACTTGCCATCGAAGATCAATAGTCAATAATGTCGATATCATCTTAAAAATCTTCTGAACAAAGCATCTCGACTTATGTTCAACATATAGAAGAAAGCAGCAGCAGTAGAAGGTTACCAAACGAGGCAAATGGAGCATCATTGATAGTTCTCTGATGAAACCTTAACAGCTAGCACTTGTGACTACAAAAGAAGAGCTCCTGTTGCTTTCACGGAATATGTTTATCGCTGCATAACAAAATAATATCTTTCCAATGTTGGTAAGATCTTTATACCCAAGAAATGAAGAAACACAAATGAAACTGCTTTCCTGAAAGCGCTGACGGACATATCTACAAAACGTTTTGCCCAACTTTTGTTAACAGAACTAAAATGGCATTGGGATAAGTCATCGCTCGATAGCCAACGCTGTGCTAACGCCTTTTTCGGCAGTAAGGACAAAAATGACTATTTTCTCAGTTTGCTCATCTCAGCTGTTGATTTTCCTTCCACACCGCGGTATTAAGTAAACATTTTTCCCCTCGAAAATGTTTCGCTTTCAAAACTCAGCTCAAAAGTTAAACGGTATATTTTTGGCAGAGTAAACTTGAGAAAGTTCCGTGGAAAAATAAAACAGACTTAAAACTGTCAACCCATCTACCAAAATCGACGAAAACCTTTTCTCCAAAAAAATTACACGGAGAATTCTTCACTGTTTTCTCAGCAGCAAACGTCTACTCTGACGGGTTCGTCATTTGTTAAAAACGTCAGCTGAATATGAGCGTCTTGACGTATGAATGCAAGCTTTAGCGTTGGCATTGCCGAATCTGAGACCGCGTTAAAGTTTAGACATTTCAAGCCTGAAAAGTGCAATCATTCCTTAGCCTCGTCACCTTTTCTTCAGCGATAAATGTCGCGGAAATAGCAGCCCGAAAAATGTAGTTAAAAAGTCTCAAGCAAGTGCCGGCGGATTTTTAAAACTATTTTTGGGGAAAACAAGTTCTTGCAATAAAGTCGATGTAGAAAAACTGACAAAACATAAACGAATAAAGCGGCAGCGATGCAAGAAACATTCGCCACAATTACTAAGACTACACGTGCGTTTGCGCGTACTCGTTAAAGCTATTAAATAAGCGGCGGATTAATTTTAGAATATTTAATTTTTACTACATTTTTTTCAGAGAGCCAAATCGTGCGATTTATTGACAACTGCTTTGTGACAGCCGATCTTGAAAGGCATGCTGAACAAAAGCGCTATAATAAAAGCGTAATTTAACAAAAAATGTTTAGGGCTTTTTATAAGTGTGCACTTAGCACTTCCGATGTTCAGAAATTATTCAAAATTATCAATAATACGTCACTTCTTGATAGCAGTAGTTTTTTGCAAAATCATCGCCATAGCCAGCTCATTCAAACTTATGAATCGACAGAATTCTAAAAATATACCACATGCGGGCATTGAAGTTGAACAAAGCATCCTTCACTGGTTAAACATTAAACCAAAACTTGCATTCTAAAGTAGGAAACAACATTTTCCGAAGTTGCCAATTAAAACTTGCCTTGATGAGTAAGATGTGCTCATTGATAAATGCATCTTAATGAAAACATTCACTCACGAATGGCGTTGCGAAATTATTAACTACAGGCAATCGAAAAAAAGCTAAAACCTACTGCATTCAGAATATGCCAGTTGCGTTAGACCACTTTTATTGTTGCTAACCATTTCCGAGTTTTCGGGATTCGCCTGATCTCCTCATCAGAGTTTTCATAATAATAATAATAATAATAATAATAATAATAATAATAATAATAATAATAATAATAATAATAATAATAATAATAATAATAATCATAATAATAATCATAAGCATAAGAGTGCTGTATAGTCAGTGATGGTTTAAACTGTAACTCCATATGTTTTTGGTATTTAGGGGTTCATCAGTATCGGATAAGATGAAATACAATGACACAACATAAACAGGGCAAAACAAAATATGAACAACTGTAAATAAAAGTACAAAATAATAAAAAATAATTTTTAAAACATATGAATAGATTTAATCACATGGCAACTCGAAACAGTTATGGCTGAAGTAAACCTATAGGATCACGTCTGGGGAAAACCGCAAAGCGGAATATCCAACATGTGAGACACCGTCACTCACAGTTCTACAACAATAATCAGTTTAAATGCTTGAATACTCAAATAAACCGCCAATAGTTATTGTGCATCGTTTTGCCAGAGAACTGCCTTTACAACAGAGGTTTTGGTTCGACTTTAGCCGCCCGAACAAGAGAACTTCAAGTCCTCCGGGCAGACAACCAATCAGTCAATAAATTGATTAAATAGAAATGCGAACTCTGAATTGTCCTTTCAAAATAATCGGGGATCCAGTTAGAGCCCACATCGTACTACTACAGATTTCATTCATAAAGTCAAGCAACGCGCAGGGTGCTTCCCGTTAACGCAAACCGTTCACTTCGCTACAATGTCAGCATTTATGACTCTGTAAATGTAACAAAGTACAAAGCCAACAAATCATTTGTGGAAAAACGATTTCAGGAAAGCTGAAAGCGCCAAGCTGAAAAATTAATGTCAACTTGTAGTACACAAAGTCGCTGAGCGTAAAATTGCTCATTCATGAAATGTGCTCAATCAAAAGTACTTGGGCGCCCGTTCAATATTACGAACCGGGCAGTATATTGAATTAGCCCATGGTCTGACGACTTCATTAGTTCAGCCCAAGTCTAGGAGTGTGCTATGGGTTTTAAAAATAGTAAAGCTGATCAATTTTCATGATAAACTGTGTACATCTGCAAATCCTGAAATGAAATATGCAAATTTCATTCAAACAAATTGAAATTATCTTCAACTTTTAGAGAGCGCATATAACATTAACGAAAACCTTTTTTAAAGCCATTATTGTGTTCAAATAAAACACGCGCAACTTGACCAACATTCCATAGGTTAAAAAGTATTAATCGCTGAAACGAACCTGCTAAAACCTCCGCTGCCGAACACAAGACGTATTTTGCTCTACGTTCCGCTGGTCGAAGCTGGAAAGGAAAGCTATGTCGGAAAAACGAGATCATTGGAAAAATGACTGGTCAAAATTCTTTCCCGCTTTCCAGACTACAGTAGAAATGAATTGGATGCTTATCCTCGTCGAAGCTATGCAAACCACTATAGCGACTTATGACAAAACACGTATGCCCCAACGAAGTGTCAACTTCAGAGCCCTTTTTACGGAGAAAGAAAATCGACCACGCTTTTTCCGCCTCGCTTAGGCGAATATCAAATTTTGTCCGGAACAATTGATCTGGGCAAAGCTTGGCGCCAATTTCTAAGACGTCCAACCTAACTGTATTGCAATTTACGGGATTGAAAATAAAGTTATTTTCAGCGCAAAGTAGCAACTCCCCAACGCTGCTCGATTAAACATCAGCACGTGTCGCTACTGTTTTTCAGCCGGAGAACTTGTTTTCGGTATTTCGACAAAACTTATTTGCTCAAGTCATCGGCTCAATCATATTTTCAAAAGAATGGCTGCGACTTATTAACGAACGTAGGCAATACTGGACATACCAAGGTGAGCTGCCAAGGCTTGTCTGTTACGTAATGATCAAATACGCAATAAACAAGCCCAAAGCTTCACACGTTCTCTCGCGCGTCTGAACTTTGCAGCAATCATCAATGAACAAAAGCCAATAGCTGATAAAAGCTTAAGTCAAAATTTTAAAAGCTTTAGGAAATATTTGAATATTTAAATTAGACGGAAAAGTTGACCTTACCTTATGGTCACTCTTGTCAAACAAAACGTTGAACCTCCACGACTTAACGATTCTGGGCTCAGCGCATTGCTCTGCTTTGGCAGCCACCGAAGATGAGCTCACTCAGTGGAATTGGATATGCCGGTGTCGTCCTTCACGCTGAAAGTGTCAAAATTTAAACGCGCAATTGACCCTTCGTCATTTCGACAATGTTGTGTCTGATATGCGAGATTAAAATAAAAGCCGTGAACCGCAACAGGTCGTCGCAAAAGATCCATACCTCGACTAGTCAAAAAGTCACATTCTAGGCGTCACATGTCCCAACAATGCTGAAAATAAGCGAGGGCAAACGATTGGCCAACTTGAATCAGCATTGGGTTGAATAATCGCGGGATGAACAGCTCACAAACTCATCCAATTCCATTTCGCCACCGGCAAACAAGCGTACGCTGCAAGCTTTGATTATTTGGTCGATTTGTTGGCCAATCAAACAATTTTTCACCACGTATACGCTGCTGTTACGTCATGTCGACGATTTCCTTCGCCAATTGTCAGACAACCCTTAACTAAGCAACCATAATAATAACGCATTCGATCCGACAGCCAAACGGACCAACCAAGCTGAGCCTTTAGGATGGATCCCCAAATTCCTTGCCGAACTTTGCCAACAAAGATATGTCGCCTTGGGAAATCTTTCTGTCTATGAATTCGCAAGGATAAAGTTTCGCACGGTGTACATAGGCAGTTTTTTAAGCAGCTAAGCATAAAACAGCTGCACAACTTCTCCTCACGTTACTCAGTCATCTTCCCAACAAAAATGTCTACGCAGACCAACCCCTCTTGCCAAGAAGAAAGGGAGAGACAGGCAAAGCGGATAAAGCCTAAGAAATTAACAATCTTCACCTAAAAAGGTAAACTTAGAAGTAAAAAAAACAATGCCTCAAAAGCTTGACTATTAACTGGCAAAACCGTTCAAGGGAGAAAAAATTACGAAAAGTCCATAGTACAAAGCTATTTGAGAATATGATTGATGGCTACCTATTTTGGTAGTCGTAAGTAAGAGGCATTCACGTCAATGCTTCCGTAGGGAAGGTGCAATGGCATAGTTTCAATTTTTGCTCGACGGCGGAGAATCGTTGAAATTTTACACCATCATTATTCAAACAGATTTGCATAACACAAATACCAAGTCTGACCGGACAAATCAATCAATACTATGACTCAGATAGAATTTGGTTTTCGTTGTTTATGGAACAAAAAGTAACGCTTTTGAACGAGCCTGTAGGCACGTTTTTCCAAACCTTTGAATCAGCTATGCCGGCGGGTCGCTTATTTTAGGAAATGAGCAAAGCGCGGCGCTATACCTATTGTGATGAAAAAATTTAAATGCAAATTGGAATTCCCATATTTCGCGTATACTTTCTGTAGCATTTGTCCGTTTATAAGCAGAAGCGGTAGTTCTGACTGTCATTGTTCGTCATGAAAAAGGGTTCTTTCTTTTTTGCCTGAAGAAAGCCTTTTCTTGGTCCACATTTTTGCTTGAGAAATTCCTGAGTCTTCGAAACACCCAAAAATGCCCTTCATTACCTGCCAACTCCATTTGACGAGCAAATTCTATGCTGAGCAGAGCTCCATGTCTGTTAAAATTTAAAATTTAAGTTTCACCCAAAGCATGACGAGAACTAATACACTACGGCTATTTGTTGAGACAAGAATCTATGCAACATTAAGTAGCTTTGCTTCTTCACGTTGACGACAAGTAGCGTCCACAATAAGGGAGTACAAAACGATTTAAATTTAAGAAGTTAAACAAAAAGTTCCATATGCAAATAGTTGGAGCTAAGCTGACTACAACGACTCAAGTTAATACATGGCTAAACAAAGGATTTTCTATCTTGGCTGCTCATACTAAGCTTAGAGAAGCAAGAGGCCTTGAACTTGCTAAGACAAGCTAACATGCCAGCCTGAGCGCCTGTTCTATAGCACCTCCTTTTTCAGCGATGAATCATCGTTTACAGATTTGCATATTTTCGTCATTAGCTCGTACTAATAACCTAAGTCATAACAAATTATTTAATCAAAACTCGAAAAGACACTGTGTTATTATTGGCGATGTTCATACTTAATCATAGCGAATTAGTCATTAGCAGGCCAAATATAGACGCTGAATGTTTTAGCTAGACAAAATAATCGACTATAGTCTACCGCGGGAAAAAAATTTCCATAGAGCTTCAAAGAAAGCACAAAATCAATTGACGTTTTCAAAGCTAGTGGAAAAGCAAAATTTTCGCTTAAACGTCGACAGGCAACTTTGCAAACCGTTTCCAACGGACGAGACAAGTTGAAAAAGCAAACTTAGTTGTCAAACCATTTGGAAAACGCTAGCGCCAAAGAAAGTGAACAATACTCGTAGTCCGTCAATTCTTTCGGGCGCGCAACGATTGCTTGTCATAAATCTTGGGAACGAGTCTTGAACATGCGCTTCACAAATTCCACCCAAAGCGAACATGCTATCAAAATCAACGCCGCTGCTGCCATTTGTAACCTCTTTCTTCGAAGTCACCCATTCTTGAGTCAACCGAACGAAATGCAGTTCCCGAACAAAAAATGTGGTTTAGCAGTTAATGAAAACAAACACTAATTGCGTTTAGCCGAAATAAAGTTGGCAAAGTAATATTCAACGAGTGAGTTGGATTGCCGCCATTGATTGCAGTGAATTCATTAGCACGAAAGGACGCTTACGAATCAATGTTACGTTACTCCTATGAATTATCATTTCATTTTCTTCAAAGCTCAACGCCTCTTCTGCCTACAATGAAGGTCGTTACATACTGCCCTATTCTGTTTCGGCGGGTAAAACGAAGACTTGTTTAACAACTAACCTACAGCCAACTTATCGCTTAAGCTAGTGCGACGGCGGCGGGAAGAATTTTCGAATTCTTCAATAACGAACGAAGACTTCGATCATCAACGTCGATGTAAAATCAAATATCGTGTAGCCCGGTTAATCTTCACGTCTTAATTGGGACATAAACCAACAAGTAAATATGGCCTAACGAACTGCAGCCATTTAGAGGCGAGTAAAGAAGCCTTTCGTTACTTTTCACCCACGCAAAAGCTATATACCATTCCCAATCAGATCGATTGATCGACGTTCGCTCTATTAATTCTGTACATTCTTTCATGGGGTTTGCTTGTCGCTTATTCTTATTCTTCTTATTATTATTGTTATTATTAAACAAGAGATGTACATGGATTTTTCCCGTTTTGTATTTGCCCATAAAACGAGTCAAAAAGGTGAAAAAATTTCTTTAATTAAGTTAGACTTTAATTAAGTTAATTAAGATTAAAGAAGTTTTTCACCTTTTTTGACTCGTTTTATGGGCAAATACAAAACGGGAAAAATCCATGTACATCTCTGGTTTATCAACTAAACTCGTTACAAACCATACGCTTTTTATATTATTATTCTTATTCTTGAAAACTGGATGCTTTGCAACGGGTTGGAGTTTCATAGTGTTTGATCTTCTACGGCTTTCCCCGTTCTAATCCACTTTTTACAAAGCTGATTAGAACGAAGAAAGCCGTAAAAGATCAAACACTACATTATTATTATTATTATTATTATTATTATTATTATTATTATTATTATTATTATTATTATTATTATTATTATTATTATTATTATTATTACAATAATAAATAGGCAGCCTTCCGCTTGCGTTCAAGTGCAAAGGAATGTGCCGTACAATCCATCGTACCTGTCAAACAAAATTATCATTCGCGTACTCTGGGCTGTTTCTGCCAAAAGGAACTTACTGGAAAGCTAAAAGGTTTTTTAAAATTAAGATATGCTGAAAAATCTTTCAATTAGCTTAAAATACTGACGATATATTCAATATCCAACTAAGGCCACCTGTTGTGCCAGTTTAAACAAAAAAATCTTAAATAAACTTTTAGTATAATGCCAAGTCTCTAAAGTCAGAATATTCTAGTCTTCTCTGGCTGCTGAAGCGTTAAATAAGTCATCAGCGTCAGAGACAGAAAAGAAAATTATAAAAGAAAACTTTGCAAAAAGGAGTTCAATACTAACCGGCTTTAAATCAGCTATAAAATGGCTGACAAAGCTGGGAATTTAAGATCAACGAATCATATACTAAATTCTTCTTCAAGAGAAATTTACGTTCCAAAAATTAAAGAAGGAAAAAAATAGACAACCTGGTGAATTTTTAGATAAGCGTTGCAAAGACGAAAGTTGCGGAAGCTACCCTCAGTAATAAGAAACGTTGCCTTCCCCCTAACGATAATGTTAATAAAAATAGGCTTTAACATTTTTTTCATAAAATTTCTTAAATCCCAGTTGCCCCAATGAATGGTAGTATGTTTGAATTAAACATTTCTACAATACCGAAAAAAAAATCAATTTTCTGAGCATAGCTCCGTTATAGATTTTTGAATAGGCGGCGTTTCGAAGTTATTAATAATGCGGAAGCAGAAATGCTCATTTAGAAGCATCTACCAGAAAATCAATGCAGCCTAAGTAAAGTTGTCTGTTTTGAAGTGGTCGCGACAAAACCTAAAAGTAGCATAATAAAATAAAAACTCCGAAACGAGTCTCAAGTTACATTATTGCAGCTGGTACACTGATACGTGAATGCGTTTAAATTAAAAAAATGTCAGAACTGATTAGTGTTCACTGAGAATAGAAGAAGCCTTAGCTGTTTTGCCTTTCTCAGCTATTCACTGACTGCTAGCGACATTCAGTAATTCTGTTCGTCTGAAAGACAAGAGCATTAACCGGACGACATGAGATACGCAGTCAACGGATGGCAACAAAACAGCCAATTATGCTTCCACAATAATAATAATAATAATAATAATAATAATAATAATAATAATAATAATAATAATAATAATAATAATAATAATAATAATAATAATAATAATAATAATAATAATAATACCCCCTTTGTATACTTTGCCTTTTTGAGTTTTCCACCCGTGCTAGTAAAAGGATTTATGATTCATATTCTTAACACAGACCTCTGCACATTATACGCGCATGCAAGGCGTGTAACTCCATCTACAGAACACAAAGAATGCAACCTCCTTTTCAAGTTGTGAAACAAAGCGCCCATATTTACAATAAACTATTAGTACAGTAACTACTTGACGCCGCAGTTTTGCGTTATCGTAAAATAAACATCAGAGCAGGAATCAGATCATAAAAAATTATGGAATTGTAAGATACCATTGAGAAATCCATATTTTTAGTGTAAACAATCGTATGCGTTTTTAAAACTGCTTAAGTTGCAAGCTACCGTACGTACAACGATGCAAGTTTTCAAAGTGTTCGACAGAACAAAAGATCTCCCTACTGTAGGCGCGCATCAAATAACAGCATCCGTTAAGGACGCATTTATAACGGGGATCATTTGTTCGTCCATTAGCGGCAGAGACTTCACTATGATGTGAAATTAAACAACGGATGAAAAAACAGAAAAACCTATTTCATCTTATCGCTTGAAAAAAATGTATACTTATCTAACTTTTTATTTAGCATTCTTTACGGTGCAACACTGGGACAGCCAAACGCAATTAGTTCTAGAGCTATCACGCGCACTATGACAGAGTACAAAAGCAGAATGACACAACTTGCAAATCACTATTGGAATATGCACTCCATTTTGTCAGCTCAATGCCACTTTTCATAGCCAAATTATACCTGAATGAATTGATAGTCTGCCAAGAATTGCGCCAATAATTAATATTCACGTAGAGTACATTTTTTATTGTCACGGAAATGTCCCGTTATATTAAGGAACAAATCGTGGTTACCGAAGCTTTCGGGGGAGCCCTTCGCCCGTAAGCTCCGGTATCCACAATTTGGTCTTATTCAATACAGATCAACTTTGACTTAAAGGAATAGGCAAATACTAATGGAAAAAACAAAACCTAACTATCAAACTACTGCACGCCAGTAAATATTCTACGATAAAGTAAATAGCAGCTTAGATAGACTAACATCTCCGCAAAAAAGGGCCTACGATAAATCACACCATGAATTTTCGACATTAATCAACCGATAAACAATTTCTTTTTTTGCTGAAGATTACGGTCAGTCAATAATGAAATGCAGGTACTCTGAAGATGACAGGTAGCTTTTGCGCTTTGAAGAATATCACGATTGAAAGAAAATTAAAATGAAACCAACCAAAAAGCTCTATCCGCTGATCGAAATTTACAAGCAAAAAGTAACTCTGCATAAGAATAGATATTGAAAAGGAATTAACTTGATAAACACGTCCAACACCAACTTTTTGGAAAGGCAGTTATTAAGAGAATCAAATTAAAAATTATCACATGATTATTAGTGCTCGCACTGTATATTTAATACCAAGTATTTAAAGACTTTTAAGTTGAAGTAAACTAAGAATATATTTTCAGAAAATGTCTACGATAACACTCACTCTTTGTTTGCTGCTTTAGCCAATTGGTCAAGCGAACATTCAAGCAGTTGAAAAGCATTTTCAGCATACAGTCTTTGCATTAGATGATATATTTTCAATTAACGTCATTCAGTGTTATCGAACACGCGATTTATACTTTCCATCGAATGTACGGCCTCGAAAAATAAATCAACTTGCTGCTTGTACTTATCATCCAATTTGATGGTATTTACACACAAGTATTCGTTTTCGCTGGACTTTATAACATATCCCCGATTGGCCAACTCTTTACATACACGCTGAATTTCCATAGGGTCGCACAGGAACTAAAATTATTACATGCATCAGTAAATACTACGAATCTGAAGCGCGGTATTACTTTGACGATTTGCTGGTCGTCCTCCTCCACCGATTCTTCAACTTCTTCAGCACCAACGTCGATTGCCACATTGACAGCTTCTTCAAGGCTAAGCGAATATAGCGGATTAGGATTCGCTGTTTTCTTGGAACCGCGCTCCGTGTTCACCGGGCTTTGGACAACGGAAACGATGCCTTTTTCTTGAAAGAACATTCTAATGCCTTGATCGGCAAAAGTGAACCTGCAACCACGAGATGCCATTCGTAAATTGCTTCGAAAAAGCATCATACCCGCCAATCTTGTTAAAGTGCTTTTTTAGCTGATTTTTTGTTTGCACTTCACTTTCCGTCATGGCTTCCACTATGAATAGAGAGCCGCCTGGTCCCTTGACGTCAAAGTATACGGTACGCATTGGTTTGTTCTGGAAAAATATCCTCGCAAGATCAAGGCAAAAAAGAATCACTTATTTACAACTGCCCGGTCGATGGCTTTCTGAATCGTTAACTTGGGCATATTATTATCGCTGCATTCTTGCAGCAGTCGTTCCAAGTCTCTGTTCAACCGGGGATCGGTCTGCATTGAATTGGCTAACAAAAGTTCGAATGGAACAAGCGAAGCAAAAGAAAAATTTCTCTACCTCGAATTGCCACTCCGATCTTATACGCCAATTTGGTAAATATTCGCTGTCTCTGTAGGTCATTCGCTTCTTTCGTGTGCCTAATATTTTGCCATTTACTGTGTCCTTTCTGGCGAGTCACTATGACCTGCGTAATCCGAGGCAATGCTAGCACGCTGGCATTTTTACAACAGTGCAAGCGAAATAAAACGCGACAAAAATCGCTGCAAAACTTCATCGGAGCTTATCAAGCAACGTTCGGACGAATTTTGCTTTCCTACTGTAGGTCATAGTACCTGCGTGTTACTTTTTATCTTCCTGCTAAATTCGGAACCTCGTTTGGTACGCGTTTGAAAATCAGCCTTTGCGACCATGAACGATCCGGTTGCCGAATTGTTGAATTCGCTAAAAATTATCGAGGATGCTGCCAAATTGGAAGACGCTTGCAGCGACATACAGCGAACGTTCGGCGATTCGATTGTGCCTTTGACTCTTGGCGATTTTCACGCCTTTGACCTTATCGTCGATTTATTTTTAACACTTCAAAGCCATAGATTGCGCAGCATTATTTTGACTTTATTTGTCAACGGCGTATCGACCAAAGACGCAATCGCTGAGCGCCTGGCCAACAACGAGCGTTTTGTCGTTGAACTGTTTCAAAAAGTCCGTAGCTGCGAAGATCCGATACGACCTTTGTACGGCAGCTTGGCGGCAAATCTCTCTCGCAAGCAGGAATGGTGCGAAAAGATGTCTCGTCATATTTTGGACATTCCCGACCTTATTTGTGTTCTGGCCAAACCTCTCTTGGACAGTAGGTCGAACTTTGTGGATACTTTTGCTTGCATCCTTGTCAACTTGACACAGTTGCACGTGGTTCGGCGGGCGTTGCTTCCAAACAATGGCGAAAATGGCTATTCAATTTTGAATTTTATCCCGTGCATTAAGTACGGTTTAATGTGGCAAAAAACAAGCGTCCTCAGAATAATGCACAATTGCTGCATGGATCCTCGTATGTGCTCGAAATGTATTCGATGGTTGAAACAAACGTTTGTCCTATTGTAGTTCTGCACCAAAGAATTGTACCCATTAAGGATGCATTTGTAACCGAGCTCGTTCATCCATTCATTGGCGACGGCGACTTCACGTCATCTGAACGTGACCAAATATGTCCCGAATGGCAGATTTACTTAACGGTGGTCAAAGAGCGAGAAAGTGATTGCGAATTTCGCCTAGTCGCTTTGGAAGGTTTATATCAAGTAGGAAAGCACGGATGCCTTATTTGCTGGGGCGACTTTTCAAACAGCTTTTTGGCTTTCAGCTGTGCAACAGCTCCGCTGGAAGAACAATGCTCCGTTCAATGGGTGTTTATTATATTTTGCGAGAATATCACAAATGGGAGACGAATAAGGATGCTCGCGATTTGTGCGAGCGTACAGTTGGTCTTCTGATTCAAACGGAAGAAGAGATCAGCTGTGACATCTTGACCAGTTGCGTAAGTGAACAAGATTCTTGAAAAGTTGAAGCAGCAACCGTTATCGCTAAGTAAGATTTTTTTGTATAAAAAAATTATGAAGCTTTACTCCACAGCTTTAATTCCATTGTTGGCCGAAAAGGGTTTACAAAAACGCGTGAACACTGTTAACTAGTAATAAAGTTCACTGCTCAATTTTTTTTCATTCTTTACATAAATACAAAAGTAGGAATTGATGTTATTCCGTTTCCGGCATGTAAAAAAATTTTCCTTTTCGAGTATTCTTAGTTTTTACATATCAAGCAACGGGAAAGTTGTTCAGTTTTTCATTAAACATTTGAAATTCTGGTAAATTAGTTACAGTACTCCTTAGCGTTATCTAAGCAAAACTGTGTTTGGATAAGTACATTTATTCGTTGGCAAAATTATAAAAGCGAAAAGCAAAATTTTTTTTCCAAGCGTAGTACTATTTTAACATAACGAAATCTTTGCTATGGTTAATTTCTAAAAAGTTCTAAATTTTATCGACAATCGACGACTGTTCCTGCGGCAAAATTTTTGGGTTCTGCGGAAATGCGCCCAGTAGATACAGTACGGTTGCTGGAATGCAGGTAAAGCAACGGGAAAATTTAAATTCCTTTTGCTTACAGTCTTCTGCCGGTCACTACGAGTGCGCTCCGCGTAAAACTAAACCCAAACTGTTCTGTTCAACATGATTAGCTACAAAATTGTTTTCTTTTTTCCTAATGTGCTACATTCGGAAAGTGAAACTGACTTTTTGAGTATTGCCTCTTATTGGCTAAACATAAGTTTATTTTCAGCTTAAGCTTAGTAGGCGTCCGCTTATCGTAATCAGCAGGACTTTGTATTTTCCCCTTTTTCACCTGCATTCACTTAGGGTACTGTACATGCCGGCGTGGACTTAAATGAGACTCAAGTGCCTTGTTTCCGCTGTTTTAAAATTTTTCATGTTTTCCTTCAGCAAGAAACGTCAAAATGTAAAAAAATAAAAATAACAGAGATCGCAAATGATCGCTTAGGTACTTTAGGCTCAGTGTTCTTCGGCTTGTTTTGCAACGCGGTCTTCATTTTGATTTTTATAGTTCCGCATCTCACAAAGAAAGATATTTCGTGCAGCTGATTGCACCTTTACTAACTTAAGCTCGTTGTCCACATTTACTTGCGGCATATTTTTGCTAAATCGAAGATATCCACTTAATTTTTCTTAAGGTGCCACATGATTCGTCATACATCGTTTTAGGCCGCGGACAACGTAAGGCAGCGCCATACAATTGCAGATGCCTTAATCGCTTAAGCCACGAGCCTCATACCCTAGTACAGAACTTTTCTATATACTTCTTGCATTCATATCCCTTGTAAAACCGGGCAAAGGTCTTTTAAGTCCATAGACTAATGTATTATCTGTTCTTCTGCTATATAAGAGCGACCCAACTTTATCTAAGCCGAATCCCATCAAAAGGAGGACAGAAGTTAACTAAATACGGAGAAACGCAGTCAACAAGTTGGGCTGCCTTTCTTTGTGCCACATGTAATAGACGCGCTAAGGTTAAAAGCTTGCGCGAAGCAATTTGAGCAATTCCAGTGATTTAGTGAAGACGCTGTTTATTTCAAAATGCCAGCAAGGGTCAGTGATTGACTACTGTCATAAAAACTGGAGGAAGGAAGTATAAAGTACCACCTAAACTTCTGAAGATATATCGGTATTATGCCAAGGTAGGGTAAAACATTCCGCAGATCGATGATAAAACGGTAAAATGAGTCTCTGAATAAAGTGAAACGTAAAGGAGGTAGAAATGTCGATGTCCCGTAGAGATACTACGTAACCATAGACCGCCTATTTTCCTACTAGGCTCATCAGGTTATCAGTAGTCATTGATTTCGGACGTTCCAATGGAAGTCCAAGCGCTCGGCTCCATATCAATTGCGCCATTACTCCAAGCGCTCTTGAAACGCCAAAAAGGACGGTGTAGAAGTTCATCTCTTTCATGCCAAAATGCTGCAACAGGGAGCAAGTAAATATTACAACTTATCTTCGCGCGGAAGAGGGCTCACTTGCAACAAGACGCCGCTGTGAGCGTCTACGTTAGGATACGGGTTCTTTACTTTGCCCAGCGCTTGTAGTATTCCCGGAACAACCTCGTAGAGGTCCCAGACCAGTTGGATCAAAGCATCATTCTTGATGAACCTCTCTGCGAACTGCTTTTGACATAGGAAGCGAGGATCCGTCTGGCGCAGCACCGCGTGACCGTATCCGGGAATCACCTGCAAACAGGTAAGCAACTTACCGTAAGCAACATGACGCTCCCTTAAAGATTACCAAGCCAGTATTCAGATGTTCCTGCAGCCACTGCTTCAAGGATTCTTTAGTATAATTTTTCCCCATCTCTTCCGTTATTCGGTGCAGAAACAGTAGCACTTCCTAAAGATCAGCCTTTCGTTAGTATGTAATAACTGCGTTTGCTTCTTGGCAGAGATTGAGAATACTTCTTATTCATTCGAATTATGCGGCACAAGTACACTGAAGGTAGTCATGCAGTAGGATATTTCGCAATAGGCTCGAAGGTGAACCGCGGCAACGTTATCTTGCATCTTATAAGCTAAAGAGGAGTAAAGCAAACAGACGAAATAGTACCTGGGCGTATTTCCGCGAAACCTGCGCGAACAATACATGCAGTTCATGTGAGAGAGCAGCACAACAAATTTGGCATGCCATCAAGCTTGAACATCTGAAATACCGTTACCGATAATCTAATCATTTCCGCGGATGCATGATCATCTTGCTAACCATTTATAGCCGCCCCACGTTGCCTTCGTGAGGTCATTATCACGCACAAGTCTCATCGTTAGATTTTGTTTACATATTTCAGTTTTGTCGTTCTTACATAAGTTCATCATGCTAACCGGAAAGCATTCCATAAAATGAAATGATTTAAATTTTAAATACCTTTAAAGGAAACTAACCTGATTTGCTAGCCCATGCAGCGGTCCTGCCAATCCGGCCATCGAAGCGGAGAACGCAAGATAAGGATCTGAAAGAGCGCTTCCGACGAGATGACAAGTGTGCGCGCTGACGTTGCCTCCTTCATGATCGCTTAAATGTAAATAATAATGAATGAACTTTCTTATTTTTTAAAGTTCAGCCGTTCCGACTGACCAATGAATAATCAGATAAAGACGCAGCAATTCAATGAACAATTTGTCTTCGTAGCCGAGCATAGCGGCAAAATTGGCAGCCCAATCTTTTTCTAAATCTATGGGGCACACAGTGGAAGCCTCCTTGAAACAATTTCGATATATCATTGCAGCCAAAGGGGTCAGCTTGGCTATTAGATTCAACGCGTCTTCGTATACGTACTGAAAATGAAATCGTTGCTTGCTGAATAAGGTAGGCAAAAAAGGCAACTGGCCTCCCAATAGGTACTCTTTGGTATGCCGCCGGTATAAGCGGCGCTGAACTTGCTTTCCGAACTTAAAGCAGCAATTGCCGATATGAATTGTGCCATTGGGTGCAGCCGCTTAGGGAAGCTCAACACCAACTGTACAACATGCTCTGGTAGGACAGCTCTTCGGTTGAACTGTGTGCGCAGGGCTTGCACCTATAAATCCCTTCAGTATTTTCTATTTTACAGGCGTTATTATTAGCATATTAACATTGCGTGCTATATAACATCATAGTAATTCGTCAAGTAAGAAAACTGACCTGTTTCGCTGTTGGCACATCGCCTGTGCATAACAGCCAGAAGATACCTTCAGCCGGCGGTTCGTTGCTACCCAAAGTAGGCAATTGCTTTAGAACTTCCGGAATCGATCTGTCGCGAAATTTAATGCCTAACTCTGGATCCAGCAATGAAGTCTCCCAAAGCAACGCTTTCATGGAACGCATGCCGCCGTAAACCTGAAAGAAAACGTAAGAAAAAGGCTTCTACAAAGTACTGCGAGGCTGAATATGTAAATTCATTATTTCTTATACTCTTTAGGCGCATTGAACGAAGGCAATGCTATAACGTGATTTAAACAATTTTTAATAACTAGGAAGTGGGTCGTTTTGGATGAGATCACTTAAAAGGTCATGCCGAAACTGAGATAACGTTACACACTTTGGAGCATCCCTAATAAGGAGGTTTCTGTCTGGCATTACCCAAAGCAGGCGCGTAGCTACAACATCGGAACTCAAGCTGAAACCAGTACTGTAAAGTTTTGTTGTTTAGCTGAAAAGCATTGTTTGCTTTAATTTATTCAGGTTATTTTTTACGTTGACCAAAATAGTTTACGATCTCGCTTCCTGACGGGGATACAGTCGGGGAATTTGGAAGCTAACGTAAAGTGACCTACCATATCGATCGTAATTTCTCCAATGACGGACTTATTGTGCTCCTTGCGGAATGAGGCCACTTTCTTTGAATGTTCCACAATCTTGCTGGCCATAACTTCTTTCAAATCCTGAGACAATGACCGCGGAGGTGGGATAAAGTAAGGAATAACAATTTCTACTGTACCGTGCTTTCCGTGCTGACGGAGAAAGGCAAGCTCGACGAAATGACGGAAACTACATTCTGCAAGAAGCAATGAATTAGAAAAGGGGAATCAAATACTGATAAAATCGTATTTTCTTATGCACGCGAGTTCCAACGTATTTAATAAGCGAAATATTCGACCCATTAGCAATGTTAGTACTTTGCAAGCTTATGTTAGCTCTTCCTAGTTAGTAGGACCATAATATTACAATATTAGTTGCTTTGACTACTCTTTCTCCTTATATGGCAAAGATATGCATAGTCTGGCAGTGAGGCGGTGCAATTTTTAAACGTCAATGAGGGCTTCCCGCTAGCATTATCAAACCAGTGGGTTGCAGCAAATATATATATTTGCTTAGCGCTTAGTTCAACGAGGTGAAATGGAATCAAATGCCTTAGCTTTATCAATAAGAAAAAGGTGATATTTCATCTTTTAAACGCTTGGATTTTGTTTGGTTTTTTTAAGTAGAAAAACTGATCGATCTCTTGCAGGAATGATTTGTACGCATGAAAAGCTCTGCTTTTCCCGGCGCATCCCGAGAAAACTGAAAATTTTTAGCTCAGCAATTCATTGTAAATTGAAGAGGCAACAGTCTACTAACAGACTTGATATATATGTTTGCTGAAATCGCCCAAGTCGGTAAGGATGATAAATATTTACATAATCGCGGATAGACCTCAAGAAGAAAGAATGCGCAGGGCATATATATATATATATATATATATATAGGGCATACTTAAAGCAACTTCCATTTGAACTTCGAATATTTCAACAAGCTGGTTAAATATTTACAAAAAATAATTTTTGCTTTCTCTAGGTTATTTACTTTAAGTAAGTATACATATATATATGTATATATGTAAGTATATATATGTGTGTGTAAGCGTCAACCGACGAACAGAAAAATAAATAACCTAGAGAAAGCAAAAATTATTTTTTGTAAATATTTAACCAGTTTGTTGAAATAGTGCAATTTCAAATGGAAGTTGCTTTAAGTAGCCTAATGGCATGAAAATAATTTTTTACTTGGCAAAAGTTGCAAGCGAATGTTGTCGTAACCTAATGGAAAATCCATTAGTGAATTTAAATCAATAAGAAAATGCATTCTAGCTTCAATGAATAGCTTTCCCGCTTCCGCAGGGCATGCAAAGCAAAGGTCTTATTAAAACAGGGACTGCCGACATCTAATTTAGGTTTCACGGTTGCGAAACGTTTTTTTCCTGAATCTGCGTTTCTCTTTCTGCTATACTTTCCTAAACGACTACAGAATAAGAATTAGCTTAAACCTGACTCAGCAAACATAGACACATTACAGAAATTTGCATATTATATAAAATACTAATCAGCATAAAGCATTCTGTCTTCGCTGAAGAAAGTCAAATGCTGAAAATGGATAAAAATATCAAAAATGTAAATTTATAATTTGCGGTATTCAAAAATTAGGCCTTTTATTATTCGTTGCAGCAAGCAGAATAGCAGATGAAAGCTAAGGACTTGCAAACGGGCAAAGAAAATGACCCCCTTTTCTAATCGCTATACTTGTTTATCATTACGGCTTTCGAAAATTACATGCTTAACATATCGTCTACCGCAATGGTAAGCTTACTTCTTACGTAATTATGGCGAAGATAGGTGACGCACTGACGCGGATAACAGAATGAGTGATTTGCAAAGTTCAGTTTTTGACTAATTCATTATTAGTAGCTGCTAAAACGAAAAAGATTACCGCGACAACAGTAGCAGTGGAGGTAAGAAATTCAAACAGTAGTACAAAACAAGTATTGAGGCGCGGTTAAGCTGGTCAGAAAAGTTTTTAGGGCGAATATCCTTAAACAGCACATGACAGGGATTGTTGACGAATATTTCTCGCGTTAAATAAACAACAAAAAAAGAAATTGGTCAACATGGAGAATAGCGAGTTCACATAGGGTGGAAAGGTTAAAATAAATTAATCGTAACGTTGGCTACATACCTTGGAACTTTGAAAAATTTTTCGGCTGAAAAATGGACGGAGAGCCATGGCCATCCGCCTTTGCTTCGAGTGTAGACGAATCGATCAAGTTTATGTGACTAATGAGACGTGTAGCAAACAGCTGACGTCTGAAAAAAACAAATAAGTTTTACCTACGGACAGTAAACACGTTTAGAAAAAGTCCGTGCGAACACGGACGAAAAAACGTTATCATGACGTGGACACATTCCATTCTGTCGTGCACCACCTGACTAACTGTGAACAATATTAGCAGCAAAGAAAAACATGACAGCGCTGCAGACGTTAGTAATCAGCCGGTAGACGTAAACTGTTAACCTAATTATCTTTCCAAGCCTTCACCAAGGCAAATGTACATACAACATCGAAGTGAGTGACAACCTCGCAACTCAGTACGAGTTACAGTAACTTATTAATAGGCAGGATGATGTACGGCATTCTTTTCGTGCGACGGAAACTGCTTCTCGTACAAGCCTGTTTGCTTTGTCGAGCCAATGGACGAATTGATTTCCTGCCTACCTCATCAGTCAGCTATTCATTGTTGCGCTAGGATGACGTGCGCTATCAATAGTTATGTCAAAACAAAACATATTTCGCGCGTTTGTTCTCAATCGATTTTCAGTATTTATCCAAACTATACATACAAATAAACAGTTCTGCAAATATAATTAGCTGGAAAGGACATCATGACATTTTTCCTTTGTTCCGATACACCTTGCGCGGGCTGTCGTTTGGCTAAGCATTGTATGAGAGCTACAAGCAACCCAAAGCTACAATTCGCCCCTCTAAATAAGCGATGCGTTTGTCAGATTGATTTTTTGTATACTTCCTCTTTTAGCGACGTTAAGAATGTGCATTGTCACTGACGTCGTTTCGAAGTGTCGACTCAACGTAAAACTCCTTTTAAAGCAACGCGTTTTTAATAAAATAGAAAAAAAACAGCTTTGCTTGATGTGTAGGCAAGTCTCAAGTTTAAGAAATACTAAGGATCGTAGCTCAGTTTAAAAGAACAGATTTGTATATTTTTTAAAACTGTAAACATTCCGAAGATATCAGATCGTTCTTGGAATACTTTCATTGCGAAACTGGCTCGCATTTCAGTAGAATTAGGATAGGCTCTTCGCTGATATTTCAAACATGCATCTGTACTGGATGACGCTCTGTGATGTCAACAATGACGTCACGGCAATGACGAAACATTCTGACGTGGCTTAGTGGCTCGAAAAGAATTTTGCTATTGTACTTGTTTTCGTTTCCTGTGCTGTTCAAATCCATTTTATTTGTTGACCTAAACGTCAGTCAGCTATTTCGTAACAAATGAGTTTTTCATTACGAGTCCTTTAAAGGAGATTATAATGAGCAAAGCTTTCAGGGCAGCCTCGTCCATTCATCTATGTTAAGCGTAGTTGAATTTCTCAATGCTATAATAGCAAGAAAGTGGATCGCAAAGCTTTGTTTTGTAGCCTAGCTCAAGCTGGTGCCTTCAACTTTTTTAACTGCCAAATGGACACGCTTACTTATTGCGTAAATGCTTTCGAGCAAGCAAAGTATTTTTAGAATGAGAAACACTCGTAAGGTTTTAACTATTTGCTTTATCCGCGGCTGTTAGGTTCTCCAGACGATTGCGCAACTTGAAGCATGCAGCTATGATTGTTGAAGTAGATTAGAAGTGTACGCAAAGTAGAGCTAACAGACTTGCGCGATAGATAGAAAATAATTTCATAAAAAGAGCTTCGAGTTCATAGCATACGCTTCGCTGTATTTTGCATACTTTCAGCGAAAAAATCACCTCTACGAAATACGAAGGCTAGAAAATAATGCCAACAAGTTCGGCCGCTCAGTAGGACAATTAATACTGCTTATTAAGTCGACTTTATTATTTACACTTTTTTTAAATTTAAATATGCTAATCAGCGGAACTTCATAGCACATCTTCTCCCGAAGTCGGCGCTATGTCCGCTTTTCAAAAGCAGATAAGTGAGAGGCGCATTATTTGGATTTGCGCAGCGCATTCTTTCAGCTTTTCGCTGCCGGCACTTTGCAACGCAGTTTGGCAAAGTCACCGTGCTTATACAATGTTGCAAGCGCACAAGCGACAAGTGTACAACCTTACGAACAGTTACGAAAGAGAGGTAAAGTAAATAAGCTGAAAGGTAGCTGCTACAGTACTCCAATTTGGTCTTGGTAGGAAGCTCTGCCGAGCATTTTGAGCAACCAGTGACTTTCGGGAAATCGACCCAAAACTGTGCCGCTGACTTCCGACTGGCAATCCACCGTAGCTGAAATAAGTGCGTGTACGTTTAGCTGTTTTAGTGATCAGAAGCGCGCGCTCAAAAAAGGATGTTCAAGTTCTCCAACTCATGTTAGCTTTTCACGTTTTTCTGTTACGACGAGCCGAAGTATGGGAATTGCTGCGTTACTTAAATGACCGCGGGAATGCCGTTAAAAAATATTCATCTTCGCATTATATAAAATATTTAATTCTTAGTTTCCATGAGAGAAAATGTTCTTGTAAGCAACTGTTCTTATTGTTAGACTATTTTAACAGTAACAGTTTGAAAATAAGACAGCAAAAAGGGACCTATAGTTTCTACTTGACAGATGGCGCTGTTTAACAGATGATGCGCTTGACAGATGCACCTTTTTGTTTTCCTATAAAACAGGTTTGTCCGTAGAGAATAAGAAGTGCGAGACTGTTAGTGTAACAAAAATAGATTAGCTCTTTGTAATCTTTCATATACGGGACGTGATTATGTCAGCAGAAATATTGATTCTCCAAAAAATAGTAGCAGTTTAAAGGATGCTGTTATGAAATTATTACGGGGCTACACGCTGTGTCCTCTGTGCAGAAAATGCTTAGTACAGACTGAAAAGCCTGAATCTCCCAGCCTCTACTTGAAAATCACTGTTCTAAGTTCTGAGTAGTGTCCGCGTGCAGCGCGCGTTTCAAGCTTTTTCAGAATTAACATAGTTACTTACGAGACGGTTCATGTTCTTCGGAACGACTTCTAAAGATTTGTGGCTAAAAAACAAAAGTTTTGTGAGAGTGATGTCGCTATTAGCTATTAGAATACTTTCGTCTACTCGAAAAGCAGAAGTATTCTTTCTGCGAGAGAAACAAGATGAAACGCACGACTGAGTGGCTACAAAGCTCGTTTCTTTAAAGTATACAAAAAGAACAATCAACAGAGAGAGTATTACTCAAAGGAAAACATTGTAAAGGACCAAAAGAATGAATCACAAAGAATACAATAAAGCCAAAAGGTTACGAAAGTTAAAATTGCCCACTAGTAGTTCTACCAATGTTGTACGTATATACATAATTAAAACAAGGTATTTCAGCTTCTCAGCAACCTATACAGCTGAGAAATGTATTTTCCAAGTTGCCTTTTAAGCCTCTATATCATTATGTAAATAAGATACTCCAGCTATGATCAATAATACTTTTCCTGTAACCACAATAAAGCGAATAGCGTTCCTTGCTTAAGATAGTACTTGAAAACTTGGCTGACGAATGTATAGCCTGAAACGAGTAGAATCTTTTCCATCCGGGGACGCTTAGCCAAATGACTAAACAACCAGACATTTATTTGCTACTTTTAACGAATAACGGCTAACGCAAACGATTATCCGCTTCAGCGGATAATCGTTGAGCGCTTTTTAAAGAATGCATTCCTGTGCAATTATTTTGAGTACAGTTTAGACATTAATCAACATACAGTATCCACGTTAAGCCAATCATTATGGATAGTCAGGAACTAATGCCGCTTTTTGCTTTTACTCGCAGCTGCAAAAGGTGCCCATAAGTTTTGCACTCAAATTACTACGCAATGATCTTATTACGCAAAAGGAGTCGCTAACGACATTAAAGATTGAGCGGTAAACGTTTCAGATCTTTTAGCTACCGCCGCTTCAAACAGGCCGACACAAACAAATTAAGCTTTAACTGCTGGCAGCTATCATCAGCAAATGACCTTTGCCTAAAAAAAGCATTCAAGTGATTACGTTAGAGCAGCAAAACAAGTAATTTCAAGGTATTGGCCCGACTTAAGTAAATAGGTGACCTAATGACATTTTCAATTAGCTCAATTACGAAGGGCGTTTTACAGTCTCCATAAAGGCTGCTTTTTTGAAGGAAAACTGTTTCACCCCACTTAAAGTTGTTTATTTTGAAGTTCGTTCCAGTTCATTATCGCTCTTATTTACAGCAAAGTCGACAACGAAACGAACGTTGTAGAAATGAAGACGATAATGATTAGCGATAAATCAAATCGTTTCTAAAGAAACTGTCTGCAGGATAATTGAAGTATGCAAATATGCTATCATTTAAATGTTGCAAGCACTTCTTTACCCGCGTTCTTGCATTGAGTGTACTCTGTTATACGTATTAACGTTAAATTCGCCTTTTTGACTTCCCTTAACGCGTTTTAAGGAAACTATTTTGCTTAACGCAGTCCACCACTTGCTTGAAAGATGAACTATTAATACATTTCCTCAAACAGGTATTTAGAACTGTAATCTTGCGTTACGCCCATCAAAATTCATACCTTATTTTTCCTGCGCATCCAGCAGCTCTTGGCCAAAGATTTTTCTATGCATAACTTTGTACATTAAGCTGACCCTGCTGATATAAACAGTAGAAACTGTATAAATCCATCGGATATGAAAAAATAGCCATAAGAATACTGTGTTGATTAAACGTACAATCCAGCTGGCTATTTTCTTGTAACTACTTAACTTTTCTAGGCAAGAAAGTCGCCTACTCACTTCGTTAGCGTTAGCTTTTCAAAATAAAATATGAACCAATAGTAAACCAACGCACAAACACGTAGTACGTCATTATCCCGAATATCCCGAATGGAAGCGTTCATTCTTTTTCCAAAATACAACTGCTCACTGTCTCTGGTTCTCTTTGCGAGCGCGAAAAGCTATTCTTAAGCATAGACTCTCAGCCTAAAATAACGCGGCGATCATTAGGTCGCTGAGAAGGCTGTAACAACAGCTGATTGGTTTTGCCCTTCCAGAAATGGAAAGTTCGGCACAAACCGGATCGATCTTTGAAGGTAACCTTCGCAACGTTTCAGTCGCAATGAAGGTAAGGTTGCTTTGCATTGCTGGACAAAAGATAAATTAACGCGCGTGAAGTGAACCTCATACCGGTAACCATTAACTAATGACGCACCCATTGAATGAGCGAATTTATCACTGTCATGATGTCCTCCTGTGAGACTGCCATTGAGCCTACGGTGACATCGACAAAGGGCATTGACGTTTATGACCCAAACAAAGACAGCTGCACAGATTTCAATAGAAATATTTTTCGGTTGTTAGCATCACAGTGACCGAGCAGATGATTATGACGCGTTTCGCAAGAATACCTTCAAAGCAAATTTTGCGTTGCGCCCAGGCGTGTCGAACGCGCCCGCGCTGATGAAAGAAAGAATTCCGACGGCAGAAGATTAGAAAACAGCAGCAGCAGCCTTTTAAATGGACGCCTGTTTACCTGGCTGGAATCTCCGGTTTGAGTCCTCTCGATGACAATGCGAATTTCAGATTTGCCATCAAGCAATGCACGCACCTCGTCGGCGCAACGGACCAAGCTTCCGTCAACGCTGACGATCCGATCGCCAGTTGCCATACCGCTTCTATCCGCCGGACTATCCGTCGTTACGTCGTAGACGAACGTGGATACAATGGCCGGATTGAACCATTCCATTAACCGGAAGCCAAAGTCCGACTCGGTCTTAACATTGCGCTTTAAGGTCAATTCGTGCATTTTGTTCATCCCTCCGTCAGGCTAACAGTTTTATACGCAGGATCGCTTGGCGTTTAAAAAGCCAGTTCGATGATCTTGCGTTTTATGTTCGCCTAAGTAGGTCGTCATGTGCTCAACCAGTCCGACGGCGAAAAAAAGTCGTTCCACTTGCAGCGGCGAACACCCATTGCTAATACTGGCAGTTGATTTTCGCCGCGCGCTTTACCTTTCCCGCCTGACAATCAGTAAACCTGTTGAATATGACATTAGCAACCCCAAAAGCTGTCTGTCCTTTTAAGTCTTTCCGCAAGTAAGCTTATACCCAAAAATATCCGCTTTACGCGTAGCGACGCTACCATCTTATTACACAAAAGGCAGGGAAACAATTTCAATTATTAAATTAACTCAACAATGAGACTGACCAGTCTAACACGATGCACTTTTGCAATGAAATAGTTTTGATCGTACTTTGCTCGAAAATTTTGCCATCATGGCACAGCAGTATCGTTTGTTCAATAACAGGCTTTTCCAGGCAACAAGTTAAGAGAAGTTGGAAAATGCTAACCTGTTTTGAAGAGAGTTAATTATCCACTTGATATCTGATAGCGTTCTCAAATTTGCATAAGAACGTTTTTACAAAGACGCCGAATATTGCGTGTCATCGTATGTGAGATAAGCAATATTCGAAGTTCATTTGTCGCCATAAAGCCTTCATTCGCGAAGCTTTACGAGATTGTGTCAAAGATAATGTCGTGCTTTGTCAACAAGTTCAAACTATCAAAATGAAGCCCACTGACCTTTTCCGCCTAACGGCTGCCTAATGTTGTCAATCCATCTTGTTTTGTAGTCTGACCTTATTATGCAACCGCAAAAATTTTTATCGTACAACTGTATGCACTCAGCCTACACATTTCGTATGCAGGGAAAAATATCCCATCAACTATGATGAAGCGTATTGCGGAACCCGCTATTGCTGGGGCGCTTGGGCATCGCTACGTGCTTGCAAAGCTGTGATGAAACGCGACTATATAATAATTCGACTTATTAGGCAATTGGAAAAAAAGGATGTTTAAATTCAAAATTTTAGTGAAAAGTAAAAAACTACAGAATGCCAGATCATTATGTATTAATAAATTCGAATTTGCATTACTTATGTTCAACGCAAGCTACAGTGCGTCGAACGCCTACTTCCCGACTCCATGCGTAGGCAGATCGTATCCGTTAAAAATACTTGGCAGGTTATTAATACAAGCAGATTTTAAAAACTTGCACCTATTAGTCAGCCTAGTTCAATAGCAGCCATATTAAGCATTTTTGTTCCCTACGCATTAAAGAGCGGACAAGGTCGGTTCCGAAAGCTACGCGGTCTTTTTGTAGGATTAAAAATTTAGTTGCATTAATCATAGCGACGCAATGGAGCAGTGCCATGAAAAGAAATAGCACGAAATTGAACTCCCCATCCCTGAAGATACTTTAGGTACAAAGACATGCTGAATGCATTTGCTGGTTGAAACGCTACTATTCCCTGGGCATTCGCCGTCTATTGCTTTCTAATTTTTCATCAAGCTTTATTATTAATATAATACAATAAACGCAGAAAAGAAAATTCTTGAGACTGCTAGAAAATCGATACGGCTAAGCGCGTGCACATTTTTAAAATGCGCACTATGCAAATGAAGGTCTAGGACGACGTCGTTGTTTTTGTTATTGGAATTTATCTTTTTCATTGGCGGCTGAACGATAAACAAAGCGAATTGTGGAATTAAATAAGCGCGAAATTGGAAATAACGCATATATAGCCGTACCAAGCTCTGCCAAACCTTAAAAGGTGCAACGTAGTTCACTTCTCTTGTGAATTTTTGACAAAGTTTCGCCTGGCACGAAAGAACTTCTCAGCAAGGACGCAGCTGTCAACTGAAATCGATTTTAAACGCCCGTACGTGACAGTTCTCAATTTATGGCCGCTATCTGTTGGAAAAATCAAACAGTTTGATTTCACGGGACGTAAAAGTTGCATACCTGTTAGCATTTGTTGCCGTTCCATCGTCAGCCGACGTCAACGATTTCCTTATCTCTATATAAACTGGCGCCATCTATGGGCAGCCAAAGCTCTGCTGAGCACACTTTACTTTTTGCAATAATCACAACACCTTCATCACTACTTCATACGGTATGTGTTCTTGCCCGTTGATGGGTTCTGAAATTAAACTGAAGCAAATGCCCTACCAACGGATGGATGAGCAATTATTAAGGAAAAATACAGAACAAATTCTTAACAGTTTCGGAGCTTTCGGGACTAACCTTGTCCCGTCGTCAGCGATGGTGGTAATGGTTTATCAGCTGAAGCGTCAAGTTTATCAGCTGAAATTGAGAAGGTCTAATGCTATATGCCGAGAATACATTGCTATTAGCACTAGTAATTGTATGATGGGCAATTTCCGGGTAGCAATAAGTGAAATTCGAATGATGAGCATGCAAAACATCGCTACGCGTAGGAAAACACGTCAGCAAAATCAATTGTATTGAAAAAAATGTCGTATGACATTTTTGACAAGCAAAATTAGCAAAACTTGTACGACGCATGGCACTTAACACTTCTATCTTTCTTGGCAAGATATCTGCCGCGTCACGCTAGCGGATGAATGCAACGCGAGCTTTCATCTCGGCGTGACGGATATTTCCACGGAAACTAAACTTCACCCAACGAGAACCGGCTAAGCTTATTCTAAATGCATTCTTGCAAGGAAAAATTAAACCCTGAAACGGATGGGCTGAAATTCTCAGCCAAAAATTCCATTTCGATTTATTTAAATTTCGACAAAAGCATACTGACTTCAAAATCGATAATGAGCCTATTGAATGCAAATTTTCTTATAACATCGCGGAAAATTAATAATTATTATCTTAAATGCGCAGTGATCATATCTTGAAAGCCACATTGAGTATGTGCGTAAAAGAGATGCGCTAATTGAAAAATTTGCATACCCTTCAGCCCGCCTAAGCAATATTTAGGCTTACAACATTGCAACACTGAGCTGAAGTTAAATATGCAAAATGCTAACTAAATACGGTAGAAAGTTATTTATTATGAAGAAAAGGAAAAAAAAGAAAAAGAAAATTATTTATCCGGAATTTGGAAATGTGGAACGAACAGGCACCTTTCCATAAATTTGTATATATGTATATATATATATATATACAAATTTATGGAAAGGTGCCTGTTCGTTATATATATATATATATATATATATATAACGAACATACGAACTTATGGAGGTTCCACTGTATATATATATATATATATACAGTGGAACCTCCATAAGTTGACCACCCAAGGGACCGGAAAAAACTGGTCAACATAGGAGGTTGTCAACATAAGAGGCTGTGCGTATATTATATTATTAACGTGCGGACCAACCAAGTGGTCAAAATTCGGTCAACTTAGGGAGGTGGTCGACATAGAGAGGTGGTCAACTTTGGAGGTTCTATTGCATGTATATATATATATATATGGAGGTACGGGTTCGTTTTTTATCCTTTTTATTAGGGAGTGCTTCAGGTGAAAATTGCCTCCGGTCATCAGCGTCGATTCAACGATAATGAAAATTTCAAAATGGGTAACAAGATGACTAAACAGTCATTCTAAACATGATTTAAATAAAAAGAACTTTTTTTGTTAAAAGGAACTTCAAAGAAAAGCAAACTGAATAAGAATGCGTTGACAAATATGCAAATCAATTATAAAGAGTAATCAGGTAAATAAATAAACAGTAGTATCCGACAAAATTAGCAAAACAAGTAAATTAAACTCAGAAAAAATTGCCGTATGGGCAATAAGGAAATCAGAGCTGATTATTTATGATTTTAGAGTAAACATAAAGTTAAATAAACGAAAATTCAAAATAACACAATGAAGTTAATGCGAAATGATAATCGAGTAAATACGCTGAACAAAGGCGATTGGTCATCCAACTTCATTTCATATCCCGAGCGCAAATATGTACACATGCAACGCCTATTTTCTCATGTTTGGTCTGCAAGGCTTCAAACATGGATAGCTTACAAAATTCATCCGTTTGGTATATAGTAATGTCCAGAAAAATCCGAAATTTGGAACAAATCCAATTCCGAATACTCCGAATAAAATATTTACTTTTCCGTCGCTTTTTTGCGACTCTGAATCGCTGTAATGTAAACTTTGTTTATAGCTTTACGGATTACGTTTGTCCCGTCGTCAGTGGAAGCGAAAAATATTTAAACCGTAAAGTCGAGCGGCAAAGCTTCAATTAATTTACATAACAAACAAAGCATTTTCACAGCAGCAATACGTAGTATTAATAATAAAATTGCTTCGTCGTAATGCGTATCTTTTTTCATTAAGAAAATTGCTTCAACGGATGCCAACTTGAAAAATTTTTTTCCACTAAGGACATTAGTTACCTTTTCTCACGACTAAACGTTGTCAGCCGTTAATGGATGCGTTGCAACGATTCTTGTCAACCATTTCCGGTCAGTTGATTTGCTAGTTCAGCCAAGATGCTTTATGGTAATTCGGTTTGCACTGTACAATCGATTTCGGTAGAAAATTCATTAACCTTGTAAATTTGATCTTACTTCAGCAGGTGGACATAACTGACATTGTTCTATTGTACTCGAAGTGTCAACGGGAATAGGATGGATGTTACTTCAGAATTTTTCACTCAAGAATTGCATTGCTGCCGTATTGCGGGAATCGCGTAATTACTCTAACAGCTACATGGCTTCATCACGGGTTTATAATAACGAAAAAAATGGTCTTCGCGGAAAATGCTTTAATATTTGCTAAATGACCAGTCATTACTCACCGTATTGGCACAATGAAGCTGTTGAACAAATTGAGCTTGACTGGAATTCCCAGTCTAGACAGCTTCTTTTGACGTACGCAAATTAGAAAAAGACATTTGAAAGGTGGAAATCCAAATAAGCGCACCTCATCTGGGCAACAAATGTAGCCAAGCGACGTCATAAGGCGAAGCAATCGCTTTTTCGCCGCAAGAAGCAACTTTCCGAAAATGAAAAAGACGAAACGACGCCAAGGAGCAAATCGCTTTGCATTTTTTTGAAAAACCTTACCGCGCAAATGCAAATCTCTGACCCATTAACCAAATCAAGAATTAAGTGACGCCCGACGTGGCCCTTAAAGCAACACTAAGCGATGAGCGGCTCTGAATGACAACTGTTGAAAGATTAATTAGCCAAATACGTCAACTATAGACGAGCGGACGTTGTAGGCAATATGGCACACTTGATCCGACAATGACGACTTATCAACGGCCAATTAAATAGCGTAGCGCGGAGAAAAGACTTTTAAAATTGATCAGCCAAAGCAAAGTCCATCCGAGCAAATATGCATTGACACGAAGCGCACAAAAGGGCAGCGGACGAACGGGGATCGGTTGGCCACTCGTTTCACCACTTCTTTCTCATGGAGAGTACATTTTAAAAATCCCAATCAAATCCAGACGCCATCTATCGCTACAGTGGAGCGCTGAATTCGCTTCGGCACGGCACCACCATAGTGAAGCAATGGGCAATACAACTGGTAACGCATCCAACCTTTCCGCAGTTATTAATAAAACATGTCGCGAACCCGAAGTTCTGCTACCACTCGAAAAGCCTCTTTTCCAGTACGTATATCCTATCATACTGTTCGTTTGCGTTCTTGGAAATTCAACCAATCTGGTAGTATATCAGCATCGCTTCCTGCGTGCCTCACCTACTATAAGACTTTTGGCGGTAAAAGCGGTAGTCAATACTCTGTGCATCATGGCTTTGTTGCCTCGATTTTTCCAATCGCTTCCGGCTGACCTCAAGTCTCCATCGATGGAACAGTTATATTGGAAATCTCTTCCGGCAACCTTATTCCTAATCAATCTGTTCGGCACCGTCGCCATATGGTAAGTGAATAAAAAGGTTTTATATATTTTTAAAAAAAAACAAGCACGACGGACGAAACGTAGTTATATAATTTTACCTTCGGCTGTATTTGCTTCAATAGGCTCACCGTGGCGGTCACCGTGGAAAGCTATATATTGGTAGCCTTTCCGGCGCATGCCAAAAGGTGGTGCTCAATGCGCAATGCGAACTTGTGCATTCTGCTATGCTTCGCTGGCGCCGCTGGTCTGCAGATGTTCTATCTAATAAGTCGTCGGGTCAAGTCGTTCAAGTGTTCAGACTCTGAAGTTTATTACTATTTGCTGGCCAGCGGTCATCCAACTTATGAAGTATTCTACTACTGGTTTAATTCAATATCCACGCTACTGCTGCCCATGGTGGCCATGCTTGTACTTACAGCGTTTATATACCATTTGCTCTTCTGGGCTCGAAACCGATTTCGCAAAGGCAGCGAACAGAAGAGATGCGTTACTCGGCTAAGTCTGGCAACAACGGCATGTCACTTGGTGTTCGAAATGCCCCACGTGGCCAACTTCATCATCGCGGCTACGGAAGAGAGACCGACCAGTCAATGGCACCGAAGTTTTCCATGGTTGACATTTGTGGCGACGGCAAATTTTCTCAGCATGCTGGACGCGTCGGTTACTTTTGTCGTCTACTTCCTTTGCAGTCAACGTTTCAGGCAAATTTGGTTTTTCAAATTCTGCGGAAAAAAGAATGAAAACTACGTCAATCAGTTGGTACTATTGCAGCAAAGCCAAGAGCGCAGTTGGAGCAACGGCACAGGTCCACGTTCCGGCTATAGCGTGAGTACTCGACGGACCAAGTTATCCAAAGAGGACGCTACTAGCTACTCGCTGTAGCGTCCTTAAGCCTGCCTTTTTTGGACTTATTTCAAAATTCGTCTTCTGTCGCTTTAGACTTTAATATCTGTTCATGTAGGTTATGAAAAACAATATAACAACAATATCATCATTGATGCTTTCTCAAAAGACGCTGTTGTTGTTTCCTTTCAAAATCGGAGTCGCTGAGTTCACCGCTTTCCGCTTCGCTCTAAGATTAAAAACATTTAACGTAAAAGCATCAGCGTCAAAAAAATAAAAACGTTTCTAAGAAAAAAGCAGTTACCACAACGGAGGAAAGGTTTGAGCTGCCACCGCTATGCGCCCTCGGCTTTACATGTTGCTCCGCTTCCTCGTTTTCCTAAGAAGAAAAAGAGTCCGACAAACTTACCCACTCGTACAATGGCACTCACTACCATAGACATCTCGCTTCTTCTGTTTCGCTTTTTCCCAAAGTCTAAACACAAAGCTACCTTATCTTTGCTGCTGACTATGCGTAAAAGTATATACAATGGCAGAAACTTGCAACGGTAAAACTTGAATGATTGCAAGTTTATTTAAATTTCAACGGTAAAATTTGCATAACTGTAAGCTTATTTAAATTCATTGCTTAATATGCCTCTGGCAACTCGATTAAAGAAGTCACTTTTAAAAGCTTTTAAAAATAGTCTCATCATCCGCCGCGTATAATTTGAGATGCCAATAAACAACCATGTCTCCGCTACGTCTACGAAGAGCAATGAATTTAAATAAGCTTACAATTATGCAGATTTTATAAGCGATAAGTCGCGCTATGGAAATTAAAGTTATGACTTAAAACTTATTAATATAATTATTATATTACGAAACTCCATTAGCCTGTTAGGAAAAGTTACGCGTTCTGCTAAGCCAAATCATTGTCAGCGAATACAAAGACGGATAGATGACGCATAAGCTTATTCAAAAAAATGAAGCACTTCAAAACTGGCTTGAATCGATCAAAAAATGCTTTACTTAATATCACATTCGTAAAGCGGCGAATTTCTGGTGAACTTTCCGTCATTTTGCAAACTACTCTTTCGGCCACTTAAAAAAAATCATTAGAAAGTTTCGCGCACATAAGGAAACCCAATAATTAGCATAACGGTCAGCGTAAAGCCATTGCCTTGTTTGCGCCTATTGTTGTAAAAATAAAATTGAAATAAGCTTATTTAAGCGAACATGCAACGTATGACAAATCACCAAAGCAGAAGTATATAGCTAATTGCGTCATGCGCTGATTGCTAGCAACTTTTTTTCATAGAATGAATCGATGCGAATAAGGTGCCTAGAACTCGTCATTTCGATGATATTTTCTTTTCAAACTTTTTCTAGAAATTGCCACATATTTGGACTAAGAACTACTTACGCCAAAAAAGGACGGTTAACCTAGAAAAAAAGTTTCATCGAAAATGTACGCATTTCCAGCAAAATAATTTTAATACTATGCTTGTTGACTCAACAGCTCTTGCCTTAAAAGACGACGCGAAGTTCGAATTTGAAAATTTTTCACTCTGCAAAAGCGGCCATTATTTTGGGACTGAAAGGACTTCGCAGAATGCTCAAGATCAGACGAGATATACCGCCACGACTCAAACTGCTCAACAAATCAGCAAAAATTGAAAACATCGACCCGTGCCTGCATACATAAAGCTAAAAGACATAAAAGTACAAAACCAAAACGCCCAAAACAAAACAGGTGACTTCCTATTACGTCCTGCGAATAGCGGGGACATTAACTGTTCAAAATGTATTCCCCGTTTAGGGAAATAAAAAACTTTTATGAAGAACATTTCAGCAGACCTTTTCTTCTTCCTTTCAATCGCTATTTGCATATTGTCAGAAAACGCGCAAATATCAGCGGATAATAATTTTAAAAAAGAACAAAAGTTTACGGGAACATACGGTCGGACAGTTCGCATGCTGAAATAATGCTTGAAGATATTTCGCCGAAATGACGCCTTGTCGTACTAATTCAGTAATTTACGCGTAAAATATTTGCATTAGGCCACAAGGCATCTAAAGAATAAAACTTCTGGCATTCTGGGCGTTTGCCGGCTTTGTTAACAATTTCTGCTCCTTTTTCACATAGTCAATTAGTGGAATCGTCTTAATTCTTTTAACGATCGCAAATTCCCGCGCTTTTAAACAATAACTGTTTCTACTAACAATGAAACAATACCGCCCTGATTCGCTTGGATCGATAAGCGATAGGAAGGTAACAAAGCTCAACTTTCACTAACACAAATACGAGCGTATATTAAACGCCTATGCGCACTGCATCGTCAATATTTGCCAAATGTTTGCTTTGGGAAAAAGAATTAATTTAGGTGTCAAAGAAAACTCTGCGAACTTTCCTTTTACAACCAAAGCTCCGTCAAGCCGCTGTCAAGTGCTAATGCGTTCAAAGGAGTCGGCATTCCAATTTAGGTAAAAAAAGCGGACTCCATTACGCATTTAAATGGGTCCTAATGCTCGCATTAACAGACCATGGCCATAGCAATCTGCGTTCAATGAACTCACCGGTCGATCGATTAGTACAAAGGCAACTGCATGTTCGATTTTGACCCGCGACAGGTAAGAAGAATTACGAAATAGACGCACGAGAATTCGCTACTTTTATACCGTATCCAACAAGACGATAAATAGGAAATGAGATACGGTTTTTAAAAACGTTATCATTTTATCATGGACACTTATAAGAACTTTCACGTTGCGTCAAGTTGAACGAACGTCAGTCGCGAGTACGTAAGATAAGAAAGTGGAATAAATAATGAGGCGGTAAGATCAACGGCAACGCGCCGCCAACGCAGAAACGTTCCCTGAAGTAAATGACCACAAGCGACGTTTCTGCATTCACACCTCAGCAGCAAAAATGGAAATCAAGCAATCATCCATCGGCATATGATTTAAAACAAAAACGTACAAACTATCTAGTGGGATATACTAAAATTCAACTGGAGCGTAAGACTGCCTTGTCGCCGCTTTTTTTCTGGAAAACTCTAAGATAAGGTAATATGAGATAACGATGCTTGAGCTTGTTTTCAGCAGCTGATTGACGTTAGAATATCTATTGTTCAACAGACCTATTCAGCGTGAAGTTTTGTGCGCTGTAGGGTACCCTGAAGCAACTAAAGTCGAAAGGAAAAAAAGTTACCTTTTGTAGACGTCAATGACGCAATAAATATTTAGGGGGCGAACAGCATTGAAATTCTAATGGTCGACTTCGGTCACTTCTACAGACTTATCGTTACAAGATATCCCCAACCAGAAGGAAAGCTTTCATCCCGTACGACTTAGAAGAATTGAGTTCGTAAACAAAAAGCCGCGTAAGTTGTAGCGCGTAAAACCATAAGCGTTACGTTCCTCGAGCCTTTCAGCTCTTCCTTATCTCCGCCTATTGATAATATAAATTTACATAACAATTTGAAAGCACTTTAGAAAACAATTCAACTTGCATTGAGTATTTGAATACTTGTAGTTCAAAACTACTTTGGATTACTCTACAACGGGGAAATTTCGCGCGCGGAAAAAAGCAGCTGACGGCATAGTATCGCCCCGGCAATGATAAACGATAAAAGAGTCAAAAAGATCACAGATCAATCAAACCTGCTATAGCTACGTTTTTATTAGATATCGACAAAACAAAAATAGCACTCGCCTTTAGTCACGTGCTTCAGGTAAAATAATACACGCTATGCAAACCAGCTATAGAGTTCTACGAGCAAAGCGCAATACTATCATACATTAAGCCGCTACTTCTAACTGGTTTCATAGAGGCCTTTGGAAACCCATTCGTTAGAGGATGACAATGCAATTAGTCTACCGCGCTTATACAAAGGTCTCTTTGATTCTATTTCTGAAATCGTTACTCGCGATTTCCGTAACCAAACAAAAAGATGTCAAGAAAATTGCACTGCTTACTCATCATCGTCATCGCTTTGCCAACAAACTACCAAAGAGCAGAGTCTGATTCTAAGAGCGGCAAAAGTGACTAACCAATCAGCATCACTTAATGGAAAACGATGCTCGCGTAAAAGTAACAGCCAAGCAAATAACCTACCCATATCTAATGGAAGACGAGTTAAATAGTCGATTTTAAACTATTATTTTTTGAATGTACGCTATAGGCGTCGTATTTTTAGGTAATTACTGTAAAATGGTTTTTGAATAATAATAGACTTACTTTCCTCTTCTGAATTGCTTTCCTGGTTCGTTCTGCGTTTACGCACTTCATTCTTCCCGCTTTCGCTGCTGACATCCTGAAGCGCTAACGAGTGAAAGCATTTTTTAACAATCTACGCTACCGAGCCAAGGCGAGCCTTCTTCCTTCCTTTTTTGTCCTTCTTTCGCTTTTTTTTCGAATGCCCGTGATGATGATGGCCGCAAGCTTCCTTAACACAAGGAGCGCGTAACTCTTACTGAGACTGCAACAGTCGTTTACGCACTTGCAATGCTTGCACGTACTGCTCGAACAGTTGTACGCGCTCCTCTTCGCTGCCAACTTGCTTAAAGGGCGATTGGTCCTCAATTTGAGGTCGCACCTAAACCAATGAAGTCGTCTGCTTACGAAGGCATGCTAAAATTTTTAAAAAATATCTCCTACCTCGTCCCAAGTGGAATCCGGCAAAACTGAACGTCCCAACGACCGTAGCATCAAGGTGAAAGCGCTTTCGGCAGCCTTCCTCTAAAGCAACGAATCGTTAAGACCAAAAATATAGCAGCAACTCGTTTGAAAATAACCATTTTGCGCTCGTCTTTGGAACGACTTTTCTCCTTAGCTTCGACTTTGGTCATCAGCTGAAAAAAGTTCCTTTTTCAAAACTTTGAAAAGCCAACAAACGGACGAATATAATCACCGAGTCAAAGCAAGCCTTTATATTTTCGGAGTCGATTTTTGCCGATTTTACATTGTCCTTCAGCAGTTGCTCGAATTCGCTGAATTCAGTCTTTGAACTAAGCTTGAAGCCGCGATCCTAAAAAGTGAACGTACAGCGTAGCAACTCGTGCAGCACGAATATTCCATCCAACCTTCATTATGTCCTTGATTAGGCGTCTGTCTTCTTCCATCTGCTTTTGCAAGTCCATTACGTAAAATTTAAACAAATCTAACGGTGTTGAACCTGCGTACAGTTAGATACAATATGAAAATTTCGAATTTGCGCAGAGCGCATAGTACCGCCCAAACCAAGCATATCTTCGTAGCGGTGATCAGCGCTGATTATTGGATAGAGATCACACCATTTCGAGGCGGTATGCAGTTTACCACCGCGGCGAAGTTCTTCCAAAAATTGCTAAATCATATAGGTGAGTATAATTGGAACGTTGCATTCGGCTAAGCTCAACTCTAAACTTTTCTCGACCCTTCCTTTCTTGTCGACGCTTCATTAGTAAAGCGTTCTGCTCTTCGTCGCGCTCGTCTTTTTCCAATTGTCTTATATGCTCCTCGAAAACAATCAAAGCGTCTTCTTTATCCATCGCTGTCGATAAATGGCTCGAGAACAAGTTTAAGCGAGTAAAATAGCCTACATTGTATCTCCGTGTCATTTATGAAGGCAGGAATTTCTAAGAGCATTTTTTGCGCCTCAGCCCACGTTGTGGAGGAATTGACACCAGGCATATTGTCCAAAATGTCAGCCAACGCTTTAATATTCCGTTTTCTATGGGCTTTCGCTTCCTCCTGATTCAATATTATAGCTCAACTAAGCATTGAGGCAACCATCCGACAAGCTACGATTACCCTTTCCTTTTTTTCCAAATAGTACATGACGTCTTTGAAAATTTCGCGACGTTCCGAGTCGGGTACGGCGTTCCAAATTTTTTCATCCTTGAAAAGCAACTCCAACTTTCGGTATCTGGTCACCGAAGTGACTTGTTCGTGATTTTGAAGCCAATTTTCCAAATCCTCCTTAGCTTTTCTGGTACGCTGCCTTATTTCTTCCTGCAAATGAGCTGAGACTCAAAACAATCATCTGCGCAGTATTATAAGTGCTTGCGGAAACAAAATACGGTCTCGCGTCGGAAATCTACGCGACCAACCTACCGTACCCCCGCGAAATGCAGGTTTGATCATTTTTAAAAAAGTGCCGGTCCTGCTATTCCGCCCTCATTTAAGCCTAAAACTAAAAGTAGGACAAGTATTTTGGTTTAGGCCTACGTAAAAGCGGATCAGGAAAGCCCGCGTGTGTGATGACTAGGGCAAAACACAACGACTGGCATTTTATAAACTAACCTGCGTTTTGTTAGCTACGGTAGATTATTTGCGGGAAAGACGATGAACAAATTACTACAAGCTGCAACTTACAAATAGGGGAGACAACAGCGTAATAAAGTTTGAAGCCTCAAAATTAGAGAATGCATAAAAATTGAGCAAACCTTTTCGTCTCGAGCCCTTTGATTCTTGTACGAATTGAAAACTTGCTTTTTGTCATGCAACTTCTTAAGGACGCGATATCGCGGGTCATTCTGGATGAGTTTCATTGTTTGCTCCCAAGAAGCGTTGCTGGATATTTTCTAAATAATTGAAGGAATGCACATAAGGGACGGTAGGAAAACAGCGAGCGTTGCCTTGTCTCTCAGGAGCGCGCAGAAAGTTTCTACAGCTTGTTTCCTTTCCATACCGGATTGATCCCCGTCGACATCGCTTTTGACAGGAGTGGTCGACTCGGTAACCGCCGAGCTGAAATAACTTGAACTTACGAATTTCCCAAGAAAGGAAAGCTATTGATTTTTTTAAAACAGGGTTAGACTATTTCGTCGGCTCAAGAACGTTAAAAAAGAAGATTTGAAAATGTGCGCTCTTACCTGATTTGCTCTTTGGGCTGCACCTCATTTTGTACTTCTTCTTAAAGGTATGAAACATTCAGAAACAAAATAAAAAACTTGCATATTAACATAATACTTTGGAGATCAATCAATTCTTTCGGCAGTGCCCACGAGGATTCCTTCGTTTCTTTATTGAAATAATAAACTTTGCCTTCCGGCGTGGTGAATTGCTGCCAAGGCGTTTTTGCCAGAAGAAGCTACAACCAGTAAGCAATTAAGGATAGCAAATATTGAATATGCATTCCCGTAGGCCTATTCGCAGTTCGATCAATGAATCTGATGGAAAAGTTACCTCAAGCTCTGATTTAAGTTCGTCAGGTTTCTCCCAGGATGACTGCTGCGTAATTTTGTTGTAGTAGAAAACCCGTCCGTCGTCCGTCTTGTGTTCGGACCACGGCAACTCCTTGAAAACGCGGGAAGTTCAAATGAAAAAGAGAGCAATCTCTTTGACCAACTTCTGACGCTCCTTGCGACGTTACAGAAGGTGAATCCTGAGCTGCAGACATTTGGGATCTTTGCTGCTTTGGCGATTGATAGCCTAAAATCAGATTGGAGTCAAATTGGATCAGCATAAACTAGAACAATCAATCGTACTTCCGGTGAAAGATGACGCGGGAGAAGGGTATGCTTGGGCAGAACTATTGGGAGTATGACTAGCCGTCTGAGCCAACGAAGAGTGCCAACCCTCTGTGGGCGTTCCAACTGGCATTTCGAAAAATAATCTAAGAAATTTACACAACAGTTGTTAACACCGTTCCTTCCTATTAACAAAATACCGTATTTACGCAAATATACTTAACTATGGAGGCAAAGCTAATTGACATGCACGCAATTCAAGGCAGAGTTTCGAAAGATCATGCTGACGTAGATTTTCTAACTACATACGTTAATTACTTAATAGAGCTTGTAGTTCATCTGAGAATCCTAGCAAAAAAATACCCAAGTCTAAATAAAAGTGAGTAAACCCGAAACAGCTAACGTCGTGAGAATATACGGTTCAAGTGGAGGTTCTAGCTAGCCTTTAAAATATGCAGCAGTATGCACAGCGTAAACTTACCGCTACTTTTTTCCGCAAAAATATCCGCACTAACCATGTTGGGAACTATGTTTCATACCGCGAAATATACGTACATTGAAAAGAGCATTTTTAATTTTTAAATGGAGCAGATAAGACCCCTTCACGCCCATCTACACATAATCTATGAATTTTTTTGGCAAGCCGGTGCTCTTCCTAAAAACACAGCATAAGTTTGCGAAAATTGCAGACGATCTTGCGAAAGAAAAACGCAAGGAACACAAGCCAATTGCGAAACAAAACCGGCGCAAAACGAACAGCGCATTTCGCTGAACAGCAGATGAACGCTCGGTAAAGACAATTTGTACTTTTGATAACAACACATAACGTCGAGAAAGCAAAACTTTGCGATTACTACCATAATGGATAAGAATACCGCGCGCACATACCTTTGCTATTTGCAGGTAGAAAATTTCTACACGCGCTGGTAAAACTTCAATAACGGGACAAAATGCTTACTTCGTATAATCATATACAAAGATATTTCGCCGATTCGACTATCGTCATAATGATTTTCAGGTACGTTTCAAGTCAGCCGCCTATTCTGGAATACTTTTTCATCAGGCAAACTGTCAAGCAACTCCTGCGTTGATTCAATTTATATTTATTTATATTATCGTAAGCGCAAGCAAAACTGTTCACATTTGGTTTAACGGACGATAAGCTACTGTTTGTCGAACATATTTTTTGTAATTTTGCAATTAAGTCCACCAGCCGGTGAAAGTAGTCTGACTTTTTGAGGCGGGGTCCTTTAAATTAGGAATCAAAGTGAGATCATGTGTTTGAACAAACGCTTACCAGCAAAGGCTTGACAAGCGCTCCACATTGACGACATCTGCTGTACAAGTTTGATCATTGTTCTCAAAACGTCTCCTCCAACCAACTACCGATGGTGTAGTCCGCTAGCGGTTTTTCATTTATAGCCAGAAACTTTTATTATTTCATTTATAGACCCGCTGCAAAAAAAAATATTTTGCACGGTAACGCTTAAAAATAAAAGCTATTCCAATATGTTTTTCTTAAGCTTTTTCCGGCAGACTTTTTATTTTGGGCTTTCCCAATAATGCTAAATTGTACTGTAGACAGAACTAAAATCAAGTTCCGTTAAGCGTGGTTAGCCCAAGCAGCGTAAGCTTAAACAACCGCTGAAGTCAAGTTTAAACTATGGCTGCCTACAGCTGCCGGAATCAATATGAGATGAAGTCAGGCTTAAATAAAGGCTGCGAGCGGCCACGTGGATCAGCAGAACTTGATTTTTTAATTCCACCTACAGTACCCGCCGGCGTTTAACGGAAAAGACTTGATTTTTCATATTCATTAACCGTGCAACATTAAGCTTTCAGATACAAGAGCGTCTATCTTGTTTTCTAAATTTTTTTGAAGCGCTTTGACATGAAAATGCTTGCTTCATCCGTGAGCTGTTCAACTACGAAATTTTTTAAATGCAATAAATGCAACAAATCCATTATTAAATGTGCGTTTTTCCCCGAATCGTTTACGGAGGCGTTGTATTTCATTTGCAATTTGCCATTAACCAGCAGATGATATGACGCGTTACTGTAAGGATGGAAATGCCATAACAAATTGTTATAAACAAGTCGGAAACGTAGGCTTTGTCTCTAAAATATAAATTAAGCTTATAAAAGGGACGTGAATGTATAGATCTGCGGACGCTTTATCTGCAGTTCCCTTGTTGCGTACCTGAGTATCCTCTAAGGTACTGTAAAAGCTACGTTCCTTTGCAAATGCTCGTTTTCCATCCACCGTTTGACAGACTTCCTAAAATTAACTGGGCGCATTAAACTACTGCTGAAGGTAAGGTGCTGTTTATAACTGACCCGGAAAAAAACTTTATAGCATGAAGACGCTAGTTTTGTTTCACTTCGTGATAAAGAGTTCAAACGATAGCGGTAGTACTGAAAACAGCTGCTCGTAACGTTTGTCTTGATTTTTATTAGTTTTCCATAAAAACAATTCGTTTCTAGAGCAGATGTTTTTGCGAGCGTAAAGTCGGTTACGAAAACTCCCCTTGTAAAAATATTTATAACTGTAAAATGGCTTACTTTTACAAAAAATAGCGGCAGGAGTAATGGGATATCGGGAAAAAAATTACGACGGTACAGAAGCGCATCAACGTAATGAAACGTTTTGAAATTTTTCGTAAAAATAAAAGTCAATTTAAAAAATAAAAAATAAAAAAAATAATAAAATAAAAGATAACAGCAATTTCTAACTTTGTAAGCTCTGCTTTTATTTTAGGAAATATGGGCAAAATACTTAGGGGCAGAAAGTGTTTTGTTTATTTTTACTTGGTGGTTAGTAATTAACATAGTAGCTGCGGTGGAGATACTTCCGTTTTAAACTGCTTTCCTTTCTCTGCCGAAAATTATGTTCCTTTTCATTGATTTTGGCACCCGGCTAACTTTGCGTTTAGTATTCTGCAAATCAGACGGCGAAATTCATCCGAATATGCTTTCCTGCGTTTTTTAACACCTACTAAATGCTTGCGGTCGTAATATTAAGACCGTTACTCGCTGCGTTAAATGACACCCTTATTTTCGCAAGATTGATTAACAGATTACTTATTAATTTGATGAAATAAAAATAACACTCGGGTACGCTAATGCATGAAAAAATCGAGGCATTACACGCACTCGTTATTTGCATTTTTCAACTTATAAATTTAGATATGCCTTGACGAGGAATATGGAGCAATCTGACACGCCAAAAATGGTCATGATTAGCGAACTTACCAAGAACTTGGTAAGATTTCCTTGTTTGGGTGCGCTGTCTTCGTTTTAGCTTATTCTGCCAAAATTCTTGCAAAGCGCGTTTATATCTTGAAGAAACCTAATCACTTCGCGTAGCCAATTTCATTACTTGAAATGTAAGCGACTTGTAGAAAGAGCAAGCATACAAGGCGCAGAGTAGGAAATACAAGTTTGTGCAAAGATGCTCTTAGCTACATGCTCTTAACTTGAGCATCTCAAAAAGCTTATTCTTGACTGTGATGTTAAGGAAAAGTGTATGCAGACAGATTATGCAAAAAAAACAAATTTAAACTGTGTCAACTTCAGCAGTGTGTTGTACCGGTACGAACAACGTAAATTGTTGAGAAAATATGCAAATTTTTCCATTGATAAAGGCTGAGCACTTCATTTGCATTTCCTTATCTCGTTATATAATCTTGATAAATGCATAATTAGTCTTTTGAGCAGTCCGGCAGTTGCGAGTGCGACATACTTAAGTACGTCAGAGTGAAGTAGCCTCAACCGAGCAGCGCTGCAGAATGGTTGCATTCCGAACAAACGTTCCTCGTCCAAAAGGGGAACACTGTTCAGCCGCCACGAACAACCATCTTAGGGCAATATCATTAAAGTTGTATTGATCCGATTTTAAGCTACTAAGAACTGCTCTGTTTCGGTATGGATAATTGCAGTTTGCCTTCCGGCTGCGCACTTTTTTAAACTGAATTTCAGAGCGAAAAATAAGGATATGCTTTGCTTTAAGAAAATTTATCGCCATCATTCTCTGGTCGGCTAAATAGATGTGAAGTTTTTCTTCAAGAAAATAAACCCATTTCGTCAGTAGCTCATCAGGTGGAAATAAACCTGTTTTTCGCAGCTCCTTCAATTGAACAGTTGGTCAAGGCTTCTGGTCAGCGTAAAAAACTATTCGTCGTTATTCTCTTAGTTTTCAAAACTTGCAAGCGGCTGCTGGCGGCCGTACTGACCGATCTTCTTCTCGTTAAGACGGGATATACGCAAAGCTATTGGATAGCTTCTTGCCGCCATTTCCTTCTACCTTCTTCGCGTCGCTGCCGAACTATTAATTCCGCGCTCTTCGGTCATTAGACGCAGTCGGCCACGTCCATTAATGATTCAATGCTTCCGTGTGCCAACACAGCTAAGTCAACAAGGCAGTTTTGAATGTAAAAAAAACTATTTTTTACGCTTCCACAATGAAGCACCGCCGATTGGCTTTAATTCACTTTCGTCAATCCGACACGCTTGCCGCTATTTAAAGTCCAATACAAGCTGACCAATAAGCAAATGGTTCGCATGTGTGTTCGTCCAAAATGCAGTTTGGCATCCGAATTGAAGCATCGTTTCTGGGACAGTCGAAGTTCAGGTTAGCTGTCAAAAAAAGCATGCCCACCGATGGTGAATGCGAAATTCTAGTAGAAACAGATTGTTTATCGGTGGAAAGACTGGCACGCCACCTATATTTACAAGTCCGGCCAAAAGCTTTGCTAAAGGACGCGGGATCCTCTTTTCTTCAAATGAGTCGTCCTAAGAAATGATCAATATGGCAATCCTGATCCTGTCTTATGTAAAAAAAAAGCAAAATTTATCTTTCGTGTATTGAACAACGAAGGCAATGTCGGCGCGTAGCGATTGGCCACGATTAGACTTGTCAAGTTAGTCAGTTTTGACATGTAGGCGTTCGCGGGCATCAAAGCCATATTTGGAGCTGTCAACTGCTCTTTCGGTTGTGCAAAATTCGAAGCAATTCCTTTTCAACCGGTTGTCGATAGCCGCCGCGCGCGACTACTGTCTTTAGCTGGAAACGCATCGTTTCTTGCAGACGTTATTTAGGACAAAGTCGGTTTGAAAAAGTGAGCACCACCACATCGTTTTGCCGATGAGCAGTAGAACACGTTTGGGAAAAGTTTCAATCTTGGCGCGCCACGTTCGGCTATGGTCGATAGCTTTGCATTGGGACGACTTGCTAACCCTACCTGCGTACATACACGCCGGAGAGAGTGCTAGCACGAGCTGCTATTTGATAGCCTTTACATGTTGAGAAGATGGCAACTCTGTGCCGGTTGGTGACCAGTTGTTAAGTGCATCGTTGGCTAAAAGAATTTGCGTCACAACTTATGGACACCAACTTCCAATAGTGGTTTTATGCTCATCTTTGTAGTATTGATATATTGACCCTGTCGTGGAAATTGGTTCGTCTTATCATGTTCAACTCGTCCCCTATGCCGCCTTACACCAAAGTGCGCGAGAGCAACCTTATCCATTTGGTTTGATTGCCTTTGCCGTTAAGTTTCTCACGTCCGACTCCGCTGAGCGCATATACCTCCGGTTAGTATTGATATCTATGCTTTTCATCCTATTAAGATCATACGCAATTTCGAAGGAGGCTCTTAGCTAATGTGCACTTTATCAAAGTATTCGCACGCCGCAAAGCTAACCTGCTTACCCGAAGCAGAGGGTATAGGTAGCGTGCTATTTTCGTTGTCCCAAATGGCGAAATAGCCGTCTTCTCTTATAGACGACGTTTCCAAACACTTGATCTTAAGTGGGCCAATTTCTTGCAGCTTGTTTCGCCGCCCATCTCAACAGCAGAGGTAGGTCTCCTTGTCAGCGGGAAACTTGTTAGCTTGCTTATGCCCCCTTTTAATGCAATGACTACATGTTACGTTATGTCCATTCGTGATTCATTGATTTGAAGTCGATTCCAAAGCTGGACGTTCGACATTGTTAAGTTGTAAGGCTTTTTTTGAAAAGCTGTACTTGAAATGGGCTACTTTTTCCCGTCATCTCTCGCAGGTAACCGCTTTGTTCGTCGAGTGCTGTTGACGTCATTATACTCGTCTTATGTACGCCAGAATTTCTCAAAACATTGTTAGCTTGTTAGATATGCCTTTTTTTAAAATGGATACTGCCACTCGAGCTTCGCGGCAAAGTCGTCTGCCGTAGTCCGGTGAAACCGTAATGCGGCGCTTCTAATTACTTCCATGTCATAAAAATAACGAATGTGCCAAAAAACGTTTGTACTTTGCGGACGTGAAATCATCATGGACATCAAAAAGGCAAACTGGAACACATTCGCACGTACTCTTGTACGCTGATGAAGGGGAAGAATGGAGACTGGTTCGCCATTGGAGTCTTTAAAATAGGCGGTTGTATTTATAGTTGATCATCTGCTCTTACTCGGCAACTATGAGCAGACGCTGCTGGTCAAGCTTTCGTTGAAGCCTTAAATCTTGCTGATATCTTATTGGTTAGCTCTACTATTCGTACAAGAAATGGGATTGTCACGGTGAAGCATGTTGGACATAAAGCTTTAAAAGGCTGACTAGTAGTTTGGCCTTTTTGGCCTAAGTCCATTTTTGGCTGTTCTCCTCTTTGCCAGTCCATCGTAGGCGAGAGGTCAATTATTTATCACTTTTTTTGGACAGCTTTTCAACAGCTTTCCATTTCGAATGCACCCATTGTGCTATTTATTTGCATACCGGCAGCAAATTACCATAGTGTAGCCCGAAGCGAATAGATTTGAAAATTTCTAGCTACCAAGCAACGTCGATGCGCGCGCGCGCAGGGTGCTTTTCTTCTTCTTGTCTCGGTCGTGGCTATTTCGGTGACCGCAAATCAAGACGAAGGCAAGTTCAGGTAACCGGAAATTTATTTTTAAATTTAAGAAGCTTCCTACGGAAGGCTTGCCAGCCAATTGCATCGACAAGTTCAAAAATTTAAATATTTTTGAGTTTCCGCTTTCGCTAGCCGCTGGACGGAACGAATCTCCATTTTGAGTAGCTTACTTAAGGCCGTCATTTTGTTGTTTGGCTTTTTGCCAACGGTCATCCGGAAAGCAGAAGAGGTAGGCGGAAATTGAAGCCGCCGCGAAGATCAGTGAATGTTTGGTATTTCGCTGCCTTTGCGGAGCTTGCTTTGGGCGACCGATAAAATTCTTTCGGCATCCTCTAAGTTTAGTATGCTCCCTTTGGATAAACGGAATTTCAAGATTGCGCATCAGCCCGGCGAACAACCTGTTTCTCTCTCTCTCTCTCTCTCGTTGCAGCTAGCTGGCGGTAGTTGAGGCGTTTTCGAAACGCAATTGGCGGAGCAATCTAGCGGCTCGACCAAGCTAGCATTAGCGAAACATCTCTGGAAGAGTAAAATGGGCAAATAGAACTCGATTTTCGAACGTCGGTCAAGAGAGCGCTATGTTGACTGCAGGTGTCGAATTGCCGAACTGCCGCGATACTCGACTCGACCAAAGGCTGACATTCATTCGAAGAGGAAAGTGTATGTTACTTTTTTAAAACTGTATTATATTAGTACTATTTTACATGGAAGCCCCGTATTTTAATTAGCACGCGCTGCTTTCGTACATAATATTCGTATTATGTAGAATACGTACCTTAAAGAATTCTTTCTTCGTCAGCCTAGCAAAAGCTCTTTGATTATCTTTCAGAATGTCCTTCGCTTAGCCTCTGACATCACGGCTTTCTGATAGCTTACAACGTAAATAAGAAATGGGGAAATACTTGAAAATCAAATACATGGATCCTTTAGGAAGCTGCTCATTCAATGAATTTCCCCTGACGGTTCCCTGTAAGACGATCATGGAACTCAAATATGAATATGCTCCCTTTAGCCGCTACGAAATAGCTTAGGGTGCTGTTCAGTGGTAGCTTTTGTCGCGATGCCATATGCTCCACGCTAATGAGGTACTTACATCTAAGCGTTGGCACTTTGTGTCAAGGAGGACGTGGTCGCCTGTTCTCCGTCCGAAAATCGAGTTTCTTCGATGACAACTTGTCTGCTGACTATCCAGCAAAAGGCATCAGCTCCGTCCGACTATTTTTTCAATGTATGTTCATTGCTTCGACGCATTTGCGTAGCGCGGTTATCTGGCGCGCCGGTCGACGACACATCTGACAAAGGTAAATAGCCAAAGCGGCGTCACGGACTGGTTATCGCGTTCCGGGTTCGTTCCGCCAACGCGAGACTTCGTTCTCTATCTTCTTAGAGAGATACAATAGTCAGTCTTGAGCTAGCGACGACCTGAAGCTCGGATGTTCTCTCACTAGTAGGAGGACGCCTCAAGAAGAGCTAAGCCAGAGTAAGATGCTTGTAATAAAAACTTTCTGCCACACCTCTTGGCGGGAATCGACGACGTTTGCCTTCTCTACAATTGCATTCAATCATAGTTGTAATGGTACTTGATGTTTCACCTCTGCACTCAGCCGGTTGGTTGTTCGTCGCAGTGCCGGCAAAGGCATGCGACAAATAGTCGTACTAGTTGTTACCATAAACAGGTGCTATGTGGGTCAGTATGAACAAGCAGTCTTCAAGCTGCATCCGAAGGTTCTACTTCTTTGTCGCTTCTTCAAGTAGCGCTGCTGTTAGGACAGCAGATTATAGAAGAAGAGACGCGCTGTCTCTCTCATTGAGGGCCAACATTCTGCTTTCAACAAAGCATATGTAAACAACAGCTTTTTTTACGTTGCGTTGTTGGCCGCGTCTCGCATACCGCATTGTTTGCATTGTTGGAGAGTAAGATAAACACCTGCGCGAAGTGAGCATAAACCACTGACTGACAGAGATTGACCGTTGATGACTGTACGACGCTCTCAGTTTTCGAGGCTTGCTCAGTTGTGCCATCTAAAGCGCGCATGCTGTCGCGTACGGATCAGCTTTTAAAATGGTCGCTCCTTTAGAGTCGCTACCTAACGAACGGAAGCGAATTCGCTGCAAGACGGCTACGGAGGCGGGTGTTATCCCGTGTTGTCATGCGACGGGTCCGCAAAAAATGGCAATTGGTCAGGTGCCCAAACCGGCGCCCAGAAAGAGGAACCAGTGGAAAAGGGAAGTGGAGGAGGAGAAGAGGTCGTCTGCCGGCCATGTCGATCGGGAAGTGAAGTACAAGTCCGTTGACTCCATTGCTTACTTGGTAAATGGGAGCGGCTTGCCGCCCGTGGCGAGGAGGCATGCAAGCGCTTCCAGTCTGCTCATTACCGGTTCCAGTTCACCATCGTCTCCGGACCAATTCTTTTTGCCCGAAGCTCCTCCGGTACACTGCGCCTTGTCACCATGTGCCAACCAGAAGGCGAATAGGCAAAGGACACTGAGCGGATGTCGCTCCGTTTCATTGTGCAAGATGGCGTCCTCCGGGCTGAGCGAATTCCACCACGCAGACCACGAAAGACCATTGGAGCTGCAAGCGTTGAGCGCCATTCTGCTGTACGAGGCGCAGTCGTTGCCAAACTGCTATTTCTCGTCCGACTCGTTGGGTTCCTCTCCTACCTCGGCCAATTCGTCCAGCATCCGCATGGAATTCGAAATCGCCTGCGCCGCGTTGCACCTTATGCGCACCAACCTTGGTAAGAAGCTGACAATTACTTTCTATTCTTAATATTAGCCAATCAGACGAAGAGGGGGCGGTGATATGCAAATTTATTTGAATTTTATATTTGAATTCAAATTTTCCGTCCGCGTTATCTCTCTATCGATTCTAAGCGGACAGCCGATTAGAGGTTAAGGGCGCGTTCGGTCGTTTGCCGAAAGTGATCATCATTTGTTGTAAACCAACTTGGCAATACGAGGCTAGTTAGCCATTGACCTATTGGGCCAACACTGTCGCTTTGTTGAAAGCGGTGCCGTCTCGTTGTTGCCTCGACCTTTGCCACAATTGCGCGCCGAGCAGACGGACAATAGCGCCCATTGGAAAATGGTTGATTGATGAAGCATTAGGACTGGCCGATAGGAAGCGCCGCAGTGTCCGCACTTCGCCGCGGCATCAAAAGGACCGCGTATTGCGAGAAGGCGTTTGTTCGATGACATGCTTACCCGTCGTAAACTAATTTAATGCCATTTCGAACTGTTACTATGACAAACGATGATTCAGGTCTCGTCTTTCCCTCTGTCAGTTCAATGTGTCGCCTGTCATGCGAACGTTGGCTCCTACGAGCGCTCAGAAGGCTTAACCCGTCGAACAGCCGATACGCACGTGCGCACTGCTCTAATTTTCGAACGGTGGCTAATTTCGGGGTAATTGAGCGAATAGTACTCATTCCAGCTGGAGAAGCGCTAAGAGTTCATCTTCCCCTGCGAAGGTCTAGTATTACGCAACCTGCTAATCAATTTTTGTTGGCATACTGTAGCCCATGCGTGCGTTCAAGCATTCAAGCGTTCGTATTTGCAGGGTTTTGTCGTCGCCGATCATCGTAAACTTACAAAGAAGAAAACTAACGTTTAATTCTTAAATAAATTCCGGTAGTGAAAACTTCGTTTCGTCAAACGACCGCCTGCCGCACTCAACTCGGTTTGAAGCGGAAACGCGTAATAGATGAGGTTTAAAAATTCCCTAAGGCTACAAATAGCTGTCTTTTTGCCAGACGTGAGAATAATGTACGCTTCGCTGCGGAATTTGAAATATTCGAAGAATCTTCTTATAGTAACGATCGCTCGCGGGTCTTTCTTTAGGACATGCATATGTAAATTTATTTTTTGATTCGTCGTGCATGTAAGCGAAGGTGATAACGCGAATAGGTTGAGGAAGCTTAGTTAAGAGATTCATTCACAGTGAGCAGCGTTCGCTTGAGCGGTTGCAAAAAGCATTAAGCCCTGAAGGGTGGCGTGCAGTTTTTTTCTTGCACCATCTAAAATTGAACTATTGATTTTTACCTTTTTTGGCCAATCGTTAGAACGCGTATTCAAATTGGCGAACGGGTTTCAAACACTATTGTTTTGTTTCTGTTTTACGGGTAGGTACCTTTGATGACGAGAAGCTTAGCCTAGTCGACGCCTGCATATTGTCACAATAACTTCACGCTGTTCGCAGATGGCGTTTGCTACTTTTGGAAAGGCTGCGTCATCTTGCGACGTCTTAGTACCTCGACAGGTGTGCCGTTCGTATAGCATTGTCTTCCTTAGTAGGTAATTTCCTTCCTAAGGACACGCGGGCTTGGTCATTGTCAATATTTGGCAACTGTCGGTGTCGACCTCAGCACTGTCAGAGCACTCCAAGCTGCGATAATCTGTGGGCAAATATGCACGCCTTAGAGAAGCTCTAGTGCCATTTGTGCACTGTTGTCCTTCGATATTCAATGGTCATTCTCCTTATTGGACGCGACAGACAGGCGATGACGTAACGAGCTTGAAAAGAAACGACCAAGCCGTACTTCTCGTGGGTTGGAAGCGAAATGGCTCACCAGGCCTGTCGCTTAAGCCTAGGAAAGGCAAAGTCAGTTTTCATGGGTATTTGACACACTTCGTTTAAAAAAGAAGCAATAGAGAGTGCTTGACTGCCTTTTATGAATCAGCTTTGATTATGTTGACTTTTCGTACATCTTCCCATGCTATCAAAGGCGTCTGCGAACATTCCAACCTTTTCATCCTAAAGTGCTAGGCAGCACAGCCGCGTAGGTGGGACCCTTCCAGCAGTGAACAAAATAGGGAAAGCATCGTTTGTTTAAACGAGTGTTTGATTCGTCAAAAGCGTATTTGCAATGGATTCCGCAATAGCTTTATAAAAGCATACTGCTTTTGTTAAACACATTCTCGAACAGCCGTTAAGCGTCCGCGAGGCGCACCACATTGCCGTTGTTGTAAGAGCTTCAGGAAAGCCGCAATCCGCTTCGCGTTGCAGGACATCGTTGGATGGATGGAATTGCCTACATGCTAATTTACAACGAGACCGTATCGCGGCGCTGCTTGTCAGGTTTGTCGATATTTCCACTTCGGAAGGCAACCTTCCCGCGCTAGGTGCAATAAACTAAAATACGACTGTCGCTTACGATCGGGCGGTTGTCACGTTTGCGTCCATTTTTTTATTGACAAGCTTTCCGTTGACCTTAGCGCCAAGCGGACGGTAAGACGTGGCGCGGTTTGAAAAAGTGCTTATCTTCTTTTGTTCGAAGAAATTCCTCCTCAGCTTAAGGAAGCTAAGATTTCCGTATGGTTATCAGCTAAGACGCGATGATGCTTACAGCGTAGTTTACAGTTTGTCTCCTGAGGAGTCGCCAGGTTTAGCGCGACTGTCGCAACTGAAATACCCTTTTTGCCCCCAGCGTTCGTATTTAAATATTTAAATTAGGTATACGCTTTTTCTTGACTCTGAAATGGCGTTAATATGCAAGCTATTTTTCATCCCGTTGCTCTTCTATCAATATCGATGCTACGTTGTTGGCATTCCGGTGCGCTTAGTCACCATTGTTTGCTGTACACGTTAGCGATGCTTTCTTTGTTCAGGGCTCGTAGGTGCGCTTAGTGTTCGCTTGACAACTTATCACTTCCACAACCGGCGAAGAATTCGAAGTGACATTGACAGGATAGGCATTTACGAACTCTGCTCAAAGCCATGAGATTGTAGAAATCGAATAATTACTTTTCTAGGCATTTGGAGACCTGTTGAACCTGCAGAATAATGTGCATACGCGAGGAAGGCACGCTGAGCATATCGCCTTCGTTATGTTTCTTTTATTGCGCATAGCATATTGGTATTTCAACAAAACGAAGCGATAGTCAACCATCTAAATAGCATTTGTACTACCCAACAGGCGGAGCAAATCTTAACCTTTCCCGCCAGCAAATGCAACACCAATGAGCTATTAACGCTTGGCAGTTGCTTATATTGATACTTTTCCGCTCATGAAATGCGTATGACCTCTTTATTTATAGCAGCTGATATTTTCTAACCAGTCGGAATTTAGTTTCTTTAAGGCGCAAAGGTCAACATAGACGCAGATAGGCCGCTCGAAATACTATGGCATTTTTTGTCAGTTTTTGCTGTTCTATTTTTAAGCACAGATTTAAATTACCTCCGTGGCAATAGATGGAGAGCTGTTACATGATTTTCAAGTATAATTTTACAGTATGCATCTTTTTTGAGAATTGAGTAACGGAAGCTTCCCGGCAGTTTTTCTAGGCGCTTTTAATGTATTATTGTACACGAGCATCGACGTAAGCTGCGCAATAAGCTCATGTACTAATACTTATCTCACTAATAGTTGATAGTCGCGCGGTGAACTTGATTTTGGCGTATTCATTAGCTTGAACAGCGTCGGTCATGTTCGAATAGACGCATTCTGAAAGCTTAGCAACCGAGAATAGTGAGAATGCTAGCTTTCTGGCAAAGAATGCCTATTTTCAGACCCTTTTCTCTCGCCGCATATATTTATGCATAATTTTGATTTATTAGTTCATTCATTTTTATTTAGTCGAACGAATGGGCCACTTTGAAATGGATTTGTAAGTTTTCGTAAGTAAAGTCGCGAATTATTTTTCTTACATACGAAAGGTGATGAAAAGCGAAGAAGGTAAAAGCTTAGCAAGAACTGCAGATTTAAGTTCGAAATCAAAGCAAGACGCCCAAAGGAACGTTGTTCAAAAAAGAGTTTATTGACGTAAGCGAATTTTATGGCTTCGGGGAGATAATCCTTAAGTACCGTCTATTTTTTCAAGCAGTAGAACAAGCGCGGTTTAACAGACACCTCCATAAGCTATTTCCATCTCGAATGACGCTATTGTCACGTAGAGAACAAAGAAAGCTTATTTTACTAATAACAAGCCAGAGCAAGTTGGTATATCACCATAGACTGTGTAGGCATGAGCGTATACATCAGGGTTCAATGCCTTATCTGAATAAAGTCCTTTTAAACTCAGAGAAATAAATTTAAGGCGGCTTTTTTCGTTCCTCGTAATAACGCCATTTTTTTCTTTTCTTTTTCATTTCGCTTTATTTAAGTTTTATCCATCCATTCACTGAGTCTTATATGCTTGCTTACAAAATGGAATAAAAGAAGTTAGCCTTCCGTATTTGGCGAGTTGATTCGAACGAGCTGCTTTTGCTGAAAAGTGCAGCAGATAGTGACGTCTTTTAAGGCTAAATTTGGATAGCAGACAAAAGCCTTTTGCGTCTTAGCTTTCAATGCAATAACGACATTATATTATTAGCTACGAGGAAGCAATTATTCTTTCCTGAACGCGTCATCGTAAACGTTTTTTGCTTATCGACGAGCAGAAATATGATGCGCCGAAATCTTAGCCTATAATCTTGTCAACTCGGTTAGGTTACGCATTCCGCGAATTGTCGCTCGTTCGGTTTGAACTTTTTGCCAAGCCAGCAAAAGGTCCTTGCACGTTGCTCCATGTTGGCTTGCCTTGTCGACTGTTGCAATGGGAAATTGTCGGCTATTCATTTTCCGCTCCGATTCGTATTGTGGCGGGCAGACTTTGTGAATACGCTTCCAGTCTGCTTAAGCCAACGTGGCTTGATCGGCTCGCGCCCTTAGCGACGGCCGATTACAAATGCAATGAAAGGTAAGCGCTTGGAAGACTGGTTTATGCTAATAGCAGAACATCAATGGAGCATCAATGGTTCTCTTTATTGGACATCAGCAGTGAGTGCAGTTTTAAATTAACTCGGCTAGCCGTAGGGTTATTTGAGCTTCGTTGATGCGTACACTTTGCCTTTCAGCTCTCTCTCTCTTGTTGCTATGGCATTTTAATATTCGTTGCTCATAAAAGACGTTGACATCCCCGTTAACCCGGCACAAAGGTTGGTCGAGGGCGTTGCTCTTGCATAACCGCATAGTAGGGTGAATTTATTCTGCAGCCGTAATTGCTCAGCTGTATATACCCACAAATACTTTATTGCTAAGTTGGTTAATCGCTAAAAAAAGGTCCTGAGGATGATGATAGCGGGAAAAGTCTCACGTTTGCTCCCTTTGTCATCCTCCAGGAGGAGGAGGACACTTCACGGCATATCGTTGCACGCAGTTGCTGTTGATCGTGCGCCATTGGGTCAGCCAATTTTTCAAAAGCTAAGCATGGTGATTGAGTCATCAAGTTAAGTGTTGGTGACTGTGCGGGGGCCGGTTTGTCCTGTTCACGCCACCTTTAGCCTCTTTGTTAACCGGAATTGCGTTGAATGAAGCGACCGCCGCTTTGAAAGGAAAAATGTTTCGCTGTCGACGTGTTGCTCCGTCAACCGGCAGTTGTTGTTCAACGAAGAAAATAGCGAAAACCAAGCGACGCACGCGCTCGTCTCCGACGAGTTTTTCGTCGCCAAAGCATATCGCCTAAATTGGGCGTCGAATCGTTTGTCTTCTTCTTCTTTTTTTTCAAACGTTATCGACAAAAATGGAGTCCTCTTGCACAACCTTGCGCCCCTTTGAGCTGACGTATTCGCGCAGCGCGCATTCCTTACTTGTTGAGAACCTATAATTCAGTCACAATTTAATTTACCGTCTACCGAGCAAAGGTAGCAAGGACTTAACACGGCAGAAAGAATGACCTATTTTTACATCAGCGTAATGTGCTAAACGCCAGCATATTGGGCTAATTTCACGCCATTTCTCAATACGAAGGTCAGCAGTGGCTGCTCAGTTTCGTACTTGTCTTTCCTTTGCGTGAAAAGCCAACTTTAGAAACTACCAAATTATAACGTAGTTTCGTCCGACCTTGTTGTGCCAACGATTTGCTTATTTCAGCCCGAAATGGTCACAACGCCGAAGATGAACTGTCGTCCGTTTCGGCGTTGAGCGAAAAGTCGTATAGCAGCAAATACTCGCCGACTCGTCGAGAAGGATATCGCCGTTTAAGGAAAAAATCCTTTAGCCAAACGGGCCCTTTGACCGACCTTGGCCCGTTGGACGATAAATATTGGTTGCAGCAAACAATGCCTTGGTGTACGCGTCGGCAGTCGCAGACGGAAATTTCAACAGGGCCCATTTGCGCTTCGTTCGGTGCCTTTGAACATCTCCGATGCGATCCGTTGTCCCTTAGCTTCATCGACGATGGCGAGGACGAAGAGGAGCAGCCCGGCAAAGTTCAACTGCGTCATATATCCGACGATATTGCGAAACTTCAGGTAGGCATCCTTGCGTCCTCAGCCGCGGGCAAAGGCGGCGGATTGGCACCAGCGGCAAGTCGCTCAACTTTTCCGCCGCGCGGGAAGAGTTGGAAGAAAATTTTTTGTCTCTCATTCGCAAAACATATTATGCGGGCGAAGTTGCGCGTCTCCAAATGAGTTAAGCTCTGAAAACGAGACAGGATTGATTGCCGAATGATCAATAGGCGGCGGTATTAAGCCGGCAGTCATCAATCGTCCCAACTTTGATACTGCAATTTTTTCTTAGCCCCCAAAACGACGTTTTCGCCTATGCATTCGAGTACAAGTTTGAAATGAGGCACTTTTGCAGGTATAGATCTTTTCTCTTTTTTCCTCGGCTGTTGTCTTCATTTTCGAGCAACGCTCTCGTCGCCCTGTAGACTTTGATAGGCTCAGTTTCGGGAGATGATCAGCTTTGCTTGCAGCCTATCCGAATATGGTATCTTCGCGTTGGCCTGTAGAATATTTGCGCGGTTTCTTTTTTCAGCTTTTAAATAGGCCGTAGATGCACCTCCTTCGCAGCGTGGCTGTTCTTTTTGCCAACGACAGATCCAAAGTCATTCTTCTTGCTTGGCATATTGTTTGTGTCCGCTCTCTTAGCTTCATACTCATAACAGCTAGCTTTCGTCAAGAATTTCCACGGTTCTTTCCATGGTTGTTGTTGTCTTCGCGTGTTGATGAAAACTTGTCCCGCGCACCGGGAAGATATCTGCTCAGCGTAAGCGCTTTATGAAAATATCGTTCAGAATATTTATTGCTTTATTGTTCAGCCCATTTTATCCGCCATATATGTAATTGCTAGCCTACGCGGTTGGGGCTGCAAGATAACAAGCTGCTTTTCTGCCTAAGCGGCTATTTCTTCCCCAACTTCGCATTTCTTATAGAGGAAGGCGAAATGCGCTTTGTTATATACCGCTATGCCCCTTTTCATGAATTCAAACGCTACGAGGGTAACATATCTAAGTTTTTCCTTCCACTTGAGCATCGTGCGAGACTATCTGTCGAAGCAGCATGGCATACAGGAGAAAGAACTTTAAAGTTTTAAATGGCCGGCGATTATCTGAACTTGCAACGGCGCCAATCCGTCAAGCGATGCGAAGACCTTTTTCAGCCCTACGTTTTTATCCTTAAGCGCCTATGAGTTCCCTGGTTTGCCCGCTGTTCGATGTCTCGCTGATCTAAGCGTCTGGCATAGCCTATGGCGCTTTTTTTAATTGAAAAGCACTGACCACCGAGAATTCTAAACTTTCACTGTGCTATTACGGTAATTGTATTCTTCGCAAAAAAGGAAGTTCATTGCGGCTCCTTCAATCAGTTTAAGAATGTTCCTTTAACTCTTAACGATGCCGACAAGGATCGTTCGGGGTGCATTTAAGCTGTCGCTTTTCCCAACTATTGAAACAACTATTCGCTTTTAAGTTCCTATCGAGTTCCGTGCCGTCATTTGGCTGCTTTCAAGTTCTGTCATTTGCGTCCGCTTGTTTTTCCTTTAAGAGGATTTGTTAGCCGTGCCAAGCACCAATTTGCATTTATCCACCGTAGGGCTGTTTATCTTCAAACTTTTACGTCGAACGAGAGATAAAGAAGTGAAACTTCCATTTTGCATGTGCCCATCAAGCCTGGCTTAAGTTGGGTAACTTTACCAGCTTTCAGAGCAGTATTATATTGTGCGCCGGCAACTTTTCTCTCCGCCATCCAATGTTCAAAATCCAGCCGCCTGTATAATTGAATTGCGCTGGCGTAAGTGACATTTTTGAGGATGATTCCATAACGCCTTTTTGACGCGTCACATAGGCCATCCGCGTAACAGGAAGTTAGCTGGACGTAAGGAATCCGTATACGCGACGGCCTTCTTGTTCGAAAGATAAAAAGTGTTTGAGAATTGCTCTTCTAGCGTGGCCTTTCGGCTGTTGATTCGATGCTCGTTGAAGTCGTCTTCTTGACGAACAGCTAATCCTTTCAAAGTTTGTACAAACAAACTATGCTCGCAGCTTCGTGCCAGCCGGCTATTCGGCTGGCAGATAGCCGGATTAGTATGTAGCGCAAGAAGTGGCGTTTAAAGACGCGTTTCGCGCTGGTGCAGGTTTTGCAAATTGACACTTCACTTTCGCGCGTTCAACCGGTCTCCCCCCACCCAGAGCGATCGGTGCCTTAGGGTGCAGGCTGCGCCGTCAGTTGCCGCAATGGCAGCACGTCGAACACAGGTGGTCTGCTTGTCTTCGTACGGTTGTAGGGTTAATTTTCTTCCGCTCTTCGGTTGTCATTGTCCCTTTGACCTTTCGGGTCGGTTTGGCCGTCCGCTTGATACCGCCATTGGCAAACGCGAGGCGCTCAGACGCTCGCTGCATTGTGTTTTTGCCAAATTGAGTTTGTTGCTTGGTCATCAGGATCCCATTGACGCAGACATTTAGCCGAGTAAACGCGGAAGTATCGAAAGTTCGATTTCAACTCTGTTGAACACATTTCCGCGTCGCTGTATAGGTTTAAAAGACGGGCGGGCGGACGCGAGCCCGGTTGCGACATTAGTATTCCAGTCGTCTCCGTATTGAGTAGTGGAATCGCATTCCTTTTTTGCTTTTTCTAATCAATTGAAGTCCGTGTTTGTAAAGCGCCTATCAATTTCAGTTCCTGCTGGGTCGACCGTCGGACAACGGTAGCTCTACGAAAATCCCGACCACTCCAAAGTCACCTTTGTCGTTGAGGTCGGTTCGAGGTGTGGTGGACAGACTGATTAAACAAGTGGAATTGCAAATTCCTCGCTCGAAAAAGATAACCGCCAATTGGAACGGTTTCGAAGATAAGACAGTGTCGGCATCGGAGCCCGAAAAGGCGTTGGAGGACGCCTGTACGCAGACAAGCCCGCTTTCCATGTCCTGCAGCTCGTCCTTTTCCTGGAGATCCGAAAGGGCGTTTCCTACGGGCGCACAGAAGGAAAATTTTTCAAGGAACGAAGGATCAAAGGGAGCTGGTGCTTCGTCTTCGTCCTCTTCGTCCGTTTACTCATTCTCATCCGCTTCGGACGCACCCAACGTCCTAACCAATAGCTTTAATCAGTCGGCCGATGGAGGGCAATCGGTTAAGTGGCCTGTGACGAGTCGCTGTCAACAGTCGAGTGTTCGAAGGAAATCTTTTTTGAGCGACTCGTCGTCGTCAAATGATTGCGCAACGAAAAATCCTTCGGCTAACCAAAATGCCAGTTATCATTTGCTCGCCGAGGAGAAGAAGAACCAATTTGGAGCAAAGCTGAACTCGCAGGCAGCCTTCGAGGAAGGCTTACGCCTACTTTTACTAGCGTCGGCCAGCGGTTTTGACGATCCAAAGTTTGCCGACATTCTAAGTGCCATAGAGCCGTTCGCGGCTGACCTCGACCTTGATAGACCGGCAGTTGACGGTGACGAGGCTAACGTTTCTTTGAAAAGTGCCAGCTCACCCAGTCCGTCGCCACCTTGCGACCAGAGCTTTCAGCCTGGCGTTATGATGCCAAATACGTCCGGTGCAGATGTGGTCCCAAAGTCGGACTCGCAGGAGATGTCCAGCTTGACCGCGTCGACGAGCAGCCCCGAGACGCCTGGTCGTTCGCTTAACGCCAAAGGGAGACGTCGTCTCCTGAGTCACCTATTTCCAATGGGTACATCGGTGGACGGTTCGGGACCGTCTTCCTCGTTTGCGACGTGCTTTTCCGATCCGTGTCTAAAGACGCCAGACTACTCGGTCGATCCGAAGTCATCGCCGAATTGGGTCGTCGGACCCAGAACTTGGGGTCCCAAAATCAAATCTATGGTGTGTGTGACCTTACTTGGATTGTCAACATAGCCGACAAGAAAAACATCCCTTATTGTAGGCGAGAGAAGGAGTGGGCAACTTTGCCACCAAACTTCAACTAAAGCAGCTATACCGATCCGACAGGCGCACGTCGTCAATGGAGTTGAAACCAAAGGAAGTCGAACCGACGGGGAAGCCTTCATCAGAGGTAAGCGTTACTTCTACGCCTAATGGGTAATTCGAGCTTTGCCGAGCCTATCTTCTTACCGCCTTACGCGCGCTCCCTATTGGGGGCCGGCCAAGCTTCTATAAGACGCATTGGGTTCCTTAGACGGCCAATCAAAGTTGAAACTTTCCATTAGCGCGCCAAAACGTCTGACGCACTTAGCGCATCCGTTGTTTAATGTCCGCTGCCATTATGCCAGTATGTTCTTCGTTCCAAGAGCTCGGCGGTCTCCAATGTTGACTGGCCAAAGACGGTTCCGGTCGTTTGGTACTTTGTTTGGGGCGGCGCCGTTTTGCAGGTTCAACCGCATTTTTTTGGGCCCTTTGATTTATTATCGATCGCTTAGCAAAAGGGGGATGGATCGAGGTGGTTGTTAGCTTTACGAAGACGACATGCACTACAAAGACCGTAAGAATGCCGAATACGGGTACCAGCATTGATCATTGGTCGCAATTCTCAACGTCTGCTGAGATTATTGAATTTGACGTTAAAAGCGCCGCTAACAACTTGCAATGTTGTCCAAGCCGTCGTTGTTCTCCCTTAAGGAGGTCTTATTATTGTACGAGAAGTAATTTGACGCGGGCGATTGCTTGGTCAGCGTCCAAGCGTAGGATAGCTTTGCGAATTGTTTAAGCCGAAAAGCGCGTATGGAGAAAGAGATGGCGTATGCAAATTTATCCCTCCTTATCAAATTCGACCGAAGTTAACCGAGAATGGCGCGACCAAAAGCGCCGTGGTCAACAGGAAAGCATTAGTCAGAAAGTTTTCAACATACCATCGACCCGGAAATGCGACTCGCATTCGATGCCGTATCGTTGCGGCGGGAAACAAGCGAGTAGTAAAAACCAATGCTGATTAGTCGGTTTCAATGAAAGGGAAATCCAATAAGATGTTTCTTCCCCCCAACGCTTTTAGTCTTTTATTGCGCGTTACCGGCTGTATGTTCGTCTTCCGTACGCACCATTCCTCTTACAGACTTCATTTTTCTTTGGTACGCACATTTGCCATTGTACATCCCGATTCGACGTGACCACTTTTGAACTTTTTTGTTCGCAAGTTTTCTTTTTTGCAGAGTCTATCGCCGGCAAGTACGCGAAGGACAAGAAGCTCGTCAAGTAAGAGCCTTAATGCTTGTATACTTGATTTTTTCAGCTTGACGACAACAAGCTATGACCCACGTGACCGCTAAGTGCTCTAAGATAGTATTTTGGCTGACGAGTTTGTCAGCTCCTTAAATGGCGGCATTCATTTACGCTAGTTGAGACGATGAGTCGCCAGGAATGCCGTCGAAATTTTGACTCATCCGCCAGCATGAGTTAGTGACGTAGGAATGTTTTTCGTTGGTAACTTTGAAGCTATTAATAGAAGGAGGCCGGCTGCACCCAGCGAACGTCCAACAATTGTAGCGTATGGTTTACAGCTTTCTTTCTTTTTTTCTACTTCGGCGCGGGCTGCGGAGGGACGTTTGTAAAGTAGCTACGCGATTATAGCGTTATTCCATTCGCTTCTCACTTCTTAGGATCAGATACTACTAACTTCCCTTCGCCTTTGCCGGGGCTGACGCGGGCAGCCGAAACTTTAAGTTGTAAACGTCCGTATCCGCTTGTATTCTTTCCAGTGTCCCTATTGCAGACGAACTGAATGAGGAAAAACCAACGGGCAACAAAGTGCCGCAAAAACGTTTATCGTCGCCGCTTCAAAAGTCTTCGATGAAGAGCTCGCGATGGTTAAGGCGGGAAAAATCGCTCGTTAGCGAAAGACATCGCCCATCCGCGCGGGTTGAAACGAAGTTGGGTCGGTCGAAAAGGTAAGCTTGCCCGAAGGCGTCAGCTTTGTCATGTTTACGGTTGAAAAACCGACACGTCTCAATAAGGGCTAAAGATCCCACATGCTCACTTTGCGATAAGCAGACTTTGCACCACGTTTCAAACGCTGCGGTTGTCTGCATGGGGGCTTTCGACTCTGTGTGCAAATGCTTGCGCTGCGAATCTGGGAAACTTCACGCTTTAGCCGCTCTAATACCCGTCACTTAAGGAAGCAGACGTACAAACAAAGCGTATGCACTTTGCTTAAATAAGAGATGTCTTGTAAAACAGGTGCGTGTAAGTTTTCACGGCCAAATCGCGTTAGAACATTCGGGATTCGGCGAATCCCGAAAAGTCGGTCGGCCGTAATTTTGACTTAACAAAAACGGGTCTAGAAGGGAATAGCTTCTTGGAATGGCTTGGTCAAGCTTTCACGTCTTTCATTCCTCAAGTTCCAAACACGATTAGGATAATCACTTTTCTTATAGGTACATAGTTAATATATGCAGAGTGGCTTGCTGCTTCTTTCGCAAGGAAGCAGCTTAACATTTGCAAAAGTAGAAGCGCGGCATTACCGCCGTATGCCATCAAATGGACACCGTCTGAAAAACGGGAGCGAATGCCCACTTGCGGTTCGTTTGGTTAAGAAAGTGTTGAGCGCACATTCAACAACGGATTTGTCAAAGTTGACCAGCGATCGCTGAACGTTCGCTGCTTCTCTCTCTCTCTCACTCCCTCTCTGTTCTGCGTTGCTCGTTATTCCAAGATACTCACTCACCTTTTGATCTCTTAAAAAAGATTATGACGTCAGCTTTGCGGTCGTTCACATTTTAATCGTCTTTTTTTTGCTTTAGACGGGAGTGTCTAAGCGATTACGTAACAAATGTTCCTCTGCGTTAGCGTCGAGAGGAATTGTTACTATTAACGGTTGATAACCGAAAAAAAAGTTAATACACAATATGTCGTATTTCAGTAAGCGGTTAGTCGAATAGCTTGAAGAGCTGCGCATCGGTGGCACTTATATGGCAATTTTGGCCATGTATAAATTAGCATAAGCTTCTTATACTGTTGTTTGTAATTATTTTTTAAAATTGATTGATCATTGTGCTGTGGTTTTATAGCTTGTCGTCGCGAAAAATTCCCGCCTACGACAGGGATGTTGTTCAAGTAGAACTGTCGACTAAACGCCCAATGGCTATAGCCTCGCTGAGCGTACCGCAAATGGCCGTGGCTAGAAAATATGCTTTGTTATACTTGTCCTGCTCGCTGGAAAGAAGCATGCCGCTCGTAAAGCCTTCGGCTTTCAATTTTGGCGTGCAGCAGTTTTTCAAAAGGAAAAAGTCACCCGAACCGACTCAGCCCGCAGGTAAGTCCCTGACCGCTTCGCCTAGACGTTTGTTCGCGCTTTAAGTTAGTCTTCCTTGAAGGAGAGGGTGAATTGATCTTCGGAACTCCTTTGGCAGCCATAGCCAAATGTTACGGCCAACCATTGCCTCAGTGTATTCAAAGTTGCATGCGTTACGTGGAGGCCAACGCCGCTGGCAGCGTTGGAGTGTTTCGCAAATCCGGTGTCCGTTCGCGAATACAAAGGCTAAAAGCCGTATGCGACAGCCACGGTATTCATTGTAAGCTCGAAGGTATTGCGTCAAGCCATCGGCTTTTGTTGCAGATTCGATTGACTTCGCATCCTTTCAAGTATGGGACGTTGCGGACGTCATAAAGCTTTACTTTCGAGAACTGCCGGAACCGCTGCTGACGAACAGCCTGTCAGAAACGTTTCTGTACATTTCGTTGTGTAAAAGCCTTAGCCCGCGGCGGCCTTTTCCATTACTTAGACGCGGATGTTTTTCTTTTTCAGTTTTACCGGAGCGATCGAAAATCGATGCCATCAGAAAAGCTGTTCTTCTTTTACCGGACGAAAATTGTCAAGTACTCTACGCTCTTGTTCATCTGCTGAACACGGTAGCCAAATATTCGGCGACCAATCAAGTAAGTCGCCAATGGAGAAAAAAAACTTTTCTTTGGTTCTTCCGCGCCGGAAAAACGTCATTTTTTCAAACGTATTTTCACTTCAGATGGACGCGGACAATTTGGCCATATGCTTTGCCCCAACGTTGTTCTACATCCGCTCAATGGCGACAACGTACCCGAATTGGCGTAGAAAAACGATAACGTCTGGTTTTCCGTCCGAGAAGGAATTGAAGGAAAACCGCGCGGCCCAGGCGGCCCTGGCCATTATGATCAAGCAGCGAGACAAAGTGTTTCACGTAAAGCTTGCAAGGCGAAGTCTTCTCTTCGCAAGGGAAGTTCAAAAAAGCAATTGCAGATTTCCGAAGATGTTGCGAAATGCATTTATGCCAAGAATCTAAACGAAGCGCTACCTCGCCTTGCCACCACTGACCAAGGCGCCAAGTTTGATATTGCCAAACATTACGACGTCTGCTGCGGCAGTCTCATAAAGGTATCTTCGTTTCAATGCAATATATGCGCATTGGAGTTGACCACAATTCAGGAGCACGCCGACAAGTGGAGAGGATGGTCAACCGAAGGCAATTACTATGGAGCTGAAGTTTCAACCAAAAGGGCTGCCGACACGTATCCGCTGAAAATGTGGCGCTGTTGGACGGAGGTACAGGCGCCGCCGAAGGAAGTACTTTTCAGGATACTGTGCGAACGGTAAACATAGACGACTAGATTTTGTCCATGTCGAGAAAGGGATAATTTTTAAGGAACCTTTGGGATGTCAACATGGGCTGCGCGCGCGTTTTGAAAAAAATACGAAAGAGGTGCGACATTTTTCAGTACACTTTTGTACAAATGCCCCCGCTTCCTTGTACGGAGTTCTGCGTGCTCAGGTAATGAATCAAATTTTCGCTATACCTAGCTGTTGGATTGTTATTTTTTAGAATATGGGAAACTGACATGCCTGAATTTAGCGGAGGTTGCGTTCTTGTTGAATTTTCCGTCGATCATCAGCCGGCGGAAGCAATGGGCGATGTCCAAGCCAACGTCTTCGCCTCTCGTTACGTAATCGAGCCTGCGGGAAGGGGACGCTCAAGGCTCACGCACATATCTCGAATCGACCTAAGGTGCGCTTGCAGTTTGAAATTTTAAAATATTGTACCTGCATTCACTTACCGTAATTTGCATTTCAGGGGTCGAAGCAAAGCGTGGTATACGCTGAATTTTGGCCCAATGTGCGCCCGCCAAATTGCTCAAATAAGAGATTCATTCTTACTTAAGGTTACGCACGGCCCGGAAACAAATCTGTAAAATAGAAATATTGACGAACCGGTTATGGCAGCTACGCGATGAGACCTTACGGTTGTCGGTTGGTCTTTGCGCCACTTCGGGAGGTCACTTCCGTGGCAACTAGGATTCCGTCGATTGAAAAATGCAATCGATCGTCTTGTTAGTCGCGCCCCAACGAGGAAAACCTGTAAAGCTAAATAAAACGTTCCAGAAAATATCGTCGCCTTGCTTTTGTTGCTAACCTGCGTGGCCTTTTTTGCCTAAAGTATTCCCTACGCAACTTTTAAATTAAAATCAAAAGCGAATTATGAAAAATCAAATTCTACAGTAACGAAACTATCCTGCATTCATCGATAAAAGCTACAGTAATGAGCGCTAAACCTTGCCATGAAATTACACGTTCGCTTTTAACGGAAAAAAGCTTCTGAACACTTAATCTATTTCCATTACTTTGAACCTAAATTACTGTCTACACGCCAGTGAACAATGAGCTCTAAGTTAACCGTACACCAGAACATATTCAACCTTTACACCTTTTCTTATGTCAGCTCATTCTTCTCACTATGAATACTTTTATGTTACATTTACTTTCAAAAGTAAAGTATAAGTTAAGTATTCTTGTCTGTAGCAATGCAGATGAAAAACGAAAAAACATGTAAGGTCAATATGCTGCAACTTTTACTTCACGTATTTTCCCAATTTTCTTACAACTTCCCAGTTAAGCGCTACGTGACAAGTATGTGCAACCACCAGAGGCGAAGACTTGCCAGTAGACCAAGCTTGTTAGCTTAATCTTAGTCAATTACGCTTTTCAGCACCCCTCATCGCTGCGAACAACCTGCTAAGAAATAAAGAATAAAAAATGAGGTTCTTCTCTGACTTCAAACGTTAACAACAGCTTTTAACGCAAGGCTTTATTTGGCTAGGTTTTCAACGGGCTAAACTGGAGAGTGACCAATAGGCTCAATTCTGGGCTCTTATCGCCATATTTCTGATCATTCATTCCATTTACCAAGGATGTCCGATTCGCGAAAGATGTAATATTCCTAAAATTGAAGTTGTCGCATTTCAAGCCAAGTGTAAGCGAAAATTGAAAGCCAACTATCGTGTCTTGCATGAACGACTGACTGATGCTTACCTTCTCATCCATGACTATTTTTGTTCCACCGTATTCCGGCAGCAAAACGCGATCGCCCACTTTGACTGTCAAAGGAATTGTCTTCCCTTCCTGAGTGCTGGCTAGTCAATGTTTTAAAAAATCTGAGGTGAAAATACCTCTGTTCTCGATCCAGAACCGGCAGCTAGCACCGTTGCTTCAAGCACTTTTCCTTGAGCCTTTTCCGGGATCATAATGCCGCCTTTTGTTTTAGTTTCCGGGGCAAATCTTTCCACCAGCAAACGATCGAAAAGTGGCGTAAATTTGCGCACCGCTTCCGTTGTCTGCAACCAACAATGATTAGAGCTTTCGCGTGCATTGGAAACAGCGCGAAACGATCGTAAACCCTTAAATGCTACTTCATGTAAAGCAACGTACACTCACTGCAAGCCTTCTAAACGACTGGAACACCATTTTTCCGCCAAGACCAGCTAAAACACGCGATTTCACAACTCGGAATAAAACTTACAGTAACCAAGCGTGCAGGTAGGCTTTGTTGAAATTTCTCGAAAATTCCTTCATTTTTCGCGACTGACGCTATATCTGCTCCGTTAGAAGCTTTCATTCTTTAAGCTGAGCCCTTAAACTCAAAATTACACATTGTGAAATAGTTTACTCACCGAGGAGAAGCCGGTAGCTAATTTTTTAAAAAACATTGTCTACTTTGCAGTACAAATAAATGAATTCTTGTTAAACGAGTCAAATTAGATGTAGTAAGTTATTTTCGTTGAGTATACGCTACCGGAATCTATTTTTCCGTTAGGTTCCGTCAGACGAGCAAAGTTTTTGAACTCCTCAACTTCCGCTGTGCTAACTTGTATTGTTTCTACGGATACACAGTAGTAATGAGAGAATTCGCCTTAGCGAATAGGTTGAACTGTTAGATAAATGGCTGGCGGTCATTATTTAGTGAAATGACGTCATCGGCAATGATAAGTTCGTGTTAGAAACTTTTGTAAGGTCGTGGATTTGTCACTGCTCAGCTAAGAAAAAACTGACGCTGTTTACGAAACGACATTATCAAGTTTCGACTTAGCTTTGCTATTCTGCGTTTATTTTCATATTACAATGTCACAAGCATTTTCAAAAGTCAGGCAACATGTCATACGGTTAAAAGTATTGTATGCAGAGATGGAAATATTATGCCGGCTAACGCCACAACGCTATGGCATATCTTCCAATGAAAAGATAAATGAAGCAGTTGTCTGCATGGTCAAGATAACAACCAAATTCTCGACCAACTATACAATGCCACTTTCCGCCATATTTCTTGTCGAAGACGCGCTTGATTTCAGCAGCGATTTTCTTCTCCGCTGAATACTTCCTTACTGCGTCAATGGCTATGTCGATAGCCTGCGTTTGAGCTGTCATGTCCATTTCAGTCATGATGACAGCTGGCTTGAACTGTTGTACTATGCTACCGATCCCCTGTTTGGTATCCATTTCTGCTAATACAATGTGCGAGGGACAAATTGAAGCGGCTAATAGGCTTATTTTAAAGTATACTATCATTTACTGGTGGTGATGTTCAACTGTCAATTTAAAGAACGTTTGCGGCCTACTTTAAATTTTTCAATCAAACCCTGCTGAATGTCCGCTCGAAAACGACTTTCAAAGGAATTCACGATTTTTGTTAGGATAAGCCATGTCCTTCACGAGAAGCCTACGACGAGAGGAGCCTGAGAATCTTTTTATCTTCTGCGTACAGTATCCAACCTGCTTTTAGTTAGTCGGTCATCCTATTGTGTCTTTCTGTAATGTTGCGTGTTCTTACAAGTAAAAGCTGTCCTACTCGCTCTCAAATTCCAACAATTTTAAATTGTTATCCCCCGCAGTCAATACCGCTGCGCGATTAGCATTACGCAAAAAACCAATTTCCATTCCTTTTGCAAATGCAGCCAGCTCTCTGAATATTCAAATTTTATTAATAAAACTTTTGAGATCAATTCTGTTTTGTGAGGAGCTTACATAGGCAGGTTAAAGTGGAATAACTGTTCAACAAGAAAGGCACTTCAATATGCTACGATGCGCTTTCGTCTTTAAAAGTTCTTTAAAAATAAGCAGGTTAGCAAAATTGCTTTCTGCAAATAATCTATTTTGCTGAGTGACGGAGAGATCGAACGAGTAAGCAGAAAATTAACTTATGTAACCTGAACATCATTAACACAGAATCCGCCATCTCTTAACTGCAATTGGTAAATGGGCAAGTATATTAATTCTTGTTGTTTATTTAAAACACTGCTTCAATTAGCGCATTAAAATTTTTAAATTAAGAACAAAACGTTTCATATCCAACTTTTACAAATATTAAACTATCGGGACCCGTTTTTTGTTTGTTTCTACCATTCATAAATTATTCCTCGTTTTGGCAACTGCGGAAAAGGTAAAACCCTTTGCAAAGTTTACCCTTGAGCTCTCCCGCACTTGTGCAAGTGAAAAACAACTTTTTGCTTTAAGACACCTGCAAACCTTTCTTACTGTACCAGATTCGACAGTTCGTTGGACGCGTTGGCTTCTGTTCGCTTAGCATTGCAGTCGTTGATCCATTGTTGTTTTCCCCGTTTTCCAATCGCCTCTGGTCAATAGTTTGAAGTCAAAATGGAAGAAAGTAGCGCCGACCGAAATGTTGAAATGTGGAAAATCAAAAAGCTAATCAAAAGCCTGGAAATGGCGCGTGGGTAGGCAACTTGTTCTTATCGCTTTCCTATTTATGACAATTGGCAAATTTGACGCGCCCATTTCGTCCTACATCGCTTTCTTTAGCAAAGTCTGTCACTCATCTAGGCTGAGTCATTCACGTTTGATGCAAAACGCGTGGCAGGACAGGTTTTGAAAGCTACGCCGATTAAATAAAAAACGATTCTGTCGTGTATAAGTACAGTATGGAGCTGAAAAATATCGTTATCAAATTATATTTTTGACGTTCGCTTATTTTTTTCAATTTACGTATAATTTAGCCTATTTTTGTCTTCAGTAATGGAACTTCGATGATATCTTTGATCATGCCTCCGAAGGATCAAATCCCACGCATCAGTAAAATGTTGGCTGACGAATACGGAACCGCATCCAATATAAAGTCGAGAGTAAACAGACTATCGGTGCTTGGTGCCATCACGTCCGTCCAAGCTAGGCTGAAGCTCTACAACAAAGGTTGGTTCGCTCGTTTCGACTTTGTTTTGACAACAATTTTCGCGCTCCAGTTCCTACCAACGGTTTGGTAATCTATTGCGGCACTATCGTCACCGAAGAGGGCAAGGAACGAAAGGTGAACATCGACTTTGAACCGTTCAAACCGATCAACACGTCGCTTTACCTGTGCGACAACAAATTTCACACCGAGGCTTTGCAAGCTCTTCTTGCCGACGATACCAAATTTGGCTTCATCGTCATGGACGGTAATGGCGCCCTTTTCGGTACGCTGCAAGGCAACTCGCGAGATATTCTTCTAAAGTTCACCGTTGATCTTCCAAAAAAGCACGGTATTGCTTTTTCTAAAAAAATTCGATCCTAAGCATCCTTTTCATTTTCAAATGATTACTGTAGGAAGGGGTGGACAGTCGGCGTTGCGTTTCGCTCGTCTGCGTTTGGAGAAGCGGCACAACTATGTACGCAAAGTGGCCGAAACCGCTGTCCAATTGTTTGTTACCAACGACAAGCCAAATGTCAGTGGTTTAGTGTTAGCAGGTAGCGCAGATTTTAAAACCGAACTTGGCCAATCCGACATGCTTGATCAGGTAAGTTGAAAAGACGTTTTTGTCTTCCGGCAGCCGTATGCAACGTTTCAGAGGTTGCAAGCCAAGATAATAAAGGTAGTGGACGTCTCCTACGGCGGGGAGAACGGTTTCAACCAAGCAATCGAGCTGGCGTCGGACGCCTTGCAAAATGTGAAGTTCATTCAGGAGAAAAAGCTCATTGCCAAGTATTTTGACGAAATTTCTCAAGATACCGGAAAATACGTGTTCGGCGTTGACGATACGCTGAAAGGCTTGGAAATGGGGGCGGTTGAAATTTTGATTTGCTGGGAAAACTTGGACATCGTCCGCTACACGTTAAGAAATACGCAAACAGCCGGTAGGCGCTCTGCGTAAGCTTGAAATTCCTACACTTTTGTAGAGTTTTTGTTTAGAAGAAAAAATCGTCTACCTCAATCCTTCGCACGACAAAGAGAAGGACCATTTCACCGACAAGGATACCGGTGCGGAAATGGAGTTGGTCGACTCGGTACCAATGCTCGAATGGTTGGCCAATAACTATAAGAATTTCGGAGCCACATTGGAAATTGTGACGGACAAATCGCAAGAGGGCGCTCAATTCGTTCGAGGATTCGGCGGCATTGGCGGTACGTTGCTCCTAGTTGAATTGATAAAAAAAAATGTTTGGACGCCTAAGCGCGATGGCTTGTAGGTATACTGCGATATCGCCTCGACTTTGCTATGCATGATTTGGAAGACGGCATCGCTGATTTCGATCTCGATGATTACTGACTATTGGCAGCTCCTCGGAGCGCATGCCGATGGCTGACGAAATGGTCCAGTGTTCCTCCGGCGACTAATCAAGGAAAAACATTTCAAGAGAATAGAATGATGGAATATTGGTTCGTCAGCATTCTTAAGCTGACAGTTGACGTTGAAAGTGACCCGCGTTCGTCCCTAACGCGGAGTAATAGGCTGCAATGTGAAAATCGACTATTGCGATGTCCTTCGCGTTCAAATCTTGGACTACGCGAAAGTGTGGCTGCAACTTCGAGCGTCCATTAATGTTGAGATTATTAAATCGACTTTATCCGACTGTTGTCAGCTTGACTGCATAGATAAAAAAAAATCTGTCGACATTTTTCAAGCAACAATTGAAATGAAAATGGATTGACGACGTCAACTTTTTGCCTAATGATTTCCATTTTGGTCCTCGTCATTCTCATCGTAGTTGTCGTCGTCGTAGACGTGAATTTTTTTAAATTTTGTTCCTATCTCGGTAGCGGACACTTGAATAGGCCAAGCTTGAGCCATAACACCGGCCTGTATGCCAACGCCAATGGCAACTGCCAATTCGGGATCGATGTCGCAGTTCAACGTTTTGTTGTTGAAGTATTGAGAGACGACTTGACGAATCTTTGGTATACGAGTCGATCCGCCAACCATGACGATTTCGTCGACGTCTTCGACTCCCATGTCCGCGTCGGCCAAGGCAACTTCAATTGGTTTCAACGCGCGGCGAAACAACGACCTATTGAGCTGTTCGAACAAAGGCCGCGTAATGGTGTAGCGGAATTGGACCGGTTGGTCGAAGGACGCCAACGACACTTGTATGGTCGTTTCGAGTTGACTTGTAAGGGCGATTTTCGCTTGCTCAACAGCCATACTGAGGGCGTGCATATCGCCTTTGTCTTCCACCGGACGGCCGTAGCGTTCGCGCGCCATTTTCAACAAAAACTTCAACAAGTTCTGGTTGAAATCTTGACCACCCAAATGGTTATTACCTAAAAAGTAACAATTATAAAGAAAGATCGTCGTAGAAAATTAAGTATATTCAAGTAACAACAGGAAAGTATACAGTATACATTTGAACCGGAAGGGCGAAAAACCAGAAAATGCATTACTGCTTTGCTTGCGCTACCGCCGCATACTGTTGTGAAAGCTTACTAACGCGTTGAAGTTTGGAATGTAACAAAAAAAATACTCTGTAGCATCCTAACGGCAAAATACGGTTGGTATCCATTGAATAATTTAAATTCAACTCGCTAGCTAAACGCCCGCAGCTTCAACTGCTTAACGACGTGTTATATAACATCGTCTTAAGATACAACTATTTTGTCTAGCGAAACTCGTCTGTTATGCGCCCCATCGACGTACTGTAGGCTAGCCGGATATCTTGTTCTGCCATTTCGTAAGTATAAGCCTAAGCATAAGTAATATTATGGCGAAAGTTTAAGTAAGAGCAGAACAAGATGACTAGAATGTTCGCCAATGAACGAAGAATAGCCCAGCCGCATGCTTGGCAGGAAGGAACCTGCATTTTTCATACTGTAGGGCGCATAATCAACAGAACTATCCTATCCTTACAGAGCAAGATGCACGGATGACGGCTCAGACTAGAATGAAGCCCATTTTTAAAATGCTAATAAAACTTAAATTTGCATACTGTATGCCCCCGGCATGATTAGCAGGATAAGAACCATAGGATTTTAAAAATATTCCTGTTTTAAGCATGCCTGCGGGTTAGGAATTAGGGGAGGTAAAGCAGGCTTGCAAAAAACTTCTGCAACAGACGTTTTTAAAGAAATGTGACTGTCCAATGTCATCTCGCTAATAACTCTTATAGGATTATTAGTCTTTCCATTGAATTACCAACTTTTGTTGGGAATATCTAGTGCTCTCGCTCAAAGCGGTAAATTAGAACGATGCAGATGCCTTCGCTCGCCTCACAAAAGTCCGACACGCCAAATGGACTTCTTCCAACACGACTACAGTAATAAAACGATTGTCAGGACAGGAAGACATTTGCAATTGGGCCCAGAACTAATTCGAAACAACCTTCGCCGATAAGACTGACAGTTACTTTTTTATTATTACTAACTGAATATACTGTGGCAACAGCGAGTTTACGATGAAGTTGCTAAAGTGGTTTGTTAGATCCTCTACGGCTTTTCCCGCTCCTGTCTGCGTTAGTATCTGTAATTTAAACGAAACAATTGCTCTATCAAGGGGTGGATGGGCGACTATTAGGAAAATTTGTACAGGACTCAGACTTTTTCCTAATAATCGCTCATCCACCCGTTGGTATAGCAATTGTTTCGTTTAAATTATAGATACCAACGCAGACAAGAACGGGAAAAGCCGTAGAAGATCCAACAAACCATGAAACATCAGCCCATTACAAAACATCCTGTTTTCAAGAAGAAATAAGATGAAAAAATGAAAACCAATACGCAAAGGACAAATCCTGCCTGTCAAAATTACCTAACATCAAAATCGCGCGCAGCGGACTGAATTAGTTACGGAAAAATGCAATTTTTAAAATTGATACTGTTCAAAGGATTACTGTAATCTTACCTGCAAACACGAAAGGAAATTTTAAATGCGTTTAAAGGAAGCAGGCCGTCCTGTCAATGGTTTACAAGCTGTAGGGACTGCTCTTGAACTGTTGATGAAATTATTCACCGGCAAAAATGGGCTTACTCCCTTGGTTCCACCCATTTTGGGTCATACCATCCGTCAGAGCCGAATAAAGCTATCAGTAACTTTTTTTCTGTTACGAAAACAACTTGTAAAATTCTTAATGTTTTTTCTTAAACCGTCAAAACGAAAAAACTTTATTACGGAACGGTTCCCGTTTATGTATATAGAAAAAAGACTCCGGAGCTTTCGGGTCATTCGAGACCCGTCATCAGCGGTCTAAAGTTGTAAATATGATTTTTGGCAGCGAATGCCATCGATCGTTTCCGAGGATTTTAAAGCGGGCATCTTCGACGGACACACAAAAAGCCACACAGATCAAGAGCAACCTATCTACATTGATCCTAGGCCACCACTTCACTGCCACATCGAACCTAAGCCGATATGAGATAAACAGCTTATATCAACTTAGAAAGCAACCCAACAGAATTATAACCAAAGCAGATAAAGGGAATAGAATCGTCTTACTTGACAGAAGCACCTACATCGAAAAGATGACAGCTATCTTGAACACTAGCAATTATACGCTCCTACCAACCGACCCTACAGAGGTTTCCCGAAAAAATCTCCGATCTCTTCTCATTACATATGCCACAGAAACCAAAGAACCTGCTATCACCAAAATGACAACATATCTTAAGTTTGCATCGAACTTCAGACCCCCCGAGCTCTATGGTCTCCCAAAAGTACACAAACCAGATATCCCGCTGAGACCGATAGTCTCCACAATTAACAGCATCACCACTGAACTCAGTAGATACTTAAGTAAGATCATCAAACCTCTAACAGGCAAGGAACCATCCTTTGTCAAAAACAGCAAAACGCTCGTCAACGAAATAAGAAACTATTGTTTGGAACCCGACGAGATTTTAGTCAGCTATGATGTAAAAGACTTATTTCCCAGCATCCCAATATCAGACACCCTAGAGACCTTACACAATCTCCTCCACACGGACACAAATCTACCCAGCAGAACTAAATTAAATCCCTTTCACATTGTCAAACTGGTTTCGTTTTGCATGCAAGAAGGCAATTACTTCACTTTTGATAACAAGTTCTATAAACAATCTAACGGAGTACCTATGGGAAGCCCCCTATCCCTGTATTAGCGGAAATTTTTATGGAAAACTTTGAAAGACAAATGTTCAGAACTATAGACAGACACATAGCTCCACGCCTTTTTAAAAGATACGTAGACGACATCTTTGTCATTATAAAAGCTGGAAAAGAAGAACAATTTTTACAATTCCTCAACAACGTCCGTCCTAACCAAATAGTCTTCACAATGGAAAAAGAAGATAACAAAACCTTGCCCTTTCTGGACGCCTTAATTATTCGCTCAAGCGAAGGCCTTAAAACCAGAGTGTATAGAAAACCCACGCACACAGATCAGTACCTCAATTTTTCATCACATCACCCACGATCAGTAATGCGTGGTATCCTCTCCGGAATGATAGACAGAGCATTCAATTTATGCAGTCCCGAATATCTCCAACCAGAAATTAACTACATTAGAAAAATCTTCTACAAAAACGGTTATCCTAAATCCTTTATCAACCAAGTGTTCAACCACAAGCTTCGCACACGCGAGTCTCCAAAGCAAAACACTCCGCACGACACTTGTCTGGTTATTCCTTATGTGGCAGGTTTAGGCGAAAAGATTGTCCAATTAGGAAAAAGATTAGGCTTCAGAGTCTTTTTCAAAAGTTCGCCCAACCTCAGGGCAATTCTTCGCACAGACAAAACTAAAATCCCCGCAAACAAAAAGACAGGATTAATATACGCGGTTGAATGTTCTTGCTCAGGGATTTATATTGGTGAAATGGGAAACACCCTGGAGCATAGATTTAACGAACACATAAAAAAACTCACAAGTTACAATAACGCGAAAGCCACACCTAACAATGGCACCAATCTAACCACACAGCGAGGAAGACCAATCGTGGACCCAAAAATTACAATGGAAAAAGCCAAACAAGCCTCTGCTGTAGTGGAACATGCGACGCAATGCACGCAACCACTCCAACCAAAAGTTTTATGTTACAAAAACAATTTACGGTTAAGAAGAATTAAAGAAGCACTATATATCAGACATAATACGACTTACAACCGCGATCAAGGAGTGGACATAAGTGGGATTTGGACAAATATTGTGACGCGGTATAATTGTTGCTCACTCAACAGATGAAAATACAAAAACCAGGAAAGAAGGAAAAACAAATAATTAGAACAAATAGAAATGGATTAAATTGAAATATATATGAAACAAAGAAAGAAAAAGAAAAAGGAAAAAGAAGAAAGAAAGAAGAAGAAAAATGAATGCAATATGGAAAAACAGCGATTCAACAACAAAGAAGAATGTTTGAAACAACCAACGAAGACACAATCTAGAAGCCATACGGAACAAGAAAAAGAATTGCGCTGACATACTCAAATGCGAAAACCTACCAACGGAAAACTTTAAAAATGCCCGCTTTAAAATCCTCGGAAACGATAGATGGCATTCGCTGCCAAAAATCATACTTACAACTTTAGACCGCTGATGACGGGTCTCGAATGACCCGAAAGCTTCGGAGTCTCTTTTCTATATACATAAACGGGAACCGTTAAGTAATAAAGTTTTTTCATTATGAAAATATATGGTCCCGTACCAAGACACCACGTTTTCAAAACCGTCAAAACAACCTAAACGAAAAAAGAGGGAATGAAGCCTCTATTGCCCATACGCCATCGCCATTACGGAAACAAATGACCACATTACGTTTACATGAGCACCACTGCTTAAGCGCTTTCTTCTTATTACTCTGAACGGGTAGTATAGCCAAAAAGTAATGTTTACTTCCTGCAATCCTGCTAATCACAATAGCTACATTTCAAGCGTATGTATATATAGTCGTATATAAAGAATGATATACTTAGCAAAAACTACCAAAGATAAGAACAAGCTTAAACTATAGAAGCCAACGATCCGCAAACTTAAATGTTGAGTTTACAACAAAGCGACTAGAAATCACTACTAGCATCGCCTTCGATAGGTTCGCTAGCAACCTTAGCAGCTTTGTACAAGCGCGTACATGCCTTCTTTAATTAACGAAGTGGAGAAACTTCAAAGCAGCCAACTTTTCAAGGAACATCGTTCAGCTTAGGTGGTGGCGAAGCGCCGGCAGCTAGATGTCGTCCGTAAAGATATTTATAGGTCTCCGATCGTAGATAGGGAATCAAATGCGATTCGCCTTTTTGCAATTGTTCCGCGATGGGCGTCACCCATGGATTGTGATCAAGACGAAGTACATGCTTGGGGCCCACCAGGTCGAGATGAGCTATTTCCGGGGGCAGAACGGACAACCGATTGCCTTGAACATGCAACTCGCGCAGTCGGCTCAGCTCGCCCAGCTCTTTCGGCAAGTAAATCAACGAATTGTCACGCAGCGCCAACACTTGAAGATTCTTCAAGTTTCGAATGTCCGACGGAAGGACTTCAAAGTCATTTTCGCTTAGATACAAGGCACGCAATGTTTCGATCATGAAAAAGTTTCCTGGCAAACTGCGCTCGTTCAATTGGTTGTGCGTCAAGTCAAGCACCTCCAGAGCGGAAAATGAACCGAATCCGCGAGGCAGAGTGCGTAGGCGATTCATACCCAAATTGAGCACACGCAGCCTACTCATCAACGATATTGAAGTAGGCAACTCCTCAATTCGGTTGTTCCATAAATTCAGCACCTCCAGAGCAGCCAACTCAACAATGCTCGGCGGCACAACGGTGATCTTGTTGTGACTTAGCGTAAGGCGAGTCAAATAGGGATTAGCAAATATGTGCGTTATTTCTGCGAAGCCAACTATACCACGACGACCAAGATCCAACTCAGTAGTGCCTGATTCCTCTCCTTCCGCGCTTTTGCGAACCATACCAAGAACGAGTAAAGAAATTCAACCCAAGCGAAAAAAATAACAATTGAAATACAGTAAAATGATCGTCATGTTACAGATCCTACTGTATTGCTACTTGAAAATCGAAAAGGGGCCAACTCGTCTCAATACTATGCAATACAGCTTGCGCAAAACAACTTTATCGGTATAATTAAGGGAAAACTTACCGGCAATAGCTCTTGTTAAAAACATTCCGCCCATGATCATCAAAACAGAGACATCTAACGTTCCACCGCCAAGGTCATAGATAATTACCGAGGAAACGTTCGCCTTCTGATGCAAACCATAAGCGAGAGCTGCTGCAGTGGGTTCGCTTATTAGGCGCATAACTTCGAGGCCAGCCAAAGCGGCTGCCTGCACGGTGGCGTTTCGTCGGACTTCGTCGAATTCGGCAGGTACAGAGATGACCGCTTTTTCGACAGTCCGAACTTGCAGATGCTTTTGAGCCATTTTTTTCAAATGCATCAAAACAGTAGCGCTAATCTCCTCTGGTCGAATGTTCAGTTCTTTATTTGCGTCGTTGGTTTCGTTGCTATTTCCAACCTGGTACACAGCCTCAGTTCCATTCAGCCACATCTAAGTATTGGAATGGACGGAAAACGACTCGAACAAAATAGGTTCCGTACTCGAAAAGGATATCGTCGCTTTTCCTTATTGAACGCTTCTTCGTTAAAATGAAGTCCAATGAAACGCTTGGCATCGAACAAAACGCGGCTAGGATCGTGATCACTGTATTCCAGTGCATCATACCCGACTAAGCGTTGAGATTTCGACCTGCATTTGTAAAAAAATTAAAATAATTAACATTAAGTATTTCTAACGCGTGAAACTGCGTGAGGAATCTCTCCGCAACTTTTCGAACCCTACAGCACTCACACAACAGAAAGAATATTGAAATATGAAAGCAAAAACGTGAGCAAAACCCACATTAAACTTGAATTCGTAACGCTACTTGAAAGTCAATAAAGTATACGTAAAAGTTGGAAAGTAATTTACGCATTTAAAAACGCACATCACAGCTACAATGCTTGGCACCGTTTTTCGACCTTTATCGTCTGGAATAACTTCAACGCGGCCGCTGCCAGCGTAGTAAACCGAAACGCAGGAAAACGTCGTCCCTAGGTCAATTCCAACAATCTTTGGTTTTGGGGGAGGAAGATACTTCTGTGCCCAATATCCGGCCAGAAGAACCACAACCACTGACGAACCTTGATTTTAAAATATTTCATTTCAAAATTCTTCTGGCAACGTGCGGTGGTACTTACCAATAAAGGTAATTGAAGAAAACATTGGTACTATTTTGAGGTAAAATAAATATCACCGGACAAGTTTTCGCTACGTACAAATCTACGATAAAAAGTAGACGGCATTTTGAAAAACTATCCTCGGCAGCAGCCTTACTGAAGCAGCGATCTGGAAGAAAATTGGGCCCGCTGTCGAATGCCCATAAGCAGCTGGTTAGCTATTGCCACCTCATCGTATTCAGCTTAGAAAAGTACAGTACCGTCACACTTTCCATATATGATCTTCTAGCAGTGAGTTTATCAAACGCTACTTATGCGGTGCATGAATTGTTTAAGCTCTTACTTGCATAAAAAGTTATTTTATATTTATTACTGCGTGTTTTTACTAATACAGTGCTCAGTTAATAGCTAAGAAAGCCTTGTTGAGTGATTGTGGGTTACTGTCGTCGATAAGAGAAATCAGGTTGAATTGTACTCACAAATACGATTTTGTCTACCAACTTGAAAACGCTATACTACAGTATCTTGCACTCTTCCGCAGTAATGTTGTTTTTTTAGTTTTTTGCCAACTATCAATAGAACAAGTATATTTTTGATGGAACTGAATCGCCGCTGACGCGAAATTTAGATTTCTATATATAGAAAAATTATATTTATGCATTGGCTAATTTTAACTTACGCTAATCTTCATTTTGTTGAATTTAACGACAAAACAGAGTGCAAAAGAGCAAAACTGTAGTTTTGCAAAGAGATGATCAAGTTTGTTAGCGTTCTGTAGGTCATTCTTGGCGCTTTGAAGTTTTGTCTAATCTTTACTTTGACTTAACTTGCGAATTCCATTTTTTCCATAACTTGGCTACATTGAATCTGGTTTGGCAGTGCATGTTAAACATTTCTTTCTTCATGTTCGTCTTTTCAAAACACTTTTTGGTAGATGAACTTTGTTCGCTTGAACTAGTTTTTTCGTGAGTTGAGAGAATCTTCATTGTTCTACATTTTTGCTGCTTAACTAGCATTTGCGCCTTAATATTTTGACTCACATTTCGGATTTAGCTTAATCCGGTGCGACACAGGACAGCCTGTACAAAGCAGCTCAGTTTATGCGATTAGCTTACAGTACCTTCTGCTTCCTGCGCTCAACTCGAACAACTCTTCCGGTTTGGTGGCAGAAATCTCTTTCCACCTTTTCAAGTTTTTCCAATGCGGACCTACCAAAACCGCGCAGAGCAAAAATAAGAACAATGAAGCTTGACAGCCCAGAATTTCATTCGCTTTTCACGGCTGAACTTCTTGAGGTGAAAAGATTGTTCGAGTAAGTCATTTAGCCCTTTTTTTAACGTTTTACCGAATTTCCTAAATGTTTTCACTTTCAGCAAGCATCAGTACGAGATACGCATTGCAGGCGGAGCTGTTCGGGACCTCCTGATGGGTGTTCAACCTGGCGACATTGACTTGGCGACAACAGCCACTCCCGAACAAATGATGGATATGTTCAACGAGGAAAATGTTCGAATGCTCAATAAACGAGGCGAAAAGCATGGTAAGCGGCTGCATTGCGACTTCCGGCGCGTTTATATTTTTGATTTTTAAAATCCTATATTGTTTTCGAATTTTTGAAAAAGAAAACTTTAGGTACGGTGACCTGCAGAATAAATGACGCGGAAAACTTTGAAATCACGACACTTCGAGTTGACGTAGTTTGCGATGGACGTCGCGCAGAAGTAGAGTTTACTACCGACTGGATGCTGGACGCGAATCGTCGCGATTTAACAGTGAATGCAATGTTCCTTGGTAAAGATCGAATTTCGGGTTTTCACTTGCTCCCAATGAAGCATCTTTAATAGGTTTTGACGGTACCGTATTTGACTATTTCGGCGGTTTGGACGATATAGAAAAAAGGCGCGTTGCTTTTGTTGGTGATGCGGAAAAACGCATCCAAGAAGACTACCTGCGTATACTGCGTTACTTCAGGTGCTTGGCAAATTGATCAGCAGCTCTGTTGCTATGCAAATAATTTAATATAGGTTTTATGGGAGAGTGGCTGACGCTCCGGACAAGCACGAAGAATCTACCTTAGAAGCAATACGAAAAAATGCCAAAGGACTAAGCGGTGAAACAACTCGTTGCTGCTCACTTTGAAACTATCCTTCCTTTGGTTCAGGCATAAGCGGAGAACGTATATGGGTGGAACTAAAAAAAATCGTTGTTGGAAGGCATGCAGATTCGCTTTTACGCCTTATGCTGGATTGTGGAATCGGACCTTACATTGGTAAGCCCGCAAAACGTCAAGTATGCTTTCGAGCCTTCCGTTATTGTTTGAAAAGGTTTGGGAAGCGATGCGAACATTGAAGAATTCTGCAGAGTCTATTTGCGCTCCATAAATCTCAAACCGGAACCGATGACGTTGCTAAGCGCTGTACTAAATTCGGAAGATGAGGTAACGTGCCCGCAAAAAGAATTATTTCATAAATTAAAAGTTCCTTTGCGATTAGTTTTTGCCCCATTTTTAGTTTTAGAAAATAAAACATAAAAAGTCCAGTAACCTGCGCATCCTTTCATACCGTAATAACGTGCACGTATCCCGCCTGACCGCTTGAATTTATAAAAAATGCCGTCGTATTATTTTTTAAAAATTAACTCAAAGTTTACTTTAAAAGCTAAAGTCGTTTTTCCATTACAAAACAGAGTATTCCGTTGATTAGGTAACGCAAGGGGTAAGATGACATTTTAGGTTTATAGACTGGACGATCGTTTGAAACTGTCCTCCAACGAACGCATCTTGTCCATATTCATTGTACTGCACAGAGATGAAGCAATAATGCCAAGAGAAGAGGAAGCAAACGAGAGATACTTTAAGCGCCTCTGCTTTGAACCTTTTATGCTCAAAGCGGAGCACACTTCGAAGCAACGCGCCTGCGAACTGCTTAAGTACATTGGTAACGAAGAATTGGCGAAAGAATTGGAGCAATGGGTGCCGCCCATATTTCCCGTCCGAGGCACAATGATTGTCGAGGAAAAGTATCGAAAAGGACCCATTATGTCTATTGTTCTGTTGAAACTGTTCGAAAAATGGCGGGACAGCGATTTCAAGCTTACGGTCGAAGAACTGTTGGACAGTTTGGAAGATTTGCCTTCTCCCGAAACGTTGCGCTTAGAATATTCGAATAGCAGGAAGAAGCTTCGAAGAAAGAAGCCGCGTCACAGTTGATTAATGCCGTTCCGAAATTTCCAGACTGCGCATCCGTTGCAAAAAGTGAGCGAACAAGTTTTAACGGATGAGAAGGCGTGTCGAACACTTCAGAAACCCTATCTGTTTCACCGTCAATCCGTACGCTCACCGAATAAATCGTTGAGATGTAATGTTTGCACTTTTAGCAGTTTTGTGCCCAATAGTTGGGTGCTTCGTTGGCGGTTTCCTTTTATCCGAGAAAGGGCATTCATCTTTCATCTGATAAATATGCGAAAATAAATTGCCAATGGTCTTCATCAAAGTTATTTTAAGGGATCGATTCGCCAATGCTTAACAGTGTCGCGGGAAGTTATCTTTCAACGTAGAAGGTTTCGTACGTTGCAAAAAGTTAGTTTTTCTGAAATCTCATTTTTTTAACTTAAAAGAAGAACGTTTATCTGAGAGTAAAATACCCCCTGGACTGAGTAGTTCACAAGTAGATATGAATGAATGTTTGCTTGACACTCCAACATGTTAATACTGCTGGTGTGCATAGTCGATAGGGAATGAAGAGAAGAGCAAATGATAGGACGTCATTGATGCTGAAAGTTTTGTCAACAAAATTTGAACACTCAGAAGTGACGGTGGCTTTCGCTGAAAAGAATTTTTAGGGCATTTGTTCCTCTATTTGCGCGCAAACATACAGTAACCTGAAGATAATCAGGTTTGTTGTACTCGTAATCATCCAGTATGACAAGAAATACCGATTATGCGGTTATGGGCTTCACCATCATATTAAAGACTTTGCTTGCCATCCCGCTCTGTCTTCAGCTAAATTTATGCATAAAAATAAGGCTTATAGTTTGACTTAGATTTAGGTAAGGGCAGAACAGATGAGCGCGCATGCTGACCAACAAAGGCAAAACAGGATGGCCATTTGCTTAGCCGAAAAAAGCGTTTTTCAGACATAATGCGCAAAGAAAAGTGATTAAATCTTTTTGAGCAAGAACAAACTTGATTACTTCTGGCATACTGTATTGTTTGTGTGCAGGTAAAGGGATGCAAAAAACGGTTTTATTTTTCTACGAGTATTATGATAACCATTGTTATAAATAAGATTGCAACGTGACTACTAAGCAGAAGCAAGATAATTTTTTTAAACTCTTAATAGTTCATTAATATGCAAAAATAATTTCTTAGTACTCTTGGCGCTCTTTGAATAAAACATAAAAAGTTAATGTTAGTTAAATTCATGATGGAAGCCGCATATAAAATGCAAATTAATTAAACTTTAAGCTGTCGTGTGTTGGTAGCACGCACTGCAACGACGGAGAATTACGGGCGGCTACAAATGAACCATTTTTTGATAAGTAAGAAAAGTCGCTCAAACGCCATCGCTCACGTTACCCTCGAAATGTATTTTCGACCGTTATATTCAGGTCACTATCTTATAATTCTGTAGCCAATTCTTAGTGTCCATTACGATTCTCATAACAGACGTGGAGTTTGGCAATTTACTTTAGGGATAGAAAAAGCCGTGCAAAAAGCTTTTCTTTTCCCATGTTCTCATTTCGACATTCCAAAAGAAGAGCTGCATTAACAGCATGCAAATGGAAGGTTTAACTAGTGCTCAAAAAATGGAACATACACGAGTGGTTAACTTACGTGCTTGGTTCATTTTTCACCTTTTTAGCATTACTTGCTCTAATCTAAGCACTGCAGCAGGTCGATTACGCTAATAGGATACATAGCTTAGCGAAAGCTGTGTTGCAAGAAATGTCAGCTTTTGTTAAGCGTTTTACATTACAGTATATTTCAAGCTGCTCTACGCGCGCATACATAACATAACACAGCCTTTTCCCAACGCTTTGCGGTTTTCATTTACAGCCACAAAATTTTATGCGTTGTAGCGACATCTACAAGCAAGACGATAATGGAAATTAACTCTTACAAAATGTGTTTGCATGATCTGCCTCTCCGTAACGCATTTAAGGCAAAGCGCGCGCAACTCAGTTACGATCATTTCCACTTTGCTAGGGGGCGGATAAAAGGTAGTTTACCCAACTGCATTGAAGCAAAATAATTTTTAAAAAGAGAGAAAGCTGAGAGCTTGAATTTACTATCGCTGAAGCGATTCGGGGGTCACGTTGGCATTTTTGCTAATGATTTGCAAGATGCTTGGTTACTGTATAAAGGGGCAGCATGAACTTGCTGCCTGAATTTCCCTACTGTATCTACTTTCCAAGCGTAGCATTAGCGTTCACACAACAAGAGGAGAACATGCAGGGGTTAGATTAGGACAGTGTTTCTCAACGTGGGCCCTGGGGCCCCCTGGGGTGCCCTGGGAAATTTTAGGGAAGCCCTGGAAGCCAGGGGGCCCTGGAGGGGGCCCTGACAAGGCCTAGGGAAACCCTGGGGCAAAAAAGGTTGAGAAACTATGGATTAGGAGTTTAAGTATACGCTCAAGAATGCCGATTACCTTGCGGCTTTACGAACTATTGACCTGTTTTAGTTTTCAGCTCCAACTTGCACCTGCCGCAAGGCCGGTAAAGTTACCATGTCTAAAAGATTTCTTCTTTCCGTTTACAATGCGCTGCTCCGCTAATCGAACAGACTGCAACCGTTTTATTCTTCTAAATCATTCGCAACAAATGCCCTACCCAAGCAATGCATCAGACATTCGTTGTGCCGCTGATTTCTGCCGATGTTACCTGCAGATCAATAATGGATTTGGCGTAAGATCGTAATCCAAAGTTTATTTACGAAAAAAGCCCCTTTTGGAAATAAAAAATTTCTTTTGCCTTCGCGAAAGAAATAAAGACAACAATTTTACTTCTACGCGTTGCCATTTATTTCACTGACTACCAGGCAAGCGAGCTCTCAAAAGCTTTGGAAAGGTACAGCATATTTTTTTTCTTTTCAAACTTGACGGTATTTTTGCAAAATAAATTTTGAAATAAAAATTTTTACATCCGTTACGAAGAGGGAGCACAGGCATCGCGCAAAATACATCACCTGTGCGTGAAAGGTTCATAACGTTTCTTACATGCATTTATTGTCAATCGTAAGACTACGAAATTTCCATCTTAAGCAAACGTCAATCATATTATCTGATTATCTGATAACGCAAAGAATTTCGTTAGTTTACTTTGGCACATTATAAAAAAAACGTTCATTCGCTGTGCGGTTTAATGAACATGGCCATTCGAACTAAAACTGATGCGCAAAAAAAACGTAAGAACCCCAAGCATTGTCTGATTGAAAGATTTTAACATGTGTCTTTTAGCCACGAATTGCAGCTTTCACAACTGGCCTCCTCTGCCTGCAGCTCTTTCCGTTTCGAGAATACATTCGCGCACCAAAATACGAGCATGTATAATGGATCGCTTCAATCTTTCAGCTGACATCTTGTTGCCTGAATACGTTGGTCGAATGTCCTTGCCAAGTTCTTCTATGACAGCCAACAGCTGACTGTACTTTGACTGCGGTTGCGCGGTTGGAATTGAGTACTGCGGAACGGAAGCAGTATCCTTCGAACTTTGATTCTTACTATTCGACACCGAACCGCCGTTGCTCATAGCGCCTATTGCAGAGTATAACTCGTAAATACAACGATCCAATCAGAACACTCAACAATCAATAATGAAAGTTTAAAACTGTTAGACCATTAAGTCTACTTCTTTCCGGATGTAAGGCGTTTCAGTGAGCAATCTAGTTTACCTTGATGATCAAAAAGCAAAGCGAATTAGTGGAACTGCCATCACCAAAATCATCGAACGAGTTCAACCGAAAGCTTCAAAAAATGACACACTTTGCAGTAAGGCAGAAAAAGTAGCAAATACTTGCTGGCCGAAGAGAAGCAACAGCGCTTTTACCTTCCTGAATGTTTGCTTTTCATTACTACCGAGTACAAAGCAAGTCTTTTAGAGATACAGGGGAAAATTTACAGCGTCGTTAAGCCAAGACTTAGCGCGCAATTTAGGTTACTTGGTGAACCGGAACAAAAGATGAAAACGTAAATTTAGAATTCGACCAACAAACAGCGAAAATAAGGTACTCACATAAAATACGTTTCTGACAAGCCTATGAATCACTCGCTGGAAAGTACAGCTCGTTACTATCTTTCGTAGGCAGCTTCTATTTTCATTGATCACACATATCAGCACGAGCCTGCTCCGCTACTAACGATTGAATATCCATATATTAATATATTTACGTAAATATAAAACTTCTGACAGAGAACTTTCGCTTATTTCGAATCCTTCGACACATAAATCATGCGATACAAAGAATAAGGGTATTTTAACTCGTTAGTAAGTGGGCTGCACCCTGCGAATAATATAACTAACGATGGAAAAGGAAAAGACTAGCAGCACAAAATTTAAAATGCACACTGAATCATTTGACGATACAACTGCAAGCAACTGGAAGGAAAAGCTTACAAACAAACCGCTCTTCACGACAACCGCTTAAGCACTGCGCTGCTTACAGTAACCCAAAGACATATCAGCAGGTTGTAAGGACTAAACTGCTATTCAACAAACGTATTTAGGCTTACTCGTTTGCCTTCAAATTGTTATGAAATAAGAAAGTAGAAAATTAACCACTTTAGTTATTTTTAAAGATTGGCACGTCATGTAAGCGCCCTTTGTGCTTAAAAGATACCTTACAATAATTTGCCTATTCGGAAGCAAACGTTTATCACATATTAATACTTGATTGCACTTTTCAGTTTTAAATAATGCTTTTGTATAGCAAGCTGGAGTTCGCGGAAACAAACTGCGGTCTTCATATGCCTTACTGTACGAACCTGAATTATTATGCCGAGAACGTAATATTTTTGGCGCGCTGATGGAGTGTAGAACTGTAAAGCAAATTTTCAACCCTACTGAACGTTGTCCATTACCCATTTGGCATGTTAGGATGCCATGGCGCGAAAATCAACTAGCCTCATCGCTTTTAGTCAAATATTAAATATCTGGGCTTATAAAGCTCTCCATTTTCGCAAGATAAGACAAACTATTGGCAAAAAAAATTCACGCCCTTTATTTTTGTCTTTTTTACAATAAGCACGTTATCATGAGGTGCGACACTGTATCATTAATTATTGTCAAAATTTAAAAAACCCAGAGTGCACCTCGTAAGCAACCCGCTTTTCAACGCCAACGTTACTGGGTTATGTAGCAGCTCAGCGTTAACGTGATTAGTCTAATATTACCGCTAGCAGGTCCATACTTATGCTATTTATCTTACTTATCGCATTACTGTTTAACATGCCGTACTGCTGGCTGCTCCCTGGACGTTTTTTAAGAAGATACAAAAAGAATATGAACGTTTATTATTGCTCCCGGCTAGATGAACGCATGTTGCTCGAGTATTAGATAGTACGCTTGGTGAAACTCAGGTACAAATAGTTTACTGTGCTACTAAACAGTCGATCTGTTCTGTTGAAAATAGTTTGCTTATGGCCGAATCAAGCGGTGAAGTTTCAACATCAAGCGAAGCAGAGATACCAGCAAAGTGGACGAACAGGGAAAGGGTTTTGATATTTTGCTCCCGCGGTACCTCTTTTCGCGACCGTCACCTGATGATCGACCTCATTTCATTGATGCCTCACGCAAGAACCGAAAGTAAGATGGACAAGAAAGACAAAATCTCTTCAATTAATGAAATTTGTGAAATGAAAAACTGCAGAAAGTGTATCTACTTTGAAAGTCGGAAAAAGAAGGATTTGTACATGTGGTTGGCCAATGTCCCCAGGTGAGATAGGTGCTAAGCTTAGACGTTTTTTGTTTTCACTCTGAAGTCTTGTTGCAATGTTGCGTACAGTTTAAATTTTTCTTTTGTGCCCAGCGTGCGCCTCGTAATCGCGTCGAACGTTTCAGAGGACCAACCGCTAAATTTCTGGTGCAGAATGTGCATACAATGCTCGAATTGAAGTTGACCGGAAATTGCCTGAAAGGATCTCGTCCTCTGCTATCCTTTGATGCGCATTTTAGCGACCAGCCTTTTCTAATGCTCCTTAAGGAGATGTTCACGCAAACTTTTTCCGTTCCGAACAATCATCCTCGAAGCAAACCTTTTGTCGACCATATACTTTTATTTTCCATTTACGACGATCGAATTTGGATTCGCAACTACCAAGTAGTGAATCCTACAGACGGGGTATTGGAAGAAATTGGTATGTTTTAAAATACGCACTTTCGCAACTTCCAGCGTTCAATCGAAATTTTCAGGTCCCAGGATGACTTTAAATTTGATAACTATTCAAGGAGGTAGCTTTGGGGGACCGTTGTTGTTCAAAAATCCAAATTACGTTAGTCCAAACTTGATACGTCGACAAATTCGTGCAGCCTCATCGGGTAAATACTTGAACAAGGTGATGAACAAGCTTGCCCATGAAAAGAGTCGCCAAGAGCAGCCTGTTTCGTTTAAAACGGATCCGTTGGACGATATATTTCAACAAGATGTCAATGAATTGAAGAATTCCGCTGCCGGCAAAAATGTGAAGAAAAGCGACGCGGGCAAACAATTTGCTCAAGTTAAGAAGTTCCAGAAAGTAATTGACAGAAAACGGCGGAATAAAAACCGAGGAAGAGCTCATAAGGCTTCAAAGTTAACGGCTGACAATGTTTCCCCTAAAGTTGAAGATTTGTAAAGTATTTGGCCAAGTAAAAGTCGGATTTGTTGAAACGTTTGCAAACCGAGTTTAAAATGTTTGATTTTCTTATAGAGTATTTGCCCAAGTAAAAGTCGGATTTGTTGAAACGTTTGCAAACCGAGTTTAAAACTTATCGATCGAAAACAAAATGCTGATTTTTTGTCTTTATTATGGCTTTGTTAATACCATTCTGCTAAGAGCTGTTTGGTTTCATAGTTGTGATGGTATTTATTCTGCAGCGAGCGAAGTAAGAAATCTTTTAGTTGAGAAATATCTAAAATAATGATTTTCTTAAAGTTGAACGAGAGTTTTCAATAATACGTAATAAAGTTATGGGAAGTCTTTTCTATTATTGGACAACATAGATCTAAAAAAGTGTTTAAGCTTCGTGTTAAAACATGGACTAACGGAACCTGATTTTACTTCTACCGACAGTAACCTTCGAGTGTCTAATAGAAAAGACCCCAAACGTTTAAATGATGAAAAACGATGCAAGAGAAATCTCCCCGCATACATTACACAGATATTGACCACTGACGACGGGCCGCGACAGACCCGAAAGCTCTGGAAGCTCTTTATTTTCTTTTTTGTGCTTACCAACGGGACACAGCTACCGTATTAAAGACGCTGAACCCCAAACGTATGTTGAAACTCTCGTACAACTTTAAGAAAATCATTATTTCAGCTATTTCTCAACTAAAAGATTTCTACTTCGCTTGCTGCAGAATAAATACCATCACAACTATGAAACCAAAAAGTTCTTAGCAGAATGGCATTAACGAAGCCATAAGAAGAATATTTACAACTTAGATATTTACAACTTTAGACCGCTGATGACCGGTCTCGAATGACCCGAAAGCTCCGGAGTCTCTTTTCTATATACATAAACGGGAACCGTTCCGTAATAAAGTTTTTTCATTATGAAAATATATGGTCCCGTACCAAGACACCAACTTCGATTACTTGGTCTAACTAAACGGGGTTTTAGTTCCGCCTACGGTATCACAAGGCGCCTAATGAGAAAAACCTCATAGCGATCTTCTGTTTTAAAGTTACCCGCCGTTATTTTTTAACAATAATAACAATAAACCCCGCGTTAGAAGAGGGAAAGACGTGATAATAAATGAGGGGCAGTAAAGCATACCGAATTTGAGTGAATGCTGTTTCGCTCACCAAAGTACTGTAGATCAATTCCAGCATCTTGAATTTGTTAGATTACTTTATAAATCATCTGTTAAATAGTTGTGGCATTTTTTCAATTTTTGCTGCCATTTAAATATTACTTTTCATAGCTGTTGTAGAATCACAGAATCTTCTTTTACAGTATCGCCCATTGAGCAAAATAAAAGCGTGCCAGAGCTTTCGAATCCTTTCCGACTTTATTTTCAGCGGAGGTCTTCAGTATAGATGCAGTCCTTTATTATGAAACTAAATAGCTTCGATAATCATGCTGTTTGCTGTGCTATGCCGTCTACGACTTGAGAAGTCATATTTTAAAATTTTGAGCAAACGTGATCAACATCCGACGAGCTGGTGTTGCTTGACTTGCTAAGTAATATTGGCGTGATCAATTATAACGAAAAATAGGCAAGTAACGGTGAATTCTTTCTAGCCGAGAATCATCTAGTGTACTCCCGCTGCTATGCGGAATGTGAACATTACTCGGTAAGACATTTGTTCAAATGTCCATTAAGTTATATTTACTACTGTATTTTGCCATAATACAACCGCGAGCAAAGTAGCGTGTTTTAAAATGCGCTGGCAATAACGCATGATTAAACTTGTTCACAAAATTCCCATTTGCTGCCGTGCACAACGAAAGGTTGTTTAATTCTGTACGCATTTTCAAAGTATGCGTTCTTTGGCGCTTATTGTTGAAGCTGTCAAACGAAAGCTGAGCATAATGGGCAAAAAATGCACCTCTAGGTCTTAAATTTAATTCAGTCAGTCTTTATATACTTTTCTACGATTATGTTGGTGACGGGCCCCATCGATTGAGAAATGCAGGTTCCTTACCGAGAACCATGCGGTCATCCTGTTCTTTCCTTACCGATGAGAAATCAGGCTGTTTTATTCTACACTTATCTAAACGTAAACTCAAATACAACCCTTATGTTTATCCTTACTTTTAGGCAAGGGCAGAAAAGGATGGTCCGCAACCTTACAGTATGACGATGGGGAGCATAACCGACTTAGCCTTTTTTTGCGGTTACCATTTAACGCTTTCTTCAACTGAGATGTTAAGGCATGAAAATAGTTATGAGAAATCGTTCATTGCTATTACAATAGCTCAGAGCAATCTCTGAACCCTCAACCAATGGCCCAGGATTTATTTGTCGAGTTTTAGACAGCAGAGCTCCGGATGCGATAAGAGAACAAAAAGTTTGTCAATAATGAAGGGAGGCTAATGAAACATTTATAAGGCTTTTTGTCATTTAGTTATGTAGGCTTTCTGGCATAACGAGTGCTGGACTTCTCCGTCAGTTTGGTAAGACAATGACTTCCCTGAAAGGTGCAGAAAGTGTTTTTTCGCTTGATTAAACTTTCATTCTGGTCAGATAGTTATGAAAGCTTTACCCTTCCGATGACGTAGGTTCAGTTAGACTCTCCTTTTTACCAAATTTTTGCGGAAATGTCCTCCATCTTCCGTTAATGGAAAAATTATGAGTACAATTGTTGGATTTCAAAAGGCCGCACGAGAGAAGCTAAGCATGCAATGATAGTACATAAATGAAAAGTAATCGCTTCAATGAATGAAGAGTTGTCACTGGCTTCGCTTTACGCGTTAGAAAAGGTGGCAGTTACTGACATGTAACCGAGAATCGTCATCTCGCAGGCATGATCACGCATAATTTAAATTTTTTGACGACAACTAAAGCTGTTGGAAGTTAGAGGATCAAATTTTAAACTTTCACTATTTTTTCCTACTCATCTTTCAACTTAAGGAAAAGTCTTATCATTTTTCTCAATTCTCCGTTTCGTCTGTCTTAAATAACTCTTCTCTTAATCTGTTCGATTGCTGCTCGTTTGAATTCCACCTTTTTTGTCATTCTAATAACATGTGTATGTGATTGAAGAAGAAAGTGACAACCGTCTCATAACAGCATAGCATCATCCACTAAACCGGTTTATAAATTTATTTCCCGTTCAATGCCGGTATTGCGTACTCATTAACTTTAGTCGCTGCATTGATTTAGTCGCTGCATTGATAAGGAAAATTCGCGGGAATAATTTTCGACGAAATATGAAGCCCATTTTCACTACACTGCAGCTGTTGGTTGCGCCTCAGACTGCACATAGTGATATTCGCTTAAAATTACGTAGATGCTTCTACATGGCAAATGTCTTCTTCCAGCAGCGCGGTATTTAGTTAAAATCCCTATACCAAGAAAGGCAACGTTTGAAATGTATCCGTAAGTCTGTTTCGTAAGCTTACGTCTGGCAACCAAAGATAGACAACGCAGCTCACGACAAATTTATCTTATGGCATACCGCGGTGATATCCGTCATGCTTTCGCAGGGCGCTCTGTACAAGTGGAAGAATCATTGCAAAAACGCGTAAGTAAACTTCTTGGCTTTTTCCTAATCGTTTTTGACATAAAGTGCCGCTGCTGTTGTAGCAGGCGAAATCTGCCTCACGCACACGCACTTCCAATTCCTCAAACACTTCAAATAGGAAATGACGGTTCTCTGAGTGCGCGCCTGAGGTCATTTTAAAGGTTTACAATCGTGTGAGCTTAAGAGTGTAAAAATTTTACGCTACATTGCTTATGACACAGAAATCGCTTATTTTTGAATTCCACTTCAGCCGCAGCCGACAGCTTTTGTTCTGCAACCTAAATGGAACACTCTAAAGGTTGACAACGTCATCTTACGTTCCGGCCAAGTCATACATGAGAGGTCGAAGGTAGCATTAGGAGAGCTTTTCATCTTCCTGGTATGACGTTGGGCATTCGGCTGTTAGCTCGCCGCTTGTCGGTGCACCTGTTCAATACTTAGTTCATCACCTTTTCTGAATGGCGAACATTACGCTGCGTCAGGCGTACATACGTTCATTGAAAATTGATTTCTTAAAACCGGCTTCGTTGTCTTCTACGTCAGACGCTTGCAACCTGCCAGACAAAGTGGGAGAGCGTTAAGTATAAGTTTTCATCAAGATATAATGTTCATTCAGGCATTTAAATTTTAGTTAAATTAATAAACAAAATCTTGACATTCACCTATTTTAAATTGTTTTTTATTGCGCTATTTGGCAGGACGGTTGTTCGATTGAAAGATTAGCGGGATTTTTATTGTTTTTGGAAAGACTATGCGGCTTGATATGTGAGTGGCAAAACCGTACGGACGAAATAGGTATTATTCACTGGTATGCGTAGCGTTCAAATATACGCAATCGATTTAGGTGGAACTTTTCAATTTCTTTTGCTTCATTTTTCCAATTTTCTACCCCACCCGCCGTGCGAGAGGGTGTCGGCAAGGCGAGCGTTCCTCGCTCGTCACTCTGTCGTCAATTTAATCTTGTTTTCCCTCTCTCGCTTTACCACTCGTTCATCTCGTTTCCAAGTTGACGGCATGTTCAACGACAGCTCTTCTCATAGAAACTGAGGCACCGCAAATGCAACAAGTATATTTCTCTATAGAGAAACGAGATGGATCAGGTTCAACTGTGATACATCGAAACGGAAAGCAACAATAGTATCCTTTTTGCCCAGCCGACGTCACCAGCTGTCTGATTTTCTTCTTTGAACAGACTGAATGCCCCTTGGCGTAGATTGGTAATAATAGTAATAATAAATAAAATGCGTATTCGGCGACCCAGGAAGCTTGGCGCGTCGCAGAAACGACGACTGCTGCCCACACAGCTCAAGCTGCTTTCCTGTATCCGAAAACTTGCTTTCTACACGTCATCTTCATTTGGGACGAATCACATGTCCTTCGGCATGCTTTCTTTGTTTATTATGGTGGCCGAATGGATATGCACTTCTCAGGGTGCTATTGTAGCCAGAAAGTATGGACCCTCCGAAGAAGGACATTCAAGAACGGACGACCATTTGGCAATAGCAAGTACAGCTTTGCATTCATTACCCTCTCAGCTTTAAGGTTCAATTTTTTTTCAAATTTTCATACATCGCTTATTTAGCCTAACTTCGACAATGAGCATAGCTTGTCTGAGTGCTTACGTAATTGAGTGAACTATTTTTCTTAAGTCGTCTTTTCCACGCGTCTCTTCAACGTTAAGCATTCCATGCTTTGGCTGGGATAAGGTTACAAATGTAAGCGATACTCTTCTTATTGTTCAAAGCTTATCGCGCCCAACATTGCTTAACTTCACGATTTTTGAAAAATTATCACAGACCTTGCCAGACCTGTCAGCATCGTCTAGCTCGTTTAGACGCTTTTGGATATATCGCTTCCGCCTTTTATCCGCGTTTCCTAAGGTATGTTCAATACCCACGGAGAAGAACGTCGCTTGTTCTCATAATTCAGCATTGGAAGCTAATGATTGCAAAGCTTCTGAGAAAGATACGTGCATTATCTGCTGGTAGTCTAATGTTCATAATCTCTAAGAGGTGAGAATGCGCCTATGGCTGTACTACCTTTAGATATACGTAGCTGTAGCTTGTTTTTTTCCAATATATTCGTTAAATATGTTTCAAACTGGGTTTGTTTTTGTTTTTCCTGTTTTTTCTCATTTTAAGGCCGATTGGTTAAAAGCTAGGATCTGGCTTGGCCGTTTATTCTCGGAATGCTAATAAGCCTGCCGGCGAGCATATCCTCGTTGCGACCACGTCACGTAGATCGTCAACTCTTTACGTTCCCAGAAGTGCGTTGCTCCGAAGCAGCGGCCTAGCGCTTCTGCCAGCACTTGTCTGATTTAAAATTTGACATTATATTCGTTCATATAAACGCGGATGAATATCACGTAAAGGGCAGTTCCATTCTTTCGCGCGCTGAAGCAACTCGCCTTAGAAGAATGCCTTTTTATTGCATGGAAACAACTGCACGATAAGCGTATTCATATGATGTGTGAATTTAACTTATGGCACAATTTTGTCAGGCTCAATAGGCATCAGTAGATGGAGCTGTCAATTTTCGCCGCGCGTTGCCTGTCACATTATGCTGAACTGAAATTGCACCGAAAACCGCTAATGATATTTCGTTAATATTTAAGTTGACTTTATGCGTTCTATGTTCGCTGTACAATGCCAGAAAGCGGTGTTTAAGATCTTAAACATTGTTTTCAATGTTTCGATGGCGCGGGCTGGGTTAAGCCGAACGTAGTTTGTAGCTGCTGCAACTCAAGGCAGTTAATCTCGTTTCGCTATGCTGTTCCATAGGTTTTTATGATATCTATTATATTGTCATATTACAAGCATCTCAAAAAATGAGTTTGTGGACTGGGTTTCCCGCGTTAAATTTATCGCAGCCTGAACGATCAAAATCTACTAGGACAGTTCATTGATAGTTTGCCATGACAACCTTCTTTTTCGAGTTTCGACAAATTGTATAGTCAATTTTTCTTAGCTCAAGGTTCATTTTCTACAAAGAAAAAAAAGTAGTTTCCTGAAATGCAGAAGTAAATATACAGCTAATATATCGTTTTGTAATGGCAGTTCCGGCTAGAAAATGTAAAAGTGGTATTTCTATCTCATTCTGATTTTTCAACCCGCGCGTTATATTTTTTAAGCCGCGCAATATATAACGTATGCTTTCTTAAAAGCATTTAATTTATAGGTAGCGCGTTTTGGAAACTTCAAAAGTTGCATATTAGTTTCGAAAATATCCTCAAACACGGCTTAGTGCTTTTAGCTTGCCAGACAATCGCTGCAAAACGCTTTGCCAGGGGCTTTCCTTTCACAAACAGCCTATTGCTTTTTTGAACAACCTGCAACATGTTTTTTCGCCTTGGAGTTTTTTTCTTGAGAAGCTATCAATTTCCTGACTAAACGCTTTTTGGTAACTCACGCGAGCATGAATTCGCCCATGTTGAATCGTTTTGTCCTTGTCAATTTCGAACGAGGCGAAATCTTTTTCGGACGAATGTTACCGGCTGAAAAGCATTATTTTCATTCTGTTGTCATTTTCTCGAATCATTTGGATAAGTCATGCATGGTTTTTCGGCATCTGTTCTTCCGGTCCCATGTTTTTTCTTGAAGCGTCTTTTGCATTATGCTCAGCTGTTTAGTGGCTACCTTATTGGGCACAGAGTTTAAGTGAATAGCCAGTACTCCCTTTTTTCCAAATGAGGTATCCGATGATTTGTAGTCAAAATACTTTATACGAACATACCTCTTCTAGCTGAAAGACCTTAGGCATGCTGGCGAATCTTAGCCGTGCAAGGAATTGAGGTTGCCTAGCTTCTTAGAAGCAAAGACCCAGCTATTCTTATTAGTATTAATTGTTGCCTAAAATAGTGACAAATTTAAAATTTATTAATTACCGATTAAATAGCGTTCGAAAAATAAGTGCATTGTTAATATGTGAGCGACCTCTGAGCTATAGCGTCACAGATGCTACGACAACGTAGCCTATTAAAACTTCCTTGTTTTTTTAATGATAACATTGATGAGATACGGATCAATCACGCTATAGCTGCAGGAAACAGCTAGACAAACGTAAAAGATAAATAATTGCGCAGTAGTTCAGTAATCAAACTTTTGCCTGTGAAATTGTTACGCGAGTAGTGGTGCGGTTGCAGTTTCTTCAAGTAAGTTTAAATATAATGTTCATTTATCATTCTTATCATATGATAACACGTATAAGGAAGTAACCTGCAAGGGAAAAAAATAGCACGAAAATGCAGCCAGCTATAATCTGGCACCCTCTTGACTTTTGTAATAATCAAGATCAATTACCGTGAGCGTCAAATAACTAAACTTTTACGAGAATCAAAACGAAAACACTTTGCAAATTCATTTTTAAAATATAAGCCAGTTTAGATCCGTTAATTTTAAACATATTGTACTTTTTCGCTGATGAAAACTATCAGAGTTGAAGTATCCCACCTTTATAGTTAAAGAAAATGTTCACTTTTGTACTTGTGCTGCCTAAACAGACGCTGACGGAGGAATAGATTAATTTCACAGCTCTGATCAGTAAAAAAACGTTTTATACTTCCCATCAATGATAAATGAAAATATTTATCATTATGTTGATATCCAAACGCTTTGTTAACTGTTAAGCCACCTTGACAGATTGGGAGAAATTTGTAGCGCCCACATATGCTCCCTGCGAGATTCAGAATGTTAAAATAAAACTGCATCTTTTGAAAATACAAATCTCGTGTTGCCTTCTCAAGATTTCATTGCCTTATTTACGGAAAAGCCAATTAATAAATTGAAAAGTGAACGAGCAGAAATTAGGCAGCTAAGGGAAGATCTGTTACTTCCTGAATCTAACAAATAATTTTCCTGTAAATCGATTATAAAATGGAGGTTATACGGCTTGTTTCGGTTGTCCTTTCCATTGATTCTGCGTGTGCACTTTGTGGCAGCTGATTGATTTAAACTTAATAACAACATTGCTCACATTTCTGATCATGTATGGATCCTTAAGTTTCAACTGTATCAACAAAGACATGCTACTGAACCTTCCTAACATAAATGCGATCAGGTTAGTATATTTGTACTTCATTTAAAAAAGAAGCGGTTCAAGTGTTCACAACAATCACAACAACAACAACAACAGCAATAATAATAATAATAATAATAATAATAATAATAATAATAATAATAAATGGTAGTAATGAGCAAAAGTGGTGTTTTGTCTAACTTTCTCTGCTCGAACGGAGGTATTCGTGTAGAACACGTCAGTTCCGCTAACACATTGAATTATTCGCGTAATGATAAAAAGTTTCAGGAAACTTTTATTGCGACAATGCTTACTTAAAGCTGGACTTCGTTTGCGATCGAGACCTGTTAATAAGTCATACCGAAGCGGTTATTCTCAACCGCTCTTTGGCCAACAAATTTGCACACTGCTTCAGTGTTGATAAAATATACGATATCGACGAAAAGTATAAGCTTGGAATTTTGCTAGTCAAAAAATTAGCACTAAACGATTTGAAGCAGTGCCGAGAACACGTGTTCATAAGTCTACCGGACGATCGACAGTCAGCAAACTCGGCTCTCATGAATAGCTTTCAAAGGATGGCAAATTTTCTTCGCCAACGTTGGACGGTCAATAGGGCTTCCGACTGCAAAACGGATATTCTTGTTATCCTAGCCTACCATTTTATGCTCTGTCACAAGGGAAAAGTCCTATCTCTGGCTGGAACTAATAATCGTCCACTGACTACGATCAGTCTTAGCTCCAGGCTTAGATCCGTTATATCAGAGCAAGAAGCATTAGGGGCACTGCTTCAACGGCTTCACAGGCCTACGGCAACTAATGAATCGTTCAGCCCAAGCATGACAGCCGTCTTAAAAGTAGTTCAAGGTTTGAACGATATTATGGCATTTCCTATGGACCGCATCGAAGCTGACGGGTACAATTTCACTCTGCCAAAATCGTCGCCTATTTTAAACGAAACCCACTCGACTGGACAGCCGTCAATACCACTTTGGGCAATCATACTGTTCGGCGTTTCTATACTGGTGACTTGTGTATGTGCTCTTGTTGGACATTGGATCAACGCTGACGTACCGCTGAGACGCTGGTTGACTCCCAGCGCACCAAGGCCGGCCAATGCCGGCATTTTCCCGCCGACTAACAATCCAGACTGGAGAGCTGGTTTCGGCGGAGGCATGTACCATGCCCAAACGGAACGTATTGATCGTGTATCACCGTTCTTTCTTAGAAGACCGGCTTCCTCACCGGCTCTTTCAGGCATGAACATGCAACCGCGTCCTAACGTCAGCCGAAGTCAGTCGCTCAAAAGACCTAAAGCAAGAAACAGGATGGCCGGAAGCTTTGCCATCAGCCGTTGGCAAGCAAAGCGAAGTCAAGCACATTCGCGGAATCGATCTTCTCATACTATGTGAGAAATAGAAACTGTTTACTTTGTACAGCTGTTTATACTACAAATAAAAAGAATGAAGCTAACATGCACGTCGCTAAAATCTCGCAAAGGCGAACTTTAAACTTGAGAGGTGAAGAAGAATTCCGGGACAATGTTGAAGCGAGTAGTAAAGAAATGTTTACAAAGGGCTACAAGACTACGAGAGAAAAGGAAACTTCTCTCATAAAAGCAAATATGTCACTATACCGTATTTTTCAGCATTGGGCGCTGCAAGTGGCAGGCAGAGAGTCGTAGGAACTAAGTCGCACTATTTCGATTCACCAATAGTGGGTTAGAAGCAATCCCGAAAAATAAAATATTTCAATGAACCTGCATATTCTTAATAAAACATTTGAAGCCCTACGAACTCGTGAGAAGCTGTATGTTATAAAATAAGACAAAATGTTATATCACACAAGCTATTTTCAGCACGGGAAATATTAGGAACGATGTCATTTCGTGATCCTCATGGGGCCCAGAGATTGGAAAGATTCAGGCCAGAAAACTTTATTTAGAACTGCATTTCCACTCCATATTTCAAAGCTAGTGTAAGATATCTTTTAATTTTAAACTAACCTCTTTCTGGAAGTGAAATTAGCAATTACAAATTCATTCTTTCCAATTATCATCATCACGATGGTACAGATATGGCTGGACCCTTTCAACCGTTTGACCTACACGAAGTTTGCTTCGTTTGCTATCAATCGACTGACAAAGACAATATGATCAAAGTGGGTACCGCTTTGATTCATACTTACTGCTTTCGCTGCAGAGAATGCAACGACTACTTACAAAAGGAAGATTTTCGATTCGAAGAAGGTCGCTTGTTTTGCAGCGAATGCCACGCTATCCTTTACAGCAGAACGTGCGCTCGCTGCGGCAAGTCAATGCTCCCATTGGAGATAATACAAGTGAATACTAAAAGTATACACCGATCCTGCTTGACTTGCCAATTTTGCAACAAATCCATCAAATTGGAAACATGTTTCAAATTTGCCGGTATACCATTCTGCGACGAAAAGTGCGCTCTTAACCAGAGCACCCTTTCCGAGCACGCCAAAAGGGAAAAGCTACGAACTAGTCTTCGTTTGGCTGTTCCGCCTGGCAAAAGTAAAAAAGCTAACGAATCTGCTGACAGTCCAACCACTGTTAATAAGGTACCGCCACTTGCAGGTAGGCATACATATGTACATACGAGTCGGTCTTGTGTTCATATTACCGCTTAGCAAATGAAACGGCGCGGAGTCAAAGAAACGTACAGCCTAAGATCGGGACAAAGCATACTGTGAACAACACACAGTCCAACCCAAATGCGGAACAGGTGAAAATGTCGACTGATCAAAACCGAGCCGAAGGAAAATCAAAAAACTGAACATAAATTCTATTAGCCAACGATAAAGTTACTCTCTTCGCTCACTGCCTCATAAGTATTGTTACAGGCAAGGGAATAAAGCAATTTTTGAGATCTTCCTATTCAGACGAAATACGACGATGTACATTCAACTGGATTAATAATAATTCGACGCGAAAATCAGGAGCTGAAACATAATAGCACAACTACAGTACGATTTTAAAATATGCAGGTTTGAGCTATTGAAATAACATTAAACATTTAATACTTGCAAGATTTTAAGGCTGCGATTCAAAGAACAAATGTTATACATGATTTATAAAGAAAACCATCAAAAATTAAACCAGAACAACCAAGAGCGGTAAGAACCGTTCGCTTAGGTGGCTTTGGATTTCGACCCTTTTTGAACGTGCGGTACGCTGAACTTCTTCTTACTTCGGAGCCACAAGATCGCTGGCGCTGCCAAAGATGGGCAAATCATAAGGAAAAAAATAAGCCATTCAATGTAGTGTTGTTCGAATTGCCGATGATAATCTCTGAAATAACAATTTCAAAAAAAGATAGGCAAACCAAGCCGTACTTTAGCGCGTATACGTTGTCGACGCCGCGAGACGTTGTGTAACCGAGTTTCCTAACGGCGCTTTCTTCATTAGGTCTGTACGTAATCTTGGCTGCAGTGTAGTTAATACTTCCGTACTCCAAAGGTACAACAACTAAAACGTGGGATACATTCGCGCTGCCTGGAATTCGACTCCATCGAGCGTTTGAGGAACCCCGGACGAGTCGAAACTGCGATTCCACAAAATTGTCGTCTTTTAGTTCGACATCCACTGCGGCTTTGTCGCCAATATTATATAAACTGTACGATATGACCAATTCCTTCCCTTCGACAGCGTAACTGCTCAGCAAATTTTTTGCCGCCAAAATTTTCGCATTCCTTAGCTCCTGAGCATCGGCAACGCTACCGTAATAACAAAGCAAGAACAAAGCGGCAAATGACAATAAAACTTGAGCCATTTCCTACGAAATAACGTGGTAAGTACGAAAGTTAATCTTACGCCAAATGGTAAAGGCACGTCACATGAAGTCGTACAGCACGAAAAAGGATAGGTCAAACGACACTTTATCTAAACGTTTACTTCCGCGCTTTAATTGCAGTGGAAAAACATTATTCAAAAATAACTTAAATTATTGAGCGTAGCAGTTAGGGCACAAATTTTGAATTACGACAGGCTTTGTTTCGTAGGATGTATACGCAATAGTTCCTACTTTCTTTGAAAACTACAGACGCCGATCGAGACAGTATAATACTGAACAGCTAACGTTCTCTGCTTACGATGTGAGCGATGAGGAAAACCAAAGCAAACAACCGCGATCAACTCTTAACAAGTTTATGGTAATACGCCAGCTTTTTGAAGCTTCGACATTAGTTCGTCTACGGAACCAACTAGTTCGCCCATTTCACGCTTCCGCGGTTCGTTAACTTCCATAATTGCTTGATGCGGCTGAAGATTGACACCAAGTTCCGAAATGGCTTTTTTCAATAGAGGCTTTTTCTTTGATTTCTAACGAATAAGAACCTGAGCGTTAACTGCTACTTAATAAAGGTATTTTTTTAAAAAAAATTATAGCATTCCTCTGTTATAGCATTCGTCTTGATTACATTCTACGCTAGGAAAGAAAGCGGAGGAACCGCCGCTGATTATAACAGATTTGAAAACTTTTTTGTGAACCTGAAAACTCTTAGCATACTGTAAACAAAATTAAAACCCAGAAACGACGCTTAATGCGTAAGTATTACGCCGATTTTACCATGATATTGGGTAAGGTCGCGTATCTTGGCTCGTTCAATCGAAGGTCGGTAGTTACTATGGCGGGTAACTTGACTCTCATCACTTCAACCCCGGAATCAACTTCCCGATTGACCTTGAACCAGCCGGCACCATCTAATTCTAGCTTGGAAGCAAACAGAGCCTACATATTGTTCCTATGTATTCCAAGGCTGATTCGTACGTCCGCCGCATCTTACCTGAGGCCAGTCCAATAATGCAGCCAACATCTGCCCGGTTTGATTGCTATCATCATCAATAGCCTGTACAAAAGATAAGTAGTAAAATAACGTAGCCCGCGCTAATGGTGGGTATTCTTGTGTAGTCAGGCAAATCATTCATCAGTATATAATACAAAAAAACCTCCAGACTTAACAACTCCTTTCCTAGCTGTCAGATCAAAGCTTATTTGGCTTTTAAACTGCGGTTGCTAGTTCAAAGAAGTACTATTTACCTGTTTGCCAAGAATAACAAGATCAATTTTCTCATCAGCCACGATACGACTTAAAACGTTGTGTGAGGTTAAGAACACCAGCTATTACACCTCCTACCTTAAAGCTTTGGCAACGTGCAAGGGTTCCATTATTTCATACTGCTTTGGTTCAACTTCAACATGTATTGCCTTATCGGCTCCGAGCGCGAGCGCATGACGCAGAACTTCCTAAATAGAACTTTTATGACGCTTCATTCCATTGCGGAACAGTGGTTAAACAGACGTCAGCTCAACTTGTACGAAAGTACTAAAGAACAGGAAATAGGCAACGACCGTATGCTTTGCTTTGTATAACTATTAAGCATTTAGCGAACATCTACTTTTCCTTTCTTCAAAAGCGAAAAACCAAGGGTTGCGGTGCATGAAATTATTTAAACTTTCGAAAATACTAAACCTGTGATGCAGTTGGTCCACACGAGACAGCCAGGACTTCGGCTGCAATCTGCTTCTCCTTGAGACGAAGCGCTTCTTCAATGGCTATTTCGTCAAACGGATTCATGGAATGTTTGACCCCTTCGGTGATGACTCCGGTCTTGTCCGGTTTCACGCGGACCTAAAACGAATTTTCCACAAAAACATTCCATCTCCTAAAAATATGCATACCTTGACGGCATAGTCGATGACCCGCTTAACCGCAACTAGCACGCGAAGAGACATTGCTTCCTCGATGGGCGAATAAGGCAAACGATCGCTATTACCCGTTGAATTCCATGAACGGAGTATTAGCAGGTCCTAAAACTACTGCATCCCAACTTTGTTTGCGTGAAATCTTTTTACGGCTGATGAAAATCATCAATCGAAAACTCTGTCCGCTTATTTTGCATTTCAACCACGTATTCCAACTCAAACCGTACTGTAATTAGATGTGCAAGTTCAAACGAACGAATTCTCCCATAAAAAGTAGAACTACCGCTGACTAAAATTCTGAGCGACCTTAAAAACACTGTGACACTCAGTAAAGTAACCAGAGTCTTATTTTGCGTTTTTCTAAACCGTAGGGCTCAACAACTATTTTCGCATGGCGTAACTGAAAAGAAGACTTTCCTTCAGTTTTTATAAAACGCGGTATAAATTATACAGTTGAGCCGTTTTGATTTTCTTAAAAAAACGGAACACAAAATGTTGAAGTATTTTTTTTAAAAATTCTGTACATTTCATTGCTACGTTTTACCGACTCGTATGATGGCAAAGAATTTGAGCTAGCAAACAGGAGCAACCTGTAATGAAATTAATAACAACTGCGCTTGTACTTTTCGAAAGTGAAGTTCTTCGTAGTGAGAATTTCGCAGAATGATTTTCAGGTTCATTACAAAAAATGAGACGATTTTCTTCGAACATTCCATGAATACTTGATTCTATGCACGGTGCTTAAAGTTACTTCATTTTATAAGCGATGATTTTGCAATAACAACGTAGAAATATTCTTTTTTTTTATTTTTCCATTTTTCATTTCCGATTTAAATTAAGCAACAGCCACACGTCGAAAAATTATTTTGTCGCTTTCTCAACTCTGCAAATTCTGCTCACATTTTTATTTTCTGCATCCGACATAAAACGAATGGCCTCAAGTTAACAAATATTTCAAATATGTTAACCGTATTTAATGAGCGCTGTATAACTCTTAGAAAAATCTTCTGCACGCTCTTTGAGTATAACTTACTGGAAAAGGTTCCCTTTGTCACCAGGTATACTTTGAAGCTTATACTTCTCTCTAACACGCGACAAATAGGAATTTTGTCATTAAGGCATTTAGTACGAAATCAAGCCTACAAAAACGCGGCATTGCTCGACATATTGGTACAACAAATAATTTCACTTCATCTCCTACATCTCTATACAGCGCAGTCCTATAAACACATATTTACGCTCGTCTAATCTGCAGCAATATAGCGTTGGTATCGACCACAAGTCGGTAATAAAAATTTCTTGAAATTATTTCACTATTTGTCAACAGAAAAGAATTTGATACGAGTTAAAATTTTTACTCGAAAAGAAAAATGCACATTTCATTGTCAGGCGCAAAGTTCAGGTAAAACGCTTGACAATATGTTGGCCAGAAGTTAGGCAATGACAAGGAGAGACGCTCTACGGTTGAGAAGGTATCATCAAAGCAAAGGTTCGGAAAGAGAGAGACAGAGAAAATCATCAGCGCGAAACATCAATGAAAATGGGCAGCTTTGCCTGTACCACCTGATTACAGTGTTGGCAAAAAAGGATGTTCTTATCTACACATTGATCACAGAGCTAATAAATTTGGCATTTTAACGCGCATTGCAGAAAAGCAGCAAAGCTGACAGGGACGATGACTGTTGAACGCTCGATGAACAGGGATGTTGAAAAGTGAGTTTGCTTGCGCATTGACGACGACAACGACGACCACCAGTCCGTTTCACGGAATAGAGCTTCTCCCATTTCCCACGATAAAGTTATAAAGCATTAGCAGGTTCGCAAAGGCACAGAACCAAAATTACAGTCTCACATAACCGAGCAGCAATTGCAGCATAGTCTTGACTTTGACTTTTTCAAATTATCTGCATATATTCAACACGTTAAATGAACGAATTTTTTCGGCATCTACCACGCTTACCTTGCGAGCTTGGCTCCGGCAAGGATTTTCTAGCTACCAAATGCATCACAGTGGTTTTTCCCAACGGGAGTGTCAACGCTGAAAGTAACACAACTGCGAACATCAATCAATAGGCACAGATAGAAAGGAACAAAGCTTCACTGCACGTTAACTACCATAGTCAGAGTTGCTCAACAAAAAAAAGTACGCCATTCCTCCAAGCATGATGAATTCAATTTCATCACGCGCCCTAAAGGAGTTTTTCAACAAAATCTTTCCTCGAAGCTTTCCCAGAGAAAAAAACCAAAGAAAATAACTGTTCGTCGCTGCACGAAGCTCAACTCTTATCTTGTTAATCGACGCACAATGGCCATCAGTTTCTAAACGTACGCATCGGCAAAGGGCAAAACGTACTAGGAAAAGTTATTTAACTTTTACAAAACACCAAAAATGAAAAATGGGGAAAAATTTTTCGGCTGCTTACAATTACCGCTAACAAAGTCTCGCGAAATGCGCTACCGATTTTACTGCAACAACTTTTCAAATTGAAAATCATTTTCAAGTTCAAACTACCACTGCAGCTTACTGTCGCGTGAAGTAGACATCGGCTGCCCAAATGGGCGGTAAAAAAAACAAGCATTTCCACAGGCAGTTAACTTAAAATTGCCACGCTAACGCGCGGGCGGCACTTTTGTAAGCAACGTAGTTCAGTCTGAAAATTTCCTCAAAAAATGGGGACCTACGCAATTCGATCGCAACTTTTGAGCAAAGTGCGTTTCTAGCGCTCGTCGTCGACGCTGATTACGATTTTATGTTTGCTCACCGTCAGCCGGTCCGCCCGCCGTCTCGGCTGGACGGAATAAACAATAACACGCTTCTCTGAGTATGTTCATCATCATGTCAACAATTGGCAAGATAATTACCCGACTGTGACGGTGCATTTCGAATGACCAACTTAACTGTTGTTATCTCATTTACAATTGTTGTTGGGCATTCGGTTGAAGCGAACGCTTTGCATTTTTAAAATTTGAACTCTACAAGCTAAATGCCGCGGCAAAACTCAGACGCGGAAGACGTTGGCTTAAAGAACAATTGCTCATCGAAGCGGGAAAGAACAACAACAATGCTGAGCTGAACGTAAAGCTCACGTTAGTACTAACTTCCTTCATATTACCTTTACGGAGTGGAAAGCTGGCACGAGCTTTCCTAAGCCAATAATTTACAATGTCAAAGCAGCTGCTGGAATGGCGCTCGGGAAGAAGTTGGACATAAGCGAAACGTCGAGCAATTTCTTTCGACTTCTCGAAAGCGTAGAAACCTCTGGCGCCCGCGACAAGGCACTTTTAAAAACTATTCCAAAGCTATTCTAAATTCGACCACAAACGTTGAATTCACACGTAAACATTTTCGGCAATCGACCAAGCGAATTACAACGCAACTTTACAAATTGCTGCCCGCCTTGAAGTTGACAACAACCTTTGTGAGAGTCGAGCGGTTAACAAGTTCAAAATTCGAACACGCGTCACTTGCCGCGCGCTTTTGTTGCCTCGCAATTTCCGCGTGCCGCTACGCCGAGCGGTGACACGAAAAAAATGGCGAAGCCTATCCGCATTTTGTCAGCGGAGCAAAAAGTGGAAAACAAAAAACACGCTAATCAAATTCCCAACTTTGTGACGTCAACATGTTGCGTAACTCGAATAGCTCGACCGTAAGAAGAGCCCGTTAAGCAACTTTTCCAAACGAGTAACCTACAATGTCTAAAATAGAAATTTAAATTCAAACTTCAACTACGCATTTCGCTGTTTTGAAAAATGTATTTGGCCAATAGGGAAAATGATGCCGAACAAAGGTGGCGCCATACTGTCTGGATTCAGGTGAGGCTTAGCACAAAGGCTTAGGCTTACAAAGCACGATTCCGCCCTAGAGGTAAGCCGGTTGCGCCGAACTTTATTTTGCATAGTGCTAAATTAAAAATGAACGAAGGCGGCAAAGTGGCGCGCTCTAGACAAAGCGAACAATGTTGACTTTTGGAGAGCTATCAAAATTTCATGCAATAAAGTGAAAACGTCGGCAGCTGAGCGACTAAGCCTTTAAGGCTACCATTGAGCACTTAATGGCTTCACTTTGCAAATAAGCTTCATAGCTCATAAGCCCAGCTTTAAAACGCAACCGGCAATCAATAGGCGTCATTTCCGGGGGATTAAGGTTGCATTTTTGAAAATGGTCGCAGGAAATATTCGGTGGGCGAATGAATTGACATCATATTCTATTCAGCCGAGGCGGCATTGAACGAAAAGTGGCGTGGCCAAAGTGTCCTGCTTTAGGACATCTGTTTACGGCGGTAGACAAGATAGAGGCAGAGGACGTTAAGCAAAACTACTTCTTGCCTTTTTAAGGAAAATCCTATTGATTTTGAGACAAATAGTCTCCCTGGAGAGCCCGTAGGCTAATTGGTCAAACCATTGTGGGCAACTGAAATTGTCGTTCGACCTATCGTCACCGGGGAACGGCCAATTGACGTTAGCTGCAATTTTTCGCATCTCGGCCAACGATTCTTGAAGTTCATCGCCGCGTGATGACGTAAAGGGAACTGTGAAAAACCGCCATCAGCTGACAACGTTTCCAAGGCAGAAAGAGACCAATCGACTTTGTACAACGCAAAAAAAGGGAAAAAGCAAAAGGAGAAACTGGCAAATTCGATTGCAACTGCGAGTCGGCAAAAATTTGCGCGCGACAATACGCCCACAAGCAGTCGCAGTTGAAACGTGCATTCCTTGCCAGGCGGTGACACTTTGGCGGGATAGTTGGAATGAGTTAATGGACACAAAAATGCCAACGCTTTTTCATTAGGACGACGCGAGCTATTGGCGTCCCCATTTTCTCTCCTACATTTCCATAGTAAAGTTGAAACAAAAACTACAGCAAAGACTGGAGTGCTCCGTTTGCCTCGTAATGTCATCACAAACAATGTAATAACAAATGGGCTGCTTTCAAAAATTGAGCCGCAAAGACAAGGGCGTCTTCTGCTAGCTAGGACGTTGAGAGAACAAAGAAAAGGACGAAGGCAAGTTTTTTCAAAGGCTCGTGAAGTTGGAAAAGTGAAATTCCTTTTCCGAGCTGACATAACCTTTTAGAGAGTCTAGTTTGGAATGTTCAAATTTGGAAAAAAAACGATGCGCAACCAGATGAGGGTTACCGACGATGATAACCAAACTAAGCGACACAATTTTCTGAGCGCTTCCCAACTGAAGCCTTTCTTATTTTTAGCCAACATAGGAGAACATCTGCCAGGCATTGTGTACATGGCAAACACGGCCAAGGCAACGTTTTCTGCCCGCCATTACTGGAGCTACCAGCAACAACCGGTCCGGCAAACCGGAGGTCACTACAATTATAACCATTGCTACCCAGTTAGCAGACTAAGGGGAAGGAAGCTTGTGCAAACGGAAAAAGACAAAGGAAACGCATACAGCCTCCTCACTGTACATATTTGAAGCATACTGTCACTTGGAAAAACTTGGACAACTCATTGAAGCCAGCTTTTCCGTAGGGAAGGTTGAACTAAGGTGCCTATGAAAAAAAAGTGACAAAAGTAAATTTTATCTTCAAACTTGAAAAGGAAAACAACACCGACAGGAAGTACAGAAATTACTGTACGCTGACGACCTTTTCTTTGGCATTCTCGGTTTTTAGGCAAAAAGTTAGAAAAATGAAACTCTCGGTTTTCTCCTACCTCCAAGTGTGACGTTACCATGGAGAAAGCGACCGTGATAAATCAATTTCAACAGCGAAGCCGATTGGACACGTTCGTCTTCCCATTCTAAAATGGGGCGATTATGCTATCGCGCGGTTGACTTTACAATGCTTCTAAAAGAAAGCTTACCAGACGGCCAGTGATCAAATACGTACTGGGCCACGTCAGCGGCTGAGTACGTGGACGGAAAGAGGAAATCAGACGTCTTGCCGCATACAAGGATTAACCGCAGATTGATCTGAAACAACGAGTCATTTGATGACCTCCAATGGACAAAAGGTAGTTTCAATTGATGGCATGTAGATCTGCGCGAAAGGACAACGCTGTTGTTACTATGGTTTAAAGGACGCCATATAATATCAAAACGTGCGGCACGCGCGTTGGGAAAATCTATGCTTAACAAAACAAGAAATGCAAATTAAAACTACAACTCGGCTAATTGAACTTCTCATCTCCGCCTACCAATGGAGAGGAGGCATTGCCAATCAATCCATCTGGAATATGTCAGCTTTATAAATAGCGGACGGAAAGCGTTATGGTGAAAAAAGGCAGCAAGGCAAAAGGAAGTCGCAGAGAAAGCTTAAACATACTACCAACTTTTACGCTTGATAGCCTTGAAACATTTTTGAAACCAGCTACGTTTTCAAAGGAGGTTATGAATAAAATTTCCGCGTAAAATAAGTGATAAGAGCATCTGCCTTACCTTATCATCTGCTATGTTCCGGGTCATTTCGAGCGAACCAACTACGGCATTAGCTTATCTAAGGTCTCCGCGTCGCCATGTTGACATCTGCTGGGCTGGAGGGTCTGCTCAATGAACGTAGTCACAGACACCCAAACAATGGATGCTGAACGAGCGTTACGTTTCTGCCAGGCGAGGCCCTCCTGTCTCCAGTCTGCGACTACCGTATGAATATTTGATGCGCAGAACAACGTTAAAAATATTTACTGCGAGGAGTACAAAAACGTCAAATTAGTGGCATTTTTACAGCTTATTGCGCTAAGCAAAAAAGCGATGCAACTTAAGTTAACTCTTTCAACTGATTAACTTTTAACTGGTGACTCTCTCATTTAAATGGCGTTTCGTCTAACGTAGATCATCCGCTAAACGTGAGTACGCCTGATAGTTTATTGTCCGACGTATTTTGACGCTCTTAAGCCTCGCTTGAGGCTTTACGCTATTTTGCTTAATCGGAATTTGGTGAAACTTCGTGAAGGAGGAGCATTAACTTTTCTGCATTTCGAAGTTATAGGGTCTTTATGAAGAATGCCTGCTAGATTTCTTATATTTATAATTTGCATTATGTAAATGACCCGTATTTTTTAATGACTGATGGACTGCTATCCTTCTCAAAGAAAAACAGTTCGTAAGAATTACCAAAGAAATGACTTGCAGCGAGTTCCTGCGAATCTATTTGTAGTACTGTGCTTTGTGGCTCCTTGGAAACAACTTTTTAAGTATTCGTAAAGCATTTGACGTCTGATGCTTTATTATTAGTTCGGGCAGAGAGAAATTTAAGCTAAATGCTGCAGCCTACGTCTGCAGCTGCTTTGTTGCAAACGCATCAGGGCGTCTGCCCGGGTGAGCCCCACCATCAATGGCCAAAATGCATTCAGAAAGCCGAATTGGCTACGCAGCCAAATTTTTTCTTTTGCAGCGCAACTTGCGGATCCATTGTTGTCATTTCTGCGCCTTTTGGCAAAACCAGCAAAGTCTCTGCGTTTACAGATAGCTCCCCTGAAATAAGCTTTCATTGTATTGTAAATGGCTGGCTAATCAAACCTGTTCGTTCGAACAGGCTACAAGCGTTCACTGCATACGTAGATACAGTCGTCACGCCGCGATATTTTGTCTTTCTCGCTCGCCCTTCCTTTTCGTGCACTCGCATCTGTTAAAGAAAACCGCCTTTTGGAAAAAACGTCGCCCCCATGTTTTGCCCTCACTGGTAAGGACAAAAGCTATCCTGTTTCCTCCTAAACCCAGGGCAGAACACGATAGCTGCATAGAAAACGTAGCTCAGCCTATGGGCGTTATACTGTAGCGCGTCGGTCATTTTGTTCCGCAAAACGAAGTCTAAACCTGCATGTAAAAATTTATTTCTGCACAGGCTTAGAGAAGAATAAAGCAGAACGAGTATAATGTTTGGTGGTCAAGGTTGTACAGCATAACGGAAGTTTTCCGTAAGAAAAACCTGCATATCATGAGTTACAGTAAACGGTTTGCAGGGCTGAGAATAACTATTGTTGGGAAATCTCTTTAACTAAGTTCACAGTGTATCGCTGAATACTGCAGCTTTAAGTGGCAAAAAAACAGCGTCCAGAAATGGTACTATGTTATTGCGTATTTCTTTAACGAATTGGTTTCCACAGCGCATTATAAAATAAGAGCGACTGACTAAGCGAAAAGCCTAAACTAAAATAGCTGCCGAGTTAAGTTTACGTTTAGGCTCTTTACGGTTACCGTGATCAACAAAACTTAATTTTAAGCAGCTGCAGCTACGTGGACGAACTTAATTTTAGTTAAAGCTACAGTAATTACTAGCTAATGGAGAAAGGAGCAACCTTTGGGTCTTTTAACATATTGCAGTTTTTTTAATGTTGAGTAATTTTGTTGCCTGTTACTATCAGCTAAACAATGAAGTACTTTAAATGCTTTACAGCAGCAGTTTAAACTGTAATTTATAGTTGAACTGCGACAACACTTTATTATCAGTTTTCACAAGCACATTTTAATTCAGCAAACGCATTTTTCGGGGAAGCATTGCATACTTCCATTTCGTACGTGACATTATCGAATGTAGGCTTTCACAGCGTAGACTAGCGATGGGCATATTCTGCGTTGGCTTATAGTTTTAAGTAAAGGACATTTTGTGAAGAGCACCAAGTCAGCGCTGATCAATAGTCTCGTTCGAAGCCGGTGGATTCAGGCTGGTAATTGAAAGTTGATGCGCAGGTTCTATAAAAGAAAATACGGTACAAAGTCGGTGGACAGTACTGTAAATACTTGTCCTCTTTCTTGTTGTGGTCGCTGAACGGCCTGTTCGTACGTCGTTCTTATTTCCCGGTCCGGGCAGTTTCTGCTCCGGAGTGCAAGATGATATGGGACTTTGTTACTACGATATTTATTGACAACTGGCTTATTGCCTCAAATGATACTGCAAGGAAGAACAGGCAGCTGATGATATGTGACAAGGGAAGAAGAAGAAATGAGAAGCTACTTTAGATGCCGGGACCAATGCATCCATTGCACGTGCTAACCATTGTCCATTACTATGGCGTGGCGGGAAGATATAGTTACGTTTCTTGGACTGCCTGTTCGTCGACTGCGACTTGCAGCCCTCCAGGAACAGAGTGTCGTTCAGTGACCACATTTTACGGCAACATGCACAACCAGCTTTTTTTAGCTGAGGTCTTTCTCCAGTTCCTTGGAGTTTGACAAGAAGAAAACCAACTGTTTATGGCCAACTTATGAAATGATATAAAAGATATGCGTCAAGTTGGCTGAACTGTTACCCAGCTCATTGGCTGTTGCCTCGCGCGTACTAGACCATACGTGCGCCAGTAGCGACGAGGACGATGACGATAAAAAGATATTTTTTTTAAAGATACGGCTCCGCTGTTGCAGTTATTCTGCAAATATATTTTATAACGAATCGTTGCTTCGGCCGCTGCCATTTCAGCAGCCTTTCATGATTAATAAAACTATATCTGGCGAATTTCATTGTCGAATAACTTAACTGCACCAGAATGCGGAAGGCAGCGCTTGAAAGCGGCGTAGCAAAAAGCTAATCAACGAGCCATCAATAGCACCTAGTGACGTGGCTGTGAACACTGTTTAATCTGGTAGTTAGCTGTGTTACAAGAAATTATTCTAAAGCAATGAAGGTATGCGAAGAAAAGATGTCGTGAGACAGCAGCTTAAAGGGCAGCAAGCTACGCTGGCTTGAAATGATACAGCTCTTGGGCTAACTGCAGTTCACGCCATTCATGCAATTGCTTATACATTCCTGTACCCACATTAGCTTCCAACGGTTATATGATCAATGGTCAGAATAACTCAGCATCATTAAGATGAATTGACGATATTATCAGGATACCGCGTGGCTTACTGACATTGAGAAAACAAGTTAATGTTTATGATAGAACATGGGCAAGGATGATTGTAATAAAGAGGTGTTCATGTGACCATGACGATAGCGATGGATGTGCCCGTCGGCAGTGTACGCTACATGACAACTCATCGTGCCGGAGCCAACTGTCGTGATCTTCCCGCCAGAAAAAAAGGACCAGGCTAGTACAACGCGGGGGCGTTTTTCCACGTGGGGCGAGAGCAGTGTTTGCCAAGAGCGTTGGCTACTGCCCTTGGGTCGTGCTGTTGCGTCTGTTCCCTCTCTTTCTTTTGCGTAGTTTGCATTGTCGTGTATCGTTCCAAATATCGAATAAATTCTTTTCTAACAAAGCATGAAAGAAAGCGCCGCAAATACAAGCTATCGAAGCCAACCATAAACGCCCATTGATAGGAAACTTTGTGATCGGAAGTTGATTCCCATGTTCGACGGTTATTCTGAGCCAGTCGCAGAGTAGTCGGTGAAAGTTGAGATAATGTGCGAGCTGTTTGGTGTGATAAATACATCAAAGGTCTTTCCGTTGCGTTTGGCCGGCGGAGCATTCGCTGTACATCAGCAGCTCACCCCGGAAATGAGATAAAGCGCCGAGAAAGTTAAACAAGCTTTGCTGAAAGCTTTCCCCATGGACAAGTTCGTTGCATACAAACGCTTTGTATCTAGGAGGCTTGAGTCGGATGAGGCACACGACGTTTTTGTAGCCGACTTGCGGCAACTGGCGTCGTTAGCTGGGAGCATATCGGATAGTGTAAGTATGTCGTGCGTTTATCAACGGACTACCAGAGCATGCGCAGGAAATCCTACAAGCTGGCGCTCGACTGGAAGATATGACCCTTGACCAGCTGGTACTACGAGCTCGCTCTGTCATGGTCAACAACCGTATAGAAAGAGGCGTAAGTGAAGCGGGTTTCGCTGCAGGTACGCAGGCGACTTTTAACAGTGCGCGCCGGTACACTCCGATAAGATGCTACGCTTTCGAAGGAATAAACTACATTGTCTGGGATTGCCCTACGCAGCACCGTGAGTTGAACACGGTTCGAAGGACAGGAAACCGATCTTCGAGAAATCCAAGGCGAGATCGGGAAGGTGATCGGCTTAGAATCCCTGCTTTCAGGATACAGGGAAACGAGAGCCGGGAGGAGGAACCGGCACTAGCTTCCAGCGCTACCGGTTGCATGGATTGCTGTTGACGGAATACGACACCGCGCGCTAGTGGACACCGGTTGTATTAAATGTATTGCATTCTCTGCATGTTGCAAGAAGTGGCAGAAGGAGCCGGTAAATGTGACCATGCTGAGTGGTGAGAGAATGCGCTGCGTCGGAACGACCAAGGCAAGTTTACGGTTAGAAGGAGGGAATGAAGTAACAGCAGAAACAATTGTCACCAGCGTTAAGCCAATGGGCTTCGAGTTCATACTTGGCATGACTGGGATAGTAGCGCTCGGTGGAGTCGAAATAAACAATCAAGGACTTTCGCAATTTCGTTCGGGAAGCCAGGCAGCTTGTGGAGACGCTGAGGGTAGTTCCTATATTGAGGAAAAAGATTTTACAGTCGTATACGACGCCAAATCACACACATGGACAGCTGCTTGGAAGTGGGCTGATAAGAGAGCCTCTGAGACTTTGTGGAACACAAAAGAAGAATATTCGTCCACTGTGGAGGCCAGAGCAGAATATGAACGGGAACTGGATCTTTGGATTCACAACGGCTGGCTAATACCCTATGACGAAAAGAGATTCAGCCCAGCCAGAGCGCTCATTCCTCTCGTGGCAGTCACTCAGCGGAGTAAAGGAACAATGCGTCCTGTAATGGACTTTCGCCAATTGAATGAATATATTGACAATTTTACGGCGAACAGTGACGTCTGCGCGCATAAGCTACGCGAATGGCGTCGTCAGGGTACGAATGTGCCCATTCTAGACCTGCGCAAAGCCTACTTGCAGATCCACGTCGACCAAACTTTTTGGCCTTATCAGACTGTGATTGTTAAGGGCCGCAGATATGCGCTCACCCGTTTGGGGTCCGGCCTTAATGTAGCCCCTACAATCATGAAGGTGGTGGTGAATCATGTCTTGTCTCTCAACCCCGACGTCCAGAAGGCCACGTCGGCGTACATCGACGATATTTTCGTTAACAAAGACGTTGTCAGTGTTGACAGTGTAAAGTCCCAATTAGCGAAATATGGACTATCCTGCAAGCCACCTGAGAGACTGGCTAACGGGGTACGCGTCCTAGGATTGAAAGACTGGGAGGAGCAGGATAAGAGGATGTAGTCTGGAGGTCATGAAGTTGGTGGGCCACCAAAGAAGTTGACCTGGAGAACAGTGTTTTCATATTGCGGCGAAACGGTAGGCCATTACCCAGTTTGCGGATGGCTGAGGACGGCAACGGCGCTCATTAAGAGAGAGACGAACAACGCGACCTCGAGGTGGGATGAACCTGTACGAGATGATCAGATACGAAATCGGCTTCTCGGGGTTGCCAAGGCAATGAAGTCCCAAGATCCCGTACGAGGAAGATGGGATGTGTCAGGTGAGAAAGCTAAAGTCTGGGTTGATGCGAGCGCACTGGCGCTTGGCGTAGCACTTGAAGTCGATGGCACTATTGTCGAAGATGGAGCGTGGTTACGACATGACGATGCCGGCCATATTAACATGGCAGAACTGGACGGGTTGACCAAAGGACTAAATCTGGAGTAGTCGACAATGACCCCTCGTTTCGTAGTCAGTTGGTCGCCCGCCTAACGAAGCGCTGGGGTGTGCGCCTCAGGTTTAGATGCGCCTGTGTCCCATCAAAAAATGGCACAGTAGAGAGATGCCATAGGACAGTAAAAGTGATCGCAGCAAGTAAAAATTGCCCAGTGGCCGAGGCAGTTTACCTATACAACGCGACCCCACGAGATGACTGCTCCGCAGACACAGCACCGGGAAATGCAATCCATCGCTACCCGACAAGGGTTCGCGGCGTAGACCAAGTTGCTGGCGAAGATGAAAAGGTGAGCAATCTTTACAAGGTCGGAGAAGTGGTTTGGGTGAGGACACCCAATGGCAGGTGCGACACCCGGTATGAACAAGGCACGGCAACCTTGTCTAAGCAGGCGGTAGAAATCAACGGAATACCTCGTCATGTCTGAGATATTCGTTATCGCTCCTGTGCTCCGAGCACGCCCTCCAACATATCGTTTCAGGAACAGGAAGACGACGAGCTCTTAGTCCACATCCCTTAGCCAGTTGACGTAACAATGCGACAAGTTACGTCTCAGCCAACCGCTGCTTAACCCGGCTAACTTTAAGAGCCAAAATGGCCCCAGATCCATCATGAAGACAGAAGACTCCGTCGCTCAGAGCGACTTCGCCGACGGAAGCACAGCCCGGTCTATGATTTTGCGTCGCAAATACAATGATGATGCCTTATGGAGAATTAATAGAAGCCCATAATTACGGCAGACGGGCGCTGATGACGGGTCACGGAGAGACCCGAAACTTCGTATTAATGTCTTAGCAATAAACGTTACTCAAAAAACAGGTTGGAAATACTGCAAAAAATTTTATAAGAAAAAAAGAAGCCTATGATTAAGTATTTATGTATGTAGCCGACGCAATGGATGACACTGGCCGCATTGGCATTGGTTATATGTAACGAATTTTCCAGAAATACACGTCCTCCGCCCAGCCATGACTACCATTGTAATAGTTGCTTTTTGGCCCCACTTTCACCGCGTTTACGCTCTGCCACATTGTTTGCATATAGAAATAAACGATACGCGATAATACTGCCTTCCAGTTCAAAAGCGCAGAGAAAAAGTTGGATTTCACAGCAACACTGCAGATACGAAAGCTTTTGGTTAGAAGGAACTGAAGCGATGGCTGCTAGGATTCATCCAAGGCATCCCATATTCTTCAGGCTTCTGCTGCTTACTGGATTTTCTAAAATTGGGCCAATCGATTCAGTATTATTATTTTTTTTTTATTTTATTACTTTCTTTCAAAGAAAGATGTACATGGATTTTCCCCGTTCGTATTTGCCAACAAAACGAGTCGATTAAGCGAAAAACGTTTTAATCGCGTTAAAGGCATAAAAAACCAAACGACAGTTTGGCGAAGCTTTCGTCTCGTTCTCGTTGACTCGTTCTGTTGGCAATTACGAACGGGGAAAATCCATGTACATCTTTTGTTGAACAACTGCACCTGTTACAAGCCATTCGCTTTTTTTGCATTATGTTCTTTAGAATAATTCCTAATTAGCAGATTGAATTGCAGTTCTAGACCTAAGCGATGCAACGACCGGAGATATGCTGTCAAAAGTAAGACTCGACCGCAAACAGCTAACGCTCGCAGCTGTGCACGCTCCTAGAATTCACAACTTCTGTTATTGCAGAGAATTATTAGAATCAAGAATATTTTCATAATGTAAAAGTTTTATTACGGATGTATTCCCGTTTAATGTTCTAAATAACACCGGAGCTTTCGGGTCGGCCGAGACCCGTCTTCAGCGGTTGTGAATTACGGATGTAACTTAGAAGTTACATCCGTAATGAACCTGTATATAATCTAACTTAGAAGTTACATCCGTAATTCACAACCGCTGAAGACGGGTCTCGGTCGACCCGAAAGCTCCGGAGTTATTTAGAACATTAAACGGGAATACAACCGTAATAAAACTTTTACATTATGAAAACATTTGTTCCCGTACCAAGAAACCACATTATCAAGAATATTTAGTTTTAATAACGACCCGAATTGATCGGCTCGACAAAACTAGTCAAGATTAAAACTACAGCACCATTGACAGTTATACGTCTATTGATGCGAAGGTACAAGAAAATCAGGTGTCTTACTGTAATGTAAGCTGCTTTCCGTTTCGTATTGTTCGAGGTGACGGCTGTCGTCACTGGATGGAACTTTGTTTAAACTGGGGTGACAACGAATGCGGTTTCACTCGCTTTAAACTCGAGCTTTTCCATCCGTGCGGAATGAAACTGGCAACTCATATCGTTCGCTAAGCGGCTGGTGAGCGGTTGGATGTTTGAGTTCCGCAGACGTTCGCTGCCGAATGGCAGATCGCACTATTATTAAGACTTTTGTGAAGACGGTGTACATCGTGGCGAATGTCTGCATGTGGTCTCATACGCAGAAGATGTGGATTCGCTAACTACCTGAGCTGCTTGGTGGTTGTGAGCTTTTACTTGGTCGACAATGGTCGACGTTCTATAACGATATGCATAACGCTACCAGTTGACTTCAAGTGGATTATATACTGCTATGTTAAGCAGAATCCAATACAGAACATAGAAAAAAAGATGTATCCGAATCCTGGCAAGGCCGCCCGCTTGAACTGCATGTTGCTACCAGCCTTACACGAGAGCTATAACTCCATCAAGTTGACCCAGAAAACAGATTATCCTCTATGGTGAGACGATATGTATAAAACCTGTCAGGCCGCCTTCAGATGGTTTGTTCATTGGAAAGCAAGCAATAGGATATTGGAGCTGGTCTTTGTCCACTCATAATGGCAATGCTTCAACACAAGTCTTTGCTGAGCAGAAGCCTAAACGATTAGCAAAGTATCCGCATGTCCCATACGGAGAAGCAGCTAGCAAAGTGCCCAAACGATATTTGCATTTGCGGCAGCCAAACGTTGGCTATGCGTGGAAAACGATATGAACCGACCATCGGCGTTTAGCAAGCCAACGCCGCAAGATGCAATCAGAATTATTTTTACGATACAGATGAAGTCAGGTACAGCTGAAGCAGTTGCACTGCTTGCTACGAAGCTGCTGTATAGCAATTCTTGAGGCCAACTACGTTTTTAAACTCAATTTCCTACGATATCTGCTCCACAAGCTTGAATGAACACACTGAAGAAATACGAGTTTCCGCACTGTCCGGAAAAGCAGTTAAAGATATTCGCAAAAGATATGGAAATGCGCTTCATCTGGTCGCAACGAATGTCAACTTGGAGGTATGGGCAACTGCCGAACTGTTTTTCGTGTCCCACCAATGAGACGTTCACAAAAAAAGGTTATCGTGCGGAAGCTTGACGTGAAAGTGCCGTTTGCCACAGTCGTTCGATATGGGCAACTTTCCTGATTCCACGATTGTTCTTATTGCTTGTAATTGTATGGAAGTGGCGGCAAGCATGCAAGGGCAATTCAAACAAGATATTTCAAGGCGCTCGCCGGAGAGAAACAATTTTACGCGGAAGCGGCATTTGAAAGTGCTATTCTCTTCCGAACTTCGAGTGCATTGGCCGTTCCGTTGGCTATCCGTTGCGCAATGGCAGTGGGAACAATGTTGTGCAACTTTCCTGATTTCACGATTGTTCTTTAAATCTGCCAATATATCTATCATCAGTGATGTACTATAGCTTCTTTTTTCTTCTGTCAAATAAAGTCATGTGATTTGCAAGCACTCTCTGACGCATATGCTTTATTTTAATGACTGTAACCCATTTTAATCTTCTTCGCGCACGCAGTCTTTCATTTTTATGATAATATGCGTAGAACAAAATAGTATTTTACCAATGGGGCTTAAGTGAGAGTTGCTTAGCAACAGCAAAAATATACTTGGAAATCACCGGCAACAGATATAGACAAATTACATACGATACTGTCATCATGTTTCAAATGTACAAAGAAAAACACTTGCACAAGCATTAAGTAAGCTAACGAGGAGTGCTTCTTTACGCTTTGTTAAGCGCCAAGACGCTATGAAAAATGAAAGAGGCAGAGAGCACACCTGTCAGGCTATGCAGAGAAAGCTAACGTTAGTGGATGAGTTCATTATTTTTATTGCAGCTGAAATGTTTTGAAACTCTAGAATAAAGACATGCAAATTAAGCACGCGAATTATTCTGGAATTGAATACAGTTGAAACTGTCTCCTGATAAATGATGCGAAGGTACTATTTTTTAAAAAATTGAGGTAGATACCGAATGAGAACGTACGGCAATGATTTGTTCTCTGCCTGCAGCAGAATCCGGTCGATTACATATAGCATTAGCGCAGAATACGCTAGTGAGTACGATCTTGTTAATTTTTGCGGCCGAATGTTAAACCGACCTCTTGGATAACTACTGACCACTTGGTCATTTAAGATATGCAGTTAACACCTCCAGAATGCCAAACGATATGAAATCTTACTATTAGCAAGTTAATGGATGGCTTTGTAGCACAGCCACGACTTGAAGTGAAAAAATATGTCTGAGTTCCGTCCATACTATGCTTATTGTCATGTCTTAAAGGCGGCCTTCCAATGAAGGCTTCAAAAGTGAGCAATAATTGCTATAATTTCTGTTCAGCAGCAAATGTTAACCACTAGAAAGATATGTGAACTTGAGCTGCGCATACTTTTTCAGCGTATTTTGATAATTATAGCCGCAACATTATCGTACCTTAGCAGTTACGTTGCTTAAAGAAAAACCCAATGTTTGCACCTGAGAAGTGTGCTGGACAAGCTCGACAGTTTACGGAAGTTCAGCCAGCAGCAATGCACAAAGATAGTGCGTATGCCAACAAAAGCCTTTAATGACATGCAGAAGCTATAATTCCATCAAACGCTGTCCTCTATGGAATAAGGTGTGGCTGCTCAGGCTGTCACGATTTCAGTGAACAGCTTTGATCAAAAAACATCTTTTATGAAGCATTCATACAAGTGACTTAGACAAGCACAGGAGTCAGTCACGTGGACAATATGGTCGGAATGAAGAAGATTTGAGACTGCGCACTATGAAAAAAGCCATAGCCCGTAGTGAAGAAGAAAAGATACGTTATTCAATTCCGTAAAACGTTTTCCTTAATGGGACCAACCATAAATAAAATCTATACGATTAAGCTCTATCATCTCGTTATGAGAGCTTATGTATTCAACTCTGTATTACGCAAACTTGCTTTATTATTCCAATCTTGTTCATTATACTTCATTTTATTGCAATATTTCACTTGTACTATACTTCGTCAGTTTTACGCATGTTGTAATGCGTAAAAAATGACTTTTGCCCTCTCTTTGAAAAAGGAAGAAACAGAGCAAACGTGAAGAGTCATGAAAGTCAAGCCCCGCCTTATGAATAGTAAAAAAAATCATCACGCCATGAGCTTTTTCATAATAAACTTGTCCACGTAAGCGTGTGCGAGCATAGGCGTGAAAATCTAGTAATCACAACTCAAATTCTTCCTTCTTCAGCAAGCATTCTGCTGAACGCGTCAATTGCATGGCTGTGGAAGCGAACAGCCCATAGACAAATGGCCACAATAAGGACAGTAATATAAAATTGAATTAGCAACTTACGAACACACATTCGTAGCTAAGTACCTGTATATGCCCCGAACTAAAGCCTAATGCTGTTCGACGCGTAAGTGAGAATCAACATACTGCTAAGATAATTAGCCATTTTCGAAGGTAAAGAATTCGTGAAAAAAATTCTAATTAATCAAAAATATTCAAATATGTTCAAGCAAACTTTCCGAACTATCATTGGCGAGCTGTGCTGATAAGCAGTACAATCAGTCTTTCATCGGATTCGACTACCTTTACTTGCGAGAGACATCTTCCCACCTTTTCCCTTTCCGTTCGGAAGGCTGAAAAAAGGGTAACAGTGTTACAAACCAATAGGACGATCTGCAGAAGGGACATCGGATTGCCGATGGACAATTTGTCAAGACGTTTCAATGAGATCATCGTTAAGACGACCGCGTAACGATAACGTTTTCTTTACAAGTCATAATCGATTTTCCCAATTTGCATTCAACGTAATGATTTTGTTTGGGAAAAGCGAACGGCAGTTATTGGTCGGCTACTCGCTCCATCGTGAATGAAAATGTGCACTTCACTCCGCGCCGGTCGTCGCGGTCAATTCAACGTCGCCTTGGTGTATCGTTGGCTATACTCGTGATGCCACCGGTTGAAATCAACATTGTACACCACAATGGCACCACTTGCCAAACCAGCCAGGATAAATCTTAAATAAACAAAACTTTTTAGAAAAAAAAGGAAATCAATTGCATTTTTCGCAACTGCGCCTACCTGTGGTTGTGAGCAAGCGCAATTGACTTTATGGCACTGTCGCATGCGCAATACTGATGCAAACAAGTCAGCTGAAGCACCGAGTAGACAAACACTGCGCCTTCTTTTGACCCAACTACGAAATATTCACCGTCTCGCGATAGGCACATGCACTGGAAATTAGCATGGAACGATTTTATACTTGAATCGTACCTACTTATTATCTTACCGTAATATTATTGTCAGTAACGACGTGCTTAATAAGGCGGCCTGACGTTGTGAAGAGACATAAATTTCCGTCGTCATAGCAGACGACTATAAAGCATTCGCGAGACATTAGCAATATTCTTGGAGACCTGAAATCCAGTCCGCCAGGCCGAAGACATCTTAGCAAGTCGCCTTGCGTAGTGTGAATGAGCAAAGCGCCCCCTACCGAAGCGCTTACGACTAGGCCATGCTCAGCGCTCACATGTATGCAACTAATCTCGCCGTCATGACCTATCAAAATGGCTTTAGGCGAAACCGACTCGGCTGAAAAAAAGGATATGCTCAAAATAATCGGAAAGCGGACTATCAACCTGAGGAGGCGTGCTCTCCAACGAGAAGACCTTGCTTTGCGTTCCAGTGCCATAATAGTACCGTACAATCTCTGGAACCGGAAGCCAAAAAGCAATCGGACGACAGCCCGCACTCCGAACGTGCAAGGCAACTAACCACAGCTTTGTGACCGTATAGCACTTGCCTAACCCGAGCTGAGTAAGAAAAAAACAACATAGGCATTAGACCCCATTGCTGACAAGAGGAGAAAGCACCAATCCCATACCGCTGTCCGTTTCCAAAAGCCTGAAGCTATGGTCGGGATAGCCGCAAACGAACATGTACTTCGAATCTGCAGTAGTAACGAAATTGTTCCATTTCACGGACATGTGAGGATCCAACGAGTCGCCAAGAACCCTGCGGGCAACAGGAGTGGCCGGATTGCCGGCAGCTGTAAGTATACAATCAAAACTGCTACGTTTTTGAATTGAACAAAAGTCCAACGAGTGCTACCTAACAGAGGGTCGACTGTCAGCGGCAAATTGACAGGTACGTTTTGCGCGGCAGACGACTCAGCGCCGGGAGGGCTCAAATGGGAACCAACGTTGCCTGCAACCAATTGACAATATCCAAAAGCAAAAAACCAAGCAGTATCTCACTTGTAAAGCTGTTGTTCCATCGATTCAACGCAAAACATAAGCTTGCAGTGACGCTGACGACCGTTGGATTTTGCAACTGGGAATACGTGTTGGCCGAAAGGTGAACGACCGGACTATTGCTGATGAACTTCATTATCATACAAAGATCCTCCATTATTGGCTTGAACATTAGAGGACTCTTGAACAAAAAAAGAGAATCCATAAGGCGTCTTTTTATGCCAAACTTAAAACGCACTATGGTCATTATGGATTGGCGAGGAGTATGCGGCTCGAACAGCAGCTGCGCGGGAGTCTGACCAAAATGCCTTACTTGATTTTCAAGCGCCTACAAGGCAAGACGACAATTCAAATACGATCAATGTACGCGTGTTGCTGTTACCTGTTTCACCGTGGGATCGTCGAAAACTGACAAGTCAACTACGCCCTCGTAGGTGAGATAGTAAAAGACGTTCGTAGCGCGCACCGCTTCAGGTCCACGCTGCTTGTAGCCGAATATCAAATCTATCCATTGATGGAGTTGACAAGAGACTAAATCGGATTCAAGCGCCTACAACGATGACTTTCGTACAAGTCGTACACAGACTTTTCGATCTTCATGTTATTTAAAAATAGCTTAACCACTACGCGCTTTGAGCACTGCTTTCCTACGCAATTTAATCATTACCACTTTTTCCAAATTAGGTCACGCTGAAGGAATAAATATTTGCGTAACTTGGCATTAACCAGTCGACCAATACCGTTTTTTGTCATGCTGCAGACTTAACAGAATATACCGTAATGGAGTGTCAGGGCATCAAATACTTTTACATGCGTTGGATAGGAATAAATTCCTGTAATTTGCTTTGTTAATGGCGCTCCGGTCTGCAACCGAAATCACAATGGATGTAACCGGAAAGGGAAGAGGCAGCCATTGTTTAGCTATGCCAAAAGACAGAGGAGGATCTTCTTGTGAAAAAAAATATGCATTCAAATCCCTCGTATTTATAATCGTTCAGGAGAAGAACAGGCTAACCGTACAAAATAAAGATGCTCAGGCTAGCTCATTGTCGCCTTATGTTAATTCCCCCTTTTCTTTTTCCTAGTTATTTTTCGTCTGCTTATGGTGCAAGCTAAACCAACCTTGAAGTGCTGTTCTTCTTTTGAGCTTAAAGCCTATTGATCAGAGGAAATATAACTCTGGCACTGGACCATTCTGAGGTCACCTTGCTGTGATGTTCATTGCTTCTGTTCGTGGAAGACGAGTTCAACAATTTTGAGCTTATCGCGACCATAGGAGGTCAGTAAACAACAGCAACTTAGATTTACACCGATTGCACCCTACGGCTATATCCCTCGTATCTGCGCTACATCCCGTCCTGAAAATCTCTACTGTACGTGGACAGACCAATAGGTTTAGGTTGGCCATTTAGCATTAGCCAGCCGGCCAAAGTCTCGATGAGTCAAAGCCATGTGGTCAGCAACCATACTTGACCGACAGCGCTCAGGCAACCCAAGCACTGCTGTAAACATTACCTCAGCCGGGATATCGCCATAAGATCAGCTTCAAAAAGAGCAACGTCATACAAAAAATAAATGTGGGCACAGAGCTATAATGCCACAGTAGCAAAACAGTCTCATGTCTTGTGATACAACACCTCTAAACTTAGTTAAGGCTAATGAAAGCCGATCAGCAATTATAGACTATTCCCTAGCGTTGCCTACAGTCTGCAGGATTTCAAATGTTTACTATTCGAAAGGCATACGGGCCAATGTAGGCAGAGAGCGTAACAGAGATGCTATTATTGCATACCTCTTTGTCTTTATATGTACGTAAGCCGAACCCCCTTTCAAAAATACGCCATTATACCGTGTTTCCCTTATAATAAAACCTTCCCTGAGAATACGCCATAGCACTAATTCTAGGGTGCTCGTTAATATAAGCCCTACCCTGTGAATAAGGCCCAGATGGAATCGTCCCTCAGAGAGGCATATTTAGCAAATCCGTCGGAAAATGTGACAGGCGTATCGTATCTTAAAATATACAGCTTTTGCATGATTAAACTACCGTACTGTAGATTTTACGAGTAAAGTGCTCTGGTACATCTGCATTTGTAGTGACCTTCACGCAGTCTGTCCAAAAGAATTCTCTTAGCTATTTTGCAATTTTGTGTGCAACAGGTTGGTGCGAAAGTGCAATTTTGTTTGCGAAAAAGAATAATACAGTAGGCCCTCGTTATTCGCGGTTTTTGGTTCCAGGACTTTCCGCGTATAACAAATTCCGCGTAAAGTCAAGTCCCCTGCGCAAAATATAGAATCCTTTGTAAACAACATGCGCGCTTTCTCGTGTACACTACAAATAGACACGAAATTGCTCGTAGTTACTAATATCAATTAGTGTTAAATAAATAGTTTAGTGAAGAACATATTAAAGAAAATAATGACATTCAACTATCCAAAAATATATTGGAATGCGAATTACTTTCAGAATACACTGTTTCAGCTGTACGCGAAATATACAGGCTTTTATTGTTACGGTATTGCCCCGCTATTTCAGTATAAACAAAGTTAGTACGAAGCTACGGACAACATCGTAACAATAAAGACTGCGTACTCCGCATGAACTACTACAGTTACGTACAAAGAAACTGTTTCAATGATGTAAGCGAAAAGTAAAATCTCTGAACCTCAGCTGGCACCATTAATTCCAATTCGTCTTTAACAACAATCGTTGCTTGTACCTTCACATCAGCTATGTTATCTTTTACTTGAATGTTGGCTAGGTAGAAGATTTTTCAGGCGGCATGACCTTTTCCGCTGAGTGGCAGAGTTCATGCTGATGATAAGTCACTGGTGATCCGAAAGGCCTATGTTGAAAGTTAATTAACTTCTGCTGGCTGCAGAAGCAAAAGCGTTCCGGAAGCTTTGAGGCAACCATCTTCTATTGTCACCTAAGCATAAAATTCTTCTCTCAGCCTTCTCAATCTTCAACAATTAAAACCCAGGTCGTTTAGCAGCTGTCAGTATTGAGCAACGACTATCTTGGATGAACATAATGGGGTGACGATTCTGACATCGATTTGCACTTTTCACTAATAGAAGTGTTTAAACTATGCTGCAAATTGCATTTTTTTTACTTAAAATTGTTGCACACAAACGACATTTCAAGTTCAGTAGACTAAGCTGTGCTGTTACCATTTTCAATCTTTGCTGTTGTTAACGGACTTCTTAATCCATCAAGCAGGCAATTAGCTTAAGCAAATTTAAAACTTTGCTGCATTAAGCGATCTTACAATGTTTCTTCAGAAAACTTATGCAGCCTTTCTGAGACAGTCAATATTGAAAACTTAACTGCTTCTATGGGTAAGGAAGTTGATTACTATTCATAAGCCCTTATGATTTAAGAAATTGACTTACAATAGCATGAGACACCTAAGCTTAATTTGGGGCAATGAGAAACTAAAAGCAACAAGTGAGTGATAGCTCATCAAAGTAACACGAGGTATTAGCATTACGCGCAGGGTTGAGAAGACATAAGAATAGAAAAAAACATTTTCTCAGGTCACGTCATGGAACCCTACCACTACATACACAAAAAAGAATACTGCGCTGCTATCATGTTCAGCAGCGGTTCGTCAATCTCTGCTAAAAATTAAGTCATTGTTTTTTAAAGACAAACCGCGTTGAGTCAAATCCGCGAATAAAAAGACCGCGTATAACGAGGGCCTACTGTAATATTTTCACTATCAGGCAAGATGTTTGCAACAAGGAAGAGTTATAGTGTAGAGTACAAGAAAGCAATCCTGGAGGACTCCTAAGGCAAGAATCTGACGGCTTTATGCAAAGAAAAAAAGTCCGGCCTCCGAATGGTTCGAAAATGGCAACCACAGTACGATTAACTCTGTGAAAAGATGGGCGAGGGAAAGGCAAAGAAATGTAAGTGTGGATCAGGTCGGCAACCATTATTTCCTGAGCTTGAGAACATCATTTGTGAATGGACTGCTGACAGGAGAGCACAGGCTTTCATTGTGCGCAGGTCTGACTTTGGTAAAGAACTCATAGGCCAAAATCACTGACAGCTGTACTGCCAATGCTCTACAAGCAGTACTCGTTAAAGGAAAGCTTTATCGCAAGACATGAGACGCTGGGCTCAATGATCCTGCAAGAAATGGACTCGCAAAAAATTTTGGCCGGAATTGAAAATTTAGAGATGTATGAGGACTTCTCAGAAAATGATGAAATGACTCTGTTCGAATAAACGTAGCTATTTCAACATTTCCCAGCTTTACATTCATGGTTCTTCTTCTGGGTGTCTCGATATTTTTCTTCCTTTACATTTACGCTTCGTATAGGCACATAAATAAATGAACAAGTGTAAAATGTGGTGCCTGAAATCATAATACACGACCCCCCGGAAATCAAGCCCTGCCATGTTTTCTGAAGGAAAAATAAATATAAGACCAGGTCTTATTACGGGAGAAACCCGGTAGTTTTAAAATAATCCTTTTAGCAACGCTTAGGCTAGTCACGACGAGGCGCCGGCTTAGAAATTTCGTCACTTTGGTTTGCGTAGTTACTTTGATTTGATGGGATTTTCACCAAGAACCATTTAGCGTCTCACTTCTAGCTTAACAGCAATTGATGCTGACGCGCGTGGCTAACAGGTAAGTGTACATTCGTACTGTTGCCGCAAGGGAATGCAGTGCTATGTGATAACCGCTAAGCAACTCGTCTGATGATGTAGGAAACTCGTTCGAATTAAACCAACCTCATGCGCAGTACCGCGCTGAGACAACATCACCCTTAAGGTATAATTTTTCACCTGCCGCCGCCGACAGTTCTTCCAGACGAGACGTCGTTACAACTTGTAAACAATCTGGATCCGTCTGCACTGTCAGCACGTGTGCCCAGGAAAAGGTTCAGTTTTTTCAAAAAAAAATATTGCCCAGGGGTCGCTTTAAACTTTTTTGCGTAAAAAAAGTCGGACAAATCAGTACGAGGACAATTTTAATAACCTGCCTATCATTCAATCAACAGAGATGATCAACCGTTCGTTTTTGCGCGCAGTTCCTCTTATTTTTTCGCGCCATCTGTCCATCAACTGCTATACAACACAATTTATTTGCCTGTCCAAAATGTAGGCCAACCTGTCGCGCTTTCCCTCTTGAAAAAAGGACCATATATTAACTTGACGATTAACTTGGAAAATACGAATCACGAGCAACGCAAAAGCGTTGCCTGTAAAGACTCTATGACCATTTGAAGAATAATTGAACAGTTCGTGGATAGGCAGTTTTCCTCGAAACCGTTGCTACAGAAAAGAATAAAAAATGAGCAACAAATTATAACTGCTACTTCAGCTGAGAAGGACAGCGAGAGTTACGACCAAATTTCGGCTAATCATAGCAGTTGTAAAATTGGAGAATCGAAAAAGAAAACGAGACTACACTTCTTGTTGGTAAAACGCTCTCTGGCTGACGGTGGCGGCAGGTTGGGGGTAATGTCAGCATGATTGTCAATGGGTGACTGATCTGCGGACCCGCGTATTCTCTCCCGTTGGGAATTGAACAAAAAGTTAACTTAATCGCGCAGATCGATTACGCTGATAAACAAAACAAATGCAACAGTTCCACTTGCCGTCCTCCGCGACTCACTTACAGATGACAATGGAAAATGGTCAAGACAGATTTAAAAGGGCACTTCGAGAGTACACTTGATGATTTGTGTCACCGCAAGAATGTCAAGGGCGCCCTCGGAGTTGTCCCCTACAAATTGAGGTCGTCATCCCTTTCTGATGATGCTGAAATTTGCTGCATTAGTACACAAGCTAAAGTGCTTACATAAACAAGCGACGGTCAACACCAAAACATGCGTGTTGGAATTTAAAAATGCGCTAACTGATCATCATCACCTGCCGATGGATTGAAATGAAATGTTCGGCCGACTTTGCCCACGGAGGCAGCTTGACGTCACCCATAATGGTACCGTCATCACGTTTACCCAAGTTGTACCCATTGATATTCAGTAAAATCTCGGGCAAGTAGAAGAACTCAGGTATTAGCTCCTTCAAAAAAAAAGTGGAGTCAAAAAACGGACAGACTTTATAGAATTTGAAGCACCTTGACGTCATGAGTATCCCGTAGGCAGCGAGTCCACGATTCTCCAATACTGTGAAACATACGGTCGGCATGATCGAACTTACCGCCTTGTAGATTCAAGAAAAGTGTTGTGAACGGTTCCTGCAAGAAAAAGCAGATCAAAAGGCAACTTCAAAACAAGAATGTGAATTCAAATGGAAACCATTCGAATCATCCAGTTCAACGTAAAAGCAGCAGTTGAGTAATGGGTGCCGTAGTGGAACGGCGGGATTTTCTCGTGCTCCCATTGATTGTACCTATCGATGAAACATTTCCGCCGGGAATCGTTAAGGGCACCAACAGGCTTAAAAACCGCTTGGTTAGACTATCGCTGAGTATACCGAAAGCTCAAGCCTTAGAAAGGTCGCGAAAGTTGGCCGGTTGCTTCAAGTCCAACTCTTTGCTCTCGTAGTTGGACAATATCCAAGGGAAAACCGGATACTGATTAAGATCATTGTACGTACGTCCTTATAATAAAAGAAGAATTGAGTCTAAGCGAAATAAGCAAATATGCCAACCTGCTATGGTGTTTAGGAACATCAAATAGTCAAAGTTGCTGATTTCTCGCTTTTGCCATTTCTGCGGCATATCGGACAGCTTGAAAAGCTGACGCGGAGTCATCAAGGAAGCTTTCCTAAAATGGAAAAAGTGAGCAAAATTCCACGCGAAAAAAAAGTCACCTGTTTTGAGCGATGCCATATTTGACTCCAACACCAACGGGCGGCAACTGCTTAACCACTTGCTTCACGGCGCTTTGGTCGCCAAAGGCAAACATCACCGCCGCTGCAAAAAGCAACAGTTTTGGAGCGATGATGGAATAGGTTACATTTTAACGCGTATGCAAATTACGCTTTTAAGGCTTTAACAAAAAGCGAACACTCACTTCGGCTGGCCATGAACAATTCCAGCGCCCTGTATTGAAGCAGATAGCAGCGCAGGAAGATGGCTCGAATTTCGCCCGTATGCCATCGACCGTGTAGATGCTCGCAATAACGTACAACCTGTAAAAAAATAAAGACTTTCTAACAAGCCAAATAAAGAAGGAAATTTTTAATAGGCTATTCTCAGCTTCCAGGCGAACCTTGTCGGAATAGAAACAACTTGAGCGTTAACTGAGAAAGGGAGAGAGTACTTTTTTTGGATACGTTTATAATTCTTAGATTTCCGAGTAGTAAAAAAGACATTGACAATATATGGTAGCATAGAGTGATAGTATGGAAATGCAATTTGCTTTTGAGTTCAACAAAGCACAAATAGGTCAGCCTTTCTTAAAGCCGACATCATTGTTTCGACCACTACGTCTATTCGCAAAATGTAACTCGTAGAGCACAACGCAAATGGTGCTTTCGAGAAAAAAAAGAGCTCAGCGCCCCTGCGATTACCGCTCGCGTTTATAGGCGCGTACAGTTTTGCTTTTTGCAAAAAAAGGCGGCCATAATTTCGTCACAAACGTATAAGCAATTCACAAAAAAGCGTTACGTCGTCGATAGACCAATTTCGTTTGGCCATTTTTGCTGAAACTTAGGCTGATTGAAGCGGGGGTAAAAAAATGCTTTCGACTTAATCGTCTAACGATGAAACGTTCCAAAAGGAGCGGCTTTTTGTCATAGACGTACAACTATTATCTGAGACGAGTCGAAAATTTTCGTTTTCCGCAAATCCCTCGTTGTTATAGCGCAGCGACGCTATAAATCTTGCCTCCTCTTAAAGGATGGCGACAGCAAACGACCGCTCTTCAAACTGCCGGTTCACGTCTAAGCCTAAGCCCTACAAAGCGTAAAGGCATTGTTGCGCGTTCGTCAATCTCCCCTTCTCCATAGCAAGTTGCCTTAAGCTCAATTACAACATTGATCATGCTTGTATACAATACGGTAGTCCAATTCAATTGAACAGTAGTATATCCCGCTAAGCAGCGCCTTTCGTTCAATAGCCAATGATTAAAAATTAACTCGTTGCCATGGTTCGCGAGGTAAATAATTGAAAAAACGTATCATTAACTATTTATTGAAGCCAACTGCTCTATCCCTTTACGATCGTTCGGACGGAAACCAAGCAACAACGAAAGCAAAAAGGCGGAGACGAAAAGGTCGTTCGCGTCAGCGCGGGGAATGCCAGTATCTTTCAAACATCGTTCACTCGCTTTGCTTATTATCGCCAATCAACTTTGGGATGAAACAGATTTCAAGGAGGGCAAATACAAGGAGGGTCAATAGCCTTATTTCAAAAGCGGAGAGACCATGCCAAAGAATATTTCCTTAAAAGGCATAGACGAGTAGGCAATTTCGCCGCCATACTTTGAGCCAACCATACAGCTAGTAAGAAAAGGGTTCGGCACGCCGAAAGTTTTCGAATTTGAATAAAAAAGCCCAGTATTGCAAGACGTATTTGCGTCCAAGTGGGTCGTAGTCAGCTTTACGCTTTCCCCATATTGGACATTAAGTTGTCAGCATAGAAATTGATGTCTATCGCTATGAACTACCGTATTCTCATACAAAGGGCAAACGCCTGCAGCCAACAGACAACAAAAACAGGTGGCAACGCCTGGGAAAGCTGCAGCCAAGTCAACTTCAATAACCTCGTCATTTCTCAACAATCACGTTCTCCCGCTTTTTCTTCCGTCATTACTGACGAAAAGTTAACGCAATCATTTAATCGTTGCCGCCGTTAACTGTACACGTCTGGCGGTTAACCAAATAAGGACCACCTGTCGCAAACAAGGATCACCTGTAGAGATTGTTGCACAGAAATCGAAACCACTCAATTTACGCGCTTAAGAGGTTCGAACAACTGACGGAGAACATATGGTAAGCAAGCCGCGAACTGATTCGTCCTATGATGAAACATGACAGACGACTGTCACTGCAACTTACCGCCTGCGCGGTCAAAAACTATTCAACAATATCAAGATTGTTCCCCGCGCGAACTATTCAAATTTCCATGTTTACTTCATCTCGTGACGAGGATAAACTAAGATAAATAAAAACGCTTTGTTACAACCATTTTACTCGCTCACAAAAGGGCGGAAAGCCCTAAACTTTTCAAGCAACCATCCGCGAATGGACAAAAAAACAGGCGGATGAAAGCACCAAGCAGACTTTGGCAACAGGAAAGGAAAATTTTCAAAAAAAAACGAGCCAAACAACCAGACAAAGCAAACTGGTTGCCTTTTATGGAACAAACAGACGGGAGCTGGCCGGGAGCGCTTTTCCTTTGCGTCAAAGTTCCTTCTTGCTTAGAGCTTTTTAAAAAAAAACTGCTGCGCCAAAATTTTTCCTCAATAAGTCTTCGCTCGACAGGTCACGGGAGGGACATTCTTCACGAGACGGCGGCAGCGATTCAAGAATGCAGGAATAGGCCCCGTGCGATCGCCAAAGCAAATCGATCAGCCGCCTTGGCGCTCTCCATTAAAGTCCAATGATTAGGTGGAGAAATGGAAGGAGACTGAGGCAAAGGAAGAAGTTTACAAGAGGGCGTAGAGACAACGCGACACCAAACATGGTCATATGCGGGCAGTTCGATCAGGGAGTGAAGTAGGGACATCGCCGATGACATGTCGTGGGGCAAGCATTGAAAAGACGCCTTGTTTGGCCTAACGCCACAAAGCGATCCACCAATCCGACAAGGCAATTACCGTCAATCATACATGTCCACCTTGATCAAGCTACATTGCCTTAATCGGTCACTTGGACGCAAATGGATTGCTGTGGGAAAAGAATGACGCTCAGCGCTACTGTATGATTTAGGGTAATTGCCGGAAGGCGGAGAGGGCATATGCTACCGCTCCGCTGCTGCTGTAGTCGTTGTGACCATCTACGAACAACACGTGGCGCGATGGAGGAGGAGGACGCATCGAAACCACAGAGAGAGCGAAGGGGGCGCAAACAGGCCAAACACCAAAGAGAGTGTCAATCATAACTTATTGGTTGGCTGTCAAATTTTGAGTCCAACCGTGGCAGGCAGAAGACAACAATTAACCTGTCGATCACCTAACCGGCTGGGCGCACTAAAACGAGTTGCACCAAGCGCCGTAACGCGAAAAAGTTGTGCTCTCTCCAGTCGCCAAGGAGCGCACCGTCTAGCCGGGACGAGCCCTCCTTTCACTCAAATCCCGCATTTAAAGCACACTGCATTGCGCTGAAGATAGACGAACGCAACTGGCGCTCATTAGCCACCTAAGTGTACGTACGACCACCACCACCGCTTAAGGCTACAACAACATCACATCGTCTTATAGTGAATCCCATATACCAAGCTGTGCGCACCCACCAATCGTCATCAAGACGCGGCAGCCCTCTATCGTGTTAAATATTTTTTTAAAAAGCATACAGAGACACAACTGGCCAACCAACGTTTTCATTGGTGACTGTCCGTCCGACAAGGACTTCCGTGACGACGGGAACGACGACGGCGACGAACGAGATAGAAATCTCGTTCCGTTTCCACCTTCGCATTCCGAGCGCCGACAGCTCTGGACAAGTCGATCATTGTCTCAACAGCGGTTGCCATAGTTTGACATTTTGTTGCCTGGAGAGACGCAACGGCCCACCGCCGCCATCGTAGCCACCCCTGAAAAGCAAGTGTGCGCAACACACAGTATTACAGCCGCGCGCCACAGCAATAAAAGAAGCATGCTTGGACAGCCCAGCTTGGTCATGTACCAGCTCAATCGGTTCTACCAGGAACGCGTGACCGCTCGCAAGGCGTCCAGCGCCAAAACCCTCAGGGACGTATGCAAGATAGTCCAAGACATATTGAAAGAGGTGGAAGCCCAGGAACCGCGTTTCATTAGCACGCTTGTCGAAAATGGCGGTCGCTACGAAGGCGCCTACGTGCTGTCGCCCACCGAATTTGAAATCATCCTCTACTTGAATCAAATGGGCGTTTTCAACTTTGTCGACGACGGTTCGGTGCCCGGTTGCGCCGTGCTCAAATTGAGCGACGGCCGCAAGCGATCCATGTCCCTTTGGGTGGAATTCATTACGGCCAGCGGCTACCTGTCGGCCAGAAAGATACGGTCGCGTTTTCAAGCTTTGGTCGCCCAAGCGGTCGAAAAAAGCCAATACAGGGACAGCGTCCAAATGATCACCGAATCAAGCGAAGTGAAACTACGCATCAAGGAACGCTATGTGGTACAGATAACAACCGCCTTTCGGTGCGGCAACATTTGGCCCCGCAGCGCTTCCCATTGGCCCCTGCCGGTCACTTCCTGGCCGGGTCTCTCGTTGGTACACGAGGTGAAGCAGGAAGGCTTCGATTTGCATAGCAAAGAAATATGCGCCCTACAGTGCAAGCAATCAGCCATGGAAGGCGACGCTTGGGTTATGAGCTTCAATCAAGCCGAAGATATTATGCTCTCGATGGGATGTCGACGCAAATGTTTGGCCATCTTGAAAACCCTCCGCGACCGCTACTTAGACCCCAATGGAGGTAGTCCCATAACCGGTTACGTTTTGAAAACGCTAATATTGTACGAATGCGAAAAGCATTCGCAGGAATCCGAGTGGGACGAGTTGGCGTTGGGCGATCGCATCGTCGGCGTCCTATTGCAACTGGTCAGCTGCCTTCAGTGTCGAAAATGCCCCCACTATTTCATACCTTCTTTGGATTTGCTCCAAGGCAAATCGACCGTCATACTTGACCAATCGGCCAGACAAACTTGGCGGCTCCTACGAGAGCTCATCACCAATCCAAGAGCGTTGGAAACCCTTTAGCAAGCTAACGGTGAGTAATAAGCAGCTTATTACATGCTTTGCGCCCAAGGAGCCGCACCCGCCTTTCCAATGCCGTCTAGTCACATTCGTTTGGATAAGCACCAACATCATGCATTGAGTCGCCCCATCGGTTGTCGCTTGTTTTGATCTCTCTCCTCGTTTCCGCTCTGTTAGCAATGAGTAAAATTCTGAGCTCTGCTTAATGCCTGAATCTCGCGGCCGCCAATAAGGCAAGAATTCGAAACGCATCAACTCTGTCGTCCTTAATTATTCCGTTATGCGTGCAATGCGATTACGCTAAAAGCACTGAGCAGCAGCCAGCCGGCCAGACAAGCACATCAAAAGCAGGAAACGTCTCGGTCTGCTCAGCGACAGCCGACGCCCAACCAGTAAGGCCAACCGGCATTGGTTGGCTTGGTTTTTGGAGACTGTTCAATTGCGGCCCAACGAAGGCAGCCAGAAAAGGCCGAATCCAAACGGTATATGCGTACTGCCCGCAATAGGGCGGCAAAAAAGTGAACAGACGTGTCTGGCGAACCGCTAAATTACAGATTACGCCATTTTGGAAGGCAGATCAATTTGCACTCCATCTGACAAAGCGCAGCGCTAACCGGTCCTGACGCAAAAGGAGACCCGGTAAACGCACTGAGGCAGCAACAACGTGACCGACGTTGACGAGGTGATGTCCCTCTTTTAGACGTAAAAGATCAATGCCAGCTTAAACACTACGCGCACAATGGACTGACCGTAACAAGCTTTTGGGCGGATCAATCTTAAAAGCCCTTATAAATCTTGACCAAATACAACTGTTCGATAAAGCGAGATAGGCTTTGAAATGATTAACTAAAAGGGAGACGGTTTGACGCGGCAGCGGCCATTGGAAACGGCCATATGGGCTAACAAAGGCTTATAGGGATAAGACGCGCGGGAATCGCTGCCAACAACTCGTCATTGGCAGTCATTCCTTTCCGAAACCGACAAAGAGCGTCCGTTCGCTCTTTGCAGTATTTCTTTCTATTAATACAAACACTTTCGCGCGCATTCGCCTGACACCAACCTGACAAAGGAATCTCATTCAGCCGCGCGGCTGCTGCTGCCGTCGACAACAACTGCTTTCAACATAACTCTTCCGAGCTAATCTCGTCAAGTCTTATAAAACGCGTAACAAAGGGCAAAATGACCTTTGGGAAAATTAAAACTTTGCCAATTCGGAAATAGGAACTATTTTTGTTGGCCGGACGGCGCGCAGCGTCACATGGGTAAGAGCAATTTGAATAAAGCGACAATATTCAAGTCGGCAACGAAAGATTTACAACGCGAATAATTTGCATATTGTAAGGAGATTACGTGTATTATTATTGCGCGTAAACTGGTCGCAATGCAAATTTTGCAAACCTAAACGCGCGTATCGTATTTTCGAATTTAAAGCTTTTTTATCTGCTACAAATATGCTTACTGCGCACGCGGTTGTTGGGATATTGGCCGTAAATTAACTTAAAGACCGCTGATAATAACTAACGGCGATACGAACTGTTTTAAAACTAAATTGGTCAGTCGAAAAAAATGCGCATTCAAAAATTTACATTAGCCGCGCTAAAGGTTTGCTTTCGAGCAAAACAGGACCACCTGTAAAGGCTGCGGCGTAAAGCGAAGGAACTTTACGAGGGACAACTTTTGCTCTTATGGGTTGCAGCGACCGCTTAGGTTTTTGGCTAGACGTTGTGAACAAAACTTTGGCTGCGCCAACAGGCGAACGATTGGTTCGGTTTCAAGTTGAAAAAAGCCCCATCGACCTTCTTTTGAGAATAAACGATTAAGGGTGAACGCGTAGCCCAGTTGCGACGCGAAAAGCAAAACAAGCTCAATTGAGCCTAGGCGGCGAAAAAGCTTCCAAAAAGAAAAGTTCGCAATTTTCACCTTAACCGCGCGCACCTTGGATCTTTACAAAAAAAATAGATGGCGCTGTCATCAATGCTAGCTAAGTCCTTTTTTAAAAAAAACAACTCGACTTGCGCTCGCAAACGATGACTACCTATTCCTTATACAGCGACGGAAAGCCCCCTCCCCAAAAGCGTCGCTAAGCAGCGGCGCCACGCTTGACTTCAATTTGCCGAATTCGTTTCGGCAAAACTGTCTCCAACAGTCAACGCGTTGAAGAAAAAGCAAAGTGGAAATCGTGGGCGAAAAAATGTCTGGACCTGTCCAATGATACATGATTGCAAGTGACGCGCTGCGCCAAAAGGGGACAATTTAGCTGCAAAAGCGAAAACTTGACTTTAAGCAGCTCCACCCACTCCGGCGGGTAACGTTTTCAACGCGTATGAAAATTTTTTTCGCTTACGGAATTTTGTTTGCAACGGAAAAGCGCCGCTCGCTCGCTCGCTCATGCGATCGTGGAAATATTTTGAACGCGCCCGACAAGCGGGACAGTATGGTGAAGCTATTAATTATGAACTCGGTGGGAAAGCACGAGAAACTCAAACGTGCCAATTGATGGAAACTCATTAGAAAAGCCGATGAAACAGTTGGCAAGTCCATGATGGCGCCCCAAAAGTGGACGACCTTCAAAGAGAGTGAAGAGAACACCGTCACAGCAAAAGATGCTCGATGATACAGGACGAAGTCTGTCACGTCAATCATCAATTGCACTACAACGTCACTTGGACATTTGAAGGACCCACTCTAAACGGTTATATTTACTTTGAAGCTTACATACTCTTAAACTGGAGAGACTAATCCTTATATAATAGACATTTCAAATTAACTCTTTCAGAATAAGAAACTTCCGAATAAAAAGATAGGAAAGCAAATATTTACTCTTTAAGCAGTATCGATTGCTTCAGATTGGTAATGCGCTTACATGGAGCTGCAAGGCCAATTAAACGTTCATATACCGAAAATGAACTTTGTATTAAGTGCGGAAACTATTTCAATAGTAAAATACGCAACGAACATTGAACCGCGTCCACTCATACTTCCACTTTGCGTTTCGTCATAAGAGACTGCGCTGAAAAGCTTCAATCCTTTCTTTGTACAAACAACGTTAGCAGTCTTGACGTCTTCGAAAAGTGGAATGCTTAAGTAGCTGCGCTTAAGGAAAATTAATTTTCGTCTCCTTAAATCTCGTCAAAGCAGACCAAATAACATCAAATATGGATACGACGTAGTCGCCTATTTGTTTGTGCGTATGCACGCGCCCGGATTTGCAATTGATTGACCATTAGTTATCAAAGACAAAGAGATTAATGTATTTTGGACAGAAGTGCTCATCGTGATTATCTGGTCCACCTCGTCCATTCCCAAAAAGAACGACAGACTTAACTATGATGAATGATCCAGCGGCAATCTGGAAATTGTAGCATTCGCTTGCCGGCAACTGGTTACATTAGTTAGCAAATCAGTGTTAACGAGATGCGTCAAAGAAACGTATTCCTGACGGGTATTTTGATTGAAAGGTCAGGTGATGCGCAAACCAGGGCGCATTTCCAGCACACAACCGTTGCTGGCCTGCGCGTATCCTTACACAATATGCCCCTCGTAAGGACGAGCGCGGAGGATTTATGTGATAGCAAATGAAGCTCACAAAATTATGATTCCAAAAAAAATGCGGAGGCCGAACTCGTTGCCACTGAACTGCCCACAGCTTAAAGGCATATTCACTTTGCGGTATGAATACTTAAACTTTTTTTTTCTTCATCGCTGTCAGCACACGCTCGGCCGGAGAAAGGTGAAAGGTTAAACAACCAAAGGCGCAACTCTTATTCGAGTCGGCACTTCGTTTACGTCACTTATGCAAATCTTTGAAATTGGCATTCAAAGAATCAAAAATGCAAACGCGTTAAATGCCGCCATGATAATTGTAACGACTTGAAAAATGCTAATACGGAGTGGTTCCTTGAAAATATTACCATAAATGTTCCATAATTATCAATAGCCAAATTAAACTGCACTTTCTTCATGTTAACGATTGCGTATACAGCTTACACGTCACAAAAAGTTAAGCGCTTTCTCCGGCTGCTCAAAAGGCCGGTAAAAAATAAACATATGGTATATTATGCATACTGACCATTGCGAAGTGCAATACAAGCCGACTTTTCTCGCATTTTTAAAGTGTAATAATAGTTATTGATATTCCATTGAAAGAGTCAAAAAATCAATACTTAAAACTAGCACGGCAAAAATACGTAAGTTTTCGAGCAGAGCAACATAGCGAAAGCAATATCGCGTTGGCTGGGCGTATACATTCTTCTGACGACGTGGGCCGTTGGAAAACATACGATTTTGTTGTCCCTAGCATTCGACAGTCCATATACTCCGTCTTCAGCAGTAAAGAAAGATAAAACTACGCGCCACTTAGTTTTCTTTACTGCTGAAGATGGACGGACCAATTGGGCAGCAGAAAGCTATGGGCAATAAATGCATATTTTTTTACAATAACTAAAGCTTCCTGGAAGACAAAAATAAGGCTTAAGTCTTTAATCAATTGTCCCTACCCCTCTGATTTTCGTAATACTCATGTTGGACGATCTTTCAAGGATAATCGGCGTGCTCCAATCCGCCAGTCCGCAGCCTAAGCTTAAGCATTACCTCTAAGCATATGCTTTGGTGAAGGAAGAACGTGACTACACTAATATGCTTTCTTTTTCTTTTTTGGCCATTCTGTTCCACCGCCTACCATTTGCTAAGCTTACGCCAAAACATAAATATTTCGCGCGTAAAGTATCATCAAGTGGTCATCGTACATGAGCATCACGAAAGGTGTACGGTAGAGTTTGGGGGAGTTCAAAATTTCACTGAGTACCATTTTTAAACATCATTATCAGTTCCGCGTAGAACTAAAATGACGTCACCGAGCTTGATACAGCCACCACGGCGAGTAATCTTACAATATTAGCAAAGTCTTGGATTACAATGCTCGTTTGATTACAAAGCACGCTGAATAAATAAACAGACGACCCTCCGCTGACTGTCGAAACGTAAAAAAGAGAATAAGTTATTCCGCAACAATATTAACTTTGTTTTTTAAAATAAGAATCAGACTTTTACAATTGAATTCGAAATACTGCTTGGCTACCAGTGGGCAATTGAAAAGCCGCCACCTACCTGCGGGTCAGCTCGCTTGAATTCAGGTTCATCTTCCTTTGCATCAAAGGCAACTTCGTTTGCCGTTACGGACAAAATGCCCGGCAGTGCCAAGCCTGGCGCTATAAGGTGGCACGGCGTTATAAGGCACGAAGCTCCTAAAAGAAAGGTGTAGCGGTCAACATAGTTCCTCGCATCTACAAAAATACAGTAACGTTGAGTAAATTTTAAAAAATTTAAAATTGTTAGGGTGATTAACTTGATTTAAGAAGTGAAATAACTTCTCTTATAAAAAAAAAGACAAAAACATAGGTGAAATCTAACCGTGCTGATTTTGTTCGGTTTCCTTTTCGTCGTTCCACAAATTGACTTCGGATTCCGTGACAAGCTCGTCGGACGCCGAAGAAGGGGTCAGCGAGGGGAGGGCAATATTTTTACCGCTTAAATAAGCCGCCAGAGCGTCACGCGCTTCTTCCACCTCCTTTTCGTCCATGCCTAAACAATTGCATCGTTTCAACACGTGCGGACGAATTGCCAATCAACCAACCATGACAAACAATAGCCTTCAATGTTGCTTCCGGATGAGAAGACCCGTAAGGGTTCGGTATTAGCCTTTTTCTTCTCCTTGAATCGTCTTCCCACAAATCCAGAGTCCAATACTGCCGATTCCTTGAAAAACAATAAAATAAATAAAATAGCTCATGAACTGGACAACTATTTTAAAACTAAACGGTAGATAAATTAACAAATTAATGCCTACTTTTCGAAATGCGGTTTTTTTAATCAGATTAATGAAAGAATATCCGATCGTTTTGCTTGAAGCGTAAAATGTAATCATTAGCAATTACAGCCTAGATAAAGTTGGCTTATAACAAGAGCTTACTTATCGAGGCCTCCCCATGCACCGTAGTCGCTGTTTAATATATTCACAATCTTTTGCAATATTCTTCGTGATATAATGACGTTGCGACGCCGAGCGGCGGACAGAAGCAAATTGCATGTATTTTCTTCTTCCTTACATGTTACTACCGCTTGGGCGCATAGAGCCTAACAAGAGAACAACACAGTGTCAAGCGTGGTTAGGCCGAAGAGATAAACCTCGAATTCAGCATGCTTAACAACGTCTTCAGCGCGTATACGATTCAGTATGTACTCGGCTTCGTTGGCCACACGCACCAAATGGTCTCTGGTAGCATGCGCCAAAAGACGACCCTCGTTCACCAACTCAATGAACGCCAATCCCGCGTGCTTCTGCAGCGACGTCTGCCATTCTTGAGAGCACAGCAACATTACAAGCTCAACGACGCTCACTGACGGATTTCGTAAAGTATTCAACACTAAGTTGAGAAAAAAAAATTCAGCTTGTCCGAAAAAAAAGATAAGCCCATGACGCACCTTTGTGATCGTTCATGATTTCCTGGCCGTGCGTTCCCAGAAGGGTCTTCTGAAAGTAGGACTGAAAATCGCTGATGATCTCCCGAAAAAGGGGAGCCACGGGATCCAAGGCATTTCGAAGGCGAGCAGTCAGCAGAGCTTGCCGCTCCCTATTGAAGCTATTCTTCCTTTCTACCAACTTGTCTTGAGCATCGTGATTTTCCGCCAATCGCTCGTCGGGTTTATCTCTTTTCTGGACAGCCGATTCCGCGGCTGCCCTTATCGACTCGGTTAAGTCGTCAAACGTGTCAACAGAAGGTGTGGTCTCTCGTGCAGCTTCACCATTAACTTCTGTTCAAGACGATCGCTTAACCAGCTAATGCCGCAGCAGCAGCAATATACTAACCCTTAGTCTCTGGCGCTGTTTCTTGAGCGGGTTGTTCGCCGATTGATTCTGACTTATCACTACCTGACGAAATGTAAGAAGCGCACGTCCATCTGTGAGTAATGTAATAATTTTTATGCTCACGCTTATCCACTTGGTCCCAGTTCGAGCCTGCCATACCGGTATTGTGAAACGGCGAAGGGGACGACGGCGGTTCCAGTATATCCCGATAGCGGGACACCATCAAAACGGAGATAAAGTATACGGTGGCCAGCGCTAGAAACTGGCATTGACGAGACTCTTCCTGAAACGAAAGCAACACTTCAACAGCCGATTCAAATAAACAAAGAATATGCTCTACAATGTCTCGGTATACCGCCGCTTTCAGCCGGTATACGTCTACTTCCTGCAGGACACGTTCGGGATCCTGAATGGAACTTCTGAGATTTAAGAAGTCGTTTCCAACATCCTGCAATTTTTCCATTTAAGGAAAAAAATCGTTGCGGATAATTGAAAGACGATACGTACTTCAACTGAAGCCAAGTCGTCGACCAGAACCTTGATTGCTCGTTCCTTGACGGAGACGACCAAATCATCCGAGTCGAAGCAGGTCCTATAGTGGGATACGAGGCAATTTCTTACGGCCACTGTGGTCACTGAAGGGCAAAGCTACTCTGACCGCTTCGAACAATACATGACAAAAAAGTAACTTGCCTAAGCGCAGTATCTGACGCATTATGCCTCCGTTGGGCATGTTCTTTTCGTGCTCCAAATCGGCAAAGTTGCACGCGGTTCCAAAGACTATGACGTCAGCTAGGTTGGCCAGCCGGATAAGGAATGAAATGGCCACTTTGACGGGCAATCCTTGGCTGGTCGTGTCAACAATGTCCAAGTCGGTCTGAACAAGAACCATCTTCGCGGCTGAGCGCTCAAAAAAGCAAACGCTTACGTTGGGCGACGTCAGTGCGGCCAGCAAAGGCAAAAGACCGCCGCATGCAACGATGAAGTTGTCCAGCGACTGAGATATCACGTGAACGGAGTTGACCACGAAAACGGCGTTCTCCGACTGATTGATAAAGTCTATCAGCGTGCGCGATCCGTCGCTACAACGTAACGCTCAAACGGAAGCGAACTTAACGACAATATCAAACTTTTTCCACGCCGCTATGTCGCTTTCGATTGATAAAAGAAGGTCGGACAAAAGGGTCAAATGGGCCGGAGACCATCGGAATTCAGGTATACGGTAAAGAGGAACAGCCAACCCGGCAGGCGGATTGGCGCCAAACCGCTGAGATATTGCGGCTGAATCGAGCATATCGTTCGACTGGTCTATTTTGTACACTTGATGATCGTCAGGTTCAAGTTGGCTCGCAACCTTCCTAACAACGTCTTGCAGCAAATGGTAAACTTCCTGCTCGACAGTCGCGGCGGAAGTTAAGACCGCGTTCTGCGAACGAGGCGTCGTCTTGTTGGATCCCAAGCAAAAATTTTCGAACGACGCCTGCAAGCGAACATATTTTACCTATGCAAAAACGGATGACTTTTTTTTGCTGCCCTCAAAGTATGGATTCCAAAAGCAACCGGTGCAAGAGCAGCGAACTGACAAGAAGTTTACCTTTGAATGAATGATAGCCATTGTGTCGATCCAAACTCTCCAACCGCCAAATTCCAATCGTATAGCGTGGTGTAGCAGAGTCGAGAAGAGTTGATAGACGAGCTTTAATATGGACTGCTCGGCCGGCGACTTCGGTCGCAAACTGGTCAGCGAGATCAACCAATCTTGCCAGACGGACATTTGCAAGATAGAACTTGAAAATCAGAATGGTACGGTAGGTCAGTTCAAAAATCAGCCCTCTAAGAATGCTAACCGTCGATTCTCCTTTGAACTGCTGCACATGTGAATAAGGTCGGTGAGAAAGACCCTTTTCACTTCGAGCACTTCTTCGTTCTCCTTCGATTGATAAAGCAAGCTGGCTATCGCTTTGATAATCACTGCGATGCAGGCGTAAACGTCGTACAAAGCAACGTAGCAGAGTAGAATAGCTTACTGGGATTTTCAAAAGTGCTACCCGTGTCTGGTTCCTTATGGCGCCCATCTAATATATCGACAGTCATCGTTTCGGTCAGCAGCTTTAGAGAAAAGTCATCGGCTTTATTCAACAGCCAAGCGAGAGTAACAATATACCTCGAATAGGACATTGTACGTTCGGATGTTCAAATAGGTGGCATGGAGAAGCAACCTGTCAACCAACAGCGTATATAAATTATGCGGCGTCATAGCGTCCTGTTTTCTTCTGAAAATCATTGAGCGCCAAACATGAGCATGCCAATACTAAGGTGTTCGCTCCTACTTTGCGGTGCAACGGCATAGAAAGAAGCCGAGAAGTTTCAGCGCCAACAAGCGAACCATTTCGCCGTCGGCGCCAATCAACTTGAACACCACCCTAAGCATTATACGCGTTAACGAAGCTTACGGAATGCAATTAAGAAGCGACTACCAAACGCCTTTTTTCTTATCGAACGTTGGCACGAGGGTGGCGGGATTTTCGGCCATCAAACGGATGAGCGTTTGTAGAACGTCAATCAAGTTATCATCCTGCGTAGCAGACTCTTAAAAGTGTGCAGACGAACTTGTAAACGCACCTCGTGCACAGTGGTCAAAAAGTTTAGAATGGCTTCCACTTCGTCGGCGCTCTGAGCGTTCGGTTCGTCTTTGACAATAATTTTGAAAAGTAACGTCAAAATATAAGTTCGTATTGCGGTAATTTGTTCGACGGATGGTCGCGGACCGTCTAAAAAACAGCTGACGCCTTTGGGAATATTTAAAAGCGCTACGAAGAACGAGATGGACAAAGTTAATGATTCAAAAGACAGTAATCTACCACCCTCTCTACGTATACTTATAAAATCGTACTGTAGTATTCAAAATACAAGATTTGAAGCTGCTGAAAAATCATTTACGATCGCTGCCACGATTTGTCCCTACGAATTCAGCAGTTTATAACGCATCTAGAAACTTTAGGATAAACGATGCCTGTCAGCAATAGCAGAAGTTCACCTATTCTTGAATGCACGCCAAATAGGTGAGATAGGCTACAGAAAACTTGAAAATCAAAAATATACAGTAAACTTCTTAACCTTAGGAAAAATAAATTCTGCGAGCTAACATTTACTTCACTAATGGAAAGATGGCTTGACAAGATTTCGCGCCAGAAAAAAAATTAGAAAACAACTGTTCAAACTGTCAAAGGATTGGAAAATCTTTGAAAAAGAAACCTAAGAACTCACAAACCATAGCGAAATAGTTTGGCACACTAATAGGCCTTTGGTAACGATGCTCTTTAATATTTTTATCTTTCAATCAGTGGCATAAATCATAACGCTGAAACGCGTCATTTACAGTATGCGTGTAGCGAATGAACTTATGCTCTAAAAAAGCAAAAATTACTTTAATATTCGAATTTTGAATAACCTAAACTTTTCGCCGTGGTAATTATTAGTTCTTGGAGTAACCAAGCTTTTAATCTAATAATATTTTATATTGGCGAGTACGCTTAATTTTTAAAAAATATTTAAATGAACCTGCGTTACCTTTTCCTTTAGCTTCGATGCCGCTTCGACTAAGCGGATCCGTTACCCAATAGTAAAACTTGAGCGCGTGAAGAAGTTGCATCACCGTGGTGACTCGACGCATCGAATTGAATATTTTTGCGCCGTTGAAAAAATCGGTTGCCAAATAGCCGTAAAGACGAGTCTGCAACTGAAATACAGCACTTTTAAGGCAAACGGAAGGAGGCGTCAAAGGCGCAACTTTTTCTTAACTTCTTATTCATCTAAAGGCTGCACAAGTTTGCTTATCATTCAATAATGACGTCACGACGTTATCAAGCTGAAAAACGACGCTGTCGGCTATTGGCTGTAATATTGCTTTGATAAAAAAAAAATTATGTTCAACAACCTATACTGCAACGTTAAATTGGGCGGTAAACAACGAACTCGAAAGTACGACAACTGCCACGTTAATTACGATAAGAAAATATGCAAATGAGTTCGAACTTAAGTAAACTACTCCTACTTTTCCGTCGGTGTTTATCCACAAGTCTGGATTCAATAGGACGTAGTCGAACAATTGCCTGAGCAATCCTAGATTGGTCGCCGATGGAACCATAAGGAATTGAGCCGTGTCAATCAACGTATTGAGCACACTTTCCGTCATGTGCGCTTTGTCAGCCTGAATAACAACAAAAAAGCATTACAAAAAGGCGGAGTAACAAGTTAAGTGAACTTACCGCGGTCAACGCTACTCCAATCACTAAAAAAGCATTGCTTTGCATCATTTGCAATTGGACGTCCGGAGACGACTGAAGGAGTTGGGAAAAAATGGACAAAAGAATAGAGCTGAAATTGAACGACCGCCTTTAAAAGGAGAAGTACTTTTTCGTCGTCTAACCTTATTAGGTAATCCATGCTGGTCGTCCCGTCCGACCTCTGGACGGGCAAGTCCAGCTGCGATAGTAAAGGCAGTAGAATCTGAACGCCGCCAACGGAATGCAAAGATGTGTAGATGGAATGTGTTACGACAACCCGAACGCCCTTCAAGAAAAAAAACGTCGTCAAAGCGAGCCTTCATAATTCCCGCTTCGCTTACGTCCATCATCACCGCGTGAGTCGTCTGGCGGAAATGTACTTGATTTTCTTTATTCACCGAGTTAAGACACAACTGTCTGTCGCAGTTTTTTGGACAATAAGCAAATACCAGCGAGCCGGCCAACTTGCCGTCGAACAGATACTGTATACGCGTTTAGGCAAGAATAAGTGTATGCAAATGAGCCGGAAGCAGATAGCTATTTACCTTCAGGTAGGCGGATGGAATGTCAACTTCATTTTTAAATTTAAAACAGCTCTGATAGTTTGGCCCCAAATAGTAAAGACTATTCACTTGTTGCAATGATAAAGTTTCGGAAAAAAGGTACAGAGCGCTCAGTTGGCCGCTGAAGCTATTCTTGACGTTTGTGTCCGGCGAGCAACCAACAAAGCATCTGTCGTATTGCTGAACAACTTGACGACGTTGGGAAAATTCAGCAGATGAATTGAGTTGTATACCTCATTGGTGTTTACGTGCCAGTTTAAATCTACCACGCTGGTTCGCTGTCCATTTATGTAACAGTGAACTTCGCTTCGCCCCCAACGGCTGAACGAGTAAGCCAACGCAACGTGGTACCATTTACGCAATTGAAACTCGTATTTGATGCACTGTTGCAAAGCCTGGCCACCCTTTGATTTGTTCGCTGTTAGCACCATGCAACCGCCAACGAAGTGACAAGAATGACCAAAGCCGCTACGAGTCCGAAAACTGCAAACCAATACAAGCAATACGAAGTAGGGAAGATAAAAAAATACTAGAAGAACATACGAAAATAAATAGGGCATATCTTCTTCAAAATTGCCACTGGTTTCCGGATCAAGACGCAACCAAGTGACAAAGGACCACCCGTTCTGGTAAGGCCATCTAGACAAAGGCGGGATATGTATACCCTACAAGTAGAGGTCGTCGCTGCAGCTGCTTTAAATGAACAAAACGCAAGAATGTGTTACGCTGTTCGGATGACCTGACAAAGTGAAAAAAATGTCAGGACCGTCCTTGCGCATCATTTGCTTAACCACTACTAGCAACTTGACGGAATGACATGGCTGAAAAAAAAAAGTATCCGCGCATTAGGCAATCATTTATAGATAACGGTTGCGCAAGGATACCCAACGCTTATTTGAGGCGCGAAGATACCTCAAAACGGCGTTCATGTCCTTCACGTTGACGCTATACGTGGTCAGGACGGTGAGCAATTCGATGAGCAAATCTGCAAGCAAATGAAGCATACAATCTCGGATAGGCAAAAGCCTACCAATCCTACCTGCAACAATATCGCTTGCGTCCGCTAAGCGTTCAAGCAATATTCGAATCAAATCGTTTTCGAGGCATTTTTCCAAGTTGCGATTGCTTCGCCTTGCAATGCCGATAAAAACGCTCAATATTTCAGCCTGCAAGAACAAGGCAACGACGCGTCATGCCGCGTTGAAGACTCTTTTGCAAAAATGGCAAAGCTACCTGCAGATGAGACGGACATTTGTCCAGCAAATTGATCATTAAGCGAACGTGATGACCTTCGCGAAGAATGAAAGCATTCTCCATATCGAACTGCCCACCAACCAGCTAAAACAATGCGCAACTAAAGCAGCTGTCGGATATTCAATGGAAAGTAAGTTTTTCCCGCAACTTGAAAAAAATACTCCATCTCCGCGCTACAAATACCGAATACGGACAAGAGCAATAGCGCAGGTACGCTTTCCGAAAAATCTGCCGATTCGCCAACTTGCAATGTCAATCAAAAAAGGGTCAATTTCAATTGCAAAATAAAAGGTATCGATTGGCTATAAAGAAAATTTCAACTTTGCACTCTCGCATGACGAATAACGAATCTATTAAAGGTAACGAGCGCGCGAAGAAACCATTCGCCCGACGAACAAGCAAAGCAATCAATTCAACTTCAATGACTACCTCTGATGGAATCCTTTAAATTTTTGATTACACGAAACGTTATGAGCAGACTTGAGCGGCAAAAAAGGCATTTTGAGAGCCGAAATCTCGTATGCGCTTTTGAAAAGCCTCTAAATAAGAGACACGTCTTTGTCAACGTCAGCAAAAAAGATATGGCACCTTTTACGCTTAACCGTATCTTCTCCGGAAGGCTGCGGTGCCTACGGGAGCAACCTGAGATATATATTCACTATGTCAATTGAAGTAGGGCCCTTCTCTGACCCATTGCAATTTCAATATGCAAAAACAAGAATTTCCTAATAAAAGATAATTTAACCAGCAAAGCAGCATTTCCCACTCAAAAGAACGCCTACTTTTTGTAACAGTAAATCTCTATGAACGGCAACAAAAATAACTGCCGGTTGAGCCTATTGCAAGAACATTGACTATTCGTAGAGACGACTTATAATTGAGGAATATACAAGTCAAAATAACACAGAAACTATGTATTTGCCAACAATTTACATACGTGTAACAAAACTGAATCGCATTAACTTTCGCCTTTTTAACCAGCTGCTTAACTAAATAGCTTGGTGAGAACGAACTACTTATTGTTTAATAATTATTAGAAAGATAGAAGTTACAACTTTGCGGATGAATACTGCCGGATAAAACGCAAGATAATTGTTCACAACTTGCATTTCTTCGAGGTCATACATTAGCTCCCGCTTCCGTTAAGCCAACTCGTTTGTTCTTTTCCTCGAACTCCCGCGCTTTGTCGCTACGTGCAAGCTAACACCAATAAAAAGCTCCTAACCCAGTTATGAGTGCTGTGCATATAAATTTATAACTACGACATAATACTGATTGATAAAGAAATCATGTGAAGTTTTTTTCTTTTATTACGGAATCTTCCCTTTCTTCTTCACAACATTTTTGAGGAGCTTTCGGCCCCCGACTACGGGCTGTCATCAGCTTTCCTACAAAAAACCCAGCTTCTCTTAATGGGTATCTAATCCTAGTTTTATAATTAAATTTATTTGCGCGCTGATGACGGCCCAAGGTCGGGGGCCGAAAGCTCCGCAAAAATGTTGTAAAGAAAAAACGGGATATTCCGCAGCAAAAGAAAAAAACTTTACATGAAGTGAAATCCCGTTAAAGAGGAAGAAAAAACGTAATGACAAAGAAATCATCCTTTTTTAAAACCGCACACGATACTTATCGATTTTTTACTCGGCGGTAAGTTATTTGTTATTTAAATATAAAGAGAATGCGACGAAGCTTCTTATATATTCACGGAGAGTACAATAAAACGATTAGTTCATTAGAGCCGACTAAATTTAGGCATTCAGCATAGATTGATTTTTATAGTAAATCTGCCTTCCTCTTTGAAAGATGTGAAAAAAGGTCATGCAAAATTCGTAGGCACTTAGTTTATCGAAACTTGAACGAACCTGCTTTTACTTTTCGTTACGATAGGCGTGAAGATCACGCGTAGGAGTCGCATGCGAAAATTAATATTTCGGCGAAAACAAAAAAGCTCATCTATTATCATTTATGATATATTAGTCTTCGATAAACTATCGGATCGGCGTTGGCTATTCTGAACTTTTTCCATTCTCCATTTCCTTCAGCGACTCATTTTTGACGCGTCAAATCAGTTACCGCCGAACGTCTTTAGCGGAGTGGACTTTCTCCACAACGTTTTGTTCCCACAAAAAAGACAAGATAATATATACGCTCCGTATTCTGATTTATTGCTCAAGTAAAAAGCAAACTATATTCCAAAGGAGAATACAATTCAACGCGAAGCAGCCATATTAGCAATGCGCTAAAAGTCGACCGCCTTTTGTAGCGCGCTGGGCGCAACTTTTCAAACATTCTTCAAACATCGAACTTTTGTTTATGCTTTATTTCAGTCGCTGCCATAATTACGGAAATTGGAAACTTCTGATACGGCTAATGAAATTTTCGCGCATACTTTAAACAAAATTTAAATTATGACAAAAAGCCCTTTGTAGGGCTATTAATTTCGTCACAAAGACACAACAACAGCTATGTTATACTTCGCCAATTAGGGCGGTATTCTACTTTCCGAAGTCTTCCGAAATGGACCATTTTTGATAGTTGAAATTTCAAAGAAAAGAGAATATTGACAGAGAAACCTTTCGAATTGATCGCCCAGCTTTTCTACGAATGCAATCACTTTTATCTGGCAACATTAATTGTCCGCACGCGATCAACCGACGGCTAACGGAATTTTAAAAAAAGCCGTACGAGGCGATTTCGACTTTCCATTATGATTCAACGACGCAGGTAAGGTTGCGGTGAAGTTTTGCCCCGAAATAGTAATGGAATTCGAAATGGGGAAAAATTTACTTCGAGCTAACGCGCCGGTTATCTAGTTGATAATGGAAAAATCAATTACGTTACGGGAAGAGGCGAAACGATAGCGCCAAGATATGGCACACACACTTCGACAGGCCAACTTCTTTCTCTTCATGCAATGGTGACCGCGTTGCAAAAATTGATCGCCAACAACGTGATCTTTTATTCGACAACTTTAGAATAGCTATCATGAAAGAAGGCAACTTGAAACTCACACTTACTTAGCGGACATTGATGTAACATGCGTATGGTGAAAAGGTGGTTGGAGATAAGCACATCAGTCAGTTACCTAAGTTCTCTTTATTGATAACGTTTTGCTTGTCAACATTATCAATTCACGTATCAACGGTGGACAAGAAAAGAAAGCAGAAAAGCCGCTGCCATCGTATACTTGACATGGTAAACAAAAATAAACAACTACTATGAAAAACGCTACTACATAATGCGCATGTACTAACATTTGGTCATCATGGTTCTCTTTCATGCGAAAAGTTAATAAGAAATGCTGGCATGGGCTTCTACCGAGCAATTCACATCAATAGCACATCAATGCTTTTAGCAACGTAGAAGTATAGCCAGTTTTCGGTAAGCACGACCGCCAGTAATACAAACATGACTTCTAAAGTCAACAAGGAGAAAACGGGAAATTGGGTACACCTCGAACATCAACGAAATGCCCATAGAGATTACCTGTCCCATCTAAACGCGCGTGAAGGGCCTGAATACCTATGCAGCGCAGCTTTTGTAAAATTCATTACTCGATTAATGCGCGAACAATTAAGGTTGCTTGACATTACCTTATGCGTCATAAGCACGATCCAAAAAAAGCGTTCTTTCACTGCCAACGCTCGTGGCAACATAGCGTACAATTTTTGCTTGATTAAAAGTTTAAAATATGCCCTTTTATGAATAGAGAAAATGGAAAACCCAATAACGGCAATACCTTATCAACTCTGATCCTCACAAACAAACCAGTCCCCTTAGCAACCAATGGCTTGATTAGAATACAGGAAGGAAAAAGCACACTTTTTCAAATCTTGTTTCTCCCAATATAACCTTGCGACACATTACAACTCCTGAAAGATGTACCACTGATCAGGGAAAGGATTGCCCGTTACGCATTGAAGATTACGTGTAATAAAAATTTACAGCATCCAATCACTTACCACGTAAAGCACAGAGTTCACCAAGTCCCGCCCTGAGATTTCACCTTGGACAACTTCGCTTTCCAATCTTGCAAAAATTTCTTCGGCCGATTCGCCCACCCGGATGGGGTCATTTAGGCTCAATGTCTGCGGTTTGACCGGGCGGCAAGCAGCCTCGCTCAAAGGCAACACGGCAGGGTCGGTCTCCATGATAGAAATCTGATTAGCTTCTTCCAAGGAACCGCCGCTAATCGCGCCGTTAATGGACGCATCATCTCGCAAATCGATCTCGCTAAATTCGTTGCCAGCTTCCGTCAATGACATGGCGAAAAGAACGCCCTTTGTACGCAACGTATATACGCGTTAGCACTTCTGCCAAAAGGCTAAACGCTTTCAAAATCAGCAAGATTAATTGAAAATCATTCTTAAATCGTTGTACTCAGACGTCTGCCACAAGAGATCATTCTTTACAGTAAGACTTTTGTATACGCAGGTAAGCATTTAAAACAGCACGTCATTTTCGCAATAGGATAATCGATCCCGACGCTTTTCCGAGCAGCTCTCTTGACGAAAGCTTTGTACTAGCGTAAAAATTTAAGTTTTTAATTTGCGAATGCTCAGAAGTTTTCGCCTGCGCGTCTGCAATACGCCATAATAAAATGTCGCAGTATATTCGGTTTGTTTTAGACTAAAGGCTCGAAAACAAAACAAAAAAGTTTTATCAGCAAAAAGAAAACATTAAGTTTATCATCCATTTCGAAGATGCCGGTTTCACGGGATTTAACTCACTCAAAGCAAAAACATAGCCTATTTAAGCTAAGGAGTAGTTATTCATTGTTTAAGGCTTTAATATTATGTTCGTCTAAAAATATATGCAAAAATTGCTAAAACCGCAACGCTTAACGAAAGTTTTAATTCAATAGAATGAATTGCATTATAAAGTTGTACTGTAACTGCAAGATGTTTGTACTTGAGAGATTAAAGCAGCGTTTCATCCAAACAAACTCTGCCGTAAGTGGCGCATTGACTGTAAAATTATTTGTACTCTTATAGCGCAATATTAAATCGCTGTTTTGAGAATATAGAAAGCCTAACTGTAAAAAAAATATTGTTCTTTCTACTGCATACGTTCATCGCTACGATCTGCTTTTATTAAAAATATTTCTGTTCTTATAAACAAATAGCTGCTGTATAATCACATACAAAGTTTTCGCTTTAACTTGATTTATTACATTCAACTGTAAGCCAGTGAGGTTTGCTGGAAGCTTTATTGCACATTACTTTCGAATGCACCAAGGCGTCGACTTGATGTCACAATGTAATGCAACGTTAACTAGTAAAAACTGGAAACCAGAAATGGCCATTTGTACCCGATCAATGACGCGGTACTTCAACGTGTGAAGCCCGGTTTTGCGGTCCCTTTTCCGCGTTTCAACCGCCTGATTTCCAAGGCGGCGCATATCCCGTTTATGCAACTTTTCGTCGTGTATGTGGCGAAAACTATTGCTTGAATTCGTAGCTAGATTGGAGGGCCGTGATACCTTCAGTCCGTGCTCGACGAGACGCAGAAAGAATTCGTCGTCTTCCAGACCCCAACCCCAGTATTTGTTGGACATGCCATTAACCAAGTCGAACGCGTCCAGCGTAACAACCAATATACCGCCAATATATTTGTTGTAGTGATAAAGCGGATGGTATTCCGGAGAGGATACATGATAAACTCCCGTGTCCGGAAAACCGTAACTGAGATTCAAATTCAAAGGCAGCAAGTCTACGTCGTGCATGGCAAAATAATCGCATCCTTCCAAACGGCTTTCGAAAAAACCCACGTTGATCAGAGAGGCACGATTGAACCTGAAGCGGTCGCGCTGGTTGACAACAATGACGGAAAATTTGCCGAGATTTTGAGCAAGCAAAAAGCGATGAATGTGCGGTACGAAAACGACCAACTCGTTAAACCGATTGCGAAATGGAACAACAACGCACAAATGGTGCTTAAATAGAGATCTCTCCGACGGCGACGCACTTTCGCGCCTTAGCAATCGAAACGACCATGGCTTTGGCGATTCGTCGTCGTGCGCCAGTCGGAAAAGCAACAAAATGCAAAAATTCGCTCCTAAGAAAAGCAAAAGCAGTCGTGACAGGGACAGTCGACGAAAACAAAAGGGCATGAACTACAACGTGCCCGCCGATTCAAAGTGGAGAACATTTAACTTAGCAATACTGTATCTAGCGAACTTGACGCTAAAAGTACCGTAATAGCAAGTACCTTCTTTTTTTAAATACAGTATTCAAATATTTGAATTAGCTCGATCGTACTGCTTTTTAATCAGCAGGTGTTTTAGTGCTAAAAATGCGGGCGAAAGAATTGCAGCAATCTGGTGTTGATATTAATTTAAAAAGTTACAAAATTTTGCGCCCATGCTTAAATGCAGCTAATATTTAACTTTAGCCGAACTTTTCTAGCACCCTTTGGCGAAAAAAATACAGAAATACATTTTAAACGTAGTAAAACACAACTAGCATACGGCAAACGTAGCGGTTGACAATACTATTTAGAATCGCTTTACTAACTTGAACTAACAAACATTTTAGCGTGCGCTTCACTGCCAACGAGAAAGCAGCTTGTTTACTCTTGCGCGGGACAAGTAGAAAATTTATTGAATTTTTAAAATTGATACACTGTCAGCATTTTCACACTAGTCATACGTCTTTGAACAGATTGTTCATTTTCTGCCATTTTCTTCATTGCATGACAAAAGCCCCTACGATTGATGACTTGAAACTGATTTCAAAAAAATTAAAAGCCTTGCGGTTTTTTAAATCGCTATTGCTATGCTGTCAGCATTTAAGCATAACACCGCCATTCATCTGGTGTCCCCTATTGCCCTCATGCCAGCGGGAATTCTCGCCGCGACGATCTTACACAAATCATGCAGTAGTAACGATGCAGCGACTGAACTGCATGTACATTCAAAGATGTTTATGAATGCTTTTGTCAATTATTCAATAGAGTTGTCCAGCAGATGCAGCTGGACCAGCTGAGCTCTCATTCATATATCAAGAAATCTTTTGCAACGTCATATCTGCTCATTTAGAATGTAAACAATGATCCTACTGTATTTATCTATTCCTATTGTCCTAAATTTAAATCTGACATAGTGGAGAAAGTGCATATGCTCAATAGTAAATGAAGTGACTGTTTAAATGCTGTTCGGCAAAGACGCATTCAAAACTCGATTGAAATTCAGAGGATAAGGATTATCTACGCAAATTGCTTAGTATCAGATAGTTTGTAACCTCTCTGCTGTAGGCGTCGTGCAGTAATTCTCCTAATAATTATGCAGAGACATAAACAGTAAAGAAGGCATACCTTACGACAGAGAAGGATGCAAAGTGAAGTTATTACATCTATTTCCCTTATGTTGCTTAACCAAAAGCGGTCCTGAAGTACTGGAAGAGTTACCTAGTCGCTGCCCTATGTGGAGCAATGACGCTTAAGATGACGCCCATACTGAACAAAGGCAGAAATTTTTCTTGGCATTATTGCTTGTGCGCATTATAATTAAAGCAAAGGCGATTTAAAACATACAGGCTGAAATGCGCGGGTAGTGTCCAGATTGCTGTTTTGTACGGGGGAGTCCAAAACATCTTCATTCAAACGTGATCTTAACTCGCCTTCCGCTGCGTGCGTTTTTTCTAAGTTCGTTCCTTAACTTCGAACATACGCTGCGATAAGAGCTTGTGCTTACTTATCATTAATTCTAATGAAGTCAGACGCTTTTCGTTTCAAGTTGCATGTGCGCTTTTAATGAGCGAGTTTTTATTTTCAACAATTCAGAATCGACACAACGAACGGCCACTTTTAACAGTTTGCGAAGCGACTTTGCATTCTGATTTTATAGCACAAATGTTGTCGAAGTGTTGCCACTTACAATAAACACTTTAGCCATTCTCGGACAATGGCTGTTTAGAAGAGAGCTTTGCCAATATACTGGAAGATAGAAAGTTTGACTACTTATTTGCATACGTTTAAATCACGATAATGCGGCCGTTATCCAAACAGCATTTGACGAACTTAAAAATCGATTAATATAGACTGACTTTAGTGGTCGTCAACACAGTAAAGACAATTCAGCGGTCAATTTCGAGAAACTCGTCTGCTGTGGGTCTCCTAAAGCTGCCACCCAAGACGAGATATCCACTGCTGGTTATTTACATTTCCAATGAGGTACGTGAAATTCTCTTCAGTTGGATTACTCATTCGTGGGCAATCCGTTCGATTCTTACCGATAGGGAGCTAAAAATGACTATCATTAAATTGTCAGTGAGTCAAAACTCTTACTGTTTGGCACATCGAATCCACCGCCATAAACCTTAGAGTAAATTTATCATCCTTCTCGTTGTAGTCAAACTTATCAATTCGATACACGACTTTGACGGGTCCTCTGCAGGGTGGAAATGCCACATTCAAAAGTGCATAAGCCATATCGACCTCTGCATGGCTTGGAATCCTTGTTCGTCCGCAGTAGGAAACACTCAAGCAAAGGAAAACAAGCGAAAGCGTGCGTACCGCCTGCATTTCGAATGCCGTCATCGCAGAAGCTACGCCCTTATATTAACAGTATTTGCCTTCGATCTATCCCAGTGGAAACAGCAGACTATTTCCTCAATTCAGAATTTGAGTAAATAAGGCGCCAATGCGGTGTGCACTTTATATTTGTTCGAGTCGGAAAAGCAGAAGAAACGTCATCAAGAAGTTGTTTATCTTTTTCATGTACACTGCCGCCATTTGAATTATTTCTCCAAGAAAGAATGGTCTCTGCCTACGCAGACATCCGCTATGCGCACCGTTAAAGCAAGCACACTGCTACACTTTCACTTTACCAATTATCTCGCAATTAACAGCGTCGATTACGTAAGCTGGGTAAATACACCAGTAGGTAAATGTAGTAAATGTAAAGCACGTACGCAACGTTAATTCTGGAATTCAATACAGATCTCAACATATCATAGTCATCTCGCTCAGAAGGAAGTGAAACTGATTTTAAATATTTCCAGCGTAGACAAGCTAATTAATAGATGCTTCGTAGCGATTGTTTTTTTCAACAAGCGATGGCTATTGGTAAAAATAAAAAGTTTATTATCATAAAAGTTTATTAACATAACGCGTTTACAGCACGAGCGTTCTACGCCGCTCAGTCCAGACAGCTTCGGACATCAAAACATTCTTACCAGTTGTCAATAGCTGTTGAAAAAAATTTACACAATTCAACAACAGTCAATAGTACTATAACATAAATATGAATTAATAATCAATAGAACAAAAGACCGCCATCCAGCACAGCTGAAGGCGGTAAACTATCCCACTTTAGCAAGTCACTTTTGCTGACATTTTTGAAGCGTAAAGCATTAAGGATAAAATATTTAATTAAGTAATATTCAACGGTAGTACTTGTAGTAATAAAAGTTAACATACCTAAACTCTTCATGTAATTAACGAACTTCTTACTGAAGATAATTAACAAAACTACAACCGATCATCATAGACCCAACGTGAAGACAATGACCACTTTGACTTTAAAGGCGTCTGCCTAGGAAAACCTTCTAATCACCCCAAGGAGACTGGCAATAAATTAAACAGCTGACTCAGCTTTGAACGAAAGGCACTTTATGCAAATAATAATATGTTCATTTTGGAAATTAGGCACACAAAAAACAGCAGTGTATAAAGAGTACAGAAAACTAAACAATCGTACTTTAAAAGAGGTTCGAATGGACGCAACGCCCCAAAGGCGTACAACCTTTCAAAACGCTGTACAAGGTAAAACAAGTTAAAGCAAACCTGTAACGGTACGCATCACTGGGATGTTCTTGTAAATTTGGGTACCAATAATGGACGATATAACCAACGTGCATTTGGGCGGAAGACCGAACGCACGCAAACAGTCAAGTTTTACATGTAGTCTTTTGTGTTCAAACTTGTGAGCATATTTCTCTTCAACGTCAACGCCGTCTCCTCTTCGGTTAAACCTTCCAATTCGTCTTTGGCCGAAAACCTACTCAACGGATTCATAATAAGATTTGGCGTTTGAGAACGGCCGTTGCGTAACGAAGGCGGCGGAGTGTAAATGTTGAACTTTGTTGACGGAGTCGACGGCCGTTGAGGTATGTCACCTCGCTTTCTTACCAAACAGCATCGGCCGCAAACACCAGGAAATACTCTTGCGCAACAAACAAACAACAATACCAACAAAACAACAATAATAATACTACCAATTACGGACACTATGAGCAGCATTGTGTTGTCTTGGCGACTCTGGCGAATATGCATAGCGTTGCCGGCGACACCTTCGACATCCTCGTCTCCAATTCCGCATCTTTGTATTTCAAAGTCTGGTTCGTCGCCGCATACTTCCATATTTGGGCATACTTGCATGCGAACGCGAAGATTCAACTCGTTGCATCTCGACCAAGCCGACCAAGTCGTTGATTCTTCGCCGGCGGGACATTCCCGCAAACGACATGCGATCGTTTGCTGACTTTCTCCAACGCATTCTTGCGCTCCATTGCAAACGCGCCATCGCTGTTTAACCGCTTCACCGCAGGTGGCGCTACACTCGGTAAAGTCGCTCCAACAAGACCACGACGAGGTTGGATCTCGGCTTAGCGTATTGAAGTCGACCTGCGTTCCCGTACACGGTTTAACATTGCATAATCTTGTCTCCTTTGTTGGCCCAATGCAGCGGATCGGTCCCGTCTCTTCCACGTTGGTCGACATGCATAAACGCTGCCTGTTCTGCGTACCCGAACCGCAAACCCTCGTGCAAACTGACCATTCCGACCATACTGACCAATGAGCGCTGGACGCGGCTGGAGAAATGCCTACAAAATTTGCCTCCATTTTTTCAAAACGATTTTTCCTTACATTTTTTTCGCGCGCTAACAAATTGCAAATTAAACTTTTAAGCTTAACTTGCGGAGTGTTTTTTAAAAAGATTTTTTTCCATATCGGCGGGAGTCCATTTCTCTTACTTAGATCGGCGCAGTTAGTTATCCACGGAGCGCATACTTTCTCCTCCACCGTTAATGGCTTCATTACCAAATCGTCCGGATTGGGCAAGCGAGCTGAACATGAGAATCGATAACGCTGATGCAACAGTCCGCCGCTTGACGTTTCGTCAATTTTTCCCCACTGAGTCCATTCGGACACGCGAACAACCTCTGCGTAAATGTACAGTATGTGAGTCCTTGTTTGAAAGCCATTTTTAAAACTGGTCTACCTTCGCACTGCTGGTCGCCGCAACTTTCGAATTCCTGACTGCTTCCCAAGCAGTTGTCGCCGCCGTTCATAGGAGAGGGATTGTCGCAAGAGCGAGTCCGTTTTCGAAAGCCGCCTCCGCATTTTTTACTGCATGGTTTCCATGGAGTCCAAGCTGACCACTGACCATTTCGCCTTAGAGGCGCAGGCACTATATTGGAAGCTACGATCAAAAAGGCAAGTTCAATGAAATGACATACTGGGACAAGGCGGCACGTCGCAGTATTCGTGCTGTACGCCTGGACCACTGCATGGACGCCCACCATAGTCAGGCGCCGGATTGGAACAGTAACGATAACGATGACGGGATGATATGCCGCAGGTGGCGCTGCAGGAAGACCAAATACCCCATCCAGTCCATCGCCCATGAACGGTGCAGTTGTTCACTTCAATTTTAGGTCCTTCGCATTGTCGACCGCCAAACTTTGGTGCCGGACTGTCACAGTTCCTTACGCGACATAGACAATTCTCCGAGTATGTAGGCTTCCAAGAGCATACGGCCCATTCACTCCATAGACCGTACTGTCCGTGTACTGAAAATCGAGGGAATAAACTTCTTTAAGGTTTAGCCAAGTTTATTACCCGGAAAACGCATAGTTGGACAACCGTCGATCAACTGAACCCATTCGTGGTCCGGATCAAGCGGTCCACGCGTGGCGGTACACCTTTTAGTCGCTCTACTCCATCCGCAGTACGGATCCTTGGCGCCAATGCATCTTTCCTCGCTGGCATGCCGCGAGCATCGTTCCAACGGTATGCGCAATAGGCGTTTGTCCATCGTGAAGAAAAGCGCTCTTTTTTCTTTATGAAGTTGCATATTGAAGATTCTGACGTTGTCGCCTTCCTTTTTCAATTCGATCACCTCCAGCAAGCACAGCTCCTTCTCGTCGGGCAAATGGGAGTACTTTTTCAACGTGCCGGAAGCTTCCAGGACGAAAAGAACGTAAGCAGTGCCAACGTTTCTCACTTCCACCGAATCGACAGCGATTTTCACATACCTGAAAAGAGGAAACGACATTCCTTCTTACAAATAGGTTACAGGCTATTGGGCAGCGCACTGGTCGGACTGGACGTCTCGTAGCGATCTGTTGAGCAATGGTAGTACAGCTTTTTCCATAATGTATTTTTGGTTGCTGTATCTGTCGTAGTTACCGTAGCGTAGGCACTAAACAAAAACGGACAACCCTTAACGGAATGCGATACGGAAACCTACGACTACTGACCACGTGATCGGGAGAGGGATTCGGTCTGGACAGCCAGCAAGTACTTCCTTCGCCTTTAAACAAAGCTGGTCCCTTGAATACCGCTTCAATGTCGGTAAGTTTGTAATGACAAATGGCCGATCCCATTATATGACGCCTAAAATAAAACGGGAAAAAGTAAGGCGTTTCTTCAGTCCGGTTCATTTTTTATTCCATCCTTCAATGTCACTTGACAAATGGAAGGTCGTTTCGTACAGCTACGATAGACAGGTCGTCAAAAGGATGAGTCAACTCACTTGGAGGCGGTAAAGACGGCGTAGAACAGGCCTTCTTCGCGTACAAAGTCTACGGATTGTACGTTGTCGAACAGTTGACCGCCGGCTGTTATACAGACCAGACGAGCTTTGCTGAACGTCGTGAACCACTGGACAATAGGCAATGTTTTGACGATGTCAATTTTTCTACTACTCTCTCCTCACCATATCGTCGCTTGACTTTGTAGGTCCGGGTTCGTCTTTGCACACCCGCGCCACTCGAGAATAAGTATCCCGCGCGAAAAACCTCGATCGACGATCCGGCTAAAAAAAACTATTTCTATTACATCGACAGGAATAAGAACAAAAATTAAGCACCTGTTCGAAGGCAATATCTTCTATGGCCGTTTCGTGGAAAAAGAAATAGATGAATTCGCCGATTTCGTAGGCAGCGACGAAGGTCGGATCTGATAAGAGCCAAAAATGATTAACCAATAATAAAGAAAACAACGTAAAAGGAAAGTCACCATAAAGCAACGTACGACCGGGTCTTCTCGTTCTAAGCAACATATCCACTGGACGAATTCGAACGATGGCAAAGTCGTCGCCAGTAAAGTCGAGCGGTATACCGGCGAAGAACTGACCGTTTATGTCCGCGACGTACGTGAAATTGTACTCAGGATCGTAAGGCACAAAACCAATGCCCTCCTGACTTAAAGGCGTTCCCTTTCGGAGGTCATTCATTTGGCGAATCGAACACGAAGGCTTAAACGCGTCCGTTCCGCAAACCAGCACTTGCTGTCCACCCGGTTCAGGAGCCAATACCCGAATAAAATTGTGACATACCTCCTGTAAAACAAGAACACTTTTACTCGACTTGTCCAAAATTTAAATATTTTAAAAAACGTCATTACAGCTGGGCGTCCCAACATTTGGCATCTGTCGATTTTTGACATCGGCGCCGGCAAGTCAAGCCGCTCCAAGGTGACCATCGTATCCTGATGGATGCGAAAAACAACGTCCCTACAAAAAAAAGACCAATCAAACGTACGTAACGTGATTTATTAATAGCAGACAATTCGGCTGTCAAATGATTAGCTCGGCAACCGCGGTTTAAGTGCTAATGGGGTTAATTTTGCTGACGAAAAGTTTTCCCCGAACTTAACGCGTCATAAGTACAATATTGATTAATGAGTTTAAACAGGTCCGCTTTAATCGTTTTCCCACTCTCGGATGCGGCGCAGCAACTTGCAAGGGCGCTTAGCGACCGGTCGATTCATCTTTCTTGGAGCATTTCATTTTTGAATCAATCGCTACGCTAAGCTTTGCCAACTAGTAAATTGACCGCAGCCTTTGGCAACAATTCCGATAGGTCGGAGTTAAAATTTAAATTCCGCTTAAAGCGAAGAAAAAAAAGCTACGTGCGCGCGCGCAACTACGCTTCAGCGTTCAACTTGAAAATGATAGTTTTAAAACAGGTGCCGATGGAAAAAATATTGCGTAAAACAAGAAGACTAGCGGCTGGCGGATCAATTGAACGGACGGGAGCTCATTGCGCTTTCCAAACTTGATATCAACCAAATTCCATCAACCAACGGGAAAAAGGAGCGAATTGCCAAAGGATGACGAGTTGTAGCGTGGCGCTTTCGTCAACCCGAAAAAGAAAACATCAAATCCGATGGCAGAATGAGGCCATTCGGGTAATGAACATGGCACATTTGCGCGTAGGACAGATGCAGCTCCGTTCGGCTGTCCGTCAATTTTGACACTTATCATTCGGCCGAGAAGGAACACTCCGCTAACCAAAGTTGACCTACGCCAGAAAACGACAGTTCCAGGCGGCTGGGGAGCAATCAAGCCGCGATATTATTAATTTCCAAGCACGCGCCATCTTTGGGCATACCATCATTGCCGCATTTACACGCGGCAAATATATCATCCTCAAACGCTGAGTACAGGCTAAGGAATCAAGAGTGAAGCAGGGTGTTGAGGGAAAGGAAATATTTTTTGAAAGATTGTACTTGATTATATTGTATTACTGTAATTGGAAATGCAAAGACTGTTTACTCTTTGGAAAAAAGCTTTAGCGCGCCCTCAAGCTGTTTTTAGCAAACAAAACGCTGGCGTTTGCGGGGCAGCCGACAGCAGGTTTCAAAGTCCAATGCTACAACCGCTAACTACAACGGCAAACAATATTACAAGCGCGGCATTGCGCAAACAGCCAGCTAGAGCCAGTATGCAATGTTAGCTAAACTTGCCGGCTGCGATAGGGACGAAGAGGCGATGTGCATTGCAATTAAAAATTTATTTTAAAGTGTCTTCTCTCGTGCTAGGCCATATCTGCGCAAAACGCGCGCCAATACCTTTCTGGATGGCAAGGACGATAGTTGGGGAATGGTTATCGAAAAGTTGGCTTTATACAAACAGCTTGGCAGAAGCGCTACGATTATACGGTGAAAAGGGGGATAAAAATGGGAGTACGTACCTGGCGCCAACTATAATTTGGTTACGTGGGCTGTCGAACATGAGCGCCTTGAAGTCGGTTACACCGGTCATCTCGAAGCGCGAGGCATTGCGCAGCAATTCGTCGTAGGATACCCGCAATGATCCGTCATAGGCAGTTAACGATAGCCTGCGATCGACCGAGATCAACAGAAGCAAAAGCCGAGGTACGGAAACCCAATAGGCGTATCGCCCCATAACCGAGACACAGCTTACGAGCAGCGCATAAGTCAACTGGCAGATCGACTCCTAAAAATCAAACTGACAGGTTAGCAATCGAGAAAAAGCTTTCGGTAGCGACGCGATAGCCTTGAAAAAGACGCGATAACGCGACAACAGTGATAACAGGCGACCAACGAGAGGGGCACCCAGCGGGACAGACGGAACGGCAGCAAAAAGCGTTTGCGAACAAAAACTACAACGACGACAATCGATGGACCATCGAGCAAGCAAGATGGGACACGGACGTCTATGGCTCATGTCCTACTTACCGCCCAATGCTACCGTAACAAACAAGGAACCTGTATATCTCCGCGGCTGGCAAGCTAACCGGCTTTCCAACGGATCGGTCCAATTGGGAGGGCGCCAAGGCGGTCACCGCCACCATAAACAAAGGTCAGCGGCTAATTTTCATCGCTCAATGACCACGAATAAAACAGGTTCCGCCGACCGTGTCAATACCCAAAGGCAAGATGACAAGTGCGTATCAAGGCCGGCAAAAATGCCGGCATCACAACGGTTCGTAAAGGCCTCCTCTAATTGGTGGGTCCACATTTCGTTGCTCGTAACAAAAAGGCGACTCTGTTCCGTTGCCTGCTTGGCAAAGGCATACCAATGCAGCAGCGGAGGTAAGCAGGAGGGGGATCGCCAGACGTTTGAATAATCGGCGGCCAGGCAGCGTTCGCCTACTAGCAGCTGCTTTCCCGCAAGAGGACACGTTCGTTGGAGGTGTAAAAAACGAACAAAAACAACTTCTTCATAGCTTACGTTTCGAAGGGAAGTTCAATGCCGCTATTGAAAAATTTTTTTCAACAAAAACCCCCATCACGTCAGGCAGTCGCCCGCCGCTGGTTCGTTACTTGTTCAAAAGCTTGCGGGCTACCACCCAACGGTCCTTCTCCTCTTCAAATACCAAATAGGCTTGTTGGGACTGGAAACTTCTCCCCTTTGGGGCACAAATGTCAAACGTCAACAAAGGCGCGTGCGCGCATGGTCACGCGTGGCTTTCCAGTTTTTCAAACGGCCAAATCGGGTTCGCGCGCGGGCGCTACGCGACCATTTCTTCCATTTTAGTAGAACAGCATGTTTGCTTTTTGCTTGGAAAAATAAAACAGCAAAGGTTCGCTAAGTAGGCGAAACTAAATTCGCACGCCCTAGAGGGAATCAATGCAAATTTTTTCGCTAGGAGGCCGAACAAATTTTTTTTTTGAAAATTCCTTGTAACGCGATTTCCTAACGTGTCCGCCAAGCCTAACCTGACGCGCAAGGCAGCAATAGAAGCGCTCCTGCTGAGCAGATGGGCACCGAAGGTATTTCATTTCTTTTTCAGACGGGCTTAAGCCTGGCGATAGTAGGAGATAACCCTTATCTAGACAAGGAAGCAGAGCTTACTTACCGTACTCAAAGGGGTCAACCGTCGTAGATTCAATCTTGATAGCATTTAAAAACTCTGCTGCATGTTCGTCATTGAACGAATGATACGACGAGCAAAAAGCTGAGCGATACGACTTAAGAAAAAGCTAAACTCTTCTGCCTTTGCCGAAATGGCAAACATTTCAGTAACGCACTGTTATGCCGCGTTAGTCGACGGATAGACGATTTACAAGCCAAACAGATACGCCTGAATCGTTGCGCCGTTTCGCGTCAAAAAAACTGAATCTACACGCTGAGCGATAACGTACACGTACTCTATGCGTGTCGGCTGAGCATCTTTGACTTTCAAAAAAGCTATCCTTCCACTTGTTGTAAGAATAATGAAAACTCGGGCATGCAAAACCTGCGGAACGTTAACGCTTGGAGAAACGCTGGTTTACTACTGACTTATGCAACTGTGTTGTGCCAACTGGTGCGTAAAAAGCAAAGCGAAAAGCGGCGCACCGTGTTGTCCCAGCACCGATGTAAAAGTCTTAAGCACAATCGCGCTTGCCTACGTAACTAAGGTAACGCAAACGACATGTGAAAGAGTACGTCGGATCCGTCGGCTGTAAGGCGGACGGAAAAAACTATAAAAGCGCTATTGGAAAAGTCAAATGTCAGGGTAAAGCAAACATCGGAAGCCAACGATGCAACCGTTCGAGCGGCAAGAACTTACTGCGCGGCTTTACGATGCGTGCGCTCACGATTTTTGTTGACTTTGCCCAGAGGAAAGTCGCGCCGAGATAAAAGGCTTAATGGCTCGCGCAGCAAGCAACCGCCGGAGATGGGTGTGCCAAAACCGGATAGACGAGGCGCCGGTCAACCGTGTACAGCCAAGCCGGCACCCGTCACTGCGCATTGGACAAAACCACGGTGTCCCTGCCGGTCGATCCTTTTAACGGAAAAACGTACACACAGCGGACGGAAACAGCTGGCTGGCTATCTGTCATTCGATGGCCTACTTTTGATCCGGTCAAACGTCATATATCCGTCTCAACCACAACGAAATGTCGAAACATAGCGGCGTCGAAGGCCAACGCTGACGTTTTTTGGCGAACGATAGGGTGTCTGGCGGGAAATAGTACAGTACCCTATCGAACCTGCATTCAAAGCGTTATAAATTTATAGTTTACGCAACGACTTAAGCAAAAACTAAGTAGGACCAAACGATGGAGACAATTTTAAAAAACAAATTAGAAGTGAACCAATTGAGAACCATACCGTATGGCCCTCGAAGAACTTGGAAAAGTGGAGAAAATGAAATAGGGAAAAAATACCTGCCGAATTTTGGGGAGAAAAACGTTTCCAAGCTACTACTAGCTGCGCGTATATCCATCGTACGAACGAACGAGCGAACACAATGGGGCAGAACGTCGTTGTTCAAATTGTGAAGGCAAACGAACAGCTGTGCATGTCCGTCTCTCGTCGAAGCAATGTTGATCTTGTAAACCCAGAAAAGTCGGAAACGTCGCCATAGCTGCTGACCGGTCGAATGTTTTGCTCGAAAATTATCGAGCAGACATCATTGCTTGGCAATAGTTGCTTGCTGAAGAGGCGCTGGCACAAAGTACACAAAGTGTTTGTCGCAGGTTAAGCTTTGGTCATTGCTGCCAACGCTGAAGCCCTCGCGAAACAGCTATGTTAAGCAAATGGAACTTCAGCGGGCTCAAACTGCATTCGATGGTCAAATATGCGAAACCGTGGTGGACCAAAGCGCGAAAACTCCCAAAATCTGGGCAAACACGAAGGACAGAGAATCGCTCCCTGGCCAGGGTCAAACTGGCCCGCGTAGGGCGAACAAAGCGGCGCGAAAACAAGCTTACAAATCGAAAAAGAAAATACCCAACGTTAAGGCGTTGAGACCTTTGGCAAATGAACACTGCGTCCATGGTCATGCACAGCTTTGGAAACTCAATAGGAGAGTTGGATACTTGGCGTCAACGTCCAATGGAAATGGTTCCGGTTCGGAACAAACCGGCGACCCACTTGAACGTCCGAAGGAAAAGGCTGAAGGACAAGCTGCCCAGCGGCACAGTGACATCCATAAACCCGTCGTGCGCTGAGCCAGATTGGAGATGACCTGTCCACGGCAGATTAATTTGGCAGTTGACCGTGGGCGAACACCTGGCGATAAACTTCCAACAGGTCAACCGCTGACCATACTTAGCCTTTATGTCATATATGGTATAGAACGCAAAGACTGCCATTTACGGCAAAACTTCATGGTTTTCCACACTACGTTCTCGGACTGATCGTAATCAATGCTAAGGAATGCGAATGGAAGTAGAGCTCGGTATAAATAAACCGAAGTTGAAACGTGCATATAATGCGGCATGAATAACCTGTGTTTTACCTGCCGGCGCGGTAGCTGTTCGTAAGGCGGGAAAAAAGGGGCAACATGGAAGTTAAAACGTGAGCCTTCGAGCCAACATCTTGCCTTATTTGTCCGCTTGTCAATCGCAAAGGCGGGAAACATTTGACTTCTGCTTTCCGACTGTCCCAAAGCGATAAACTGATCATTCAACTTCATTTCCAAAAAAAGGAGATGACATCCGGCAGTTGTCTTCCTTGCAGACTTGTAAAAGGATTTGGCGTGAAACCGCGCTTGCCAAAGCGCGTAGGAGAGTCGTTAATGAGCGTGTGGCCATTACGTAAATGGTTTTCGTAAAAAAAAGAATGGAACTATAAGCGAAATGAACGAATGTAGGTTGCCCGCGGATAGGGAGCAAAAGTCAGCCGGAGGTCGGTCTGTCATTGAAGGTGACGCATCCAATCAATAAGCAATGCCTAATTTGGGCATCAAGAACGTTGCCGGCCGATGAGCAATGACAAATGGTCCGTCAGGCATGTTTAAATTCATTGTTTCATTCGGGAAAGTGAATCGAACCGGACAGGATTGCTATTCGCTCAGCCTTCGCATTTGCATAGCTACATGTCAATGAATAATTTTCATCCCAAAAGAATGGCGGTCGCCGCGGGATCTATTGATGCCAAATTTTTCCGTAGGAAACACCAACGGCGCTCGCAGCGTTGCGGGCAATAATTTCGTTACGGATTATTCAAAGGCATGCATAATTTTCGAAATGGCTGCTCGTTCATTTGGAGTTAGTGCAGCAAACTCATAAGAGACTAATAGCTTTCTGCCAGCAAAAGAATCAGGCTTATCTTCTCAACGCAATGCCTTGCAAGAACCTAGAAGGCTATAGATTAAGCCCTGTTTCAGAATGCCAGCAAATGCAGCTTACTCTATTGCGGCACTCATTAATTACTTATCTACTGGTAAAGAGATGCGGTCAGACAATGGGCTTTCTAGCACTACTGCGACGAACTGAATGACATGGAAAAGCATGAAGTTCAAAGGTCGCACATTAACGGGTGAACCAACCGTTGGCATGGCTCATCTCCCGCCGAGACCTTCAGTAAGCTGTAAATAGAGCCTCCGTTTGAGCAGATGTTATTATTAACGGCATTTTGGCTGACAGCCCGACAATGTGATGCGTGTATTGGAAGCTTAAGAGGGGTCAGCACCACTCCATGTTGCCATAATCAGCAAAGAGTTCAAGAAATGTTGGCGGCATGGAATTAAATAACGCATCACCTGTTCCTGTCGGTATAATCGAAAAAGAAATTCTCTACTCGTTGACAGTGTTACCGTTATGCTCATGCATCAGTAACGATTTACCAAGTTGTTGTTGCTTCCCCTAATGCACGCTGGTTGAACGGTCAACCGTTTCGGCAAGTTGGTGCACAGGGCTTTTTGATGACCTTAAAGCCAGACGTTTCAATCTGCATTTGCTTAAGCGATAAGTTTTTTTACAGAAGTAGTGCGAACAGGGGCGATAAAATCATTGATCAAAAGAACCGCTGATATATTAATAGCCATTTGAAATTTGAAAATTTGACACCTCTATGACCGAGGAGCAACTGGCTGCAGCGTCATTCGGTCAGGCATTCATCAGCTGTTCGCTTTAATAATGATGAGATATCTGAGCGAATCTTTTTCATCGCTTTCTTCACTAAAACCTTCGAATGGTGCTACGTTTGCTTCTCCAGCTTCCGTTTAGCGTCCCGCGGCAAAATATAAGCAAATTACAGTGCCTCACTTTTGTTTAGCAGGTAAGTATTACAATACGCCAACTAGACTACGGTAGTATTGTCCAACCCAAAAAATAGCATATACAAAGCAAGCTTAATATAGGAATCAGAAATTCAACTGTTCTGTTAAGTTAAAATTTTTTAGTCAATGTATTATCGACGTTGTTAATTTTCTGAAACGGAAAGAGGTGGCATGACGAGACGGCTAACAACGAACGGAGAAGATAAATTATAGCAACGACTTACAAAACAAAAAAAGGCAATGGAATAACTTTTGAGTGATTTCTAACCTTTCCAACAAACAGACGACAAGCAGCCGATGATTAATTGGCTTTGGCAGTTTATTCTTTACTTCCTAACCGCGGATTCGAATTTCGTTTATAATATTGTCTTTAGCAGACTAATTTTTGGCAGAATACATAAGTAAAAGCTAACTCGAACAGTTGCTTAAATATTAAACTGCTCTGAGCTTATGATTAGGTTCAATCGATTATTTTTACTGTATTCTCATTGTGTTGTTACAGCTGGAATCATTAAGGCAATGATAATGCGCCTACATTTAGAAAAATTGCTCATACTTTGTTAGCGGCTGACCCGCGATAGGCTAAACAGCCGTGTATGCCTTCCACTAGTCAGCTGTATCAATTAAGCAAAGAATAATGTTCTTAAATCAGCAATTTCTTTCCAAAGAGGTCACGCAGGTTCGCGATAAACTGCCTTCTGGCACGCTCTGGAATTGCTGATGCTAAGAAATTTAAGACTGCTTTCAATCATCCCGCCATCCAAGCGCCGATTAAATAACAATGTTCCCAGCCAAAGCCACAAGTTTGAAAAAATAACAGATGAGCTTTTCGCTAGTAATAACTGGCAGTAAATAGTTGCCTTAATGTCAACTGTTAGCTGCTTGGCGCAGGTTCCAATTTCTTCGTTAGAATTTTAAAATATTCATCAACAAAATGTCGTTGTGCAATGTTATTTTTACATGGAATCCTGACTACTGTTATCAATAGTACGGTCATTTACAGTTCATAATTTTAGATGTTTAAAAAAATAGTAAAGCGTACAACATCTAAGTTCAATAGCTTTCGTTAAGGTCCAGCTTCAGTTCGCACTTTAAAAACCGTGTTTTTTACTTTCATTGTATGTAAGAGCGCTTAAACGAGAGATACGCATATACACTTATAAGAGCGTGTGAAGCTTTCTTCTTCAAAAGCAAAACGTGGTTTGTAGTAGCTCATTTAGAAGTTGCATAATGGTAAGCTTAATCTTGCGTCGGGAAATATGCTTTAAATTCCCTAACAACTGGTGTAAGGTTTCCTATCAATACGTGGCAAACTTCGTCGTAAGCCAGAGGCTAAGCAGCTTGCTTATAGCTCTCAACAATATCCGGTTAACTATTTGTAGCATCAGTTTGCTGAATTCCCGAAGGTTAAAATCAATGAAGCTGTACAATCATAATTGCGGAGATCAACACGAAATGAGTTATCGAACGGTTGGCTGCTGTCATCATTCTATTAAGTCTGTACCAATACAAAGCTGAAAGACTGCAACTCTTTGTGCTGCTAATACTACGCTTTCGGTTCGACGTTCTTTAATTGAGAGCTCACAGAAAAATCAAGCAGGTTATTAGCTGCTTTAAAGCCACATAAGCTTTCTCCTTTCCATTAATCCACTTTTGCAGCCAAATGAGCTTTCAATCTTTAATGAGCGTATTTATCCTTGCATATTTCGAAAATGCATTTCCACTATTGAGAAAAATCTGTCTGCTTTACAAGGGTACAACACTTTCAGTTTGAATTTAATTAGTGGCGCGATTCGGCAATCGAGGAACAAAAGAATGCTGATCCTTTTTCAACTGCACGATGGAGTAAATGAAATTTTAGAAGTTGAATTCCTATAGCGCACAGCGAACAGGCTGTTTCGCGCAGAAAATTACAATTTTTGGTTCTTGAGATGTTTAACCTCCTGTTTAGCGTTCTTTCGTGCTGTTAACGCAGTCGCAGAAGTAGTAGCCCATTACGAAAACGTAAGTCTTTCAAAAAACTCGATGTTTCATCTCAACACTTTTGCTACGCTATGACAGAGATGAGCGGGCGTTTAACCGAAAAAAATCGCTTTAAACTGTCCTCGAAATTTTCATAATATTTTATATTCAATGGATTAGTTCCCTGATTGGAGCAAAACTGTATTTGGATTTGCGAAAGCGAACAGTGCTACTATTTTAATATCTGAAACAGTAGTATCGTAGCCTACGATCGTGCTAAGGTGAATGCGCCATATCATTTCGAATCTGCGGAATTAGAATTATGTTTCAGCAAAAAAAATTGCTTTCAGCTGCTAAACAATACTTCCGGCTTTCGTATGTTGCAGCAAATCTGCGCGAGATTAACGGGCACTTTTCGCGCTTCTTCCGTTAATACTTCTTTTGTCAAAAACAAGTTGTATTTACAAATTTAAAGTAACTGCATCTGCTGAAAAATAAAATACATGCAAGTTTCAATTTAGTCTTTTCTAGGTACTCAATTTTGAACGGACGCGTTAATTTTCTGGGTGAAATTTCGATTACGTTGGCTAATTACATTGTTTCTCTTGTCTCCTACCGATCATTTAATTTTTATGTATCAAAGTTTGCTTTTAAAATTTCAAGCTCTGGCGCAACAAAACGTAGCTTTCTTTGTATTCCAGTTCAAAAAACAAAATTTTTAAAATTAAACTAGCATTGCTAACCAATTGGCTTGCACTTGTCGACCTTCTGTACGGGTCCAACCCGTTGAAAAACTCCGGTTTGCGTTGATGGCAGGAGAAGGCAAAAACCGAAAATCATATCGTACAAAATACATTTGAGCCCTCCGCACTAGAAAGCTGAAGAAAGAGGGTCGTCGTTTGATAAGAAGAAGACTACCTTTTTTTCTTAGTAGCAATATATTGGACGAATATTTGCTCAAATGCGGAACATGACCGGAGATAATAACTCGTAGCCAAAATTATCAAATATTACATTAAAACACTGGTGAATTTTAATACGAAGTGCAGTATCACAATTTGCGCAACATTATGTTTGCATTGCACTATGAAAAATAAGTTGCAAGAGAGAGAGAGAGAAGAACAGCGTTTGCAGTTTCCCGTAAAGTAGTAAGAAGGTTTACGGAACAAAGGATTGTTGTCCATTACGCTGGACTTTCTCTTATTTTCGTTAACATGTTACAGTAACCCAAGGATATCTGTCGGTTTCCAGGCTTTAGATGGGTATAAGCTTTAACTTAGCTTATCGTCCGTTGTCAAGCGTATCATTGATACGTCATTGTTTTCATTCAACGTTTTATAAGGTTACGAATATATATAAGCCGCACGTGAAGTCATAACGTCAATTTGGTAGGACTTTTGCTTGGTAAACTTTTGTTCTTTTTTGGCATCTTCTTGACTACCGTTTTATTTGGCAAGTTCGCCCTATTCTACACCTGATACAGCTTGTGGGCTGCATTTCTGTCGTTAATTTTTTAATTCTAATTTACCGTAGGCTTAAGCCGTGCTTGCGAGGGATATTGTCATGCAATTGTCTTTACATTTTTGAACGCTTATTGCCTGCCTGAAAATGCAGTAAGAACTTTAAACTAGCACGGACGAATCCTTTTCCAGATTGATCAACCATCTGTGCGTCTACTTGTCATCTGTGCAGCTCTGTGCTACAAATAATTTCAATGTCCTTCCATGGATTTCTTTGACCAAATCTTCCCCAGCTGCATTGCACTTTGGAAACTTTAGCGTACTTTTTATCCAATTGACAAGTAGTGCTGTAAAAAATAGTTTTAAAAGATTGCCATATGAGGTCTCCAACTTCCGGCTGTTCCGCACATTCCTTTCTTGGCGTCAACCTGAAATCTTTTCTTTGCTGCTCTGGTTTGCTTATGTCCATTGGGTTAATTGGTGTGTTTACGGACGTCCTTTTCTCGCAAGATGCCTCGCCGTTGTCAAATTGCGGAAAGGATCGGTTTGAAAATCGTCCGCTGCTTCTTCTGGTCTCCTACGATGGTTTTCGGTGGGACTATCTCAGAAAAAGCGAACGCCTCTACTCGTTTCGATATTTAATCAAGCACGGGGTTCACGCGGCTACCGGTCTTCTCAACAACTATGTTACGTTGACTGCGCCAAATCATTACGGCATTGTCACTGGTTTGTACGAAGAGTCGCATGGCATTGTGGACAACCAGTTTTACGATCCAAATTTGAATAAAACGTTCGACTACTTCAGCCAAACCAATAACACAGATCCCGCGTTTTTTGGCGGTGAACCACTTTGGATTTTGAACGAAAAGTCTGGGGCGACACGTTTCTCCGGGTGTGCCATGTGGGTTGGCTGCGACATTGCCATATCAGGTTCGCAGCGAAAAATACCGGCTTATCTTTGGCTGCCAGTTTAACCTTTTTAGGATTTCATCCTACGCATTATGTGCCATATGACGAGCATACGTCCTGGGAGTCAAGGGTAGAACACATCATTTCTTGGTTTCTGCATCCAGAGAAGCCTATAAACTTTGGACTACTGTACATTGAAGAACCTGACGCAACTGGTCATAAAGTTGGACCAGATGATCCTCAAATCACGAAAGTAGTAGAAAGATTAGATGGACTAACAAGTAAGTTTATTAGATAACATACCTTTATTCTCTTGACTCTAGTCTTATTGTAAAGATAAGCTTGAAATAGTGACTTTCTCGTAGGTTACCTGCTCGCTCGGTTGTATGAAGAAAATCTGCTTGGTCGAATGAATATAATATTCACTTCTGACCATGGTATGGCATCCGTACAAAAATCCAATGCTATAAACCTAGACGAAATGCTTGAACCAAATACATACAAACTGTTCGGGGGTGCTACGGGCTTAAATTTGCTACCAAATAAAGGTGGGATTGAAGTTGTAATGCCCACTTGTAAAGGGTAAATTTTCTCAGGAAAAGAAGAGGAAGTTTTCCAGTCTCTCGACGGGAAACACCCTCATATGAAAACTCACAAGAAAGGCCTTATACCAGATGAATATCATTACAAAAATAACGACAGGGTGATGCCTATATTCCTGGAAGCTGATCTCCATTGGTTTATGGTCAATGGCCTATCAGCTAACAAGAAAAGCGAACCTCTGACAGGTTACTTGATTTACTAGTGCTACGGAATTGTTAACTTCTTATTATAGGCGGTATGCATGGTTACAACAATAGTTTGCCTGATATGCAGCCTTATTTTATTGCTGTTGGCCCTGCATTCAAGAGTGGCGTGGTAGTGCCAAGCTTTGAAAATGTTGATGTGTATCAATTGATCTGTCACATACTTGATCTTGAGCCAAAAGCTAACAATGGTTCATTCGAACGCGTCAGATACTTATTAAGGGACGAAGGCGTTAAGGTGAAAAATGGAAGAAGAACCGCTTTTACGCACGTACGCACGATGGCAGCGTGCTTATACGCGGCTATGGCTCGTGGTAACCTTCTTGCCATTGTGATTTACTATTATTCATTTAATCGTTATAGCATCCATGAATGGGCTTTTGGTATTTTTTACGTTCTTCTGTTTGATGGCGCTGCTTATTGCTTACGCGTCCATACAGGCAAGACTGCGTCTCACGGAAAAAGTCATGCTGGCAAAGAAGTATTCGGACAGCGTTCCATGAAGTTGCGCTGTGCAAACTTGTTCTTTGGGCAGCGCAATGTTCAATCACTGATAGGTCTTCCAAGAGTCGTTAGGCTTTTGACAAAACCAGTTGTAATAGATGATGACTTCAGATTTTTTGCGCAAACTGTCTGTTGATCTTTTTTTCGATCGAACAACTTTTGTACCATCGAATTTGCTTAAGTAAAACAATGACAGCCTTGCGCTTATTTACGATTTCTTCACCGAAATGGTAGTCCATTCGTAAATTAGAAAATTAGGAGCTCACACTAAAAATACGGTTCAAGGATTTTCAGGTACTATCCCTCATTTGAACTATTTTTCAAATATGAAAATTCAAGACAGTATTGTCTTAAATGGGAACGTATTTAATGTATAACTGTGAGAGTTACATCCTCTGAGCAAACAAGCTATTCGGGCTATAGTCGGTTGTTGCCAGGAGATCTGTATTCCTAGCAGCGTTTCGATGGAGGGTGATAATTTTAGAACACGTTGCAAATACTCAACAAGCATCAGCGCAAAAATCTTTCCCTGCACGTAATGGGAGACAACATGTTGCTTAAACCGTAAGATGATGCGCAGGTTATATTTGCATTTCGTACAAATGAGTTCAGCTTTTGTTATTAATGGGAGCAACGTTTTTTATTTCCGCTGCCAGCAATTGCATAAATATTAATAGCAAATGTTTACTGCGATTTACTCTATTTTCTTGCGCAAAACTAGAAATATCTCCGCGACCGTAACGTGAATATTAGCTTACGATAATTTTTAATCTGCTCATTTGGCGAGATGGAGAAGGGAGTTGTCGTTCTTGCGGACGATTTCCGCGGCTATCCTGTTCAAGATTTCGTGATTTCGGAAACCTTTTGGCCGTACATTGACTGCGTTCTGATTTCTCAAGAGGAAGTGAAAAGGCGCACGGACGTTTTGACTCGCGACGTGCAAGAGTTGTACGGGACGGACAATTTGGGTGTAATATGCGTTCTCAACGGAGCGTTTCGATTCTTCTCCCTTTTCACCGAGCTGTTGATGAAACGGAGACAAAACATTGGCGCTGCAACGTTTTTTGATTTTCTCCGTATGAAAAGTTACGTTAATGATGTTTCCAGCAATATCTCGGTGCGTGTTCCATCATTTTATTACGCATTGTACAATCGCTTCTCGGTTACCAACCTGAGCGGATGTCGGTTTTCAGGTTAGTCAAGTGCAGCCAACGTTCACTGGCATGCATACGTTGATCATTGAGGACATCGTCGATACTGGAAAAACGTTGGAAAAATTATACGACGTTGTTCAGGCGTACAAGCCAATTTCCTTGCGAACCGTATCTTTGTTATCAAAACGCTTGGCAAAGCCAGCTGTTAAAATGGCAGATTTTGTTGGATTCGAAATTCCAGACCGGTTCGTGGTTGGTTACGGCTTTGACTATAATGAGCATTTAAGAGATCTGAATGATGTGTGCGTTTTAAGCGAGGAGGGTCGTCGTAAATTTGCAAAAAATGATTGCTGGTAAACAAGATTTTATCGTTTTTTTTTATCGTGGCTTGAACGCTTCCATGGTTGCCATGGTTAGTGCACGCCGATAATTTTCTCGAAATTCTGGGGCACCTGTTAAATGCTGTCGTTGTAATTAACAGGTCGTTTGATATTGCAGTTTCTGTTTTCGGTTGTTTTGCGTGTACGCGTGTTGGAGGAATTTTTTGTTGAAGCGGTAAACTGTTACGTCTCGCAAAACGGTGCAAAAAAAACAATTTCGCTCAGCCTTCTTTTCAGCATTGTCATCAACAGTTGCAGTACAAGTTTTCGTAGCCTATTTTTGTTGCATGAAATTCAGGTTCAATTTCTGCTTCGTATTTGCCGTAACGCGGTCGTGGGCATTTTTTATTTTAAATGAACGACAGTTGAAGCTGTTCAAAAAATCAGAATAATCACGCGATGCCTAACAATGCGTTACGTTTTACTTGGCTAAAGTTAGTCATTCCAACGCGAACGGAAATAGTCTGCGATAAAATTGTTGCAAGAAGAATGTGTAACAGTAATTAGTCTTCAAACACACTGTTGCTGATTAAATCTACCAGTGAAACCAGTTTTGGAAAATCTGCGTTAAATCTTCGGGTAATTTAGGTACTACAGTCCCTGTTGCGGTTTTCAACGTTCGATGGTGATGACATCTGTCGTTTTGGGCATTCCAGTTTTTAGGTTTTTCCGTTAAACTACTTTCTCTTTTCGCTTATTAAAAGCTGTTCTTGTCGGTTTCCTATTGGCAGCGGTTTTATCTAACTGAAAAGCCAACCACGTGTTCACTTTTCCTGCATTAATCATTCAAAATAAGTTTGCTTGTCAATTCCACCATAGATTCCATCGCATGCGAGTGAATGGTAATAGTTAGCACATTCTATTTAGTCCTTCTTTGCCTCCGAACTAAAGAGATCCGTCCATCAGTGCAAGAGTGTTCCTAAACGATATTACGCTTTATTATAACTGCTTGTCCACGCCGGAGAGCTGACCAATCCTTCAGAGAGCTGATGACCAATCCTTCGGCCATTCATTTATGTTTGACCAAATATTAATTGTTATGCTTATCGAATCAGGAAGCGGCCATTGCTGTTATGCGTATTTTACAAAGCCTAAAATGTGCGACCTTTTATGGAATCAGCATTTTCGCTACATTACTGATAGGCAAATGAGAGCAGCGTTTTCGAAATGCTTTGGTCGCACTTTTCAGTCCTGAACAGCGTACTGCATATTTTAAAAATGCAGCATAAAAGTGTTATGATTGATTTTAATATTTGGGGCAACGTTTCGGGCAGCCAGTTTAGCTTCACATTTGCATGTCTTCGTAACGGGCTTTTTATTAGCAATTCTCCATCGGAACTTGAAATACAATAGTTTCAACTTACGGGTTTTGTTATGCTGGGATACATATATTTTCCGGTCTTTCAGACGTCACATTTAATGTTTTCGAACGAACGCACCCTTGAAACAACGGGAAGCGCGTCTGTAAAACGCATATGACATAATCATGTCATTTAATTCATTTCTGCTTAACGTGCTCTTGCTCGCTTTCTCTTTTGCATTTCAACAATTCTGCTGTCAGGCGAAGGATTGAAGCGAACGTTGGAAAAATGACCCGCATAGCAATGTTAAGCTTAATGGAAGCAGTTAGTCATTAAAATATTGCAGAGAACTTAAAACATCTGCTTTACGTGCTCATTGCGAAGCGTAATGCGTTTTTCGACTGAAAAAGCAAAGCTTTATTTGCTCGCGGCAGCTACAGTCGACAGGAACTTTGCATTCAATTAATCGATATGGCATGCGCGGTATAGAACCTAAACTGGCTATCGCGTTGAAACTTTACCAAATTGTAACTGCTGCGCTACATATGACTCTGAGAGCTCGTGTTGCGCCCGTAACAGTTTTCTACCAACATACGCTTAACAAAACGAACCGTTTTTGCTTAAACTATTGTCATTGCATGTTTCGTTACAACTAGCTATGCGTCTCTTATTTAAAAGTCATAATATGATAAAGTATCTTTAAGGTATGAGCTCTTATTTAGGTCCGTATTAGCTATAAACACTTTCAAATGTCATTTGCGCACAACTACAGCAACGAAGCTGGATTGGCACTAATATTTATAGAGTCTGTGTGACTGCACCGGCATGTTGGCAAATTTAAATCAGTTAATTGAACGAAATATTTGTTCATCTTGAAATGCGGGCCGGAAAGTACAGTAAACTAGGTGAATGCAGGTGAAATATCGGGAATGAGAAGTTCTTGTTTGTCGCAATCTTCTTTACGTAATTCTAAGCCAAAAATGGACTCCTGGTTGCCAGGAAGACCGCGAGAAAATTTTTTTGCCTCGCCACGTCTGCTGCCGCCCGTTTGACAGCCCATTTTGCCGTGGCTTAATAAACTGTAGCTTCTCCTATCCGAATTCATCCAAAGCTGCGCAAATTGTCCCTTGCATTTGTTCAACCGGTCAATACGCTTTACGCCTAGAATTTAGTACTTATTTAATATTATTTAGTGAAAGCGACCATTCTGACTATAGGACATGCTCATGGAACGCTAAGATGAACATGGAGCACACTCAAGCAATGCCGTGTTTCCTTTATTTCTCGAAGTTAGCAGGGCGGGCCTTACGCCCTGGTAACTTCACATGAAGGAAGTTCCGCGAAATGGGTTGCCAAGCTAGCGATGGTCAACCGGCCGTGTTCGTAGGAATAATTTCCGTTGGTCAAACAGAGGCTTGTTTTCGGTTTCAGTTTAGATCGGGTGCGCGCATAGTGACCCACTGAAACTTCAGGAACTTATATTTTTCCATTATCTAACCTGAATTCATCTACCGTACTGTTCACTTCGGGGCCCATTTCGACATGGCTCCAACTGAATGCAAATGATCGCTGTTCGTCGTATCTATTGTCGCGTTATTTTCCGTTAAATAAAAAACAATCGCTTTCCGTTTTTGTAGTGCTCAAAGTTCTACGAACGTTTTGTTGAGTGTTTATACTGCCTCAATTGAATCCAAACAAGTTTTAGTATACTAAAACTTGTATATAGTGTTCATTATTTACTAGCAAGAAAAAATATCCTGTTTCATTTCATTATTGATGCATTCAGCGTGAACTTATGAAAATACAAAGTTTTGTAAAACTGAAGTAATTGTTTATGTGTTAGGCATACTTTGTCTAGCGTAGCTAGAATAATGGATACAATTACTTTGTGTTGCTGTTCAGTGAAGTACGTAGATGACATTGCTTTAATTTTTGCTAGTTTGCGTTTCGGAACGTTTTATTTATAGTCCATTCGCCTAGTGAAGCCAACCCAATTCAACCATGCAGGCTGAAACGAGTAATTGATGTTTCTTTTTGCTTTTCTTTTTACTAAGCATGGGTTTTAGTGCCTTCATGTGTTTGCGTAGTGTTTCCTTGAAGTAATAATATTTTTGGTATACTATTTATTCGTGTTGCTCGTCATAATTCTAATTCCATAGACGCTAGAACAACAGTGTAGTGCCAATAACTTCGAGACTGGAGGACCATAAAAATGCATACGCCGATAAGAATAATAATAATGAGTATAGTAGTACTTTCCTTTATTCAATGCCTTTAATAAGGCAGGAAGTCAGTTTTTTGGCGCCAACCTGCCGAAGGTTTTACCCTTATTTTTTATCGTCAATTTGTGGGTTCCTGTTAATCTTTAAGGAGTGTATTCAGTTCTGAAAATGAACTTCAAAGCAGTTTGTATATGAATAAACCGTCGTCGTTGATCGGTAAATTGAACTTCAAAATATCAGACGGTTTAGGATTTGTTATAACTGAAAAAATCTAATGTTCAACACTGCTTCATGGTCAATGCATTAATGCCAGGATACTCAGCTATCAAAGCGATAAACCAAGACGTGTATGTTCGCTCATATTTTCCATAACTTGTAGTAAAGCTGCTTTCTGTTAGCATTAATGCTTTTCCTGGTTAGTCTGATTGCAATGCGCAATGAAAAGCTACCGATTCTAAGCTTTACAAGGTAAGAATTGTTCTTCGGCATGCTTCTTAATAAAATTTTAATATACCAACTTTGCCAGAGCCGTTTCCGAATATTGTGGCTTTAAGGTAGCCATCGACACGAATGCCTTATAAGCGAGGCAGCACTGAACCTTTCAGGTGGGTACTATACAGCAACGACTGGTTAAAGTTCAAACTTCACCTGTATGGCGCAAGATGCATTATTTGCAATCAATATGCGCCTGCGTGAAAAGGATGACTTTCTGTTTTCCCATCTGCGCCTGGTAAGTCGTAGGTTGTAAATTGAAGTTGGTTACCTATAAAGGCTTCTTGTTGAAGTTAGTTCGCCACAAGACAGTGCATTGGTGATTCACGTGACTGAAATTGTAAATGACTCTCAATAGGCCATTGTCGTCAATTAAACGGTTGTATTGACCCATAATGTTTGCAGGTAAAAACTTTGCGTTCGTAACATTTAAGCGGGGGCAGAGAGCTCTCTGTTTAACGAATGGGGTGCACTGTTGGGTGGGAACCTCCGCTTTAGGACTTCATTCTTGTCTTCATGCAACGTCATTTGTCAGCCAAACGAAATACGGTCATTTCTACGTAACGTACGCCATATTTTCATGACGTAGTCATTTGATTAAACTATTAAATGTTGCTTTCTTCAGGGGCTTTCTCGAGCGCCGCTTAGCAACATGAGTAGGTCAGCTTACAGTCTATGCACCCCGCAGAGACTGCAGGAACCCTCTTCGACCAGGCGAGCATCGTCATGTATGACTGAACTGTCGCGCTAGGTCGCGTGGAATGTCTTCGTGGGGTGTCCGTCGCTGAAATAACTAATTTCGCATTTGCAGTCTGAATTTCCTTCTCTGTTACGTTCATCGATGCGGAAAAGATGGGTTGTTAGCCTGAATGCGTGGCGCCACTTGCTGATCTTCGCTAGCCGCAATTTAACCATCAGCAAAGGTTGACGACTGGTTTTGCGGGAACACCAAAGTTCTAATGTCTTTTCGTAGGATAAAGAAAGCGGTTAAAATAGCGGGCTGGAATTATAATCCTCCGTGACGTAACAACATTGTTGTCAAAGCAAGTGTATTGCCGCTGATTTGGCTCCCTTGAATAACCACTTTGGCATGTCAGCAGTTGACGTTGATTGAGTTCTAATTTTGGAAATGCCGAATCCGGAGTAGGCAGAGAAGCTGTTACAGACTTTTTTCTCAACAAAAGAGGACGTCAAAACAATTAGCGATAGCCCTCTTTTGTTTAAGGCGCCTTCCTTTACTACTCTGACGCTTGAAATTATTCACCATTTTCAATGTTCAGAAATTCACTCCCTTTAAAAGCGCGCTTTTTCAACGTCTTACGATAGAAAATTTGTTTTGAATTGTTCCAGCCGTCGTAGCACCCTGAATTCTTAAAAGCGGTCATCTATTGCTAATAAGCATTTTTTCAAGGTAACTATCGGTACGTCCCACTTTGAAGCACAACATTGTCTCTAGAGCCTGCTGAAACTTTTTGACAAACCCTTTGCGAATGAGGGAAGTTGAGCGTATTAACTTTTTTTTGAGGCAAAGCGATACAGTCCGTTGGATACCGTTGAGCAGCCATGTTGCCCTTGAAAACCAGTTATCAGCAAGTATGCTCACAGTCGCCGGCAACTTGCAGTGACGAACGGAAAGGCGTTCCGCCTAACCGATAAGGAACCATTGTCCGCGTAATCTCGCACAGGTGCCTTACGCCTATATTTTATGACCGCGACCGATTCCAACGAGTTTTTAGGGCAGCACATGAATGCAGCATCTTCCTCCCATTTCAGGGTCTTTTAATAGGCCAAAGAATAATAAAAGAAACTTTCAATAGCAGTACCGCATTGTGAAGGCATTGCTAAAAATATGCAGTCTTAGTATTAATATTGATAGACAAATTTGAGAGAATTCTTGGCCAGTTGAAACGAGCAAGTAAAGCTGAATTGCTAGACGGTCTCCTGCTGGTGACCCATCTGCGATTCGGCGTCCATGAGCCGTATCCTCCCATGGGTAGGAGCATTTCCAACCGGAATGTTTTAATTAAAATTTTGAACGACTAGTTTCCGCTGTACAATAGCTTTTTGCCAAAGCCATTTTGCCACGATGGGCGTCCGTTGATAAAAGCTTCAGGGGTTGATCCTATTCCAACCTTGAACTGCGAAATTGTGTTAAATGCTGTAGGCATTAAAATTTTTAACAGATTAGTTGGAGAGGAAATTACAAGCTTGAATTGTTTGCATTGAGCGGCGTGGGTGGTTTGTCCTTGAATATTGCTGTTAAAAAATGAGATGTTTGATTCGTCACATTCTTCTTTGCACTAAAGGTGGTAAAGGATGCTCGTTTTTGAAGGTAAACGCGGCGCTTTCGTGTCCAAGGACGCTGAAGAGCGGTTCACCTTCGTGGAAAAAAGTTCACTCCTGTTGCCAGTAATTAGAAGACACACGTACGTGGCGCGCTTGTCGTTCAGTCCTCGTCTGGCCTTGATTGCTGCTCTAAACTGGAGCAACCTTCTATTTGTCCATTTGCCGACTTCTCCAAGAGGCAGTCGAAGTTTTGCTGCTGTTTGCGGAACGCCTTCCCTCAACTAGCTTGCGCACGAAACGTTGACCATTATTGTCTACGAGCTTCCCCCTTTTCCAGCTCACCCAAAGACATCTGGGATACTTAGCGGCGTGCCGGTTGGCCATTCCGAAAGAAAACCGAAGCAAAAGCGACGCGGTGACCCGTGACTGACCCTGCTGACCTAACCGAACTTGTGAACTACACTGTTTGCCTTTCACAGCAAAATGGCGTTGGACATTGGGACGAACCGGCCAAATGACCCCTGAAGGAGTTGATCGATGAGCTTGATGGCGCTTTGTCATCTCAGATTTACCGTAGCTTTCCGTTAGGTTTGCTCGTCTTCACAAGTCCACCTCTCTCTTCTATCGACCATGGAAAATCGTGCACTCCTACGAATTGCAACAACTTGTTTATGGCTGGCCATTTGTGGACTGACCCTTTCCCGCGCGAGTCGAATAAGTAAGAGAATTTTCCGGTTGAACTGAAAAAAATATTTTCAGCGAACGCCCTTTAGTTCTAATTTGCATATGTCTGGTTCATTTGCAGGCTTTGTCACCGGTCTTTATTTCACAGTCTAATTCTCATCGTACTTTCCGTTTCCTCACATGTTTTTTTGTTGTTCAGCTCGTTAATGAGCCAGTTTACGCTTGTGAGAAGGCTCAAATATGGGTGCCCCCTAAGGCTTGTTCGTTTGGGGAAAAAAGCTGAGGATATTTACGCCCCAATTAACCGACGGAAAGGCAACCTGCTTCAACGGCATGTCTGATTGATGGGAAGGTGCTTTATTCACCCAAATCTGACATCCCTTTGGAAATACGGTCCCTGACGGTGTCTGCCGCTTTTATTTTTACCTTCAATTGCCCTACATGGGTAGATTGACGCTAGCCATTAGAGAACGAGTAGAGCGCGGACTTCTACGAACTTCCATCCATGCGTAGCTTGTATGGGAAGCCTGAGATGACTATTTCTTTTGGACGCTCCTCCGGAAGTGTTGCTTAAAGACGCTACCGGACATCGAGGTCAGCTGAACTGACCATTCTTTTGTCCGTGACCTTAGCGCCTATACCAAGCAGATTTTTACTGTCAGTCACGTACCAACTTGGGACTATTCAACCTATTGAATGGAATTCCATTAACATTCCATCGCCCACGCGAAAATTTTTCATAGTAGCCTAAAAAAGGGCAGGAATATATTGGTTGTTTCAGTGAGATTTAACTTAAGTTTCTACATTAGTAATTATTGCATGCGTTTATGTTTTTTCATTCCTCTCTGCAATAAGAAGACTTTGCTTTATTTTTTGAACGGTATAGTCTAATCATGTTTTTTTTTCACGCATAGTGCTTTAAGCTTTAAGGCTGAGCTGTAGCCTGACGGCGCTTTTTCAGTACGTACAAGAACAGAGTCAGAATGCTTCATTTGTTTGTAGACAACCTGTTGAAACATTAAATGACTTTTTTTCCATCAATAGTCCTTTCATTATCTTAAACAATCTGTCGTCAACGTACAATGACCGAACGCGTTCCATCTGAAGACTCCGTTTGAAGCAAAACGCCCATTGTTTTAACATAGAAAACCTGTGCGCATATTTTAAATGACCTATCTGTAAGCGGAAGCATAAATGCTTCAGATATTAGCTTATAGTTGTGCTAAGAAATTCTTCCGTCTAATGAACGCATATTTTAGTTCTTGCGCCTAAGGGAAAACAGTTAATATTTCTAGAAAATATGGCTGCGTTAGACCAAGCGGTTTTCGTGGTGGCGGCAACTCTTCTCCCACTTGTTCACGTCGTAGGTCGTCGCCCTTTAAGGAAAGTTCACTTTTCTTTGAATTCTTGTTGTGTTACGGTTGGACAAACCAGTGACGTTTTTTTGGTAGGAGAGCAGCTGATGTTTTCTCCATTGTGACGTTAAACTTAGCTGCTGAGGCGGGAAACCTTTTCCCCTTAATGGTGGCGACATGAGGAGCATTGAATGCCATCTCAGCTCTTTTTAAAGTCACGGTATTTTAATCCTTTTAAAAATGACAAACGGCTTGAGGGCTCCATGTATATCCATCCGGTTGGCGTCACTATACCTGCATACCATTATATTTTGGAGAGCGTCCCTTTCGTCATTTTGAACTGTTTTGAGGTTGCTGCTATTTGGGGTACAAAACTGGATCGAAAATACATAAAAAGTGGTGAAAACGGGCTCGCAGACTTTTACGATTGATTTGTACCCCTAAATGGCAATTGGAGGGGGTAACGAAAGCGGAAAGCAACTGCCTAGTCAAGCGAAACGGTAGCATTCCTTCAACTGATGCAGAAAATGAAATTTTGCCTATCTTACTACGATTAGTTACACGTGGTTAAATTTACAGAAATATTTGAAAATAACTCCGACGACCGCGCGCCTACCGCCTCGTCAAACCATCGCAGTCGAAGACAAGTGCCGTCAGAGATCAACATACAAGTTACCGCTCCATTGTTTACGGCCAGAATGTTCGACTTTGGCCCATCAGAAGGCGACACCGCTTTGCCGACAACGGCAAAGGAAGTGACGGTTCCTATTTTGCTGCAAAGCCCGATCCAGTTCTACGCGAAGCAATACGACCGAGCTTACGTGAGTTGCCCGAATGTCCGCTTTTGCTTGCATGTACCGTCGCTCGTTTGGCCAGTTAATCTTTTCTTGTGAAAATAGAGCAATGCACTCAGGGGATTGCAGGGTATGCGTATGTCCTTGCCATACGCAGAGCACGGACGAATGTCAATTCGTCCTCCGCTTGCGCTGACCGATGATTGATCTTTGCAGGATAACGTTTTGACTTTTTGCATAGAAGCGCGCTTTAATGGCCGTCCATATTGTCAAGGAAGAAAGCTATTGTATCGAGCCGGCTTTCAGTTGACCATAAGTCATTTTCTCTAAGCTTCGTTTGAACCAGTTAAGCAAGTAACGTGGACGTCTTGTTTCTTCTCGCTCTGATCGTTAGATTTTCCTTGAGGCTGAGGGCGCACAGAAAACTACGAATATTGCAACTGTGAATTAATAATCTCTTTCTATTAGGCGGAGAGTTAAATGAATTTCTAGAACTTGAGAATCACAAATGCATACTGTACTTCTTAAAAACTTTAACCGTTCTTTAAAAAGTCCTGAAAAACTACTAATAACAAATTTGTAATGCTTCTTTTTTCATTCAAAAACATTCTAGCATGCCGAACAGTAAACTAGATTTTTAATTATTGATGAATATCTATCCACCCGGCGTTTTTCAATAAAAAAAAAGTGAAGCGAAAGAAAAAGCTCGTCCATTGATGAATTGCTCGCGCAGTGTCATCGTCAATCCGCCTGCGTAGCAAATGCGTAATACCGATTTGGGTTGATTTAAGTTGTTGGTAAACTTTGGGTCGCATGAATGGGGATAGGTATCGCTTGGGACTAAGAACGCCGCTGACTATTCATTAAAATAAGATAATAAACGTTGGCAGATTCACAGCAATGGTGGCATAACGTTCACTTCGGCAAATCCGTCAGCCAGCTCAAGGGGCAGCGTCCTATTGGGCAAGTATTCATTGATAGCGCCTTTCTGGAACCGGAACGACCTCCTGAAAGGTGGAAACGTATACTATCGCGAAGTGACCGGTACGTGGTCAGCTCTAATAGTTTGAACAGAACTATGCGAACGTTTTTCAGAAGGCAGATTGACCGAACGAGCCAAAAGTGAGGTACTCTATCAGTACGAAAGAAGCATCGCCATTTCGTCGGTGCTGGTGGTCACATGGCACCTAATGCAGCCAGCCGACGGGGATAAATTGCCGGACGACGTAAGGGTTCACATCCATTTTTGTCCAGCTGTCTATTTTCTATTTAAAATAATGCTCAGAGTACCAACACATTCCAAGCAGTACTGATCAAAGCTGGCAATGAGACTTTTGCCAATTTTATTTACAAAAGTATTGGCTGGACGCAAGGTGCGGAAGCTGGATTTTGTAGCGATGGCGAAGGCAAACATTTCGCTTTGCCTACCTCCGGTACAGATGACGTGAAGTTCCTTAAGGAATACGGCAATACGGGTATTCCTGGCGAATGGATGTTTCAAATCGACTGGCATCGTGTGGTTAGATGTAAAGCTGGTGTCAAAGGTGACACCTGCGATACTGGTAATTAGTTGCCCTTATTCAACGTATGCTTAGATGTAGGAGTGATCTCTTCTTGCAGAATGCTCAGGCACTGAATGGGGAGAAGACTGTGAGCACTGCTGCTTTTGCAAGCAGGGCAGATGCAATGCAATTACCGGTGAATGTCAAGGGGACGAATGCCAGGAATGCTGGCATAATATCCCCTATTGTAATGCTTGTAAGTACTATGCCCTATTGTCTATTTCAAAAAAACTAACTCTCATTCATCTTTTAAAAGACAACTCCAGTTGTACTCCCAATCTCACATTGAGATGCCCTGTTAACGCTGTATCCGTTGTTACATACGACAAATGTGGGCAACCCACCGTGAGCTGCCATTGCTTAGCTGGATATAAAGGGGATGGAAACACCTGTACTGGTAAGCTTAATATTAGCATAAAGCGTCAGTAGGAATAGCAAGCTGAGTTTGTACGCGTATCTTCAGACATGGACGAATGCAAAGCGGATCACGAATGTGATCCAAATGCCGAATGTGTTAATGTCCCCGGCAGTTACTTTTGCCAATGCCGTTCCGGATACTTTGGCAATGGTACATTTTGCACCAAAATAGCCAAAACAGAAGCAACGAAAGCTTCGACAACCATCACTACGGTCGACGGTGAAACTTCAACACCCGCGAGCATGGAACAACCTATGGGCTTCACGGAAGAACGGGAATTGCTTCCAAGAAGGATAAACTCACACGTTTCGTATACGCTGAAGCAGCCTATGGTCATCTTTGGTAAACGTCGCGAAAAGCTAACTGTACGGATGTAATGAACGCGCAACTCATAAAGCAATATGTATGCTTTTTTCAGGTGTCCAGTAATGGACTTGTAACGGTCAATGGGGTTTTGCCGGTGTCGGCTAAGGACTCGCTGGAAATTGCGGGAGTACATGGCTTCGCTCCCTATTATAGCCTCATAGACCTTAGCAAAAGTCCAGGCTCAGTTAGCGTGCAAGAAACGTCCAGCGCGGAGATGCTGACCGAAGCGAGCTTGATGATCTCTAGGCACTATCCTAACTTGGATTTTATGGCACATTCCATTGTGTTGATTGCCTACGAAAATGTTTCAACTGCCCAGATTCCGGTTAGCACTTTGCCATTGCTGTTAACGTTAATGTATTCCATTTAAGGATTTGACCAACACGTTTCTTTTGGTTCTTATGAACGGTAAGAATGCTAAAGGCGAGCAAATGACCTTTGTGGATTTTGTATACGAGGAAATGAACTGGAGCGAAGGAGCCGAGGTGAAATTACGGGATATTAGCTTTTTTACTAACAGTTTATGCTTGTTATTTGCTCTTATTAGGCTTGCATTATATCCAGCAAACAGAATGAAGCAATTCGGCTTCCCGGGTCAGGAACCGATGGCGTTAGATTGCTATCCCATCTTAGCAACATTAACGAGCCTGGTCAATGGTTATTCCGCGTTGATCAAGAGAATGTGCAACTCTGTCCCAGTGCCAATATGAGACCTCCTTATTGCGAAGCTGCTGAGGAGGTAACAAAAGCTGTTTCCAGCACGTCAACGGAAGTGCAATTGGAGACTCGAAAAATCTCAGTATCTTCGACGGTAGTCCCTCGAACTACGAATACTGAGACAAATACCAATACGGCGAATACATTGCTCATTCATCCATCCGTTTTACGGGTTCAACTTGTCACTCAATCAACTACAAGGAAGACAGACGCCCCTACAACAATTGCTTCTGAGGAATCCACACCGCTGGTTATACAAACTAGGAAGTATACTACACAATCAGTGGACGAAACCACTATAAGCTCAGGCATTGAGCATTCACCTACACCATCCAACTGGCCTCTGCTTACTCAATCATTTAAAAAGCCTGCAACTGCTATACCTAAGATTACAAGGCCAATAGGACCATTGGGCATTCCTTCTTCAAGGGAACCAATTTACCCAAAGAAGAAACCCATTTCAGACTTTAGCAGTTCAACGGGATTTGTCAGAGTAGACGACGACGAAGACTCGCTGGATTCTTCAAGCCAACTGGCAATAATAATTCCGGCGGCTATTGTTGGTATATGGCTGTTATTGCTTTCGACTATCGGTTTGGCGGTCTGCTTCAGGCGCAAGTAGAATACTCGCTTTCTTTTAAATTTCCCGCAATGATTTTTAACTGTTTCGCAGATTGAACAAGCGCCGATTCCGCAGAACGTACGAAGCAAATTTTCAATTCCAACCTATAGGCGCCGGATCATTGGCTAGCGGCAAAAGGGGAATGGTTATGGTTCCTTCAAGGGCCAGCTACGAATCTGTGTTGACCGACTATAGCAATTCTTCGGATAGGAAGCAGCCGCTTCGAGAATACGCCTATAACAAAAAGGTAGAAAGTGACGCGACCTTGTTGGATTGTAGACGCATATTCGTTCATTCATTTGCAGCCGCTACAAATGAACAGCAACGGACATCCCGTCTCGCACAGGAATAATGGAGCGTTTAACTACTTTAACCAGGCAAGTCGTCCACGTTATTTTTTTGCGTGAATAATAGATGCTCTGCTGAAGAAAATTACTGGATATTATTTTCATATATTTATATTATTATTGATAGTTCTGCTTAGGCTTCATATATGGTATTCTAATTTGTCTTTCTGTTTCAGTCGTACTACAAGTCCCAGCCGGAAGTGACGTATACGGAAAAGCTGTAACTGTCCATGCATTCTTTTTTACGTGCGTTGATAATATGCCATTTTTGATGGTTTGAACGAAGCGCCGATTTTGTCCAGTAGGTCTTCCGTTTTACTTTCACTGCCACTCTGTCTCCGGTTCTGCTGAAGCTCCTCTGAAGTGCTCACGCTCTTCGCTGTCAATTGACAGCAAAAGAACTGGCGTAGAATTGCTGGCGGTCCGCTCGAGTCTAACTTCGCCTAGATTCTATCGAGCTCGACTTGTTAGAGCAAAAGTAATGCTGACTTTAGTAAAAAGCATGCAAGTGACCAGGCTTCGTGTTAATCGTTTTTTGAACCGCGCTTCATTGATTGCAACAGGGCGCAACGTAATTTAAGGTTTAAGGTTGAGTGAGCAGCCACATTTATCCTATCTTGGCTGCCTGCGCATTTATGGGAATTATAGCTAATACGTTGCCACTAAATTGACGCAGCCTTATTATTTCTGCCTATGACCGAATTCTTTACTGCCGTCCATTTTGTTCTTGCTACCTGCTCAATAACTGCTCAAAGAAATATTTATGCTTTATAGTTGAAAAAATTCTAACAGTAATAAATTTTTAATTTTTAGGCTACGCGCTAGAAACTGCAATTCAATAAACGCTTACTGTCTTTGCAAACGATTATCATCATTTCCACAGCCAGTTTGTAACTTTGCTCGTTAAAGGTCGATTGTATGAAATCACTGAGAACCTGAGCATCGTTAAACAAATACGATTGATTTTCAGAACGACGATTAAATTTCTGTTGTACCCATACGCTTAATTGGGACTCCGCAGCCATATAAGTTTTCTAAAGTTTTTTTTTCAAAGAGCTAAGCTTCGCACAGACGAAGCCTGAAGCAAAAGCAATACATTAAATAAGCAAGCTCTCGATTATATGAATCTTTTTTTAAATATGAAATACCTTTGGCGAGTATTATTCGTAGGGCTGAGCTTTTACTCTATAATGTCGCTGGTTTACGTTTCCTCGAAACGAAAGGTCTCAAGTTTGAAAAGTAAATTTAAAATAAAGCATAGTAAAACAGTACAATTTTAAGGGAAAAGAAAATTTCAAGTCTTTTTCAAAAGCGTCGCAAATAGCTTACCGTATCATACGAAACGCAGGTACCTTTTCGCTGAAGTGACGGCCATCCTGTTCTCCCCTCACTGCGGTTTAAGCCTAACTATAGTGCTTGCGTTTTGTTAGGCTTAAGTAAGAGAAGTAGGTGATGGCTACATCTATTGCCTAGCGCAACGCATTGTCGTCTTACCGTGGTTTTGCCTGTCGTTCTGTTTTGCCCTCACCTAAGCCTAAACCATGCATTTAAAAATTATATTTTGGCTTAGGCGTAGGCGAAAAAGTAGAATTTGTTGGTTGCGTACCTGCCAGTAAAGGAAGAATAGGATAGCCAACATTTTTGCGGAAAGGAACCTGGGTTCTATACATGCAATGACGGATTCTTTACGGAGCTCAGGGAAAGATGACCAAGAAATTCTTTTAAATATCCGTCTCTGGAAGCGCTTTTAGCTTTAAGGGCGCAAAGACGAAGACGGAGATATCGCCTAACTTGCACATCATTTAAAGTTGGGAATGTGAACATGGCTGCGAACCGATCAGATATCAGATTGGTTTTTTACCGCGCCATTAAAATTGCAGAGCTTTGGGAGGAATACTTAAAAACAAGTAAAGCCCATGACAATCATAGTCGTATTCATAGTATTCAATTGATTTGGCGCAAGGAAAGGTCTTGCTAAAATCGAAATCATTTATGCTAATAAGGGGAACGCTTTTACCACTATATTAACATAATGGAGCTGGCGTAAACGTTTGAAAGGCCTGAAAGTTCTTTTTACCTTTCGCTGTGGTAGGAGGGTGTAGCTTGTTTTAAACGCACGAAGTAATGCTAAATAACGTCTTATTTTAAATGCAAGTTTTTGCTATATAATTTTATCCAACAAATTGAACTTCATGTAACAGATGGTGTAGCTGAAAAGCATTGTTTCAATAAGTTCAATCGTCCCTGAGCACCGTTCAATTTCCTAGGAACTCTTTTAAAGTAGTGTAAACAAGGTTAACCGATCAGCTGTGCTTTGTTCTAAGACAACTGGCGTAGCAAAGTTGTGCATTGGAATTGTCGCGAAGCGCCTCGCTTGCGCGCATTTTGTCGAATTTTTTCAGGAATGGTCAGACCCAGTTTTCGAGCAGCACGAATCAGCCGTGCGCAAGAAGATTTCAGCTACGCGAAATTTCGAAACAGAGGTAAAACGCAGTTACTAAATTTATCGCCTGTTCAGCGGCTTTGTTGGTTTCAGTTTCGAATCGTTCCGTTCATGGTCGACACCTGGCGAACAATAACCGCGTCCTTGCAGATACGCTTCAGAAGGCTAGAGACGAAGTGAAGAAACTGAAGATAAAAATAGATAAGCTCAAGAGAGAGGGAGTTGATTTGAAGGTAGAACTTATGGGCTTAAATCAGTTCACCAATTGCTTCGCGTTGCTGGAACAGCCGGACAAAGTATCGTACACTTTTTGTTTCGTTATCAACTAAATGGGAAGTTTGTTTTATAACGTAGGAAGCAGAAACGTTTAAGAAGTATACCGAGCAGTTGAAGCTCGCGCTGCATCAATCTTTGTCCAAAGAAAAGGAAGCGAGAACAGCACTGAAAAATTTGCGTGAATCATATGCCGAACTGGAGAAGCACTTGAAATTAGCTTTAAAACCTTGAAAATATCTTCATTTACCGTTTGCCGAATTCTGTAACTATAAAATGTCGTCAGGACGTGAAAAGTAAATACATCCAAACTACAAAATGTTTTTCCTGCGTAAGCGACGTCTCCAAAAAGAGCGGTAACTTCGCTTAGCAGAACGGTAACTTTTATTTTGGCTACGTAGCGATTCGTAATTTTTTTACGAGAAAGAAATGAGCAGCAGTAAGCTTCCACAGGTTAATATGAAACGTTAGGTGTTAAAGTAGTTAAACAAACATGAATGGAAATTCCACTGTACTTTAGGATTAATCTTTTAAAAAAGCTTTAGCAAGTGTACCTTAGTGCTTTTTTTCATACTGTACTTTGATTTACGCGTGTTTATTCGTAAAGCAATAGGCAAAATTGACTTACAGTTTACATTCTTGTTAAGGTAAGTCTTTTTCTCTTAACATGAAACTTTTTTCAGCGTTATTGTACGCTTTTTTTGCTGCGAGTGACTAGTCTCCGTTGTTTATTGTAAAAGCGTCAAGTCATCGCGCGAAGTTAAAGGAGTCCCGCGAAAAGTGCACGCGGTTTTAGCATGTATTCCACCTTCTTCTGTACAGTGTACTGCATTTTTGGCAGGCTGCAATAGCTGCAATTGCGTTCGCATCAACATCTGTCCAAAAATGGCAAATTCTGCGGTTCGGAAACGCCCGCCTTCGCCACCAGCAGGGTCATCAACTGGTTTGACCGTCTTGGTTAACTACCCAGGTCCATTTAAATGCCCATTTTGCGAATCTACTCTGAAACGGGCGTTGGAATTTTGCGTTCATTGCGAGCGAGTGCACTCCCTCTCTGACGTGAAATTCGCCTGCGAAATATGCAAACGTAGCGGAACAATTTTTTCAACGTCTGTCCATTACGACAGATGCAAAACGGCGCAGTTGAAGCCTAAGGAAGGCCCTCCCGCGGAGGGGACCATTTCTTGCAGCGCTGAAGGTTGCGGCAGAGCCTTCACTACGTTCACAGGCTTACGTCTTCACATGAAACGTACACATCCTGCAATGTTCGAAGCAACAAAAAAACCAATTACGAATCAGATATGGGATACGCAGGAAAAGATTTTACTGGCAGAGCTTGAAATAAAGCTTTCCGGAGGTACTGTAATAATAGGTACGAACTTTTGGCAAACTATTCACAGCGTTCGCGTCTGCTAGGCGTTTCCGAAAAGAAGTTATGTCAGATGATTACTAGTGAGCTCAAAGCTGCCGGTGGAAAGGAGCGTTCAAGAGAAAGCATAAGAGGTCAAATGAGGAAGCCCGAACAAAGGAAGCTGGTCGCGAAGATGCGCAAGAAGGAAGCAAAAGCTCTTCGAAAAGGACGTAATAATGATGTTGCCTTAAAGTCATAGTGGGAAAAAAATAGTTTCCTTTCTGCGCTGCGTACTCACAGCGTTACTACATGCCGTCTTTCGGTTTACGCTGTTTCACTTAGAGGTTTTATCCGTCGATTCAAAAATAAACTGTAAGCGCGAAATTCGGTAAAATCATTGCAATTCTAGGTCAATTGTAACGCATACTGGAATGCTCTGGCGCCATTTTAAAAAAGATACCGTATACAACCTGCGGCTCGGTGTGAACGTTACTGTGACTGTAGTAGAAAGTGGTGCTCTTTCGAGTAGCGCGGCAAGCACTAATGTGGACGTATGCGATAAGTATTCAACAACGATGAGGCGCGAAAAATGAAGTAGCAAACTGTAGTGCGGGAGGAGGTAACGTTTGCGTCAAAACGTGGTCACTTGCGGGAAGTTGTTTAAGGGAACACCATATTTTGTATGACTTGAACATTACAAAAGACGAATTTGAGGGTTTGACTTTTTGTCTCCCATCGGCGCTTCACGGACTTGGACCGCATTTTCGCGTCACTTTGAAATGGACGTTTCTAGGATCAAAAATTGACAAAGTGCATGGGTAGAGCGATAGTTAAGTTTGTCCCTGCAATAATTTATTACTCCAAATGCTTTCGTATTCAACGAAAAAAACGAAGAAAATCGAGAGTTCGTCTAACCTGAGCATCATTTATTGTTCGGAAATCGATCGTAGGTTTTCACCGACGAAATTCGCCTTTAAGGCGCAGCATTGCCACCGCAAAGCTTTGTAAGAGGAAGCCTATAGCATGTGTGGTCATGTTCGTAGTGTGCAACTGGTTTGACGCGGGAAAAAATGTCGAGCTGAATACAAGATCATTCACACTAAGACGAGCAGTGCTTCTATCACTCTGCTAACGTAATGCAGCAAGCCTATACGCCTTTAGCTTAGGTTTAGGAGAAAGACAGCTAAATATCCACCGAAGGAATGCGTATACCATGGTTTGTCTTGAAACCTGCGCATACAATATGGTAATTTGGGAGTATGGTTGCAGCATTGGTTTCGAAGTTTCCCTTACTTATTAGGCATTCGTTCCCAGCAAAGCGCCGAGTACGTTCATCGCTGAATGCGATCGTCTATTTGCTTTTTATGTTCTCCTGCGGAAAATGTTGTTCTTTTGCATTCGGTTGGCAACGCTACTTTCAGCTGATCGAAGCGCCTAAGTGCTCATATTCCGCTATGATGATCAACAGAAAGTGCAGAAATTCACTTTACAAGCCAACGCAGGTGCGAAAGTGAGACTCGCGCTTGTTGTTGACGTTTAAGTTTTCCAGATTCAACGATTTCCCGTACCGGACGAAAAAGTGTCCTGGAGTGTTCCATATTCAGAATACGCCCCGCCGGAATATAACGCACCCATTTTGAAAACTGCGGCGTGGGCTGATCCAGACTTATCGTAAAGCTTAGCCGAACTGGTGCAGCTCATTTAAGTACAGTTATTTTCAAACGAAGGAATAATGCGTTTCGCCCAAAGTTTAATTCGCTCGATGGTAATGTCGATAGGCGTAGTCACGCTGGTATATACGAAGTAGTCGATGGCCGACCAATAAATCCCGTCGGACGAACTGGTCTTACTGGACGCGGACGGCTGGGAAAATGGGGCCCAAATCACGCTGTGGATATTCTGGTTTCTAGGTAGTGATTACTGTACTCAACAGTAAATCATGATTTGAGCTTAAGCTTATTCAGGTGGCAAAGAAACGAAAACGGTGAGATAGAAAAGAACAACATTAGCGGGAAACCACTTTTGCAGTTTTTGGCTATAGTGAGACGTGATACAGGCGAATTTGCTATTCCCGGAGTAATTACTGGTCCAAAAAATTTTTTTATCTTAACTTAAAAACCAAACTGTGTTTTAGGGAATGATTGATCCCGGAGAGAGTGTTGCGGAAGCCCAGCGGAGAGAATTCCTTGAAGAAGCGCTTAATTACCAAAAAACGTCCATAGAGGAAAAGCAAAAGCTTCAAAAGCTCATTGAAGTGCCATTTCAAACCGGCATTGAGGTATTTCCTCATTTCAGTGCTTTCAACGACCATTTTCTGTTAAAGGTATACAGAGGTTATGTGGATGATCCTCGCAATACGGATAACGCATGGATGGAAACGGTTGCTTCCAATTTTCATGATGAATCGGGAGAAGGCTTAGGAAAGACACTTTTCTGTGCCGGCAGCGACGCTGTTCATGTTGAATGGGTCACATTGGACAAAACTCGTCCATTCTATGCCTCGCATAGCGATATTCTAGCCAAACTGGCCAACATACACTCCGCCCATTGGTAGCACTTCCGTCCTTACTCGAAACATTAAACAAACTGCTTGCGTTAATGAACTTATCAATATGCATTTTGCTTAATTTTTTTTATACTTCATTTCCAGAGACATACTAAAAAGAAAATTGTTATATAAGTAACGTGCTTTCGCTTTCTTGGGTATCTATAAAGCTTTTCTCGTAATTTATTATGCGCACATGATCCTAAGCTAAATGACTATGGAAGAACAGACAGTACTTACCGCGTTATTTGAAATCGGAACTGTACACAGTGTATTCTTAAAATACGTTCAGAAAAAACTCGTCGATTTGGAAAGCAAAGCTGAACTGATAAGTATTTTTTGAAAACGCAAAACTGCTCAGTTTTGCGTTAAAAACTTTATTCTACGACCTGTTTTTGATTAAAAATAAGCATCAGTTTGTGTTGCAACGCATTAAACGCCCCGATGTTACGAGTACCACTTGGGGCCAACGAAACAGCTAAAATTACTGAAAAGCGATCAACTAAACAAATAATCGATCGCCGAAGACACGTCCCAGCGACACTGACTCAACGCGGCAATGGCCGTATCCTAAAAGCAGAGACCAATAGCGAACAATTAAAGTACACAAACAAATGAACAGCTCAGGTTCATACTGTATACATGTAAACCTGAAAATCAAATTAAACCGTAAGAAACCGAAGCTGGACAAACAGTTTCGCTGAACTGGACATGCTCTACTTGCGCGAATTAGAAAATTTATAAATAGTTCACTTGGAAAACGCGGCTGCAGCTTTCGAAACTTTCAAAACGAATTGCGAACATGCACTGTTCGATTTTACCGACGACGAGACAAGGAAGTCTCGAAAGCTAAAAGCGCGTTTTCCGCAAACTTAAATAAAGATATGTGCTATTTAACTGGCAAAGCTCATTAACAGTTTTCTAAAGAACAAAAGGAAATGCAAATGCTTACTTCACACGTAGGGAAGCGTCGAGGACGTATTGCAATTGTTTAAAATGACTTCAGCGAATGAATATTGTCTATTTGCATATTTATGCAGTACAGATCGAGGAAGAAGTAAACAAGCTTAGAAAGTCCGTTGCGAACTGACTTTTAAACATTAATTCTCTGATTTCATATAGAAACTGGATAAATTGTGTATTTTTATTAGGGAGGGCGCTAATATAAGCTTTTTAGAATTTGCAAACATACCACCGGTTCCTATCTTTTCAACTTCAAAATTATGTTGGGAATTAAAGCATCATTGCCTACTTAACTTTCCGGTGGAACAGCGCGGAATTATGAGATAAAATAAGCAATTACCTGAGCGACTCCCATTTCCGTGATTGATCGTACTTTCTTGTCATACTCGGGCGAAACTTGGCACGGAGCTGGAATGTCATTATTTGGTATGATTGAAAAAACAATAAAATGCAAATTCAAACATTTTGCGTAAGTCTTAGCCCAAAAGCGAGCAGTTTCCCGGAAGAGCTGCGGCTCTTCGATCATTTGTCTAGCCACAACGGCGTCCTGCGGATCATTGGGTTCCGGACAACCCAATAGAACTTGAATTGATAACAGAACGGTGCGTAAGGTTAACGAAGCAGCCCTGCAAGGAAAACAAGCAAGTCAACAACGTCGATTACAACAAAAGCTTACGTACCACTGGTCTTTCAGTACGTCTAAGCAGACAGCACCGGTGACAGAGCTTATATTGGGATGCCAAATCCGAGTTATAAATCTCACCTACAACAATGAGCTTAAGAAATTATCACTAACAACTTACCAACTTTGGGTGGATGAAATGGGTACATTTCTGGGATTTGAATAGCCATTTCATAAATTCCACCTTCATATGGAGAATCTGGTGGGCCCCTTATTTCACCTTTTAGCTCCTGGTACGTATCCGTCTCTACAGTAACCTTGATGCCGGTCGCTTCAAGCTGAAAACAAATACGTTGCATAGGAACTCTGCAAAAATATGCAACTAATCGTTTGTAAACAAAAAAACAATGAACAGAAGAAAAAAGTGGCTATAAACAGCTAGCCTTAAAATTATGGCTAAACATCTCAGCGTTACGTGGAAGAGAGCAGATCTGGACAATAATGAACAACGCGACTTCTCAGTAAAGCTAAGCGGCGCCTTATCTTTAAAATACTCTCGCAATAACGGAGATTGAACGGGATGAACGAAAATGAACGCTACATCTGTGACGCCGCAGTCTCTACGTCAATACTGTAACAATTACCTTTACAAAAACAAAAAAACAACATAATCACAACATATTTACTCGTACAACACAGACAGGCAACAAAGAAATTGCAGCACACTGTACGCAAGTTAAAATCGCTTGACGAAGCAAGTTTTTACCTCTTGACTCGAAGAAACTTCTTTGAATTCGCGAATAATTCGTTGTACAGCAATATTTGCCATCGCCTCCTTTGCCGGCTAATGATTCCTATCCAAGCGAAAGCGCAAAAATTGCTTCACAACAACTTACAGTGTCCAACCACTTTCTATAAAGCAAGCAGGTAATATGCTTATTGCCTACGTTACCTGCGCGGCAGTGAACATTAGCTTTAAAGCATTTTGCTGCGACGTTTTAAAATTAAGCCAGTGCGTAGCTGCAAGGGCAGAGAACTATTTTTTGTCGAGCACTCGCTGTTTTTAAAATGGTTTGCATCGCTTAAAGTTTTTCAAAACGGCTTTATTTTTACTTAAAAAACGTTTGGATGCAGAGAAAGCTGCTGTTAATGATATAAACAATTTAAATCTCTTGCCGAAATACATTCGGTAGTTACCGTAATTGATGTTCACGTACCAATGACTCGGAACGTAGCAATAGTGAGGGGCGAACGATGATTCACGCGCAGTTTGGGTCGCCAACGACGTTTGTGCGCAGTTGACGCAATGGAGTTTCCCGACTTGGGTTGTAGGTGCAGCTTTAAAGCTTGCCAGCAGCTTGGTATGTCCACAGTTTGAGCTATGCCAACTGTAAGTTTTATTTTTTCCTAGATTTCCTACCAATTCGCTGCGACGCTTGCGGCTCAAAATTCTGGTATGCCAACGCGAGTTGTCCTTTAGCTCAATGTTTCTTTCTTTTAAGCAAGAATCACTATGCGTACGAAAAACATAATTGTCCTTCAGCCTTCCTGAAGGTTTATATGCGTAAGCCTTGCCTTCCCTGTATTCCATTCTGTTCCAATTTCAGGATGTTCAAGTGCCCGTCTGTCCTCTGTGTAATAAGCCAGTTTCGTGCCCCAGGGATTTCCCGCCTGATGCTGCCGTCAGCGCCCATATAGACCGTGGTTGTCAACCTGATCCAACCCTTACAAGTCAGCCTGTTTATTCGAATAAATGCTCTCTAACGGGTTGCAAAAGGAAGGAGGTTTGTGCTGGTTTTTGTTTACAACTTTGTATGCTTATTATTCGTTTCTTTAAACATTAGATGGTACCAATAGTATGTTCGTCATGTTCGAAAACCTTCTGCTTGCAACACCGTCATCCTCAGGACCACCAGTGCAATAAAACGCAGTCACGTCCCATTCATACGAGAAAGTTCGTTAATTGTATGCGTTTTTAATTTGATTCTACGCTTCTCTCATAGGTCCAGTCAGAATTCGACTTCTAAGAGGAGCTCATCTTCCAGACCTTCGTATAATGCGTATCAGCTGAACGGAATGGTCAGTGTATTGTTTCTATTGCTTTTGCGCTTTTATTTAACAGAAATTTAGACTGAAGAGGCAGCTCTCCAAGAAGCACTGCGCAGATCACTTACGTTAAACGCGGAAGGACACAGTGGGTGAGCGCCAGCTTCTTACCTTTTACAAAAGTCATTTATCCTAATAAAGCGAATGGCTTAGTATTTTTCTCTTGTTATTTATATGTTGAATGTAAAATCTTTTTAGGTCACATGTTGCTAGGGAAGCCGACCAGAGGACAACGAATTTGGTAATGCTTTCGCATTTTCGTACGATTCAATAAACATTGTTTACTTTTAATATTTAGAATCGAGACGCCAGCGCCTGCGTCGTCTCGTAGGAACGGATTTAGCTTATTACTGGGCGTGGTGAAGTTGATTTTAAAGTGTCTTCTTCCTTCGATGGAAAATTTGACCAAGTGACCTTGCAGGGTACCATTTTTAAAAAACATTATTTTTTGCATTACGTCATTTCCGATTTTGCCCGGAATAAAACCTTTTAATCGTAGACTCGACAACGTGGTGAAAGTACGGCAGCGTGTTGGCAGAGTGCTTGCGCAAATTACTTCCTTTAACGGCAGGCAAAAGTACCAAATTTCTTGCCAAGTCTTTATCGAACGTTCCGATCTATTTTTTTATTAATTAAATTGTACTTTGTTCCAAGCAAATTTCCAGATGACGCATTTGCAAATCTACTTGACTACAGGTAGTACGGTAATTTTGAGAGTAATCACGTTCGTTTTACTGGCGATACAGTAAGAAAACCAAACATTTATTTCTTGCGCATAATATCAAAAAAATGCGCGTCTCCGTTCTGTTAAGCATATCGCTATCCTATTCTCTCTTTACTGGCAAGCATGCTGGTTACTGTATTCTGCCCTTACCTAAGCCTATGCTAAAACATAAGCCTTATCTTTAGGTTCAGACTTAAGTAAGGGCGGAACTATAGTGAGACAGTGGAATGTGTAGCCGCGTAAATGATGTGGTTTGTTTTTTCACACGTTTAGGTGGAGAACAAACCTGATTATCGTCAGGTTATCGTATTGTTTACGGGAAAATAAAGGAAGAAATCCAGTTTTGGTTTTTGAGGTTACGTTAAATCGTCCAACATGGTTAAGCGAATATCGCAAAATCGGAAACTTAAGCATATTTGTCTTCTACAGACCTACCGTTGCTGCAAAGGTTGTGCTGTCTGAAGGTGTCTCCGATGGCTGAAAGACGTTTGACAGCGCGAGAATTAATAGAATTTTCGAAATTGTTTGCTAACACGTTCGTTCGACGATAAATAAAACCGTTTCTCGACCATTTCAACATTATGTGCTGGCAGCTATCAGAATTTCGTCCCTATTCGATCAGTAAAAGCATTTAATTAATTCTTGCGGGAACTGTTCAAGCATTACAATTATTTTTCATCAACCTTTTCAGAGAAATCCATTCATACTAGCACTCATTATCCTAATGAAATCCGAGGTCTTTTGCATTAAACGCTCGAACTAGAATCAAACTGAAGTGAACGCTGATTTGAATTTGGAGTGCACACTGTTACTAGAGCCAACAGAAGTTGACCTTTAGGCTCAACCATGGGTTATATGCTGTTATCTGAACCAATGGAACTTGATTTCAGTTTTATTTACAGTATCCATCCTAGGCCTAATGAAAAAAGCGCGAACACTGTGCTATTTTTGTCTCAGTCAGCTTGAGTTGACCTAGACGCTCTCCCTTGCTAAATAAAATGCCAAAAAATTGTTTGAATCGAAATAACGCTTAGCAGTACGTTTTCTAATTTCCAAAATCATAGTCGGACTGCTGACGACGGAACAAGAGCAGTTCCGAAACGTACGGTATTCGATTTGTTCTGTAATTTCTCTAACAATTTGCTCATCCATTCGTTGGTAGGGCACTTTGCAGTTTACTTACAGATACATCCAACAGGCCAAACCCGTGAATCAGAAGATCAAATATGAAATCATAGTCGGATAGAAAACTTACAAGTTTGGACCTTCTTCAATGATTATGCGGGCTTTTGAAGAGGAAGTTTTCCATGCAAACAGTCAGTTGTGAAGTTTTTGAAACTGCCATCTTTCCCTTCGCGGGTTGCAGTAACGTGCAAAGGACATGCACTTAGTGCTTACTATGCAAATTAATCAATAGGTCATATTGAAAACTGATCGCGATAGGATTTTTAAATTAGAAATTCGATTCTCCTCTCCAAATGTTTAGGCTGGAAAAGACGAGATTACATGGCAGGCTTACCGGACTGCCTTAAATGCATTTAATCATCTTTTGGCGGGTTCGTGCTTATTCGTAAGCATTAGCGAACTTTGATATAGCGCGTATAACTTTTTACGTCGTAAAATTTAATCTCATACTTAAGTTGTAGACAGAATATTTTTCTTAGCGAACAGATTCCCGGATAAGCTTGTCGTTGGCGTAGTTCTAACACTGTATCCAAAAAGATTAGTTAGAACCGCTTTTTCTTCATACCAGATGGCACTGAATAAAAATTACGCTGTGAACACGTATTTCATTTTGTCATTAGCTGACAGGAACCTTTGGACTCTTTAGTACTGTACAGTAATGCCTTTCGCTCTCAGCGAGACAGCAGCAAATTCGCCGAAGCCTAACCGCTGCAACCCCGAAAGATTAACGATCAATGCTACATTTGTCAAATTCATTATACTCAAACAGGCGTTTATGAAAATCGAAAAAATGACAAAAAATGTTTCAGCTTTAACTTGCAGTACGTAAAAGCATATTTTTGCACTCCTCAACGTACTGACAGCCAATCAGTAAAATTTCCGCTTATCTGCGTTTTAGCGAGCTTAGTCAATTTTGCTTACAGTACACTTTGTATAATTAGGTTCTTACTTTCAACTCATTTCGATTTGAAGGATAATTAAGCACTATTAGACGTCCAAGATGCTTTTAAAACGTAACAAAATTGGCATACGTTCCGGCGGTTACGTAGGAATGACTGCTCGACCAACTTGCGTTTAACGCTGCCATAGCTAATCCTTGCAAAGCTGTATATGACGAAATACGAGCAAATTAACTACGCTGACTAGACTTAATATTAGCAATCGTTTGCGCTTGTTTTGCCGCTGAGCTGACAGGTGACTCCATTGAACGACTACGTATCGATAAAGCTTTCAAGTGATAACAGTTTTGCTCAATTGCTTCCGGAAATGGTTGAGCGTTCGACCGGTTTCGAAAGTCACGAAACGAATGCTGAGCTCGAAAAAAATACTCAGCAGACGGGAAAACAATAACAGCGTCGAAGAGGTATAAAACGCGAGTGGAATAAATAAATTACAGCGGCATCATTTTCAAATGCCCAACGGAGGGAGGAGGCGAACGGCTGTTCTAGAGACCAAGCGAATTACGAAGGCATTGAACCGTCCATATGATGAGCAAAACACTGCGCCCACATCCACGGACGCTTTGCTTTTTAAGGAGGCGTCCTTGGTCTCATTGGTCGACGGGAGGATGGTACAAGAGGGAGTGTACTACAAGCACTAACTTTGGCGGCATCTCCGCCTTTTTGAACAGCATTTCTTGAAAAGGTGCTTTGACAAGAAGGTATTTGAAACCCCAAACTACCGGTGCATTCAGTTACAGCCGATATATCGCTCATGTAGCCTTCGCTGATGCAATCAACCGTGGAAGACAAAGGTCTACCCTTTATAGTCTCCGTCTGCGAGACCATCATTGATCTGGGAACACCACTTCGAGGCATCACTCGGTTTCGCCTGGCTGCCCGTTTTTGCCCGGCTGCCTCAAGAGCGATGTGACGTCTTTTTTTGTGCCAATGCTTCTCGCCCAATTCATTTTTTCTTTTTACCGGCAAACTCTGCACGTTACCGCCAGTCGTGTGGCAACGCCCTTGTCGCCTGCATCCTATCGAGCTTCCATTATTCACCTGCCTATCATTAGCTGTCGGAGAGGCTTGTCTTTGGCTTCTTATGCTGGCATTCGGAGTTCTTTGATCCGTCGAAGGCCAGGGCGACATAGCCGACTCTACAGGTTCCGCCGTAGGTTCTTGCCGACTCGGAACATGTTTTTCCAAAACTACGTCGAATAGGCATAACGGACAAGTATGATTGGCTAGCAGCCATGGATCAACACATTTTCTATGGAATTCGTGACCGCATGAAATAACCCGCAACGTCTGGAAAAAAAATATAGAACGCTCAGGAAGACTTCATCAGCAGCAAGTTAATACCTGACCATCTTTGTACACTTCCAAACAGATGGCGCAAAGATCGGAACCGCATAGGCTTAAACTGCTGTCGCTCAAAAGCCCAACTGTGGCGGTATTCGGTTCTCCAAGCGGCGGGCGCTTCATTTTCCTTGTATGACTGAACTTTTTCAACTCCATACGAGTGAGCGCCGCTTCTGCTAATATTCTAACCGGAAAATCAGAGCGTCGACGATTCTGCGCTTTCACCTGAAATTCTATTGGCTAGACACAGAGAATAACAACTCCAGCGGGCAGTAGACCAACCTGGTCTCTCACCTTCACCAGAATGAAGACAACAATAAAGAACAGCAGAAGCATCAGAGCAGGCAAAATACCTTTGTCAAATACGCTCGAGGACAGTATGTCCTAAAAGGAGTTGCGTATGAACAAAAATGGATATATGCCAAAAGTATCTTACGCGAAAACCTTTCATTTGCGTATTAGTGTCGACTTGGAGCACCGGGCTGATTGAAACGGCCACAGCTATGCTCTCATTGGAAGTTCTGGTCAAAACCGTACGCAATACATTCGCTTGGCTACCTGACATCGTCACCACCGGTATATCGAGTACAGGCCAATCGTGAAACTGAGGGAGAACTCTCGTAAAAATCACAGCTGTTACGAAGCGTGCTCTATTACCGTATTTGCCCAAGAATTTGCCGTCAAATTGCGTACGTCCAAAACCACTGCTTTGGCACCGCTGTCTTGGGCAAACTTGGCCTGAAAAGCAAATCAAAAAAAAATAAGAGGAACTTGCGCGTACACTTTGCGTACCACAAAAGGATACCGCTTCGGGTGGCGGCAATTAAAAAACCCGTCCCTACTTTTAAACGCGGCGCGTTTCAAATAGACTCGTTTTGACGCAGCGCCTTCCTCTGCCCGTTGGAATGAAGCAAAAAGTATGAGAACGCCATTTCGCTAATGCTCATTTCTCAAAGGCGCATACTTTTGACGCATTAGCGATCTTTCGCTTGCAAAGTATCTTCCAGCTTGCCGCTTTGCTACATTCGAAGGAAAAAAGAAGTCGAAACCGAAATCTACTTTCCATTCATATTCTAGTTGGCCTTAGATGCGTGCCGACGTTTCGTTGGCGCGAAGCGGCTATTCGCTAATTCAAAAATGTTTAACTAAAACGATGGTAACAGCCAGAAATTTTTTAAAGTCAAAGTGAAAGACTTCAACTAGAGGCCTAACAACTCCACGTACATACCTGGTTGTAAGGGGAGACGCATCCGGCCATAAAAGGTTGCACAATTCCGTCCATAATGACAACTGCTACATGATCGTGAAGCGTCTTATCCAATCCGGACGTAAGAAGTTCGCAAGCACGCATCGGGTGAAGCTATAAAAAAAAGGTTTGACAAAATTAAACCTCTTTTTATTAGTAATCGTACTTAAGCTCTGGCATGCGCGCGTTTGCTCGCCGAAAAAATCGCCAAAAGAGCAATAAAACGCAGACGGTATATTCCGAAGAAGAGCTACTAATTTTAAAAGATTTTTATGTAAATTCACTTGACGTCATTCCCGCTCAAGAATTTTACTATTACGTATCCGACTTAAAAAAAGCCTTTATGCAACCTTCAATGCGCAGTGACCCGCCTGCTTTGACGCGGGTAAGTTCCACGCGTGCCTAAGCATAAATAAGCTTAATTACGTCATACCAACTTATCCCGTTACTAGATAACCCGCAGCGGACTACGAAAACTTAATAAATTTGTACGAAAGCTTACAAAATCCGGTTTTTACAGTCATGTTGGATTTGCAGGAACAGTGCAACGTCAAGCTGTACATTTAACCTCAAGAACAACTGCAAAAACTCATTGTTCATTGTTTGCTCGTTTAACAAACATCGCTCATTAATGATAACAAAAGCTAGGAAAATAATTGCTAAGGCTGTTGTCTCATAGTAGATCTTCAGATTCACGGGTTTGGCCTGTTGGATGTATCTGTAAGTAAACTTCAAAATAGCCCACTTAAGGTATGTTCCTAACAGCTCCTCAACTTTCCTTTCTGACTCTCTAAGACCGGACCTTCTCGTCCAACTGAGATTCCACATTAAAAATACTAGTTCCCTAATAAAAATAAACCAAACAGCCCTTCTAGACAAAAAGTTCCAATCCCTATACTGTTCCCGCTCCTGGGAGTTCCGTAGGTCCAACAATAAGCAAGCGCGTCCATCATCTTCACTCAGTAACACAGATAAAACTATCATTAACCTCAGCTCCCTTGTTCTAAACGACAATGAGAAAACAGTTTTAGGCAAAGGTTTAAATTTCGTTCCCACTCCTAAGAACCCCCCGGTTTTAGATATAATTGCCTCCACAGAGTACGGTCTCGCGCAAACCGATCCTAAGGTGGCTAAAGAAATTAAAGGTCACATCTCCAGCCTAGTATTGCGCAACAACAACAACAATCGTCCGACCCTAAACCTAAGCAGTTCAGAACGGGGGATCATTAAAAATCTAAAGTCTAGAACGGACATTGTGATTACGAAGGCTGACAAAGGTAATACGGTTGTTATACTGGATAGGAACATCTACACACAAAAGATAAATGAGCTCCTCAGCAACCCCGTTTACCGTCCCATAAAACAAGACCCGACCGATAAGACCCAAAAACTTTTGCAAAATATGTTAGACTCCTTCGCCAATGAACCCCAAGACCCAATTATTTCTAAAATAAACCGTAGTCTCTCATACATCAGTAACACTAGGTGCCCTGAACTTTACGGCCTTCCGAAAATCCACAAACCAGGGGTCCCTCTAAGACCAGTTGTCTCCAGCATTAATAGTGTCACCTCAAGACTTTGTTCATATCTAAAAACTATAATCCAACCCCTAACCGGTAAACGAGAGTCCAATGTTAAAAATTGTAAAGAATTTTGTTCCACACTAAAAGACATAAAAATGCAGCCCGGTGACATCATGGTCAGTTACGATGTAAAAGACCTTTTCACAAGCGTTCCCATAAAATATACCATCAACTTGCTTCAAACTCTGTTAGATGCGGACGACACCATCTTGCAGAGGACGAAATTAAACCCCACCCACATAGTTAAATTAGTTTCGTTCTGCATGCGCGAGGGCAACTACTTCAGATTCCAGGATAGTTTCTTCTCACAAAAGGACGGTGCGCCTATGGGCAGTCCACTCTCCCCATACTTGCGGAGATCTTCATGGAACATCTCGAAGAAAAAGCCTTCAGCACTCTGCAAGACTGTGCCCCTCCTATCCTTTTCAAAAGATATGTAGACGACATCTTTGCCATCATAAAATCAGGCAGTGAAGAAACTCTCTTGGAACACCTGAATAGTCTCTTCCCCAACCAGATAACGCTAACCATTGAGAAGGAAAATAATTGTAAACTCCCTTTTCTAGATGTCTTAGTCATTAAACAAGGGAATAAGTTAAAAACAACAGTTTATAGGAAACCCACCCACTCGGACCGGCACCTAAACTTTTCTTCTCATCACCCTATTTCAGTTAAAAGAGGTATAGTTAAAGGGATGGTTGACAGGGCCCTAACGGTTTGTGACCCCGAATATTTAAATACAGAATTAAGACACATTTATAACACATTATGCAGTAACGGATACCCCAGTAAATTCATCAATTCCATTATTAAACAGTGCCAACAAAATAAACCTTCATCACCGTCCCCGCCTGATAACCAACAACGCCCGGTGCTGCTCGTTCCCTACTACAGTGGTTTAAGTGAACGAATCAGGAGACTGGGGCGCTCCTTAAATTTCAACGTGAGATTTAAAAGTTCATGTAATCTTCGTTCGATTGTGAGAAATGACAAGATCAAGGTTCCTTTTGACAGCAGACCCGGTGTCATTTACCAAATAAAGTGTGGTTGCAACGCCTCCTACATAGGAGAAACGGGCAACCATTATTCAAGCCTGTTAAAAGACATCCTGTCTTTCGAAAGGCTGTTGTCTAGAAAAATAACTGCTCGCTTACAAGTCGGATAAGTTCGCGAGACAACAAAAAAGCTAAACTATTTGTACTCGGGCGGGATATTCGCAAAACAAAGCAAAATAAGGAATGGCGGGGAGAAAATTTTATTCTCCTATCGTTGGCGGAATCGGAATCGTTTTCAGCCTGCTCTGCTTGATATACGTGTTTCAATTAACTTCGCCAACGCTTAACCTGTAGTATGCTAATAAGAATGACAAACAACTGTCTCTGAGCTTTTTGAAATCGGAAGATTTGAGGTATAAAAGGGTTGGTCGCGCAAGCGCAATCTTGACGCTTTTTGAGGCGGCGAGTTGGGCTGCAAAAAGCGCCAAAATGTTCGCGTAATCTTAAATCAAGCAAACAACTCTCCAAAGATCAAATGCCAAAGCGAGCGAACCAAAGGTAAATGAATAATTGGTCTGCTCGAGCGCGCTTCGTCTTTCCGGCCGTAATGAATTGTAACTTCGCCACCTATCGCCAAGCGAACAAAAAGAAAACAAGCGAAAAAAAACTATTCTTCGAAAATACACAAAGCGTCGATGCGAAAGAAAGTCTGTCAGAATATAAAAAGTGAAGACGATTAAAAGACGTTTTCGAATAGTTTTTAACTGAACCTGATTTCAATCGGTATACTGTAGAGTTGGATTTGAAATTTTGAACTGCTCAGCGTTGCCAGCTTTCGAACCAGTTTTTGCGCAGCCTCGCATTTTTTCAAAAACGCCGGCGAAGTAGGGCACGCTGAAGGTTTTTGACACGCTTAGTGCTCATCCTCAATACGCAAGCAATTTCTTCGTTGAAATGGGAACCTACGACCGACCGCAGCAAGGAAGCACTCTCGCCTTTGAGGTAAGACGCTGTCAACAAGTAGAAAAGTCAAAATCTTTCCGAATTCTTGTTGTTCGTGATGTTGGCAATGCTGCAGCTTGCATGGTTAGCTACACACCTCTTTTTGATCGCTTGCCAATGGCACGCCTACTTTGCATTGCAATGCAAGAAAGGATCGTCGCTGTAGTGAGGCATTGATAACGCTCGCGTGCATGCAGCTTTCGCTAGAAGGTGCGCAAGGCAAGGCGCAGCAATGCAATGTGTTCAGAGCGAAGTTGGCGCTTCGACTCCGCCCGCTCTCGTACACAACTGCCAAGCCAAGGACCAACATGTACGGCAAGAAAGTAATTGCGCTCAGCGCAACAAGTCGGCCGGCTCGCGTACAGTAAGAAAGGTGTATGGGCAATAAAAAAGCTATACGTCTATATTTTGCCTTGAAAGTTGGGACGCCAGCCGGCAGGGTAAGTCGGTGCCGCGCGACAGCGGCAATTAAGGGTCCACCAAGCAGCCTCATTGCGCGCAGATGAGACCGGCGATGGCCGGACGAAGTGGCACGAAGGGTACATAAATCAGGCGGCCAAAGGGAGCCGCACAGACGGCCATAATCATTTTCGCGACAACGCGACTGCCGACGCGAATCAGGTTGGCAGCCGCCGACCGGCGCAATTAGCGAAGCAATTGCTCATCGCCGCCTGGAGCGACCAGCTGTCGGGTGCCGTCCTCCCTCTCCGCACGAGTCGGACACCCGCTTCAAAAGGTCCGCCTCGTCAGGGACCCGGCGGGCGTCAACAATTTGACGTTGCAGCATCCCGCAGAAACGTGTTCTCTCGCATGCGTTTCACAGCTTTTACCTGTACAACGTAGCCAACGACAGCTCGCACTTTGCCAAAGGTGGAAAAGTTGCCGGTCAAATGAGTCGAGCCGCGGACAAAGAACAATTCAACCAAAGCATTGCCATCCACCGCCAAGTGTGGCTCGCCTCCGTCCGTAGTGGCTTTGAACATCTTCGGTTCGCCTTGACTGCCATAGACGGCCAGCATAGGCAGAAAGAGCAACGGAAATGACCGCCGCATATGACCACCAGCAGGTTGTGCTGTAAGGCAGCGATGATGACAGAGAGACAGCGAGGCAGGAGAGGTTATGCTGCTAGTGTAAGCGCCGCTCGTAGTCAATGTTACGGCGCCCTTATCATCATCGTCGGCTTGACGGCCGCTGCACTGTTCAGGAAGTGCTGGCAAAGGGACGAAAAAAGCGATAATTGCTCGGACAAATCGACAAAGCCCGACGCCACTTCACTGACAGCTCTACAGTAAGCAATTGCGGTACGATCACAGCAAAAGTGACAGGTAGAGCGACAAAAAATGGACGAACATAGTCGTCGACAGGTAGAAGAAACGCATCCAACGAAGGCAGTCCAACTTTGCTTCTTTCTCTCTATCTTCTTTGGCTAGTCGCGTCGCGCCGATCCCCACTGCCTCAGCGCCGCTGCTTCAACGGAGCCGCCGACTAGCAGATGCTCGAGCAGCGAAATTGGGCGAACAAACTGTAGTAAAATGATTTAACGTTGTACAGCGGCCGATCAAAGGAGCCGACAAATGCAACCGATGGCAATAAATCTGCTTGTCCGTCACGTGACCTTATGGCCGTCGATTTAGGCCCACCTTTATAGATGGCGCTACGGATTGTTAACGATTACGCCCCGTCCGCTTTCGGCCCATCGATCAAAGTTAACGACCCGACTCGACCGCTTCTTCCTTTGACTAACGGCCATTGCAGCCGACCAGATAAGCGCCACACCGAGCTAACAGCCGCGGGCGCCAGGGAAGGTTCGACGACCGCCGGCCCATCTCCATCTATCGTTGCTGCAAGACCGGCTCGACTTTGTGTCGACGTGTCGAGAAAATTCCGCAAGCTGGAAGCGCGTCGAAGCGCGCTCAAGTTTGCAATTATGCAAATTTCAGCTCCGGTGACGCCACGCCGCGCCCGTAATTAGCCGACCAGTCGCGTTCATTGGTCTCGAGCGTCGTTTATTCAAATTAGGCGGGCGCTGAATGCATGCGCGAAGGGGAAAAAAGAGCTTTTTTTTGCTTTTTAAAAAAAAGGTGCTGTCAATTTTGCCTTTCGCGGAAGAAGCGAAAGGCGCTTTGTTTGCAAGAGCAGCCGCTGTTGTTTACAACGAAGCTGCAGGCCAGTTGGCAACGCGAAACAGGTGTTGTTGTTTTCTCGCTTTTAGCGCCAGCGTTAGGCCAACTGGTCTGCCCGAGGCGCCAAGGGCAAACATCCCGTTGCCACCAGCGTGCAAACAGTTTTTACCGTCGGCTGTCGCTTTAGGCCGTGTTGCGACAGCGTTGGGTAAACAAAAAATTTTCAATGCGACCGTTTGAGAGAAAGCGATACTTTCGCTGCTCCATACCATTTCGCCAGATGAAATTCGACCATCGGACAATGGTGAGAGGTTTGGCACATTGTTACTTGAGACTTGTGCGAATGTATCGAAATGCCGGCCATCTGCCGTCGCTATTTTCAATGGGACGCCAAGAAAGATCCTCTCGAGAAAGCGTCTCTTGTTTACGGAGGTTTTAGCACGCCTGTATTTGCTTAAGCTTACTCGATCCGCGCGTTACGACGCGAGCAACAGGCGACGCGTGACGTCTTCAAAGACAGCGCGACATCAGTAAGGTCACTGGTGACCCCGATGAACCCGCCTAAATGGTCGGCTGTATACACACATTATTGTTGCGTCCAAATGGCCGATGGTCATAAATCACTTGATCGTCCCTTCGGGCATCAGCGGGCAATGCAAAGGCAAAAAGGTCGTTGTCCGTAATATTTCAGGCGCCGTAGCTGACCAAGACCATTCGTTACAAGAATTATGACTCCCCGAACAGTTATGACCACAGTCCAGCAAGGGCAAAGGGAAATTGATGCTTTTACCGCTGCCGACTTGGCCGCCATCGTCGTATGCAAACGCAACATTCCATTAGCGCTTCGATTTTCAATTCGCTGCGCGCAGTCGAGCAGCGACGCGACCTGCAAAAATTTGAATTTCCCAACACGCGGCGGCGGCCAATCGAAGCGCTGGCCGGTCGGAAATTTGCCTATCGCTGCCTGTTGTTGCTCGAACGAGTTTGGCATTTTGCCAAAGCCGTTCAAATTTGAAAAATTGATTTCCTCTTGCTCCAAACAGGGCGGCGCGCCGGAAAATCCTCAAAGCCAAACGGAGCTTTTCATTGTCCCGACGGGAAGAGACTAATTTTAGGCTAATTCGTAAACTTCGCGAACGAGCGCGCGCTCGAAGGGGGATAATGAGGATATTTGCCGACTCGTCGGGCTTTCCGATCCGCAATGAAATTTCATTGAAATCGATTTGCAAAGAGATGATTTGCGGTAATGCATTTCTAATTGATCTTCTTCTACTTGTTTGATTTTCAAGTACGCGTACAAGCAAACGACAAAATTGACTCGCCAAAGGCTGAGAAGACCTTTTAATGGAGTTGACACCGCGTATGAACGCGTCATTTCGCCTACTTTTTTTCCTTTCCTTAAATAAAACTCGTTCGCTCGAAGATCGATTCGCCAAACGAGCTCGAACGATCAATCGGAGCGAAATTTATTGGTCATTTGAATTGGAAGAAAAGTATTCAAGTAATAAAGTTTGTCTGTAGCCGCTTTATTGCCCGCGGCGGCGACGCTACAATGGCGTGATTTCGTCCGCTGATACGTTCGTAAATGTTCTTATTCAATTCTACCCGACAGCGTCGGCTACTTTGGTCAAAAAAAACTTAAGCTCGCGTTCCTTCGCATTATTAACAAGCCGCGCTACGTCGGCGGGGTGACGCCATCTTCCAACTTTCATTACTTTCCTTTTAAGGAATGCCTAAAGTTCTGCTAAGGTCGAACTTTTTTGAATTGATCAGTGCGAAATCGAAAAGTGGCCTACATATGCGTATGGCAATGAAAAATTTCTGGTTAACCCTTTTTTTACGGTTGGATAGGGTAGGCGGTAGCGAAAAAGAAAACATTAAAGACTATTGAACCGGAGAAACTTGGACAATAGGTATTGGTCGATTAGAGTTTGGTTGGTCGCTTCTTTTCGGACGCAATAATTCGCTTGATAAGATAAAGTGTGAAGAAGGAACACTACCTTGGTTGAAACGGAATCATATTGCTTCGACACCACTGGGTCAGGTGGACCTTCAGCTGCTCTTGAAAGTCTTTTGCCAACTGTTTGGTCAGAGCGTGAAGACGACATTGCCAATAAAGGCGAATGCAAAAGCTCACTCTATCCTTTTGCTCGCTCACCGATAGTTCGCTTTGGTCAGTGATCGGAGGTCTGTAAATTTCTACCACTCGGATGAGCTTCACGAAATTATTTGTGAAGCGAAATATTTCCCGCCACAGACTTGCTTGGTCAAGCGACCACTTTGACCAGAAGGACATGTCCAAAGGGTAAAAAGGAAACCAACGATGTAAACCCAAAACTTCGGACTCGTTCGACAACAGGTGCGCAAATGGAGCTTGTCGAAACCACAACGTGGTAGCTCTATCGGCTTTGGCAAATGCCTTTCCTTGACCTCTTAAACAAGTTGGAGATGCGACGTTGGCATGAGCACAGCGCTTACCTAAATCCCGTGTTTTCATAGCCGCACCGTGATAATTTGTCGTACGGAAAGGGACGCTTCTTAAAAAGAACGAAACCGCACGAAGAGGCACAGTACAAAGGGCGCCAACTGTCCTTTTTGTGCAAAGGAAGCTCGTCGCCCCATTGCTCCCAGCGACTTTGCTTCTCTTCGTATTCGCACTGGTTATTAAGTAATGTGACGGCAACGACCCCGTCGGCGGTGAGCAGAGGACAACAATGAAGGAAAAAGTCTGTCAACAACAGACGAGCCAGTTTTACGTTGTTTTTGCCGGGCGGATGAGGAAAGTTGAACACAACAAAGTTGAACTGACCAAGCGCCGCGATGCCGTCAGTTTTGGTTACGTCAACGTTGAACAAAACTTCGATTCCTTAAAGAGAGCGATAACATTATGCAACGTGCGTCTTCTCTTACCTTCGTCTTCCAACTGCTTAAGCGTGGGATGGAAAGCGGCAAACTTTTTCAACCATTCGTCTCGAGTTTCAAACACCGTGGCAACAACGTTGGCCGATTGACCCGTTAGCGCGAGCCTACGTATTAAGGCTAAGGAAAACGTCAAGTTCCCGTCGCCGATCGCAAGAATTCTTCCAAGATCTGTTTGGAACGTAGCTAAAAAAATAGACAATGCACTTCAACCAACTGCAACATGTACGTGCAAAAAAATTGAACGTTGACTTGTTTATACGAACGCTTCAAGCTTCTACATAACATCAGCTACACGGCAAAGCGGCATTCCAATTTGGCGCAGCGCGCTTTGGCGATGCTAGCAAAGCGTTGTTCTTAAATCGAGACAAAAAAACAACTTCGGATAGTGCTTTCTACGCGTTGTCGGAAAGATTGGCTAACTTTTTTAAAAAAAAGTTAAACTTACAAAACATAGTTGAACGCCCGCTGGCCAACTTTACCAAATCTCTTTGCGCTTTTGCTTTTACGGCGTAGAGCAGACCTTTAAAAACATAAATATAAGCAGTCTTTCAAAGCGGCTGCTTTGTTTACCGCCATTTTGTCGCAGCAAATTCAAACGCAGTTACGGTAAGATACAAAAGATTCTCAGGTTCATTCCATCGGCGGTAGGCAGCATCAAGTGGAAGTAGGCTCAATGTCAAAGCGTTGCAAGCATTCGTTTTTCGATTCGGTCGTTCTGTAATGCGCAGCGATAATATTCATGCTCGCGGAAGTCAGTGAAAAAACATTACATTCTGAATAAAACTAAAAATTTTAAAAAGTGTTAGAAAAGGATAGGCTACGACTCTGCTGACGAGTCTTGCTAGATGTAACGCAACACAAGTGCCTGGCACTTGCGTCTTCCTCTTCTTACTAGAGTGTCGTTGGTGCCTCCGCTTCGCTCGGTTCACGAGGTTACTCTTTCGCTGAATATCCGTGCTTGTTAGTTAGGCGTGTGCTGACAATAAAGTAAAGCTCCTAACCGAACTCTGAGTGCTGTGCGTACAAATTTACAACAGTTTCTATGCGCCTGTTCTCGTAGGCAACACGCATGACGGCTGGCATGTATTTTTTTGGCTATCAACTCGAAAACGTAGTGCTTATACAGGTGGCCCTCGTTATACGCGAACAATTCGTCCAAGATTTTGAGAATTTTACCGCGTAAAACGAATTTCGCGTTATATAGGGTACCCTATGAAAAAGGGCTAAATAGCTTGTATTCTAGCTGCGTATTTCGTCCTGTCCCCTTGAATTCCTTCCGGAACGATTATCATCATACCTAGTGATCCTTTGAAGCTTGGTACTACGGAATCTAGCTACGAGATAATGACATCAAAGAGACTGCGCTTGTCCAATGGGGTTAGGCATCAGAGTCCAGGATGTTAGATAGAAGAAAGCGTAAAAGTAAAATGCTCTTTTCTTAAACGCCTTGGAAACACCTTGCTTTAATGAGCTAAACGATGTACTGGTGCGCATAACAGGTACAGAGCAGGGGAAATAAAAAATACATACACGTATTTAAGCAGGAATAGTGAACACCACACAAAACCCATCTACATAGAACAAAACGTCTACGACAGAAACGTTTGGGGCATTACGAATCAATTTACGCACTTTCTGTAGGTGAGCGCAAATTCCCTGAAGAACGGCCGGTTTTACGGTTTCTTGAACTTGTTGGTTGCAGAGCCTCTCGCCTTAAAGTGTTAGACTTCCCAGCTGCCGGAGCTTTATTTAAAAACATTGTTATAGGGAGCTGTCTCTCCCTTTTTTTCGCTTCATCGAATAAATCTTGCAGCGGCTTCAACGTAGCCGTTATTCCTCGTGTAAGCATAATGCCACATTCCATGGACGGATCGTATTCAACAATCATATCCTTCAGGACCTGCGCTTGCTGGAAAATACTGGCAAGCTTTTGCAGCGTCCAATCCGAGGGTGTTTGAGCTTCTTTATATTCGATGATGTCGTCGTCGTCGTCACTGCCCTTAGGTGATTGCATCAGTTCCTCGGGTTCCTCGTTGGTGAACGGTTCTCCACAATCTTCTATGTGCTCCCTGATATCATCTTCTATCATGTCAGAGAAACCCTCCCCTCCCAACTCTTTGGCAATATTCACTATGTCCATGACTTCCTCATCGATAGCACCTAAGTCGTCGCATTTACTGACTGCGTCTCTCCACAACCGCTTCCAGCAACCGCTGACTGTTCTAGGTTTTATCCCGTGTACTGCCTCCGCAATGAGGGCGATGGCGTCTGCAATTGAGAAACGTTTCCACAGGCTGGTTAGATCGCAATCAGGATTAGCATGGAGGGTATCACGAAGCTTCCCAAATACAAGACGAGTATAAGTAGCCTTAACGCATCTTATGACGCCCTGATCCAGTGGCTGTAGTAGTGAGGTCGAGTTAGCGGGCAAAAATTTTTCACCTCGACGTTCTCATTAGCAAAGCAAAGGGATTGCAGGTGACCAGGAGCATTACCAATTACGAGGAGGACCTTGAAAGCCATCCCCTTGCTTTCCAAGTATTTTTTCGCTTCAGGAATGAAGCACTGGTTAAACCACTCCGTAAAGAGGGTAACCGTCATCCACGCTTTCTTGTTGTGCTGCCAGAAAACCGGTAGGCAGTCCAGGTTCTTCTTTCTGAGCGGCCGAGGGTTACGAGTCCGGTAGATAACGCCAGGCTTAATCACGTGCCCTGCAGCGTTGCCACAGAGCACAAGACTGAGTCGACCTTTCAGTGGCTTGAATCCCGGAGCTTGCTTTGCGCTCTTGTGGATGTACGTGCGCTTTGGCATTTGCTTCTAGAATAATGCTGTCTCGTCACAATTGAAAATTTGTTCTGGGAGATAACCTTTTTGGTCCACCAACTATTTAAATTCCTTCGGGAACGTCGAGGCAGCTACGAAATCAGCCGATGCCGTTTCCCCAGTGATCTTTAAGTTCTTTAGGTTGAAGCGCTTCACGTATTTTGCCAGCCATCCTTTGCTAGCAGTAAACCTTTTTCTCTCGTTCTCTGCAACCACGCCAGAGAAGTGCTAGTATAAGCTCAGCGCTTTTTCCCGAATAACTTTCCCGTCGACAGGGACATTCTTCTGCGACATATCCTCTATCCAAATGCTTAGCGCTTTTTCGGCTTTCACGAGGACTTTGTTGCGAACTACAACAGCTCTTTTCGCCAGTGAAGGGTCGGGATGCACGCTTGCTCGAATGTCAACTTCCTTCTGTTTTATCGTACGAATGGTGGATTCATTCTTTCCAATCCTGCGGCCCACTTCGGTAAATGACAATCCGCTTTTCAAAAGATCTAGGACTTCTACTTTCTCATGAAGAGTAAGGACGCTACGTTGTTTCTTAGCCCTAGAGGAACCGCTCTGTTCACTTAGTTGCCTTCTGTCAGCCATCCTCCTATGCGACACCAGTTAAACGACGCGAAAGTTCAGACTCACCAGGCTAAAGGGAAACTGATGTTTGCTCACGGCGAATGAAATTAACAACGCGCACGAAGCAATAATGAGCAGTGAGAAAAATTACAAGGTCTCATTAGCACTGTGCACGGTTAGAGAGCATTGTAGGAAGAAAAAGTCTTTCGCGCCCGGGAAGACGATCACGCTGTTGCTCAAGCAGGCAACGACATTGCTGCAATTATAATGCTAGCCAGCGATGCGCGTGTTTTTGCAAAAAAGATGACGTCACTATTTCACGCCGGACGAATCGCGTTGTATAGAATCTCGCGGATAAAAAGTTCGCGTATAACGACGGCCACCTGTATTTAGTTAATGACCGCCGTGCTTTTCCGCTTGAACATGAGCATCATGAAATGTTAACTGTACCGTGCCTGATGACTGAAAAGTCTTTTTTTGCCATCAGCATTTTTTTCACTTAGTCCTGACGTGCTAACATTTAGGTCTAATGGTAGTTTTTACTCGTTTAGATTGTTTTGCTTGACTTTGGTGCTCCTCGAAGCTTTCCGTCTCGTTTCGTGGATCAGTATTTCAACGTGATCAACGCGGCTTCGGAGGGTGATCGTAAATCCATTTTGGAATATTCAAGAGACATCGGTTTCCTAACCGGCTACGAATCCAAAGTAGGTGACAAGCGAGAAGCTTTTTAAAAACAACGTTGCCCGCAAACAAAACGCTTAGGTGATGGAGGAAGCTCACACGGACTCGGTCATGATTCTTGGCGAAGCGTTCGGTTCAAATCGGCTGTTCGACTTTAGCACTGAGGATACGACAAGACGTATCAATCGATTGATACCCGTAATGTTGGAGCATCGTCTTCGACCTCCGCCCGACAAGATCTATTTGTTGCATCACAAAATGGCGGGAGCTTTTCTCCTTTGCGCTCAATTGAAAGCCAAAGTGAACTGCTTTGAATTGTTCGATCAAGTTAAGGCGGTTCGTAGGCTTTCCGTTAACGAAAAAGACCAATAAACGAAGGTAGGATAGGCATTTTTTTTTCTTGTTTAATTTGTTTTGGGCCAATAGGTCTTGGCAAATTCAAAATGGCAATGAAAATAGGCGGAAAACATTTAAAATATTTGCATTTTACCAAACCGAACATAACGCGAAGTTGCGCCTAGAAGTTCGACTAGCTTTAACAACCCAAAGGCATTACGACTTAGAGCTTAATAAGTTCCTTGGGAAGCGTTTGTAGCCGCATACTGCCTTTATTAAATACAATAAAGCGGTTATATTTCTTAATACTTTCAAGATTGCTATGCGTAGTTTAAAATGTTTTGATCAAGACGGTTTAAAGCCTTTGACTTACTTCAAACTGCTTCTTAGGAATAGGTGCTCTGTTTGTCACATTGTCATTGTAGCAGCAGCTGGTCTTGTCGTTCACTCGCGTCTGTTTGTGCAGCGATATGGAATTTGTGTCAGGGTCCCGTAAGACCATAGTGGAAGTTTATCCAGTCGATACCATTCATTTTTCCCGAACCTTTGACATAACCCAACTGGCCTCCATACAGTTGTACAATAATTCTACCGAATGGATCGCCTACAAGCTGAGAACGACAAGCCCCGCTGAAATCAAGTTTCGACCCGGTTATGGTTTCCTACAACCGTTTCGAATGAAAAAAATTTTGGTTCGTTGTACCAGACTACCGGATCAAGATATGGAGCGTACGGAAAGGTGCACCGTGGTGGCTCACGTATTACCGGAAGGTGTTAAGGCAGTGCATGCTTACGATTATTGGAAGAGCATGATGTTTACCAACCTGATTGACAAAAAGTATCCACTCGAAGTCAAATTTGACTTGGATAGCTATGATGTTCCAGAGGCAGTTAGCACAAGCAGCTACACGTCAAGCAGCATCATAGCAACTACAAGTTCACCCGAAGAGTCAGAGTCGACGACAAGTAGCAGCGAGTCTGTTATCACATCGACTAGCAGTAGCAACCGAGAAAGTGGTACCTATACTACAACTAGTAGCATTGATAGTACCACCACTGTTAGCAGCAATGGCAGTAGTGATGCTGGTCCAAGCACTGTGTCCACTACTGGAACGTCCGTTCAGTCTTTCACGGTTGGATCAGAAACCGCTGCATCCAACGGACCTTTCACTCAGCAAAGCTGTTAATAAATCATCCGTAAAGCTATTAACAATTTCGTTGCATTCTGTGTCAATCTTCACTGCGTAAACTGCTGTCGCATTTGCATATTTTGATTAACGGTGCTCTGTTAATTATGGTTACTTGCTTGCATCTGATTAAATGGCTACAGTGAATATAACTGACTTTGAATTCAGACAGAAAATGTAGGCGGCGCATACAAGCGAAATGAGCGCGAAAGTTAGCTTTAGTTAACTGTTGAAAAGCAACAATATTGTTGTCCCGCCAAAAGCGGCATAAGCTGCTGGCTGAGCTTGTACGGGCACTCCCCAGCTCATAGAAAAGCTACGTTTTTTGCAAAACCAAATCAGTGTTGCCATAGGCTAAATGGCTTAAGTGAGGGTTACGTTCCTATGTCATACTTGGGCCCAAAACCAACACCATGCTAACGAATAATGGCGTAGCAAATTTTATTTCAAGCGTTGAAGCCTACGTATTCACTCTGTTTACAGTTGGGCCTTCAATGAAGTCAGCCTGTTCATTTTATTCCCAGCAGCAGTATGACCAAGCACGAGAAGAGCAAATGAATGAAACGCTTGTAAGCAAGCAGAATAGTAGAAAAAATGAAGCAGTAGGAAACTATTAAAAATTTTTCGCTGTGCTCATGGTTAAGTTTGCTCAGTTCTTTATCAGAATGAAGAAAACGCCACCATGAAAGAAAAGCTTTCGCTGAGAATACCTGCGAACGCTTTCTGAACTACCGTAATGCACTCCACGTTTCAAAGGTATAAGCGTACATGCCACGATATGACCTAACAGTTCCATACAGAATAACGTAATGTTTAAGAAAAGAGCGCTAAATAACGAACCCTAAGATAAAATTTGCTAAAAGTGGCTAAAACGAAAAAATTAGTTAAAACGTTCGGACGTCAACGCAGAATGTTCCGTAGCCCAAATAACCTCACGCGGTCGAACAGTCGCCATTCACTCGAAAAAAACAAATCAATCGCGTCAAAACGCATTCGCGGCAAACCGTTTAATTTTAGAATGAAAAAAGTATAGTCACATTTCGTAAAGCTTATAGCTTCGAAACTTCTTATCCACTGGCATTTATTTATTGTTTTTCTAAATTCAAGTTTAACCGCGCTTATACAGTTACGGCAACATGGCAGCTTCTTGCTTGCGTATAAATAACGACAAAGTTTCAAACTGTTTAGCCTCTACAAAGTTTGCCCACATTGGCGTCTGTTTTCTTGGTCCCAAAAATTTCATTACATAAAAGCATTTTACTTTTTGATGTCGCGTTGCCAGCAGTCGTAAAACCCAGCGAAGCTTAGTTGGCATCCGACAGGTTCACTCAGGTGTACCTAATCAGGCAGAAGGCGTCAGTGCCTCCTTACGGTCGATGGGAAGTCGTCACTAGATCCCGGGACAGACATAACGCAGAATGAGATTTACCCTGTCTACCAACGCACGCCGCAGCTCGGAAAGTTGACTTGCGATGTTTTTCATGAATTCCTACACGGCGTCTCTGGTTGAACATCTGCACGCCCCATTGTGTCTTCCGTCCCGTTGTGCCGATAACAACCATTTATTACGCCAGGGGTGGGGAACTTTTTTCGTGCCGCGGGCCGGATAGAAAAAATGAAAAACAGCCTGCTTTATTTGCACGTATATTTATGAAGTCACCCCTAATGGGATGTTTCGAACTGCTTTTCCTTGGTGAGGCATGCCATGTCAGCTCCTTCTGATGACGTTGCTACTCGCAGCTGGTTCACCAGATTTGTGTCCGTGAGTCTCGTGCGCAGACGGCTCTTTGCGATGGTAAGTTTTGAAAAGAACTGCTCGCAGCAGTAGGTTGTTCCGAACACGGACGCGTAGTTCAAAGCATGTCTCCTCAAAGCGGGGAATTCATCGTTGCTTATGTACCGCTTATAAAACTCAAGCAGCGGGAAAGTGTTGTATTTAGCTTTGTGCTCATCATCGCTTTGCAACTGAATGATCTCGTGCTGCAGTTCATCGGGTACATCAACTGGTTCTACATTGAATGGAATGGCGAAGATGTTCTGTTGCATCTGTCTACTTTTCACATCGTTGAATCTTTCGCCAAACGCTTCAAGTAGTTTGGCACATTCACCGGGATACTCTAATGTCGTAGAAGGCTGCTGTCCCTGGAGTGTAGGGAAATGTACCATGTTGCCCTTTTCAAGTTGCTGTTTCCACAGCCTCAATTTAGTTTCAAATGATTTCACGTTTGATACGAGTGAGCTGAGAAGCTGGTTCGGACCCTGCAGCTTGATATTCATTTCCGACAGGTACTTGACAATGTCTACCATGAAAGCCAGGTCACATAGCCACTTTCTGTCACTTAGTTCTCTGACAGGTTTGCTTTTGGCCTCCATGAACTGCTTAACTTCATCGCGCAGTTGGTAAAACCTCGTTAGCATATTCCCGCTAACGAGGTTTTACCAACTGCGCGATGAAGTTAAGCAGTTCAGTAAGCAGTTAAGCCAGCGAACTTCACAATGATAAACGAGATCACCATATTCGGAGGAAAGTTCATTCAAAAAATCTTTAAACAGGCGGTTATTCAGCCCTTTGCTCTTGATACAGTTTACGCACGACACGACTACTGACATCACATTGTTGAAACGCAGCGACCGTGCGCAGAGACTCTGTTGATGTATGATACAATGGCATACTATCAAATCGTTCGGATCAAGACCGAGATTATTCCTTTCCCTTTTAGCAAATGCAACTAGGCCTTTTTGCAAGCCAACCATAGCTGGAGCGTCGTCCGTAGTCAGACCACTTCATTTTTCAAACTTTAACCCGAATCGTTCCATTGCTAAAACGAGTTTCTCAAATATGTCCTCACCCCTTGTAGTGCTATGCACGACTCCCAGTGATAACAGTTCTTCTCGAATCTCAAACTCTGCAGTTATTCTGCGAAGGAAAATGGGCAGTTGAACGGTACTTGTTATGTCCGTAGTCTCGTCACAAGCCAGGGAAAAAATTCAAAGTTACCTGCAGTACGCTTCAAAGTTTTTTCAATGTCGTCTGCTAAGTCAGTGATCCGGTCTGAAACAGTTTTTCGAGATAAGCTAACACTTTCGAAAAGTTTTTCACTGGCTGGTGCTAGTAACTTCGCAGCTGCCACCATGCCCCCTTTCACAAATTCACCCTCTGCATAGGGCTTCAACTTCTTTGCGATCACTTCGCTCACTACGTAAGTCGTTTGAAGAACGCTGTACGCGTCGCGGTGTAGCCTGAGTGCTGTGCATACAAATTTACAACAAAAAGGCTTCATGAAAGACGTAAAAATGTGGACACGTAGGCTCACTATCGTAAACTGCGGCAATAAGTCGAAGTTAAAATAAAAAGAATTAATACTGCGCTCCAACTATAGCATCTATAGCTGCATTGAATGTAAAACAAGTAAGAAATAGATGTTTACGAAAACACTGAAAGATTTTCATATATTTTGCTTAAATAAGTCTGCCAGAGTAACAGACAGCTCTGCACTAGCAGCCACAGAAAGAACAAGTTTAAAGCTGTTTAAAAATTTGCATAAAAAGCTTTAGTGCTAAAACCAAAACTTTCGTCGATAGCCGCTGTTGCTTTTAGCGTTTTAGAAAAAGTTCCTAAAACGATATGGCTCAAAGAAGAGTCATAAATGCTATGTAGACTACCGTCGTACTGTAGCTTTGTCAGCCATCGTGTTTTGCCTTTTCCCGCTTTTCAGATCAAACAAAAAGTTTATATTTTGGTTCAGCTTTAGTTAAAGCTGCAACAGGATAGCTGCCACACTCGCTAGTAAAGGCAGAACAGAATGGCCGCATGTTTAACAGAAAGGTACCTGCATTTCTCAAACGGCAGCGCGCATAACCGTTAATGCTCCAAAAAAGCCAAGGAGAATCCGTCGGTGCCAACTAAAGAGCTGCAGATTTTTAAATAACCTTACTGTAGCCGATAGTTGTCAAAAGAAAGAAACAGCGCAACAATTTTAACGATTATGATAGTTTTTACTCGAAGCGGTTTGACGCGGCATCTGATCGACTTAATCTAAATTACGTCACAAAGACGTTTCCGTAACTTTTCTGCTTCCAAATATAAACGGCACGATTGAACCTACGGGCAGAAAAAGCTTAGTTTCGGAAGCTTCGCGAAAAACAACTTTAAAAATCTGCATACGAGCTACCGATACGTAAATGAGCGTTATGAACGTTGAAATCATTTGATTTTCAATCTCCAAAGCCGAGTCAGCGCATAGGTTTTATTATTAAAAATATTAAATGGACAAACGGAGCATCTACAACTCGGGTCCTTCGCCACCCGGTATCAGCATGGCGATATGGCTTCCGTTCAATAGTATTTGATCCAATTTGGTGATACGCTTCCCTTCGCTGGTCGACTCGTATTCGACCACGTCGTCCAATACAATGTTGACGTAGTCGTCAAAGCCGAGTAACGTACCAACCAGCTCCTTATTGCCTTTCATAATGATCCATAACTTTGATCCAATGCACTTGTCGATCAATTCCAATGGCAGCAACGTGGACGGATTCTGCGCCGGAGAAGGGGTCGCCATTGAAGCCTTTCGAACGCGTAAACAATTAATCAAAAATGACAATATCACTTTTGGAAAATATCGTTGCGCAACTCGCATAATAATAGTTGACAGCCTGAGCATCAACTAAAGCTGTGCAAGTTTACTTTGCCTTCAAACCTTGATGAAACAACGATACGTAACAACGTAAGCAATATTTTTCAAGTCGATCAGTTATCTCGTCATTGTACAAGTAGAGCGCGACTTTTCAAGTGCAAACGAAGCTGAAAATTCAAAATACGCCTGCGTAGACTGAATCGGTAAAAAGAAAAAAAGGAAAAGAAGTGATGAGCAAGTAGGATACGACCGGTATATGGTCTGAGAATCACAGCAACCTGTGCAAACTTCATATAACGCTGGCTGGCAAATTTTCGAACACCGAACCGCAAGCTTTGGAACAGTCGCCATCGCTTGACGATTGACAGTAACTGGCTTGACGACTTCTCGAGTCACCGCCGCTGCCTTCGTCCGATTGCACCTCAAAGCTACAGCCGTTTTGACGTATTATTTTTACACACTCCGACGAGTTGCTATTCTGCGCGTACCACAAAGCGGAACGACCTTCTTGGTCGAGCGCTTTTGGGTCGGCATTAAACTGAAATTAAAAAATACTTAAGCAACGGCAGCCAGAACCGCCAATCTTTTTTATATACCCAAATTAATAGTTGCGCTATTATGGGATTGCCAACAGCGCAGGCAAGATGCAATGGCGTTCTGCGATCCCTGGAACTCAACGTCGCGTTGACCATACGACTGTCGCAGTGAGCTAAGAGCAGAAAAACGGACGGTAAGTCTTGTTTGCATATTGCTTCCATTAGTAGCTCGGTTAGAGGAACGTTTCCAACGGGTACGGCAGCCAAAAATTCCTTATTTTCATACTTGGCGCGAATCCATTGTTCCTTCGTTTCCCTGAACAAAGGAGGCGTGAATCGCTAGCGCCATCGAGCTATCGAAGCTAACCTGGAGCTGTTGCATAAAGGCTTCTCTCTGGAACCTATGTCGAATTCCCAAACGCTATTAACAAGTTCGTTGCCCAACGCTTGCAGCACCCATACGTGCTCTAGTCTGCAATAGGAAAAAGCCCATGCGGCTTTCAAGAAGGCGCGCGTTAAGTAGGGAAAAAATTACGGCCATTCATCAAGGTCCAACGAGCGAACTTTGGATATATGGGAACCAAGGTTGCGGTGGATGCCCGAACATTGGATACAGATCAAAGCACCGAGATTCAACGAAGCCCAATCGGGATCTGCAACAATTACATGCGCTAACCGAGCATTCAAAGTCGGTCGATATCTTTTGTTTAACAATATGCCCACAGAGGTGGTTAATTCTAGTTTGTACAAATCTTTCCGGATATACTCGACAAAAAGACCATTACAAATCTATCGGACTATTGAAAGAAGAAGAAGTGCTCGTTTTGGCCTACTTGGACAGCCGCAGTCAGCGCAGAAGGAATTTCCAGGCGCCTTCCTCAGCGTCGTTATAAGATCTCGACTTTCCCGCCCTTTGAAGTGCCTTTTGTCCGTTTCGTTGCTCAAGAGACAAGAGAGAATTTGCCTTTCGATCGCTTGAACCCATTCGTCACGTTCCTGAAAGTCGGTCATCGATTATCGGGGCGAAAATTGAACAATAATCCTACCTCCGAGCTGAGCGCCTCGAAATGCCATTGGCGATTGTCCAAGGAAACAATGATAAATTCAAAGCCTTCGCTCTCTACAAAAGGGAACGTTTGAAGCGGAGAGATAAGGCAATTCGAACTGGCAACCTTCGAGGTCATTCGTTCTAGCCGAACTCGGCTTGCGGCAGTGCTTCAAATTTTTATCCTTCTTTTTTACGTTCGTTACTTCAACACGAACGCCGTCTTCAAAGGCTGAACGAGCACGAATGAAAAACGCCCTTGAAAAGTAGCGGTCGTTTACCGCCAAAAGCGTCAACGTCGGCCGAAGTGGACGCTTTGCCATGAACAGCCGTTTCGAAGGCGTTAAGCCCCAAGCCGCTATCTCTGGATTCGAATGACACCGGCGCATCCCCGTTGACGGTCACCGACTGCATCATCAGGCGCGAAACGTGCTGAGGCTTTTTTCCCGGCACTTTTACGGTCGTACTGCCCAGCAGCACCTCTTTGCCGTGCACATTTTCCATATAGTCCTGCAAATACGCCTATGTCTATATAATCAAGCTAAAAGCTCAGCTTAGCCACCTTTAAGCTGGGATAATAAGCAAGACGACCATCGCTATATAGACACACGTATTTTTTCTTCCATTCCTTATTTAGCGCTTTGCTACTCCGCTTATAGACGAGACCCTGCTTGACAGGAATAGCTCGCCCTTCGCCTATACCAGGCGTAACCATCTCTCCGTTGTTTTTCGGCCTTTCGTCGTCCTTGCGATTCTGAAATGAATCATCCCATTCAACAAGCACATCTTGGAACAGTGGTCGTACAAAAATATTCGATATGCGTCTGTTCTTTCGTTGCGCATTGGGCGTCGACGCGGGCGTTAGTATGCTAATGTTCTCCGTCGATTCCATGTGCAAGTTGCGGTCGCGAGAGGAGCAGACGGACGGACTGACAAACGTTTGCCTAAAGTTCGGATCCTGCAACAAGACCAAACGTCGCTGTAAGCAAAGAAAAGTGCCCGCTGAACCTTGGATTCGGGAAAGCTGGGCGCTCGAACGTGAACCGCCGACGACGGAACGGGATAGGAGAACGAAAGTCCCGACGGCGACGATGACACTGGAGTATTTGACAGCGATGCAATCTTTCTCGAGCAAGGCACCCTGCTGGCATGATGTGCGGAACAAGCCGATTGGGATACCGCCTGCGAACTAGTGTACATCCTGCCTGGATGAACGGACGGAGTAGTGGGGCATGACGAGCCCGTTTGCGGGTTCATCCCGCCGCCCATTGGCTGAACGGCAGCTTGCTGCTCCTGTATTCGGTGGTTGATAATCTTGTAGCAAGCTAAACAAAAATGATGAAATTTTTTAAAAAGACGGGAAAAACCTGCTGAAATACTCGGCGTTAACCGAATAATATCTACGCATTCCCAAGATAACATGCGGAAAGTGCATCTGGTCAGAGATGTCAGCCGCAGAACGCCCACGCACGCATCCTTATAGTTAATACGATCTCCTTTGGCTACGAAAAGGGCTTTGGAGCGTTTTTTGCAAATTTTAGACTAAAAAAGCTACTTAAAAGGCCTTTTACCGTACTACAAAGTTGATGGATTTTTTCAACCAACGCGGACAGCCGAAATATGAAATTGTCGGATGAAAGATAACAATATCATTCGCATTCAAAAGATAAGAACTCTTGGAGCGCAGTCAATTTTGCAACGCGGATTTTTCCAACCCCAAAGCTTTCGCAGCATATTGTTTCTAGCAAGACCAATCTCAACAAGCTGGTCAAAGCGACTGTGCTCTGAGTAGGCGCGATACGAAAGCGATAAATAATTTTTATGCAAAAAAATTAGCCATTAAAAAAACCCTATTAATAAGCAGCCCCAAACTTAACAACAATGCGAAAGCGCACCGCGCAGGGCGGAATGACCTGATTTCGATTGGAGTGAAAGAAGAAGCGGCAATCGATGCTATTTTCATGCCTAATTCTGTGGGCAACTTTCAAACCGAACGCCCGCATGCTGAGGAGCGGCAATAGGCGCCACTAAGAAAATGGATACCTATCTCGGAAATTCAATGCCTGAAAGCGATCATGTTATTATGAAATTTAACCTTCTCGATTAATAATTCAACATTTGCATACGACTTGACGCTACAAGACATTTTAAGACTACGCAAAGGGACAGATGGACTTCCAACGCGTGATCATGCGAAACGGAATAAAAAAAAAAAAATAACCGCTGCCCAATGGGAATTGGCACAACATAAATAATGGACAACTTCTTACAATTGGCCTTGGCTGCTACGCGCCGCTGGTCTAAGATGGAACAAGTAAAATAAGTTCAAAAAGATTCAAAACGCCATATGAGCGACCGGCAGCCAATAGCCGATGTCCATTTTAAAAGAAGGCTGCCTCACTAGCCCATTTGGAAGCGCCAAAACACCGCGCTTTCCGGTGCAGACTGCTTCGAGCCATTTGAGTTTATTGATCTTGTCAAAAGTGGTAAATTCGACCGCCAAGCAGAAATGAAGAGAATAAGCATTGCCACACTGTGTGGAGAAGCGCACGTAGCGTTCGTGGCGAAAAGAAAATGCCACTTTTACCAGTCCGCCGTCGACCAATTTAAAATAAACAATCGAGGCCTTGGCCAAAATGGAAAGCAAATGGGGACGCGTATTAATAATTATTAAGCTTGGGACAAGCGGACGAAAAGGAAGCACGACGCTGCTGCTTCCAGCGTGGAAAAAGAAGGAGAAAAATCGTTACTTTTTTCCTTTAAAAATCAGCGCGCATTTCATTGCCAAACAAGGCATATGCTAATTAAGCGTAGAAATTCGGACGTGAGCTCAAAATTTGATGCTCAGTCGCGACTGGCAACTCAGCTATTGTTGTACAAAGTGACGAAAAAGGGAGGCGGACTTACCATCTCGAAAGACGCGCTCCACGTTGTGACCATAAATGGCGCAAGTCTCGTAATAACCGCAACGCTTTAAATCGTTAGCCAACTTGCGCGCTCTGGAGTCGTCGATAGCTCGAGCACTGCCTTCCGTGATGGCATCTGAAAAGCAGAAAGCTCAACTCATTACCTATACTGAACAGGTGGCAATAAGAAGCAACAATTGCGCCTCTCTTCTCTTCATCGAATAATAAAAGGTTCACCAAGAGCGCCGATGGAAAAATCTGCGCATTGCCGAAATGTGAAACCAAGTAGAAACGATTAACATTTCACGTTCGCGCTTGCTTGCACGTACGTACGCCTACCGATCATGCGGGCGGTCACGACGAGCGCACAACTCAAAAGGCCAACAACAAAAGAGCGCAGTTGGCCCTTCCTCATTAATTCGAGCGCGCGCGAGGTAAACTACCAACCGTTCTTCGCAAATGCTGATTAAAAAGGTAAACAACATACACACACGCACACCACCCGGAGAGAGGAGGGACGACCGAAACAAACGTTAAAGGCAACAATGTCACCCAGATCAACCAATAAGCCTTAACTCACCCTGCGTGCCGACCAGCACAAGCGGAATGTCAGCTGTGTTACGGTAGTGGGCCATTTTGGCGTAATAATGATAGACGGCATTGAATGAGGTCTCGTCTTTGAGACTGAAAACGAAAATGACCGCGTCGACCCAATGGGTGAACTACAAGCGGCGACGTTTAAAAATAAAATTCATCATCAACGCGTCACCTGCTGTTCAGGCGGCCCTCCTTCTTCTCTGATCAAAAGCAGGTAAGGCTGACCGTCAATTACAATTTCTTTCTTGAAGCGTCCACCTTCCGGCGATTCTTCGTTAATGTACGTGCCGGTTAAGTATCGATGGACCAACGACGACTTGCCGCTGGACAGACTGCCAAGAAGGCCCTAACGGAATTTGCTCTATGAAAAAAAAGAGGCTGCTTGGCCTTATTTATGCTTACCAATCTGAGCTCGGGAACAGCTCGGCTGCAAGTCCATTCTTGGCTATTGACAAAACTATCTAAAAGCAAAAACAACGCCATTAAAGTCGCTTCGACGCTAAGAGCTTTTCAAATGGAGTTGAAAAAAACGCGGCGATTTTGCAGTGGTCGCGCAAAGACTGAAAACAATACAGCCGCAACAAGCTGCCGCTGATGTATTCACATATGGACGCGTTTCGCTTGTCAAAGCATTAAGTTCAAAAACAGAGCAGACTCACGCGCTTCGCCTTTTTGTAAATTTGCATAATCGCATTTTCAACCATACGGCGATAACACGATTTGCATTTGGTCCTTCGACTTTTGACCTTCCTTTTGTCAACGCCTATACCGGCCGAGAGATAAGACTTAACTAAACTGCGTAAGCGGCAAAGCATATGGAAAATGAAGACAGCCAGCTGGCCTTTGCCAAATATCCAAACAACATCTCGGACTGCTATCGTCGATGCATCATTTATGCAAAAAAAAGAGATCCAATAGGCATACGAACAGGATAGCAAACTAACACGGTACTCTTTTCGTGCGTTTGCCCAACAAACTTCAACTCAACCCGGTTTTTTTCAAGCAGCGCAACAACGCTACTCGGTTTTCTCAAGTCGAAAGAAGAGATGACCCTATCAATTACTCCATCCGCATCAAATGTACCGCAATAGTGCCTATAAGTCAAACAAAGTCACGTGGCTTTCTTCAAGAAAAAGTTACTGGAAAAAGTAAGAAATTCTTTAAGCGCATTCCGGGAGAATATAAAGTAGAGGACTATTGCATATGGCAAATCGAAGCGACACCATCTGAGCTGACCCTTTCGACTAAAAGGGCGTCGCGACTTGCCGCGACGACTTTACGTGGAAAAGTTGGCAGAAGTTTCATTTGCATAAAATTTGCCTATCAAAGTAGATAAAAGGCGGCTGCTCGTCTTCGCCTCTCGCCAGCCGGCGTGTGGACACGACGAAGAAACTTACCAGTTTCCTCGGGCGCGTCCAAGCAACGACAACCGGCCAAGCGATCGCCAAACATGGTCAAACTGCAAAAGTGCAAACAACCCGCAAATCTGACGAACAGACACCACACGTTCGCCTAGTCAAACTGTCGCTTTAAAAAAAAAGCCAAGTCAAACGCCTTCGAAGCGAAATACAAATCATTGTTTACTTTTGGGAAGCTACTTACGCTTTTTGCCTACTGCTACGACTGACGAATATCATAGGCAAATGAAAACGTCTGCAAACGATTGTAGGACGTTTTATTAACGCGTCTGTCAACCGGTGCCTACTAGCGAACACGTCAGCTTCTGAATAGCAAATGGTTACGTGACCAACAAGGAAGAACACATATTAACGTAATGCTTATTCCCTTAGCAGCTCTTTTAGTATTATGAGCATTCTTCTAAGGGAAAGGTCGGTTGCCCATTGGATGAGCACAACTTAAAGACTTTCTGTACAGAAAAAAAGCGCTTCAGACAGCTGTTCTCACGCGAGCATAGGCTTTAAGCTGTCCATTGCTCAGCATCGTCACATTCCGCTCAACCTTTACGACTCGGTGTGAACAAAAAGCTTAGCAATTGTCCGCTTTGGCTTAGCTGATAACTTACCACTAAAGATGTATTTATTTCTTATGCAAAAAATAAGCACGCAGACGCGTAATGAAAAAATGCAAAGAAAGAAGTCGGTTCTGGATAGCGGCGGAAAATTTTCCTTTCGGTCATTCTTACCTAAACGTGGAAAAAGGGAGCCGTGAATTGTATACCGACAGGACGGGTTCCACATTGGTGCACCCAACGGCGATGAACCTTTCGGCCGCTTAGCCAAAAATGGGAATGCAAACAGAGGAGGACGACGACGGCCCAACTTTGACAAGCCGGGTCAAAGCAAACAGTCTTAACGCTGGACAGACGACGTCTATTCGATATATGTCTCTGTGCTGCGGTCGGCTGGCGAAGGCCTTTTTATTGCGGCTATCAAAGCGACTGCACAAATAATGCTTGAAAGCCGCGCATCTGACAACATGACCTCATGATGACCAGACACGCGATCCAATGAGGCGGACCCCGCGCGAACAACGCTTGTTGATACACGTTCGCGCGACCATCATGGAAAACGCCATTGTGTGCGTGTTGACACCCGCGTTAAAGCTGGCCGAAGGAGGGAGCAAAAAAAGACAAGTTCCCCTTAGCAAAAGTACAATGAAGCCAAATTCGGTCAAGGCTAGTTGCGTCCTCGTGGCCTCCTTCGCCGGCCGGCGCTTGTCTCACAACGTTGAAGTTTCAACAGCGGGAACAAGTAAACGTTTCCAATTGCTTTTCCGTTTTTTACCCCATCCTGGTTTTTTTAAAAAAAAGAAAAATCTACCAACCAAACATGGCGCAGCGATCGACCGAAGGACATACGACGCGCTACGTATGCAAAGGTGGGAAGGCAAGCGAAGACGAGTCGCTTTTTGCCCTCCCATCCGGCGATCGTCAATTATTCAAAAAGGAAAACCTGCGATCGCCAAGTGCCGACAAAAAAATTCCCGCCGGACCATTGCCCCTCGAGGGAAAACATATGGCGACGACCAAAAATGATACAAAATGCCAAGTTCGACTTTGCAAGACGCGGCATACGCTGCTTGTCCTATAATTAGATTTTGAACTTTATAGCGCAACAGGATTATACGCATATTTCTCGCGGCAGCGCTGCGGCAGAATTGAGCGATCGTTTTTACTTTTTCAAATTTGAATTTTTATCCAAAGCCTATTTATTGGACCGCCTCGATACAATCGATTGCGAAGTCACGTTTTAAAAATAAAAACGATCGCATCTGTCGCGTCGGAAAAATCGCTTGCGTCGACGTTGCTGCTTTACAAAGGCTTTGGTGTCGCAATTATGCAAAATACGCCTAACCCGCACGACGCTGCGCATATTCATTCCGAGAATGAAATTAAGCGCGTCCCTTCGAATTCCCGCGCTCGCTTTATTATAGCCGGCATTATTGATCGCCCAAAATGTAAATGCGGTAAGGTTGAGGGTGGACGACTCACTCCGCTTTACAAGGTCGAGCTCAGGCAGCTCAAAAGCACTACGCCCTACAATTTCTAACTACCACATTTCTTCCACTGCGAATTTCAGATTTTTACACATCCTAGAAAAGCTATAGATATGCTGGAGATGGTTCAAAGCCTAAAGCTCAAATTCGTTCACGTTTCACGTACGCCTTACAAAATGCTTTTCCAAACAGCCCGCCAAGGACGAGCAGACATTTCTCGCAGATGTCAAGTCAGCGCACAAAGAAGCTGCGCATTTTGAGGCACTGCAGACTTGTATACATCATTCATTGTTTGAATACATAGCGCGAAAGGGACTTGGTTTAAGCTGTCCGCAATAAAAAAAACTTTTCCCATCCATTTGGCAGCGCAATCGATGCTAAAGGCGGGAAATGATCACTCCCGAAGCGCTCTGCCTAAACGAGACGTCAAAGCGGGCATTTAGCCGCAATAGTAACAAAGGCTATATGCTTAATGATGACGATATTACGATTGTATTTCTGTTAGTTTGAAAGCTGTTTTACCGGCAGGGTTCAAGAACGCAGCAGCTTTCGGGATTCGCCTATTCCAAAGACAATAAGAATGACGAAGCTTCTTAATTAAAGAGCCCTCAAGTTAGGGGGGACCTTATCGTCGTCATAACAGAGCCCCTATTGCTAATACGGTATTCAGCCAGAGAAGTTGTACATTCCGATCCGCCCATTTGTTAAATGCGGAAAGGAATGCCTAAATAGACGTCGGTTTCTCACGAATACCGAACCGGCAATTTCGAAAAGGGATCAATTATATGGGAGATTACGCCGAGCGTACGGAATTACCAATTTCTTTCCAGCGCAAGAAAAAAGAAGTTGAAAGAAGCCATTGCTGAATACGCTGTGCCAAAGGAAGGTCGCAAAAATCGAGACGCGATCTCTTCAATCGAAGTTGCCATACGAACCCCGCTTAAGCGGACAATATCTGCCAAAGCTGTTTAATTTAAAAGCGTTTGCCGGCGGGACGACAGATCATTTTGCCAATGAGAAAGAAAAAACCAAGACGGAGCGCCGCAACATGACGACCGGACGGAACCGGTTTTGCATCCTGCGCGTAAGCGACGTTTGGTAGCCAAGTTAATTATGGGCATTGGCCCGTATCTCGAAAAAGAAGCAAACATTAATTTCGAAACCGCGCCAACCAAAACGCCTTAATGGCATACAGCTCTTGTCGCCTCTTAGGATCAATGCCGAAAAGCGCTGTGGCGAACTGCCAACATCAGATAAGCAAATAGAAACAAAAGACGTCGGCGCAGGAAAGTAATGAAAAATTTGATATTAAAACGACACATGTTGCCATTGGATGCTTTGGAATGTAAAGCTCAGCTGAGGAGGCAGCGTCTTAGAACAAAATCGACGATAACGTCAACTACTACTACTCAATATAAACACTGTGGAAAGTGATCAAACATTAAATGACGCAAAAGCGCAAGCAATTACTGCGAAAGCTGCCGGCAGTCGGACTTTAAGCAACAGATACTAAAGGACTGAGCTTTTTTTTAAAAAAAACAGAATTCTTTCATTGGATAATTTGAATAACGCGTTTTTAAAAAAAGTAAGTCGAAAATTACAGCCGCCCGGAATAGATGGCGATGACATTGATTGAACAGTTCTCGTAACCTAATGGGCGTACTATATAAACGTAGCAGTCATTAAGGCCACGCATGCAGGCCGCCCAGAATGGACAATCTGTCTGGTGACAATTGCGGATCATATTCCCTCGAGGAGAACGATCATAGCGCAACGACGCCGGTCGACTTCTGATTTCGTGGAAAAAACCAGTTTTTGGCCATCGGCATAAATCGACCATTGAAGACGAGGAAATAAAAAGCGCGTTGACATTCGTCCAAATGGTCAACTTGAGGAAAGCGACTCGCCTTAAGCGATTGGGATCAAAATTCAGACGACCCTATATTGTTACGCTTTATTTCGCCACCTTCTTTCGAGATCCGTTTGTGCCGGTTCGAAATGATTGGCAGCGCGGCTGATCGACTCACCGGAAAAGTGCGCAAGGCATTAACGCATCTGGTTTGCCAAGCCGGAAAAGAAAGCGCCCGAGAAATTTTCTTAATGGGATTTGAAAGCCGTTGCGGCTCGTGCGCCCAATCGCAGCCTTATTAAATTATTCAATTCAAAACTGCGCGCGCTACAATCTAATCAATGGGCTGCGGTACGTTCTGAAAAACAATGCATCGCGCGGCTATCAAATCGATCTATTTTTGGCAATGTATTGCTCGAACATTCGAACGTCGTAATGGATCATCAAAATCTACGCTTTCGACGACGCAACCTCGACTTACCCATTTTGACAACATAATTAAGCGCGCGGGATGCTGAACATACAATAAATTATGCAAGTCAATATTTGTACAAGGTTACTACGCGCAAAATACAAGTGGATATACCCGCCCCGCATTTTATTATTTCCTGGATTAGAAAAAAATAGACAAAACTAGTTTAACTACAATACGGTTGCGTTCAACTTGAAAAGACGTGCTTTCTCTGAGTGCAAAAAAAACTTCGCGACTTGACAAGCGTCTATTAAGGGTCAGCCGCGGGTAGCAGCCTACTTATTCAAATTTAGGCTGGAAAACGGATTTTTTTTTCATAGTATGCTTTACAACTGCTGCTTTGAGACAATGATGAACGAACTAAAAACAGGAAAATGTGCAAAGCGGAATGTGAAGTTACGGTTGTGACCAAAAATAATGAAATTTCCGGTTTGCATAGCGTCAACATGTCTTTACTGGGCGGGTTGCAAAACCAGCTTAGCCTAAGCTTGGAAGCAATGCAAGTAAAGAGGATATAATGGTTTAGTAATAATGCTGATGGCATTGAGGAGGAAATAAGGAGCTACAACTGACCTTAATGAGGAGCTTTGAAAGGAGAGCAGCCAAATTCAAAGACAAGCTTGTCCACAATATTTAACTTTGCCATTAAGCTTATGCATACGGTCTACTGTTACAACGCGGGCTCAGCGCTGAGTATGTCAAACGTAGGAAACAACGGTGTCGAAGAGATTTGATTTCACCTCAACATAGACGGAAGATCGTTCAATACGCTTCTGCACACATTAGAAATATTGACTGTTTCGTGGTCATTAGCTTATTGAGTTTATCAATAGGAAACCTTGTTAATCCGAGTCTGAAACTTTTGCCATAAAATTTTAAGCTGCCCAACAACCAACTGGTACGTATCTTGAATTTAACGCTCTCTCATTAACTCTCTACGAACTGCGCATGTCGTTACTTCAAGCTCGAATGAAAACACGACACACTGAGCACGGAACCGCCTGAAGTGGAGCCAACTCATCAGATCAAAGTTCATCGGTGGAGCTAACACAGCTGTTAACTGCTATTACTTAGCGCGACTCGGTTGATTTTTGACAAAGGAACGACAGTTCCGTTCGATTCATTGAAAAAATGCCAGGTCATCTGGACGACCAATGACAGCTAGCGGTGGCTGGGTCACAGCGGTCCAAAAGTGACCTTCGGGCAAAACATGGTTTTCGACCTTGGGGCCAAGAAAAGCCAAAAGACCAATGGAAGGCCAAAAGCGCAACCGCTAACCGCAACAGGCCTTCTTTTTTCATTTTCGCGAAAAAGGTGTTGCCTGTTGCGCGACGGAGTCGCAAAGTGAAAAATATTTGGAAAACAAAAAAAGGCGATGACTAAGCGAAAATGTGGTCGGCGCGAACGCGCAAACGGTAAGCGAAAGGTTGGGCGGCACGAAAGCTCGACGATACCTTCGATTCTGACGACGTTGTCGCGTATTTGCTGGGCGATAAGCGCATCCGAAATGAGCTCGATCAGGTCGTAGACGGCGTAGATGCACGGATGGACGCTTTCGAATCGCTGGATTTCCTGGTGGATCTGCTCGGAGACGGTGGACGCCGATGCGTAGGAAAATTGGCGAGACATTTTTGCGTGCAAACAAACGAAGTCAACAAGACTTCAATCAAACAGAACAGCAAGACCGTCCGCAATTCTCCTGTCCCATACGGACGGTGCGCACTGAGAAAACCCAAAGTTCTGTTGAACGATTGAGAATAATGGATACAGAACTTTTAAGGCTTTCAAGTACGCTGAGTTAATATGCTTTACGTCTAACGTATTTAACTTGACGATGTGACTGCTCCTGCAAGACATCGTGCCTAAGGCCTGGCAGTGTAAGCTTGCGCCAAAAGAAAGCTATTTCGCCAGAGAAAGCCAAAACAATGTTGGTTTAAGCTAATCTCGTTTGCACGAACGTTGCGCGCTCGCCAACTTAGATTTGCGTTTACCTTTGCCCTTGCACTATCTTGATTTCTGATAATAGAAAAAATCTCAGATATAAAATGATTAGAAAAGAAAAACGCGCGCGGTAAATATAGCTTTCCAAAGAAGAAGCAGTTGTTAGTTTGGCGCTTATTTGTCAAGTAAAGATTTTGTATTCGCTTTTTTAGGGAACGACAAAAAAAATCTCCAGATTGGATAGCAGTTTGGCAAGCATATGCTTTTCTTGGCACTTTGCCAAGGAGGAAAAGTATGCACAGGGAAGGTTCCACTTTTTGCGTTTGGAAAATTTCGGGAAATACAAATAGTCGGCTGTTTTAAAAGAACTCATTTTTCTTGTAACTTACTTTCTTGGACACAAACGGATTTTCGAAAGCGGTTGCTACTGGGAAACGCAATTTGCGCCGGAAGGCATAAAATGAGAAGCATTGCGTCAATGTAGTGTTGGCTGAGACAAATGCGTTCAAGCAAAGTTGACATTAGCGTAAATTCTTCTTCATAACTTAAATCAAAGTTTTAACGAGAAAAACAGCGTCGTTCTCCCGACGGACACTTATCATAGCACGGTGAATGCTCCTAAAGCAACTTCTTAAGCTTTTGCCGTGCCACTTTTGAACGCTTGGCTATGTCGGAGGATAGAAATAGAGCACAACATTAATTAGACCGCGCAATATTTTGTAATCTTGCTCATTCGAATCATTTGCCATTTAATCCAAGTTAAGCCATGAACGGATGTTGGATTGGACAATTGATAAAACGGAAAAAATAAATAAGCAATAATTCAGACTGCTTCCTATTACTTCATGCTCTGAAATCCCATTTTAATCACCCTGTGCCGCGGGAACGCGTTATGTTTGAAATTTCAAAAGTTATCTGCCCAAGTTCGCGTCCTTTATGCGTGCTATAACTTGCCGCTTACGAGAAAAGTTGTAATTAATCTGTCAAAAAGAATAAAAAGCTTGTGATCATAAAAAATTAGTTACGGCTTGCTTGAAAGAGCGGCATGAAGCTTTATGGAATTATCAATAATATCATCACACGGTCCAGCGCGTTTATTGTTCAGTAGGCCGTGGTTGACTAGCTTTTCGATCGTTTCTGTCCAGATGCTTAAAAGTTTGGATATAGGAAATACTTAGCTCGACGTGAATTCGTTGAATTTGAATAATGTAATTCACGTGATAGGTTTAATGTTTGTCGTAGCAAGCTGTGGAGTAGGCAACCGGTCGAATGTCGAAGGTTCGAAAGGATTTTGAATGGAAGAATGACTTTATTGCCAATTCGAAAAAGGTCTTCTTTTTAAACCATTACCCTGAGGAACACCAATTCCTGCTTTAGCGAAATCAATGAAACCAAGACGCTTTTGAAGCTTACGATTCAATGATAAATCTTCCTGTCAAATTGAAGATCGTCAATGGTTACGTTTTTTATCCGCCACAACAATTTACAGCGTTATTTGCTTTAAAATTCCGAATAGCATCTACGTGGAAATCGTAAAGAGCAAAGCGGATGTCATCATATTCTTTCGTTAGCATTCAATGCCATATTGCTCAAGGGTTGCAACTGGAGCTTTGCAGGCAAGCAGTGTAAGCAGCCTTAAGCAAGTAATAACCAAAAATGCTCTATTTTTCCAATAATCTAAATTTTCGTTTCAAGCTGCGTTGCTTACTGAATGACAGTGCCTTTACGAGGAAAACCCACGCTGGCAAAAAGTGTAGGTAAATTATTTGGCTGTCTTCTAAATAATTGCTTTGCCGTCCGAACCGCTACAAGCGGCTGAGTAGGATTTATGGATGGATTTACAATAATTGGATTGTTTAAGAAATACGATAGCTTTAAAATCCGGCTTTTATACAACAGAACAACGCATTTTATTTTTGTCAAATTTTTTAAGAAGCAACTCTGCGCATGAGAAGTGGAATATTCTGTTTACTTGCCAGTTTCTTAATATCTGGCATTGCAGCTTTTTTCAGAAATTAATTTCCTTATAGGTTCAGTACCGAGAGTGGCTACTGTAGGGCCTGCTGCCATTCTGTGCAAAAACACTTTCTTGTGAGCGCTTACAAATGATGCATATACGGGAAGCTACTGCCACAGCTTTTGCGCTTACTTTGAGATAGCAGGTTTTTGGAGAATTTTTTTCCAAACTTCAAAGGTACTTGCACATCATTTTCAATCTGGTCAAGCGCAAATTTAACGATCGCTAAATTCTGTTTGCATGAAAAAGTTGCGATGTACACAAAATGCAAAAATTCAAAGCTCAGTTGACTATCCAACATGATTGAAGGCTTCCCGAACGCGTTTTTCCTTACTAAAGCGTAACTCTGTCAAAGTGCCATTCGAGGAATGTAAATGTTGTATTTTATCTGAGTTTCTTTCGTTTCTTGTACTTTTTTTTGTAAAAAAAAACGTTTAAAATCGTAGCAGTTTCGTAGCCTCAAAATTTCCTACGTTTAGAAGGCTCTATGCACCGCCATAAATGCACGCTGCGCGAAGCACTCAAAGAATGCTCCTGTCAGCATCGCTGTTAATGCAGGAGAACGAGAGCCAAGAATTTTACTATAGTGAGCTGCAATGAAGTTCTGCATTCTTCCAGCCGACGACGAACTGGAGAGAGAAAACCGCCAAATTCCTTGCTTGAGCGTTGGAGGTTCTCCGGCTACGTTTGGATCTGGCTATTGAGGGAAGATCGAGAAGAGCGGAGCAGCGTTGACGCGCAATGGCCTGTTCAAATCGAACACTTCCATTGTGCGGAATTGACCTTTCGTCCAAGTTGCTTTCCTTAAGAAGGTAAGCGAAGGACTAAAATCAAATTTAAATGCAATTACTGATATCAAAAACCACAAGCCTTGGCATTGTCTTAAGCTTAGTGCCATTTTTACGTCGTTGAACCAATCTCCTTTTTGGGCAGTCCGAAATGACGCCGTCTTTGCAATGGCGTACCTGAAAATCAAAGAATCGTATCGCTAGGCACTTGATAAATGCCAAATGATCAAAAAATGCTCATGTTCACTTTGCAATGCCGTAAGTTTCTTCGCGAATGTTACGTCGCTTTCAGGTACGGTGGAAATCTCCTCTGAGCATTCTGGAGAGCGTCTTCTTGAACTGCGCATTCGCTAGTGCATAGCAGAACGGGTTTATCGGCGAATTCATGTAGCACATATAGTAGCTAATGACGTATACCGTGTTTGGTACGCAATAGTCGCAGAACCCGTATATGGTTGCCAAAACGTAGAAGGGCGTCCAGAAAGCAACAAAGGCCCCCAATATGACGGTTATCGTGCGTAGAGCTTTTCGCGCTCTGTTTTCAGATTTCGATTTTCTGTACGTTATGACGTTGCCAGCGGTACCGACCTCTCCAGCCGCAAGCTTAGTCTTCTTTTTTTTCCAGCACAACCCAGCGAGTTTACCCTTAGCTGAAAATGGTGCGTTGCACTTTGGCAGAAGACGAGCCATATCATTGCTACTGTCCGGCTTTTTTATCTCTTCATTTGTTCCCTCATTGGATTCTCGAACTGGAGAAGATGCCATAAAATGACGGAAAAATGAGGGATGATATTCCCAGCATATCTGAAATCTGCCAAAGGTCCATTTATGCAGGTGTCCGCGTTGCCTGTATAAAAGCCCGGCATTCCTAACTATATCGGAATGCGTCATGGAAGCAGAGTTGCTTTCCTTTGCTACTCCAACAGCCACAGTTCCAATGCGACATGGATCAGCCTCTTTCGTGCGTATGATTGCGTCAGGAGAGATTTTCAAAATATTTTCCCATTCGCATCTTTCCTTCTTGTAATCAATGTCAACTGAATTCGAGACTTCAGGGACGCTCACTTCAATTATTTTATCTTTGTTGACCTGCGGATCAGCTGTTGGTAAATCTTCCTTTTTGGGAGAATCATGCTGCGGTGGAGGTGACGTCGTCTTTTCATTTACTGCTCCTATATCCGCTTCTTGTTCAGAAATCGAGTCTATAGGTGAGATGTCTTCCTTCATTCCAATGTCAAGGAAGAAGAATTCCTCGGGGCTTTGCAGCGAAGGATAATCAACATCGATGTACTTCATGCAAGCCAAGTTCAAACTGCGGATACGATTTATGCGTGCCAAGTCCTCTTGTTCCGTCATCTCGCTATAATCCCGCGCGCTGAGATTTCCAAAAGCGGGCATCGATTTCCTTTTTGGCGTAGGCGACGCCTGATCGCTTGTGGAAGTCTCCTTAGGCCTAAGTATGACCGGAGATTCATTTTCACCGATGCTGGCAATCTTCTCCATCTCATTTTGTTCACCGTCAGCACTTGTGATTGCCGGCGGTAAACTTTCCATCTTTTTAGAAGTGCTCTGATCGTCAACTGGTTCTTCAGCAGCCGCGTCATCTTGACGGTCACTTTCGATCACAATGCTTTGAAATGCTGACTTATTCTGCTGGTCACCGTCTCCTTTTGTTGCTGGGCTATTGGCGGGCTGACTTTCCACTTTGTGACTTTCATTTTTGGGCGTTATCTTTCTTAGTAGATGAAACGGTGAGCGTTGAGATGAAGAGGTACGCTTCGGTTTGCTAGGAGTAACTTTGGGTGCCTTTTCCGCAGATGAATCGTTGACAGAGGCTTGAGAATCTTCTTCTTCTTCCTCCTCTTTAAGAGAAGAAGTTTTTAATGTTAAAGGTGTAGTCGTAGCTCTTAGGGCGCATATAGCTTGAAACTGCTGTCTTTTTTGTCTTGACTTTAGATGCAAATCCCTGGCAGCGCGGTATATGCCAGCGTAAAGAACAATCATCACTATCAAAGTTGACCAGTAGTAGCTGATGTACATGGACATATTGAAATAAGGATCCACCATAAATGGAGCCATGCATTCGTGCTCCTTCATTGTCCTGCCTTGACCGCTAAAATAGCTCCAGCCGAAAATTGACGTAAAGAAGAGAAGCGCGGGAAGAATCCACGTTATGGCAATTATTATCAACACCTTTTCCTGAGTTCTCCAGTTGCGATAAGTAGTCGGTATCTTCACGGAACAATACCGATCGATTGTAATGAAAAGCACCGTATAAGTGCTAGCAAGGCAAACGGTGTAGTCAACGGAAAGCCAGAGGTCGCACATGAACCAACCCATTGTCCATTTTTGGCCGTGCAGTACGTATATGGAATACAATGGATAACCTTCAAGACCTATGATGAAGTCGGAAACTGCTAAAGAAAAGATGAAATAGTTGCTAGGTTGGCGGATGTTCTTGTCAATGTAGAATGAAATCATAACCATCAAATTGCCCACAATGGTCACTACGCTAAGAACGCCAATGATGAGGGCGGCAAAAATTATCTGCAGCAGCGTATACGGAGAAGACCAGTCGATGGTCTCATCGCCATTAGTGCTCAAATCAACCGCTAATGATGAATTCATGACATTGCTGACACAACTTTAGTTCGTGAAGAAGTCGGAGACCATTTTTGGAAGAAGTAGTGCTTCAGCGATTTGAAAGATACGTAACAAAACCAACAGGGTTGCCCATCATTGCATATGTGAACTTTTACTGAAACAAATTTTGTATAAGGCACATAATGAAAGGCTAATTAACATAGACGACATTTTTGCACGTCTGCCTTAAGCAATGCGGCTGATTGAGTTCCAATCATAGAGACCAGTGGATTTGACCTGCATCTATTATTACTCCTTTGGGTATGTATGTATGACTTAGCCTAAGCCTGTTTATCTTGACAAATTGCCCAAAGGTTAAATGGATGAAGAAATAGGGCTACTTTACGCAGTGGTCAAAATATCACCATGGAAACCAGTAATAAAAGAAATTAAATGAAATGCCAACCTGGAATTGAAATCTTAAAGCCTGATCATAAACTCAGCAAATGTCTATCGCTGACCTTTCAATCTCAGCGTTTTCTTTCACCGAAGCCTCGCACACATGTTTCTTGTATTGAAAAGTAATTTAAATTTCTTATTCCCTTTTGGGGTCTATCAAAAATTGTTGTTACGCCCTTCAGGGATGTTTGGGAATCTCAAGTTGGCGCTTAAATAAGCGGCCAGCCAAACTGCCCTAGAATTATCCTCCGGCGGCCGAAGTAATTGTTTTCTCTACCATTCTTCTCATTTTGTGGGATGTTTGATTATTTGGTATTTGACGATAGTTCAGACTATCGTCTTCAGGCCAAATGATCTGCGATTGATACTGCACTGAGATTAGTAGCGATAACCATTTTATAAAACATATTTTTTCTAGGCGAAGCGCTGTAATGACAAGGCAAAATAAACTGGAGATCATAAATTGCATTTTTAAAAACTTTACGCCATAAAGAGCGTCCTCTCTTAATGCGCACTTGGTTTTCCGGAAAATTGTATGGCAAACAGTTTAACGTTTCAACCGCCGTACAGCTGAATTTTGATGAGCGTACACAATTTAGTTTTGAAACTCAACTTATTATATTAATAACTTTACTTGGTTGCCAACAGTAGTAATATTAAAGCGTTTAATCAAAACACAAAATTAACAAGTCAGCTAGCTACTCTTCGCTCTCGAAAGCCAAAATTAAAATAACATGAACGAAGGAAAAATTTACTCGAACAGTTCGAAGCTGAAAATGATTTTCGCATTGTCCTCTTTTCAAGCAATTATTAAGGTCAACAAAACTGCATGCAATCTTTTACTTAATTCTTTGCATTTCAAAAAGCCTTTTTTAAAGAAGGATAGAGAGAGTTAGTCGGTCCCAAAATGATATAGAAATGAAAGGTTTTGATTTCGTTCACGCAAATTCAGCTAGGAGAGCAGTAAATGCACAAAAAGAACTAATGATGTTCAGGTTGTGTGCTTCTTACTTCCTGACGATCCTTAGTTTCTTTTCCTAATACGCTGCATTTGAACTGCTGTCGTTTTTAAAATCCAGAAGTTGCTAGCCAAACAAAACACTTCAGCAATACCGGATAATTTACCCTACGACGTGATGGTATCAATAATTCCTAAAAGGACTTTGTAAACGCTAAGTTGCGCATCTACGCTCAGAAAAGTTTCGAGCATACAGTACCACTGGGCTGTTGCTATAAGAAACACTTTGAAAAATATCTTTATTACGGATTCTCTCCCATTGTGAAGTAAAACAAAAAGATTTTTCTTTTCTTCCGGAGCTTTCGGGTCTTTCGCGACCCGTCTTCAGCGGTGAGATTATGTGTAACTACACATAATCTCACCGCTGAAGACGGGTCGCGAAAGACCGAAAGCTCCGGAAGAAAAGAAAAATCTTTTTGTTTTACTTCACAACGGGAGAGAATCCGTAATAAAGATATTTTTCAATATGAAAACACACGCTCCCGTACAAAAGCATCATGTTTTCAAGAAACACTTTCGTGAAAAATGCACGCATGTATGATATGTATATGATTAATAATAGACTGCTAGCGTTTACCATATAGAAAATTGATTGCCGTAGTAGAAAACTTGTGCGTCTGTAACTGTAGGCGCTAAAGTGTAGAAAGCTCAGCCAGGTTTTCCTCTTTCTTCATTGTGCAGCATTCTTAGTGCAATATGTATACTTATAATTCAAGATTGCAAATTAACCGCTGATGAAAAAATCCTCAGATAACTTAGATAGACAAAGGTGGAATTGAACTGAAAACCTTTTCTGGTTCAATGCACGAATGACAGTGGGTTAATGAGGCAAGCTTCATTGATCAAGTCTATAACTGAGAAAGCTGATTTGCAACGATAGTTTCGGAAGTTTAAAGTAAATAGACTTCATCGAGATAATTTGAACAGCGCTATCGACGACCTTTGCCAAGACGCTTGACTTAGTATGCTTACGGATAGATTAAGATTCACTTATTCTTGACTGCTTTGTTAGCAACGTAAATACACACTTTGGAAGGCATGACTTGTTGTCTGGAAAGTTTTGCAAACCCACTTCCTAATAGCTTAATTCATCCATTAGTTGATAGTGACGCTGCTTTGATTTTCCGTCACCTAAGTTACTGAAAACGAATTGCAGCTGTCCGATAAAACCGTAGGGACTAAGGACTTTCCACTGACGCCTTTCAAAAGCTAATCGCTTGACAAAAAGCGCAATCATCTTTTACTTTTTGCTTTCAGTCTCGCGGATCTTCCGAAGGTGTGGATTCCGCAGCAGGCGCAATCGTATGACCACCGCTTGGCTATTTTGCTTAGGATGCAAAAAATGACAGAAAGTAAGTATGGTATGAAAATTCGAAGAGCTCATCTAAGATCGAAAGAAGCGATTCCGTTCGGCAAAAAATGGATGATGAACAATATTTGGGTCTTGTCGGCTATGCGCCCCACCATCATACTGTAATTTAGCCGGCCATCTCATTCTGGCCTTGCCAAAGCTTGAGACTAAACATTAGACTTATATTTTCGCTTAGGCTCAGACAAAGGGAGAACTAGAGATTGGACACGCTCTCCACTAAGGGCAGAGTAAGATGGCTATATGATTGTCAGAAAAGAACCTGCATTCTTCAGATGATAAGTTCTAATTTTCCCTAATGAACGTACTCATCTTTTCAATGGGTACAGCTTATCAGCACGCATTGAATTGCACTATTTTTAGTAACATTTCGCTTAGATGCATAAATTCCAAGAGCAAAGAAGTGGATTAAAATGCACCTACTTCCTTTGGAATAAGTCTTCTTGATGCTGAACCTATTTTGCTGTTCTTAGTAGCTTGTGTGCGGATTAAGCAAGAATTTTACAGGCGGTTGCAGCGTCTTTTATGTTCCTGAAGTCCTTCCGAAACAAAACCTTTTCGATAAAAAATGTATAGTCGAAATATACGCAATATGAATTTTTTCCATTCCGAGATATTTCTCTGAAAAGCAGAATAACCCTGCAAATGCATCCGGATTGCGTGAACGAAGCACAGACAAAAGTTTGCATTCAAACTATTTCAGGCAAGGGTCGTTTTCTACTAGCAGCCTTAAGTTGGGGCATTCAAAATTCTTTTGCTTTCTATTCACTAATGAAAGAGATAGTGCTCTTGCTTGCGTGCAAACTTCGGGAAATTCATATATTCGGGATTGGTAAGGCTTTTCTTATTTCAAACATACCTTTTGTGGACAATCACAACGCATGAACTCCAGCATATGAAACCCTTTTTTGAAGTGGCAACAATACACTTTTATGAACACTGAACTAGTCACTCAAATTAACAGTGCTCGTAAAATGAGGTTTCCCGCTTAGAGAATAAGTGACAAGGAGTAAATTCATTATTTTATGTTAATATATTTTTTACTTGAGAAGTATTAGTTCATTTATTTCAAGCGCGAACTAAACTGAACAGCCTCTTAATATCACTCAACTAAGAACAACACCGAACAACTCGTCCGGGCAACTCCTAATTCCTCTGCTGTGCAGACGATTGACTTAAATAAGGGAACATGTGAAGTTGAATCGATCATCCGCTTGTAGTCAGCAGAGATCTCAGAATGGAAGGTAAATCAATGGACGTATTATTAATAAAAATTGAATTTTTAAGCTGTTCTGAGGCTTTTGAAATATGGATTGTCTTCGTCGCGTTGTTTACCATTTTCAGGAAGGACGGCGGGTGATTCTCAATTTAGGCTTGCTAGTTCTTGAGCCACGCGTTTTATAGCTAATCTGGTATCAGTTTCTATCAACTAGGGCACGTAAGCAGCTTCGAGCTAATACTTTCGATTTAATATTTATTTTTTAGTGGCATGTATACTGTATGGACGGAATAACAAGATGGGCTGGTACAACGGCATTTCGTTGCATTATGAAGAGTTAATATTCGTTTATTCAACGATATATCAGAACACATGTGAATACTAATCATATTTTAACAAAGGTTCTCTCCGTTTGCATAATAAAAAACTGAATGCCTGAAATCGCACTCGCTACTATGAGATCGTATGAAACCGCTACGGGCAGTTTTATCTCGAAAAAAAATTTCTGAATATACATGGGAAATCATACTTCAAGCAGTTTACATCATAGCATGCTAGTTCAACCATTAAGAAAAGTTCGCATCCCACCTTTGCTGAACCGTGACTGGACTGTACGTTGTAGAACGACAAAAAAACCCAGTGATCAGAATAAGGCAGGTCCCTTCTCTGTTTCTGATACCAAACGGTCTCTGCCTCTTGAAAAGTCAAAAACAATAAAATAAAATGAAATCAAGCGGTCAGCTTTTCCAACAATGCATCAGCAAAAGTTACTAAAGCATGTCGTTTCCTTGTCAGCCAACGAAAGAGAGGCTGTTTTCATGGAGAGCTTGCTTAGTGTGATTCCTGAGGGAAAATAGGATGGCGGATGGGAAAGCTGCTTTGCTCTTGAAAAAGCAACATAATAACACAGTATGACACGCTTAGTATTTCTGTTAAAGAATACACCAAAAACTTACTAATTAAAAGCACTAGCGACACGTGACAACTACGAGATCTTAAGAAACTAAATGTCAACGCTACGGATTAACCAAAAGCAGCAAATGACATTACGTAAGCCGCATGCTATCAGCGGATTACCAGATAACAAAAGTACATTAAGCTCCTTAAGCGCCTAACATGCTCGCATCTTCATTAATAACTCTTACTGATTCGCTCTACGCCCTATAGAGTATTTTATTTTTAAAGTTATTTATGCTGACATCCGCTAAAGAATAAATCATTTGAGAATGGACAGTCTTAAAATGCCCCACTTTTTATAGGGCTATTTCGGCTATATGAAGATGAATAGAATATTGAGATGTTTCAAAGTCCCCGTCTGACAGAAGTTCTTGAATCTAAATTAATGAATGCAGGTTCCGCGAAATACAATGCGATTGTCAAAAGAAATCTGAACCGCTTGGCTGATCGCTAACTCGCAGTCAACTTTTAGCATTGTTTTAGCAAGGTCGCGAAACGTCGTAGCAGCTCTCCGCCGGAATGCGTAATGATGAGGCCATCGATTGTTATTAAGGGTAATATGTCGAATCGGTAAAGGGTGTCAGCTTATTGTGCAACCGAGCTTTTGCAGTTTGACATTGGGATTAACTTATTCAACAGCTCGCGCATAATCAGTTGTTTTGGCCAAAACTTTGCTGCATAAAGTTGTACACTTGCCGAAGTAAACAGTTTAAGCTTGAGAACTTGGAGTATCGAAAACTTAAGCTAGTAAATACTTTTTCAATTTCTTCTAATTGCCTTTTTTCGATCGAGTTCCAGTCGCCAGAGAATGACAATCACATTGACATGCAATGATTTTAAGAATTGAGCAGGCTGCCGCTTTAAAACTTTACGAAATACAGAATTGTTCATGCGACATTTATCGATACTGCATTCCGTCTTACCTGTGCACTTTAGTCAATGTCAGAGTGACCTCCTCGGCAAGCTTGAACACAGATGATTCTTCCTAAATTAAAAGTGTATATTTATACATTATTGTAGGGTAGGAGGAGTGACATTAACGGAGAAAAGAGGGCTGTTGTCGTCGTCTGGACTTCCTGACAGCTCATTTTATAAAAACGAGACCCCAGTAACGAGTGATTGCTTTTCTGCACCACCAGTCATTCAGATTTTTAGTTTAATGGTAATTGTAACTTGTACTTCTTGAGGGCTCGTTACGCCATTAATTAAGAAACAGTGGTCTGAGTGCACTAAGCTGTGAAGAGGAAAATGAAGGTGGCTCTTCCATCCGTCCAACGATGCTGTCAGCAGCGCCCCTATCCTTCAAATGGCAACTGCTGAACCTATTAGCGTTTTATTAATTGCTCTATTTGACGCGCATTACCTGTCAAAACGAATGAAGCAATATGACAAATCGAGGTTTGGGAATACTGTACAGAAAACAAGTAATCAACTAAGGAAATTTTTTCAGCATTTTTGTCTACTCATTCCCTCTTACCGCATTGCATGCACTGTTGAGTAATTTAACATTACAGCTTTGAAAATGACGCGCATCAATCTTCCATCAAATTCAACGTCCAGCTGCAATTAAATAAAGTACAGAAAAAATATTTAGCAAAACGATGTCTCTCGGAGTGAAAACTTTTTCTAAGCAAAATGCATTTTCTACTTGGCATTTGGGTGTTCTTTCATAACAGCAAACTACTACTTGAAGGTAAGGCAGCTGAAGTAGCTTTCAAAGGCACATAGAACACTTATCATATACTCCCATCCTACAATACCGTGAAGTCCTGAGCGGTATAAATGAAACGGTAACATTTACTGGTTAGAGTACCTTAAAGTTCTGACAAAAAATGAAACTGATTTAGAAATTGCAAACGTAGAGCTTTTTGTAAAATGAAGACTGCCGGCTTAATGCTCTTCAGCAACTGCAGCAGCGATTGATCAGAGCCTGAAAAGCTGACGCATAAGCTTATCTGCGAGCAACAATGAGATTATTGTGACTAGAATTGCCCATTATGGATAGTTCAAAATGCGCTCTATTGCCGCTGGTGGAAGAAACTGGTTGGAAAAGTTCTATATTGAAAAAAAATACGCGTACCGCTTTTTCATTGCGGCAGCTTTGTTGCTTACGTGCGGCTGGTAACAAAAACGAATAAATTTTTAAAGTATCGATGTACTGTAGACATGGAAGCTAAACTTTCAATAAGTATGAAAACAACTATATTTCTTTGTTAAGTTTGACATGACGCTTAGAGTTTTTTAAGCAAAGGCAATTATCATAAGGAAGTCTGTCCGCGTAGAACAGCGTTGCGCGCGCATCGCTGGAGGAATCACTAAGGACATATAGGAAATTGATCATCCTTATCGCTGGAGCACACTTCAGTAAAGCAGACGGATCTTGGTGACATGCAACTCACATCGCTAGATAACCAATAGTTGTTTGCTTGGCTTGACGATGACTGACCAGACATGGTAGAAAAAGCGGAAAGTCCAATGGAGCGGATTGTTGAGGTCTAAGACTCTTTTCGATCGACATATGCTTCACTTGACGTACTTAACTAGCTAAGAGGGCAATGCGGAGGCAGGCAATTCCATGGCATGCCACCACTTAGCTTTGTAAAAGGAACCTTGCAACCGTGTTTAAATTTAAGCAAATGCCCATTGTCTGAAGGCGACTTCTCATCATCCTTCTATTTTACAAGGCGTGGGAACTAAAAGCACAAGCTCTGCTTTGAGAGAAATGACCATCTTGGGCTAACATGCAGCAAAATAATATCTCACGTTCCTAAAGGCTTACCATCGCAGAAGTTTTCGCGACGCACGTTGACAGCAAAAACAACATGTACCGATATGCGAAGTTCTATTCTAAGTTTACTATATTGCAACGCTTATTCGGAATAGACGCCAGTAGGACAATAACATGAAATGGTAGAATTTTTTAGACCTTTAAAACTCTTCTCTCAGCTGACATTGATTCGACATTTGGCATTTAAAGAAAAGTATTGATCAAGTCGGCATCAGATTGCTACTGTTTCTACTTTTAAGGAAATAGCTTCTGTTTGCACCTTGCACCCTTTGATAGGAACCGCTCCTCAGGATCAAGTGTTGGCTGGATATCCTTTAAAAGCTGAGGGATGCTAGGATTGGCACATTGATCCGTGAACACGCGGGCTTATAGGCGGAATTTGTCATTGGGTTTGCACTTTGTCGAACTTTGACGAGGAGTCGCTGTGAGATAGCTGCCTCTATCCTATGGAATACAGATTATGCCATCTAACTGTTGCCGCCAAAGACTATTATGTAACATTTTTCAAATCAGAGAAACTCCTACTTGCTTAACAACACTTTTAACAGAAATCATTGAGATAACGAAGAACTAATAGCTACAGTTGAGCTTCCATACGATAAAAAAGTGAAATAAAGGGGTCTAAATCGAATTGTTTTTGTCCCAGCTCACTTTTGATGTTGCATTTGATAAAGCAGTTTGCCCCATCGATAGCGGCTGCGCGCATCCCGACGTTCATCATCACGAACGCTTCTTTGGCCTTGCTTAAGGCTGCCAGCTTATGCAAGTTTGATTGAAGGATTGGGAAAGCATTATCTTTCGGCTGACCAGCAATCTACCAAGCAAGATTTCGCCGGAAGCTGAACTTTCCCTTTTCCTCCAACGGTTGCGCTTGTAAGCAAAAAATAATGTTGAAAAAATTGAATCACATTTTGATTTAAATTTCGGGATATGCTAATTAGTAGGTGTAAAAAACGTTATGGCAATTTATTAGCCGATCACTGCGCGTTTTGACGAAGCGGTACAGCTTACCTTTCGTGAAACGGTGCAAAAATAGAAACAAAGACAAGCAATCTGACACGCGTTGCTTAGCAACGGTGGAAGAATTCCATTAAGTCAATCACTTCGTGAATTGCATGTGCTTACTTTGTTGCAAAAACAACTTCTGTCTATGCGGGAAAAGAAAATTTCATTTTTGCTCCATGCTAATCGTTAAAGTTAAAAACGTTTGTAAAAAGATTACGTATTTCCATTTTTGGAAACTATTGTAGGACATCGTATGAAGTCGAAAAAATTTGCATCTCTAGCGAACTAGTTTTTTTTATTAATTGTGTGTATCTTACCGCGAAATCATAACAATTATCCTTGAAAGACGAACAACTTAGTGATTTTTTAAAATGGAAAACTTTTTACAAAGCGAAAATAATTTAAGCAGCAGAAATACTCGTACATACTTTTCTATAGTTCATAAAATGCATAGGACATAGATGCCTTTCATTACGCCCCGTTAATGCCAACTTGTGAACACAGGATATTACAACGGACGCGAAATGGTTCGACTATCCTATTGCAACTTCATTTAAAACGCGAATTTTAGAACATCCGTCATCATCACGTTTCGCGAATCATCGTGGAGCTATCGAATATTTGGAAATAACGAAACTGTCATCTGAGAGCCATTTTGTGAATTGAAATAATTAAGCACGCGGCACTTGGTTACAATTGCCTCGGAAGGCCATCCCGCGAGCGGGCTCGTCAAAGTGCAGTTTCTCTTTTTGGCCTCCTTTGGACGTTTTAGTTGCTACTAAAGGGCACTAATCTGTCCGGATAGTAAGGAAGTTTGAAAATGGGTAACCTGAGACGGCTACGCGGAAACCTCCATGGGAGATACGATAAAAATTCACAATACGCTTAAACGCATAATGCTGATGGTTTGATGGTCGGAATCCGCCTGTAAGCTTGCGGTGATCAATAAATGAAATTCGTTTCTGTTACTTATGTAGATTACTAATGGGACTTTTGCCTAATGGAAGCAGCAAAGGGGGCCTGCTGGGTATTCATTTATTTGCTCATACGAGCCAACTAGCTGTACCTCAGGGACGCGTAAGCTCATAAGGTCGAAGCTTTTAAAAGAAAAACTATAATAAGTAAGCATGTTTCACAGTTTTCCGTCAAGCAATCATGATCTAATACTTTAAATAGCTCGATTAGACCACGTGAGTCAATTTTACTTGCGAGCCGTATTTCTGGGAAGCAACATAATTTTATCAAAATGGATATATTAACTTCTTCACCTGTAATTCGATAGTAAAAATTATCTAAAATGACTTGCGTGGATCAGTAGTGGATATACAAAATTAAAAACGCAGGTTGCTGCGGACGCGTAAACTGTAAGCCTAAGTCCAGCCGCGTAAATGGGGCTGAAAAGCGGGAACATATTAATACTATTTTAAGCATAACCTTCAGCGGCGTTTTCTTAAAATGGTTACGCATTTTATCCGCGGATATTTCATTCCTACTCAGCTATCTGCTTTTTGACTTAATTTAGCTTAAAAGTAACCATTGTAGTCACGTATTCGAGCAGCTTACGTCACCTTCGACCATGAAAAATGAAAAGTTAGTAAGTAATTTCATTTACTAGCGTTAGTCAGCCTGCAGAGCTGCTGCCTGTCTTTGAAATTAAAACTTTTCTGTTAACGGAGATGCAATGCTGTCAACCTTCTGCGGAAAAAGCCGTAATGAATTGAAAATGCCCCGAAGCGCTAAGCTAATAGGTGATGGCATTCAAGGAAAAAATTGTATAAAATTCAACAGCTTTAGGAAGATGATTTTTAAGGCTGTCAATTTTGAAATCGCTTTTCAGGCTGACCATCACCTGTGAGCCAGAACGCTCGCTAGCTCATAGAGAAGTAATAATGTTATTTACCCTTCTATTATGTTAATGACTTCATGGAAACTGCCTACATGGCCTGCCATACTTCAATTTTTGCCTTATAGTGGGCCCAGTTTCAGTCAACCATAGGAGAATTCAATTTGGGCAGAAGGTAGGCGTCTTGAATAGAACTTTTAAAGAGTACCATAAGCACAAGTTTTCAGACAAATGTTGAAAGTGAGCTTAGGCTTATGGCGCGAAATTGCTCGATGGCATGATGGCAAGTAAAACTTATGAACTTAAAGAAAGCCAACAGAATGGGTATATGACGAATAAATTTGATGGGTGTTAGCTCAGTGTCAAGCCGGCCTATACCAACGAAAGGATAAGCAACGTTAGAGACAACAACCCTTCCTTTTCCTACATTTAAGATGATCTTGAGCCAATTGAATAACCGCTGATCCTGCAGTTTGATAGTTAGTTTTGGTTGATAGTGATCCAATACGGTTTTCAAAAAGGCATTAGTAAAATAATGTAACGATGCTTCGCTGAAAAATTCGTCTGGCACGAAACGAAAAGTTCTCATGGGTGCTCACCTATCAGCATTTTTAATGTTTTGCTCCGCATTTCAAAGTCGCTTTCTTTTGATCTTTTCTCGTTAATTATCCCGCATAAAAACTTACTGTCAGCGCGGTTTGTCACGAGACAGCGGCCGCAGTAAAAAAAAATGCGATTTATTGCTGCGCTTTGTCATTTGCCACGGTGTAGGTGCTCTTCCTCAGAGACACGTAAGCGCGCCATTTTTTCCCTTTTAATACCAAGAATGCAACGGCATTGACCTCAGCAAGGAGACCAGCACTTATGAGTAATTTTAAATATGGAAAAAGGGTAGGCTGCCAGAAGTTAAGCTGCTTTGATTTGCAATAGTTAAATTCCCTTCTCTCACTCTCTATGCGTAGGTTCTTTTATCAGTGCTTTACGAGCACCACACCAACTTGCCAAAACAGAATTTTAAAATTCTGCTATCTCATTTCACATGCAGAATGCTTATACGAAATATTTAAAAACTGGCCTACACTTAAATGGAATAAAGTGAGTTGTTTACTTCAAGGTCATAGATCAGATTGCAAGTTCGCCGCTACCTCCTTTAACTACACTGACAATTGTTAACATAATATCCTGTCAACCTAAATGAAAATCATTGCACAGTTTTGCTTGAACCAAAAAAGCAGCTACTCGTTCAAATCGCACTCGTCTCAGGAAAGCGGAGAATTTGTCCAGAAAAGGAAAAAAGACGCAGCATCAATGCTGATAATTATAGCGCCTCCAGTGTTACTCATTCTTGGTGTTCTAACAAAGCAGCAACAAAGGATTCCACGAAAGAGAGGAGGAAAAATCGAGCAACGGACTATAAAGCCTATGTATACAACTGGTAACCGTGAAACTGAATATGAATTGCCATTGGAAAAAAGCCTTTTTTCAAACTGGTAATTTATCCTACGTTTAAGTATTTATTATACACCGGAGATAAAAATTTTGAAAAAAAGTGACGAACCTGAGCATTTAATTGGCTACTGTAGACCTAGAGAATGCTCGCATTGAAGCCCATATGCTTATATTGTTTGGACTAGAAATAAAACTCTGCGCCACCAAGTTTGTTTCGCGAAAAATTAAATCAGAAAAAAAGCTGAACTGTACGGTTTGCGTTCTGCCCAAAAAATATGACGTACAGTTTCTTACTGCTTTTGACTTAGTCAGAAATTGCCTAAATGTAAAACAGAGTAATACGAACAGCCAATTGTTTAAAGGGAAAATCTTTTCAGGGAATTCCTTGCGGCCATCACCGTTGCTGACGAACTCTGTCATCTCTCCAGTGGATCTTCCGTTGCTTAACTGTTGGCGATCAATAGCTTTCGCATAGTTGGCAAGGAATCATTTGAAAAATAAACAAGAGCGAAAAATGAACCAGCTACGCAGAAGATCGAAACGGGGAATAGAATCAAGATTGTGCTTATTCAAAGAACAAGGAGTATGTTCAGCTTCCTGAAAGCAATGTTTGTTCTTGGCAAATTCAATGGCGTTGACAGAGACAGTCAAATACTGCCTCAAGTTTGGAAGCTTTAATTTGAATTCACTCATATACCAAGCTAGGTGGAATGAAGAAATAGCCCAGTGATATACTAGCGGTTAATACAGTAAACTTTTCTTGGCTGACAAGTCGACGCGGGTCTAAGAAATGTACTAACGTTAATGTTATGCTGCCAGATTCATCAGGCCGTAGTGCTTTGACGTTTTTCGCTCCAGCCCTCTTCGAGCCCCTTGACAATCATTGCTTTTGGTGAACTTCTTTTGAATTGAAATTTAGTCAAAACGTTGCTACTTAACTGCAAGTATTAATAGTTGAGCCAAAGCACTCTACGCGGTAAGGCGCCTTTCATCAAAACAGTATTGATAACATTTGCCTTCGTAACTTAAAAGCGCATGTCATTTCCGTTATTGTCCGGCTGTTCTCATTGTGCAACAATCGTTATGCAGAAATTTCTCTTCTGCATTAAACCTGATCATTAGAGGAACTGGGAAAAATCAGAACGCCACATATTCGAAGCAACAGGAAACCAGGATTTCTGCTCACAAAGATTCTTCGCATGTGCTTATTCAAAAGGAAATCTCAAAGTCCGCGATAACTTCACTATTTGATTGAGCATGATTACGTCACTTTTTGAAAATACGACTGCACGCTCTAGGCAGCTTCATCAGATACCCCGCGCTACTCGAGACTTAAATAATTTAATTTACTAAAGCTGGGCCGAAATTCAACCTTTGAGGTATTGTCTACTTTTTACGCTTTAAAAGACTGCGTTCACTTTTTAGAATTTCAACGAAAAACTCTTTATAACAGGGCGACAAAGTTTCTTAATGTGCAAGCTTTATGAATAGTAAATCCCATCGATAAAACAAAAGTTTATAGATACCAGAGCTTTCAGGTTTCAACCTTTACCGATCGCCAGTGGTCAATCTTGCCAAGAACGACCAGGTTCCAATGTGAAGAAAATCTGTATATTATGGAGAAAGTTGACGAACCATTTAAAAATCTTAAAAGCAGTTAAACTGGAGAAACATTGAAAAGTGTGATAAGACCCTAACCGCCAAGCAAATTTTGGCATATTTACTTGTTAAGATCATTGATTCATGTACGTTCAATATTCTTCCTACCTATCAATATACAGCGTACAGACTTGAATAATCGGTCTATTATTAGCTATGCGCAGAACTGGATGGAGACGTCAAAATGTGACTGCCCTTAGAGATACTACTCGCGACAGCTCATATTTTTTTCATTTTACTTTCAAGAAGCTCAATAGGGTTTTGTATTGAAATAAATGCAACCTCAGACAGCGAATACATCATAATGCATAGCGTTCATTTGAATACTGTGGGAATAATAGTACTGCTTTAATGAAAAAAGCGGTCGTTCTGCTGAAATAGTTGCGTAGAAGACGAAAGGATACTTTTTGTCCACGTGGTACACTACATGCCGACATCCAACTGGTCTCAAATGATTGGTGCAGATGAACGACTATCTAACGCATAGAGTGAAACGCTGACATTTGTTGCAGCAACCGGCTAAGTTAAAGGTTTGAAAATCTCAAGCTTTTCGCAAACGCTAATATGGGACAGATTCGATTGATTAAATCGCAATTCAGAGGGATATCTTTTGAATATGACTTATTTAACGTATTCATTGAACGAATAAGACGCACGAACAGTACGAGATGAAGTTTCTTTATAATTTATTAGGGAATAGTTTTGTTTGAAGAACAACGCTTTACTCTGACAGCTACGGACAAAGGTTCCGGAATCGACTTCGTGTCATCAGCGTCATTTGTCATAGTTACGAGTGAATTATGACATCAGCAGAGTACACTTTTATGACGTCATTTTAGTTTTGTATGAGCTATATTTATCTTTCAAACCCGGAAGAACCCAAACGACGCCACAGCTGAAGAAGCGAAGGCTTTTATTTCATGTATCTAACTGTTGTAGCCTCTTAAAAGCTAACTTGGCGCGTTGATTACGAGAAAGAAAGCTAAAATTAAGGCTGGTAAAAAAAATAAAGTAAAAATGAATAATGGAGCCTGAAGACAACAGAAATAGGGAAAAACAGGCACAAACGCAAAAATAATGAAAATAAGAGGAAAAATAGGGAATAACACTCATTGGAGGAAGAAGATAAAAAGAACAATGAGGAAGCTAAAAAGAGAAGGCGCACAAGTGAAAAAAAGGTAAGAAAAAGAAATAATAAAAAAATAAAAACAATAAGCACAAGAAGAACAAAGCATCATAAGGAAATCGAAAACAACAAGAAAAATAGAAAACTTTGAAAAACTGAACCAACCTCAGAAACGTTATTTAGGTAACGCGGAACTTCTCAGCTATCCCTTCTTTGTATCAGACGTTATCAATCAACCGTAAATTTCTGCGCAGTAAAAACTGAACTTAATTTAAACTGGTAATTCCCACATCTCTTAGATTTTCTTCTAACGATAGTAAACCCGAAATATTTACAGCAGAAACTTGTAAAGGCCGAGAAATGAAAACGCATATTTTTTATGAAGACAAAAACCTAAGAAATCTTACCAGCGAAGGTTCACTGCTTTTTGGAACGACCGATGATTGGATTACATTATTGAGCACAGACATGCGCGAATAATGAAAAAGTTATCAAAGGAAAAAATAAGCGCAAACATCGTCGATGCAACAAGGGAAAATGCGGACGTTATGGTCTTACCGTGAAGCCATGCGGTTATTGCTTGATGAGCGGAACGATGCGTTTTCAACAACAATATTCACCATTGCCTTCGCTCTGAATTGGAGCAATCTGCTGGATGCAACCTAACTGCCAAGTGGCCAGTTGACCACAGCAGCGGAACGCTAAACTTGGCAAGTTGTTATTTCCGTTCAAGTAAGTGACTGATTTCAGTTTGAGCACGTTTTATTACTCTATTGATTGTGCATACTAAAGTTAATAAAACCCAATAATGCCTCAATCACTAACCTACGCATTCAGTCCATGTGAACCCTATTTCGTACAAGATCTCTTAAAGACTTGATTTGCATGAGAGTTCCTAACCGAATAAATAAAAATATATGCTCTATGTTTTCTCACTTTAATGGTTAACCGTACGAATCGCCTTCATTTCTTAACTCATTGTAGCGTAAAGCCGCGCGGCGAATTTAGAAAGACTTTTCTCCGTTTGGCTTACCGCCTCTATGTTATGACGACTTTGTCTAATGTAATCTGATGCTGAATGGTATATCGACTTGTTCTTACAGTTGGGAAAATTTTTATTTTAAAATAGGACTTCCGGCTTATTTGAGTAGCTGAGCAAGCTCTGAATTGAAAATTTATGCAAATATCATTTCTTTTCGGGCGGTCAACCATTCCATTGAGTTTGGTAAATCATTAATAAGACTTTTCTTCCAATTCTTTTCACTAGCGAACATACAATCACTACCTGAAGCAGTGTGTATGTTTTTGCTGTCATTAGCGCAGTTGAAAGGCGTTTGCTCAGGTATTTCAGGGGGTAAACGAAACCGCGCAATTTGATTAGCATATTAGCAAACGAATAAGTAAGCCTAATCGCCAGTAATTGCATTTCGTATTCCCAATGCAAGCCCATTTGGGTCAGTCTGCATGATTGCACACTGGAGTTCTAGTGAACGATGGGAAAAGCAGCAGTTCCGTTCAAAACAAACCCCTCGCGCGGGAAGGCTTTTGAAACTCATTTTTGTGAAATGGTTTGGCTTATTTTCTATTACCGATCATGCACCTCTGCGACGCCCTTAAAAATCTAAGTTGCGAAAGATTGTTGGCAGGGAAATTCGCTAAGAACGTTTGTTTTGACGCAGCTCTTTCTCTTGCGCGGCAAAGACGGACATTGAAAGATTCGAATTTAATTAGTATCCGTTCATTGTTCATGTGTGCTTTTACGATTTTGATGAACATATTCCCCTTCGGCGGAATGTAACGCTATTGATCTGTTGATAACGTTGGCGGGCGGATAGTGTTTAAGTCGTCTGTGTTAGGGTTGACCACCGAGCGAAGAAACTGCAAGTTGAAAATTTGAACAGCCAACAGGCACTCTCACCATACTGCTCATTAGACGCGCCATTGATGACACTTCTATTCCGCCTATGAAAACGTAAACGCCCGCCTAATTCAATCACGCGATAAAGTCGAGTTTTTCGCAAAGACGGTGATTTATGATAAAACGGTTCAAGACTTTACAATAAAAGTGGCTGAATAAGCGTTCATCCGCCGTGCGCCTACGTCAAAAGCAAAAAGGAAAATCAATGCAAAGGCAGAAATTTAGCCTTGAGCATTTTTCAACGAATACATATTCCATTGCGATCTTTCAATCGTGAATATGACTGCAAGGTCTCGTTGAAGTTGTCAAAAAACAAGCTACAAATGACAGGTGAAAATACTCATTTCGGCTGGAATGAAGAACACCAAAAACTTGTAGGAAGAGAAAGTCAACAGGGATACCGATTCATTTTGAAATTTCACGAATTTTCAAAACGTTATCAGCATTTCATCGAAATCTGTACGTTCGTCCTGCCTAAAAGGTTCCCGCTTCGTCCTGATGCAGCGTACGGTATTTGTTTTTAAAAAGTAATAAAGTGAATAATCAACACTTCATACCTTCCCTACTGAGCTAAAACGTTCATCATAATGGTTGACGATAGCGGCTTTGATTACGTGTGCAATAATAAAGACTGCGTCATCACACATCAAACGCAACTTCCTCTACGCAGATAGTCGAAATAAGTAGATAAAGTCTAATTACAGACATGAGAAACGCATGGCGAATAGTGAGAGCAAAAAAATTCACATTTAGCATCTGCATTCATTATTAAATTTTTGCATTGTCCATTTCATATTTTGCCCGAGCCTAACCAGAAGCCTAAAGAAAGCAACTTCAATCAATTTAATGGGGTTCAAGATGGACGCTTTTCAAACAGCCTTCTTACGTAGCTAAACTGCCTATTCCTTAGCATATGAGGACAAATTCTCTCTATGCATATTAGGTTTGCGAGAAATAAGTCATTTTCATTACAACAAATTGTCTAAGCCCAAATGACGCGGTACCATTGGCCACCACGTTGCTGACAGAAGTCAGTTATTTCACTTTGAAGAAATGATTTATTCCCAATTCTATTTTTATTTATTGATTATTAATTCCTATTTATTAATGATTTATTTATTCTCTTTATTGTTACCACAAATTAACGCGCCAAAGCATTCGGAAATATTTTTTCCGTCGTTGCCGCTAAATTTAACCGCATTTAAGGGGAATAGAAAAGAGCTTCCTCAAGCTGACATCATATCGTTATGAAGCAAATAACATTTCCAAAGGGGATTCACATATTATTTATAATACGCGGTTTTTCCATCTCTATTTCCGGAGCCAAAAGTGCCTGAGAAAAGCTCGCTTTTTTCTACCGAAGGAACATTCATCAACATTTGCGCGTAAGCGCCACTGACGCTGCCTCTGATTGGAAAATAATTTTAAAAAGAGGAGGCGTAAAAACGCCAATGAATTGGCGCCTCAGAAAAAATGTATTACTAAATAAAATGTCTTTTTTTACAAACAGAGTGAAAGGAACGCATTCTAGTAGACATACTGTATAGCGCAAAGCATATTTATGCCTTTGTTGCTGTAACTTTGTGAATATTTCTGCATTAGACGTATACGCTGCCAATATTCTGCACTAACGGAAAAACCTGATAGCGGATGAAGAGTAGAATTAAAAAGAGCTGCAGCAGAGGCGCATAGGCTTAAATAATTAAATTTAGCAAACCTTTAACGCGTAGCTTAAAGTGCTGATGAGATAATCAGCTGCTACGGTAGTTAAGGCATGCATTCAACCGCTTGAACAAACCACGCGGAATTTCAGCAAAATTAGACGGCTACTGTACAACTTGCTGGCTAAATGTATTATACCAGCGTAATCGCATACTTAGTCGCAACAGTGTAGCGCAAGATCGAACTTTTCAATGTGTTCACTCCGCAAAAAAAAATTATGAAATATTAGTCATGGAAAAAATACAATAGCACCACTTTCCAAATGTTAACATGCAAATATCGCTTGCTGCTTATTATTAATCTAAATCAATACGTGCATACTGACTGTCATCAATAGCTTTAAAGAACGTCAGAAAGACCAACATGGCTGCAGTACGTTTGCTGAACTTTACAAGCCAAAAAAGTGCTGTATCCATCCGTAAGCCTAACAAGGTTTTCAACAAAAGCAATTGTTATTCCATTAGTCAAAAATTCGCTTCTTCTTTATGATTTCTATCTTTTCGCCGGGATTTACGCTGCTTAGCAATCTCAAATCAGAATTTCATGAACGCCTTTAATTTGGAGCAGCAAAATTTTAAAAATACGCTTATTATATTAGTGCTATTACAAATGCTGCTTCGTAGGTTTAACGGCGTTCGGTGCAGACGGCGTAAGAGTCAGTTGGTGCCACCTCCTCGAAATTCAAATTAGGTTTCTTTCCCGCCAACTTAATAACTTCATTTCAGAGAGCAACCGAGTTATTTTCTTAATATTTTCCATTTTTGCTTTCTATTCCCAACTCCAAGTTTGAATTGAATAAAATTAACTTTCACTGGCTTCCATATTCCGTTTACATCGGCATTTCCGCTTTTTTAACATTAGATTTTATACGGCTGTCGTATATTAAAGTGACGCGATTTTTGAGCTCCCCACATAAGGGTTTCATGCAGTAATAAACGAGAAGCATCATTGACTAGTGGCGTATAAGCGGAAAAGTTTAGCGTCTTTTTTCGCGAATTACGTCAATGTCTCTACCTCTTCCCTATTAGGGACTTAGGCGTTTGTTTGTACATCATTTGTCTTAGGCTCTCCGCAGGCTGTTCATAGTTACACTAAAAACTTCTTAACGTAACTGCTTACCTATTTTCCACCTGAAACCTGAGAAACAATTGTCACGCCTTATAAGGACAAAACTAGACAATGCGAACGAGAAAGTTCAACTGGAAAGAATAGATAGTTAAAGGCATACCGTACTCAGGAGTCGACGATGGCACGTTGGTTTGAGAAAATGAGATAACAATCTTATTTAGCGTCGCCGCTGTTTGTCAGATAAAAGCATAAACGACTGTGCACGATCATCTGGGTTGAAGCAGTCCAAGTGGAAGAATCCTGTCGGGTCTGGCTTCCATGTTTGATCAATAATATGGCTCACTAACGAAGTTCGACAACTGGCAAGAATCTGTAAAAGGCCTTTAATCAGTAAGCGAAACCGTTTTGACCGTCTTCGTTAACTCCGGCTGAACTGGCAGTAATTTTGACGCGGTTGCGCAATTCAGCTCGTTGGAGGCTAGCGTGAAAAGTTGGCGCGCGGGAACGCATAGCCATTAGAAAACGTTTTATCTATTCAAAGGCAAACGAAGTCTCTTTTTTGAGCCAACTATGCACTTTCATTATGTCCCATATGGGTTTGAGATTAATTTTTTTATTCACCTACGTTCAGTCTCTAAACAAAAATTGAACGCGTTAATTCATTCCACTTTAGCCTATCCTCAAAGGGTAGATACGGAAGGGGGCAAAGTTTCCAACAAAAATATGCAAGCAAATTGGTTGTCGAACAATGTCGCGGAAGTGCCTACCCGTAGAGTGGCCTTTGTGCCACCGGAGTTTTTGCAACATTTTAAAATCGACTGGCAGGAACTTCATGGAAAAGAGGCGCCATACAGGGCGAAGCAATTCGGCACTTTTGCTACTGAGAAACTGCAGGGAATTCTCCGGCGTCGATTAGGTTTTCAGCTTGAGAAATTGCTTACGCCAGTTCCATTCCATGCCGACAGAAACGAGAACGGATAAATCCCGGGAGGAAAACTTGGCGCTTATATTTCGCCAAATCTATTCACCCGTTGCCACGGCCATTTCTTAGGCTCTCTGCCCATCTTATGCCATGTCACCAAGTCGATGCTTCTCTTTCGATTTCATCGATCACGAATATAATTGTGCCATAGAAGCTTTCTTACCCGTTGGTTGGACTTCGAGAAGTCTGATTCTTAGTCTACCCTCGAGTCGTCGTCGTCGTCAGGCAAATCGGTGCTCCTATTGGATTGCTGCGTTCTTAACTTCTCCTCTCTCTCGGCTGGAATAATTAAAGTCCTTTTAAACTTTCCATCGGACCTCCAATTGGCCTGCCGCTGTTAGCAACCCCAAGAGAAACGGATTACGCCTTTTAATCAAAGCCACTCTGAGCTACTATCCAGGACGTATATGGTGGAAATACAATTCGATATGTTACATAGTTCAGCCCATTCAAAAGTTAATTGAGACAACAAGCTTATTAATGACGTAATTAGTAGACAATCATGAAAGACGACATGTACTTGACAACTACAGTTGAGCAGACGCGTATCAGAGTTCGTAGGAGACCAGTTACGTAGCGGCAATGACGTCTTAAACGATTATATGCTCATACTTGCGCGGTACATACAAATGCCCAATTGAGCTTCCTGTAATAGATATGCCATTTGAAATAGTAAAAAAAAGCTATATTGAATGGTATAGCTGATAAATGCTTCTACTTTCAAAAGTGCTTTGACTTCCTGTTAAGAAACTAATGAAAACATACAGCAGGAAAAAAAGCAGGTACATAGAGGGAGAATGGAATAGCTTATTTCGTAAGCCAACATATGTCAGTACGTATTTATAATACCTTTGGATTATGCCGCAAAAACCCATGGAACAACTTGCGCTACTCCTTCGGTTGATTCTAGGAAGACAATTTTTGCAAATTCTTCATTTTATTCGGTCTAAAGCATAATTTAAAAATTTACCTACCTGCATGCTTCCCGTCTGAAGAAATTGAGCGCAAGTGATCATAAATGCACAACGGAACCATAAGGCAACTAAGAGACCCGATCGATGAGGCAAAATTTGGATTTTGTTTTCCCGCAAGTCGCAAGCAGCTTAAATTCCAAAATTTTACTATTATCGCGGGTCGACCAATGAAGTTACAGCACGAGCATAACCAAAACGTTTCTTGTTTTTTATTAATACAATAGAAAAGCGTATATGTGCTTGAAGTCGCAGAAAAACTAAGCAACTAATGTCACTTACGCTCATCGCTAATAAAATCGCGTCAAGGTAACAGCAGAAAAGGATTTTATAGTTTTGCTACCCTAATTCAATTGAATAGCAGTTTTAGAGTGACCGACACTTCCTTTTACTTTAAAAGAAATCCAAAATAGCTTTGGCCTATTCGTGCGGCGTTTACATCTCTTCAGCTATTCTATTACTAATGAGTAAACACGGCGAAATTTCCCCAATTAAAATATGGACAGTTTCTCGAAAAAACCGAACTCACATATTCTACCATTCATAATACATTGCTCAGCCAGTAGCTGGCGGATTTATTGTTTTGCCTTTGCAGTGACAAGAACTGCTGCTAAATGAAATCGTGCAATCCATGTCATTCACTTCGTGCTAATTAATCATTTTTCCTAATAATCGCTCGTCCACCCATTGGTAGAGAAATATTTTTGATCTTACTACAAAAAGAACTCGCTAAAAGAACAAACGGAAACAAGGCATGAAAGATATTAATCGAAAAAAAGTATGCTAAACAAGTTGATGCCATAGGATTGACCTTAGCCAAATCGTTTCATAGAATCATTTGGGTGAGAAGGCAGCGAAAATTACTCACCTTAAAGCTATGCACTAATCAGTTATTCTGAATTGACTTGTACAGACGAGTGGAGAAAGATTGGAAGTGGTTTAATACATTAATACTCATCCAAGCTTTGGTTATAATAACACCGTTTGAAGGACAGCTGCCATGATGATTGGCAGAAATGTTTGACAACGAAAACCCACATGTCCCATATTATCCGTACTTAAAGAGGAGAACAAAATACCTACAGCAGGATAAAAGAAGTTCACGTTGTAAGCCTGTTACTTTTTGGAGGGACTAGTCTTATTCGCCTAATATGCTAATTCAGCCCGTTACTGACTTTTTAAGGATATAGATTACGCCTCACCAAATTATTTCAACAAGATAATCGGTGGTGTGACCAGTAGTACAATTTTCTGTTTGAAAATCTATAATTCATTGTCATCTTGTCTTGATTTCTTGGGTGTACAGATTATCTGTTTTTGTAAATAAGTTTTAAAAGTTTTCAAAGCCCGGCTTTCCTTTTTCACCCATGAATGAGGCTTTTCGAAGAGCAGAAAATGTTCTGAGATGGTTCGAAAGGCAAGAGAAACGCGCTTCGCAATGGTTTTAGTGTTTCAAAAGTATCAGCGACTTAGTAACAAAGAAAAACGTACCACTGCTTTGAAACAAAAACTGGTGACAAGCTTACCGAAAAAACTAATCGCAGACTAAGACAAATCGATAAAGAAGAAAAACACAATTATCTGACTTTTTCCCTGCCTGAACTACCCTTGTAACAGTTAGCTCAGATAGAGGAGCTTTTACCGTACAAGAAAAACCGATGACAAAATTCGTGATAGCGTGATAGCAACAAACTACTTTTGATCACGTAGAAGCGAGCGTTTACAACCGCAATGTAATACTAAGCCATATTTTTGACGCTTGTACTTGCTTGCGTGCATGAAGTTGTAAACAACGAATTACGTAACTATTGGAAATCAGTAAATTGTTTAAATCACTTTCTACCCCCACGAGCAACAGCAGGAATCATGACTTGATGAACGTAACCAACTAAATCTGAGAACGTTAACCTTTAAGGTCAAGAATCATGTTACAGTGCCTTAACAACGTTGCAGCGGAAAGAGGATGCAACAATTGCTTTATTATTAATAATGTGTGCCCATATTCTTACTTCTTTATTGGGCAGAGCCATATTATTTCGAAAAGGGAACAGTTTTACTGTATTACACTGGGAAACCTTCGAGCTCAGTTCTCCAAAGTTGGAAACATCCTTAACAAATGAAATCTTTCTGATTTCTGGATTAAAAAACTTAAAACGGTGCAAATGCATAGCATGTACATTTAATAGTGTCCATCTTCATCGGTAACTTCAGTTCGTGTTGCCAGATCGCAACAACTGAACAGAAGCAATTTGCTAGATACATGCGTGACTCAACAACTTAGTTGGTTAGAGCGCCAGTCTAGTAGACTGGAAGTCGCCAGTTCGAACCTAGCTGAGCCTTCCGCTTCAGTGAACGCACATTTGGAAAAATTATTTTCTCCGTAGATTACATTGCCTTACACATATATTTGCCGGAACTGAGAACAAGTGCCGTCGACAAACCCATTTTTAAATTTACTGACAATTAATTTCGTATTACAACTGAAAAAAGACAAAATAAAAAGAAACTTTACAACTGTTCCTGAACATCATGACAGTAGGAAGGCTTACTTGAACAACAGTGTACAAGGACGCAAGTGCGTTGATCTCACTGATTTGCGAAGGGTAACATTAAAAGAATTGTAAAAACTAGTCAAGCACTCATCAAAGCTGAGTTATTCATCATGTCAGACCGTTTCCCTTGGAGCACATATTTCCCTACAAAAGGACTGATGCACACAAGCGTTCCATGGGCTTATTGGAGAAATTGTTACAATGGATATTGAAAATACGTTATTTTAACCCTCTTGTGCAAGCGGATACACTAGTAGTTATGTGTAACCAGAAAGACGAAGTCTGTACTTCTTTTGTAACAATGACTTGCCTTAGACTCCAACGGCTCCATAGCTCAGTTGGTTAGAGCGCCAGTCTAGTAAACTGGAGGTCGCGAGTTCGAATCTCGCTGGAGCCTATCAATCCTTATTTAAAACACTATGCCAAAATTGGATTTACGATGAGAGGCGCAACCCTTTGATGTTCGTTACAGAAGACTAAACCATTTTACTACTTCTCGGATATTACAGATTAGGAGCTAAACTAAATGCATATAATGCAAATATAGGTTCTACGATAGGCGATACATATTAACAGAATTACGCAAACTAAGTTGTCGTAATGCCTATCTGCATTCACAAGACTTAGTTCTTGAATGTGACACGCACTTCTACTATGAAAAAGCGGAAGTTGTATAACTAACGGAGTTCAATTATGAGTTCTGCTTTTGTTTTGATAAAATACGTCTTTTTAGACTTTCCAATCAAATAAGAACCCGCAAATAAGGAATATGCTTAACAAAGCTTTCAATCTTACATGAAACTCGTAAAGCCGCTTAGCTTGCTATTAAGAAAAGTTAAATGCTGGTATCATGAATGAAAATGATTTACTGGAAGTTTTGAACTAAACGGCCCAATGCTACACGTGAAACGAACGTTCATGAATGACAGCAGAGCACAATACGTACTTATATAAATGTTATAAAAGCTTGAACGATTCAATTGCAATGCTTACGCATGTATTCTTTAACTTTCATGCGAAACTCAGCAGGATCTCGTTGGTACATGCTTGCTGCATCGTGATTCAGGGGATCATTGAAATCAATAAGGTCACCGAATAGAGCATAAATTCCAAAAACAACGTCTTTGATACCTCTTGCTGGATTCCAGCCCATTCCGTCGGTCGAAAGCGAACGCAACACGCTTAAACATACGCTGCCAGCTTCGGAGATGTTGGGATGCCAAACTCTTGTTAAACACTTGACAGACGGCGGTTCAAAGTTGTATTCCGGTGGAACAGTCACTTCAAAGCGAAAACAACCGCCTGCATACATACCATCCACCGGTTTTACAATGACCAAGAAATAGTGAAATGCCGAACCGGGAAATTCTACTCGGCAACCAGGCGGCAACGCGGACGGCAATTGCTGAACTTCTGTCATTAGTAACCTATCACGAATTGACGATCCATCGCGGGAATTTCCACCAACGCGCTGTTCGTTTTGCTTTTCCCTCTGCTCCTTCAATTTCTTCTGCAAGTTGAGCATCGTTGCGCACTCTCCTCAATGCGGACAATTATACAATAAGGTACGTAACCTGCTTTTACTTAAGACTAACTGTAAAGTGCAATATAGTGAATTTATTTTAACATCCGCAGTTCTGAAGGATGCTCGTTAAAAAGTATTGCGTAATTTAAAAAGTCCTATAAGCTTCATATATTTTTTAAACAAATAATTCCGCGTTATTTTTGCTGATAAACAAAATTTGTCATATCTCAAATCGCATTTATTACATTCCCATTATACACGTTGAACGGTTGGCAGTCTTCCAGAAGATTAAGGTATTTGCTAGCAAACTATTCGCGGCAGTAGGCTACTCGGATTGTTCATCTTCTTCAAAGCGAGCGCCTTCTCTGCTCAATGTTTTAAAAATTTTAAGCGTTTCTCAAAATTAAAAGTCGCAGCTGCAGACGTTTGGATAATACGCAAATTGAATGTCTTCAATTTTTCTTTGACGAGGTTGTTCGTTTGATTAAAAATAGCCTTTTTTAAAGTCGAAGTCGAGCTACAAGAAGTTTTAATGCCTCCGAGAATAAAGTCTGTTTTGCTTTCTTTGAATAAAAAACGGCTGATTATTGCCAAAGAAAAATCTGAAAGGGCAACAATTTAAAACACCTGCGCATCGTTTTACTGTACCAGCACAAATGACGAATGTGTGGAATTGCAAACTCCGTTTCTATTTCGGTCTAATGGTGTTAAAATTATGTTTATAAAGTTATCCATTGTTTGCTTAGTAAATTTAAAAGGTCTCTATATTCTTTAAATGTAATTCGTTAAATTGCATACAGGATATCGTATAAATTTGTGTTAAGCTTTATCGGCAATGGAAGCCCGAGATTCCGCACTAACAAGCGATTTGGAAAATCTGTCCTTAACGAATGACACAGATGGTATTATCTCATACGATGGATGTAAAAGATTCTTGGAAAAGGATAGCGATGGTATCGTTTGTTTCTTTCGAGTCAGCGCTAAGTCATATGTTTGTACATTATAGTCCAGGATATGGTGGACAAAATTCAAAAGTCAGTGAAGTGCGAGACAATTATTTTACGCGGTAACTCGTTCGGACCGGTAGCGGCACAACAGTTAGGTCGTGTACTTAGTAAGAAAAAAGATTTGAAAGTGAGTTGGTCTTACCAAAGGTTGTTGAAACAAGATATGTTTTGTTTTAACTAGAAAGCGATTCTCAGCGACATCTTCACCAAACGAGGCTTGGATCAGTTGCCGCTAGCATTGGTAGTTTTATTGAAATGTTAGCATTCATACAGTTTACTTAACTTCAGAATCATCTGATGACAGCAATTAGTGCATCCAATTGCCGCTTGCGCGTCCTTGATCTGAGTGATAATGCCTTTGGCCCCGTTGGTGCCAAAGAAGTTGGCCAATTCTTGTCATCGCCTTCGGCAATTCAGTTAGAAGAGATTTTGTTAACGAATAATGGCCTCGGAACCGGTGGCGGAAAGGTAACCGTTGAACTTTTCTGTTGTGGTCAAGCCTTTACTGGCGAAAAGGTTTTGAAGTACAATTTTTAGTTGTCTCTATTTCATATGCGCAAACTTAATATAAAGTGGAAGTTAGCATACGCGTTCCTTTTGCTTCTAGGCGGTATTAGTCTGAGTTAGGATTGAGACTAACCTTAAAAAATGCCCCACTTAATTCATTTCTAGCACTATAGCTAATATTAACTCCTTTTTTAGTCTGTATACTTCACGTACGCGTTTCTGATTTCCGTATTCGTCTCGCAGGTTGTTAATACCTATTGTAACGAACCGTCGTTACGAAAGAGGTTCCACCCAACGAGGACGCAGGATACACGCTACGAGGGGTTGCTCAAACGTTTACTTTCTCTCAGGCGACACGAACACAACACAGCGACCAACCGACTCGCTCACTCGTCTGTCACACACTGACTTCTGTCCCCTAGTCACCGCTGGAGACCATCGTAGCCCTAACCTGAAAATCGTTTCGGCTGGCCAGAGCTGGCAGGAATTGCTACAATCCGCCTCCCTCCCTTTGAAGTCGATCGCCGTAATCGACGACGTGTATGTCCGCTCACTGATTCCACGTAACGCTTCAACTGCGAGATATGGGCTGTCGACGAAATGCGGCCCTTCAGTCGTCCGTTTAACCTTTCAATCCGATAAGTGTTTTCGCCCAAAACACTGGTAATCCGGACAGGTCCAACGTAGCGTGGTAGTAGTTTAGCGCTTCTCCCTACGCGACGCACATTCCGCCGTAACCATGCCAACTGTCCAACTTGAAATCTCGTGCCTACACGACGCCTACCATCGTAGTACTTTTTCTGGGCCGCCTGGCTACGCAGGCAGTTTGCTCGTGCTTCCTTTCGACGTTGTTGCAGCTGCTCCTTGAAGACTTCGTGTGGCAAGCTAACATCGCGTGGCCAAGGCAAACAGCTCTCTTCTGGAAGCATGGCCACACGCCCGTAGACCAGTTCAAACGGTGTAAACCTTGTACTTGACTGCTCCGCGGTATTCAAGGCTAACATAACGAACGGCAGAAACTCGTCCCAGTCGTTATGCTTCGCGTTGACATATGCCGACAAGATGTCGCTTATAGTCCGATTCATCCTTTCTACTAGTCCATTTGCTTGTGGGTGACAAGCGCTAACCATTCCATGTGCAATGCTCATTGAACTCAATGCGAGCCTCAGGCTCTCTGCCGTAAACGCTGTCCCTCGGTCCGAAATGATTTTCTTCGGGACGCCATGACGTGCCACAATGCACTCTGTCAGAAAATCTCTCACTTTCTCCGCTGTCGTATCCGGTACAGCTTTCAATTCTACCCATTTAGTTAGGTAGTCGACGCAAACGATTACATGTCGATTTCCTCGTCTCGACAATGGAAACGGACCCAAGTGGTCAATTCCCCACGTTTCACCCGGCGCGGTCGGTGGAACGATGCTCTGTAGCAAGCCGGCAGGCTTGACATTTTCAACCTTCCTTTTTTGACAGCTAATGCAGGACAACACTACCTTCTCAACTGTCTTGGCCATCCGAGGCCACCAGTAGCGGCGCTTGAGCCGGGAGAGGGTCTTCCTCACGCCCAAGTGTCCAGAAGTTACTGCAGCGTGCGCCACCACGCACAATCCATACTGCAGTCGCTCCGGTACAGCCAGTAACCATGATCGCCCATTCCTATCGTTCCTCTTGTATAACACCCCTTCATTCAATCGGAAGCCTTCGGCTTCGCGAGAATCGCCTTTTGTAATGCCGCCACCACTTTCTTTTACGCTCTTCATCAGGTCTGATAAGATTGGGTCTGCTTCTTGCGCCTGTGCCATTTCCTCTTCAGTTATCGAGTCGACCGCCATACATGCCATCCGCTCACCCACCATGTCAGCCTCCCGTTCAGGCTCACCGACGGGGGCGCGAGAGAGGGCGTCTGGGACGCAGTGCTCCTGTCCCTTGCGGTGCACGAATTCGACGCTCCCTTGGAACTCCATTAGCGCCATTGTCCATCGTCCGAACTTATCATTTGCTTGCTTCTTGTCAAACAACCATTTGACGGCTGAATTGTCCGTCACGACACGAAACGTTCTTCCTAAAACGTAGGGACGCAGTACCCTTAGGGCCCAAACAACCGCGAGACACTCAAGCTCGTTGGAGTGGTACTTTTCTTCTGCCGGGCTTAGCTTCCGGCTTATGTAAGTAACCACGTGCTCTTGCCCTTCCTTCTTCTGCGACAGCATCGCTCCTAATCCTGATCGGCTAGCGTCACAGTGGACCTCAATAGGCCAATTCTCTTGAAAGTGGTGTCCAATCGGAGGATTCTTCAAGCGTGATTTCAACTCTTCGAAAGCTGCTTCTTCACGCTCTGTCCATAGCCATTTCTGGTTTTTCCTTAACAACTCACACAGCGGTGCAGCTATGTCCGCATATCTCTCCACAAACCGCCTGTAGTAACCGGTCATACCCAGAAACCGACGAACCTGTCGCACTGATCTTGGCCTAGGGAAAGCTGTGATCGCTTCCATTTTTTCTGGCTCCGGATGTACACCCACAGCATCGACGAGGTAACCTAAGTATGTCGTCTCGTGCGTTCCCAACACGCACTTTGTTGGGTTTAGACGCAGACCATTTTCGCTTAGCACGCGGAATACTTCTTCTAGTTTAGCTCGGTGCTGCTCATAATCCGGAGTATGAATCAAAATGTCGTCCAGATAGGCAATGCAGTACCGTTCTTTCGCACCACTCAACAGCCCGCTAATGAATCGCGAGAAACTCGCCGGTGCGTTAGCCAACCCGAACGGCATACGCCTGAACTGAAATAGCCCATCCGGCGTCACGAACGCTGTCTTCGGTCTGTCGCTCTCTTCAACTTCCAATTGCCAATAGCCACTACGCAGATCCAACTTCGAAAAATACCTTGATCCTCCTAGTCTATCCAGCACGTCGTCTATGCGCGGAAGAGGATACACGTCACGGACCGTTACCGCATTTAACTTTCGGTAATCGACACAGAAACGCCAGGTTCCGTCCTTTTTTCGTACCATGACCACCGGAAACGCCCAGGAACTATTCGACGGCTCTATGATACCGTCTCGGAGCATTTCCTCCACCTGTTGCCTTATCGCTTTTAGTTCCAGAGGCGAGACCCTGTACGGCCTGCACTGTATAGGGTTAGCATCCCCGGTGGGGATCCGATGCTTAGTTAGGTGTCCACTCTTTTCACCTACCGGCAATGGACCAAACAAATGCTCGAAAGAATTGACCAGCCTAAGAAGGCCATCGCGTTCACCGCTGGACAACAGCTTCCCGTAGCAAAGCTGAGCGGGACTTCCTATCACTCTCTGCAGCCCTGCTCCTAAATGAGCATCCTGGGGCATGTCTTCCTTTACTAGCACTTTATCATCCGCGCCTCCAGCGACCAGCTTACCAGGCATGTCTCCCAAGTCTGGACATTCCCCTGATGGAGGTGCTTGATCTGTGCCGCTGATCAACTGGAAATTGTCTCCTGGAGCAGATCCCTTTGAGTCTGAGCTTCTCTCGATGTGCCAACCCAGTGGTGAGAAACGCATGGTAAGGCCCAACTTCATTAGCGCCTCTGTGCCTAAGGCCAGCATACAAGGGCATGATGGTAGCACTGCAACTTCTACCTCAAGTGGCTGCCCTTGATGAACCAGGGCCAGAGTGGCTCTTCCAATCGGTAAGACGTTTTTCCCGTCAACGCCTTGGAAACAAGGAGCATTCCATGGCTCCATCATAACCTGGCCATCTGCGATCAGGCTCTTGTGGACGAAGCTCGACGTGGCTCCAGTATCTATGACAGCTTCCACCTCTCGCTCGCCTACACTAACACGCAGTGTCAGCACTTTCTTCCTTAACTTCTTGTCCGCTAGCTGGAATGCCAAGGCTGAGGCATTACCTTTGCCTGGCAACTGAACATCAGCTTCTGTTCTTGAACGTTCAGCACAGTTACGCGCCAAGTGTCCTTGGCGTCCGCAAACGAAGCAAGTCATAGCAGCACGGCGTGGGGGCAACCTGTCCGTACCGATGCTCACGGAGTTGTTCCCTGCTGGCAGCTGCAGTTCAGCTAACCGGTTTTCTAGGCGCCGTATTGCTGCCTCCAACGCTCCCTGGCGTGCATTGCTACACCCGTTGCTCGTCCTTTCCTTGTTTACATACCGCCCGCTGCTATCGCTGGCCTGACAGCTCTGCATCTCTTCGGCATCCCGCCGGACGGCGTGGAAATGTTTGGCTGTGCGAACTGCCTCAGCAAAACTTTTTGTGTCCGCCTTCAGCACGTTGGCCTGAATTTCCTGATCCAAGATTCCACCAAGGAATTGCCCGTGCAAGTCAAGGTCAGACCTTCCTGCTCGCCTTCCCAACTTCCGTAGGTCGTCAGCAAACTCTTCCAGTGATTCCGTGGGTCTCTGACGCCGCTGAGCAAATCTCGTCCATACCATTAACTCTGAGTCACCGGGGCCATATCGTCTCTTTAGGCATGATGTCAGCTCACTATACGTGGCCGTGAGTCCTTCCTCAGCGAGAACCACATAAACGTCATCATCCACAAAAGACCTCAAAACTGCCGCCCATTTGTCCTCCGGGACCTCATTCAGCATGAGATAGTCGTTCAGACGGCTAAGCCAGACTCCAACGTCGGTGGTGGGGGAGAAGCACGACGGCGGTCGGCACCAGAGCCTCGTCGCTTCTTCTGTGGTACCAGACCTAGGCCAACCCTGGTCCACCATTCTACCAGTTTCAGTGCTCTCCGGCTGTCCACCAGGTGCCGACTGTCTATCCATCTCCGCTTGAGCTTCCTCGGCTTTGCGGTTCCTAGTCTCTCTCATCATCACGGGTGGATACTGCGTGGGCGCCAAATATGTAACGAACCGTCGTTACGAAAGAGGTTCCACCCAACGAGGACGCAGGATACACGCTACGAGGGGTTGCTCAAACGTTTACTTTCTCTCAGGCGACACGAACACAACACAGCGACCAACCGACTCGCTCACTCGTCTGTCACACACTGACTTCTGTCCCCTAGTCACCGCTGGAGACCATCGTAGCCCTAACCTGAAAATCGTTTCGGCTGGCCAGAGCTGGCAGGAATTGCTACACTATTTTAGAATTTTAGAATTACGCTAAAGCATCACTGCTTTCCTATTTGTTCTTTTTGATTTTAATCTTCGTTTATTCTACTTTGATTTCTTCTAAGGTGTAAAAGGTGAAAGATAGAATAGCAATGATAGTAATGCTTTCCTGAAGCTTTCATTTCGTTGTAAAATACTTTATTTTTATGAGTGAAATGCCAGTTGGAGCGTTGCTCCCAAAAAACGCATAGTAGAGTACTGCGCGGGTCTTTCGCATTTCGTTGTGCAACGGTTGATTGGATCGAGCACCTGGTTCTCGTCCGCAAAAGAACTTCAATCAGCTTCACTCTGTCCCTGTTTCATTCTGCTATTGTGATGAATCCCGAAAACGCTTATTTTCGACAGGCCATGTTTTTTCTTGAAAAAAGACTGCACCAGAAGCTAGAAATCTTGTTTGGCATTTATGACGGAGTGCTTTCAGCATTGGAGATGAGCGATTAAGGTCAGGGTGCCACAGGGAAGCTAAAAGTTGGCTTCCAGGCAGTAATCGATGGAAATCGAGATGTTACAATGCGAGAGCAGAAGTTTAGAAGCACTAATTGTACTCAAGTCGACTGTTCAATGCGATGGGAAAGACTGAAAAGTGCAGACAATGGATGCCATTTAATTTCTCCGAATAAGCCATACTGATGACGTCATCATTTGCGTCTCATTTCTACCTGGACACTGAAGGAAGCGTACCCAACAGCTTGTCTTAGCTGGCAATAGAAGGTCGATTTCGCATGGTAATTCAAGATGGGGAAGAAGGCTATTTTGCCTCGACGTAGGGCTATTTAAAATGGCAACATCCATGGCAAGAGATTCTCCTTTATACATGGGGAACCAAGAGGGGATACTGTATGACGATTTAATACGGTTAGGTCAGACGGTGAATAAGGTTTCCCACTACACTCAGATTACAAAATTAAATCAAGTATGCAGAAAACAAAATTTTAAATAGTGACGTCATTCACAGTCTCATATCTAGGCTACAACGTAAAGCAGGACGCTTTTGCAATTACGTATTCCATAAAATGTAGATTTTGGTCGTCTTGTTAGGCTAACGAGTAACCCAAAGCGCGGAGATTTTAATTTTCCGGTCAACCTTATGTTCAATCCTGCTTTCTTTCGCGCCAAAGTTTTGCTTTTAGATCATTGCCGAATCGTTGAAAGAACTACTGAGTAACGCCAAGCAAGCGGACGTGCAACCATGTCTGCGCCGTTTTATTGTCGGACGTAATCGCTTGGAAAATGGAGGCGCAATCGCGTTAGCCGAAGTCTTCGCGGTGCGTTTTAATTAAGCCCTATTACTGATAAGACGAATTGCTTTATTTCAGGAGTTTGGGTCGTTGGAAGAGATCTGTATGCCTCAGAACGGCATCACTAAGGAAGGAATAGCATCTTTGGCTAAAGCTTTCAGCAAAAATCCAAACCTGCGCGTAATCGACCTTTGCGACAATACGTTTTCGTATTACGGAAGTGAAAAGATGGCAGAGGTTTATAACATTTTTTCCGAACTGCCTTGCCTGTAGGCGACGTTTTTTGCTTCAGGCATTGTTGCCGCTTGAGAAGCTGGAGATTTTAAATTTTGACGACTGCCTTCTAACGAACGAAGGCGCTACTGCTATATGTAAGGCGTTGCGCGACGGCTGTAATTGCCTTAAGGTAATATATTCCGCGCATTTAATTTTATGGCGTAACAATACATCTTCTCAAAGGAAGTGCACATTGGTGGCAACGAACTGACAGCGGATGTATGTCTAAAAATTTTGCCGTACTTCGAGCAGAAGTCCAACTTAAAGATGCTTTATTTGAATGGTGTTGTTACGCGTTTTTTGCAATGACATACACATTGTACAGTTGCTTATAGGTAACCGGTTTGGCTTAAAGGCTATTGACGAAATTTCTGCGCGTGCAGATAAATTGGGCATATCCTTAGGCTCATTTTCTGAAGACGAGGGCAGTAGCTCTGCTATAAGCAGCTGTACATATGAGGAAAGTGAAGAAGACTTTTCTCATGATGAAATGAATGCCCAAATCAAAACTGATGGCAGTGCGGAAGAAGTTGAAAAAGTCGCCACTGAAACGGGCAATATTCCTTCCGAGAAACGTAGTACTGTTCCCGAAGGGGAAAGTTATGCTGAAGCAAAAAGTGATGGAGAAAAAGCTGACGAAAAAAGCGGTAGTGAAAAGGTTGAAGTTAAAGAAGACGAATTTAAAATTTTGGTTAGCGTTTATACTTGAGCTTTTCCTTCTCTCTTACTCAACGGCCACTTCACTGTTTAGGAATTTCTCGTCAACGTTTGCTACTTGCCGGCCAAAGCGATTCAGCAGATACAAGAAAGCCCCGAGCTTTTGAGCGATTCGAAGAAGCTGTTAAAGGTGTATATTCTTGTTTAGTGCTAATGAAGCTGTCCCATGAGGGCCTGACTGCAAGCATATTTACACAATGCCTTATAAGTGCTGCAGAGCACCTCTAGCAGCCCTTAAATAGACGTATTTTTAAATCTTTTTCTTGCAGACAGTGCGACCTCAGGACTTGGCAAAGATCGCTTTTGGTTTAGGTTCCGTAAGCAGCGATAGTGCGCTTGAAAATTTGAAAGACAATATTTGGGAAGTGTTCGGTAAGTCTGACTGCTTATTGACGCTGTCACATTTTTGATTTTCCTTCAACAGACGAATGTCTACGAATCGGGTCCAAAACATCCGGGAAAAATTGCAGCTTTTCCGGTTGGCTTATACTTTCCTTTTGTTCAGCAGAGGTACGCAGTTTCCGCGCTTGAAGGCGCGCGTGCAGCGTCGTTTTCAGTTGCTTCGACTCGACATATTGTTGTCCCATTTTTGATTTTGACTACTCGTCTATAATTTCGAAAGTCCATATTAGTTTCTAACATTTTGCGCTTGGCTTATTTGATTGAAGTGATAATTTTTCAGCATAGCAAAATGATGCCACCGGAAGGCGCTCGTGGAGCCTTTGAGATGCTAGAACGAGCGATCAAAGAAGATTATTTCACGGAGGGCTCTTCAGCCTTGTTTGCGGATTACATACGATCGTAAGAGAACAGTGTATTGAAAAGCAGGCTTCACTTTCATTCAATTCTTGTTCCAGGAATCCGGCTCTGATGAAGAAAGATTACATTGTAAGTTTCCTAAATGCCGCGGAGAAATTAAGTGATACCAATGGTAACGGTTCACTCAACCAAACCAAGCCATAGCGATTTTCAAGCAAACTATTCGTCACTTACTTATTTAATGTTACTGAGCATAAAGAAATATGAAGAGCTTTGTTAGCTAACGCTTCTTTCGAAGTTACGGCATAGGCTGCGTTTGCTACCTGCGCACACTACATGATTCCCAGCAGGTACTGTAGCATTGCGTGACGTCATACTGCGCTACGATTTGAAATTTCGTAGCGATCGGTTTACCGCTTTGCGGCGCAACTACGGTTATCCATACTAATTCGGACCAGTGGTAGTCTGGGCAATCGAACATCTGTTTCCTCTATTTGCTTGTAGTCAATATTGTAGCAATTCCTGCCAGCTCTGGCCAGCCGAAACGATTTTCAGGTTAGGGCTACGATGGTCTCCAGCGGTGACTAGGGGACAGAAGTCAGTGTGTGACAGACGAGTGAGCGAGTCGGTTGGTCGCTGTGTTGTGTTCGTGTCGCCTGAGAGAAAGTAAACGTTTGAGCAACCCCTCGTAGCGTGTATCCTGCGTCCTCGTTGGGTGGAACCTCTTTCGTAACGACGGTTCGTTACATATTTGGCGCCCACGCAGTATCCACCCGTGATGATGAGAGAGACTAGGAACCGCAAAGCCGAGGAAGCTCAAGCGGAGATGGATAGACAGTCGGCACCTGGTGGACAGCCGGAGAGCACTGAAACTGGTAGAATGGTGGACCAGGGTTGGCCTAGGTCTGGTACCACAGAAGAAGCGACGAGGCTCTGGTGCCGACCGCCGTCGTGCTTCTCCCCCACCACCGACGTTGGAGTCTGGCTTAGCCGTCTGAACGACTATCTCATGCTGAATGAGGTCCCGGAGGACAAATGGGCGGCAGTTTTGAGGTCTTTTGTGGATGATGACGTTTATGTGGTTCTCGCTGAGGAAGGACCCACGGCCACGTATAGTGAGCTGACATCATGCCTAAAGAGACGATATGGCCCCGGTGACTCAGAGTTAATGGTATGGACGAGATTTGCTCAGCGGCGTCAGAGACCCACGGAATCACTGGAAGAGTTTGCTGACGACCTACGGAAGTTGGGAAGGCGAGCAGGAAGGTCTGACCTTGACTTGCACGGGCAATTCCTTGGTGGAATCTTGGATCAGGAAATTCAGGCCAACGTGCTGAAGGCGGACACAAAAAGTTTTGCTGAGGCAGTTCGCACAGCCAAACATTTCCGCACCGTCCGGCGGGATGCCGAAGAGATGCAGACCTGTCAGGCCAGCGATAGCAGCGGGCGGTATGTAAACAAGGAAAGGACGAGCAACGGGTGTAGCAATGCACGCCAGGGAGCGTTGGAGGCAGCAATACGGCGCCTAGAAAACCGGTTAGCTGAACTGCAGCTGCCAGCAGGGAACAACTCCGTGAGCATCGGTACGGACAGGTTGCCCCCACGCCGTGCTGCTATGACTTGCTTCGTTTGCGGACGCCAAGGACACTTGGCGCGTAACTGTGCTGAACGTTCAAGAACAGAAGCTGATGTTCAGTTGCCAGGCAAAGGTAATGCCTCAGCCTTGGCATTCCAGCTAGCGGACAAGAAGTTAAGGAAGAAAGTGCTGACACTGCGTGTTAGTGTAGGTGAGCGAGAGGTGGAAGCTGTCATAGATACTGGAGCCACGTCGAGCTTCGTCCACAAGAGCCTGATCGCAGATGGCCAGGTTATGATGGAGCCATGGAATGCTCCTTGTTTCCAAGGCGTTGACGGGAAAAACGTCTTACCGATTGGAAGAGCCACTCTGGCCCTGGTTCATCAAGGGCAGCCACTTGAGGTAGAAGTTGCAGTGCTACCATCATGCCCTTGTATGCTGGCCTTAGGCACAGAGGCGCTAATGAAGTTGGGCCTTACCATGCGTTTCTCACCACTGGGTTGGCACATCGAGAGAAGCTCAGACTCAAAGGGATCTGCTCCAGGAGACAATTTCCAGTTGATCAGCGGCACAGATCAAGCACCTCCATCAGGGGAATGTCCAGACTTGGGAGACATGCCTGGTAAGCTGGTCGCTGGAGGCGCGGATGATAAAGTGCTAGTAAAGGAAGACATGCCCCAGGATGCTCATTTAGGAGCAGGGCTGCAGAGAGTGATAGGAAGTCCCGCTCAGCTTTGCTACGGGAAGCTGTTGTCCAGCGGTGAACGCGATGGCCTTCTTAGGCTGGTCAATTCTTTCGAGCATTCTGTTTGGTCCATTGCCGGTAGGTGAAAAGAGTGGACACCTAACTAAGCATCGGATCCCCACCGGGGATGCTAACCCTATACAGTGCAGCCGTACAGAATCTCGCCTCAGGAACTAAAAGCGATAAGGCGACAGGTGGAGGAAATGCTCCGAGACGGTATCATAGAGCCGTCGAATAGTTCCTGGGCGTTTCCGGTGGTTATGGTACGAAAAAAGGACGGAACCTGGCGTTTTTGTGTCGATTACCGAAAGTTAAATGCGGTAACGGTCCGTGACGTGTATCCTCTTCCGCGCATAGACGACGTGCTGGATAGACTAGGAGGATCAAGGTATTTTTCGAAGTTGGATCTGCGCAGTGGCTATTGGCAATTGGAAGTTGAAGAGAGCGACAGACCGAAGACAGCGTTCGTGACGCCGGATGGGCTATTTCAGTTCAGGCGTATGCCGTTCGGGTTGGCTAACGCACCGGCGAGTTTCTCGCGATTCATTAGCGGGCTGTTGAGTGGTGCGAAAGAACGGTACTGCATTGCCTATCTGGACGACATTTTGATTCATACTCCGGATTATGAGCAGCACCGAGCTAAACTAGAAGAAGTATTCCGCGTGCTAAGCGAAAATGGTCTGCGTCTAAACCCAACAAAGTGCGTGTTGGGAACGCACGAGACGACATACTTAGGTTACCTCGTCGATGCTGTGGGTATACATCCGGAGCCTGAAAAAATGGAAGCGATCACAGCTTTCCCTAGGCCAAGATCAGTGCGACAGGTTCGTCGGTTTCTGGGTATGACCGGTTACTACAGGCGGTTTGTGGAGAGATATGCGGACATAGCTGCACCGCTGTGTGAGTTGTTAAGGAAAAACCAGAAATGGCGATGGACAGAGCGTGAAGAAACAGCTTTCGAAGAGTTGAAATCACGCTTGAAGAATCCTCCGATCGGACACCACTTTCAAGAGAATTGGCCTATTGAGGTCCACTGTGACGCTAGCCGATCAGGATTAGGAGCGATGCTGTCGCAGAAGAAGGAAGGGCAAGAGCACGTGGTTACTTACATAAGCCGGAAGCTAAGCCCGGCAGAAGAAAAGTACCACTCCAACGAGCTTGAGTGTCTCGCGGTTGTTTGGGCCCTAAGGGTACTGCGTCCCTACGTTTTAGGAAGAACGTTTCGTGTCGTGACGGACAATTCAGCCGTCAAATGGTTGTTTGACAAGAAGCAAGCAAATGATAAGTTCGGACGATGGACAATGGCGCTAATGGAGTTCCAAGGGAGCGTCGAATTCGTGCACCGCAAGGGACAGGAGCACTGCGTCCCAGACGCCCTCTCTCGCGCCCCCGTCGGTGAGCCTGAACGGGAGGCTGACATGGTGGGTGAGCGGATGGCATGTATGGCGGTCGACTCGATAACTGAAGAGGAAATGGCACAGGCGCAAGAAGCAGACCCAATCTTATCAGACCTGATGAAGAGCGTAAAAGAAAGTGGTGGCGGCATTACAAAAGGCGATTCTCGCGAAGCCGAAGGCTTCCGATTGAATGAAGGGGTGTTATACAAGAGGAACGATAGGAATGGGCGATCATGGTTACTGGCTGTACCGGAGCGACTGCAGTATGGATTGTGCGTGGTGGCGCACGCTGCAGTAACTTCTGGACACTTGGGCGTGAGGAAGACCCTCTCCCGGCTCAAGCGCCGCTACTGGTGGCCTCGGATGGCCAAGACAGTTGAGAAGGTAGTGTTGTCCTGCATTAGCTGTCAAAAAAGGAAGGTTGAAAATGTCAAGCCTGCCGGCTTGCTACAGAGCATCGTTCCACCGACCGCGCCGGGTGAAACGTGGGGAATTGACCACTTGGGTCCGTTTCCATTGTCGAGACGAGGAAATCGACATGTAATCGTTTGCGTCGACTACCTAACTAAATGGGTAGAATTGAAAGCTGTACCGGATACGACAGCGGAGAAAGTGAGAGATTTTCTGACAGAGTGCATTGTGGCACGTCATGGCGTCCCGAAGAAAATCATTTCGGACCGAGGGACAGCGTTTACGGCAGAGAGCCTGAGGCTCGCATTGAGTTCAATGAGCATTGCACATGGAATGGTTAGCGCTTGTCACCCACAAGCAAATGGACTAGTAGAAAGGATGAATCGGACTATAAGCGACATCTTGTCGGCATATGTCAACGCGAAGCATAACGACTGGGACGAGTTTCTGCCGTTCGTTATGTTAGCCTTGAATACCGCGGAGCAGTCAAGTACAAGGTTTACACCGTTTGAACTGGTCTACGGGCGTGTGGCCATGCTTCCAGAAGAGAGCTGTTTGCCTTGGCCACGCGATGTTAGCTTGCCACACGAAGTCTTCAAGGAGCAGCTGCAACAACGTCGAAAGGAAGCACGAGCAAACTGCCTGCGTAGCCAGGCGGCCCAGAAAAAGTACTACGATGGTAGGCGTCGTGTAGGCACGAGATTTCAAGTTGGACAGTTGGCATGGTTACGGCGGAATGTGCGTCGCGTAGGGAGAAGCGCTAAACTACTACCACGCTACGTTGGACCTGTCCGGATTACCAGTGTTTTGGGCGAAAACACTTATCGGATTGAAAGGTTAAACGGACGACTGAAGGGCCGCATTTCGTCGACAGCCCATATCTCGCAGTTGAAGCGTTACGTGGAATCAGTGAGCGGACATACACGTCGTCGATTACGGCGATCGACTTCAAAGGGAGGGAGGCGGATTGTAGCAATTCCTGCCAGCTCTGGCCAGCCGAAACGATTTTCAGGTTAGGGCTACGATGGTCTCCAGCGGTGACTAGGGGACAGAAGTCAGTGTGTGACAGACGAGTGAGCGAGTCGGTTGGTCGCTGTGTTGTGTTCGTGTCGCCTGAGAGAAAGTAAACGTTTGAGCAACCCCTCGTAGCGTGTATCCTGCGTCCTCGTTGGGTGGAACCTCTCTCGTAACGACGGTTCGTTACAATATGGTAATCCTGTCAGTAAACAGGTTTTTTCTACCGTTAAACATACAATAGGATAAACAACACAGACTATTTGTTTTTTGCGCGCAATCTCTGATAAATGCATGCTTGCTTTCTGTTGAGTATGTGACCGTTCTATTCCGCTCTTACCTAAGTCTAAGACAAAATATACGCCTTCTGTTTAGGCTTAGGCAAGAAAAGGGCAGAACGGGATGGCTGGCAAAGTCACAATGCGACGATGGGGTGCCTAACCTCAAAATCGGAGTTGTTTGTTTAGGGCTAAAAAACCTGATTATTCTCGGGATGCTGTATTGTTAGCGGGCAAATAGAGGAAGAGACCCCAAAAGATGTTGTTTTAAGTTTACGTCATGTTACCGAAGGTTAAGCCACGAAATTACGTTTAATGAAAAGGTCTCTAATCTTGTTTGATTTTCAGGTTAATCCGTGATTCACCAGTCCATCGGGTAAAAGAGCTTTGAATGAAAAGCAGGCTGGAAACTTTACCCTATAACTTAGAATTACCGTATTCTTGAATCTGGCAGAGAATTGGCCTGAGTTTTCTCGTAGCCGGCCATCTTTGTTCTGTACTCGTCTAATGCTAAGCTTAAATATATGGCTTGAATTTTGGCATAGGCATAAGGAAGGACAAAGCAGGATGACTGGCGTACTGTAGAATAAGGAGCCTGCAGTTTTTAGACATGGGGGCAGCTAAGCGATAAGATTCCAAATGGTTCAGCTTAGGCAATGCCAATAGCGGCAGATTACGGATGTAAAAACCTAATTATCTTTATACTGTAACCGATGACGTCGGTCCATTTAATGTTCTTGAAAAGTTTGGCTCCTTTGAAACGCTGGAGCTAGCTGTTAGAATCAAAAGACATAAAAAGCAATCCTCTATGCAAACGCGTTACTAATTCGCAAAAAAGAACGTCATGAAATTGGTGTATTACATCAAATGTGCCGCCGGTAGCATTTATGAAATGCAGGTTAAGATTGCAAAGGCGCGAACACGTTAACCAGGTAGAAGTGTATAAGAAAGAAAAATGAGCTATTAACGTCAAGGAAAATTGCCTTAGCTCTTCCATTTTATCCATTTGAAGTAATAGTACGTCTTAAGCAAGATGCCGAAGTGTGAACTAAAGTTTTTCGAAAATTTCCTTTTTAGCCTTTTAGAATGAACTTCGTTTTGAAAGGGAGTTCATTCCAAAAGGCTAACAAAAAAATGTTTGCTAACCAATAAAGTTGTCACGAAATTATTTAAATTAATTTATTGAAGATGCTTCGAAGCTTCGTATGGGTATATCAAGTTTCGCGGTTTCCTCACGTGTAGATAGCTCTGCGAAGTTGGAAGAGTTTATTTCAGATAAAAGCTGTAGAACAGCTTTTTTTTATTGTGCTGGTAAAGACGTTGATGACTTGGCGGGATCTGCCTGAAAATGATTACACCTGGTTTGATGTGTTTGCCTCAGCTCTGCTCATTATGAAGAAAGGCGTACAAAGACATATGAAAAGACTGATTTAACAAGCTTCTGCTTTTATAGTTTTACTGGCAAAGTTCAGTGTGACAGACCGCGTCTTATGTTTGTTTACGTGCTCGCATTGACAAGTGTTCTCTGTATCGTCGCAGTTTAAGTTGTTCCTATTCTTATAATAATAAATTGAGAGGCAGATGAAAAATCAGTGCTGTACGCAGCCAATTTTATTGATGAAAGCAATCGTACTGCCAAAAAATGTTGAGCGTAACAATTTCAACGCATTCTGTGACGCATCTTCATTGTGTTATGGCATAGTTTCTTTCTAACTGACTCGTAGCAACTTTTTCTCTTCCACGAGTTTCCCGAAATTTTAAAGGCGCTAACATAATCCTAAAAACATACATTCAAACGATTCGCTGGTTACGCGCGGAGATACCCACCTATGAATTCAAAATGCGCCGATCAACAGGATCCCATCAACAAAGAGCATGCGCAAATTTTAGCAGCCACCGCCCTCCCGCCCGCCAGCTTCTCACTACTGCTACACTAACAACTTTGGTTATCCTTTGGAATTGAGTTTAAAGCGTACAGACTGATGTGCAGGTTCAAGCATGCGCAAAGTGCAAAACCAGGCAGTTTTAGTAAACGACCGCTTAAATGGCAGTATGAATATTGTAAAAATATCCATAGCTATGTAACTCAACTACTGAAGCTGGCTGTGAACGGCTAACTGGCTCAATCAAGTTCATTATGCAACTAGGGCAGCTTTTTCGGTTGTAAAAACATATGTTACCGTTAAAATTAGAGGCTTTGAAATTCGCATAGAGTTGAGTGTTTTCATATCGAGAAAAAAACAGGAAATTCGAAAATATTGTTGGAGGGTTCTTTTACTTTTCAGCTGCCGTTTATTTAGTATTAAGCTCTTGGAGCTTTATGAAAATGAACCTATTACTGCAAGTACTGTCTTAGTTGTACAGCCAAATTTTCGTAGCTGTTCGTAGCCGTCTACTTGGAAGCTGTAAATATGTTATTTCGTAAGTAACCTCATTTTTCTTAGCGTACTGTATATATGCAAGAATGTAGTGGCAAGGAAGGGGTCAACCGTCCTCATAAACGCCTGGCAGTAAGTAGAAATTTTTTTGCAGTTTCATAAGCTTGCTGGACATTAACTTTTTGCGCAAGCAAAGCTTAGTTTCAATTTCATTGGTCCAGCTATTGTTCGCAGCTTATTTTTGTAAACGGAGAGCGCTAATTCTGTTTTTCGCGTGCAGGACTGATGGTTTAGCGCAGGGAAACGACATGGAAAATTTGACCTATCCGCGCCGGCCAATTGCGAGTGTGGAATCTCTTAACACTGCTACTTATATTCCGGAAGATCGGCTGGAACATTTTCAGAAAGAAATGGCAATTTTAGAAGCTATTAGCGCAAGAAAAGAAGCGGAATACATGAATAGGTTGCAAGCTCAAGCAACGGACCCTTACTTGCGAGGAAAGCGAGTTCGAGAGTTGCAATTAATATCGCAGCGGCGTTCGGAAGCTAAAGCTAAAAAAGGCGAAACAAATGTCGGCAAACCAAAGCCTAACCTTTCCAACCTTGCAGTGGCTCGAACTTAAGGAAATTGGAGCAGATATGGGTGCTACCTCGTCAAATGGGTTGGATTTTTCGCGTAATTTGGTAAGATCCAGTTAATCAGTGTTGTTCGCATTCTTTACTGTCAACTTTCCGACCGGCAGAATGTTACTGTGGATCTGAATTCAAGAATCAACCATCAGGCTTACGCGAGTCGAACAACAGCCGTATGCAACGAGCAGACTGCCTTAGTTTCTTGTACCGAAAATCCTTCGTCGGCTAGCGTTGATACGACAGTTCAAGGTCAAACCAAAGTAGACTTGAACAGCTTTGCAAACGATATGAACTTGCCTCAAGACGTTGTGGCTGAGATTTTTGAAAAATGGCCTCACGCTTTCGACGACTCTGTTTGCAACCAATTTTTTCGAGATTTTGAAGTTGTCACTCACGTACCCCAAGATGATTTTAGCTTTACTCTTCCGTCGTCCCCAGCCATGCCTACGGACGACGGTTGGCCACCATCCGCTGCTACCGTCCCGTCGTCTGTTCAGTTTTTACCAGATTCAAGGCAGCGTACTCCTGAATGGGCTTTCGGGAACAATAGTGCTTATAATGCCTCTTCTTCTGACCCACCGAACATTCCAATGACACTGCCAGGACAATGTGATGCGACTACTATGCCTCGTGCGAACAGTCGCGCATCGGGTCCTTCATGGTTTGACACGGCACCTCCAAATGTCCATATGCCTGCTTCGAATGGCCTTTGTTATGGACAATTGGCATTTGACCAGCAGCAGCCAAGAGCAGGCGAAAGAAATGCTTTACCAGTTCCTGACTATCCTGTAGCATCTATTTGCAACGAGCAGTCTTCCTTGGTAAACTGTTCAACATCTATGCAAAATTTTCCGCCTGCCGCCTCCCTGCTTGATGGTAGTGTTCGAATGGGAGCACCTGAGAGAACAACCGATTGCAGGCTTGACAACGGTGGTAGCGCACAGCCTGTCCAATACATGATGAATAATGTTTGCGATACAAATCAGCAAATGTACGATTTCTTGCCGTATAACCAAAACAATGCACAGTATTATCACAACCGCAGCTTCACTTGAGCTAACATGGCTCACCTTCCTTTAAGAATAATCGCGGATGAATTTTGTAAGTTAAAACGAATTGTTATTTAATTTAGCGAGACGCTAGAAATGATGATGTAAACTACTACTTCTTATCCTCGTTTCATATTACTCTTTTTCAGAGCGCATGCATTTTCGAAATGATCATTGTGTTAGCTACCGAATAAATTACTGATGCAATTACCTGCTTATCACTTAAGCTTGCCTGCGAACTCGTCATAATGAATTTGCTATACCCTTTGTTGGCCAAATGCATTTACTGAGGCTGCACACAATCAAGAGTAGAGCTCGGCACTCTTCTTGCCGAGTCATGTAATTCGAATCCATCAGCTATGGATAGAATGTCACATTTTTCAATATGACTGAATTTGAGACGGTCAAAATCCTAGCCTGCACTGTTTGGATTCAGACAGAATAATAGAAGGTTATGAACGTTGGTAGGCGTAGTTGCTTTTGAACAGTTGTTTAGGGCGTCTAATAGTCGAACTCTCACAGCGAGTTGAGATTACGTAGAAAGATTAACTTGTTTTACTAAAAGATAGTTGAGAGTTATTTGAGCATTTTTTGTAGGTTCGAACTTTAGCATCTTCCAAGCGAATATGGCAACACTATCGCTGAATGAACACTCGTATCAGCAGTAATGGCATTCAAGAAAAAAACAATTGAACTCGTTTGGGTTTCTGCCGTTTATATATTGCAAGTGAAAATAGCGAAGGTTTTTAGGGGATGGCACTTCGAAAATCTGATCTGATAATTAAGTGATATATCGCCCGTTTTGGAGTTCTGTATTTTTCACGTGAACAATGATAAAGGATTTTTTTTAAATTAAAAAAATGTTGCTGAACTTTAAAAAGGGCTCGCATGTTTCCATTGTGTACATGGAAACAAACTGTCATGCTAATGGCTTGTTTTTGTATACATAATAAGAAGGTTTTGTTACTTTCATATCTGAGCGACCTGTCAGAAAAGCTAAACATATATCCTAGTTAAAGCTTGAAGATGGAAACTTTTATACTCGTTCAAATTTTTGAAGATATGGGCAAAAGTGTGCAAATTCTGAAAGCTTAGATTTTCATTATAGCTTTACCGAAGTTGAGTTTTCTGGTAAACCGTACGTTTGGTTGTTGTCAGACCTTTGCTTCTTCCCTCAAGAAGAAAGTTTCTGTTGAAAAAAGCTAAAACTTTCGTCAACTCGTCAAAGCACGTTTAACAGCAGCTACAATGCACGTTCAATGCACAACGGGCAAAGTTAGCTATCTTTGCAGCTCCTCTTAAATACTGTCAGGGTCAAAGTGATGGCAGTTTTAAAAAACAGCATAAATGCCCTAATGGAAACTTTTGTACTTGGATATCTTTGAGCAACTGTAGCTGCATATCTTTGCGCATGCAATCTTTCATAATGTTGCAATATTAGATGTTTTTCGCCTGTATTCTGACGCATTAGTTTATTTTCTTTAGCATTTTTAACGTTACTAGCCTTCTGCACAAATGTTTGTAGATGTTCAGCTTATCGACTTAATGGTCTAAAAAAAGTGCGCGCTTGAATCTATCGCCAGAAGTTATCGGTGGACAAAGATAACGCTGAGCGACTACATGTCATGTTGTTTATTTTTAACGACCTTTGATCAGCGTCGGAATGCGCAATGCTGGTTCGAAAGACGAAGCTGCCCATTTGTGCTATTGCCTATACCGTTTCAGAGTGTAAGAATTTTGCCATCAGAAAGGAATCAGGCCAGTGCTTCGCTTTTTTCTGTTTGTTAATGTATGCCACATTAGTTTCTTCGAAAGAGCGCCAACGTGGAAGTAAAAAAGAAGAAAAAGGAAAGGCAGCACAGTGTTGTTTGTTCACTTTTTCTCTAAACGCAAAGTTCGCGTGCAGCGGAGAGATTTGCCTCCTAACGCCTGGAGAGCACCCAACGAGAAATAATTCAATTTCAGATCATTTGACGGAGTCGTTTTTGAAATTGCATTTCTTTCGCATTCGCCAAAATATGGAGTGCAGCAGTTCAGTTAACTATCGCTCTTGATAAACTTATCTCTATAAAAGGAAAGGTTGGTACGTTGAGGGAGACGTGTTTGCAGTAGAAGGTAATCTAAAGCGAAAAGAGCTATCGCGCATATAATGCGTTCTACTTACCAAATTCGCTTTCATACTTACCCCCGAACGTTCGTAGTTGAAGATTCTGCACTCCAAAAAGATATAATGATCCAGTCTGGTTTTAATTATGTGACGTAAAGTTGTCTTCAAGGTTTTAGCGGCTTTTGGGTTGTCTAATGCTGGATCATACTTCGGTTGGCCTATTGGGGATGGCGAAGGTGCTCAGCTTTCATGTCTATGTTTTACTTCCAATGTTTTTAACATGCGTAGCCGATCCTACACCTGTGGTTATGTGGCATGGAATGGGTAAAATAATTAGATTCCATTTTACGGTTGTTAGATATTTTAGTTTTCAGGAGATACCTGTTGCAATCCTCGTTCTATGAACGCGCTGAAGACTGCTATTGAGAACGAAATACCGGGTGTATACGTGCTCTCTTTAAGCTTTGGCGACACTCCGGCGAAGGATATGGAAGCTAGTTATTTTGGGAACGTTAACGAACAAGTAGCGATAAACAAAGAGAATATTAATTGAAATAAGGGCATTTCAAAGGTGGCCAACGTCTGTCGTTTATTGGCTGATGACGCGCGCTTTACAAAAGGATATCACGCTATAGGGATATCTCAGGGATCCCAATTTTTGTAAGTTCATCTCTGTGATACAAAGAAGCTCAAGCGCGTCTATTATTATAGAAGGGCAGTTGCCCAACGCTGTGAGCGACCACGAATGAGAAACCTTATTTCAATTGGTGGTCAGCATCAAGGTAAGAAAATGGAATATACGTATATATGTATATTCCATTATTAAATCTCTTTTAAAGGGGTTTTTGGAATTCCGCGTTGCAATGGTTCGCGCATTTGTCACATAGTGAGGCATTTGTTAAATCATGGTGCTTACGTGCCGTATGTATTGTCTTTGTTCTTTACGAAACTGCATTTTTCCATTTAGATTTATCCAACAAAAGTGAGTCTGAAATTTATGCTGCTTGATCATTTGCAGATAGTTGAATGGCTAATGGTGCATTATTGGTCATAATAAACCCTCGGAAAACTGTCTAGTCAATGTTGAAAGAAGAAATGTTGTACTTTAGCATTGTTCAAGCTCAATACTGGCACGACCCCTTGGACGAAGCCGTTTACAAAGAGAAAAGCATTTTTATCGCCGACATAAATAACGAAAGGGTGAGCGCATTTGTGCTTGTTTGGAAAACGTAATAAAAATTTCCCTGAAAGGTAATCAATGAAACTTACGTGAAAAAGTTAGGTCAATTGGAGAACTTTGTAATGGTGAAATTCACTGAAGATACAATGGTGGTACCGCCCGAGTCCTCGGTCTGTCAGCGTGGTAGCCAACGAAAAAGTTTTAATAAATAGTTATCGCCTTTAGTGGTTTGGCTTTTTTGAACCTGGCCAAGAAAAACGCGTATTGCCACTCGAAGAAACTGCTCTATACAAAGAGGTATCGTTGAGTGACTCCCATTTATAGGTGCTTTCCAATTATCTACCTTGAAGGACCGGCTTGGCTTAAAGAAGTTAATGGAAGAGAAGAGACTCCATTTCCTTGAACATCCTGGCGATCATATTAGAATGACTATGCAATTTTTCATAGAAGAAATTGTACGAAAATTTATAGCCGTCTGAATGGTTGTGGCACTCACAAATGCATAGATAGTCTGTTTGACAATGAAGTCAATCAATTAAATAATCTACCGCAAGGAATCCTCCAAGCTTATCAGCTATTGTTTCCAGAATATCGTCTTGAAATCCTCTACTTTTAGGTTCACCTACAAATTTGCATATTCATAAAATTTCTGGTAACTATGCGAAGTCTGTTTTAAAAGTGGTATTTCTATTCCGTCTAAGGCATGCTATTTTTAATTCGTAATTCAACCTTACTAAGTAATCCTTTTTTGTTATCCAGCTTAAGTACGCCATCAGCGTTAGTATACAGGATCCATAATCTTAGTTTTATTACAAACTTTACAAAGTGGGTAAAATAAAAGTATTCTGTTTTTTACGATATCTCATTAATGCTGAGAAATATTCTATTTCATTTTAGATTGAAATATTAAGCCTCTGGCAAACGTTCCGAAACAAAATATAAGCGTATTAATGACTAGATATGCTAATAGTGTGTCAGTAAGTAATGATTATCTTCGTTATCGCGTATTTATTTCAATAGCGGTTATCGTGTCGTCTCCGATGATGTTAAGTGGTGTTATCAAAGAATGAAAGAAAATTTCATGATGACGCTATAGTAGTGTTGACCTCATTTGATGTTTCCGTAATTGTTTTGACGTAGTCTCTTAGCCTGACTTCCAAGAACATTTTACTCGCACTAAATTTATAATTGTCAAATCTAAGAAGAGCTCTTACGGATTCACGCTCAGAGAACGACGGGACGAATGATCACTGTCCGTTCTTTCGTCGGTCTCCACGCCGTTGTCTCTTTTGTTCAAGGCACGAACGTGTTTTTTCAATTGATGACGTTTTTGCACAACTTCTTCCTCAATATTTGTTTCCATTAGGTTAGCTAAAAGTTTGTCCTTTTGCCTCTGATTGCAAATCTCGAATCGCTCTTCCGGAGGGGAATAACCATTGTGCGCCAGTTTGTCCGGACGAGTTGTCGCGAATGCGTCATTTCCGCGCGGAGGGCTGTTGATGTAAAAGAAGTCTTTTTCTCCTTCGATCCACTTGAAATGGCCTTCGTAGATTTCGCCACCTGAGCTCGAGGAGGAATCTTGTCTGCTAACTGCCTTGGAGCGCCCGGATTTTCCGCGCGCTCCATCTTTGGTAACATTGTCACCTGCTCCCATTTTCTCAGGATGTGCACCGCTCTAAGGACTAGTTCGTTGAACTTACCGCGCGGCAAGCAATAAGAGTTTACACTAATAGCTTGTAGTTTAAAGCAACGAACGATTGCTCACACTTTAAACTTTAAAAAGCTGCCTGCCGAAGTTAGTCTAGCGCATAGTTTCTCAACCTTTTTTGCCCCAGGGTTTCCTAGGCCTTTTCAGGGCCCCCAGATGGTTCCGTTGTCTGTTAGTGCCCACAGCTTTCTTGCTTTGGCCGCTCCTGTCGCGCAGCCTAGAGTCCGCGTGAATAATAGAAAAGGACCACTATAAATGCTGTTTATTCAGCGCATACCAGGGAGGAAGGAATGGAAGGGTACGCTTCTATGAGTCGGCGCCTTTATGAGTCGAGGGAAAAAGTGGGGAATGTGCGACGGAAAAGCCGAACGTACAGGAATATATTACCGGCTGCTATTGTATTACGAACGGTCAGATGGAATGAGTTGTTCTGAAAGTCCGTTCGCAAAACCTGAAGGGCACGGCGCTTCTTGCACTGCACGAAAAGGAATAGAATAACAAGTTTTTATGGGTTGATAGAAGGGTGTGGAGATGAAACTCATTTCTTGGAACTGCTCCCTACCGAAAGGCCAAGGGCTTTTTAGAAGCACGCCATGCACAGAGACTTTAGAAGCATACCGGGCAGGAGGGAATGTAAAACCATGTTTTTCATTGGCTCCTAGAAAAGAAAGACAACGTCAACGCGTCCTGACTTTGCAATGGAACATTTTCCGTTGGGCTGTGAACGCCTCGTTAGTGACAAATAGGCCCACCGTATTACTTTCCTACGCTACTTATTACCGCTGAACTGTTGATTGGGACAATCTCCCGTCGCATTATCCTCCAGGCCCCCCCCCCCCCCCCCGGGGGGGGCCGGGCCCACGTTGAGAAACACTGGTTTAGCGAGACTAACTGCCCTTAGTAGTTTTTGATATTAAAATAAAAAATTCTAATGGTTTTACGCTGCTACCAAAGCCTTTGTGCACCATCATGATGGTCTAATTGCAATTAACCGTTTTAAAAAGAATTCAGGTACCTATTTCGCATTATCGTACACTGAGGGCGAGAAATGCTTTTGTTCCTGAAAATCAGCTACGCTATGTATTCACGGTATTTGGATTAAAAAAACAGGCCGCCTACGTAAAGCAGACATAAAAGTGTTTGCGATAAGGTTTTATAACAGGTAGATGAATTTTTACTTGCTTTTACACCAGCTACACGTTCAATCAATGTTCAAGTTTTTAATTTACATGTTCAGGCATCCATTCCAACGTATAGCAGAGAGGTGATGGGATGAGTGATACGTAATGCAAATGAGCTGGAGAACGCGCAATGAACAAGGTAGCTACTCTTTTCTCTGTTTCATAGTAAGTGTCTGATTCGTCAGTATGTTGTGCATGCAGTAGGTGACAGACTATCTCGTTTAAAATACGCCTTTGGCATTAACGCTGTCATTAAGTCCACTGAACATAATCTATTCCATGGAACCCCCAAAGGGACCTGTACTACCATGCAGCAAGGTCGATTCAGTTCCATTATTACGTTAAGCGCGCAAAAATATGAGTTTTACTTTGCCGCATTGGCCTACCAATCCTTTATAGGTAGCTGGAACAGTTCCAGTATTTCACTGATTTGCTGTTCTATGTATCCATCTATGCAATTATCTCTAACAGAGTCTTGCTTAGGTATTATGTCTAACAACTCTGATTTTGCCAACGTGTCATGTTGTCGGCTTCTGTAAGACAGCTGGCGGGCTAGCGTTCCTTTGTTCGTTTAAATGAGCGGATACTTGATCATCATTTATCCATGCTCGTCTTAAAGAGAACGATGAATTTCTTAGTTGCGCAGGCTGTCAGAAATGTTTGCATACGCAGCCACACACCGTCAGCAAAAAAGGTAGGTAGGTGTTTTGCTTCAAGCACAAACATCTACTGTGGAGGATCTGGAGGATCCACCACTTCCAGTTCGTCAGACTTGAGCTCTAACCACTTGTACTATTGAGGCTATATATGAAGTCAACTCCTTCACTAAATTCTTAACGCAGTCTCAACAGCAGCAGTGCACACGTTAACCCCATCCCGCCGGTAAAGCGGCTCTTTACAAGAAGCATGCCGCAAAGTGGGATAGCGTTTGCGAACTCGTCGCTCTGAGCTTAAGTGCGTCGCCGGTTTCAATGTTGCGCTGAAATCTGAACACAAACCAGCTCATGCTTGAAGCTTTTTTTTATTTTTTCGGGTAAACGGAACCTCTAGACAATCTCATAATTATTCAAATGCTTTCTGTGGAGGTGGTAGTCTAATTTTCTAGAAAAAAACGGTGCATTCAGCTTCTCGTAGTTGCTCGTTCAGCTGGTGCACTTTCTGTTTCCGGCTGTTGCAAAAATAGAGTTTGCTTTCTGCTTTGTGTTCCAGGCAGAAGCAACTGACGAATAAAATAATGAGGTGGCTCATGGCAGCATGCGAAACCGGACTGTTGTGTCTTTTGCTGATATTTTACTCAGATTTCACTACATTCGCTTATGCAAAGCTTCAAAAGTGATTCGTATACGCGTATTATTTAAAAATACGTTCATAAGATAGCTTTTTTCGGTTTAACATTTCCGGGTTGCCCCTTTCGTAGGCTCCAGCGAGAGTCGAACTCGCGACCTCCAGTTTACGAGACTGGCGCTCTAACCAGCTGAGCTATGGAGCCACACGTATTATATTCTAGCCTCGATGTTCCAGAAACAGGATAAAGCAAAGTCAGCTGCTGTAACATAATCGAGTATACCTTATTAACTTCTGAAACTACCTGAAAACGTAGCGTCAGTGCTTTTAAATCGTTTATTGCATCATGGAGTATTCCGGGTTAAGCAATCCTACATTTCAGTTTGTATTATAACTCATTTTTTTGTTTAGAGTTTCAGGTAGCTGCTTTTCAATGGAAGTATTTTGTCTGTACCAGCATATGCACACTAATAAATATCTTTTCGTGCAAATACTGTCATTTTTGTCAGTCAAAACATAATGTTGGCTTTATATCAGATCTTCCAGACGGAAGCAGTTTATAGGTATATTATTAAGAGAAGAGATTAAAGCGGCAAGTTTCCACTTAGCGGCAAAACGCAATAAAGAATTTTCTCTTTAGATGATATGCAAATTACGTTGTTCTGAGTCGCAAAACAGCGAAAGGGGCTTTTTGACTCATTTCTGAACATGTAGTTTCCCCTACCTTAGTGTAATCATTTGTATTTGTAGCATGGATTGCGTCCTAGGCTCCAGCGAGAGTCGAACTCGCGACCTCCAGTTTACTAGACTGGCGCTCTAACCAACTGAGCTATGGAGCCACGCGCACCCTACTTTTATCACTTTATTCGTCGGAAGACAAAACATAATGAAGTGTTCTTTATTAATTTCTGAAGCTGCAAGAACACGTATAGCAAGTGCATTGATTGTTTTTGATCATCTAGAAGTAATGGCACGTTCCAAGGTTTAGGGATATTACTTTTGAGTTTCTTTTTTACTTTGCTTCAGTAGCGCTAAGATTATTTTCAAAAATGTATTCCATAGAATTCCATGTGACTGTTTTCAATGGAACTATCTCGTCTGTGCCTGCACATGCACATTAATAAATGTGTGTTTTCGCATTGCTTTCATTTCATCAAACCAAAAGATAGAATTAGTTTTACTCCTCCATCTCACTGACGACGGAACTAGAGGTTTCCAAAAATTCTGAAACAAGCAGAGTACATTGCTTCCATATTTTTTCTTAATAATCGCGCGTTCATCTGTTGGTAGAGCAATTGCTTCGTTTAATTACAGATACCAACAGAAAAAGTAGAAGAAGCAGAATCCCGTTATGAAGCACCACGTGTTCAAAATTGGCTTTGTGTAAGGAGTTCACAGTTGCATTAGCAACAGAATAGATGGAAATATTTGCTGATCTCACCATTGGAATTTAAAAGATACTCTCGCCAGATAATATGGAAATTACGTCACGTTAAGGTTCCAAGCAGCCACAGTGATTCTTCGGCAATTTCCAGTACAGTGATGTTCTGTCATTTTAGCACTGCTTGCCTCCCAGGCTCCAGCGAGAGATGAACTCGCGACCTCCAGTTTACTAGACTGGCGCTCTAACCAACTGAGCTATGGAGCCACGCATACCTTGTTTTTGTTAATTTATTCATCGCAGAATAGGAACGAATGTCACTTACTGTAATATGTTAATTGGAGTATTTTTTTATCAATTTCTGGCAGCCGTCGAGGACGTACAGTCCATATATAAATTGTTTTGCATAACTTAAGGGTAATGGCTTAGTTAGCTTGGTAGTTTAGGATTTCCTTATTTTGCTTTGTATTTCATTTTCTTCATCAGCGTCAAAGTTATTCCTAAGAATAAGTTTTTAATAGAAATAAATGTAGCTGTTTTCCACAGAACTTTCCCGTCTACATTTCCGTATACACGTTGATAATAAATTTCTGCTCATCTAAATACTTTCACTTCTGCAAGTCAAACATAAGGTAGGCTTTAGGTCATATCTTTCAGATGGAAGCAGTTAGCGTATGTGCTTAAATTTCTCCTACTCTGAACATAGCATTCTAAGACCCCGTCGCTGGTGATATGCAAATTTGATTGGGCTAAGGTGCAAAACAGTAAATGCAAGTTTTTAGCAGAATTTTGATACAGCGCTTCTTACACTCAACCATATTATAAGCTTCGGTTATCGCCTAGGCTCCAGCGAGAGTCGAACTCGCGACCTCCAGTTTACGAGACTGGCGCTCTAACCAGCTGAGCTATGGAGCCACGCGCACCCTACTGTTACCCTAATATCCATTGGATAGGGAAACGTAGTGTCTTTTACAGTAGTATAATTAATAGTTGAGGAATTTTTTTATTTATTCGCAAAACTAGTTTATAGACGTTAAGCTCACTCATCAGCCGATATTAATCGTCCAACGCGTAATGGTATCTTTCTGAGATTAAGGTTTCTGAACTTAAGTTTGTATTTTCATCAGTTTAAAATCATTGAAGTTATTCCTAAAAATCACTATGTAGAACTTCACTCAGCTGTTTTCAATGGGCCTATCTCCACTGTAGCCATGATTCATTAAGAAAACTTTTTTCTAGCAAGTGCTTTCATTGTGCCAATTCAAAAGTACGGTTGCTGTTAACTCGTATTCTTTGCGTGGAAGTAGTCTTCTGTTATATTAAGAAGAGAGCGCATTGAGTCAGTTGTTTCGAGTTCACTGTCATGTGCTGGAAAGGTTCCTTTCTGCAGACGATATACAACGATTGTTAGCCTGAGGGGCAAAACGGCAAAACTGATTTCTCATCAGACTTTAGAATGCTGTATTTTTCCACGTTAATCGCTACTTTTCATGTTTTAGTGATGGCTATTTCTTAGGCTCCAGCGAGAGTCGAACTCGCGACCTCCAGTTTACTAGACTGGCGCTCTAGCCAACTGAGCTATGGAGCCACGCAAGTCCTGTTTTTGTCAATTTTTTCAGTGCACAACAATAACCAATGCCACCCTCTGTAATATGATGGTTGAATTATTCTATATTAATTTCTGACTTTGCCTGAAAACGTACAGACCATACATCAGTGCCTTTAATTGCGCTGTCAAGCGGCTAGTAGCCTGTTCCAGGATTAAAGATTTTCTGTTCCATTTGTTGTATCATCTGCTTCAACAGCGATGAAATTGTTTCTGTAAACTTTTCTAGAGAACTAAATGCAGCCGTTTTTAATAGAATTGTCCTGTCTATACTTCTGTATACGCGTTAATAAATTTATGTTAATCTAATTGTTTTCACTTCTACCAGTCAAAAATAGAGTTAAGTTTATATCATATCTTCTAGATGGAAACAGTTAGCATGCATACTAATAAAATAATAGGCTGAAATAACTGTTTCCGACTCACAGCACTTTGCTCTGAATAGTCCTCATAGCAGCTGATATGCAAATTCAGTTACGCTAATGCTCAAAGCAGCAAAAGTGAATTTTTGCCAGAATTTTAATGCGGCACTCGTCTGGTTTCGTCATGACTTACCGTATTTCAGCACTGCATATCTTGTAGGCTCCAGCGAGAGTTGAACCCGCGACCTCCAGTTTACTAGACTGGCGCTCTAACCAACTGAGCTATGGAGCCGACTGTCCAATAAACCTTCTTCGTGACATCTGATGGTCACGTCATTGAATAAATGATGGAATGGGCATATAGCCTTCCATTTCTGAACACTTACGTCTTGTCACACCCGATTTGTTGGCTGTTTAGTAATAGCGCAGCTTTTGATATACATGAGCTCTCATAGTCAACATCTTACCGAAACGCTGAGGGCAGGTGGAGACGTAACCAAAAACTTGCGACAGCATTAGCAAATAAACTAAGTCAAACGTGGCGTAAAAGTATGAAAAAAATGTGATGAAATTTCAAGTATTTTCCCATCCTATTCTGTAGTTGTCTTCTGAAGGTTCTGGTAATTTTTTTCATTTGTCAAAATTTTGCCTACTCATTCTGTGCTTGCATTTGCAGCATTTGAAGCTTCAGAGTCAGTGTTGCTTTTTGTCGGCATTTAGGATAAAGTGGTGGTAAGATTTGCATAGATGTGAAAGGCAGGATATTATCTCCATTGGAGGTTTCTTGATTAGAGGTAAAAGGTTAGGCACGGATTCAGTGCAATGGCAGCGTTCTGTGGCTTCTACATTCTCCTCAAAACGTCTGTGCTATTCGAAATTTCCTTTATTCAAAATATAATACTAGTTTGTAATCACATTTTTCAAGTAGAAGCTGCGTCAAGATAGGATCAGCTGACTTTTGGCAACTTGCTGCTTGTTACTTTCAAGTGTCTTGCGGATCCTCATTTCAAGTTTTATTACGGTGGGACACAAATTGGCGGAAACAGTTTCCGTTGTGCAGCCTACAAAAACAAACTCATCGTATTATGAGTTTCTTAGTATTCATGTAGCTGAAGGATCATACTACTAAACGTTTTTCAAACACTTGATGTCTTTAAGGCTCCAGCGAGAGCTGAACTCGCGACCTCCAGTTTACTAGACTGGCGCTCTAACCAACTGAGCTATGGAGCCGCATGTATCCTCTTTGGCCCATCATTCCTCCCTGAGAAAAGAATAATATCAACTGCTGCTGTGTTGTCATACCTTTTATTAAATCCCTAAACTGCCTAAAGACAAAAAGCATGCGTACAAGCTACTTTAAGCCCTGGAATGAATAATGGCTTCCTGTGGAATTTCCGTTTGAGTTTGCTTGTTCATTTCCTTCAGGAACAATAAAATTATTTTCAAGACGCGTTTATATTAAGCTTCGCATAGTTGTATTCAATAGAACCGCATCACAGATGCTATGCAGTGGGACAACTCAACGCCAGCACATTTCCATAATAGAATTTCTGTTCAACATTTGTTTTCTCCAGTCAAGTAAAAGAATTTGCTTTATGTCATATTTTCCAGGTGGGAACAGTTGGCAATATGTTATTGAAAATAAACGTTGAGCCGATTGGTTTCAATCAAAGCCGTTGTGCTATGGGCTCTCTGCACATGTAACGTGCAATTTCTGTTATTCTGAAATGGGAAACAACAATAACCATTCGTTGACAAATTTTTCACGTAGCGCTTATCCATCCGGTTGAAAATTTTTGTTGTTGCAATGCTGGTTAGCCTACTAGGCTCCAGCGAGAGTCGAACTCGCGACCTCCAGTTTACTAGACTGGCGCTCTAACCAACTGAGCTATGGAGCCGTTAGCACCCAATTTTTCCAGTTAATTATCAAATAAGGAAGCACTAACCGTGGTACTCTGACGACCAATATACGCGTTAAAGTTTTTCCCATTAATTAGTTATCACCTTAGTCGCAACGAACAGAGAAGCTATGTTCCTGAGCTATATAGACAAAAAGCTTGTAGCTTTTTACCAGGACCCATACCGTCAGAAAGACAAAAAGTAGAGTTTACATTCTTTGAACTATTAATATTACAGTTCGTAATGCGCAAGCCAGAATGATAACTTTTGTGCTCTATGGAAAACTGGAAGTTAATTTTGTGGGTTCATTTTATTCATAGTCCCTATAACGCTGAAATGCAACGCGCGTCAGTGGACAACAGTTAGCTGTCGCTTTTAAAATAAAGCAGGAAGCGTTTTTAAACTTTATTGACTGTTCGTTTTGAATACCAAGCCGTCAGAGCTGATCAAAAGCATTGCTAGCAATCAGTTGAACTAGCTGAACCTACTTCAAAACGCAAAAGCGCGTGTTTATTTTGTGCCAAACTGAAAACCGAAAATGTTCAGTGTCAATAACTGAAGTGCATAGATTAAATTTCATACCTATCTGACCAAATGAACACGGCAACTATTGACAACCTTACTGAAAAAAGAGATAAAAAGATCTTCAGAATTGCTTTATAATGCATGATTATTTTGCTGGTATACTCAAGTCCGCTTTAATAAATAGCCAGAGGTACGCTACTGTAAAAAACGCTTCTTTTTCTTATGCAACGGAGAACACGGTAAAAATAGGGTGTGCGTGGCTCCATAGCTCAGCTGGTTAGAGCGCCAGTCTAGTAAACTGGAGGTCGCGAGTTCGACTCTCGCTGGAGCCTAGTAGGCAACCAGCATTACAACAACAAAAGATTTCAACCGGATGGATAAGCGCTACGTGAAAAATTTGTCAACGAATGGTTATTGTTGCTTCCCATTTCAGAATAACAGAAATTGGACGTTACATATGCAGAGAGCCCATAGCACAACGGCTTTAATTGAAACCAATCGGCTCAACGTTTATTTTTAATAACATATTGCCAACTGCTTCCATCTGGAAAATATGACATAAAGCAAACTTTTTTACTTGATTGGAGAAAACAAATGTTGAACAGAGATTCTGTTATGGAAATATGCTGGCGTTGACTTGTCCCATTGCATAGCCTCTGGGATGCGGTTCTATTGAATACAACTATGCGAAGCTTAATATAAACGCGTCTTGAAAACAATTTTATTGTTCCAGAAGGAAATGAACATACAAACTCAAACGGAAATTCCACAGGAAGCCATTATTCATTCCAGGGCTTAAAATAACTAGTACGCATGCTTTTTGTCTTTAGACAGTTTAGGGATTCAATAAAAGATATGACAACACAGCAGCAGTTGATATTATTCTTTTGTCAGGGAGGAATGATGGGCCAAACAGGATACATGTGGCTCCATAGCTCAGTTGGTTAGAGCGCCAGTCTAGTAAACTGGAGGTCGCGAGTTCAACTCTCGCTGGAGCCTAAGAGATAGCCATCACGAAAACACGGTAAACCTGGAAGAGCACAGTATTGAGAATGTGGTGAAAAATCGTTTTTGCCGCTTTGCTTCTCAGGCTAACATTCGTTACATATCATCTGCAGAAAGAAACTTATACGGCATATGGCAGCGAACTCGAAACAGTTGACCTCGGTGTACTCTCTTAATATAACATAAAACTGCTTCCACGTAAACAATACGAGACAAAAAACACCGTATTTTTGGATTGGCGCAATGAAAGCACTTGCTGGAAAAAAATTTTCTGAATGCTTCATGGCTACAGTGGGAACAGGGCCATTGAAAACAGCTAAGTGAAGTTCTTTACAGAGGCTTTCAGAAATAACTTTAACGATTTTAAACAGATAAAATTAAAAACTTAAGTTCAAAAACCTTATTCTCGGAAGGATAACATTACGCACTGAACGATTTAAATTGGCTGATAGGTGAGCTTAACGTCTACAATCAGTTTTGCGGATTAATAAAAATTCTCCAGTTATTAATTATACTACTGCAAAAGACACTACACTTCCTTATGCAATGGACATTAGGGTAAAAGTAGGGTGTGCGCGGCTCCATAGCTCAGCTGGTTAGAGCGCCAGTCTCGTAAACTGGAGGTCGCGAGTTCAACTCTCGCTGGAGCCTAAATGATAGTCGGTGATTATAATATAGTAATGTAAGAAGCTCTTTATCAAATTTCTGCTTAAGATTTGCGTTTACTGTTTTGCACCTTAGCACAGTCAAATGTGCATATCACCAGCGATGTGGTCTTCAGAACGCTATGTTCAGAGTAGGAGACAGTTACTATAACCTATTCTTTCATTAGTATGCATGCTGACTGCTTCCGTCTGGATGATATGACATAAAGCCAACCCTATTTTTGATCTGCTGAAGTGAAAATATTTAGATGAGCAGAAATTTGTTAACATGTACACGGGAGTGCAGACGAGAGAGTTCTATCGAAAACAGCTACATTTATTTATATTAAAAGCTGTTTTTTTAGGAATAACTTCGACGCTGATGAAGCGAATGAAATGCAAACTGAAATAAGGAAATCCGCAACTACCAATCTAGCTATTACCTACTTAGTTATGTAAAACAGCTTGTGTGGACTGTACGCCTTCAACCGGTGCCAGATGTTGACAGAAAAATACTCTAATTATCATATGACGGTAGATGACGTTGGTTACTGCTTCGCGTTGAATTTCTTGACAAAAACAGGACATGCGTGGCTCCATAGCTCAGTTGGTTAGAGCGCCAGTCTAGTAAACTGGAGGTCGCGAGTTCGACTCTCGCTGGAGCCTCGTGGACAAGCAGTAAGGTAAGGCTGGTAAGTCATGACGAAACCAGACGAGTGCCGCATTGAAATTTTGGCAAAAATTTAGTTTTGCTTTTCTGAGCCCTGGCGGAACCAAATTTGCATATCAGCTGCTACGATGACTATCCAGAGCAAAGTGCTGTGAGCAGGAAACAGTTATTTCAGCCTATTATTTTATTAGTATGCGTGTGAACTGTTTCCATCTGGAAGATATGATATAAACTCAACTCTATTCTTGACTGGTAGAGGTGAAAACAATTAGATGAACTTAAATGTATTAACGTACACACGGAAGTATAGAAGGGACAGTTCTGTTGAGAACATCTACATTTAGTTCTCTAGAAACCCTTTAGAAACACTTTCGTCGCTGCTGAAGCAGATGGCACAACATATGAAACAGAGAATCTTTAACTCTGGAATAGGCTACTACCCACTTGATAGTGCATTTAAAAGCTTTGATATATTGTCTGCACGTCTTCAGACGATGTCAGAACTTAGTATAGAATACTTCAACTATCATGGGTGGCGTTGGTTATTGTTGTGCGCTGAAAAATATGACAAAAACAGGACACGTGTGGCTCCATAGCTCAGTTGGTTAGAGCGCCAGTCTAGTAAACTGGAGGTCGCGAGTTCGACTCTCGCTGGAGCCTAAGAAATAGCCATCACTAAAACATGAAAAGTAGCGATTAACGTGGAAAAATACAGCATTCTAAAATCTGATGAGAAATCACTTTTGCCGTTTTGCCCCTCAGGCTAACAATCGTTGCATATCGTCTGCAGAAAGAAACCTTTCCGGCACATGACAGTGAACTCGAAACAACTGACTCAGTGTGCTCTCTTCTTAATATAACAGAAGACTACTTCAACGCAAAGAATACGAGTTAACGGCAACCGTACTTTTGAATTGGCACAACGAAAGCACTTGCTAGAAGAAAGTTTTCTTAATGAATCATGGCTACAGTGGAGATAGGCCCATTGAAAACAGCTGGGTGAAGTTCTACATAGTGATTTTTAGGAATAACTTCAATGATTTTAAACTGATGAAAATACAAACTTAAGTTCAGAAACCTTAATCTCAGAAAGATACCATTACGCGTTGGACGATTAATATCGGCTGATGAGTGAGCTTAACGTCTACAAACTAGTTTTGTGAATTAATAAAAAATTCCTCAACTATTAATTATACTACTGTAAAAGACACTACGCTTCCTTATCCAATGGGCTTTAGGGTAAAACTAGGGTGCGCGTGGCTCCATAGCTCAGCTGGTTAGAGCGCCAGTCTCGTAAACTGGAGGTCGCGAGTTCGACTCTCGCTGGAGCCTAGGCGATAACCCACGCTTGTAATATGCTTGAGTGTAAGAAGCGCTGTATCAAAATTCTGCTAAAAATTTGCATTTACTGTTTTGCACCTTAGCCCAATCAAATTTGCATATCGCCAGTGATGGGGTCTTAGAATACTATGTTCAGAGTAGGAGAAACTTAAGCGCATATGCTAACTGCTTCCATCTGAAAGATTTGACCTAAAGCCTACCTTATGTTTGACTTGCAGAAGTGAAAGTATTTAGATGAGCAGAAATTTATTATTAACGTGTATACGGAGATGTAGGCGGGAAAGTTCTATGTTTATTTCTATTAAAAACTTATTATTAGGAATAACTTTGACGCTGATGAAGAAAATGAAATACAAAGCAAAATAAGGAAATCCTAAACTACCAAGCTAACTAAGCCATTACCCTTAAGTTATGCAAAACAATTTATATATGGACTGTACGTCCTCGACGACTGCCAGAAATTGATAAAACATACTCCAATTAACATATTACAGTAAGTGACATTGGTTACTATTCTGCGATGAATAAATTAACAAAAACAAGGTATGCGTGGCTCCATACCTCAGTTGGTTAGAGCGCCAGTCTAGTAAACTGGAGGTCGCGAGTTCAACTCTCGCTGGAGCCTGGGAGACAAGCAGTGCTAAAATGACAAAAGATCACCGTACTGGAAATTGCCGAAGAATCACTTTGGTTGCTTGGAACCTTAACGTGACGTAATTTCCATATTATCTGGCGAGAGTATCTTTTAAATTCCAATGGTGAGATCAGCAAATGTTTTCATCTATTCTGTTGCTAATGCAATTGTGAAGTCCTTACATAAAGCCAATTTTGAACACGTGGTGCTTCATAACGGGATTCTGCTTCTTCTACATTTTCTGTTGGTATCTGTAATTAAACGAAGCAATTGGTCTACCAACAGATGAACGCGCGATTATTAAGAAAAAATATGGAAGCAATGTACTATGCTTATTTCAGAATTTTCAGAAAGCTCTAGTTCCGTCGTCAGTGAGATGTAGGAGTAAAACTAATTCTATCTTTTGATTTGATGAAATGAAAGCAATGCGAAAACAAACATTTATTAATGTGCATGTGCAGGCACAGACGAGATAGTTCCATTGAAAACAGTCACATGGAGTTCTATGGAATACATTTTTGAAAATAATCTTAGCGCTACTGAAGCAAAGTAAAAAAGAAACTCAAAAGTAATATCCCTAAACCTTGGAACGTGCCATTACTTCTAGATGATCAAAAACAATCAGTGCACTTGCTATACGTGTTCTTGCAGCTTCAGAAATTAATAAAGAACACTTCAGGTGACATTATGTTTTGTCTTCCGACGAATAAAGTGATAAAAATAGGGTGCACGTGGCTCCATAGCTCAGTTGGTTAGAGCGCCAGTCTAGTAAACTGGAGGTCGCGAGTTCGACTCTCGCTGGAGCCTAAGACGCAATCCATGCTTCAAATACAAATGCTTACACTAAGGTAGGGGAAACTACATGTCCAGAAATGAGTCAAAAAGCCCCTTTTGCTGTTTTGCGACTCAGAACAACGTAATTTGCATATCATCCAAAGAGAAAGTTCTTTATTGCGTTTTGCCGCTTTAATCTCTTCTCTTAATAACATACCTATAAACTGCTTCCGTCCGAAAAATCTGATATAAAGCCAACATTATGTTTTGACTGACAAAAATGACATTAGTTGCACGAAAAGATATTTATTAGTGTGCATATGCTGGTACAGACAAAATAGTTCCATTGAAAAGCAGCTAGCTGAAACTCTAAACAAAGAAATGAGTTATAATACAAACTGAAATATAGGATTGCTTAACCCGGAATACTCCATGATGCAGTAAACGATTTAAAAGCACTGACGCTACGTTTTCAGGTAGTTTCAGAAGTTAATAAGGTGTACTCGATTATGTTACAGTAGCTGACTTTGGTTTATCCTGTTTCTGGAATATCGGGGCTAGAATGTAATACGTGTGGCTCCATAGCTCAGTTGGTTAGAGCGCCAGTCTCGTAAACTGGAGGTCGCGAGTTCAACTCTCGCTGGAGCCTGGATAATACCTGCTTCGATAAAAGGGCATAAAGAGAATAAGTGACTAGAAAATTGACTATTTTAAGCTGCGCCTAGCGAAACTGCCTCAGCTGTATTACATACACTCGAATGCAAAGTATACTGTGCATGAATAACGCAAGAAGATAAAGCAGAATGCCACGAGTTGTCGACACTTCATTCACATTGTGACGTGCTCTCTAAAATTGTGCCATTATGCTAATTTCACCTAAGCCTAAACTGCAAAGGGAGAACGATTATATTAAGAGACTGAGAAAGCTGTGACTTAAGTACAAGGCTCCTACGATGTAAATTGTAATTTTGCTGAGTCTATCATAGCATATGAACTGAAGAAGATTAGTTCTTTCGCTTGCTGCGTTGTTGGCAAAGAAGGAAAAGAAGAATACTCCAATGTCCGGAATATTTCTGCTTCTAATTCGCTGCAGCAAACCTCATGTGGGCGTGAAGAGGCGCTGAGTATGTGAGCTCAATGAGTTCAGCGCGAAAAAGCCAATGCAGCTTGCAATAAAAGGCGCTGGTGGTCCAATGAGTGATACGAGCTTTCGAACCGCCCCTGTTGAGCCGACATTGAAACACTCGCGACTAAACAGTGTTACGGACGTCCAGGGATCGCTGGCATGAGCAAGCTTGACAAAGCACAATCCACTATATCTATGACTAGACAGTAGAGCATTAAAACAAAAGTAAAGCTGCTAACCAAGCTACCTACAGCAAAGGCTTTTCAATTTATGAAGCCTTTTCGGTTTAACAAAAATACAAAGCAGAAACTCAGTTTAAACCGTTCTATTTTGAAGCAACTTACGCTGTAGGCAGTCAATCGCAGCGGAAATGCTAACATCGCTAAATGGGCATAAAGAATGCAATCACCTAAAAAGGATCAAAAGGTAGGGGGCACTCAAAGTAAATTGGCAGAAAGAATCAATTCGCTTCAGGAAAAGGTGAGAAGAATTTTCAACGGTCACTTCAGATGGATTGAAGGCGAAAGCGCCTTTCGTTATCTAAACAGCCCGCCGTACGGAAACGACGTGTACAACAAAAATCGGCCAATCGATCCGTCCCATTACAGCTATTCTCCGCCCGGTGTGCATATGGAAATTTACAATCTGCAGCGACGAGACGAATTTATCGCCAGTTTACGAGAAACAAACATTTTGCAAAGTGTTGCGCAAAAACGACACGCATTAATGATGCATCGCCAATTGATGAACGAAATGGATAAAGGCGTTGAGCTTCGTAACCAGCTGAGCATCAGCAACTCGCCAAGCAGATCAGCTTCTTCCGAAACTGCCGTCGAGTTCAGCGACGAAGACGCCGACTACAACAATCGCAATTAGGTCGCAATCGTCTGCTTATAAACTGAAAGCGAGTAAAAGTTCTTTACGCAACAGAGAACGATTTCTGCTCGTTCTTTGAAATGTACTTTTATAGCCTACTGCTCAAGCGTGAATGCGCCACAGATCACCTATACAATGTAATAGCAAATTTCTGAATTGTAAGCTTACAAAAAAGCCATAAAACCTTATATAATGCTATGATTGCATAATTGATATATAATTACAAATCGAACGAACTAATGCAAACTATGCACCGCTATAGAACGCCTATTGGTGAGAAGATAAAAGTGAAGAACTTGCGACGTTCAAATGTCCACTGAACCAATGACGTCCGCTTGAACAATATCAGCTGAATCTGTTTCAATATAAATCGTCTCTTGGTCGACAAGTTGTTCCGGCAACAGCGGCATTCCTTCGCAAACCATCTGCATTGGAACATTGCCAATACGATTACCATTTCCTCTTGCAGCGGAGCCGTCAATAACATTATGCGGGTCGGAAAAGTCAATAAAGAACAAATCATTGGGCTGTTGTTCCAACATGCCTCTTTCGGATCGAGAATGGAATTCTAAACCATTAGCATTCATCTGGTCACGTTCGTCTGACGTTTCTTGATCCTCCTTTTTCGCATCCGCTACAATTGTAGTCTCAATATGACCGCCATGTTTTGTAGCAACTACAATATGACTGAAATTCAAAAAACTATCAGTGAGCGAATGGACAAAGCGCGAATAGCGCATTTACGTTGACGGATGCTTGTAGTGACTGCGTATATGGTCGAATATTTCGACTTTTTTGTTGAACGCTTGCGTGCAGTGAAAGCATCTGTTAGCTTTGACGCCTGCGTGCAATCGCAAATGTCTCGAAAGAGCGTCCTGCTTTGAAAATGTTCTATCGCACTTCGGACATGGAAAAGTGGAAATTTGCCGGTGCTTATAAAAGTGCACCTCCAAACTCTCCAATTTCCAAAATGTCTTCTGGCATATACCGCAAATGTAACGTTTAGAAGGTTGGTGAGCGTCGTTGACATGGTCCACTGCAATATATAGTCGGTCAAGAGAAAATATAACATAGGCAAGTCGGTCGTATGCGAACCTAAGTCATCTCTCGTCTCAAAACGAACGGTGCACATATAGCAGAATTTCCTAAATCGCGAGCTGTGACATTTCCGATGTTCTTTCAGCGCCGCTTTTGAGGTAAAACGAAAACGACATTTTTCGCAAGCAACTTTTCTTTCCTCGTGAACATGCCGATGAGCGGCCAAATGTTCGACTGTGGAAAAATTCTTACTGCACATCTCGCAAACGTATTTCTTCACCTGTTGGATATTAAAAATTTGAATTTAGAAGCGAACAAAAAAAAACAATCTTTACCCCTGTATGAACTCCCATGTGACGTATCAAGAATTGCCTGTCGGTAAACTTTTTGTCGCATTCGCTGCAGGCAAACAAATTTCCTCCGTGACTGCGCATATGCTTTGCCAAACATTCCTTCTCGTAAAAGGCGCAATCGCAGAGAGGACACATCTGCTCTCTCTGACGGCCCGAATGCCGAGTCTGAAAATGCTTCCCGCCATTAGTAGGTGAAAAGCGGAGTTCCACTTGCCTTGTAATGGATATCCACACGCGTCTGACTGTAGAAAACCTGATTACAGTCGGGACATTTGAAATTTGCCCGACTTCCGTGAGTCGTCATATGCTTCTGCAGGTTCTCCTTCCATTTGTACCTTTGCGGGCACAACTTGCAAGCGTAAGGCATTGCGTCCGTGTGAGCAATTTTGTGACGTTCCAAAAATTCCGGTTTTGAAAATGTCCTCTCGCAAACTTCGCACTTGCTTATCACAAAATCTACATTGCGCGACGGTATAACCAACGTCAGCAAACGCTGAAAAAATATTGAAACGATCATTCGCGCTGTCTGCCGGAAAAAAGAACTACCTGCTCATCAGTAATCATATGGTCTTCTTTGACGTGGCGGCCTGCGGAAAAGTAGGTGGGAAAATCTTTGAAACAAATGGTGCATTTGTGCTCTCCCCCTTGAACTCGATCCGTCTCGGTCAATGTTTCATTCCGTTTGCCCACGTCCATAAGTTCCCATTCCGGCTCCTTCTCCTCTTCAGGTTTTGCTGCATCAAGATGACAACGCTCAAATCAACCGAATACATGATGACGCGGTGATAATACTTGATAAGGTGTCCGCATCATCGCTGGTTGGCTTTCGGTGAAAAATTCGTACGTGGGCTTTAAAGTCGCTTTCGCTAATGAAGAAAAGTTGTTTGTTGCAAAAACGACAATCGAAAGGTATCCTCCGGGGATGCGCAGTTTCCCGGTGACGAACAAGCTCCGATTCGAGCAGAAAACGTCGAGGGCATCTGTCGCAACAAAGCAACGTACTGCGTTTGTCTAAATTACATGTACGGAAAAAGTCTTGGCCGGCGGTAAAAAGCTTCGCGTCGAAACAGTTTAAAAATCTTGCCCGTACGCTTGCCGATCTTTCTGCTCCGCTTTTGCGAGCTTACGCTTAGCTAAGGGCAAGCCAGCAAGAAAAGAACCTGCGTTCTCTAAGCTACAGTAAGACGACGGCGCGCTTAACTACAAGACCGCAGTTTTGCGTTAAAAATAACAAGTTGAAAAAAAAGTAAAAACTAAGACGCAGCGATTACCAATATCAGTTGTACCAGAGTGGATTGCTCGCGGCTGTCCCGAGAGATCCTGAGCAACAACGAAGCAATTTTCTCCGGAGTCGAGATGAACGACCAAAGCTTCTTCCGGAGCATTCTCTTCCTGTCGCGCGCGTTTCACGCTGACTAAAAGCGACGGATAAAGATTAAATGCCAGAATATGCTAATATAGGGGAAATATCACCTGTGGCGGCGGTTACGCTGCCTGGCATATCGTGCGCGTCAAGAAACACTTCCGCCTCTTCCAATCTGAATTAAATTAGATAAATTTTTGGAAAATTTTAACGAGTAAATTTTATTACGAAACGTTTTTCACCAAAGCATTAGCCGTCAGTAGAGCACGCTCTTCCAAACGCTTCATGTCGCCATTCTGAGTTACAATGGCGTTATCTTTCTCTTTCAATTCCTTGGCATATTCTTCGTATAAGGCACGCAATTCTTTCACGTCTTGTGGGTCGGAAGGTACGCACCGCCCGCCAGGACCCAAAGGAACTGAAGCTGATAAAACGGGAGGTTTATCGGATTGGGATTCCTCAGTCGATCCGCTTTCATTCATTGTTCCTGATGACAGAGGTTCAGCTGCCAGTTCAAGTCTACAATTTCAATTACGAACAAATTGTGTAAAATTATTTACTTCTTTATGTATACCGAGGTGGCTCGTGGTCACCACGGCCGATCACGTAGTATTCTCCGCCGGAAGTGTCTGCGTACGTGCTCACTTCGTCCATGTGACTCAAGCTTGATTCTTCCAATGAATCTGCTGTAAACCCTGCCTCTATCAACTCTTCGGCGGTAAGCTGCAGCATAAGCAATCGGTTAACAACTACTTATTGGGAAACTCGAAATTACGCGAATAGTATTGCCATGCTGGTCAACAAACTCAGCAGCTCCATCGCCTAAAACTAGTAGTTGCTCCAACTGAGCGGCATCGATTTCAATTATCTCGGCGCCAGGAGGTACTATAAACAGTCAAACTGCAAGCAAATCACACTGAACAATCATACCTTCCGATTCCCCTGCATCCATTTTTGCGAAAAACGCGCAGTATGACAGCAGGCGTTGGAAGTATTGAAAAGTAAGCGTTCTCTACAATGTTATTTTGTTAAGCACAAACGAGCCGGAAGATCTTTTGGGGGAAACTAACCTGACTCAAAAAAGAATAAGTTACCGTAAGGCGATACAGTATTAAGAGAATAAAGGTTGTATTACGGTAAGGCAAGCGTTCTTCCCAACTCGCCGACGAAAGCGTTATTTCGTGTCCTATTATTCCGACTTTGCCTATTTGAATGCCACATATTATCAACAACTGCTTTGCTAACAAAAATTATTATTTCTTCGTAGCTCGCGTTCACACTTTACGCAAGTTCTCCTCTCCTTCGCCAGTTCAACAGATATTTTGTTATCCAATAGGATAGGTGAGGTGAAATGTGGCTTTTCAAACAACTAGCTGCGAATTATTTTGTCAAAAAAGCAAATAACAACTTAGAAACTCGGTTATAAGTAGGTTTGTGCCTTTGAAGAGTACCGTTCCAGGTATACCAGCCGGTGCACTTAGAGCTGCCGAGGCAACTTTTCTATCGTTCCCGCCCACAACTCTGCCCAAATCGGACGAATAAGAATTCATAAAAGATTCGAGCAAACTGCTCAAATCTTTTTTGAATTCTTATTCGTCCGAGCTAAAGTAATTTATGGCTACATTTAAAATGCTGAATAGTTTTGGCGCAATCGTTCAAAGGTTTTATCCAATACATTCGAGGATAGGAATGCGACTGTGCAATTACGTTGTGAGGAACAATATGAGCATCGGTAACCTGCAAATCAGTAGCAATGTAGTCGGGACTGACTAATATGTTTTTCCTTAAGTTGACTGGACTTAGTAGCGTCGTGCATCAAATGGTAGCAAATGCGTGAGCATAACCGTTTGGTTCGCTGCGGTTGAATTGCATTTGTCAACCCCGGTAAATCGAATAACGTTAATGAACCGTCCTTCTCCTTCATCTTCAAGTAAAGCAAATGTTGTTAGAACTAAAAAATATTACTGTAGATGCATATAACAACACTTTGTGTCACTATCAGCTTCGAAAACAATACGCAAATACATTGGCTGAGCTATTGCACTAGGTCGTTCCGAAACCGACATATTCGTCCGCGAGCAGTAGTTTCTCATTTCTGCTGACATTTTCGTTTGCTATCTTTTAGCAACCTTTAATATTTTCAATTTCAATGCTTCTGGAGGTAGGTACTGCAATTAGTTCAGCCCGTTTTGCCTGTTATCAAACACCAGAACAGCGGCTCCATAGCTCAGTTGGTTAGAGCGCCAGTCTAGTAAACTGGAGGTCGCGAGTTCGAGTCTCGCTGGAGCCTAATGCATTGAATCATTTTTCATGGTGAACAAGCTGAACTACCATAGCAAGCACGCCAGTTTTTTGCGAAGAAAACCTGTCTTATGGGAACATGTCTTCTTGAAAAATGTCTTTTTAAAGGATCAGTGTGCATACTGTATTACATACGCAAAATAATGATTTAAATTCAAAGTTCCATCAGGAAAAGTCTTCAATTTGTGTTGGAATAACAGCATAAAATACAGTTACGGCAAAGTCACTTGCTGCACGACGGTTAGTTAGAAAAATTGGTTTGTCATAGAGATATTATTCGCGGGAAGAAGTTTTGTTCTCGCGAAGTTAACTCAAGCGCTTAAAGGATAAAGTTACTGTAAGATACCAGCTCATCCTTTCATTGTAGAATAATCATCTAACACTCGTAAGATGTTACTTACGCCAACGATGTTAGGAAAATCATTTTAAACTTTGAACGCTGAAACCAATTCAGTTATATCAATATTGCAGATTAGAGAAGGAAAATTTTCTTTCAAATCAATAATTGATAGTGAACTTAAACAACTGTTAATTAATGAGGGTCTTTTCCGTTGGATGCTCTGGAATACTGTAAGTGGAACCGTAGACGGCTTTAACTTAAGCCGAAAAATAAAACCGCTTAGGTTAGCAATCCTAGTCAACATAAGCGTAAAATTAAAATCAGCAGAGGCTATTGTCTAAGCGTTGTTGTCAATTGGACTCATAGAACCTGATTTTACTTCTGCATACAGTACTCTCCTAGTGTCCATGAAAGTGATTTAATGGTCTTTTTAAAAAATCTAACGTTAAATTTTAATTTGTGTTCCGTTTCCGCTATCATTTCAATCCATCAGCAACGCTCATATGCTACTGTGATTGCCATAATCAAGGCTCATAAACTTTCGCGCCAACAACTGGATACTATCGATCGTGCATTCCTTTTATTCAAAATTCAAAGTACTCCTCAACCAACGAGACTATGATAGTGTTTCAGCTGAATTTGGAAAAACTTCACACATTAGCAGCAATGGTCTAATTATTGATTGCAAATGCAGTGATTCCCAAAACTACAAACCTTCGTTCGTAAAGTACGTCAATTCGAATTCGAGCTAAAAGCGTGTAATACGCAACTTTGCATTGCCTATCGCTTCGCACTTTTCGCAACTTGACAGCCATTAAAAAACACTCAAATACAGCAACTATTACTGCTTTTTCGTGAAAAAAGGGTAAAGCAAAAAGTTAGAACGTAATTCGATATCTTGAAAGCAGAGAATGAGTTGTATAAGCAAGATAATAATAATACAATCAATTATAATGCTTTTCTACCAGCAAAAACTTAACTTCGCATACTGCCTCGCTGTAATATAAAAAATTGTGTTTACACGGCAGTATGAAAGGTAGTGATAAAACAATATTGTTGTTATTATTCCGCTGCCACCCCGACAGATTCATCGGGAACGATGTTTTGCCTGTTCAATCGAACTCTTCCTAGACGGCCGCGGAGAAGCATTTCATCTTTGCACATCTCGTTTAGAACTTCTTCAAACAAGTCTCGTCTGACAGTCTAAAATGTATTGGAGTGCGTGAATACATATTGATAAATACTTTTAGAAAATGGCTAAACTTACAGCGCCGCCGCTTTCGCGAATTTCCATGAGAAGTGCCTTCGGTGCAACCCAAGCTCCATCCTCTTTTGCCAACATTCTGTTCTTAATTAATTGACGTAAATCTGCAGCCGCTCTACGAGTAGCTGCCGACATTCCCAACGCCAGTATACTGACGTCCACCTTGCCGGTCAGAGGGTCAGTTGCTACTTGTTTCAAAGCTTCTCGATATAATCTAAGCGAAAGTAAAGCTACAGCTTTAACTTGTACTCAAACGCATTTCTTCGCTTACGAGTAAGCTTCTTCAACATCCAATTCTTCCACTGTGCTACATAGTCTTATCTTCGCTCTGGCTTCGGATAAACGTATTAAGCTTTCCAGCTGCCGCGGATAAGCTGATATATGACCACGACTACTGTCGCCCTACAAATACCGAAACGAATTTGGGCAAGTTCCATTCGCCTGACGCTAACTGACTTTACGCATTTCCACATATTTGTGGATCAAGTTGTTAGCGGCAGCTTGACTTAACACGGGTGCGCAAACCGCCTTTGCGTAAGCTATGTAGTCCTTCAGCAGCGACATGTCCTGCAGGCAAGAAAAAGCGCCATCCCAAAAAGGCAAATAAAAAAATGCCTACCACAAGTTCCGCTTCTTCCTCTTCGTAACCTTTGAAATATAAAGAAACTAAGTGCGATGCCAGTCTTCGATCGTAGTACTCGTCTTGAGGATCGACCATCAGAAATATAAGATCGAACCTTAAAAGTCGTTGCGTGGAATTTATTAACAAATATACCAACTGCCAACCTTGACATAAGCGTATGAGGAAGTTGAACATTTTCGACGATTGTTTTTTGTTGGTTCCATTGGCTCTCGACAGGGTTGGCAGCTGCTAGGATCGAAGAGCGAGCATTGAGCTGACATACTATGCCGGCTTTTGCAACTGACAAAGTCTGCTGCTCCTACAAAGACGGTATGCAAATGTAGAGACGACTCGGGCTAGTTGCATGCAAATATTTAGTCTTTATTCACACTTAACTTGTCACTTACTGTTACGTCTTTAACAATGCGAATCTTACCATAACTTCTTGAAGAACCGACCGCGTGTAATCGTTCATCTTGTCGAATTCGTCAATACAGCATACTCCATTGTCGCTTAGTGCCAAGGCACCGCTGCAAACATGAAAATAAGCTTAAAAAAGGATAGTCTTCAAAGTGAGTTACATTTGCAATACAAAATGCTTGGTTTCTGGATCTCTTGTGATGTGAGCAGTTAGCCCAGCGGCGGAGGTGCCTTTACCCGAAACATATTGTCCTCTGGGCAACAGGCGATGAACATACTGTAACAACTGGGATTTTGCCGTTCCCGGATCACCACAAAGCAGAATGTTTATCTCTGCCCTTTGAAGTAACAACTTAAGCCATAGATAACTTGTACCTAATAGTAAGACAGACTTACCTCGAGTAGCCGGAAGCAACGGAAGTGAAATCTTTTCTGGTGCCTCCGAACAACAGGAAGAGTACAGCTTTTTTAATATCGTCATGTTCGAAAATGCTTGGCGCTAAAACAAGAACGCGCAATCAAACAGCCAAAAGCACAAATAATGATTTTACGCATAGGAACTCAAAAATTCAATGTTTTTATTGTAAGGAGTAGGTTAGAGCGCCACCTAGATCTGGACAAGTACCCCAATAACGAAATGTTTATCAGCAACTTACCCAAAGCATGAGAGAGTCGTTCGTACACGTCTGGCCTGGCGGCAAGGCTTCGTATTTGGTTAATTCTCTCCTCGCTTAACCAGCTTCTAAAAAGGCAACTCGCTTACGATTAACAAGGTAGGCTAAGGCTGAAAAGTATTGCTACATATCATCCTTCTCATTCAATTTGTGTCTATCCAATTTCAGTATGTGTATAGCGTCAATGAAAGTCCGAAGAACCGATTTCACAGCTCGTTGTTTGGGCAGCTCGCGAATGGGTTCCGAACGGTATATACCGGTAACGGTGATTCTAAATAAAAGTAGCTTAACGATCCCTTACAGTTGGCCTGCTAATTATTTAACTCACCGATCGCCTGGCATGACTAAGTCGACCATTGAATCAAGCAAATATACAGATACGGAAAGAGGAGCTTGGCCAGGCGGCATCTCGTCTACAAAAGGAATCGACAATAGCATAAACGCTTCAAAATGGTTCGGTAGAGGAAACCAGGAAATTCTTGAAGTTTCACAATTTGTCTGTCGCCAAATATGGACCTATTGCTAACAAGGACAAAGGTCGACTTTGAGTTGCAGTTCGTACACAATGTAGGTTCAACAATTTGCCCAAATTCAACAAAAACGGTCGTCGAACTCTTGCAGATGTTGCACTCGAAAAAGGCTTCGCGCATTTCGGGAATTAAACCAGTCGCTCGGATCACCATGCCGTTAATTGATATCAGCTTGTTGATATCTACAAATAAGATAGGCTCGAGTGGTCTTGGCAAAGTTGGCCAAGAATACCATCCGGCTCCAGAGTTCGCATGCCGTAAATTTGTTCGGCATTGAATGGCTTAATTTGCAGCTCGATGGAACGCTGACTTTCGGGATAAATTTCATAAAACATTTCGTTTAGCGTGTAGTCCAGATAAGTGATTATATCCTAAAAAGTTGAGTCTGTTGGTCCAATCAAAAATACGGCATATTAGAAAACAGACGTTTGGATAATTGACGATTTGGTGATAGAGAACTTCATCAAAGGATTTCACATGCTGCAAGTCAAGTTCTATGACGGTTTCTTGGGTATGGTAAACCTTAACAATAAAATCATAACGAACAAGTAAATAAGGCCTTTTCCGGAACCTACTTCGCACAATTTTTGCTTGTAGGAGGCTCTGCCACCTTCTATGCTTGGTTCCGAAAGAATATCTGATTCATCTTCGCTCGATCGGAAATTTTCAACAAATCTTCTGAAAGCTTTTTCCACTTCGGATAAGCAAATCCGAGTTCCCCAAATGTAGCTTCGTTTCTCGCCATCGTCTGTCTGTTCGTCAACCATGGCAAACACATTTCTACTTCCTGTGGCATCGTTACTACCATTACGCGTTTGCTGAGCAATGCTAAGCGCTTCATTGCTATAGCTAACATGAAAGAAACCTTTAATACTCTGCAACAGTTGTCTATAGCATACCTTAAATACAAACGATCCGAAGCGGCTGAATAGCTTCGCTGTGATGACCGAACTCGACTGACAATATCGTCTGTAAAGGAAATAAAGCGTTTAGAAGCAGCATATAAGCATAGTAAAACAAATTCTTAATATACAGCACCTAGTAATAGCTTACAGCCACTTTTGTGGGACTTGTTCAATAAGCATCTGTAAATCTAACTCCTGCTAAAAGCGGCATAATACATATAAAGGCTTAGAGTTATAAAACAGGCCTTTATTAAAAAATAGAAACAATATGCTCAAATGGAGAAAGCCGCTCACCATCCTGAGAAGGTCCGACACGAGAACTGGACGATGGAGACGTCACACTCCCTGAAAATAATACTTTTTTCTAACGTGGTCGCTTGAAAAATAGACCCCTATGACTTCAATGCAATACCTTATTTCCGGTGCTTACGACGCCATCCTTAACTAGGGAATAAGCTTCGAAAAAACTTGAGAATAATCTACTAACAGTAAGAATGTGAGCAGCTGACCTTATATGAATTACTGATACTAAGCGGAATATATTCAGAATGAACGCATCAACCTTAAGCTAACTAACCATTTGTTTTTTGTTAATTATATTCTATACAAGTGCCAAGTGAGAATAACATATTCTAAAAAACGAACAAATCAACTTTTAACGTTTATCTTACTTATAGTCCGATGTGGTGACGATAGCGGTGATAGAAAGCCATCTGAAAAACGTCAATACACGAAGAGATAACAAATGAAATAGAAAAACGACTTACCAGCACTGACATCAGTTTGCGAAGGCGAAGTTGCCATGCTGCAGTGAAAATGCTAAAGCGGCTTAAAACAAATGTTCCATTAAATCGATAACCCTCCGAGTGACCGAGAAAATGTCAAATCAACAGAAGCGAATGGAGAAAATATCTCTCAACAAAGCATTCTGTTCAATATAGTCTATTATTACAGACGTTAGAAATCGCTTGATTCGCAATGCCGCGCTTCCTTTCGTCCTGATGCTACAACAGCTCAAGAAAGAACCAAAAGAATAAGTAACATAGTTACTTATTTGACGAACGCATGCGTCATTTCATGGAAGTCTAACAGGAACTAAATTGTAGCAAATGACTAAACGGAGTGATCGTTTGGAAAAACGAAAAGTAAGCGGAATTTCTGCGACGATAAACTTTTATCGGTATAAAAGTAGAAGGCAGGCAAATAAAATTATAAATTAAAAGCAATAGGCAGTCAAACGCGAGCGCGGAAACGAAAAAATCGAAAAACTTGGAACCGCCGAACGATACAGTTACCCAATGAGCTTGCAAATCGTATATCACAACAGTAAGAATTACCCGCGCAATGATTACTGGCGGTCTTTCGCGCAGTCTGCAATGAAGTTATACATAATCCATTGAAAATTCTTTGTATTGCACCTAGTGAAAACAATTTGCAGGCAAAACATTAGCTGTGTGGACTGAATACTAAATTTCGACAGCTTTGCTAATTCGTCGCCCTAGGGCGAATGCCAAACTTTCCTAAGCCGCGTTAATACTTTGCAACGTTTTTTTGTTAGTAGAAAATGCCTACGTTTTCTTACGAAGTAGATGAGTATGACAAATACGCAGGCGTCATTTTACAATAATTTATGCAGATAAATGAGAGCGCCTTGATCTGTTTCCAATTGTAATACAATAATGCATTGTAATACAATTGAGATCTGTTTCCTTCTTCTTTACGTTCTTTATCTTTGCTTTTTTCCCCTATACTTCACTGCTTCAGCACGGACATGAGAAGCACTAAAATACAAAACAGGAAAAGAACCTGACCGGAACGGAAATGCAGATTAAAACTGAAAAAGAAATAGTAGCATACCAAAAAACTGCAGGAGGAAAACAAACAACAAAACATCTACGGGAAAGAAAACAATTACTGAAACAGAATTGAAACTGTCGCTACAAAGAAGACAACTACGCTCACACGTTTCCCGGAATAGCATTTGAAACGACAGCCGTTAATACTTTAAGCGCGATACTTGTTCAACAAAGCCTTGCAAAAACTTTTTTTGACAAACTGCTGCCAACCTGCTCAGGTTCTTTTACGACCACGTACACGTCTAATCTTTAGGCTTAGGCTCAAGTAAACGCTCTTGCACGGCTCCGGGAAACAGGACATTGAAATCTACGAATAATTATTACGTGATACCGTCCAAGCAATACTGCTACACCTTTACCTTTGCCGAAAATGGGAGAATTCGAATATGACAATCTTCGGAAATACTTTTAATGAAGTCTTTAAACTAGAAACGCCTTTCACTCATTGTTCCTTAGCGTAAAGACATGTCACGCCGTTCAGGAAAGCGGCGAGTTAAAAGTAAAGGGATTTATGTTTCGAGCACGCTTCGTAAGAGGACTGTTTCAATTGCCAATACTTATTTATCTAAACAAGGCTCGTTCGACATTTGGTTTCAAAGTAGAGGCAATTTATAGTCGCTCAAAAGGGCATTCCCAACCAGTTCGCACAAGGTTCCCGTAAAATGCGCGATCCGAAGTCAAAGCCAAATAAATAAACTTTTCGAAATATTATGTCAAAGTTGACCTCAGCAAGAAAAGTAAAATCAATATTTCTACAAAAAAGCTATGCGAACTTTAAAACTAAAACGCTACTAAGCATAATGAAATAATTCCGCAAAGTTAATTTAAAGCACTCAGGTACGAAGACTTGTACTCATAGTGAACTTGCGCTCACTTCATCCTTACGGTATATAGCGCTGAGTAGCGTGCTACTGGTTATGCTATGCGCTCTCGAAACGCTGCATGCTCCACTGTTGAGACTTGATAAGGACCGAACGCTTATGACAAGGCCGATGGAGCAATAAATGCCGCGCAGCAGCACGGTATTGTTAGACGACGGCTCTATCGCGGCGGTGATACACGTCTGTCAGCCAGACAACTATTACGGCGCGGACAAACAAATGCTGGTTTTTGTTTCGCTTGGCTTTCAGCTGGTGAACTCTGGAAAATCAGACCACCTATTTGCGAGCAGCTGCTTCTTCACACTATGAAGCATTACTACAATCCGAATGGTTCTCTCCATGCTAATTTCTGTCAACTTGTCATCCTATTCCCTGCTTTACGACGATATGTATAGAGCGGGAACGATATGAAGCAAAAGTCTCACTGAAGGCGGAGTCAGACGTTCGACTGACTCATTTTCTTAGCCTGTGACTGCTGTCGTTGCAACAACAATTAAGAAGAGAAAAGTTGATGCTTGAAAGAAAAGGACAGCGTACAAGTTTTTTTATCTGTCGCTAATACGGAATAGAGCATCTGAACGCCTCTGTGATGAAAAGCGCTGCATTTCTACTATATGTGCCGTCCGCTATTCTTTTTCAATGATACGCGTATTGCCGACCACAGTCTGTCACAAGCGGTGACGCAGCCGAATCAGAAGCATATCTCTCTGATCGTTATCATAGCTGTTGTCTGCATGGCCTCGAACGTGACAGCTGCACGCAGTGACGCACTGGCTGTCGTTATGTATATCCTGAAGATATTCTTTGAGCCAATGCACTACGGTTTTTAAATCGCGGCAGCAGCAATGCTTACGTTACAAGAAGAGCCGCGAACTTTTTTGCATCATAGTAGTCAACCGCTGTTTCGAATGATATGGCATCTCTACGGTCTGGTCCACACATTAACTGGATATTCAATGTCTACCTGCAGTTGTGCAATGAGGCCTTCTTGCAAAATTGTTTTGTGCGTTTCAACCCGTGTTTAAATAACGTTTATTGCATAAACGTTATGTGGGGAGCGTTCCGATCTCCCAAGAGCCGCCATCAGCGCCGTGTGTGCCGCCCGTCGGCTGAACCTTCGCGGTTGCGTGGTACTTCATCAGACCAACTTTGGCAGAGACTTCATCTGTGAGCTCCATCTTGAACCATCATCGTTCTGTCCCACCTAAGATATTCTGACGGTGCAGCGAGAGCATGACCGACCAACCTTACAGAAAGCGAGAACCACATGATGCCATGTTCAGGGAACACGCTGCCACATTTCCGACGATATGATTGCGTGGTCAGTAGAGTTCAGTCAGATGAAAGCACTGAATGATTCATGTGAATTATTGGTAAGAATGTACGTTGTTCATTCACTACGCACTGTTCAGCATCTGACAGCGAAGATATGAGTCCTGAGTCCAGTGGTTAGTACGACGCGGTGGTCCAAATTGTCATCCACTTGTTGTCTGCGATTGAAAGGCGGCCGAAGATAGTGGTTTTATGATATGCATGACTTGTACAACGGTCACTTTCTTTTTGATCATTAATAGTGACTTTCTCATAAACCGTCATGGCCGGAAGCCAACACGGTTCTAAGTTGAAAGATATTTCGTGTGGGAAGTCCGTCAAGGAACTGCACATGATATTATATGAGAACAAGGGACGTAGTGATGAAAGCTTTCTAGTTTGCTCAGAGATCTTATGTCTAAGAAAGCAAGCTGACACACAAGTGCTAATTGCTGCGCTCCAGAAAGCAAACTTAAAGGGACAAACGATATCACATCGACTGCCGGACCGAAGGAATTTCGCTTATACGTGTTTCAAAGAAACAGCAGCGACCCGCCGGAACAGCGGGTGGCTTAAACTCAGAAAACTCAGAAAGAAATCACGAGAAATAAGGGTGACACGGGCCCTTCTATGCTCAACGGCGGATAAAGATCAGAGATCTTGGGACAACATCGCGAAGAGGAGATGATCAAGATCAAGGAAGAAGATTCGAATCCTAGTCACTTCAAACCAGCGAAGGTGACGGGTTACGCAAAGAGACCTCATTGCTGTTATTGTTCGTTTGTCGCTGCCCGGGACGGTCGGCAGTGACGCTAATGCTCTTGCACGGCTGACTAGGGCTGGAGGCGAACATCAACGTAGTCCACGGTAAGACCCAAGGGATGTCACCTCCGCCTAAGTCGGCTAAGTAAAAGTGCTTGCTGAATAGTCGACTAAGCTACCTAGTGGATTCGTTTTTTTACCACTGAAGACGGTCAAAGACGATGCCCGAATGCTCTCGTTACTAATAAAAGCTTTTTGAAAAACGGGGTCAATTACTGTGTACGCTGAATTTTTAAAAGACTAAACTGTGCAAAATAGTTTAACGCAAAGCGTGTGCTGCCTTACTCGTGAGGATATGTCCTCACAGCCGGTTATGCCTTCGACCTGCATGTTAGCTCAGAAGCACAAACATCCTTCTTTGGTTCATGAAAACTACTACTACTTTGACAAGCAGCAGAAGATGTCAGCGATTGCTGCTCTTACGATATACTCAGCAGACAAGTCGGCAGAGCAATGCACAGCAAAAGGATGTTTAGTGACGCGAAAACGAACATAGTCCTATCCATCCATTCGAAAGCTTTATGCACTGGCACATAAAGGAAAACGACACATTGCTTCAGTAGTTTAAACATGCTGCATTTTATTACAATACAGCTCAGTGTTTCATGCTGTTGAAAAATATTTGATGGGGATGACAAAGTGTCAACGAAGTTTACCCACACTGATGATTATCACAGTTTCAGTGACCGAAAGACACACCATTTGGATGAGCAGCAGCGGATCTTCAAGAAAGAAAAATAATAATATCCAGGCAGCAGGCATTATTTCTTCTGCACTATTTAACAAGATGTTAACTGGCGCCAACTGAGTAAAGTTGTAGCACTGTTGCCTGCTCCATGACGATATGTGAACTGCGAACTGCTGCATGGATGAGCTGCCTGTAGCAAGTTCGGTATACGTGCTTTTCAAGACAAGTGCCAAAGACTCACAACATTCCGGCTCAACAGATCAAGAGACAAAGCAATGGAAAATGAAATGCCCAATGTCCCTGAAGCAGAAAACAGCGAAGATCCGGAAACCCCAATGCTTTATCATGCAACTGCTCCTCGACGATATTGGAATGTATGATATTGCCCGCCTTTAACGCGGGACAATGAAGAGCAGGTATTTCTATACTGTTGTGTATGGACTGCACTGAAATATATTCACTCACTAATGAAATTAGTCACTCTGCTATAGGTTAACAAAACTGGTAGGATAATTGTAGATATGCTTGAAGATCGGAAGTGGTAAACAAGGCAGTTTTTCAAAGCCATGGGACGCTGTCGAATGATCTTATCCGAAGATGTGCTTTCTGTTCAAATCGATGGGTAATACGAGACGTAATGGCCATAAGCTGTTCGGTAAGAAAAGACATTCTTAACGCTGGTATGAAAGTTGCTCCCACCAATTTAAATCTCAATCTATTTGGCGGACGTGACGTCAGCTGCACAAAACCCAGCCAACAAGCAATTCTGAAAGGTGTTTTATTTCATCGCGTTCGCTATTGTATATGCACTTCATAGCTTTAATGGTTTTTTTGTTTATAATATCTACATGTACATGTTGTACTCTTGCGAATAAATAAAGTAGTTCGCTACTTAAACTGAGCGGTGAATAGAAACCAATTTGGCTAAATGAGCTGAATGTTTTATTCTGACTTTTACAAAGCGTAAAGTCATGGTTTATGTCAGCTTGTCATTACGTAACTGTGATTAACAGCGCGACGGGAATTACGGAAACTGCTTCCTGCACGACGGGCGGTGAAAGGGACGATCCCTGCAGGACAAACCCTGAAAGTGACACGCGCAAGGCGGTCACCTGAAATATCCGTCAGATGTCACCTGGCCCACGAAGTAACGCTCGGCCCCTGCCAGGTTAAGGAGTATACAAGGAGCGCCCACGGAAGGCTAGGGGTTAAGATATTCTTGCTGTGTCGGTAGAATAAAGTATTTGACAACCCTTTTCTGCGTGCTTTTGTCAACTGCGTTTACTGCAGTAACTCATCTTTTTCCTTATCTTTCTTTTTTTTGGATGCTACCCTCTTTCAGCGCTGCCGCGGGATGCAACAAGAGGAAGAAACTTAAAAGGAAATGACTAGAATAGAAGTAAAATTGAAAAAACGGCAACAGCAAAGACACGCACGCCTACACGTTTTCTAAATAAACAATTAAGAGTAAATCCACCACGCCAAATTTGGTTGTTGTTTCATAAAGCGATGCGAACAGCCCACTGCACTACGCATGGAGCAGCGTTTTGTCGGGAAACAGTTAGCCGTCCTGGTCTGCCTTTGTATCGAACTGAGGCCAAACATGTAGCCGATGTTTAAGCATATCCTTAGGTAAAAGCACAATGAGTTAAGCAAAAGTTTTCAGTAGGCTAACGAGCATTCTATCGAAGTACCTTAACCGTACGCAGTTATGCGTAAGCGGGGATCTGCAAAAGAACGTCGTTAAACTTTATTTCTGCTTTACACATGGTCTTACTCAAAAAACTGGGTGGCCATCTCTAACTCTGATTAAAAAGGAACAGGTTACCTCCCTTTACTTGCAGAAAAAGCGTTAAGAAAGTCTTGATAACAGAAGGGGCAACCTGGGATTATTCGTTTCTGTGAAAAAATGCTCCCTCGTTCAAGAAAGCTCGCGCATATAAAGCAAAACGCCAAGCGAAGGTTTGAAGTAAATGTCGGCCAGGCCCGTTTCAACCAGCATTAATTATTTATCCAAATTTGCGCTTCGTATGGTCGGTTAGTTTGTGGTACTTCAAAATAGAGTTGTCAGCTTGATGCCCCTAAGTTTATGTCGAAGGAATGAGATAAAGTCGAAACGAAATAAACGAGCGTTTACCGAAGTTTAAATTCAAAGTTGCCTAGACGAAAAAAAGTAAAAACAATATCTTTCAAGGCAAGTTATACAAACTTTAAAACCATTACTTCACTGAGCATAGTAAAATAATTCTGCAAAATTCCTTTAATCACCTCACGTAGGAACACGTGTACTTATAGTGAACTTGCGCTCACTTTATCGATACGGTATATAGTGCAGAGTAGTGTGCTGCTGGTTGTGCAATGCGCTCTCGAAATGCTGCGCGCTCCACTGTGGAGAATTGATAAGGACCGAACGGTAGTTTTCTCATGTTTATGACAACGCCGATGAACCAATAAATGCTGCAGCGCTACGGCATTGCCAGGTGACGGTTCCGTGGCAACGGTGATATATGTCTGTCAGCCAGACAACTTTATGGCGCGGAATTTGGAAGACAGGCGCTGGTTTCCGTTTGGCTTAGCTTTCATTTGGTCATCTGTGGTCAATTAGGCGACCTATTTGCGACCAAGTGGTTCTTGACATCAAGAAGCATTGTTAAAATATCGATGGTTCTCTCCTTGCTAATCTCTGTCGACTTGTCATCCTATTCCCTGCTTTACGACGATATGTATAGAGCGGGAACGATGTGAAGCGGAAGCCTCACTGAAGGTAGAGTCAGACCTCCTTCCACTGGCTCATTTTCTCCGCATATGAGTCCTCTTTTTGCAATAGCAATTAAGGAGAGAAATGCTGCTCGTTGAAAGAACAGGACAGCGTACACAAGAGAAATCTCCCCGCATACATTACACAGATATTGACCGCTGACGACGGGTCGCGACAGACCCGAAAGCTCTGGAAGTTCTTTTTTCTTTTTCTTTTTTGTGCTTACCAACGGGACACAGCTACCGTATTAAAGTCGCTGAACTATGAGGACAGCGTACACGTTTTTTTTATCTGCCGCAAAATGCGGAATAGAGCACCTAGACGCTGCTGTCATAGCTAAAAGTGGTGCATTTCTGCTATATCTGCCGACCGCCTTTGTTTTTCAATGATATGCGCAGTGTCGCTAGCGGCCTGTTCCAGTCGGTGACGCTGATGACTCTGACCGCCGTCTCACTAATCGTTATCAAAGCTATTGTCTCCATGGCTTCGAACGTAATAGGCGCACACAGTGACGCATCAGCTGCCGTGGTGTGCTCATCGAAGATATGTTTACTCGGACACTGCAGAGGGCAGACAGCTTCTCGCGGCATTCGCTCTGCTTCCGTTAAAAGAAGAGCCGCCAAGTTATCGATGCTGTAGTAGTGAACGATATTTTACAAATGATATGAAACTTGCGCCGAGCGGTCCATACGTTATATGGATATTCAATGTCTTCATTCGATTCCGTAAAGAGCCATCATAATGATATTTAACAGTGGAGCAGTGCAACGCTCCCGCAATATGGGGCGTTAATCTCCGCTCCTCTATGGTATTATGCTCAGCAAGGATAATTCTGAGGGTAAGCAAGAGCATCGGAAGCACCGACTGATCAGGATGAATTGTTAGTAAGAATTGACGATATTCAGGCATCCTGCATTGTTCAGCAGCGAGCACACCTGACCAAGAATATGACTGACGCGTTCAGCGGCTCGTTCGACGCGACGGTCAGAACTGCCACGCACTTGTTGTCTGTTGTTTAAAGGCTGCCGAAAATAATAGATTTACGATATCCATACGTTCTGCAACGGCCGCTTTATTGTGATCCTCGATGGTTCCTTCCACAAGACCTCGCGCATGTGCAAGCAGCAATGAGGATGATATTTTGTCTGGGCGGTTCGTTACGGAACCGCAAATGATATTCTATGAACGCAAGACTAGAAGTGATGAAAGCTTTCTAGTTTGTTCAGACATCATATGTCGAAAAGAGCAAGCGGACATGGAATTGCCAACTGCTGCGGCTCTAGAAAATGAACTTAAAAAACAAACGATATTACAGCGGATGCGGAACCGAAGGAAAGACACCTATTATGATATTTTGTGTGGTCGGCTCGTTACTGTTGGCTTATGCTGTTATCATAGGCGCGAAATTGCAAGTGATATTGTATCGGTACAGTGGAACCATGATGAAAGCTTTCTAGTTTGTTCAGAGATCACATGACTATCAAGGCAAATGGACATGCAGCGGTTTAATCCTACAGGTCTGGAAAGGAAAGTTAAAAGGACAAATGATATTACAGCGAACAGTTAACGGAGGAGCGAGGCCCAGACGCGTTTGAAGGAAACAGCAGCGAGCCTATCAGAACAATGGGAGGCTCGAGCAGAGGAAGAGCCGGCAGCTCGCCGTCATCAGCTGCACATGGCACGCAGAGTACTTCCTTTCATGCATATGTGGTGAAAATGCGTTCAAGTATCACTAATGTCTGACGTGCAACGACAGAAGACTGTACAGTGCCGAATAGTTCATGGCAAGGCAAGCGCTGCCTCACTTGTGACGTTACGTCTGCACTGATGGACACGTTACAATTTAGCTATGAATTAAAAAAGTCTTTCTTTAATTCCGGCCGATTGCATTTACAACACGAAAACCAGCGCTACTTTGACGAGCGGCAGAAGTTGCCATCTAGTTTTCAACGATACGTACAACGATAGCGCTTGCTGCTGCAACCGTATACAGGCAGTTCTCATATAACGCGTGCGTTTGGTCACTTAAAAATCCTGAAAAATCTCGGGTTATACGAAGTCGTGTTATAGGAGACATGTAAAGTATAAGAAAATCACGATTTGGTTCAAAGCGTCAGAAGAACTGTTTACTTGTAAACAACAACGGATAGATATCTTAAATAAGCTGGGTTGAAACAGGAATTACGATGTACCTGAGCTACTTATTCTACCGTTAGGCACGCTGACGTATGGATCCTCTTACGCGGGGTATGAATAACATTATCTTTTACGGCGATCATATCTTAACGGCACAGCTTCTGTGATAGAACCCTTTACAGTGGACACAGTTCAAACTGGCTTTCAGGAGCGGCGTGCTTGCGTCTTTAGCTTGTGGAAAAAGTCCCTCTCAGTACTCAAATAAACGACCTCATACCCAGGAAAGAATGGAGTTCCGTTGGACTCACTTTTTTAATCTCACTATCCTTTGTTACGGGCGAACTGAGGTCCTATTAGATGTAGAAGGTAGCGCTTCCTCATCGTCACAATGTTTCTTCATTGCAGTAAAGTAGAATTCGTGCTTCTTTTGTTTCGCACGTGTACTTCTTCCGTACAGCAGCTGCTTATATGGCTCCAAGCAAGCTTGGATATCTCTTGTAGTTTTCCCGCTGCGTTCTGCATTACAATCATTGTCTTCGAGCCATTGTAAACGCTGTTCACTAGTTTCTAGGGTATCTGACAGTTTAGCAGTGGTCATTTGTCGCGGAGGAGGCGGAGGAACTTCCTGATTTTCATCATCTTCTCTTCCTTCTGTTTCCCCTGCTACAGAAAGTTCCTGCAGCTCCTCAGTGGTCAGCTCATCCGATTGACAATTCAAAATGTCCTCAATATCTTGATATCCCACTCCTTCAAAGCCTAGTCTGTTTGCCAACTGAACAGAGCTTTCAGTAATTTCACATACTTGAGCAGAAGGCTCAAAGTCTTTAAAATCGCAGATCAGACCTGGGTTGAGTTTCCGCCAAACACTGTGCAAGCACTGTTTCGATACGTCATTCCAGGCTTCTACGATGTTGTTAATGGCCATTCTCAGGTTAAAGTTCTTCCAAAATTCCATCACAGTTTCACAATTTTCTCCGTCGGTCGCGTCGATCAGCATCTTGAACGTTCGCCTTAAGTAGTAAGCTTTGAATGCTCTGATAACGCCTTGGTCAAGCGGTTGTAACAAAGAAGTCGTCCGTGCAGGCAAGAAAACAAAGTGGACATTTGGGTCTAGCTCAGCTATCATCAGTGGGTGGCTTGGCGCGCTATCCATGATTACGAGAACTTTAAAAGCTAAGTTCTTCTCGTTCAAGTATTTCTTAATGTCATTCACATAAGCATCAGAAAACATATCAAGACAAACTTGGGCGGTCATCCATCCTCTTTTGCTGTACCTGTAGTAAACGCCCAAACTGCTTTTAACAATTCCCCTTAGGACTCGTGGATTGGCATGACGATGAATCATCAATGACTTCAGCCCAAGATCCCCACTAGCGTTGGCACACGAAAGTCACACGATCTTTCGCAGCGCAGATTCCTGCAGCATGCCTACGTTCTCTGGAAATGTAGGCCTTTTTTGGCATACGCTTTAGATAAAGATTTGTCTCGTCGAAGTAAAAAATTTGATCGAGGCAGTAGCCCTTTTCTTTGACCAAGTTTTGTACTTCTATTGGAAATGTTTGCGCGGCATCGACGTCCGCGCTTCCTGCTTCGCCACAGAGACGAACACTGTGGAAACTGCATCGATTCTTGAAACGGCAGAACCAACCACTACTAGCAGTAAATGGCGGAATTTCAGTAGGATTTGTAGACTGTTTCTTAAGGTCTTCGTAAATGGTAACTGCTTTTTGCCTGATGGTGAAAAGCGTTGTTCCTATTCTTTTCATCGTTTGAGTTTCGATCCCAGTGCTGAGTATTCCTACTTCCTATTTCTTCCAGTATCTTAGGCCTTGTTCTTATTGACACCGCAATACTTAAACTGGTACCGCTTACGCAAGTCTACTTTTTTCTGCATTGCTCCTAATGGTCCGCAAGGTTGATTCCTTTATGCCGGTAGCTTTGACGATATCACGTGTCGTCTCATTCCGTTCATACCGTTTCAGTATATCAAGCTCATCTCCAACAGTCAGTGCATTTCCTTTTCGACCACTACCAGCTACTTCGAATCAGGAAGCTCAGACATTTTCAAATACTTAAAGGCTATCTTCAAATCGCGGAATCAGACACAATACTGACGAATTGAGGTCGCAATCAGACGCTGTGACTGCTTTCCGAATTCTGTGCTAGCGTATTACGACTCACTGGAAAACCTCTAGGATGCCTGCGCTTCGGGAGAATTGAAAATGGAAACGTCGTCTGTACACATGTTCGTGCCGGCGCGAATTATTCCACCGAACATGAATACCGATCAGTAGCCTGTTTGAGTATGCATATTGCAGGGTGCACAGCTGGGTCGGACACTACTTCTGATAAGAATCTTAAACGTTTTTGTCATATTTCGCTTGTTCGTGACCGAAGAACGCGCATAAGCTAACAGCGCGGCCTTTGCTCTCGGTGGATAAAAACACGGGGTGACTTTGCGATACGCCCATGCTTTCCAGCCGGCGAAATCGCGTAAGAGCGAAAACAGAATCGCGTTATGCGAGAAAGTTCTACGATTTCAAAATCTCGTATGAGCGAAAACACGTTATATGAACACGCGTTATACGAGAACTACCTGTACTCGGCAGACTAGGCAACAAGGTGCTAGATCATTCTGATATGATATGTGCCTTTGAATGATACGTCCAACGAGATGAAAGGCTTTGGAATGGAGTAATGTGTTTGAGTATGATAGTTGTGAGCTTCGCATCTCCCAGATATTGGTTGCCACGCTGGGCAACCTATAGGGAGACCTTGAAGCGACCCACTCAATTACCTGTCAGCCCGCTGACGCAGAGTAAGTTAGGCCTTAGACTTCATACCTTATGCGGGTCTTCAGGCAATTTTACGAGGAGGCTTTTGAACAATATTTGGCCCTGCATCGATGCAGTGTCTTCTATCTACACAGCCCTATTCGTTGTTCATCCAATATATGATCGTCAGGACAAAGAGGAAACGTGAGGACAGGATGAGTAGACATAATATTATTGCCGCATATGGATGGTATGCCGTCTTATCCGAACCGTCAAAAAACATACGGCCCACCACAGGGCAGAATCCCGCATCTCCTGTCGATGGCTCTTCGTTTGGCAAGTGCCTGAACGCTTGGAAACTCGGCGTTACGTGGTTGTTGTTTAACGTTCAATTTGTATTTCAATAAATGCTTTCTGCATTTACTAGTCTTCTTGCTTACATTATTTACGCGTTCATTGTTTCCTGCAAGTAGATTTGTACATTAATCGGTGTCTACTTCTGAAAAAAGGTGAGCCGGAAACGAGTTTACCTCGCCAAGCGCAGCAGACAGCACCTTTTAGGCAACGGTAAAACTCATCTTCCGAAGTACGCGACTTTCATCGCTTTGTGAAGAGAAATTAGCGCGAGGACAGGGAATCAGACGCAAGAAGTAAAATGATACATGAAGGTCGCTTTCATGGACGAAATAAATAAAGTTCTCGTGCAACAAAGAAGCGTCAGTTTACCTGCAGTGAAAATCGAGGCATTCGAAACGCTAATGGTATGCCGTGGGGATCCGGTGAAATAATCTACCCGTTGCGCATTCTAAGCATAAGAACCGGGTACCTATTCCAGCCGTGCTTGTACATGAAGCTGCACGTTATCAATGACGTCAGTGTCGTCGCTGATCAGTCGTTCTAGTTGAATCCGGCTGATTTACCTCTCTCATCTGTAACTGAACATTTGGTACTGCCTACCTTTTACGCAGGACAATTAACAGCGATTATTTCTATAGTGCTATGCATTGTCTCTGGTGGGATACATGGATTCTCCCAGTGAAACTGTGCTTTGACATAAGTCAAAAACAACAGGCGGTTGGGTGTAGAGGTATTTGAAGATGATCAACACTACAACCTCTTAACGCCATGAAACTCAGGCGAATCATCTTATTGTAACAACAGCTCTTCCGTGAAAGAGAACGACAGCCTCAGACCCAACGGCTACATTACTTTCAACGAGCGAAGGTGTGTAGTTTTGAAGCTGTACTGAAAAACCGCGCCTTCACTGCTGTGAATGTCAATCTCTACAGTAGGCCTTAAGACAGCTGCAGAGAAAAAAGCCTTCAAGCTAAGCCGAAAGCATTGTTATATGTAATTACGTTCGGAACGCAGTTTGTTTCACACTCGTCTTACGGAGAGTGAGGGGTGGACTAATTTCTAATCCGTCGAAATAGCGTTGCTAACGTAATAGCATTAAATTTCTCCACAACTGTTCTTCGAAATCAAAACGAAATTCGAATTCAAAAATGGCTACAGTAAAAAAACAGCATTTTCACCGGCCACCGTTCCAATTCTAAAATCAACGTGCTACGGAGTAAAATGAAATAATTTCTCAAAACTCCATTAGTTCGCTCAGGTTAGAACACGTGTACTTATAGTGAACTTGCGCTCATTTTATCCATACGGTAAACAACGCAGACTTCTGTGCAGCTGCTTTTGCTTTGTGCTCTCGAAATGTTACGTGCTTCACTGCTGAGACATGATAAGGACCGAAAGGCAGTTTTCATACGTTTATGACAAGGTCGGTAAAGTAATAAATGCCGCAGCAGTTTGGCATTGTCACGCGACGGCTCTATCGCAACGGTGATTCATGTCTGTCAGCCAGACAACTATTATGGCGCGGAATAAGGAAAACAAGCACTGAGGTCCGTTCGGCTCGGCTTTCAACTGGTCAGCTCTGGTCAATTAGAAGGCCTACTTGCGACTATATGGTTCCTCACACTCTAATCCAATGCTAAAGCCCGAAAAGCGATCTTTACACGAAGCTCTGTTAACTTGTCGTCTGATTCCTTGCTTTACGACGATATCAATAGAGCGGGAACGATATGAAGCAAAAGCCTCGCTGAAGGCGTAGTCGGACCTTCAACTGGCTCACTTTCTCAGCGTATGACTCCTGTCGTTGCAATAACAATTAAGGAAAGAAATCTTGCTGCTTGAAAGAAGAGGACAGCGTACAAGTTCTTTTTATGTTTCGCAAAATGCAGAATAGTGCATCTGGCCGCTGCTAATAATGTGAAAGATGTCCATTTCTGCTGTATGTGCCGTCCGCTATTGTTTCTGAATGATATGCATAGTGTCGACAGCAGCCTGTCCCAAGCGGAGACGCTGCTGAATCGGAAGCTTATCTCATTGGCCGTTATCAAAGCCGTTGTCCACGTGCCTGGGAACGTGGTGGGTGCTCACACTGATGCACCAGCTGCTATCATGTGCTCATTGATGATATGTTTACTCGACCAATGCGGAGTGCAGAGAGCTACTCGCGGCCGCCGTCCTGCTTCCGAAGAAGAGCCGCCAACTTATCGACACCATAGTAGTGAACGACACCTTTCAAATGATATGATATTTGGACCGAGCGGTCCATACGTTATATGGATTTTCAATGTCTCTATATGATTCCAGAAGGAATCGTCATTAAGATAATTTACGCTGGACCAGTGCAACGCTGCCGCAATAGAAGAAGAGACGCCAACTTATCGTCGTCATAGTAGTGAATGAGTTAACCCAAATGATATGATATTTGGACCGCGCGGTCCATACGTTATATGGATTTTCAATGTCTGTACGTAATTCCATAAGGAATCATCATTACGATACTCAACAGTGGACCGGTGCAGCGCTGCCGCAATGGAAGAATAGCCGCCAACTTATCGACGTCATAATAGTGAACGGGTTAACCCGAATGATACGATATTTGCACCGAGCGGTCCATACGTTATATGGATTTTGAATGTCTTTATCCGATTCCAGAAGGAATCGTCATTAAGATATTCAACAGTGGACCAGTGCAGCGCTGCCGCAATAGAAGAGCCGCCAACCTATCGGCATCATAGTAGTGAATGGGTTAACTCGAAAGATATGATATTTGGACCGCGCGGTCCATACGTTATATGGATTTTCAATGTCTTTATCCGATTCCAGAAAGAATCGCCATTAAGATATTTTACGCTGGACCAGTGCAACGCTGCCGCAATACAAGAATAGCCGCCAACCTTTCGACTTCATGGTAGTGGCAGGGTTAACCCGAATGATATGATATTTGGACCGCGCGGTCCATACGTTATATGGATTTTCAATGTCTGTACGTGATTCCATGAGGAATCATAATTACGATATTCAACAGTGGACCGGTGCAGCGCTGGCGCCATAGAAGAAGACCCGCCAACTTATCGACGTCATAGTAGCGAATGGGTTAACCTGAATGATACGATATTTGCACCGACCGGTCGATACGTTATATGGATATTCAATGCCTTTAAACGATTCCATATGGAATCATCATTAAGATATTTAACAGTGAACCGGTGCAGTGCTGCCGCAATAGAAGAGCCGCCAACCTATCGGCATCATAGTAGTGAATGGGTTAACCCGAAAGATATGATACTTGCACCGAGCGGTCCATACGTTATATGGATTTTCAATGTCTTTATCCGATTCCAGAAGGAATCATCATTACGATATTCAACAGTGGACCAGTGCAGCGCTGCCACAATACAAGAATAGCCGCCAACCTTTCGACTTCATGGTAGTGGCAGGGTTAACCTGAATGATATATTTGGACCGCGCGGTCCATACGTTATATGGATTTTCGATGTCTTTACGTGATTCTTCTTTTTCTTTTCCCCTTTCTAACGGGTGCGTTATTCAGAATAAAAAAAATTTTTTTTGCGGTTTTGCTACCAGTTTATTTCCAAACGTTTAACCCGCGGAGCTTTCGAGCTACACCGGGGCCCGTCGTCTGCGCTAAGTGCGCCGCTGTCGGGTCGGTCATTATGTTAGCAAGCCGCTCCGTCCGACCGACCGTGGCAGGAACCTCAGTCGTCAGGTCCATCTTGACCCGTGGGGGTTTGGTCCCACCTAGTCAGTCAGACTTTGCGGCGAGCACCCAACCGATCTTCCACGACGGCGGCAGCACTAACAATGAGAAACAACGAACCCACAAACGATATACCTGTCTGTTTAAAACAGACGGGTTTAAACTTTCTTCTTTCCAGATCTAACCTTCTTTCTTCTCGGCCACTCGTTGCCCTCTTTGTTGTCCGTGCTCGCACACACATTAAAATTGATTCTTCTTTTTTCTTCTCTCCTTTCTAACGGATGCGTTATTCAGAATAAAAAATTTTTTTTGCGGCTTTGCTACCCGTTCGCTAGTTAAAAAACGTTTATTTCCAAACGTTTAACCCGCAGAGCTTTCGGGCCACACCGGGACCCGTCATCAGCACTAAGTGCAGTCCATACATTATATGGATATTCAATGTCTTTACCTGTTTCCATAAGGAATCATCACTAAGATATTCAACAGTGGACCAGTGCAACGCTGCCGCAGTAGAAGAGCCGCCAAGTTAACGATATTATAGTAGTGAATGGGTTCACCCAAACGGTATGATATTAGCACCGCGCGGTCCATACGTTAACCGAATAATCAATGTCTTTATCCGATTCCGCAAGTAGCCATCATGAATATATTTAAAAATGGGCCAGAGCAACACCCCTGCAATATGGGGCGTTAATCGCTGCTCCTGTACGATTTGCTAACCGGGCATAACTGTTATCGACACCGTAGTAGTGAGCGGCTTTTTTTCAAACGATATGAAATTTGCGACGTGCGGTCCATACGTTATATGGATATTCAATGTCTTTATCCGATTCCACAAGGAACTATCATGAAGATATTTTACAGTGGACCAGTGCAACGTTTCCGCAATATGCGGCGTTAATCCCTGCTCCTCTATGATATACTTACCATCGATGATTCTGATACCAGCTACCAGCTCAGTACCAGCTCCACCACCTCACTGACGACGGAACTAGAGCGTTCCGAAAGCTTTGAACATTAAAGAAGTTGAGTGTATTGATATCTGTACATTTTCTTAATAACGGCTCATCCATCCGTTGGTACAGCAGTTGTTTTAGTTTAGTTACAGATAACAGCACAACGAAAAACGGGAAAAGCTGTAGAAAACCTTACAACTATCGATAATTCTGAGAATGAGCAAGAGAATCTGAAGCAATGACTGATCGAGGTGGTTTATTAGTAAGAATTTACGATATCCAAGCATCTGCACTGATCGGCAGCCTGCAAACCAGACCAAGAATATGACTGTTGCGATCAACGTCTGGTTCGACGCGACGGTCAAAAGTGCCATCGATTTGTTGTCTGTTCTTGAAAGGCTGCCAAAAATAGTAGATTTACGATATCCATGACTTCTGCAACGGTCTCTTTACTTGTGATCTTTACTGCACGTGAACGCATGAATCTGGAAGCCTCAATAGTTCTAGGTTAAATGATATTTTGTGTAGGCAGTTCGTTACGGAACTCAAATGATATTGTATGAATGCAAGAGAAAGCTGATGAAAGCTTTCTAGTTCATTCAGAGATCACGTGACTAGGAAAGCAAGTGGACATGCAATGGCTTAATCATACACCTCTGGAAGGCGAGCTCAAAAGGACAGATGATATTACAGGGAATGGCTGACGGAAGAGGGAAGCCTGTATGCATTTAAAGAAAACGGCAGCGAGCCTATTAGAACAATGAGAAGCTCGAATGGATGACAGACAAGCAGCTCAACGTCATCAACTGCATATGGTATGCAGAATGCTTCCTTTCATGCATACACGGTGAAAAAGTATCCAAGCATTAATTAGTCTGACGTGCAGCGACAGAAGACTGTACAATGCAATGTAGTTCATGGCAAGCCATAAGCTGCCTCACTTGTAACATAATTTCTACGGAGATGGACAAGTTACAAGTTAGCTATGAATCAGCAAAAACTTTCTTTGGTCCCAGCTGGATGAGTAGTACAAGACGACAACCAGCGCTACTTTGATGGGCGGCAGAAGTTGCCGTTTAGTTTTCAATAATATGTACAACGTCAGCGCTTGCTGCTGCAACCATATACTCGGCAGATAAGGCGACAAGGTACGAAATCGTTCTGATATGATATGTGCCTTTGAATGATATGTTCAGCGAAGTGAAAGGCTTCTGAATGGAGTAATGTGTTTGAGTATGTTAGTTTTCAGCTTCGTATCTTCCAGATATTGGGTGCCTTGCTGGGCAGCCTATCGGGAGACCTTGAAGCGACACAGTGACGTACCTATCAGCGCGCTGATGCAGAGTAACAATGGCTTAGAGTTCATACCTCATTCGGGCCTTCAGGCAATTTCGCATGGTAGCCTTTGTATGATATTGTACAGTGCATCGCTTCAATGCTCTCTACGAATACAGCCTATTCGTTGTTCATCCAGGATAAGATCTTCAGGGAAAAACAGACCTGAGGACATACGATGTAAATCTGGTATTATTGCCGTATATGGATGGTATACCGTCTTATCTGGACGTTCAGAAAACATAACGCCTGCTGCTGTTTTTTCCGGAAGGACGGAATTCCCTCATGTCCATGGTCCCTTGTTTGGCATGTGCTTGAACGTTTGGGAATCCAGCGTTACGTGGCTGCAGGAATTGATATGCCTTGTTTTTCAACTTTCAGTTTGTACATTGCTTTTTGCAAAAAGATCTGTATGTTGATGGGTTCGAAACAAAGAAAGCCACAATCAAGTTTATACCGTTAAACGCAGCGGACAGCACTTCTAAGCCAACGGTAAAATTAGTTTTGGGAAGTACGCAATTTTGACCAACTTGGTGCGTCCGGAAATGCGAGCTGAAGTTAGCGCGACGACACAGAACCAGAGGCAAGAAATAATATGATCCATGACAGTTCTTTTCATCGATGAAACAAATGAAGTTCTCATTGTCGCGCAACAGAGAAGCGTCAGCGCTTCTGCACTGAAAATCGAGGATTTCGAAGCGCTTGTGCTTTGCCATGCGGATGATCCCGTGAAGAAATGCGGCCGTAGCACGTTCTAAGCGCAAGAATCGGGTACGTATTCCAACCATGCGTGTACGTGAAGCTGTACGTTACCAATGACGTCAGGGTCGTCGCTGATCCGTCGTTCTAGTTGAATCCGGCTGATTTAGCTCTCTCAACTATAATTAAACACTTCGTATTGCCAACCCTTTACGCAGCACAATTATCAGCGCTTATTTCTATACTGCCATGCAACCTCTTTGATGAGACACATGGATTCTACCATTGAAACTGTCCTTTGCCAGAAATTAAAAACAAGAGGCGGTTAGGTGTAGAGATGTTTGATGTTGACAAATGGTACAACCTCTTAAAGCCATGGAGCTATGACGAATTATCCTGTTTTAACAACCGCAGTTCCGTGAAAGAGACTGACAGCGGCAGCTCGACCCGCTATAATCCTTTCAACGAGCGAAGGTGTTTACTTTCAAAGCTGGACTGAAATGGCGCGCCTCCACAGCTATGAATGTCAATCTATACAGTAGACCTTAAGACAGCTGCAGAGAAAAAGCCTTCATGCTATGCCGAAAGCAGTGTTTTCTGTAATTACGTTCGGAACGTGGGTTGTTTGACACCGCCTTAGTGAGGGGGGCGCAGGGGGACCTTTTCCTAATCCGTCGAAATAGCGCTGCCAACGTAATAGCATTAAGTTTCTGTAAAAACCCTCCTCCGAAATCAAAACGAAATTTGAATCTAAAGATGGCTGCAATAAAAGAACTAAAAACAGTATTTCGACTGGCCGCTATGCAAATTGTAAAATCAAAGTGCTATGGAGCAGAATGAATTAATTTGTCAAAACCCCATTAGTGCGCTCAGGTTAGAACACGTGTACTTACAGTGAACTTGCTCTCACTTCATCCATACGGTATACAACGCAGAGTAGTTCGATGTTAGTTGTGCTGTGTGCTCTCGAGAAGCTGCGCGCTCCACTGTTTGGACGTGGTAAGGAAGCAATGGCAGCTTTCTTACGTTTACGACAACGCCGGTGAAGCAACAAATGCCGCAGCAGTACAGCATTGTCAGAGGATGGCTCTATGACAACGCTGATGCACGTCTGTCAGCCAGACAACCATTATGGCGCGGAATCGGGAAGAAAAGCGCTGGTTTCCGTCTGGCTTGGCTTTCAACTGGTCATCTTTGGTCAATTAGAGGATCTACTTGCGACTATATGGTTTCTGACACTCTACTCCAATGTTAAAACACGAAAGGCGGTCTCTACACGAAGCCCTGTCAACTTGTCGTCTGATTCACTGCTTTACGACGATATGTATAGAGCGAAAACGATATGAAGCAAAAGTCTCACTGAAGGCGGAGTGAGACGTTCGACTGACTCATTTTCTCAGCCTGCGACCGCTGTCGCTGCAACAAGAATTAAGAAGAGAAACCCTGGTGCTTGAAAGAAGAGGACAGCGTACAAGTTTTTGTATCTGTCGCGGATGCGGAATAAAGCATCTGGACGCTGCTGTTGTGATAAGAAGTGCTGAATTTCTACTATATTTGTCGTCCGTTATTCCTTTTCAATGATACGCGTAGTGCCGACCGCAGTCTGTCACAAGCGGTGACGCAGCCGAATCAGAAGCATATCTCTCTGATCGTTATCATAGCTGTTGTCTGCATTGCCTCGAACGTGACAGCCGTACACAGTGACGCACTGGCTGTTGTTATGTACATACTGAAGATATTCCTTCTGAGCCAGTGCACTACGGTTTTTAAATCGCAGCAGTAGCCATGGTTACGTTATAAGAAGTGCGGCGAACTTTTTTGCATCATAGTTGTCAACCGTTGCTTCGAACGATATGGCGCCTACGCCGTGCGGTACATATGTTAACTGGATATTCAATGTCTACGCGGAACTGTGCAATGAGGCTTTGTTGCAAATTTTTTTGTGGCTTTCAACCCGTTTTGAAATAGCGTTTACTGCATAAACGTTAAAAGCGGAACTTTTGGGACTCCCAATGAACGGTCATCAGCGCTGTGTGTGCCGCCCGTCGGGTAAATCTTCATGGCTGCATGATACTTCTCCATACTAATTTTGGCAGAGACCTCAGCTGTGAGCTGCATCTAGAGCCATAGTCCCTTCGTGTCCCTCTAAAAGAGACAGACGGTGCAGCGACAGCACGACCTACGAATCTCACAGGAAGCGAGGACGACATGATGCCATGTAAAGGGAAGGCGCTGCCACATTTCCGACGATATCATTACATGGTCAGTAGAGTTCAATGAGATGAAAGCGCTGAATGATTCAGGAGAATTATTAGTAAGAATGTACGATATTCACTCACCGCGCTTTGTTCGGCCGCCTGTAATCTACAAGAAAGATATGATTACTGCGTCCAGCGGTTACCACGACGTAGTGGTCCAAACTGTCACCCACTTGTTGTCTGCGATTGAAAGGCTGCCGAAAATAGTGGTTTTACGATATGCATTATTTGTACAACGGATACTTTTTTTTGATCATTAATTGTGACTTTCCTGTAAACTGCCATGTCTGCAGTACACGGGACTCTATGTTGAATGATACTTTTTGTGGGTAGTTCATTACCGAACTGCACATGATACTGTATGAGAACAACAGAACCAATGTTGAAAGATTTCTAGTTCGTTCGGAGATCATATGTATAAGAGAGGAAGTGGACACGGAATAGCCAATTGCTAAGACTCTGGAAGAAGAGTTTAAAGGGGCAAACGATATTACAACGACTACTGAACTGAAGAAATGATGCCTATGCATGTTTGACAAGAAGAGCGGCGACACAACGACTCCATCAGAGTAATATAAGGCTTCAACTCGAAAGGAAGAATTGCAAGAAGCTGAAACTTGGAATAATGAACGTGCAGCTCGACGTTATCAGCTGCAAGTGACATGCTGGATACTTCTTTTCATGCATACACGAATGAAGAAGTGTTCAAGTAACAGTTAGTCTGACCTTCAACGGCAGGAGACTAACTAGCGCAAAGTAGTTTAAGGCAAAGTATGTGCTGTCTTACGCATGACGTTATGCCACCACAGGCGGTTATGCCTTCGAGCTGCGAGTTAGCTCAGATGCATGAATATTCTTCTTTAGTTCATGACACCTACTACTACTACTTTGACAGGCGGCAGACAACGTCAAAGCTAGCCGCTTTTACGATATACTCAGCAGACAAGTCGGCAGAGCAATGCGCAGCAAAAGGATATTTAGTGACGCGAAATGGACATAGTCCTATCCATCTGTTTGAAAGCTTTATGGTCTGACACATAGTGGAAAACGATACATTGCTTCAGTAGTTTAAACATGGTGCATTTTACTGCAATACTGCTGGTTGTTTCATGTTGTTCAAAGATATTGAATGGGGATTACAATGTGCTGACGAAGTTTACCCACACTGATGATTATCACAGTTTCATTTACTGAAACATATACCATCGCGCTGAGCAGCAGCGGATCTTCAAGAAAGAAAAATAATAATATCCAGCCAGCAGGCATTATTTCTTCTGCACTATTTAACAAGATAATAACTGGCGCCAACTGAGTAAAGTTGTAGCACTGTTGCCTGCTCCATGACGATATGTGAACTGCGAACTGCTGCATGGAGGAGCTGCCTGTAGCAAGTTCGGTAAACGTACTCTTCAAGACAAGCGCCAAAGAATTACAACATTCCGGCTCAACAGATCAAGAGACAAAGCAATGGAAAGTGAAATGCCCGATGTCCCTGAAGCCGAAAACAGCTAAGATCTGCAAACTCCAATGCTTTATCATGCAACTGCTCCTCGACGATATTGGAATGTATGATATTGCTAGCCTTTAACGCGGGACAATGAAGAGCGCGTATTTCTATACTGCTGTGTATGACTACACAGAAATATATTCACTCACCAGTGAAATTAGACAGTCCGCTATAGGTTAACAAAGTTGGCAGGATAATTATAGTGATGCATTAAGATGGAAAGTGGTAAACAAAGCAGTCTTTCAAAGCTGTGGGACACTGATGAATTATCTTGTCTGAGAACTGCTTTCTGTTCAAATCAATGGATAATACCAGACGTAGTGGCCATAAGCTGTTCGGTGAGGAAAGATATTCTTAATGCTGGTATGAAAGTTGCTCCCACCAGTTTAAATCTCAATCGATTCGGCAGGCATGACGTCAGCTGCACAGAACCCAGCCAACAAGCAATTCAGAAAGGTGTTTTATTTGATCACGTTCGCTATTGTATATGTGGTTCATAGCTTTACTGGTTTTCTTGTTTACGACGTGCATGTGTACTTACTGTGTTCTTACGAATAAATGTCCGTCTCAACTAGTCTATTACTCAAACTAACCGATGAAATGAAACCGATCGGCTAAGTGAACTGAACGTTTTATTTTAAGTTGCACAAAACGTACATTTATAGTTTATGTTGGATTGTTATTAAGTAGCTCAGCCCTTTTCTTATCTTTCTTTTTTCTTGTGTGCTATCCAGTTTCAGCATTGCCGCGGGAAGCAGCAAAGGGAAAAAACCTAGAAGAAGATTACTGGAAGAGAAGTAAAATTGAAACCACTGCGAGAGCAAAAGCACTCCCGCTTACACGTTTTCTGAAGAAACAGTTAAGAGCAAATCCATTAATATCTGAATTTCATTTCTGGTTTCATAAAGCACCGCGCTGCACACAGTGCAGCTTCTTGTCGGCAAACTGCTAGTCATCCCGTTCCGTCTTCATCTGGAACCAAAGCTAAACATGTGCTGAATGATTAAGGTTGTGCTAAAGTAAATGCACAACCAGGTGGATGGAAGTTTTCAGGAGATCAACCTGCATTTTTTCGAAGTGCGGTAAATGTTTTGATGAACTTCTGCTGAAGATGGGACAGTTAGAGTCTTTGGAAAACTTTTAAGGAAGTCTTTATACCAGAGCGCGCAAGACGCCACTATTCTTTACCGTAGAATCATATCGCTTCGCTCAGAAAAGATGCGCATCGACAGGAAAACGATGTGCGCTTTGAAAATGCTTTGTATCCCGCCCTTTTCAATCGCTGTTACTTAGTTATCTAAAGCCAGTTTGCTTCAATTTCAATTCAGGGAGCAATTTCTTCTCCGTCGCAAAGAGTACATAATTTTGTTATGACCAGAATGTCCCGTTATAACAGTCAACGAAATTCGGCTACGGAAATTTCAGGACAGGCCCTTGTTTCCTGACAGCAGCTCGCTCTCTGGTGACCGAAATTTGCTAATCGTTTTATAACAGGACCTTCAGGTTGTAATGAAAACGTTTGCTCCACGCGGGCTCAGTTTCCTTGCCGCATACCGAAAAGCTATGCCGTCAACATCCGCCGGAATGTTACTGTCAACGCTTTGCCATTACGTTTTTCTGTAAGCCGTAGTGGAAAGTGAAAATGAAATAAGTGAGCATCTAAGGAAGTTTAACTTAAAATTGACTGCAATAAAAAAACTAAAAACAATATTAGGCCGCTATGCCAACTTTAAAAGCAATGCATTTCTGTGCATAACGAGAAAACTTTGCAAAATTCGTTAAATGTCCTCAGGTACGAACACGTGTACTCTGGAAAAACCTGCGCTCACTTTATCCATACGGTGTATAGCGCAGAGCAGTGTGCTGCTTGCTGTGGTATGCGCTCCCGAAATGCTGCGCGCTCCACTGTTGAGACTTGATAACGACCGAACGGCAGGTTTCCTACGTCTGACAAGGCCGATGGAGCAATAAATGCTGCGCAGCAGCACGGCATTGTCGCGCGATCGTTCTTTTGCATAGGTAATACACGTCTGTCAGCCAGACAACTTTTATGGCGCGGAATTGGGATGACAGGCGCTGGTTTCCGTTTGGCTTGACTTTCAACTGGTCAACTCTGGTCATTCAGAAGACCTATTTGCGACCAGGTGGCTCCTGACACTGTTATCAATAGTTAAAACACGAAAGACGATCTCTACACGAAGTCCTGTCAACTTGTCGTCTGATTCCCTCCCTTACGACGATATTTGTAGAGCGGCAACGATTTGAAGGAAAAGTCTCGCTGAAGGCGGAGTCAGACCTTCTTCAACCGACTCATTTTCAGCATACGACTTCTGTGGTTGCAATAACAACTAAGGACGCAAATGTTGCTGTTTGAAAGAAGTGGACAGCGTAGAAGTTTTTTCGTCTGTCGCAGAATGGAGCATGTGGACGCTGCTTTTGTGGTGAGAAGTGCTGCATTTCTGCTGTGCCGTCCGGCATTGTTTTCTAATGATATGCGCAGTGTCGACGGCGGCCTGTTCCAGTCGGTGACGCTGCTGAATCAGAAGCTTATCTCGCTGATCATTATCAAAGGCATTGTCCGCATGCCTGGCCGCGCGATAGGCGCACACAGTGACGCATCAGTCGCCCTGATGTGCCCATCGATGATATGTTTATTTGGGCGCTGCACAATGCAGATAGCTTCTCGCGGCATTCGCTCCGCTTCCGTTAAAGGAAGAGCCGCCAAGTTATCGATGCCGTAGTAGCGAACGATATTTTACAAATGATATGAAACTTGCGCCGAGCGGTCCATACGTTATATGGATATTCAATGTCTTCATTCGATTGCGTAAAGAGCGATCATAATGATATTTAACAGTGGACCAGTGCAACGCTCCCGCAATATGGGGCGTTAATCGCTGCTCCTGCACGATATGCTGTTATAGTGAAAAGTGGTACATTTCTACTATATCTGCTGACCGCCTTTGTTTTCAATGATATGCGCAGTGTCGCCAGCGGCCTGTTCCAGTCGGTGACGCTGATGACTCTGACCACCGTCTCACCAATCGTTATCAAAGCTATTGTCTCCATGGCTTCGAACGTAATAGGCGCACACAGTGACGCATCAGCTGCCCTGGTGTGCTCATCGAAGATATGTTTACTCGGACACTGCAGAGGGCAGACAGCTTCTCGCGGCATTCGCTCCGCTTCCGTTAAAAGAAGAGCCGCCAAGTTATCGATGCCGTAGTAGTGAACGATATTTCACAAATGATATGAAACTTGCGCCGAGCGGTCCATACGTTATATGAATATTCAATGTCTTCATTCGATTCTGTAAGAAGCCATCATAAAGATATTTAACGGTGGACCAGCGCAACGCTGCCGCACTAGAGGAAGAGGCGCCAAGTTATCGACGTCATAATAGTGAATGGGTCCATTCAAACGATATGATATTTGCACCGAGTGGTCCATACGTTATATGGATATTCAATGTGTTTACCTGATTCCACAGGGAATCATCATTAAGATATTTAACAGTGGACCAGTGCAGCGCTGCCGCAATAGAAGAATAGCCGCCAACTTAGCGGCATCATAGTAGTGAATGGGCTCACCCAAATGATATGATATTTGGACCAAGCGGTCCATACGTTATATGGATTTTCAATGTCTTTACTTGATTCCGCAAGGAATCATCATTAAGATATTTAACGGTGGACCAGCGCAGCGCTGCCGCAATGGAAGTAGAGCCGCCATCCTGTCGGCATGTTCGTCCTGGATATTACCGCCAGGACAAAAAGCAAACCTCAAGTCATACGATGTCTAAATATGATATTCCTGCCGTAAATGGATGGCATGCCGTCCTGTCTGGATGGTCAGAGAGCACACGGCCTCCTACAAGGCAGAATTCCGCGGCCCTTGTCCATGGCTTTTTGTTTGGTATCTGCCCGAACGCTTGGGAATCTAGCGTTACGTGGCTGTTGTTCAACTTTCAATTTGTACTTCAATAAATGCTTTGTACATTCAGTCGTCCTCTTGCGTATGTAATTTGTGTTCATTGTTTTTTGCAAGTAAATTTGTACCTTAATGGGTGTCCACTTTTGAAACAAAGTGAGCCGCAAGCAAGTTTACCTCGCTAAGTGCAGCGGACGGTACCTTTCAAGCAACAGTAAGCTGCATTTTGAGAAGTACCCAACTTTCAGCACTTACTTTGCGAACGGAAATTAGCGCGACCACAAGCAATGACACACAAGAAATAACAAGGTACATGAAGATCCTTTTCATCGACGAAACAAATGAAGTTCTCATTGTCGTGCAGCAAAGAAGCGTCAGTGTATCTGCTGTGAAAATCGAAGATTTCGAAGCGCTATTGCTTTGCCATGCGGATGATCCCGTGAAGAAATGCGGCCGTAGCACGTTCTAAGCACAAGAACCGGGTACGTATTCCAACCATGCGTGTACGTGGAGCTGTACGTTACCAATGACGTCAGTGTCGCCGCTGATCCGTCGTTCTAGTTGAATCCGGCTGATTTAGCTCTCTCAACTATAATCAAACATTTCGTATTGCCTACCTTTTATGCAGCACAATTATCAGCGGTTAGTTCTATACTGCCATGTAACCTATTTGGTGAGATACATGGATTCTCCCATTGAAACTGTCCTTTGCCAGAAATTAAAAACAAGAGGCGGTGAGGTGTAGAAATGCTTGATGTTGATAAATGGTACAACCTCTTAAAGCCATGGAGCTCTGACGAATTATCCTATTTTAACAACCGCAGTTCCGTGAAAGAGACCGACAGCGTCAGCTCCAACGGCTACCATCCTTTCAACGAGCGAAGGTGTTTAGTTTCAAAGCTGGACTGAAACGGCGCGCCTCCACAGCTATGAATGTCAATCTATGCGGTAGACCTTAAGACAGCTGCAGAGAAAAAGGCTTCATGCTATGCTGAAAGCAGTGTCTTCTGTAATTACGTTCAGAACGTGGGTTGTTTGACACCGCCTTAGTGAATGGGGGCGCAGGGGGACCTTTTTCTAATCAGTCGAAATAGCGTTGCCAACGTAATAGGATTAAGTTTCTGTAAAACCATTCTCCGAAATCAAAACGAAATTTGAATTTAAAGTTGGCTGCAATAAAAGAACTAAATACAGTATTTCGACTGGCCGCTATGCAAATTGTAAACTCAATGTGCTACGGAGCAGAATGAATTAACTTCTCAAAACTCCATTAGTGCGCTCAGGTTAGAACACGCGTACTTACAGTGAACTTGCGCTCAATTTATCCATACGGTATGCAACGAAGAGTTGTTCGCCGTTAGTTGTGCTGTGTGCTCTCGAGAGGCTGCGCGCTCCACTGTTTGGACATGGTAAGGACGGAATGGCAGTTTTCTTACGTTTATGACAACGCCGGTGAAGGAACAAATGCCGCAGCAGTACAGCATTGTCAGAGGATGGCTCTATGTCAACGGTGATGCACGTCTGTCAGCCAGACAACTATTATGGCGCGGAATTGGGAAGACAAGCGCTGGTTTCCGTTTGGCTTGGCTTTCAACTGGTCATGTTTGGTCAATTAGAGGACCTACTTGCGACTATATGGTTTCTGACGCTCTACTCGAATATTAAAACACGAAAAGCGATCTCTACACTAAGCCCTGTCAACTTGTCGTCTGATTCACGGCTTTACAACGATATGTATAGAGCGGAAACGATATGAAGCTAAAGTCTCACTGGAGGCGGAGTGAGACGTTCGACTGACTTATTTTCTCAGCCTGCGACTGCTGTCGTTGCAACAACAATTAAGAAGAGAGATGTTGGTGCTTGAAAGAAGAGGACAGCGTACAAGTTTTTGTATCTGTCGCGGATGCGGAATAAAGCATCTGGACGCTGCTGTTGTGATAAGAAGTGCTGCATTTCTACTATATTTGTCGTCCGTTATTCCTTTTCAATGATATGCGTAGTGCCGACCGCAGTCTGTCACAAGCGGTGACGCAGCCGAGTCAGAAGCATATCTCTCTGATCGTTATCATAGCTGTTGTCTGCATTGCCTCGAACGTGACAGCTGCACACAGTGACGCACTGGCTGTTGTTATGTACATACTGAAGATATTCCTTCTGAGCCAGTGCACTACGGTTTTTAAATCGCAGCAGTAGCCATGGTTACGTTATAAGAAGTGCCGCGAACTTTTTTGCATCATAGTTGTCAACCGCTGCTTCGAACGATATGGCGCCTATGCCGTGCGGTACATATGTTAACTGGATATTCAATGTCTACGCGCAACTGTGCAATGAGGCTTTGTTGCAAATTTTTTTGTGGCTTTCAACCCGTTTTGAAATAGCGTTTACTGCATAAACGTTAAAAGCGGAACTTTTGGGACTCCCAATGAACGGTCATCAGCGCTGTGTGTGCCGCCCGTCGGGTAAATCTTCATGGCTGCATGATACTTCTCCATACTAATTTTGGCAGAGACCTCAGCTGTGAGCTGCATCTAGAGCCATCGTCTTTTCGTGTCCCTCTAAAAGAGACAGACGGTGCAGCGACAGCACGACCTACGAATCTCACAGGAAGCGAGGACGACATGATGCCATGTAAAGGGAAGGCGCTGCCACATTTCCGACGATATGATTACATGGTCAGTAGAGTTCAATGAGATGAAAGCGCTGAATGATTCAGTAGAATTACTAGTAAGAATGTACGATATTCACTCACCGCGCTCTGTTCGGCCGCCTGTAATCTACAAGAAAGATATGATTACTGCGTCCAGCGGTTACCACGACGCAGTGGTCCAAACTGTCACCCAAGTGTTGTCTGCGATTGAAAGGCTGCCGAAAATAGTGGTTTTACGATATGCATTATTTGTACAACGGATACTTTGTTTTTGATAATTAATTGTGTTTCCTGTAAACTGTCATGTCTGCAGTACACGGAAATTCTATGTTGAATGATACTTTCTGTGGGTAGTTCATTACGGAACTGCACATGATATTATATGAGAACAAGAGAACCAATGTTGAATGCTTTCTAGTTCGATCGGAGATCATATGTATAAGAGAGGAAGTGGACACGGAATAGCCAATTGCTGAGACTCTTGAAGATGAGTTTAAAGGGGCAAACGATATTACAGCGGCTACTGAACTGAAGAAAATATGCCTATGCATGTTTGACAAGAAGAGTGATGACACAACGACTCCATCAGAGTAATGGGAGGTTTCAACTCGAAAGGAAGAATTGCCAGAAGCTGAAACTTGGAATAATGAACGTGCAGTTTGACGTTATCCGCTGCAAGTGTGACGCTGAATACTTGTTTTCATTCATGCATGATTGAAGAAGTGTTGAAGTAACATTTAGTCTGACGTTCAACGGCAGAAGACTAAACAGTGCAAAGTAGTTTAAGGCAAAGTGTGTGCTGTCTTACTCATGACGTTATGCCCTGACAGGCGGTTATGCCTCTGAGCTGCGAGTTAGCGCAGATGAATGAACATTCTTTTTTAGTTCATGACACCTACTACTACTACTACTTTGACAAGCGGCAGACAACGTCAACGCTTGCCCCTGTTACGATATACTCAGCAGACAGGTCGGGAGAGCAATGCGCAGCAAAAGGATATTTAGTGACGCGAAATGAACATAGTCCTATCCATCTGTTTGAAAGCTTTATGGTCTGACACATAGTGGAAAACGATACATTGCTTCAGTAGTTTAAACATGCTGCATTTTACTGCAATACAGCTGGTTGTTTCATGCTGTTCAAAGATATTGGATGGGGATGACAAAGTGTTGACGAAGTTTACCCACACTGAGGATTATCACAGTTTCAGTGACCGAAAGACACACCATTTGGATGAGCAGCAGCGGATCTTCAAGAAAGAAAAATAATAATATCCAGCCAGCAGGCATTGTTTCTTCTGCACTATTCAACAAGATGTTAACTGGCGCAAACTGAGTAAAGTTGTAGCGCTGTTGCCTGCTCCATGACGATATGTGAACTGCGAACTGCTGCATGGATGAGCTGCCTGTAGCACGTTCGGTATACGTGCTTTTCAAGACAAGCGCCAGAGACTCACAGCTTTCTGGTTCAACAGATCAAAAGACAAACAATGGAAGGTGAAATGCCCAATGTCCCTGAAGCAGAAAACAGCAAAGATCTGGAAACCCCAATGCTTTATCATGCAACTGTTTCCTCCACGATATTGGAATGTATGATATTGCCCGCCTTCAACGCGGGACAATGAACAGTGAGTATTTCTATAATGGTGTGTATGGACTACGCAGAAATGTATTCACTCAACAGTGAAATTAGACATTCCGCTATAGGTTAACAAAGTTCGTAGGATAATTATAGTGATGGTTGAAAATGGAAAGTGGTAAACAAAGCAGTCTTTCAAAGCCTTGGGACAGTGGTGACTTATCTTATCCGAAGAACTACTTTCTTTTCAAGTCCATGAATAATACCAGACGTAATGGGCATAGGCTGTTTATTGAGAAAAGATATTCTTAACGCTGGCATAAAAGTTGCTCCCACCGATTTAAATCTCAATCGATTCGGCAGGCATGACGTCAGCTGCACAGAACCCAGCCAACAAGCAATTCAGAAAGGTGTTTTATTTGATCACGTTCGCTATTGTATATGCGGTTCATAGCTTTACTGGTTTTCTTGTTTACGACGTGCATGTGTACTTACTGTGTTCTTACGAATAAATGTCCGTCTCAACTAGTCTATTACTCAAACTAACCGATGAAATGAAACCGATCGGCTAAATGAACTGAACGTTTTATTTTAAGTTGCACAAAACGTACATTTATAATTTTTGTTGGATTGTTATTAAGTAACTCAGCCCTTTTGTTATCTTTCTTTTTCTTGTGTGCTATCCAGTTTCAGCATTGCCGCGGGAAGCAGCAAAGGGAAGAAACCTAGAAGAAGATTACTGGAAGAGAAGTAAAATTGAAACCACTGCGAGAGCAAAAGCACTCCCGCTTACACGTTTTCTGAAGAAACACTTAAGAGCAAATCCATTAATATCTGAATTTCATTTCTGGTTTCATAAAGCACCGCGCTGCACACAGTGCAGCTTCTTGTCGGCAAACTGCTAGTCATTCTGTTCCGTCTTCATCTGGAACCAAAGCTAAACATGTGCTGAACGATTAAGGTTGTGCTAAAGTAAAAGCACAACCAGGTGGATGGAAGTTTTCATGAGGTTAACCTGCATTTTTTCGAAGAGCGGTAAATGTTTTGATGAACTTCTGGTGAAGATGGGGCAGTTAGAGTCTTTGGAAAAGTTTTAAGGAAGTCTTTATACCAGAGCGCGCAAGACGCCACTATTCTTTCCCGTAGAATCATATCGCTTCGCTCAGAAAAGATGCGCATCCACAGGAAAACGATGTACGCTTTGAAAATGCTTTGTATCCCGCCCATTTCAATCGCTATTACTTAGTTATCTAAAGCCAGTTTGCTTCAATTTCAGTTCAGGGAGCAATTTCTACTCCGTCGCAAGAGTACATAATTTTGTTATGACCAGAATGTCCCGTTATAACAATCAACGAATTTCGGCTACGGAAATTTCAGGACAGGCCCTTGTTTCCTGACAGCAGCTCACTCTCTGGTGTGACCGAAATTTTCTAATCGTTTTATAACAGGACCTTTCCGTTATAACGAAAACATATGCTCCACGCGGGCTCAGTTTTCTTGCCGCATACCGAGAAGCTACGCTGTCAACATCCGCCGGAATGTTACGGTCAACGCTTTGCCATTACGTTTTTCTGTAAGCCGTGGTCCAAAGTGAAAATGAAATAATTAAGCATCTAGGGAAGTTTAACTTAAAGTTGACTGCAAAAAAAAAACAGTATTAGGGCGCTATGCCGACTTTAAAAGCAATGCATTTCTGGGCATAATGAAAAAACTTTGCAGAATTCGTTAAATGCCCACAGGTACGAACACGTGTACTCTGGAAAAACCTCCGCTCACTTTATCCATACGGTATAAAGCGCGGAGTTGTGTGCTGATTGTTGTGCCATGCACTCTCGAAATGCTGCGCGCTCCACTGTTGAGACTTGATAAGGAGCGAACGGCAGTTTTCTGACGTTTATGACAAGGCTGATGGAGCAATAAATGCCGCGCAGCAGCAAGGCATTGTCGCGCGATGGTTCTTTTGCGTAGGTGATACACGTCTGTCAGCCAGACAACTTTTATGGCGCGGAATTGGGAAGACAAGCGCTAGTTTCCCTTTGGCTTCGCTTTCAACTGGTCAAGTCTGGTCAATCAAGAGACCTATTTGCGACCAGGTGGCTCCTGGCACTGTTGTCAATGGTTAAAACACGAAAGGCGATCTCTACACGAAGCCTTGTCAACTTGTCGTCTGATTCGCTGCCATACGACGATATGTGTAGAGCGGCAACGATATGATGGGAAGGCCTCACTGAAGAAAGAGTCAGTCCTCCTTCAAATGACTCATTTCTCAGCAGACGACGTCTGTGGTTGCAAGAACAACTAAGGAGGCAAATGTTGCTGTTTGAAAGAAGAGGACAGCGTAGAAGTTCTTTCGTCTGTCGCAGAATGGAGCATGTGGACGCTGCTTTTGTGGTGAGAAGTGCTGCAGTCTTGCTGTGCCGTCTTCCATTGTTTTTCAATGATATGCGCAGTGTCGGCAGCGGCCTGTACCAGTCGGTGACGCTGCTGAATCAGAAGCTTATCTCGCTGATCGTTATCAAAGCTGGTGTCTGCATGGCCTCGAACGTGATGGATGCCTACAGTGTGATGCACTGGCTGTAATTGTGTATATACTGAAGATATTCTTGCTGAGCCAATGGACTACGGTTTTTAAATCGCTGCAGCAGCCGCGCTTACGCTAAAATAGCCACGAAGATGTCATCATAGTAGTAAACCGTTTTTTGGAAGGATATTTTCCTTGCGACAAGCGGTCCATACGTTAAGTGGCTTTTCAACGTCTTCACGGAACTGTACAGCGAACCATCGCAATGATATTTAACAATGGAGCCTTTCGAGGGTTCAGCAATATCCTGCATCCATCGTTCCTGATCTACGAGACGGTCATCAAGGATAGCTTGCGGCCAGGCAACCAAAGGCTGTAGAAGCGGCGTTATAAAGTCAGTGAGTATGGTATGACTGAGGACGTCGTACTACTGCTGGCAAACCATATCATCCGAAGAAATGCCTTTTCAAGAGCGGTCACACTACGTTCGTGTTCAGTTAGCAATGATATTGTTGATGGGGATACAGAGTCTGTGTGCAGCGAGAACGGATGCAAGTGAAAACTGACCTGAACGTGAATGAAAGAATTGTGGGACTCATTTTTCCCCATAACGCCGTGAAGTGTGCTGGACCCTTGCAACAACAGTTAAGAAATCGAAGGAGTGGTAAAGGCGACTTTAAATGGAGCCGCGGCTATAAGAAGAAGGATATTAAAATCCCACCGTTCTTCCTTGCGGCTACTGTGCTGGAATCTAGTCGATGCGTATTCAGAGGACAAGAACTTGGAACCATAGAAACCAATATGCGCGCTATGCATTCCAAACAGGATGATTATTATTCCTGAATTTAGACGATATTTGGCTACGATATTTATTCATGCCGTTGCACCAGCCAGCAATGGTTTTTAATCTCTCGCTTTCTGCATTTCTTCAGTTAGTCGCCTTTGCCGAAGCGGAATACTGGAGTAATAATATTTTACGATATTGCCCTGTATACCATCCATTCATATGAAGCCTTTTATTTCTACATCCATCCGCGCTAGAACGTCAAGTTTTTTCTGAACATAGTCACTCGTCCACCGTCTCTCCGCAGAAAAGAATGGATAAGAAAACATTACAAAGTTGGGTCAAAATTCGACAAGGCTCTTCATAGTGATGACAAGCAGCTTACCCTGAGCAGCCTCGTCGTTATCTGTGCGTTATCTGCTGATATATTCTATAGCAATAAACCCTTGCTATTATGTTATGATATGGTGTGTGCTAGTAAAGATATGAAATGGTCTCTCCCACGTTTGACGCGTTTTACGCGCTGATTCAAGGGAATGTCCCACCTGCGGGTTCTGATTTGCATAGCTTATTGGGATGCACTTTTCTGCACCCTATGTATTAATATATTCACGCATTTGTGCTATCTTTATTTTTGCAGGGCGTATAAATGTTTTGTCGATCGTTGTCATAATCATTTGAGCCATATAAATTCTTTATGGAGCGATTACATAAGTATAGGTGGTTCTAAAACTTTTGCTGTGCGATCCGGACGTCCAGCTGTGTACGGAGACGTTGTTTGCATGTAAAACAATAACGTTTCCATTTTTCCATAATTCCTTAATGTTATTATTGTTGTTGCACACTTTCGCTGTGTGATACAAAAATGTTTTTTATTCCAGAGTCAGTACGGAACCTTCAAGTTTAATTAAAGCAAAAACTGCCGTAATACGCAGTGCCAACATACGATTCTCTTTTCAGCCATCATTGCATACAAAATGTAACGACTTAATAGACGCAAAATGCATATGCCTTTATGTGGCATTGTTTTACGTATTGGAGAATGGATTTTGAAATTTCCAACTCAAAGAAGTAATTGGAAGCGCAGATCCATTGAAAACGGCAAGCATGATCAATTTCTTCTCAGGAGAGTGGTAAGCATGATGTATTTAATATATAGTACGTTTCTGTTAGACTGAACTGGCAAACTGTTTAAAGAGAGCGTATATACTGAATTTATAATATTCTGAAGTGTATATCTGCACAGACTTTTTATTTGGCGAATTTTTGGTTTACATAAGAAAGCTGTGTGAGCAGTGTCTTAGTCGTCTTAATTTTTGGAGTAAGCTTAAATGGCCTACGCGAATTGCTAGCGGATGCCTTTTTGGTCCGCTGAGTTGGGTGCCATCACTAAGAGGCATACCGTACCTGTTGTTGCGTAGCCTAACTGTCGCGTTAAGCCATTACGTCATCTGCCCGCAAACGTAACTGGACCCATAATTGGTGATGAAAACTCAAGTCATTGATTTAAACATTTATTTGGGCTCTTTAAAAATGAAGTAGCATCAGCGCCTGATTTCAATCGTTAATTATCTCCAGCCACCTATTTGTGTAACTTAATTCACTTTCCATTATCTTCATCTTCTTCCTATCCGCAAGACGAGTTCGAGCAAATGTCTTTTTTGTACAGAGGAGTCAAACTTCACGGTTGCAGCTCCAAATCCGCTGAAACGCTTTCGCCAGCGAATGTCATTTTATATGACATATTAGGTCACATTCTTCTATTGATTTTTTGTCATTATGTCATTCTGACAAATTTGCTTTGCTAACTGCATTCTTTTTGACTTATTGCTGAGACTTGATTTCTCGTAGCACTCCAGTGAAAACGCTCAAATAGAATTCCGCCAAGTTTGCCAGACAGCGATGGCATTCAGCATATTGTCGTGCATCCAAACTGTTTAAAGCAAGTCTGTAGTCTTCTATGTGAGGGTACTTGATAATATCTTCTCCAAGTTTGGCTCTAAACAAGTTTATTGACTCAGGAATGCAGAAATATTATATAAATATATAACAGATGGTTATTTTAATTTGCATTCTAACTTCTCTACGTTTTCGTCAAAGCATTTACCTTTCTTGGTGAAATTTTTTGATTTTACTCATTCTGTCCATTACGTCAGCTCTTTTTTCTTTAAACGCAGTAAGAACTTGCAGAAACTGACTATAATATTCGCTTGTCTTGTCTTCTAATTGCTCCAAGTGTAGATGAATCCAAAGGAGTGCATTTGTGCAGTCGTTCGCAGCTGCCGTTAGTTCACGTCGTAAAACCTGTTGAATTACTTGCAGTTCCATATTAGGATGTACTGGCTCGCCATGGGAGAAATATTCGCTTTCTAGACCGTCAACCTTCTAAAAATTAGTTTAATAAGCTTAAGCTCTCTCCGGTTAGCGGCGCTACCAATGAGGGGTCCATCTCCTTAGTTAAAACTTTGCCATTTTTCTTTTTTCCTTTGTCAGCCATATTCAATGCTGCTGACGGATCCTCTGTTGCGCTTGAACCATCTCTTGAACTGGAGGATAAACAGGCAAACCGTTTTAGCATCCGTGATAGTTTTTCGTCTGTAATGCAAATGGTTAAATGTAGAACATGCTGTCGCGTGTATTGTTCACCGAGATTCTCTCGTTCTTCGATAAGCAAGTTTGCTGTTGGTGATGCGTGGGTTGCAATAAGGCTTTCAAACAAGGACTTCCTCTTTGAAGGACTCATCCTGGTAGATAAATCCGGACGAGGTTCCTGTGAGTCTTGAGCAGCAACGTCACCTATTGGTTTAGTATCTGTAGCTGCTCCAGGCTCCACTCCCATTTCCGTAGGATTTGCAATGAAACAATCCTGTTCTTTTGGACAGTCTGTTAATGATAAAGGAGTGTTTTCCGCGACAAATTCTAAATCTGTAGCATTTTCGTAGATTGATCGCTCAAATGGTGGAGGCTGACCCGGCGAGTATTCAATCGGGCTCAGCTCCAAAGGCGGAACAAATTGGCCACTTTCCAATTTGCGGCGCAGCTCTTCGGCAAGAAGCTTTTCTGCTTCTTCTATATTCATCGTTATTAATGTATCAAGCTCTGGGATTTTGCCAAATTCGTCAGCTAAATAATTTCGGACTTCCTTTGATATTTGGTCGGCCAGTTTAGTCTTCTCGCTTTTGGCGGCATGTTCGGCTATTGGGTCGGGTACGTCCACTCCATTCTCGCGGGTTTTCAATATTTGTTCGCAGGCAATTATTCCTTTACTGTTGAGGATGTCGGTATCTGCCCAGTTTAAAGCGCACGGAATAGGCACGTCTAATTCCAATGAATCTTCCGACAGCATTGGTTTAATGGCTTCCCACATTTGATAAAGTTGAATTGCTTTTGCCGGGAACCTTTCGAAAATCATTTCGCATAGGTGCTGTTTTACAGTACGCTGAGAAAACAACGCCATTATTGTCTTTTCGACGTCTTCACTTTATTCAAAATATCATTTGCACATCTCTGTAAAAAAAATATGTTTCATTGATAGCGCTGGTATGAAGCTTCTGTTATTCCGCTAACCGTTTAATGATAGCTGATATGTTATGACAAAACAACCAAAACCAGTGCTTTTGGGCACTTTAAACTGGGATGCCGCTAGTTTTTCGATTAAATTTTGAACATTTTAATTGCTTTACGCTTTGGATGTTGAAAACTTGTTGTGATATAAAATGCCGACCAATAGATGTCATCATGCGGCATGCTAGCTATTCTTTCCTTGAAAGAATTATGATATAATCTTATTAGCAGTATTTTGAAATGCCCGGGGTTTAACTATCTGGAAAATTAAGTCTTTATTTTGTAGCTGTTATATTTAAAGTTCTATTTCAGTTCTTTGCATATTGTAAAATGACTACCTGAATTTAGAAAATGGCAAAATGTGGAGTAAAAATCCGCCGCCAGGAAAAATGTCTACGTGCATATCCACATCTCTTGAAGTAGGCTGAAAGTATGGGGGTGGAAACCCATAGCTTAGGAACGAATGTTTGTTAAAAAGCACTTATAGTCGGTGTTGCACTATTATTTTTAAAAATATTTAAATAGCCTATGAAGCATCCTCTCTGCTCACTTGCGCTACAGTTTCGTTCCCAGAACTTTGGACATTTCTTTGCAATTTCAATGGGGTATTATTTTCTACGTATTAATTCTTCAAAGATGCCCTTAGAAACGAGCGCATAAGGAAGAGTTGAATGTTTATGTAAATACTGGCTGAAAAGATGATTTAATAAATACACAACAGTGATATCTAAGGTTACCAGGAGAAGCTCGCGTCAGTTTGAATGCTTCTGAGCTTTTAGACGCATTTCGTGCTTATTTAGCCGAATTTGCAACACATTAGCTGTGTATACTCAAAATGTTCCATAGTTTTTTATTCAACCAATTCTGCTTATTCCGTTTAGATCCGACGGTCGGTTGTAAATTAAAGACTTAACAAAAACGGACAATTTAAATAGCTATATTTTCATCATTTTTAAATGCCGTCACGGGGTTATGTCTGCCGTGACCATTTTGTACCTTGCCAGTTGAGGATCAAATCAGAAGTAAGGATAGATCACGTAAGGAACCTGATTTTACTAAAAGGACACTGTAGTTCAAAAGCGCCAATGCAAACTGTATTCGCTTTTCACCTCACTGGCGAAACAACTTCACAACCTCGCAAAAGGTTTGAAAAGTAATTTGTAGGAACGATGCTAAGGCTTAGGAGAAATATCTCACTGAAGTTTATTACATTTAACCTAAAGTTTCTTTGCTCCTGATGCAGTGCTTTGTTTGTCAGCTTACCGTTTCCTTTCGTAATTGCTTTTCTAAGGAACAGTGTTATTTGTCATAAAGTTTTCAAAGTATATGACTTCAAATGGAGCCGCAAATATTTGACCAAACAGCTTTCTGTTTTGCATGCATTTGGTTTGAAGGTTTGTTCAATAATGTTTAGAAGCATTTCTGGAGCACACTTCCAGATGTGGCGACCAAATCATGGGTGTATGGATGCAAGATATTCTGCTTCAGTTTGTGAACGAAATGGCAAAAGTGACTATGCTTCTTTCTACCTTAGACTACTTGATATGCATCGTTTGGCTGACTTAGACTTATGGACGAATTGATTTTGGTAGGCAGGGAATATTTCCATTCAAAGCCAGCATTCGTTTTAAAATTAAGACGAAATTTTCAGACGAATTACATGGCTTTTAAGGCCATAATTGCATTTGAGTTTTTATGCTGATTTTATCAGTAGTTACATCAACGGCAGGAAGGTGGTTTGAGCCTGTCCAACGAATGTGGGCGTGCTGGTTTCTCAAGCGCGTTCGATAACATAAATTTTTAATCTGCGCTGCAGAACACCAGAATGCGCCACAGCTAATTCAGTCGGCTCCATTAAAGGCATAGTAAACTCGAAGACATTACGAGTACGCATCGACAGGTCCATCTGCAATGTTCTCTCGCAGTGACCTGTTGCGTTACGCTATTTGACGCATAATGTCTTCTTTTAGTAGAATTTGATGGCCAGAGCAAGATTTTGCCCATTAAAACTAAAAAGCAAAAAATCGATTCGTCATATTTCAGCTTTTTCGCCTTTAAACAGATCTTCTGCTATGTCGAAGGCATTGCTACTGAACGCAGCAGTCGACATCGGTCACGTGCTACGCGTACAAAGAGCACGTGATAATCCTTTGAATATGCAACGGCTTCCTCCTGTAGCGGTAGTTGTAGAAGCCTTGCAAAAACATATTCCACCATATTTTTTACCACGAACCGAAGTTACTGTTTTTTAAAGCTAGAATAAGTAATAAATATTGTATTTGCCTTTTTTGTAGACAGACGAACATGAGCAGCAATTTTTTTAAGGAGATTATAGGAAAGGTAGTCTCGAAAAACAAAGCGTAAGCATGGATAACATGCAGGCGGGAACTGCATTGAAAGGACGATGCGTATATTTATATAGGGAAGTTGTTTTCCATTCAGCCGAGCTAAAAAATGAAGCCAACATTAATTTTGAGCGTCATAGCGTATATTCTACTGAAAGCTTCCATGTGGGCTCGCTCAATCAGGTCATAAGCAACGTCACGCTGATGGCTTTTTTTAATGCTTTAGCAAAAGGGATCCGTCATTTGTCAATGCAACTGTCAATAGCATAATCACTTCTTCAGATAGTAAACAATTGAAATATGCAACACTTTCTTTCTATAGACAGCTTTCAAAGCTATCGTCTCATTACTTCTCGTCGTAAACAAGTAACCAACTTCACAAAGCCTTCGCTGTGCATATTCGTACTCATAAAGGATCAAAAAAGAGATAAGCTTTCGGTTATAGCTATGGCACTGTAAAACTTCAAATCAATGTGGATAAGTCAATTAAGTCTTCAATCGATAGGGTGAAATGTTCAAGCAGAGCTTAATTGAAAAGCTTCTTTCATTTCGATACTCTTTGTGATTCATAAACGTCTGCAGACGATGAAAGTCTATCGACCAGCAGACGCTATTTCGGCTGCTCACAATAACCATTAGGGCCTTGTGCAATTTGATGAGTCCGCTGATTCCCAGCTGAGATCGGTTTTTAAATTGTCATTCCATTTGTTGCACACGGATTTCTTGTTACGTCGGCTCATTTGAGCGACATTGAAGCATAAGGTAGGGGTCATTTGCATGACAAAAAAAGCTACATAATAGTAGTTCATGGTTCATAAATTGGCTAATTACCTACAGCTCAACTGTCAGCGATTGTTAAGTAAAAAGAATAATTTACGATTTGAAATTCGCCTTCTTCGACAATGCGCGCTTTAGAGCTTTTATTGAAGTGTTTCGTAACTATCGTTTTGTTGGATTTAATGCAACAACTTCTATTCACAGGGATGGCATACTGCTTAGTAGAACTAAACTAAATACCATTGATAGCTAAAACGTAAAGCAACTAGACGATTCAGTGCCGGTTGGAATGGCAAAAAGGGGAAGTCAGTTGGGCATATTTAAAAATTCAATCGTTTCGTCTTAGCCAGTCCTCAAAATTGCAATTATTCATAATCAAAGTAGCCTATCGAGTGGGACGGTGAGCGGGAAAATTTATTTTCCACATAAGAGACATTCTGTCATAAGTTCATCGATCTGTATGTTCGATAGAAAAAACGGTTTGGCAGTCGTTCGCAAATGCTTCTGTTTATCACTGACCATGGCGTCGATTGAGAACACTAATCTTTGTCTTTGTTGGATGAAGTTTGCGGTAGGCAACACGCTTGCCCACTTACCACCTTGGGTAATGGAACCCAGTGGCGCGCTGAGCATATGCAATATTGGACATCGATGCGTCATCATGACAAAAGGAAAAGGCGGTTTTGGCCTCACCTTTGAAGGTGATGATCAAGTGTTCGTACAGGCGGTAAAATCAGGTACGCATACATCTTCCCTCTTTATGCTTCTTACTTCAACCGGTACAAGTTTAAAACGTGAATGTCTTACCGGAAAAGGTGTTATTTATATGCTAGTATGAGCATTCTGCCGAGAAACATTTTTCTATCTTTGCTTCTTTAACTTGGGTAGCCTATGGATGAACATTGCAATGTTCTTGTTCTCCTTTTCTTTCCAGGCATACAATTCCATGCTAAAGTTGTTGTCCTTCTTTGATGTGTGCGCTTACGTTCAGAAAGCATTGATTTTAAGTTTAACTAAAATGGAAAAAGTTCTCCTAAGCCTTTTTTAAATAAAATCGCTTTCTTTTTTGTCTAATCGTTAGAAGGGAAGCCTTAGGATGAAATGACCAATTGTAGGTTTTAAGAAACAAAATTTTCGCTTCCCAATAAAGGTTACGATCTTTTAAGCGGGTTGTCGCGGCGTTGTCCTCACCAGAAGCATCGATTTAGTTTATAGGCTATTTAATGGACAACAAAGTTCCATTCGTCTTCTTTAGTTCTAAACATAAATACCGCCAACCTAAATGTCAAAGTACAATCATAAAACGTAATCCTCCGCTTTAAAAGTCATTTAAACTTTGGAGGAGATGCAAGCAGAGATTAATCATTTAAATTTAGCGCTGCAGCCAAACAATGCTTTACAGCTCGAAGCGAAAATTATAGCATGGCTTCCAAAGCTGTCAGCATGGATTCGTGTCTACAAGCTTAAGCTGCAGTTAAAGTAGACTTCTTTGCGCTTATTAGTACGCTTGCAAGCTAGGAGCTTATAGTGCACGTGCGTCGCCAGTGAAAAGCTTTCAATCATGTCATTGGGTTTTCGTGGGCATTTTCCGATTTCGAAAGATTTCATAATGGCTTCCGGTCAGAAAACGTTCATATTCTAAGGGGCACTTAAGTGAGTTCTCGGGTTTAACGGGCTAATTTGAAAACGATTCGGTGCGACAAACTTTTTCGCTGAACAATGAAAAAAAGTTATGTCGACCATTGCGCTACGGCTGTGCATTCTATAAAACCAACCCGCGCTTGTGCGCATCTTTGATCGTAGGAAATGGAAAATTTCTTACGGAGCCCCATTGAACGTCCATATCTAGTCGTTATGGTATTAACGGAAATGGAAATGCCTTCAAGATAGCAATCTTAAAGGCATATCAAAACTTTGGCTCAAAATCGCTGGAAAGATTTGAATTTACGAAATGGCCCTAACTATCGACAAGCTATATAATTTGTTCGGCAAGTGTTCAGCGGAAAACTTAAATCTACTTTTTAAATCTGGAAACATTCATCTCCCGCCGTTTTCGTAAAAATCAAATCTTATCTAAGCTTTGAAAGTCCATTTCTTGTCAGGGTAGTATTAATAGGATTTCAAAAAAATTTTCAAAGCTTTCCATTGCCTTTGCCAAGTGGGATTAAGCAGAATTCTATTGCTAATTTTTGCCTGTACGTGTTGTGATCGAATGATAGCGTTTCCTTTCGCTGATTTTTTCTCTCTGGTTTGCTCCTGCAGCTTCGCTTTGGATTCTTTTCCAGCGTCGTGGATAAAGTTCTAGTTTCATTTAAAGAAATTTTGTTGCAGGGTTCTTCGAAACAAAAATTTTTTGATGAAAAACTGTCTTCGGTTAAGTCTATCCAGCGATAGCTAAGCACGCACATCCATGTATGATATCTTAAGGATGATGATTTGTCAATTACTTTTGGCATTTTTTATTCATTCCTCTTCTTCATAATCCATGTTTCTACATAAACGTTGGGTCACTGTCAATATTTGTGTCATATTATTAAAATAAGCAATACTTTTCCAATAAAATGTGGAAAATAATGAGACTTGCCCCCTTGACCAACTTAGGCAGTTGTGAATAGTCAATTATTTTGCTTTGATTAAACTTTAAAACTGCAAAACAATTCGACGCTTCGGAAAGCTTATTTTTTTTTCAAACTGAATTTCTTGAAGAGGAATTTTATTTGCAAGGTAGATTGTTAAGTCTCTTTGACAAGGAAAGTAACAGCTGCTGTTGAACAGGCTATTTTTTGTTGGAAAGTTCAAGCCACATTTCAAGCTTATCCTTATCTTTAGCTGCAACGCTACTTCGTGGCTGACAGCTTCAAGAACCGCTGCCAATACTTTATAAACTTGATTTCATTTTCTTGTCAAAATTCTCACGTTAACTGAATAGCATACCGATGCAATCACTCGTCAACGGCTCGCGCGCTTCAGGTAGTTGGCCGTGAAGGTAGAAAAACGAGCTTGTGGAGATGCGCTGATTTTCGCTTTATGTAAAATTGAAAAAGTAGACTTTCTATATAGGACCATATTTGTTAATGATTAACATCTCGCTTTTAGCTGATCGTTCAACGACAAAGCTTTCAGAGCTCACCACGTACCGTCTTTATCCTCTTTGTTAGGAAGAAAAATTCAAAGTAGTTTCATTCGACATGTGAAGGAAGCGGAAAACTTGCTTTTAAAAATATCCAAACGATGTATGCAAAATACGATTATCCAATCTGCAAAAGCATGCGCATAGAAGTTGCGCTGTTTGGTAGACCATTTTTCAAGTCTCTTTTTCGTAAAAAAGGAAACTTTGTTTCGTTGTAGCGGAAGTGACTCTTTTATCCGCTTTAATATGGAATAATCTCCAAGTCCACTTGGTTGAAGGTAACTTGCGTTTCTGCTGCAGGTGAGCAGTCCCACATTTTTTCATGCAGGTACAAGAATTCATTTTTTTCTGAACCCGTTTGTTCTGCACGAGTCAAGCTGTGTTGACTAATAGATCTTTTTTTAAATTAAATTAAAACAATCAACGCATTTTGAGCGTCATTTTTAAGCGGTCCTGAAAATCATTAAGCAACGGTAATGATACCTTCATTGTCTTTGCAGCGCTATTAATTGCAAAACATTCTGTATACATTCATATATATACACAGTAGAACCCCCATAAGTTGACCACCCAAGGGACCGGGGAAAACTGGTCAACATAGGGGGTGGTCAACATAAGAGGCTGTGGATATATTATATTATTTACGTGCGGACTAACTAAGTGGTCAAAATTCGGTCAACGTAGGGTAGTGGTCGACGTAGAGAGGTGGGTCAGCTTCGGAGGTTCTACTATATATATATATATATATATATATATATATATATATATATATATGTTTTGCAATTAATGGCATCGCAAAGACAATGAATTTATGGCATCCTTTACCGTTTCTTAACGATTTTCAAATATGCCAGCGCCGTTATTTCCAGCTGCAGCTTCATTAGCGCAATCAAATCAAAGGCATCCGGTCTACATTGTTAGCCTGTATTGTTTGCGGATACTTCTGCTCGCTCGTTTCAGTATCCGTCACTTTGAGGAAGAAATATAAGAAGTTGAGAAGAACTTAAGGCGTAACATAAAAGCATTTATAAGCTAAAAAGAGCCGTTAAGCCATATTATTAAGCAAATTTTTCGTACAAGAAGTTCTTCCTATAAAAGACCCCATATCTGTTAATAATGGTCAGCTTAGTGCGTATTTAGACATTCTGGAACGACATGGACTAGATTTCCAAACCGTATTGCAGGCTCTGCTGACTCTAGGCTGTTTTGTATACTTTAACCTTACGCAAAACTTAACCTTAGAAATGGGCCCAAGGCTATGTTTAGACTTCCCATGAATGAAGCATCGATTTTAGGCAGTCTAATCATTCAAAAAACTACTATCGGTTCCTAATGAGCTTTATATGTCTGACTGATAATTCCGATAGAATCAGCAGCTCGTTTTAGGAATTTTCTCCTCCACTGATTTACATGGACTGCTAACGGAGAACCAAGCGGAGAAAAGTTTATTAAATAACGTAGAATTCTTACGATGACATGTATTGATGAACTCTTTCCCGCTGTAGCATTGGTACTTCAGTTAGTTATCATACTTTGATATTAACAGGCAATTTGTGCCTATATGCTGATGTGAATAGTTTAAGAAACAGGAGTCCCCAATATTTTTTTGTTAGTCGATGTTTTGTTTTCATAGAAAAATCTCATGTTCTTTCAGCAAAGTATGATCCACAAAAATCATTGTTCTTGTCAGCCGAAGTTCTACGATAGCTGATGAGCGGGGAAGTTGTAGTTTTTTATTGATATTAAAATTTTCTAAGCAATGTGCAATACCACAGGCACACAAGCATGTCGCTACTTACATTTCAGTGAGATTTGAGCACAGTAAGGCCGCTTGAAGTTCTACGTCAGTCATTAGCAAAGCCTTCGCAATTGAAGCCTTTCTGCAGACGGGTGCAATTCGTAATGTTAGCAGCATAAGCACGGAGTACATAGGAAAACTCGTCAACAAATAGATTATTTGATTTCGGACTTGGGTCTATGAATCTTCTCAAACCTGCTTCACTTATAGTCACGAAAGACATGCTAGACTGCGAGCCTCAGGCAGCGCTTTTACAATTGCAGAAATAGGTAGCTCCACGCCCATCACGTATTCCAACATACTGGTTTTCATACTTCTCATAAAGTTTTATAGTTTTAAATCTTCTTTCAAGAATATGGATAGAATGTAGAACCTAGGAGACTTAGGAGTATTGCACTGTTAATATGTTGGGCAAAAGTTTGCAAATGGAAAAACCGAAACAAAATCTTTTTTCTGAGCTTAATTCAGTTTTATCAGGCGGCAACAGTACGAAGTTTAGAAGGCAAAATATTAAGAATTAATCGGTTTGAATGATTGAGCAGCCGCGGGATGTGCGAAGACAAGTAAAAATGTTTCCATCATACATCAACCCATTGTTGCATGTTCACAATATGTTTGCCCATCACAATTCATAGACTGCTTTGTCGGATAATTTCCTGTTCAGCGGATTATCCTTTAGCCATTGACAGTATTTGCACTGGTGAACTTGAGGCGTCCATTACTGAATGCACAAGCTTGACATTCGATAGCTTTTCCTAAAGGATAGGTCACCTATCATCTATAGTTAAATGACTAGCATTGTTCTCACCCATTCTCCTAAATCAAATAACCATTGTTCTTTTTAAAACGGAGCGAAAATACGTCAACGCTGACTTTAGTCGATAACGCTTGCTAACTCTAAATAAATTGGAAATGAGTTCAATGCATGGTCAAACAATGGGAACTATTTTTCATTAGGTTCCGTGAAGCAGGCAAAGTAAACATTGAACTGGAAGTCTGTAAGCTGTGTTCACAGCTTCAGTGTAGTCCCCAAACGAACAAAGTTGCAGAAAGCAAAATCTAACCCTTTATCAGACCTCAACCGTTTATAGAAGTTATACTTAAGCTTTTGTGTCGAGAAAATAAATGCCATTAATCATTGTAAATATTCGTACCTAACGTTCATGATATGCTTTTAATGGTAAATCTGGAACAAATAAGCTCGGCAATAAAAGCAAGATATTACAAACAGTAGGCATTCAGCGAACCGAATTTTTGAAAGGACAATGAGTCCTGCTTCCGCTTAAAGCGATACGAATTAGGATTGATTGCTGAATTGGTCTACTGTCAATCGATAGTTCAACTACATCATCAGACAACTTAATCTTCCGGAGCGAACGAATGTATAATTCCAACCCAACAATTGTTTAGTCAATGATAAATAAAAAACAAGCCACACGTGACGCGCAATCATCGAAGCATTATAAACAGCGGGATGAAATGAAAATGCGCGAAATCTGACCATGATTATAGGACCAATTGTTTGATAAAACCGTCGAGCGTATTAGAGGCGAGACTGCTTATCCTTTCGTCATTTGAATAGCAATGTTTTTTATTCTTCACAAAACTGCGAAAATATGAATAATACTCAACATATCCTTCACATTCTCCAAACGGTCGCTCCGTCCCTGAAAATCAATAGTACTCAAGAAGAAGTGGAATTCCAGGTAGCGGCAAGAAACTTCCGCTGCTTAGCAGCACACTAATTGAAAAGTCTTTTTTCAAAATATGCTGAACTTAATTTCACTTAACGTTTTCAGTACTACCTTGTATTTGAACGCTTAAATGTTTCATGTTAGTTCATACTGTCGCCGTGACGATAGGATTGTATTGGTTTTACAAATACGCGTAACGAGTTGATTTCTTTAAAGCTTCGAAATACCAGGAATAAGGGAGAAAGCTACGCTGATTACTGAAAAGAGTAGTATTTCTCTTTACCTTTTATGGTAAAGGCGCGGAAAAGATCGAAAAGGCAAAGCTACTTTTCAGATTGGCGAAAGGAGCACAATATCACCCAAATCAATACAAGCAAACGAAGTATGACTGCTTCCATATTTACTACGATTAATCGTTGATAGTAAACTGAGATCATTAGCTCTTGTTAGCTTAGTTTGCAAAAATGGCGATGAGTTTAACCATTTCCAATAGAGCAAGTTCTGCCCTATGCAACGCATGCGTAAGTTAATTTTTTTCCCAAAACGTCAACTTTACGCGTTACTGCCTGTATGCCAAACTATTATAATCGACAGTGGAGCCACCTTTTTACAAAACCTCCATTTATGTATATTACTTGCCGAACCAAATCTGCATTGATGACACTGTGCCCAAAAGCAGTCCTGACATAAATGTTAACATCTTCGCGCTGAAAAAGCCATATTTTCAAACTAATGCGTTCCTTATTTGGGCATGTAGTCAATCTTTGAGCTTAAATGTGACTGAGCTAACTCTGCTGCAACCTGCGTATGGCTGGGCGCCCTTTGCCCTAGCGACATGTCAGCCATTCTCGCGTGAAGCAAAATTTCCATCTTTTTTCTGCATGCGCCTTATTTAGTAAACATTTGAAGGTTGGAGCGAGGCAGAAGACTTGTTTGTTCTTGAAAGGCTGAAAAAATTAAAAGCCGAAAATTATTTGCACATTTAAAAATATCAGCGAATTATTAATAGCTTGTTGCTCCGAGCGCTGCTGGTTGATTAAGCGAGGCAAGCACCGTGACTGGCAGCTCAAAAAATAGCAATCTCCTTTAAGCTTTCAACTTCGGAAAATGATTTACAGAATGACGCCGCCACTTTTGGCAGGCGAGCATAGGTTAAGCAAGATTGCAGACTTCTTGTCGCTGGCGGGATAGGACAAAAAATTTCCAAATGCAGTGAAGTTCAACAGGCTTCCACGGATTGCCCAAATTAGGGAAGCAAAGTTATTTGACTGTCAACATCGCTATACTGAGCTTCTTTTGAATCTTTGAAAAGGGCAGCATTTCCTTCATGTTCTATCTATACGAACTTTGAAATGCGCTTATTTTGAAATAATAGACAAAACTTAATTATGCTGACACAGAAGATATCAGCAGGAATAATGATGAAGAAGTAATGGATAAATTTGTGCATTCGTATACATGTCTTTTAAGTCCTTTTTTCAAAGTCTCAGTCGTATATATATGCCAAAAGTGGTTTTCATAAAAGATGCTCTCCTGTCCTCATATCAGAATAAAACCATCTGCTTTTTTCTTAAAAATTCTGGTTGTTCACAATTTGGACAGATGGCCAATCGCCAGTAAACAGATAAGCGGTGGTCACACGGTTTTCTTGATACCTTAATTTCGTCTTTATCGACTACAGATGCGTCATCATAGACTTACAGTATATTTACGGGGGCGACAATGGGGTTCGCTTTTCTCTTTATGAAAATTTTAGGCATCGAATTTAGAAGAAAACTGAATTTTTGATTCGCGACGATTTTAAAAACATTAGAAATTTCCCTGGTACGCAATCTAATCTGGTGGTGCGTTAGATTATCGCTAGGTGACGGAGAGTTGGAAAAATATTATAATATTCAACATGCTTACCTGAATTCACTAAAATAAGTCGTTAAGATTATTATGAATTATTTAAAATTAACGAAAAGCTGAGAAGAGCAAACTTGGTGAGAACAACTTCAATTAGCACTAAGCCGGCTTGAAGCAGAAGGAAGCAAAGAGCGGGAAAAAGACTGAGACATACGCGTGCAACATAAGCGCATGGAAAAAACGCATTTCTCTGAAGTCTACCTTGTTAGTAGCCGAAATGCACATACTAATAGAATAAATTTCTTCCCACTTTTTCCTCATCTTTATATAAGATGTAGATTTAAATAAAGTTCATTATGCCGACCAATCGTCTCTTTACTCAATGCGTTTAAAACTGGGATGCAATATTTAAAAAAATAACTGCTCGTAAATTAACGCGGCAAGCGGTACTCTCGAATGAGCGCAAAAATTCGATTCATCAACGCTTCATCGATTCCCTCTTAACCAATAAACAACTGCGCGCTCTCGCGCGGGCAGACGCGTCGTGAAGTTATCTCGGCTTTTACGATAACCTTAGCAAAGGTATTCCATTCACTGAAACTCCTCCGTTCAATATGAGGCCGTTTTGAATTGCCGATAAAAAGTTTATCTCTTTTTCCGCATTACAACGTACTTTATCTTGTGTGACGCCTTCCGCATCGGATGGCAGCTTTTCCTACCCCTCTTTTCAGGGCCCAACGCAAGCATTTAAGCTTTCCCTTAATAGATAAACGCCTAAAATGTTCGCTGAAGGTTACAGCAGCTTCATAACGCTTTTCAAAAAGTTTTGCTATCAGCAACTCTTCGGCACGAGGAAGCAGTAACGCGAATGTCCCACTTTTAATGCGCAGCCGCCTTCAGGCCCCTTTAGGCGTTCGCAAAGGTGCAAAATGGAAAAAATAATGGATTATAACTTTGCGCATTAGCAAAAATGGATAGCATGACAACTATTTCAGAGATTCTGTTGCTATACTTAACCAGTCTATTCAGGCTATGCGGATGACCAAAAAAGGCAAAACTCTGGTAGTATTTCGTGGTTTCTTTTTTTGAGAGCCAGGCAGGCTTTGCAAGTCAGTTTTTCACACTTACGGTTACAAGCGCAGTTGCGTGGGGTACAGCCTATTATTTAACGTTCAGCTTTTGGGCTGCAGGGAGGAACAGGGCGCCATTTCCAACGTGGAGGCAAGTTTGCCGGAAGCGGATAAGAGCAATCGATTTAAAAATGGACAAGCGCATTGCTTGACTTGAGGGCAACAAGAAATGTTGCTCATTTTACGTATATCCCCTCTTGCCGCCTTACACCTATTTTCCGGCGAGCATGCCCGGCAGACAGCTTTAATTTGAAAAGATGGTATTTCATCCATTTTTACTATGCATACGAGATTGTAAACAAATCTAATGCCAAGAGCAGAGCCAGGTAAAGCTTGTGACGCAATCAGCAACTGCCTCCATCGACTTGTTTACTAATCCTCATAGCCTCCAACGGCGCAGCAGATACGCTTTAGGTAATTCAATCTTTACAAGGTTTAAAACTTTAATAGGTCAACCATATGATTTTTTGAAAAAGGCGAAATAGTATTTCATTCGTACGGAGAAGAGTTGAGTCAGTTAAACGCGGGGCTTCACCAGCTTTTTTAACTTGCAAAATATGCTACCTAAACTTAGGAATTATTTACCATTTGCTTCTTTAAGTTTCCCCGCTCGCAGACAATTTTTTTTGCACGCGAAGCTTTGTTAGCCGGACCGCAATTAAAGTTTCGGCGGGAAAAAATTCCAACTTCTTCCGCATCGAAGGAGTAAACGTTTGGAACGTATTGAATTACTTGGCGGAACAAATGAGTTGCGATAGGTTCAAGCAAAAGGCCAACCAACGGGTTGCGCGATGCGGAGAGGCTTTCTCAACTTGGCGTCGTAGACCCAACACGTCGTCCGCCTTTGAGAAGCCAATTCGCGGTTTTATTAGCGGATAGGAAATTTGGTTGGCATTAGTTGGAATTATCGCGCCAGCGTATATTGCCAGCCTAACGCCCACTCTTCGCTTGGAAGAGAACTTCATCGGCAGCTTCTTTTTTCTCATTGCTATTGCTGAATTGCGGCCCAATCTTTCTGCTTGTTCTCACAACGACTGATCCGGCCGTGGTCGTATTTCGAACATTACGGCAGCTATCTAAAGGGGTCTTTGGCACATCTGCTTTGAGACGGCATAGGCGCCCTCTCGATTTGTCACTTTCCGTTCAGTTGAAAATACTGGTATTGGTAAACAGTGCCAACTAATGCTTTGCTCGCTCTTCCGAACTGGTCGTCGTCAGTAGCTGATGCTGCCGCCTCTGCTGCTTATGGCGTTTGTATAATATCACCATAGAGAAACTGCCTTTTTTGCTTCATTTTTTCAATTATGCAAAATTACGGTCACGAAGTGTTTATGATTGACCATTTTAGGAAGTGCGGCTGCCAAAGCCGGTATCCGTCAAGGCGATCGTATTGTCAAAGTCAATGGCGTACTAGTGACTGGATTGAATCATTTGGACGTGGCAAAACTGATGAGCGGTTAGTTGCTTCATTTCATCAAGCAGTCGCTTTTGCCCTTCCGCATTTCAGGTTCTTCCTACGTATCGCTGACGTTGTTCGGAAGGTCCGAAGGCGCCATGTCCTCAATGGCCGTCAAAGGCGTTATGACTAACAACGGTAAACGGCTTCAACGCCGATCCACCGACAGCGGTCATTTTGACTTGGCTTGCAAGTCAAAGCCTTCAATGTCCGGCGTAAATATCCTATTTTTTTTGTTGAGCTAACTTCTCCCTTAAACAGTATCAGGAATTGAGCGGAGAAAACGTTTCGTCACAATTTTAATACGACAATTAATACCACGTCAGTATGACCAATTGGGGTATCCTTTTGGGCCCATTTCTTTCTCCGGCGAATTCTTTGGCTCGTTCTTTACTTCTCTTCTTTTTCTTTCTTCTTAGCGTTTGACGGTTTCGTTGATTCGGTGCCATGTTGTTCAAGGGAGCATCTACGCTAGGTAGAGGCCGTATAGCGGCGGGAAATGTATAAAAAGTGCAACTCGGACTCGGCGCGCCGCTCAAAGTGATAAATCTACTGCCGACTAAGCGCCATCGCGCGCCAGCGTGTGGGTGTCTGAGAATTCATTTTCAACTGGCGCCATGTGGGGGCAGTCGGAATTCCTGCCCTTCGTGTTGCTTGTCCCAACGGTAGCAACCAGTAACCCAAAGGGATCTAATCGGCATGGCTATATTCGTTTCATCAAATTGACGGCCATTGGAGAGCTCACCCGTCTTGACGCCACTGGGCAGTGGTCACACTGAAATTTCCAAAGCAAAAGCGGTTCACCTCGAGCAGCAGACGGATGGCCGTTCGATACTGACGTAATAAATCAAGGTGAAAGGCGCCAGTCTACAGCCCCTCATGTGGCGTACAGGGACAACTTAAGCAATGGAGTGTTGTGCCAATTCTTCGGGGTGCGGCCGTTCTGATGACGAAGCTCCAGTAGACGACTTTGAATGACAGGCTTATCGGCCTTGCCAATTACGCCTTTCGAGACTTGTCAAGCCAATTCTTTAAACTTCCTTCGTTCGTTTTCAACTGCCTCCATTTGGTAGCCAATTTGGCCTCTTCGGAAAGGACAAGTCAGCACAGATTGTCTGCCAGTCCGACGGACTGAGTGGCCATAAGATAAAAGCTTTTCGCGAAGTTGTCCTTTCAAGGTGTCAGCGAACATCTTTTGCATGCAAATCATTCTGCAGAGATCAAACGGTAGATGCCGAGAGCGAGAATGCGTTTCGCCACTTTTGATTCGTCTCCATCGAGTCTCATAGTTCAAAGGAGTAAATTGGAAACGCGTTGGGCATTTTGCAACTTATTATTGGTCCCTCTCTTCCTGCCTGCAGCGCTGCCAATTGGACGGAACAGGAAAAGCCGCTTTGCCGCTATAAGGCAACCAAATAAGCCGGCTGTTGATCGCTATTCAATTGGTGACTCCTTGTTTGGCGCCCACTTCTAACGCTTCATATTGCGTATGTACCATCTAATTTATTCTCTTCTAGACAACCAAACGCCTGGAGTGGCGACTGAAGAGAAGAGAGCTCGTTCAACAAATGTTGGTCGAAGAGAAGAAGCAGCTAGAGGTGATGAAATGGCTAAGTATTTTAATGAAACTAATTTTGTCTTCCAAAACTTCCCGTTGAGGTTGGCGGTCATCTTCGAGCTTCTCGTTCACTTCCAGACGTTTCCAGTTTCCTAAAAAAGTATGCTACAAAGCGTCTACGTTGGCGTTCAAAGAAGCTCGAAGGAATATAGGGAGTTTTCCGGGTGTAAATAGGCGTTTACATGCTTCGTTATTGCTCCGCGATAATTGAGGCGAACAGAAACGGCAAATCATTAGTTAGACGTTGGAAAAATGCTTTTTCAGGTTCTGCGTCAAGAAGCGACCGACACTAGCTCCAACGGGGACCGGTTGCAACTGATCGAAAAGGCCGAAAGGCGAATTGGCAATTTGGAAATCCAGCTAAAGGTTAGTGACCGATTTCTTTCGTTGTTCGAAAATAGAATGATTGGAGAACAAGGCAAATTGTGTCGCTTTTCAACGCTACCCTGTTTTCGCGCATGTCAAGGTCGCGCGCGCAATGCTAGCTTCCTCAGCGTGAACGCATGAGACACCTTTGATGCGTCTTTTTGCGTTGCGTAACAGGCATAAGAGAAGTGCCAAAATTTCACGTCAACTTATAGTCGGAAAAGTCATTTCCAGTAGCTACTAGTTGCCTGAGACCTTAGCCTGCTTGGAAAGGAAAAGGAGGAGAAAGACTTTAGAGAAGACGTCGGGAAATACTCAAAGGAAGAAAGTACCGCCAACAGTACTCAGGTGAACATTTTACGAGTATCCCAATAATGTACAACGAAGGACTAAGCCTCAGCTTTGTTTTTTTGCTTTGTTTTCCAATTGAGATCAGGCAAAAGCAATCATTTCGTATAGCGGCTCATCTCCTTTTAAAATTCATGCTTACAGCTTAAAAAAGGAGGTAAATTATTACCTCTTGTTCGTACGAATGATTTTTAAAGCAAAAAAAGCAAAACATTTACTGTTGCCGAGCGAAAGTGGTACTGTACTTGACTACCCGCTTAATAGTTTATCATAGAACTAATGCGTTGTTAATAGAAGGTTAAAAAGGCTATAGTATGCTCATGTTGCTTTACAAAGTATTAAGCTAGCTATTCGCTAGTTTATTGTTTAAAAAACGACCTGCGTTTTAATGATTTTCAGGTTTGACCATTCCGCGCATTAACTTGACTACAACTGGCTAAACAGTTAACTTTTAGAATATTCAAGAAGGATATTAGCGAGCATTTTTAAAAGTTTGTTAGCGTAGAGTGGCAGCAGAACGTTTTACTTGTTCATATTCGTAGGGGCTATCTGTGCTCGTAGAGACTGCGTTTCAAAGTTCACATAAGGTAGATGGAGTGCTAAAGCTTTCGCTACGTCGAATTTGCCTGAATTCTCTCTACTTTCTCTTTGAGTTTGTAAGCGTAAGTCCAAGGCCAAACGCAGACAAGTAAATGTAACGAGGAATTGCGTAAAAACGCTCCCGCTGTTCGAAGAACGTGGCTTTTAAGAGGAAAGACAAGTTTTTTACAAATAATCCCTGCAAGAGCAAAAAATCGTTTACTGACTCAAAAGTAGTTGAAGTAATCGTAAAAACCTTTGGCTCGCAGCTGCGCAGCAGTTAAAATGTTCAAATGACTGCGTCAACTGCGATTGCACGTTGGCCAAAACGCTTTTCTTTTGATTTTTCCAACCTTGTCGGAGATAGCCTTTTCGAATCTCTGTACGAATGCAGCAATGGCAAAATTCAGCCATTGTGAATAATTTAAACGGTCTAACCGGCCAGACGACGGACCATGATTTGTGAATACATGTTGAGACGACTTTTTTAAACTCTTTCGTCGAAGTGCTTTCGTAAGGAAACGAAAAATACGCAAAACAAGACAATAGGTTCACCAGAATCTTTTTACGCGTTTTCTAATACGCGCTTTAGACAGATAGGTATTATTTACTTTGCTCTCGTTTTGTTTGCGCAGCGATCGAGGCCTGCGCCTGAAACATGATGAAGAGACAATTTGCCTTGCCACGAGTGCTCTCGGCCATTGCGCAAAACGACATTTGCTTTGCTTTTCCAAAATCGGGCTTTCCTCTTACCGTATGCCCCCTTCGTAGATTGGGAATGGATTTCTGCCTTGCCGCCTCGACCGGATTTTAAAAACGAACGAACTTCTACGCCAAAATCGTGTCGTCGCTTTCAACAGGTCATTTTACTATGCCCATTCAAGCGTAGTTTAATTTATCGCGCGTTCGTGATTACAGCTGGCAAATTCGTTGATTTGACAAATCAGTGGGCAAGAATTATTGATCTACAGCTTTGCCACAATATCTAATTGCTTTGCGCTACAAAGTTAAAGTAAGACTTCTTTTTTAAAATATTTCAGTGATCAGAAAATCAAAAATTTTTCAATTAATTGATTGGCAGGTTGTGGTATATTGTATATGCCTTATAGCCTTCTCTATGTATCTTACGCACCGCGCTGACGCGTGTAGAAATAAGATATGCATTTTTTCGCGGTAGATGCACAGAAAACCAGCGCTAATGTGCCTGTCGTTTATGCACCATTGTTTCGCGTTGAATTCAAGCTCTGTCGGAAATAAGCAGGCAATTGTAAAATAAGAGATCTTGATTTTCGTTATTCTAACAGTTCGCTAAATTCAAAATTTCTAGCAATCCGGGGTCACAAAATCTGCAACGCTAGAAGCCGCTCATTCAACAATGCCTACGGAAGCTGGCGATTCAATTGCCGAATGCTCGGAATCGGAAGAAGCCGAAAAATTGATAGAGAAAAGGAATGTTTCTCCGACTAATTTGGAATTGACGGCCGATTCCGAATTGGGCTTGTACAGTTCCAACGTGGCACCGTTGCATATGGTGGAAAGGTTCCTTGACGTGGAAGACGATCTTGTGGCTGAGAACAATCCAACCGACGACGCCATTTTTGCTAGTTTTTTTTCGCTCAAAGACCGCCTTGCACATTTGGCCGTATTTCTGCATTACCTTCTTTCCAATAACGATCCTTCGTTCGTGGTAAGGGCGCTATAGAAGTGTATGCTAATCAAAAAAGTTTACATTGCATATGTTGTATTTTCAGCTTTTCTACTTGGTGACCGAAGTGCTCAGCCTTAGCGGATTGTCGAAACACTGGCGCCAGTGGGCATACGAAATTTATTCCTCCTTTCTAGCCCACATTGCGGTGAGAGAATATCCGCCTTTTTTGATCAACCTTTATAATTTTCATAATGAGAAAACTTTATTACGGATCGGTTCCTGTTTATGTATATAAAAGACTCCGGAGCTTTCGGGTCATTCGAGACCCGTCATCAGCGGTCTAATGATATTTACAACTTTAGACCGCTGATGACGGGTCTCGAATGACCCGAAAGCTCCGGAGTCTCTTATATACATAAACGGGAACCGATCCGTAATAAAGTTTTCTCATTATGAAAATATATGGTCCCGTACCATGACACCACGTTTTCAACCTTTATAATTTATTCAAAATAGCTTTGTATAAGAACTAAGTGGTCCTATTTCTTTTTCAGCCCTGCAAACTACAACTGGTCGACCAAGACGCTTGCGAAGATCTGGATACTACCTTCAGCAAACCGACGGAACAACTGAGTCCTGAAAAGATGCGACATTTGTTCGATCGAGCTCGAGAATCCGCCCTTGTGACCGTGAATGAGCAGTTGGCGGATTTTCGAAACAAAAGAATCCTCGGTAAGACTTTGGATGCCAAACGAGCGCTATGCCATATTCGTATTTGAGGTTTGGGCAGCGTATTTGGCGAATCGTTATTGCACGGTCTGAAGGAGAACGACACAGCGAGCGAAGCGAAAATCTTCGATGCCTTAATTTCGCCTCACGTGCCTACGTATTTTGACCGAAGCTGGGAGTACGGTGACTTGACCAGAAGGGCACAGGTACTGCTCAAAATATGCAGTATGCTTTTGTTTTTTTGTCCCAACCGACCCTTTTACCTCGTCAGGTTATTCTTTCTTCGTTGTCCACGCTGTTCAAGCATTACAATGTTAAATGCTCGAGCGCGGAAGTGGAAAAGCTGGTGGAAAAATGCCCCACTTACGTTTCAAAGGAGAAATCCAATTTTGCTAGCCAACTATTGGCCAAATCGAATCGTCGGGTAGCATATGCCTTCATGTTTTTCGACCAACATTCCCGAGTCGGCGTCGCTGTTGTTGTTCAGGTCAAAAACCACTGCTTCGTCCTTATACCGGTTTGCCAAGCGATGTTTTGCGATCACTGTCACGAGCTGCTTTGGGGAATCAAAGCTACCGGTCTTCTTTGTACAAGTAAGGCTTCGTCCATTCTTTTCGACGGCTAAAATTTTGCATAAATTATTGACTACAGTTCAAAAGATGCTCAGGTTTTAAGTTAACCATTCTATTAGTTTGCCTTCTTCCTTACGCGTGCTGAAGTAGCTGCCGGTTGAATTGGGTAGGCAGCATATGCCCTTTAAAGTCCCTTGACATATTTGCCCATGATGGGCGGCATAAATCAGAAGTTCATTTATTCGCTAGCTGCCTTTAGCCTTTGCCCAAGAGAACGAAAAGTCTTTTATTGTTTTGACAGCTGAGGCGTAAAACTTTATTGCATATCGGAATGGTTAACAGTTCCACCGGATAGGCGTTTGTTCGACCTGTTTACTCAATCGTATGGCCAACCAATCGCTGGGACCAAATGGTCGCGTAAAAACTATTGACGTAGTTGTAACAGTTGGAATGCGTTGAATCCATTCGGTTTGTTGAAAAAGTTCTAAAGACAAGCATGCTGTGTGGTAATCTTTTCCATCACGTGATTTTGCTCAAAAATGAAATAAGTAAGCGCTGTGTTGTTTTGCCGGACGAAAACTTAACTACTTTCGGGATTGGAGGGAACGCGTTGGGACAACGTAAACGGCCGTCGTGTAAAAGGCGAAGAAATATTCCCGCCTTTTTTGGCGTTGAATCAAACTTTCCATCCTTAACTATAGGAGTCATCAATTAGTCAGCCGCCTTTCACATGCACGACAATCGGCGAGCTGACTTTTTCTTTTAGAAAAAATTGTGAATCGTTCTATTAATAAATCACATGTGCAACCAGTGAGCAGCGCGCTATTTCACAGACTCTCATCTCGCTTGTCATTATAGCGAACTAGAAATGTTGGGGCATTTCATTGTTGCATTGTTGATTTAAAAGGCTGAATTTTTCATTCCGTGAGTACGCAATTATTAGTACAAATACGCATTCCCTTTGCAGAGCTCAATGTTGCAATGCTTACGCGCGGGAGAGAGAGAGATACTCGCTGTCTTTGTGTGCGGTCGTTTAATTGACTCAGCCAGAATAACTGTTATTAAGCTTATGCAGTAAGTTGATTATTCGTTTTTTAAAACCAAGAAAATAAACACAGAAGCATATTAAATTCAATATATAATTTATTTTGTCCTATTTGTTTCGATTGTCAGTCGTTCAACGAATAAGTCGTTTAGGTTTATATGCTAATGAAGAATTTTGTAGGACAAATATGCTAATTTTATTGCCAACCGCGAAGGCGAGCAAAAATCAATTGTGCTTTACGAGATGTTTGGCGCCAGCTTGCGGCTGCTGCCCCAAAAATAACACGTGCTCAAACTGACTGTTTTTTTCCGAGACAATTAATAAGCGGCGAAAAGGCCGCGAACAAAAATGTCGCAACGTTGTAAACGTATTCTCTTTTGCAGAGTGCAATATTGTTGTTCACAAGAGGTGCATAAGCTCTCTGCAAAATGAATGCATGTCCATGCGCGCTACCGATGTGGCGTTCAATTTGAAATCAGCCAAAGAAGGAAACAAGTTGCCGACTGAAGAAAAAGTCGGCGGCGACTATCCGAGCATGAAATTGGTAAATAAAGCCTTTACTATTAGCCGATCACCCAATTTGTCGAACGTCAAGTTTTGGTCCCACAAAGCTTTAGACGTCCATTAGTTAAAAGTGGCTGAAGTCAGTACCTTTTCCGGACATAATTATTAGTTGAAGTTATTTTCGCGCAGCCTAAATGCAGTGCGTTGCAGCAGCATGGAGAAATCGAGAGTGTCCCTGCGGCTAAGCAGGATGTCACTGCTGAGCCTATTGGAAAAGCATGTACACAAAAGGAAGATTTGGAAAACGCATCGCTGTTAGAAGATAATGTTGAACACGCTACGCTGCCGGGCACATCTCCTACTGAAGAAAATGCTTTTCTGGTACGATCGAAAAGTATGACAATGAAGGTAAGGACGATCGTGAACACACAAAGTGCAGCTTTGTTTCAATTGTCTAATAGTAATAATAAAAACTATAAAATATACATTTTTCATAGTAGAACGCGTAGTATACGATGACGTCACTCACGTGTAAGCTCGAAGTAGTATTGAATAATGGGAATTAAGAAATGGAGCGAAAAGAATTGGCCTCACCACCTGACGGACGGACGGACGGCCTATCACAGTTGGTTAGAGATCGATTTTATTCAACTTTTAAGTTTTACATTGCTTATATCTCACTTGTTAAAGTTCGAGCATCGTCGAGAACTCGTAGGTTCGCTTTTAGTCCAAAATGGTATATTATCCTTATATGGGTTAATATTTGCCAGCCAATAGGCAATAGGTGCAGAAGGGTTGTAAAAATTTGGTCGCGCAATGAGTTATTTCAAAGTATGTCGTATATTTTGTATCCTTACTGGGGAATCGGCACCCTCCAGCATTTTCGCTTCTCTTATTGTTGCTTAATTTAGATAAGTTCGAGAGAGGCTTAGTTATTTCATTGATCGTACAGGTTAATTGTTAACTTTAAAAGTTCACAAAAATCAATAACTTCTTCCGGCATTTCGGCGGGACGCAGTCGCGATTATTTACGCGTCAGTCCCGCCATTAAAGCTCGCTTTCTTCAGTCGCCCGCATTCACAAGCGTGCTAGAAGATAATAGCTTTTTTAGTCTACAATAAGTATTGTTATTTTCGAATTATGAATATTAGAATACGTGACAAATGTTAGCTAACATTTTTGGGCTTTATTAATGCATTATTAGTTGACGAACTGATGATGGAATGCAGCTTTTAAAGGTTAAGAAATTTCGAAGCAAAAGCACGCTATTTATTCGTTAGTATCATACGGGTGACTTCAATTTTTGGTGCCCATTACGAGGAAGAATAATGTAGCAACACTGCAACATATATATATATATATATATATATATACATATATATATACTATTCTATTATTATTATTATTATTATTATTATTATTATTATTATTATTATTATTATTATTATTATTATGGCTAAAACGTAACTTTTTTTATCTTATCCCATTATTTGATGTTTAGATAATCTATTTATGTCTTATCGCTTCTAACCTTCGCTTTGCTATAGATGGAACTAAAACTGTTCCGAATGCAGGGATATTTTCAGTTTCAACTCGCAACCGCCCTTCCTTAAGCTCTTGTATTGTCCGAACTTCACATCTAAGCGACCTTACCATTACGCGCTGATAAAGAGAAAAGGTCAGTCCTGAAAACTCCTCGAATAAAGAACAATTTTTATATGAACTTCAGAATATATATATATATCGCTTAATATCTTGCACATTTCATAGGCATTCTGTTTGATGCCTAATGGCAAACCGGCAAAGTATTAAATCCAGTTTCTTCAGCTATCCTGTACAAACCTACTGTGGCGACACCTGCGGGAAAAAATGCATTGTTTTTCGCTACTTTGCCGGCTGTACTTTCATTATGCGTTGGCTTATGCATAGGCTAAGGCGGAACAGGATAAGCTGACAAGGATGCGAAAAAAATTGGATGCTTTTTGTTGCTAGAAGCTCGATGGCTATCAAGTTCCGCCCTGGAATAAGCCTAAGCCAGAATAGAAAGACAGCGTAGCCACAGCTTAGCGAGAGGACAGCACACTTTACACCATAGGTGGCGCCACTGTAGATGTGGCGGGGGGGGCGGGCAGGTGACAAGAACTTAATGCCTTAATTGACAAGATACTATACGCATTGCACCTAAAAATGTCACGTCAGATACATATATAATATGGAAAGTGCTGTTTTCAGGCAAAGCATGAAACGTCTGTATTATTTTAATATGCCGTATACTTTGCTTCGACATTCTACACGATGTCTGGGCATAATACAGAACACCGAATGATATTCAGGGAAAGTATAAGTCGCATCTTGGACAGTGAAGACTTATATGGTCTTGTCACCTATGCCACCGCAAACCTACAGTGGCGACATCTACTGGGCAAAGTGCGCTGTCTTTTCGCTACGTTGAAGCTACGCTATTCTTATATGCTGGCTTAGACTTAGGCTAGTGCAGAACAGAATAGCTCAGATAGCCTAAGCCTAATCCAAGATAGAAAAAAACTACGGTCGACGAAGTAGCGAGAAACAATCCACTTTGCCCGCTAGATGTCGCCAACGTAGGCTTGTAGTGGCGTAAGTCAAAAAGCTCGATTTAACATTTTGGCGGTTTACCATTAGGCATTGTACAGAACGTCTATGCATTAAATATCAAATATTCTATGCATTTCTTAAAGATTTTCGGCGTTCTATAGATTGCCGATAAGATATACGTGCGACAGGCAGTGTATTTAGCTTTTATTTACTCTGCTTTCGAGGCAGTCCTAATGACGTCATCAAGCGTATCCCGAAAGCTCCGTAAAATGAAAACTCTCGTTGCTGTTCAACCGGATCTCGTTTGTACGGGTCAAGAGTGGGCCCAAAACCTTGCTTTCGTTAATGCTAATAAAAAACAATTGAATAAATTAACGAAAAACTGTTAGCAACAATGAGAAAAGCGATGGTCCGTAATTCCAATTCTTTTTTAAGAAAGACTACTTGAAAGGTCCCGAACCCACCAACGATACGTTCCGTCGCAGCAACAGGTATTCATTGATGCACCCTTATAAGGATATGCGTACGCAAATGCGACAACATTTTAGCGATTACGATGAACAAAAAAAGATTGGCGTTAAGAGAGCGGACAGCGTGTCCGAATATCTGGCTAATGACAGCCCTTATTTGTCCGACGACTCCGAAGCGCCTGCAGTTCCCGCCTTGGCTTATACGGCCAATTTACGTCATTACGAAAATTTCGAGTACGACAGCGATTTTGAAATAGCAAATGAAATTGCACCGTTGGAAGATCTCGTACCTCAAAATTTATTGGTATCGTTGGAGACCAGGGAAAGAAAGCGCCTTGAAGTCGTCTACGGTAAGTACTTTAACCGCCCCACGCTATGCGCGTATTTGTATGTATATATATTTATGCAGAACTTTTGCATACGGAGAGAACGCACGTTAGAAATTTAAAAGTTCTCTATCGCTTGTTCTATCTTCGCTTTGTCGAGTACAGCATATTGCCGTCGAACGTGCTCAATTTGACGTTTCCAAATTTGGAACTCGTTTTGGAAATTCACAGTTTGTCCCTTAACATTGTTAAGTAATGGACAACAAGTACATTATTTACTTGCAGCCGAAATGAATGAAAGTATGAGAGCGTTGGTGGCTAAGGACCAATTGGTCACCGGTATATCCGATATGTGCCTATCATTGGTAATTAGAAACGCGAGTTGTCATTACTTGCAAAAAAATGCTTTGCTCTCTATCAATAGTTTTGCGGAGAAGCCGGAGAACGATTGAAGAATATTGCATCGACGTTTTGTCAGCATTTGCAACAAGCGTTGGAGGCGCTCAAGCAGGAAATTAGAAAGGATCAAAAATTGAGAGATTTTTTACAGGTTCGTATATAACCTTTATCAGCTGTAAAAAAAAATGTCAACAACTGTTCGGAAGTTAGGTGATCGAAACGTTGCCGGTGTGTAGAAAATTACAACTTAGAGATATGCTACCGGTTGAAATGCAGCGCTTAACGAAATATCCGCTTCTTTTGGAAAGTATTTTAAAATATACGCCCGGTGAGAGTAGCTGATTCGCTTACCAACCTGCATTCCAACAGTGACGCTTTGCGGCAGATCCAAGTGTGGAAGCTGACCAACTAAGGAAAAGCATACATGGAACGCACGCAATTTTGGAAGCGGTCAATACGGCTAAACGTAATTCGGAGAACAGAATGCGCTTGGAACAATTGCAAAGGAATATTGACACAAGTCAGTTCGCGAAAGTGAATCATCCAATGTCCGAAGAGTATAGACGACTAAATGTCACCGACTATTCACTTATATACGAAGGAAACTTGTTTTGGCGACTCGGCAAAAATAAAGTAAACAAAGTTGCGTTTTCAAAGCGTAAGTTGAGCAGCGACGGTTTCAGGTTGTCCCATTGCACGCGGTTCTGTTAGACGAACTATTGCTGTTGCTATCGAAGAGTTCAGACGGTCATCGATTGTCCCTTCGTTTTCATAATCTGAACACCGGCAAAGAGGATATGAAGTGGACTCACTGTCCGCTTTTGAAGCTTAGCAATTTAATTGCAAAAGATATGGCAACAGGTAAAGCGGCATTTTTCGATAAAGCTCATTTTTGAATATTCAAATAATTTCAGATAAGAAAGCATTCTTTCTGGTCAGCACGTCGCCTTACGGGCCGCAAATATACGAACTTGCCGCCAGCTCATTCGTCGAAAAGAAAAGGTACGGCTAACGTGCGCGAAAAAAGCGTCAAGGCGGGAAAATTTTGCGTGTGCAAATTAAACTAGTAACTGATAAAGAAAATGTACTACAATAGTGCAGGAAAGTTTGCAATAGCGCAACGGAGTTTCGGAAAGGCAAAATTCGGGATGTCTCATTGTTTCGCGGTTTTAAAGCTATTCCATTGTCCAAAAAATGGTACGACTTCACTTCCGCGCAATGTTTCAACTCTACTTCAAAATAGATACGTTTCGATGTAATAATAACGTAATGAAACTTTTTAAAAAGGCTACTGCGTACCTGAATTCACTAAACAGGGGTACTGTAGAGTTTCAATTTTTTTTCGTCGCGAGAAAAAGAAAAGCAACGTTAAACAAAAAAATTATTTTTGTTTTGCTGAAAACGCGCGCGTGCACGTGTCGAAAAAAACTTACTGCTTATTGTTGATAGCGTATTAATGCATTATAGTAGAAATGCAAATTACGAATTTTCGTAAAAATTATACAGGCGATAAATTTTTATTTCATGCCGACGTGCGCAGAACGAGTTATACACGGTTTTTTTTCTCTTTCTAAAGCCGGTATAAAGGTGGGGAAAATTGATAGCGTATTTCAGTCTCTTTATATTGTTATATAAGATAAGCTAAGGCGTCGAACAAATAGATTATCGATTTTAAATTAGTGGCTGACGAGTTACGCTTATTCAACACAAAAAACCTAGGCTTTCCGTAAGTTTTCTTTGCTCAAATAACGCAAGTACATGGCTGATGGCATACTGTATAGTTACTGATAAGAAAGTTGCTTAATTGTACATTTGAAATTCAGTTTTTTGCGTTACAGCTGGCTGAGCCGCCTGACAGAGCAAATTGAAACTTGTCGCAAGCTTGACCAGGGAAAGAGATGTTCCATCTCAATGGTTGAGGAAGTTGCAAGCGAGAACAAGCGTCATAAAGAGTGAGATTTTGAATGTTATTAAAATTTAAGATTTATCGAAATTTAGAAAATTGTTTAGTCACTCACCGTCTCGCGCGACCGGTCACGTTCGGTCCCACTTCCAAGAACGAGTTCGCGTCACTTGCCAGCCGAGGTTGATCAGTCCTTCCGAAATAAACGTGTGCCAACCGACAGTTTTTCAACACTCTCGACCCATCCTGAACCCATTAGGTTTTTTCGCAAAGGGGGAGAGAGAGACGTGTTTGCCAATAATCGATTGATTTGTAGAACAACTCAGGCAGGAGGACCAATGCATTACAAAAGCGTTGAACGAGAAGATGAAAATAATTTCAAACTTTTTCGGCACCACCGAAGAAGTTGGGTCTTCCGTTGCCGTCTCCGAGGGTAAAAGTTGCCGAGAAGCTCAAGAATTGCTTATCACCGCGGTAAAGCACAGTAAGTTTTTTAATAATGCTCATTTTCGTTTGACCAGAATTTCAATACGTTGGCTTTCGTTCAGCAAACAGGTTATTGGAAGCAATCAATGTGCACACGCGGCTCGTAGAGGTGGAAAGTGGAAAAAATGAGAACGAACAGGTTCGCTACTCGTTGGTGCAAAGCGAACGCCCTTCCGTGCCTTGTTCGCAACTTACTCAAATAGCCGCGGCGCAAATGGAATGCCTGACCAGTTTGATGAACAGCTTGCAAATAATGGGGGCGGATTTGCAGCGGGTCCAAACGGAGTTGCACCATTACAAATTGTCGCCTGAACGCCTGCTTGCGTGTCATTTGATCTCTGAAAAAGCGGTTGACACCCACGAGGGTGACTTTTGCCCTCAAAGCCCTTCTGGACGCTTAGCGCCAACCGACCCTGACCTTACGCTGCAATCGGTAGCAAGGAAACGTTCGATAGTTATGACCAATGAGGAGCGAAGCTCTGAAAACGACCAGGCCACGTCGTCCGTGGACAAAAATTGGGCCAATGGCCAACTTGGCGTGTCTCCCGATTCATGAAACTTCCTACATTCATGTAATAAAGCTTTTCGTTTGTGCGTTAGTTTTTTCGCCTATTCGATAAACTGTCTCGCTGGAGATAAGCCAGCAGACGCGGGACTGAACTCTCGTTTAATGGGAAATCATTACTATAGAAAAGTGCATATAGACATAGGGAAACTTGAACTCTAACGACGTTGACAAAAGTATAGAAATAAGTTAGATTAACTGTCTCATATGAACTGGACATTGCCAAATTTTGTTAATCACAGCGCGTACATTTCTTATCATACTATAGCACATATCAACAATCCGCGATAGCATCAATGCAACGCTCTAACAGTATTTAATTAAACTTGCTATGTTTAGTTATCTGACATATTTTTCGTAAAGCTCGTTTTTGTGGCAATATTATCCGTGCGGTTCACTTTATAACAGTAAGCTAAACTATAAGCAGGTTTATTTTTGAATTGATCAAAATGGTACCTGAGCGTCATTAATATTCAGACTTTTGAAACGCTGAGTAGCAGCCTTGATAAACGATAGCCAAAAAACTTAGAACTTTTATTAATTTAATACAACAACTAAGCTTATGTAAGACTGAATGGAGTTCACTCAACGAATCAATTAAGTTGCTTAAGCAGAAGCGAATCAAAGCTGCGAGCATAAGCCTGTACTTGGCGCTCGTTTAATAAAAAATAATTAATATAAAAAATCCACAGTAAACCTAAAAAGTTGAGTCTACAAGACGTTGACGAGGGTATAAAAGTAAGCCGAGTCATTTATTTGGCTCGAGCTGACGGATGTGTGAACCTGCTTTACTTCCTGGACATATCCTTTATTAAGCAAATTTTTGTGATAACATCATTCCCGCTGATCGTTTTATTAAGGCTGGCTGAACTAAAAGGAGGCTTACTTTTGATTTGAAGAAAACAGTACCTGAGCATCATTAATATGCAAACATTTGAAATGCTGAGTGAAAACCTTGATGAGCGATTGCCCAAAAACTTAGAATCTTTTACTAAAGCTTAACGGGAGCTAAATCTAAGTAAGGTTTTCTCATTGTGCTTTTAATTTTGGCTTTAAAAGCGACAAGGCAGCGAAACTCGTGCCTGCACATCAATTACTTCCCGATGTTTTTTTGTACAAAGAATACTGAAGATAGGAGAAACTTTGTTCTATGAATTGTTACAGAAATAGCGGAAAAACCAAAAACCATAGTACGCACACCGGTGTAAACCTTCTTCTGCTTTCGTTCATAAAAACTAATCAATGAAAAATTGATAATGCCTAAATAAAGACTTCTCTTTTTATCCATTTACGACCATGTTTATCCTAACACTTCCAATATTTGCTTTGTTTGCTAAAACTCAAGTAACCTTGACCACTTTGAGTTCTTGGATGAAGAGGAACGGTGGCTATGCGTTTTATGTAGTGTACGACCGTTGGCGGCAAGATGACAGCGCAGCAAAGCTAATTCTAAAAAAGTGACGAAGTTTTGCGCAAAAATAGTGCGCGTACGTCGAAAGAGGACAACGCTGCCACAATGGTATAAAATGAAGCCAACTTTCCGCTAGTTAAAAACATTCACAAAAAACAAGAGCACTGCCCGGTCAAGTTGGCCGTTTGCCGTTTTGCAACATCGCAACATCACTCAGGCATAATTTATAGAGCTAATTATGCGGTTTTTCGAAACTAGGCGAAAACTACAGTACGCTTTTGAAATTGGAACGAATTTTTCCGTTTTGATTTATCTCCACGAATTGATTTTTCGCTTTCAAAATGAATGCTTACCATTGCAATTTTACGCGCGTATTTGCCTATACTAAAACAGTAGGAAAAAAAGTTTTTTTAAAAAGACCTAATATAGCTTCATTTTCTCATGGCTCGAGTTTAATAAAAGTTTTCGCCATTGCGGTTATAAGATTTCAAGGCTTCCTTTTCTTAACTTGCTGTTTTGTCGTTATCATCAGGTTCGTTGGGGTTACTGTAACTCTGTTCCTACTAACGCCTTTAAACAGCGTGTTCTCTTTGAATTTCCAGCGTTTCTGTTTAATTAATATAAAATAGCAAGTATTTTCATGCGCTTATGACGTCCGCTAGCCCTTTGTAACTTTGTATGCAGTAATTTAATGCTCGTAGTATACGTTTCGCTATGTCTCACGTAAACCCTCAAGTCTACATGGAAGGTCCTTCTCCAATGGGATATTCGGTATGAAATTTTCTTTAATACTGTCTAGTAGAGCCGTTGAAAGATCATTTTTTAGGCTGGCACCCCGCTTCCCCCTCAGCAATCGCAACTTCCATCCAGAATGCCTGGCCCACCTGGTCCACGCTATCTTGCGCCGGGAATGGGACCCTTACCTCCAAATGTTGCCCATAGCTCTTTAAGGGGTCAGCTAGGCGTAGGCAGCAGTAGTAAAAAGTCTGCCTCCAGTTCGCACCGCCAACAGCAGAAAAAAGTGCGTAAGGAAAGTGACAAAGAAATTCCCGTTGCGGTTGGTGCCATTTTGTTCGTCTTTGAATGCATATAAAGCGTTGAACTTTTCAGGAACTGTTTCCCTTCGTGCCCGAGGCGCAAGCGTACGCCGATCTGCTCATTTTTGAACGTAAGCTCGATAGCATCATGAAGCGTAAACGTTGCAACATACAAGAAGCATTGAAGAGACCGGTGAAGGTTAGAAGAAAGTTAAGAATTTTTATTTCGCATACTTTCTTTCCCGCCAAGAAAGAAGAGGTTCGTCATTCAACCCTCTTTGGCGACAAACAGTTCAAATTGCCATTTTTAGGAGGAGGACGGTGCCGCCTGCCTTTCTCAATGGGAACTCCGCGTTGAAGGTCGACTGCTAGACGAAATGCCCGGTCAGCTTCCCAACGAACCGACCATTGACCTTAATCGCTTTCCAAAAAGGAAGTTTTCCTCATTCTTCAAAAGTTTGGTTATTGAATTGGACAAGAACCTGTACGGGCCGGATAATCATCTGGTCGAAGTACGTGATTTTTTTTGCATTTTTCTACTGCAGCATTTTCAAATTTTCAGTGGCACAGAACATCGCAGACTGTAGAAACCGATGGTTTTCAAGTTAAACGACCTGGCGATCGCAATGTACATTGTACCATAATCCTTCTTTTGGATTATCAGGTAACCTTACGCTAATCATGGCATACATTTTTGCATTTTGACTCGTAAATAGAATTGTATTGCTTGTAAAGTAACGCCTACTAATGCCGCGTAAATTCATTGTTACTAAGCAGTTGTTTAGCTATGTAAACTTTCCCGCTTTTATTTAGTTCAATAAGCGAAGAGATTTGCGCTTGTGGAAAAAATATAGTGAACTATTAATTTTAAGCCCATGAAATTTAAACTTGACGCCCGTTTGGGAAGATTGCTTGGGCTTCATACGGACACGAGAGCCAGCGTTATTGAATCGCTGTGGGAATACATAACGACCAACAAGCTGCAGGATCCCCACGAACGCGATCACATCCGATGCAACTTCTACCTTGAACAGGTGAGTTGTTGCGTAATGAAAATTCCTTTCGGGGCATTGTTTTTGTTGTTCAGATATTTCAAGTGAAAAGTATGCGCTTTATGGAAATTCCTCAGCGCTTGAACGCCTTGTTGCACCCGCCCGATCCTATTGTCATAACTCACACAATTACGTAAGCGGCGGGTTGCTATTTTTTTTCTTCTAAAATTTGCCGGACATCTTTAAGCGTTGACGGAAGCGAAGCGCAAAGAAGCAGGATGTATGACGTCATTGTTGAAATAGTACGAGGCGGTAATGAATGTCTTGTAAAAAAATTTGAATTTCCCTCTGTTCAGGAGGACCCTATGAAAGGCCAAATGGTACAGTTTCTGCAGTCGGACCAAAATGTTCAAGAAATTAACGGATACGACATGAAAGTACGAGAACAAGTAATCTGCATTTGCCAATTGTCTCCTTTTTCAGATTTACGAATTAGTCGAACAGATTAAGCAGGCAAAAATACTTCGGGATTCATTTCTTTCATTTTCCCAAGATCCTCACGGATTCATACACAAATGGTGCATATCGCAGTGCAAAGACTTAAAGGTTGGCCTAATGGATTGTAGGCGCTTTATTTATCATGTTATTCTATCGTAGATGATGTCCGGAGTAGTTTGCCAGCCGGAGGCCGAACGGCTGACCAAATTCTACGAACAACCTTGGCTGAAGGAGGCTGTTCAGCGATACATGCACTCTTTTGTACGCTGGCTTGCTTTTTGCCGAAGAAAAATTTAAAATGATTTTTTTTAAGCTGCTCAAACGAAAAACCGAAATTGACGCCATATTGTCCGGAGAAACCGTTCAGAATTGAATTTCGATTGCTGACCAGCAAATGGAAACGGAAGGCTGTCTGCTAGCACTATAGTACAGTGTTAAGATCATTGTTTTGAATGGCGCCGCTATATAATCCAATCCACGTAACCATTCTCGATTTGTTAGTATCTTTATACAGTACACCATGAGTACCTGCGCATCAATTACTAAGAGTTGCTTGCTTGAAGTAATATCGCTTTTTGCGCACATCTCTTGCCGCGTTGTGAACTCGCAGCTTTATTCGCTTAAAAATAAAGCTAAAGTTAAAGAGTTGTAACTTCCAGCTTGATCGTTGCGAAATCAAACGCGACAGCGGAAAAGCGCACAAACGAAAAGCTCAAATTTTTTTTAACCTTTAATAAACAATATTATTAACATTCTTATGAAGAACGCTGAGAAAGGTCAATTTTTTCTGATTAGTTTTTGCTAGAAAGAAAAAAGCGGCTAAGGCAATCGCCTTAATTTTAAAAAACTGTATTCTGGCAGCTTTACTTAATTTTGCGCGCTTTTTTCTCTTAAAGGAGCGTAGCGAATACGCTGTCTTTAAGAAAACAATATTTGTACATGAGAATCATTAGTACTGTAATGTAAGTATAGGCTGAAATTGTGTTGGCATGTAGATCGCTAAATATGGGCGATTCGTTTGCAAAGCAGCACTGCCGCGCCGTAGTTTGCCACATTATGCAATGCATTGGTTTCCACAATGCTTGGAGTATTCCCATTGACGGTTTAGCTTGCCTGCTGGCGGAGCGAATATACACGATTTCAAAAGCGGTAGCGTTCTTCTGTCACGCGTGTAAGTTTTGCTTTGCTTGGCAAAATGCGCAGCTTCAATTTGTCACTTCGTAGTTAATCGTACGGAACCAATTCTGGACGACGTTGGCTTGGTGTTCTCTTGGATGGGCATATCGTTGTCAGAAATTGTCGATTATTTGAATCAGGTCGAGATGGTATCTCCAATTCACGCGGTATGTCGATCGTTTCCACCTTTCGCTCCGATATTTTTGAATTTAAGCAGGTTTTTTTTCGTAGCTGTAAAATTAGCATATTTCAATCTATCGGTTGCCGTTTTTTCAAGTTGTCTAGCCGCTATCCTTAAGGTTTCATTTAGTCGTATACGCTTTTGATTTACGTCTGCGTTATTTCGGACAAAGTTGGTCCCATTCCCTTTAATTTAGTCGGTGCACATCCACGTTTTGCGTTTTCTTTTTTTCCCCTCGACTAGACGCGGTTAAAAATTTAAATAACAGACAAATAATCGTAATAATTTTACAAAATTAGAACGCTCCAATTGTTTGAGCGCGTAGCTGTTGAACGCTTGCCTCTCAGCTCTTGACATGCATATTTTGTGGTGTTTTCCTTAGTTTACGTCGTTTTGAAAAGATTTAAATTTCTCCGCACGCGTATAGCCGCTAAACAGCATCAAAACAGCCGTTCTGGCTAGTTTTTATTAACATTTCCCGCGTTTCAATTCAAATTCCAAATTTTTTCTAACCTGCGAATCAGCTACAGTATGCATCACTAGGCAATTGTACGTTGAAAATGGCCTTTTGCCTGTAGCTACTTACGCGTACGTTTTCGGGACGTTTTATTGGGCGTATTGTGGTATTTTTGCTGTTTATTTTCTTTCAGGTTCCTCGATTTCCCGTTGAACGTCCCATGAAATTGCCATTTTGTTTGTCGGCGGCGGACAACGAACAAAGAGCCGCTTACGTTCCCAACTTTATCCCTTTGCTAGCGCCCGCCGAGATTACGAAGCAAGAGAAGGCAACTGTTGACGAACCCGCGGAGATTCATAAATCACTTCAAGTTGCCAGCGAACAGCAAGCATGGTGGGTGAACCATTGACTTTGTACTTTTTTTTTGGCCTTTGTTGCTTTATTAATTGGAAATTTCAGTCGAACCAGTTTGTTGTCACAATTGGAAAAATTGGACGCATTTTCGGCTGGTCTGGTTGCTTACGCGCCGCCGCAAGTGGCGGCAAGCTTCAATGAACCATTGGATAAAGTTAAAGAGGAACCCGCGGAGGTCGAGCAGAAGTTACCTTCGTCGCCGATACGTTCTTCAAGCGCCAACGAATTGTTTGATCAACCGTTGACCATTGTTGAAACCCAAAAACCGACGGTTAATAAGGTCCCGCCGTTTCGTATTCCAAAGGCGGAGCCCAAGAAGGCTCGCAGGGTTAGGCCAGCTAAGCCTCCTTCGCTGACTACTACTCCTACTACCGTCTTTGCGTCTCGGCGGCGCGATAAAGTCGAATGGGGCCATATAAAGGATGTTATATGCGAGGTGCTTGAACAGGCAACCAAAAAGCACAAAGGCGAAGAGACCGTGTGCGTTGAGGATGCTGGACCACCTTGTCCTCTACGAGATATATACGATAATGTACTTAACGATACATTCCACGCTACTCCTCCTGCCGGTTCGTCCGCTGCTGCCATAGTGTCGAACAAAGTTACAAGCGTTGCGAAGAAACCGAAAAAGCCAATAAAGCAAGAAAAGGGAGAAACGTTTGCTCAAATTAAAATAAAGCCGCTTGTTATTCCTCGAGCCGGAATGGACCAGAAAAGCGGCATAGCCTTAAGCGATTTGGATGTTCAAGCAGTTGCCATTGCAGAAAGGGAAACGACTGTAGCGCCCCCTGTCGTCGAGAAGGAGAATGAACCTACGGAGACGACGATAGTAGAAAAGTCGGCCCGCGAAGATGGCAATGTGCCAACTATACCACCGGAGGATAATGGAAGCCATAATCCGCTTCGCATTACGCTTAAGCTTAGCTCGTTGCAATTTTCAAAGGAGAAAAAGAAGAAGAAAAAGGCGAAGGACAAAGGCAAGTTGAGCGTGGACGTGGAACAGCGTAGGCCAATGGAAGTTGCGCAAACGACGCCAGGTGGCGCTGTAGTCGAGGAGAAGAAAGTTCCGAAGCTTATTTTGAAACTTCCAACGCATAGTCAAGGCAAAGCCAAAAAGGAGAAGACTAAACGCGCAAATCCAAAGTTGGCCAAGAATGCGAGGACAGTTGTCGAGCCGCTTACGGTCATTACGGACGAACTTGGCGGTGGCGGCTGCCCATCGTCCGGACCGTCGTCGTCGCGTCATTCCGGTGGTTCCAAGGCTATGCATTCGCCAAGCTCGCTTATTCTTCCATCGCCGATACCGCCAACGCCATCGCCCGGAAGCTCAAGTCATAATAGTCCATTGCATGTTGACATGTCTCCCGTCAACAGAGGGGACTCCATTTTGAACGCCGTAAGTCAATGTACCGACAATAATGCCGCTACAGCTCCTGTATGTTCACTGGTTGCAACGTCATCACCTAAAGTAAGGGTTAATTTCATGCTTCACAAATTGACGTCACGAATACGGCAAAGATAGGCGGTCGCCATTGGCAAATGAACTTAGAGGTTCCTTTTTGCAGCTTAACCGCGCTTCATATTCAAATATTGTACCTACGCGCGTTTAAACGTAAAGGGTGTGTCCTGTCTAACGAAACTCGTCCAAAAGAAGTGTTTTTCCTCTCTTCTTCTAGGCCACGCTAAACAATTGTTGTCAAGTCATTGTTTGTAATGATATACGCATTAGATATTGATTCGCGGGTAAGGAGCAAAAAAGCTTTTCGTATTGTTCTCGCAAAACGCGAGCGTTGGATATTTAAAAAGCAAGGCGATTTTTTGTTTTCAAAAGGGCGTAACTCGCGGGTTTTCAATTGCTCAATGTCAGTTTGATCTCGTTGCTTGTTTTCATCTTTTTTTTCTTCTCTCACACATCTCTCAATCGACTTCTCTGCGTGTTGAACCTCCGTTTGTAGTTGTTTGAATAAATAGTCGAATTAGAGCTCTTCGCTCGGCGCGGTTAGGGGGTAAACGGTTTTCGATCTTTTGCGATGACTCCGTCGGCTTCGGAGCCCATTCTTAGTTGAACTTTTTCCCCTGCCGCGCCAGGCTGTTTCTTGGCAAATTGCCAAGAAGCAAAGTAGCAGCGTCAACGTAGAAAAGTTTCTTTTATGTTGTAGAATAGAATAGCAGCGGTTTGCGTGGTTTATTTATTGAATATTTCTACTTTTTTTCTTTTAGCGCGCGCAGCAGTCCAATTCAGATTGGTACTGTCCCGTATGTTTCAAAGGGGATCGAGAAGATGTTGACATGGTTTGCTGCGACAGTTGCAATTGCTGGTTCCATTACGATTGCGTCGGTTTGGAAGCGGCCCCGTCGACGCCGGCGTGGTTTTGCCAACGGTGCACTGATCTACCGAAGGGCACTAACCTGACGATCAAATAAGGTACGGTAGGCGTCAAAACATTTGCCTTTTAAATTTTTTTTGCCGCCATTTATCCCGCCTTACCGTAACTGCTTTGCGTCGCTTACTTAAGATTTGAACCGCTAAAATAATTTGTAAAATTTTGTAATAAAAAAATAAACTTCTCGCTTAGCTGTTTCAGCATTTGGAAAAGTTGCTTATCAAATTATTTTTCGAAAATAAAGTTCAAAAACTAAGCGACGTAAAGCCGCGCGTGCCGGCGCCGTTTACGTTCGCTTTTCGCGAAACGCAGGTTAGCTTAATTTGCTTGTTTACAAGTTACGAACTTTATCTGAACAGTTTGAAAAAAAAGAACCAACTTTTTTCTTTTCGAAGAACAGTTTGGTCGCGCGGATCAATAGAATATCGACAAGAAAATGTTAAGGGACATTTTCAATTTAAAATTGTTTCCTTAAAGCGACTTTCGTAAATGAAGTCGTTTTTTGTCCACTGTCGCTGCCTAGTATCAGGTTTGACAAGTTTCGTCGCAACGGTCCGCTTGAAAACAATAAATAATGCATAAAATTAAACTCAGGAAAACGACGTACTTTCTGACGGCAATAGTCGTAAAGGCCGTTATGTAAATAAGTTTTCGGTTTACAGAAACAGAGCGGAAAAACAATTAAGAGTCATAAATGACGAGACAGCCTTACGCGTTTGCTATTTCTGCTCCGCCATCTCATTAGTTTATTATTAATGCCACTACCAAAGCATTTATGGAAAAATATGTTCAGTGAATGCAATTCCCTCCTAACGTTTGGCTATTATTTTTGCATGACGCTCACGGTTAGTCTAAATTTGAAAAATAACCTCAAAGTTGCAATGCGAAACCTCTCAAAGGTATAACCACCTTTTTTTGACCATTACCTAAGTATTATTTAAGTGTAAAATAAAATACGGTGCTTAGTTTTACGACCCTTCTTGCCCGACGTGCCATTCTCTTCGGTAATAGGATCTTGGCGTAAGTTGTCGAACACCTTATCTAACGCTGACGCAAAGGTGTCCTTGAAAGACGGGGGACTCTTCTGCTCGTCGGAGGCGGCGGCCACGCTTGGTACAGGCTGCGGTTTGCTACACTGTAACGCCTATGACAAAAAAATGATAATCAAGTTCGCCGATTCAAAAATTCAAATTGACCACCTGCGCAAAAGAGACGCCTTCCCCGTCGGCTTCCAAACTTTCGCTAATCGATGAGGTCGGTCCATTTTCGGTCGCCGGCGGCAACTCGTCGTCAAGAAACCCCTCCGGCGGCAATTCGGTGTCGTCATTATTGAACGGAGCGGTTTCGAATCGACGAGTCGAAAATTCATTCAAAGTGCCTGCAAATGGATTGAATTTTTTTAAAAAAAATTTGAATTTTTGGACAAACTTCGATTGCGCATAACCGCTCGCTCCCATCGCAGGGCGCTGCGTTCCATTTTTTTCTCTTCGGCCGCTTTTTTCCTCCGAATGGCGTCGCGCCTTTTGAAGTCGTCTAAACGCAAAGTGCGCAATCTTTTTTTTTTGGGCGTCGAGAGGAACTTACTGGTAAAATTTTGAATAGTATTAGGGGAAATGACGTCCGGGCTTAATTTCAGCTCGACAAAAGTTAGGCGGACACCCAAAGGGACGTGCGTCAGGTAGGGGTACTTTTCGCGCATTTTTTCCGTCATCGTCAGTTCGCTTGCTCCCAAAACTTCTCCGCAAATTCGATGCGGCGCCCGATCGAGACCGCCGTATTCGTAGCACAAACACCGGACGTTCAGTAAGTGCGGGAAAATGTACTGCCCATCTTCGACTACAAAAAAAAAAGAAAAAATTATTTGCCTTCTCAGCTTGCCCGAATTTGAAAGCAAACAGAATGCTCAGTCCTATCGATCCAAAATTAATCGTCATGGTCAGTCAGCGAATCAATTACTATTTCATCATGGCAGTATGGAAACAAGTTCAACGCGGGAATAATCGAACCTTGGTAAAAGAAGTGATACTCTTTATATTCGGTAGACTTATTAGTTGGCGAATCGGACGGTTCCAAGCGACTAGGTGACCCCGTATCGTCCATTGATCCATCACTGCGTACGGTATCGTTGCACGTCTCAATCGCGCTCTAAATAAAAGAAATGCAGGTTGCAATGAGTTACAGTAAGCTAGGTGTACGTCTAAGCTTTGAAGACTTTTTGAACTGCCACTGTCGCAACGCCGAGCTCCTTCAGCCAGCGAAAGCGACTTGCTTTCCTCTCTTTCTTTTAAATCTTAAAAAATTTGCATAGATAAGCGCGTCAGCGAGACGGCTCAACAACAACGACCATTCAACGCTTCAAGCACAAAGGCGGACTGACCGTCTTCTTCGTCTTCCGCGGTGGCTAACTGGAATTCAAGTTCATTTCTCTCACGCTGCAGAATTGTAGATACAGACTCGGCTACGCTAATGAACAACACTTTAGCAAACTGGCTGTAAGGACCTGCGTTAAATAACAACGCCTTTGTAGGTCGCGACACAACAAAGGAATGGAAAGCATACCACTGCCATTAAGGCTGTCGTTGTCAAAATAGCTGCGGGAATCGCATACGGGCAGCGCAACCAAGCTCGTCTTGCTTTTGCACATAAGCAACATAGTTATTGACTCGCCGGCGGTATATCGTTTGACAATGTTGGGCTTCACGCTTCTCAGTTCTTCTTTGCATATGATTTCGTAGCATATGGGACAACGGCAATATCGTTTGTTGGAAACTGCGAGGTAGTGCAATACGCAGGCCCAACAGTAAACGTGCCCACACTTTGTTATTTTAGCTGCAATAGGACGCTCCAAGCAAATAGGGCAAACGAGTTGATCGCACGTGTTAAGGCGCTGAAAGCAATATGCAAATGAGATAAGCTGTCTTTTTTGGGGGGAATTTTACAATTTCTTCAACCAAGTTCCAGTCGATGATTTTATCCGGATTTGTTGCACACGCGAGCACCGAATTGAGTACGACAAACTGGGAACTGAAAAGGCCAACTATGCAATAATATAGGCGGCTGATCGAACGGAATTTTGTGAACCTGGCCAGCAGGTACTTTTCTTTGTCAAACTTGAATCCGAGCGGATTTTGACGAGGCTTAACAAAGTCGTCCACACGATAGCCGCGATGGTAGTTGCAAAAGCTGGATCGTTTGACGGAAAAACTGAGAAAATCGTCAATTCGTAACTTCTGCCGACTGCCACATCGACTAATGGCGGCGGGCTGTGCTCGCGTTTGACAATTCGGCGGCAAACCTACTGCACCAACATCACCGGATACTCGTTGCGCGCCATCCCGCTTTGTTGACGACCATCGCTTCTCATGTCTGTCATGCCCTAATGGAAATAATTTTGTTTGGAACAAGTTTTTGGCGCTTTATCGAAGGGAAAATACGACAAAAATGGAAATTGGCACCCACCACTTCGTCCCGTTCCATTTGACAACGTCAAGGTGGCGACCGGGGGCGAATGGCTGCGCCCCGATGGCTGAGCACCCGCGCAGCTGCTGGCAACGGGCAGTGATGACATGTAAAGTAAAAAGGGCCGAACGCGAACAACCGAAATTGGCCAAACTTGAACAACTGGTCAGCATCATCGTCAAATTCAAACGGATTCCATTACAATGCCAAGCAAACAAATCAAAGACAATTGCAAAGGCAGCAGGAGAACGAGTGAAAGTGGAAAGGCTAAAGTACAATACGATTCCGGGGCTGCTTAACCCCAGAACTTGCGACGTCGACAAAAAAAACGCTGCGCGCACGAACAACGCCGGGTCCGTGCACGTTGGATACCGTAATAAAAATAATCTCTCCTGCGCATCTTACAGTATGGTGATGACTGGGCAACTTTTAACGCTTCGTTGGCAAAAGTTTGCGTTTCAAATGACTTTCCCTATCCTGCTGTCAGCGTTTGCATTTCAGGGCACATTTTTTCTAAAAAATACCTGTAGAATGCTTTACTCTGTTCCTACTATGACCGCCGCGTAAAGTTTATTTTCTTCAGCGCCAACGTGGCGTGTAAACATAAGCTTGTGAGCTAGCAGCTGAAATAGTGATTTCTCTGATTTTGAAAAGCGCCAACGGGCTGTAATGAGCAGTTTGTGTTTGTCAAATAGCTGTACGTACAAAGAGCGTTTTGCCGACAGCGTAGGAGTAGGTGGGCGCTTTTTGGTAAACTTTTACATCCAAAAATGATAATAAAGTTGCAATACACTTACTTGCAATATAGGTGTCGCCTCGATCGATGCTGACGGCTGCTAAAAGAAAAACTATTACAGCACAAACTTCCGCACGTCTTATCGGTAAATAAAATTTGCATAGAAAAAAAGAACGAGTCGGCAATATGTAAATTTTTTTCGTTCAAACGATAATCTTAAACCCGCTCGTTACCTACAGTACGCGTTTGATCGGAAAAGTTGAACAATAGCTAAACGTTGAACCGGTATTTGAATTTTTGTAAAACCGATTAAAAATCTACGCACACTTTCGAGTTGGTAATTCGACTGCTTGTCCGCAGGAGTGACGCCGCCACGTTGGCGTCAGTAAAGGTCAAGCCTGCATTCCATTGAGTACTGTATTAGCCTCGGGACCATTGTTCTACCGGGTAAAGCATGCAGTGAAGCATCCCCTGAGGCGAAATGCTCAAAATATGGGCAAAATTGTTCTTTCCATTGTTTTTGTACGGTAAGCGAACGCGCAAAAACTCGTTTACACTATCCAACGTGTTCGTCGTTGCAGTGCGTCTTTTGAATGCGATTTCTTGCCGATTTTTTATATCTTCACAATTGCCGTCCAACTTGGACGTCAGGGAGGGCCTGCTGAGCGCTGGCAACGTTAGCCTAATTGCCAACGGGACTCAGGAGTGTTTTACCATGTTCAAGCAGTGCATCACCATTTGGAAATACGATCCTGTTCACGACGATTATGCGGACGTGCTTTTCCAGGGTTTGTCGACGATGCCCTCGTCGGGAAACGAGCTGTCTTATTTAATTTACTTGCAGGCTGTTGGAAGGGAAATAGCAACGAATGCGATGGAAATAGATGCGTGGCGCATGGCGACATTGGTTCCACCTACCTCAAGCACAGTCGTTACTGCTGTTGTTCATCCTCGTTTTGTAATGACAACTTTAGTTACGAATACGTACCGAAACCGGTTCCCGAAGTGGAAATGATGATCGGTAGGACTGCCGAAGCTTCTGTTTACTATTTCGTTTAGTTTTTTTTTCATTCGCTTCCAGTAGACCAAGTCGAGACGGACGAGCTGACATTTGCCGTCGCCATTTGCGCATCGTTTTTCATTGTCGCTACCCTGGCGATGACATATTTGCTTTCGCGCGCCTGTTCTTGGTCAAAGTCCGTGCTAAGCCTCTGCGCCAGAGATTCGGACGACAAACTTTTGTTATCCGACGTTAACAAAGACCAGAATAATGCAAAAACCAAATCGATCGAGCTGGATGATGTCAAGCTTTCTCGGGTATTGTATACGGGCCGCTATAGTACCGTATGGTTAGCCGAGCTGAAGACTGACGGCTCTCTTGTTGCTCTGAAGTTGTACGCGTCAGGCTTGCAGCGTTACGGCATCAATGAAATACGCGTATTGGGGTTGCCATTGATGAAGCACGAAAATATGGTCAAATATTTGGCAAGCGCTAACCTAACGGCTAAAGCGCGCGAAGGGCAGAACATTGAATGTTGGCTTCTAACCGAATACTTACCAAACGGAAGCCTTACGGACTATTTAAACGCGAACTCTCTCTCTTGGGATGCTATGTGCAAATTGGCCTCTTCGGTCGCAAAAGGCGTCGCGTATTTGCATGCGGAGGTCAGCGACGGTGGTATGTCTCCTTCGTCGTTTTCATTTCGTGTTTGAACACTTGTCTGCCCGTATGTAGATTTGTACAAACCGGCTGTAGCTCATCGGGATATCAACAGCAGAAATGTGCTGGTCAAATTGGACGGAACATGCGCCATATGCGACTTTGCCTTTGCCGTCATTTTGGAAACATTAAGCCAGCATACGGGACGCCGGGATCCTTCCTTGGCGGAGGTGAGAAGCTGACATGGTTATGCAAAGTGAAATTAAATTTTTTTCTCTCCCCGACGAATTGCAGGTTGGAACGGTTCGGTATATGGCACCCGAATTGCTTGAAGGGGCAGCCAACTTGCGAGATCCCGAAACCACGTTGAAGCAGTTGGACGTCTACGCTCTCGGGCTTGTTTTGTGGGAGATCGTATCTAGATGCGAAGACGTTTACGCTTTAAATGGTAAGTAGGTTCAGTACTTGCTGCTCGGTACGTCTAATTCAGTCAGCTATTGAAACAAGTGCCTCCTACAGGCATACGTTTCCTTATTTGCAACACTCCGAACTTCAGATGACGTCATGCCGGTTTAGCGCTAATTCTTAAACGTCTTTTTTTTGAATTTGCTTTCTCTAGCTAAGCACGTGAAGCGTAAAAAATTTAAAGTTTACAGTTCGCTCCCATTCTCAGTATGTCCCATTAAGAGCGCGCAACTAGTCTCGGAATAAGTAAAATCCAATATGCTTACCACTATCTATTGGAAATCTTCGAACGTTTCGTACATAAGCACTGTCTACTAAAGAAAACGTTGTTTACGACTTTGCCAAAGAAGTTGGCCAATCATCGTCAGGAGAGGCGGTCAAAATAATTTGCATAAATTTTGAATTAGCCAATCGCTTTTCTTGCCTGCTTTTCAAGTTGGCGATTCAAAAATTCAAACTTTCTCTTGTTGACAAAGGCCGCGCTGCCCATTTATTGCCGACGATTCCGGCGAGACATTCATTTTGTCGCTTGATGATGCCTGTAGCCAAGTGCTCTTATAATAATATTTGAGTTCAAAGTAAAATCTAAAAAATTATTAAGTTTTTTGATACGTTTCGTAGGAGCGACCGTACCTGCGTACGAATTGCCATACGGAAAGGACGTGTCGGCGAATCCAAGTTTGGAGGAGATGCAACGCGTCGTATGCAAGAACAAGAAGAGACCATCATTTCCTACAGCCATGTATCGACCCAAAGGCGGAGTATGTCCTCGACCAGTTACGCGGGTTGAAAAATAAGGCGCTTTCTTTTATCTTTAGCCTTTGTATACTCTTCGAGAGCTTATCGAAGATTGTTGGGATCAAGACTCGGACGCTCGCATCACAGCGCTCTGTGCTCAGGAAAGACTCGCCGAATTATGCACTATTGCTTGTCCAGGTACGACTATAGAATATTTGCAGGTTCATAATCATTAGCCAATCAGCTAATAAAGCATTTTTCAAATTTGCTAGCCGAAATTTGATTTGTTCGTTGTGTATGCAAATTTTTTGCCCATAGGCTTGACTGTTTTTCAGCTGATCCAATGGAAATTCACGAATTTGGAAGTGTTGTCCAGCAGGAGTCGCCAAATTCTCGTAGTAGACGCGTGGATGGCGCTTATATTCATCAGCCTTCCTTCAATGGCGATAGTACGACGGATACCAGCCAAACGGACACATCCGGCTTCGCCAGCGTTGGTTTGGGTAGCAGCGACCGTGGCAGAAGTTGCGCTTCCTCACTTGGTAAGTTTTTCTATCGCCGTAAAAGGAAGTCGTTTTTCTTCTTTTAAAGGATACCAGACGAATAGATCACTGTCGTCCGCTCAGCGTCTTCAACAGTTCGAAAGTCAACATACGGAAAGTGTTGAACATCCATCGTCGACGCAAGATAGTATTGACGGACGAGAAGAGGGTTTGTCCAATCAGATAGTGGCGCAGGAAGATACTTCCGGCGACCACGATAGTTGCGCCTCCTTTGGAAATAGCTCACGTCAATTAGCCAAAGATGCCGTATACCCATTGTTGCTGTTGAAAAGTGCCAGAATTTGTTTAAGAAATAGCTTCGCGTCGGAAGAGTCGGACGGATGCGCGCCCGCTTCCGACCGTAACCACGGTGGTGTCGACCAAGCAGCGATACCTCGTAGCCAATCGCCGCACGTCATTATATCGTTGCCACAAGTGGAAACCGATGGAGCAACACCAATATGAAGCACCAATCATTTAAACGTTTTGCACTGCCGTTTGAAAAATGTATAACCAAACAAGTTTGCCTAAGCAATTGTGACTTACTATTGCTTGACCGGTATTCACGCTACAACGTGTGCACAGCTGTTAACCAAAATGTTTTACAGTGGTTTTTACCGCAAAATAATGGAAAGCTTTCAATATTAAACTCTGCTTTGTCTCGGTGCAGTATTTAAAGTAAAACTGACGTCACAAAACCTGAGAATCATATTACAGGGAGAGCCAAGTGGGCGACAGTCGGTCACGCGCAGCTTGAATAATGAAGGCTGATTTGGTGCTTTACTTCTTCGTTGTGGCAAAGCCTTTAATTCCCATTGTTTTGGCCAAAAGTTCACTTTCCTCGTCGTCTTCGCTTTCTTCCTGTTGAATCTTTCGCTTTTTCATCCGCTTTTGCTGTTTGTATTCGGCCAACTTTCGTTCCTGAAAACAAGTTGAAAGCGTCCGACAAGGCGAAACGTTGGAGCATTGCCTCTTCCTGAATTTCGCGCATCCGCTCTTCAAAGCTGTATCCTTTCTTCTTCTCTTCGGCCTCTTGCCTTTTGGCGGCAAATCGTGCCTTCACTTCGTCAAGCGTACTCTTCTTCACTCGCATGGACATACCCATATTGCGCTGATCTAAGCAAAAAGAGGAAACATTGAAAAAGCAGCTTTTGCTTTTTTTGTACGTACGTTTTTTCCCGTTGATATGGTCCAAAAAGTTGATTGAATCTTTAACTATGCAGTCGCAAACATTGCAATAATAACTAAAAATAAATGTTGGAATTTTACAACTATGCGATAGCGCTCAACAGAGAACCTACCCGCCGGCCTCCGAGGCGGGAGTCGTTTTTGTTATTACTACCGATTTGCCAACCTTTGAATCCAAATCGATCTATTCAAGGGATAAGCAGATATAAGATATATACCAAAGCCCTTATAGGGCTACCGACCTTGTAGTCACGCGGTCTCAATATGTCTCTCTTCACTTTGTCTTTTGGTATGGACTTTTCCTTTTCCCGCCTCTTTTCTTCTTCCAGTCGTTCCCTGGCAAGGCGTTCGTATTCGCCAATATCCCATTTTCGTCGATGGTCGTCGGCAACAACGGGAACAGCGTTAGACATTGTTTAAGGGAGCAGCAGCAAAGAAAAAACTCTATAAATAATTATAAATGCTTCAAATTTCAAGCCACGCTATCATACAGTAACCTAGCTCAGATTCGAACATGAAAATCAATAACTTATTCAAATCAGTCTGTAGTGTTTTCAAGCTGTTGTTTACTACTACAGTAATTTGAATTCAAATTGAGGAGACTGTAAGTACTTTAAAGATGTGCAGGATATTTCGTTGTCGCTAGTTAGCCATTTCGATTTTGACGCAAAAAGCTGTCGGTTAGATGACGCTATCTTGCCGACGCAGTTTAAACGCAGTGCAAGACAGCGCTTAATAAATAGGACACTGCTAATGCAACAAACAGCAGCAAAAATAAGGAGGAATGTGAAAGAGTCTGGAACAACGACTTTTCCTTACATCTCGGCAAAATACAAATTTTATTAGTTGATTCAGTGAAGCGCTACATCGGGTATTGAGCGCACGTGCGATAATCTTCTGTACAATAAGACTGCCTTATTTCAAACGGAAAATATTCGCGGAAAAAGGAAGCAACTGCAAAATTAGGAAAACGTATTTACGCACCAAAGCCGGATAAAATTTATAAGCAAAAAGTCTTCGACTTTTATGACTTTGACGCGGTACAGCTGTTAGAGGTAGGACGGTATACAACGAAGATGGCAGCAAGCTAAATCGCTTTTTATGGAGGCTATACACTTCGCGTAGAGGTTCAGCGATTTTAAATGCAGAAACTGCCCAAGGGAACCATAAAGCGAGACAGAGCATCCAAGTTTAGCTTTCCTGCGAAGCTCATGGGCGACTCAAGTCTTCCCGTCATAAAAGTTGAACGAAAAATCAAATGATTGCTTTGATAAGCGAAATTCAAAAGCGGTTAGGAGGAAACAACAAGAATAACTGTATGCCCAAGCAGTTACGTTCTGACTGAAAGGCGAGCGCGCAAAAAAACGCATCTTTCCCTTCCGCATCCCTGACCGACGTTTGACACAGCTGATGAGCTAGTAATTTAAAATTTAAACATGCAACTACCTTTGAAACAACAGTCCGCCGCAATGCTACAAAATTCAGAGCGGGGAAAACCAAATAACGCTACAGGAGACTGAATTTTCCAAGCGCTAACCAAAGCATACTGTCTACAATGTGTACTTGATCATCGTATTCCAGGACGAGTTACGCATCAAAGTTAAACTTTTTGTAAAGCACTTACAATCAAAATCAAATTGTTATTCCTAAGAGCATTACGTTCGGGCGATTCTATGCTTTTTAATGGCCGTTTGAAAAAAAGATGCCTAAAAAAATTTTTTTTACTGTTGTAGCATATTTCCTATTAGTTCGTCTATCTGCTAACCACTGTGGCTTCTGCGCAACATGCTTTCATCATTGCATATCTGCTTGCGCTTTTTTCCGCGTGCGAGCGCGTGTCAACGTCGTAAGATTTGAAGAGGTTGCTTGAAAGCGAACCGGCGAAAAACTGACACGTTTTCGTTTTAATTTTAGCCTTTATGTAAGATGTTAAAATAAACTGCTGTCGCAATTCGAGTCCGTAGGCGACAAAGAGCACTTAGGGGTTATTCACCATTTACCGTATGTTCGTTCTTTTTCACCATACAGTTACGTGTATTATTCGGAATTATGCTTGCTTTCAATTTCTTCATAGTGCATCGAAGCAATCGCTTAGTAATATCCACTTAGACCTATTCAGAAGGGAACAAAAGTACGAAAGTTGGTTGACTTAGCCTTTGAATTAATCTTATGCTTTCCTGAAGAACATTCGATTGAAATGAGAGTCATTGAGGAGAAATAGTTTCATTGTACATGTGAGACGATCGACTGAGTTGAAGAAGCATTAACGCGTGACTTGAATGTGGTCTTTGAAAATTCTTTACTGCGTAGACACGTCAACTCCTTGCGTGACTTCTGTTGTAGAATACTCTTTTTGTTCTCGTGCGAGTTACACAATGTGTCACTTTTCGTTATCGTGAGCAATGACGTTATTTGGCAATGTTTATTTCAAACGAACTGTGTTTATTCTGCACAAATGTTCAAAGCGAACAACCGTATAGGTACACTCAGCAGTTGCAGTTCCTTTTTTCGTTGATTTGTACTTCTTTACGATTGTTTGACAAAAGCAAACATTACTGGATAAGATGGGAAGGTTTCAGCGTCCATGGAAGTGTTACGCTCCATATTAGGCGGGATGCAGTGGGACAGGCGTGAGCAACTCAAGTCGTGAAGGAAGACTCGTACTCTAACACGTACATGATTAACAGCTTTGTAAGAATTCTATTCTCCCGTTCTAAAGTTACGAATTCAAAATTTAATATTCACAAACAAAGCGTTCTTTCCAGGCCAGACTTTTCGCTTTTACAAATGCGAGCGTATATGTGCCCTATGATATCCACCGATTTTACAATTTTGAAAGTTAACTCGGAAGGACGCAAAATAAGTAAGCTTTTGTGCTGCTATGCATCGAAAAGGCTAAAGAAAATTCAATGCAAACTTGATTATCTTTTAATGATTCTTGATTATCTTAATAACGAACTTGATTATCTCTTAATGATCTTACGGTATTACTTTCATCCTTAATCAATGCCAACCGAATAACGACATATGTGGGTTGTAAATTCGTACATTTTTAAGTCAGCATTTTTTAAATTCGCCGATGGGCTACTGGCAAAGCCTTTACATCGGTTAAATATCGTTCATTGACCGACTGCCTTAGCCGCCCATCGTTTGAGAAATGCAGGTTCCTTTTTGGAAAACATGTCATAAACTTGTTGTATCTTTACCGGAAAACGTGCCAGCCACTCTTTTTTACCCTTATCTAAATCCAAGCCAACACATAAGTCTTACGTTTAAGTTTAGGCTTACGCAATGGCAAGATAAAATGGTAGGCCAACTTACAGTATGACAATGGGGCGCCTAGGAGACAAGATCCAATTTTTCCGAAAGATTGAAAACCGTCTCCAATTAAAATATACTACAGCTAATATAACAGAATTATTTGCCGTCTAAAAATTGCAAGTATTTCGCATGGACAAAAACTAAACTTTGATACATTGAAAAACCGATTAAAAACGACTCCAAAAGCCGGAAGTCCGGTAAAATTTTAAATATTACCGCACGAAAGCAAAAAAATTTGCGTTATCCCAAAAGTTGAATAAAAGCTGCTTTTCTTCGGACGGAGTAACATTCGGCTTTGAACTTTTGGCGTTGAAAAGCTAAAAACGAAATTTTGTTCAAACTATTGCTCAACAAACAAGCAGACGCTGCCAAATGGGAAGTTAAAAATTTGGTAAAAGCCTCCCTCGACTTTGCTTTAATTTTTTCAATTAAAAAATATACTTTTTGAGCGAGCGCGTCGCTGTGTTAGACCAAACCGCGCGGGATAATTTTAGGCATTTCCTATAGACATGATTTTGTTGGCGAGGCTACGCGGTTTTGAATTTTCTAAAAGCAAAGTGTGATTTTAGAATTTGCTCCTTAGCTTGCCGCGCGATTTTCTTTTTCGCTTTATTTCTTAAATTTAACAAACCCCTTTGGTAGTCTATGCTTGCTAGTTGATGGAAAAAATTAAATACCCGCCAATACAGTAATTCTACCTGTTTTCACCTTTGCTTACTGTAGATACCTGTGGATTTTGCACTAATTTGTAAATAAGCGCCTAACCATCGTACAGTAAGACCGCAGTTGCAGTAAGCGGTAGCCATGGAAGATAAGTGGCTGATCCTCTGGAGTGCTGTTTATTTATTTTCCGGGCAATGACATGGCTTACTTTAGTCCCAATTCAACTAACGGGGCGTCCTTAGAGGACTGCCATACTAACGTCTTCGTTCTGGTAAGTTCTGTCGCTCGGTTTTTCTACTTTTCCGCTCACCGCCTCCGGCGGCCCGGAACTGCCGTGGTGCCGTTCATTGGCCCCTCAGGTGTTTACTTTGTTGTAAATTCCGTTTTTGTTTCCGTACGCGCGCGTGCGCTTTTTATTTTGATAGCGGCTCGAAAACGTTTTTCCTTCCGTCCGTAGAAGCTTTTTTACGCCTATTTCCCCCACTTGTGGCTCTCTTTAGCATAACCAGTTTCCAAACACCGCCTTAAACTACTAGCCGGGCATCCATGGGCTCCCGAGTTGCTTAAACGCGGAACACCAACCCCTGAGTGAATACCGACTCGTTCTTTATCCCTACCTTTCCATAATAGGTTAATGCCGGCTGCTTTTCGAGTAAAAGTCTTGATTTCCTTGTTTTCCAAATTAGGCGTTTTGTCCAGTCCGTGAGCTTTGTCAAAATTCGTATCCTTGCAGTAGTTCAAGAGCCGATGTGCTTGGTGCACGAAAGGCTAAGACTTTTTCCTTTTTTTTTGCCTGTTCAAAGTTTCAAAACGTAAGCTGTAGGATCGTTTGGAAATTTGCTATCGTTTGTCTTACGGGGCACGGATTTAAAATTCTACTTTGCTAGACAAACATTTTCCAATCAACAGCTGACTTCTGTACTATTTTGTTTACTTTATTTGTAGTCGCTTCGGAGCGATGTTGCCGGCAAGGTAATTTTCCCGTAGCCTCCGCGCGAAGTGCTCTTGCAATAGGAGCAAAGGGAAAAATCGTACCGCGGGGAACCTTTGGCAAATTGAACAATTTTTGCAAGCTATATATGTCACGTAATAGACGTCCATTCCAGTTTTACCCGCGGCATTTCTAAGCGTAATCAACCGCTCGACTAAACGCGGCCGATTATTTAATTGGTAATTCAGTTTACGTTCACAGTTGCTGTAGCTTCGTCCGTACCTGTCCGTTAGTTGTCACAAGTGACGCGCTTCATCTTGGCCTTATAAACTGTATTCTTAAATGATTTTCAGGTACGTATGTCTCGTATAGACGTTTAATCGATTAAAGACGAAAAGTTGCTCGATCGTTAATATTTTGCCTTACAAAGGAACAGCTGTTCTTTTAAAAAACACCTCCGTTTATTCAAGATTCGCTTTCTGCAATGTAATACGGGCTGCAGTGATTTCCCGCTTCCCGATTAGCTCCAATCGGGATACGCTCATTGAATTGCCATGTTTAGGCAAATCTTTCGTGGCTTGTATTGAAGATACCATCTTATTGTTTTCGTCGCGCCATGTACTTCCTACTCCGAAGTTTACCGCTTTGTATTGGCAGTGTTTATGAACCGCTGCGCGCGCGCGAGCGTTTGTTTGCTTGGGCAGCTGTACAATCACTCCTTATGGACAGCCGTTGTTTGTAATATGCTAAAATTCTTTGCAATTCGTAGTCTGCGCTTGTGACGTCACCCGAGCAGCTTATTATGACGTCACGTTCGTAGCGAATTCCATTGTAGTAAAATCTTCAGATTACTAACAGCCGTTACTATATGGCTGATAAAAATTGTGTTGAAGTTGTTTTGCCGCGAAAAAATTTGCATACTGGGAAGATAATTTCGTGATGATTGTTTAGTTTGAATTTTTGCCTTTAAGACCGAGTTGAACGGACTAAAATGGTGTCGTTGGTGCTCAAGCAACTCGTCCATGATATTCAACGACGTAGCGGAAGATCCAGTGCTTTGCGCTTACGGGCGTTGCATAACGCAAGGATACTTGTGCGTGTGGCGCCGCCTACCTCCGGTGCACACGTCCAACAAGATCGATCTTCGTTTGGCTGCCGAAAAAGAGCTTTGGATATTTTGGTACGGCGACGAACCCGACTGGGGTCTACTGTGCACCAGCCTAACCAGTACGCATCTAATCTTCGCGTCCGCGCTTGGCACCTCCTTTTTTAGAAATCGAGGAAAGTTCTTGGGAAAAAGGTGTCGAATACGAAACGCGTACAATGCTGTTCAAAGCTTTGCACAACCAGATCGACCGGTTTGCTCAACGCTCCATCATTGGATAATCGCTGTTTCCTTACTTGTCCTTATTTTTTCAGCGTTCTCTTAAATTCCGGTTATCTTCGCTTCGGCAAGTGGTACGCCCATCCGCTTGAATATCCCAGAACCAATGCCAAAAACGCGCGCTCCAAGTACGTTGTTTTATTCCAATGGTTTACATCCAAGTAATTTCATCCTCTCAGGCACGTGATCGCCTTTTGCTTCGCCTTTTTTGTACACGGGGAGAACAACGTATGCGTAACGGTGTCGGTGCAGCGGCATATGCCGATCTATCGTCTTTGCCGTCGCGCTTTTGCCAACAATCCAAGGCAGGCGGTCATTTTGGCGCCATGGTCCATTTCCGGAGAGGTCAATGTTGACCCGGAATGCTCGGCAGCCGAATTGGACGCCCAATCGCAGGAATGCCTTCAGGAATGGTTGAAATTTTACGCTTTTCCCGATGGCGTCTCTCAGAGGGGTTCCACCGCCTCCGACAGTTTAGATAAAGAAATGGACGGCAAATCAGGCGCGGTTGGCTTGCCAAAAATAATTGACGTTATCGTTAGAGGTGTAAAGCTTAAGTATCCGACAAGATTCGTTGGTTTGACGTTTGACGAACCGACGTCGAGTTCGGACGAGACGATTCGCAATGGCTTGCAACGGACAACAGGCGATATGGATCAACAAGAGGCCAAAGAGGACATTTGCATGCATTTGTCCAATTTGAGGCATTTAATATGCGAAAAGGTGTTCGAAGGTCTTGTAGCCAATCAACGTTGCGCAACGGAGCCGTCGCCATCTCCTTTGCCGCCCGCAGCCAAAGAATTGCCGCGCGACAATAACGAAAGCGACAGTTGTACTCAGCCGACGGTTGCTGCATCCGCTTCTAGTCCCGATGAATCTGTTGGCGCCTGGGAATTCTTGGATATTAGCCAGAATGATCCGTGTCGATGTCGAGAAAAAGTGGGCATTTTCTGTCACTTGAAATGCTTTCAAAAAAAGGGGCAAACAAAGTGCAGAACTTCCCTGGGCAAGCATGGCTTGTTCCATCGTCGTCGCGATAGCAGCATTAATCCTTCTTCATTGTCAGCGGAACCAACGGACGAGGAACCATTGTCCGACGGTTCCTACTTTGGTTGTTCCGTTGGGGCGGTCAGCGAAAGCGACGCTACCACCTTTAAAGCTCAATGTCGTACCGGTATGGTTGAGGCGGCACCGTCTCCCGTTACGACGTGCAATGACTTTGACGCTGTTCAAATATCCCATTCGAAAGTTGAGCATACATGCGCCATTTCGTACGTTAACAACGACTATTCTTTGCATCATCGTCAGCAGCAGCAGCAACAGCAGGCGAAGCAGTTGAATATGGAAAATGCTTTGGTGGCGCCTCGATTTTCAGGCGCCGAATTGGCAAAGGTGAATAGTCGCCTGTTGGCAAAAAGCCAATATTACTGGAAGCACGATGCCGAGCCGAAAATGCAAATTGAAGAGACGGAAGATGTCGTCGACACTCCTCGTGATGTTGTTAGCGACGAGTTCTATAGGCAATTGTCTACATGCCATTGGTACGAAAGCGACAACGCGACGACGATTCCGTTGGCAAAGAAGCGGAAGAAGATCAAATTAGCCGTGCACCTGTCGGATGTTGCTTCGAGCTGCGTTGATCCGTGTCCTTTTTCGGCGGGTCGTTCTGATTGTTACGTGTTGTCAGAGCAAGATAAGGAAATGGTCGCAACGGATGCATTTCTTCTCTGCGGGCAACCATCGTCTCATTTGGTGAATCCTACCTTCGAGGAAGACGGTTAGTTTTTGTTATTCCTAATAAGTAAAAAAAACAAAGGGCTTCCATTGTTACGTTAATGAGGGAGAAAGCACTGGATGTCGGAGCCTTTAGAGACGGCTGATTATTGCGTGGTCAATGATTGGATGCGATGGCAAAGTCCAGTCACTGACGACCTAAAGAGAGGTGGTTTCTTCGAGCTCTGATGTTCTGTGCTGGGGACAGTAAAAAGCCGTTTCTACGTATTAGAAACCAGTTAAGAAGTCAGAACTTTTTTAATAACAATAATAGTATTATTATTGTTGTTGTTTTTGTTAATTCCATTGCTTGATAAAAAGCAGCATAGCTTCATTTGAAACAGTTGTAAGAAATGAAACCTTTAAAAAAATCTCTCTTCCCCCTTCTTACAGTACGACTGAGGCCTTTCATTACGTTCCGTTGTCGACGGGAGAAGATAGTTCGAAAATCTTCATAAATGAAAATTGTTTGAGTGTAAAAAGCCTTACGGTGGCAGCGTCGTTATTGTAGCAACAGTAATAATAATAATAATAATAATAATAATAATAATAATAATAATAATAATAATAATAATAATAATAATAATAATAATAATAATAATAATAATATCCTAGTAGATCTTCTGATTCACGGGTTTGGCCTGTTGGGTGTATCTGTAAGTAAACTTCAAAATGCCCTACCAACGGATGGATGAGCAAATTGTTAGAGAAATTACAGAACAAATTGAATATCGAATCGAATACTGTTCTGTAATTTCTCTAACAATTTGCTCATCCATCCGTTGGTAGGGCATTTTGAAGTTTACTTACAGATACACCCAACAGGCCAAACCCGTGAATCTGAAGATCTACTACGAAACTATTCAAGCCTGTTAAAAGACATCCTGTTTTTTCGAAATAATAATAATAATAATAATAATAATAATAATAATAATAATAATAATAATAATAATAATAATAATAATAATAATAATAATAATAATAATAATAATAGCAACATATTTACAACTTAAGACCGCTGATGACGGGTCTCGAATGACCCGAAAGCTCTGGACATTTTAGTAATAAAAGTTTTTTCAACGGGACATAAAAATCCGTACAAAAAGAAGCAATCCAAATGAAATTATACGGTTCCGTACGAAGACATTATATCTTCAAAATAATAATAATGATAATAATAAGGTCTTCTACGGCTTTTCCCGTTTTTTCGTTGTGCTGTTATCTGTAATTAAACTAAAACAACTGCTCTACCAACGGATGGATGAGCCGTTATTAAGAAAAGGTACAGATATCAACGCACTCAACTTTTTTATTGTTCAAAGCTTTCGGAACGCTCTAGTTCCGTCGTCAGTGAGGTTAATAACGGCTCATCCGTCCGTTGGTAGAGCAGTTGTTTTAGTTTAATTACAGATAACAGCACAACGAAAAAACGGGAAAAGCCGTAGAAGACCTTACAACCATGAAAATTCAACCCGTTACAAAACATCCAGTTTTCAATAATAATAATAATGATAATAATAATAATAATAATAATAATAATAATAATAATAATAATAATAATAATAATAATAATATTTCTAAAGACAGGATGTCTTTTAACAGGCTTGGGTTGTTTCATATTTGATCTTCTGATTCACAGGTTTGGCCTGTTGGATGTATCGTTGGTAGGACACTTTGCAGTTTACTTACAGATACATCCAACAGGCCAAACCCGTGAATCAGAAGATCAAATATGAAATAATAATAATAATAATAATAATAATAATAATAATAATAATAATAATAATAATATTATTATTATTATTATTATTATTATTATTATTATTATTATTATTATTATTATTATTATTGTTATCGTTACTGTTTTTATTATTTTTTCAAGTAACGCTGATAATACGTGATATTTACTTGTGCGTTTTTCTACGGGAAGTGAAGTTCATGCTAAAATTATTCTTTATTCAAAGAGTTTTCGGGGCTCATCTTTCTCTTTATTAGCGCATAATGGTAAGATCGTTTAGATGTTAGGTTCCGATAATACAATAGCTAATTAAGGGCGGATGCGAGTTGAAACTAAAAATATTCCCGCATTCGGAACAGTTTTAGTTCTTTCTATAGCAAAGCGAAGGTTAGAAGCGATAAGACTTAAAATGGATTATCTAAACAAATAATGCGATAAGATGAAAAAAGTGAAGTTTTAATAATAATAATTATTATTCATAATTATTCAGAAGCTCACCCATTCGTTGGTAGGACACTTTGAAGTTTACTTACAGATACATCAAACAGGCCAAACTCGTGAACCAGAAGATCAACTAAGAAATAATAGCAATAATAATAAGAATAATAATAATAACAAAACTGAAGCAATTGCTCATCCATCCGTCGGTAGGGCATTTGCTTCGGTTTTGTTATTATTATTATTATTATTATTCTTATTATTATTATTATTATTACTACTACTACTACTGCTACTATTATTACTACTACTGTTATTATTACTAATTGTTATTATTTGAAAAAAAACGTTTACGGTTTTTAAGGTTTTTACGGTTCCATCTATGGCAAAGCGAAGTTGATAAGACGTAAGTGGATGGTCTAAACATCAAGCAATACGATAAGATGAAAAAAGTTAAGTAAAGTTTTGATGATAACAATGGATAATAAATAAAGGGTAAAGATAAATAATAAATAACAGTAAAAGATTATAAATAATATTTATTATTATTATAACAAATAAAAAGATTCTTAAATTGTAATAGCTTCATAACGCTCTTTGTTTCTATATACAGTAGAACCTCCGAAGTTGACCACCTCTCTATGTCGACCACCTCCCTAAGTTGACTGAATTTTGACCACCTGGTTTGTCTGTAATATAATATACCCACAGCCTCTTATGTTGACCAGTTTTTTCCGGTCCCTTGGGTGGTCAACTTATGGAGGTTCTACTGTATATACATATACATATATATATGTGTGTGTGTGTGTGTGTGTGTGTGTGTGTGTGTGTGTGTGTGTGTGTGTGTATGTATGTATGTATGTATGTATTACATGATGTGTAGAATACCTATGCAGTTTATAGAACATTGAAAGTCTTTAGGCAGAGAACAGATTAATTAATATTTCATACATTTCCTAGACGTTCTGTACAATTCTGAGTGGCAAACTTGCAGCGTATTGGGTCAGCTAATGTCGAATCTTTTTGTACGGATTTTTATGTCCCGTTGAAAAAACTTTTATTACTAAAATGTCCGGAGCTTTCGGGTCATTCGAGACCCGTCATCAGCGGTCTTAAGTTGTAAATATGATTTTTGGCAGCAAATGCCATCCATCGCTTCCGAAGATTTTAAAGCGGGCATTTTTAAAGTTTTCCGTTGGTAGGTTTTTGTATTTGAGTCTGTCAGCGCACTTCTTTTTTTCGTTCCGTATGGCTTGTAGATTTTGTCTTCGTTAGTTGTTTCAAGCATTCTTTTTTGTTGTTGAATCGCTGTTTTTCCATATTGCATTCATTTTTTCTTCTTCTTTCTTTCTTCTTTTTCCTTTTTCTTTCTTTGTTCCATTTATATTGCAGTTTTGTCCATTTCTATTTGTTCTAATTATTCATTTTTTCTCCTTTCCTGGTTTTTGTATTTCATCTGTTGAGTGAGCAACAATTATACCGCGTCACAATATTTGTCCAAATCCCACTTATGTCCACTCCTTGATCGCGGTTGTAAGTCGTATTATGTCTGATATATAGTGCTTCTTTAATTCTTCTTAACTGTAAATTGTTTTCGTAACATAAAACTTTTGGGTGGAGTGGTTGCCATACTCAACAATGGTACCAATCTAACCACACAGCGAGGCAGACCAATCGTGGACCCAAAAATTACAATGGAAAAAGCCAAACAAGCCTCTGCTGTAGTGGAACACGCGACGCAATGCACGCAACCAATCCACCCAAAAGTTTTATGTTACGAGAACAATTTACAGTTAAGAAGAATTAAAGAAGCACTATATATTAGACATAATACGACTTACAACCGCGATCAAGGAGTGGACATAAGTGGGATTTGGACAAATATTGTGACGCGGTAATTGTTGCTCACTCAACAGATGAAATACAATAGCCGGGAAAGAAGAAAAAAGAAATAATTAGAACAAACAGAAATGGACAAAACTGCAATATAAATGGAACAAAGAAAGAAAAAGAAAAAAGAAGAAAGAAAGAAGAAGAAAAAATGAATGCAATATGGAAAAACAGTGACTCAACAACAAAAAAATGTTCGAAACAGCCCAACGAAGACAATCTAGAGGCTATACGGAACAAGAAGAAGAAGTGCGCTGACAGACTCAAATACAAAAACCTACCAACGGAAAACTTTAAAAATGCCCGCTTTAAAATCTTCGGAAGCGATGGATGGCATTCGCTGCCAAAAATCATATTTACAACTTTAGACCGCTGATGACGGGTCTCGAATGACCCGAAAGCTCCGGACATTTTAGTGATAAAAGTTTTTTCAACAGGACAAAAATCCGTACAAAAAGAAGCAACCAAATGAAATTATACGTTCCCGTACGAAGACACTATATCTTCAAAAGCTAATGTCGAATGTAAAAATAGAATTTTTTTCACCAATGCCTCCGCGAAGACTACGGTGGCGACACCTATGAGACAACATTTGCTGTTTTTTCAATAGTTGATCGGCTATTTTCCCGTATATTTTATCTTAGGCTTAGGTTTGTGCGGAACAGATTAGCCGACAACAATGTGAGAGAAACTGGCTGCTTTGGTGATATAGCTTTGCCGGCTATCGTCTTCTGCCCTAGCTTAAGCCTAAGCCTAACCCAAAATATACAGGGACAAGATGTAGCCAGCAGAGTGACGAGAAAGCAGCACTTTGCATAAATATTATTTGTCAGTCTGCGTAATGCCTACGCATTCCGTAGAATGCTCCGGCATTTCATACACTTCTGTAGCGTAATGTTTGCATATGTATACGGATATTTTGAAGAGCTATGATCCAGTAAAAAAAGCCTATCAAAGTAGTGAAAACGAGGCAGGATTATCAGAACAGCCGACCTCGCGCAATGACAAAGAGAATATTTAAACAGTACAATTTCTTTTTAACGTGAGGTGGAATTTTCAAAGTTGGAAGATGTAAAGAAGAAAGTAATAACCGAAGAGAGTAAAGGCAAACATTTAAATTAGTAACTGACGAAGGAATCTTTCTTTTATTTAAATTATATTCTATAGCGTTGTACACTACACAAGTTTATTGTTAGGACAATGTCGCGTTATTTCAATATTATGTATTGTAGGGCATAGTTCAAATTCTTGTATTCTTTTTTCCGGATACTGTAAGTTGTACCTGAATTTTTTGGGCTTTTTATTATTATTGTTGTTGTTGTTGTTGTTTATCGTTGTTTACTTTTTTTAGCCCACGCTAGCGAAGGCGGCATTTTGAACGGTGCAAAAAAGGAGTCAGTTTCCTCTGGACAGCTTGGAGTGAACGATTTTGATTCGTGCGCATTGATTTCCTACGGTGATCCCATACCGGGAACCAACTGCAGTGACAACGAAGACGATCCTCTGAATGCGGTTCGTCTCATACTTTTTTGCTCACCTTTCTTCAAGAATCGCTGCCCCAGCCACGACTGCAGCTTCGCGCAGTTTAAATTCGTAGTTCGTATGCTAAGTTCAATAGTTAAAACGCGCGCTTCTCAGCCAGTCAGTTTTTTAAACGTTTTTTGTTTTAGTTTCTGTCGCCTCCTCCAAGTCATAGTCAAGAGGAGGATAGCGTACAGAAGCCAACTCCCAAAGCCAAGCAGCAGCCAGAGTGCAATAATGGCGTCGATATGCAGATGAGCTCCCGTTGTACACCTTCCGGTGGGAAACAAGTTACCGCCGGCGGCGGCTCAGCTACTACGTTAGATCACCTGGGAGTAATCTATCCGACTCCTCCCTCTCAGGAAGCTGTTCATCAAATGTCGCCGGAAATGATCAATCAGGGTGGTGCACCGCTTCATTGCTCCGGTCAGGAGATGGACCAGTGCTGCAAAGATGAAATTTCATGGACGGGTCGCAGTGATCTGATTCAAAGCGGTTCAAAAAGGAACGGTCAACTGGAGGCAGCAATAGCCGAGGAGACAATAATGTCGAAGTTTCTTTTGGCCTCTTCCTTCTCTTCGCTGGATTCGTCGTCGCTTCGCAGAGGTGTACGTAGTTTGTCGGCTCAACATGTGTACAAACCAAGCAAGCTGCTTCCCTCCTTTCATGGAAGTTCCACTATGGGCCACTTGTTGCCAACGCAGCCGTACGCAATCGGCTCGACGTCTCAGGGTTGTGGCGGCCCTTTTATGTCGTTACCATTGGGTCAGCAGTATACGTCTCAGCTGGCATCGCTCCGTGGTGGAATCGGCGGCGGTGGCGGCTCTTTCGTCCATTCGAATGCTTCGGTCAATTTTGAATCGCCCAACAAAAGTATAATATCGGCGCCGGCGTCGGTTCGCTCCTTTTCTGAACAATCTCCGAGCACTCTGCTCAATCCTCCCTCAGTTTCGTCTCCGCATTTTGTCAAAACGCCTCGTACTCCTGGCGCTGATTTGCAAAGTCCCATGTCGAATGCTTCCTCAGCTTACGCCAGAAATCTCAGCAGCATAGAACCGGTTAGCTGCGACTTTGGACATACATGCGAGGGTCATGGTCTTGTCTTGGCCTTACTTATTAGCGATACTTTCATTGATCTTCACCGAGACAGCATCTTTGACTCTTGTCCCCTCTGTGTGTGCAATATGAATATACGTGGGTTGGAAATGGGCTTTTACGTCAATCCGGTGAAGAAGAATGATCAAGGCTGCATGTCCGCTTCCTCTCATTGGACCAACAAGTGCACTTGTGGCTTTAGGTAGATTTTTTCTAACCAAAAAAAAGTTTAAGTCGAAGTGAGCATTTATTTTTAGCGCGGTCCGGCATCGTTACCTCAGTTACATGTCAGGCGTCTTTTACGAAGACGAAGACGACGCAACAGGCTCCGTGTGGCAACGCTTACCGGCTTCTCAGTGCAATGCTGTGGAATTTTGTCGGGATATCGTCGAGCTAGTTCGTCACCAAAGTCTGATTCCTGATCTCACGTGCAGTCTGATGACATTTCGGCCCTCCCTATGTGCAAGCATTCGATCAACTTCGTCGGACGTTCGAAAATTGACATTTACCTACAATGCTGTCGAAATGCAAGACATCACCGACCTGTGCAAACAAGCGTTGGAACGGTCGGTGGCCGCTATTGACAGCGTTGGTTCGGCTCGACAAGAGGCGGTCTCCTTTTCTCAGGCTTTGATCAACAAATGGGGCTACTCCATTTCGAACGACATGTCCGACAGCCTGGAGACTATGGCTCTTTTGAGGTTTGTCTCTTGCTTGCTACATTGGAACCTGCGAATCAATTGTAGCGTTAAAATTTTTTAACGCTACAATTGATTCGCAGGTTCAACTTAAAGCTTATTCTTTCAAATTCTGTAAAGTAATGATTTTTTGATAAGCTTTTTGGTACAGGAGCGTATGTTTTTATTTATCAAGTGTGTCTTCTTACGGAATTCGTCCCGTTAAAAATAACAAAACTTTTAATGAGATTCCGTAGCTTTCAGACGCGTCACGCGCTGCCCGAAAGCTACAGAATCTCATTAAAAGTATTGTGTTTTTTTAACGAGACGAATTCCGTAAGAAGAAACAACTGAAACATGAAAAAGTAATTTAATATTTACTTATTAGGGAAAATGCTTCCTTGCGAAGTAATGATAAACGGAGACGTTGTAGCTTAGCTGTTCAGAATAATTTTTCACCAAAGCGCTTCCCGGGAATTTCTTAGGTTATATATATCCCATTGGTTATCATTTAAAGGCCTTTATTCTGCGGAACTGCTGTTCTCAGCTCGCTACGTCAGATTACGCGTAAATGGTATAGGCTAGACGAGCCTACGCGCGGAAAAACATTCTCTGCGTTCCCTGTTCTTCCGTAGGCGTATTTCCATCCTTTTATTATTGATTGACACTTCGTGTTATTTTTAAGTCATTTTTCGTCTTCGTAACGCGTTTTTGTAATTTCTTTTTTTCACAGAAAGAACTGTACGTAACTTTAAGCCTTTTGTTAAGTGCAGTCGTGACGAAAAGGAAAAATGACAACGACAAAAAATGAATTAGGAAAACGACGTCTATAGGAACAGATGAAATTTGCTAGTTGAATAGCATCGAAATGGGAAATTCAAATATCTTAGTGCAAGTTTATAGAAAAGCAGGTTACAATTCGTACGGTTTAACCCAAAAACAGGCCAGTGCCCCGTGAGTTCTCAAGGTTAAAAATAGCAAATAACGCCGAATGGCTTCAGTTGGCCAGAATCAATAAGAGCAGAAGTCTTATGCCTACAAGCAGGTTCTACTTTAAAAAGGAAAAGAAATTATTAACCTTTATTCTGTTTTCTTCATTTTTTCTCCCTTTTCTCTGTTAGCATTAGCGCGGGAGTCCCTTTTAGCTACTGAGGAAACAAGGAATTGTTTGTTGTTTTTAAATTATTTAAACTATTTATTCTTTGCTTTCATAACTGCTTTCTATGTATTTGCTCTCTGAGGCATCTTATTCGCGTTTATAACAGCGCAGTGTCTTAAAAATTAAAAATAGAATTTACAGACGGATAAACGTTCCTATTAATTGCCGATACGTTGATGACATCTGTGCTTTTAATTTTCCGCATTGCTTACTGTCAGCATAAGTATTTTTTTTCTTACAAAGAGCGAAACTGGGACTTTTGCTCTAAGGTGTCTCAGCGTTGTACTGTAACTTTGCCGGCCATCCTGTTCAGTCCTTGTCTAAGCTTAAGTCTAAAAATAAATCATACATTTTCGCTTAGACCAAAGTAAGAGCTGAACAAGATGATCAGCTTGCTCGCTTATAAGGGCCCAAAAAAATGACTGTTTGGGTCGCCTCTGAAAATATTTGCATAGCTAATGACGCTGCCCGTTGTAATCTTCTAGGAGACGCTTTGTTTACGTAAGAGTTTAATCAGGGTATACTGTACTTTTTGAAAAAAATTTAGGTGAGAATTCGCTTGAATTTGGGGAAATTGTTTTTTCAACATTACTGGCAGTCAGAGTTTTTCTGAGTTGTTTTCTTAGTCTAAATTAATTCCCGCGGCAATACTTTATTTGGCGAATTCTCTAAAAAGGGTCTTCTTTTGCAAATCTGCAATAATTTAGCTTTTGGAGCGTAGAATTGTAATTGCTTAATTGCATACCGTTTCAGATCTCTGCTACCGTTGCTGCAAGAATCGTTGCAGAAGCCGCGCGGGCTTTGGCAGGCAAAGCACAGCGTTGAAGGCCCGTTGACTTGGCGCCAATTGCATCGCAAGTGCTCCCATCGACCCGGAAGCAATGGGCGCGAAGACTTAAGCGGTCCGGAGCCCATTCCTCAATTGCTTGTCGGTTGCGATCGCGAATGGATCAGCGTTAGCCCGTTCAGCGTACGTTTATGGGACCGCCTTTGCTTGGAACCATTCGCCCAACCCAAAGACGTCGTTTTCATTGCCGTTGTTCCCGACAGTCACTACGTTGTACGCAAAGCGAGAAACTTTTTCCGCGAGTTGAGCAGAACATACGAAGCAATGCGTCTCGGGCGACATTGTCCAATCACTCGCGTTTTAAAGGATGGTATTATGCGAGTCGGCAAAACGCATGCCAAACAACTCAACCAAAAACCCGTCGACTCGTGGTTCGATCAGTTCGAAAGTAGCGCCGACCTAAGTCGCACAATTGGTATACGTCGTTGTTTTGCTTCAGCAATTGTCTCCTAACTTTTATTTGCATAAATTAGGCTCCAAATTGAAGTTGTACGCTCAGGTGTGCCGACATTATTTGGCGCCGCATATTTTTTCACCTATATGGAACGCCTTCGATCGATCCGTATTCAGCGAGTCGGCAAAGGATTGTCAGCAGCAAGCGAATCCCGAATGTTCTTCCATGTTGCCACCGCCTGCGCCTTTGGCCAATTCGGCGAACAACGAAACCAATGGTTCCGACTACGTCGGATCCGATGGTCGCTCAGCCGACCATGTTGGCGGCGACTTGCTGTCGGGAGAGACTAACTTGTTCCCTCACGTTGTTGTCATCTACTTGGTCAATCCTTTCAACTTCGAATCTGAAGAGAAGTGCAAAGACCTTAATCGTTTGGTCACGACGGGTCTGTTCCGTTGCTACTTGGAAATTCTACAAGACATCCCGGCCGCTTTTCGGGGTTGCATGCAATTGCAAATAATTCCGCTCCAATCGCTACTGGACATGGCCTTATTGGACGAATGGGAAGGCGGCAACGATACAGCCAAAGGTCGATCTCCTTATTTTGTTTACTGCTTATCTATTTTTAAAAAAAAACTTTTGTTTTTTCCGCTTTTTAGGCGCGAATCGTCGTAAGCTCAGCTCGACCAGTCATTTTCGAGCTTTGGCGCTCAGCGTATTTATGCAAATAAGAAGTATAGGTTTTTCCTGCTTGCAACCTTGTATGCCAAAGGTGCTTACCGGTTTTGGTCCTCTTGCCGGTAGAGCGGAGCTGTTCAGGCGCAAGCAAGACTTTCAGAGCTTTCGCCTCTTCTCAGCTCCGGTGATTCTGATGCCTCGAATCGATCGCGCTTCTATCATGTCGTCCGTCAACCCTGGAGAGCTTAAAGACGACTTGGGTCAAGTACTCTTCCTTACCTATTGCCTATCGTACGAACAGCAGTGGCTCCTGTCGACCGTAACGGACCATCTAGGCTCTATGCTGGATAGTTGCGTGATCAATATGATTCTGAATGATCGTAAAAATGTCGTTCAACGAGAAGTCATATGGACAGCCTTAAGAAGACTATGGGATTTTGTTGTTGGCATTCTGGCAACGAGCTCGCGTCCATGGCGTATTGTTATAGGCAGATTTGGTCGCCTTGGTCACGAGGAGCTGAAAGGTACGAAATATTTAAAACAGCCTGAATTATCGCCCGCTCCATGTTTCGCTTTAGCGTGGGCCCACTTGTTGAGCAAAAGTCAGCTGCGAAGTACGAGCCGCCTTTTAAGGGAGCAATGCTCAGTTTGCCAGCCAATGCCGTCGATATTCGAAACTCCCGCCATTCTGTCCGCTTGTCTTATCAGTACGGAACTGGATCCGAGCTTGCGTATTTTTCCGGACTCGTTCGTTCACGACGATCGATTCGGTCAAAATGCTAAGCAGTGCCCGTTGTCCACTCCTGATGACGTCACTTGTACGCATATAATGGTGTTTCCTACGTCAGCGTTGATACAGATCAATCAGTGTTGCATCATGACCGGCGGTTTGCCCGGCACGGAGGAATCGGAAGGCGATTTTGAAAGTCTTTGGAAAGATTTGATGATCGGCAGCGAAGGCGACGGCCTCGAATCCGGATTGAACGATCTCTTCGGCAGCATTACCGATACAAGCTTAATGAACGACAATAGCGTCAATTTTGACTCGACAGCCGGTCATGGTCGCGTACGTATTTACTTTTTTTATATTCGTATTTTAAAGAGACATGTTTTCTTAATACTATTCGTACTATTTATCGTATAGTTTATTTGAGCAGTATTTTATTTTCATTTTTTTTCAAAATTTTCCTAAACACATATGGTCTTGTACAATTTTGGCTTCTTCAGCCTATGTCGTTTCTCTGCTAAATTAGAAGCCAACATTTTCATCAGATAACTTAACAACAGCAATAATAATAATAATAATAATAATAATAACAATAACAATAAATCTGTTTTAACTAATCGTAGCTGTCGATAACTATTCTGTCCTCAGCTAATTAGATGCACAAGTTGAGGACCTAACGTGCTGTTACAAGTCGTTCTATTCTGCAATGCCTACGACTGAAAAATATTTGTGTTGATAAAATATTAAAGAAAGTATAAAATATGCAAATTAGTTATTTTACGTTTGTAGTGTTGATATTTTCTTTTCTCTACCATATCCGCCTCTATTACTAGCTGCTGTCATCTCTTTATTATTTAAATAAAGTTATTATAATTTTTCATGGTTGTAAGGTCTTCTACGGCTTTTCCCGTTTTTTCGTTGTGCTGTTATCTGTAATTAAACTAAAACAACTGCTCTACCAACGGATGGATGAGCCGTTATTAAAAAAAATGTACAGATATCAACGCACTCAACTTTTTTAATGTTCAGAGCTTTCGGAACGCTCTAGTTCCGTCGTCAGTGAGGTGGTGGAGCTGAGAACCCGTTTTCATGAGTATTATATTTTTTTTCTTTTTTTCTCCCTCTTCGTAACGGGTTTTTAAATTTATCTTCTTGAAAAAAATTTTTAGGGTTTTTAACCCATTTTTTCGTATGAAGTTTGTTGTTACAAACGTTGCTTACGAACGGGTACGTTCGTTCATATGACTTAGGTTATATGAAAAAACGGGTTAGAAACCGTAATAGTTTTTTTTTCAAAAAGTTATTATCATCTATTTGTTAATTACGGATATAGTACAGTTTATTTAGACTTGCTCATAAACAAATCTGTCGAAGCTTTCGGAGCCCCGCGCGCCTCGTTTTTTTCTTGTTATCATTGAAAGGGGAACACACGTGAGACTGAAAACTTCGACGGACTCGTTTATGAGTAAGCGTAAATAAACGCTTTGTGCTGTAGCCGTAATAAACAGACAGATAAAAATCCATAACACCATTAGAAAGTCTTTCATTTTTAAAGTTATTATCATTATGTTTATTATTTCTATTATTGTTGTTGTTTTTGTTATAATTTTCGTTCTCATTTTTTAAAGTAGTGAAGAGAGAAGTTCCCCACTTAAAAAATGAAAACATAACTCACCAGTCTTTAATAATAGCAATAATAATAATAATAATATAATAAAAAGAAGAAGAAGAATAAGAATAATACAGTAAGACCTCGCAAGTCTGCGCTTCTGCATTCAAGGCTTCACTAATTCACGGATTTTTTCTGTTCCTGTTTAAGCTTAAGCGCAGACGAGTCACTTATGCTCTTGAAACTTAATTACACTTTTCTTACTGTAAGTGTTACTGATATGAACTAAGACTTCTGTGAACCCTAAAATGAACTCTTATTGTGTTTATTCATTTACCGTGTACACTACAGTACTCTACTGTTTGTTACCTGAAAGTTCAACTTATTTGACGTGTTTAACGTATGAAGGCAAGCGCGTATAGGTCTTTGTTCGTAGCCTGTTTAAAATTCGCGGATTTTCAAAACTCGTGAGGGATAGACCGGAACGCGACCCCCGCGAAGTACGAGGTTTCACTGTAATAATAGTAGTAAATAATAATAATAATAATAATAATAATAATAATAATAATAATAATAATAATAATAATAATAATAATAATAATAATAATAATAATAATAAATTTATTAGTATTATTATTCAATTGTTTCTTCTAACGGAACTTGCCCATTAAAAATTCAAAACTGTTAATGAAACTCCGCGGCTATGAAGTTTCATCAAAAGTTTTGTATTTTTAGCGGGACAAGTTCCGTAAGAAGAAACAATTGAAACATTAAAACATATGCTTTCATGCCAAAAAGCTATATTTTCAATCATATTATTATTATTATTTGTTTTTGAAAAAGCTTTTATGGCTTTCAACCCATTTTTTTCACATGTTTACGGCAGCAATAGACGCTATGTGACAAAAACAGGTTGAAAACCATAAAAGCTTTTTCAAAAACAAATTTAAAAACCCGTTACGAAGAGGAGAGAAAAGAAAAATTTATTATTATTATTATTATTATTATTATTATTATTATTATTATTATTATTATTATTATTATTATTATTATTATTATTATTATTAGAGATATATTGCTTTTTTTGTTAGGGACTTGCTCTTTCCGAATCGTCTGACGAAAGTATCCAGCTGCAACCACTGGCTTTGGGTTTTCTTATATCGACGGCGCCAACGGGACCCGTACCAGACTGGTTCTGGACAGCTCGACCTTCAGCCAGCAAAGCATTGCCGGTTCATTTGCGATCAGCGCTTCATATTCACACCTCAGGCGTTCAACAGAGCGACGATCAATTGTTGCCGGGCGGAGCGAATCGTTCAGCCGCCGCCGGCAGCTGTCATCCGTTGGACTCGAGCTTGACAACGGACGTTCTACGATACGTACTGGAAACATACAATGCCCTTTCGTGGCTATCGTTGGACTTGAAAACCGGCGATCGGCGAAGCTGCTTCCCTTTGCACATCCAAGCGTTGTCCCGACTGTACAGAGCAATGGAAAATCTTCTGCAACGATAGGAACACGTTTTCCTTTTTTGCCTCTTTTTACTGGGAGTATACGGCGGATGGCTTAAAGAGGTCATTAGAGCATGGTAAGAAAGCTTCGACTTTAAAAAAACTTTCTTTTTTAAGGTTTTTTTAAAATTTCTAGGATTGCTGCCGCAACTTTCGTCAGGGATTTGTAGAGCACACACACACGTTGCGTACGTCTAAAAGAGATATGAGCAAGTAGCACACTTACGAATCTTGCCAAGCAATGTTCCAAGTCGTCCAGTTAACTTCTCTCTCTCTCTCTGTGATAAGAAAATGAATATTTTCTTTTTCGTCCATTTTCCTTTATACTTTGCCAGCAGCGTAGTCGGCTGCTTGCGTGGCCAGTTCGTCCGGAATGTCCAAAGCAGTTTTAACTTTGTTGTTTCGCCCTTTGCTTACGAATCATTGCGTTATTCCGTACCGTCCATATTAATACGTATGCATAAGATATTTATTTCTCTATATATATACATATCTGTACATTATTTAAATATGTGACAAGAAAAAAAATTAAATGTTCGTCCTTTCAGTGAGCTTCTAATGATTTAAATATATCCTTTGCGTGATTCTACGTTAGCCGGAGCTTACTTTCCTTTTAGAGAAATGCGCGCTCATTACTTTTTTCTTAAAGTTTAAGTTTTCCCTCCTTCGCTTGAGCAGTTAGCGCTAAACCGCCTTTAGTTAAACTTTAAAACCTTTAAAATTCAAAATATTTAAATAACTACCCAAAATATGGTAGAAGCGTGGTTTGTCTCCACTCAAAATGCCTGAAGACGATCAAGCGCCAATATTGAAGTTGCTATTGATTGAAAAAGCTGAGGAAAGTTATAGAACACTTATTTTTGAACAATTTTTATCCTGCGCCGAAGAAGTAAACAAAATATGGACAAGCATACCTGTAAGTCCGCCCTTTGGTTCTCGATTGACGGACGTACCGATTCCATTGATCGTCGAGGAAGCGGAGTTGGAAGAGAAAGGTTCACCGCCCGGTTATTTGCATTACGTCAGAAAGAAAAAAAGCGACTTTGGGGCCCAGTATCCCGAAGCAGAGGAAGTAAGCGAAACGTTGCCTACACCATCATATTCGTAAACTAACAGCTCTATTGATTCTGCGAACAAGAAAGAGCCACCCGATTTAATAACAGCATGCGAGGACAAGGTTCAAGGCGAACAGTCGAGGAGATCCTCTGGACAAGAAAAAAGGAGACGAAGCCCGCTTGGACCTCCCACCGAAACTGCCAACCTAAGTCAAGTTTTGCCGGCTGAAAGTAATTGTAGAAAATTCAAATTTCCCGCCTTCAGATAGTTCCACTTCGGAAGATAAGAACGCCAATATCCCAAGTCGTGTGACGTCATTAGACAATAGCGGCAAAAATGGTAAGCGCAAAGCTCAGTGTCCTTCAATGGTCGTATGCGCATTTTGCTTTTTCAGGAAAACACGTCGCCGGCGCCGTGTTGGACAATTCGAAATCGCGCGAAGTGACTTGCGAACGTCTGCATGTTGGAACAGCAGCGGAAAGCAAAACTGCCAGCAAGCAAAGTCCTTTGGCGCCTTGTAAAGCCTCGACAGGAGATAGGCCAATCCAGAGACCGCGGCTTTCAACACCACCAACAAATTATGAACCTGCGGATAAGGACAATCGTACTCCTACTACGTCAGCAGCTCGGAAAACATCCTTTGACAGTAGTTGTTCCAAAACACAGTTTTCAATGGCAACAGCTAGTTGGTTAGACAACATTGACTTTTTGAGCGACGCCTATATGACAACAACCGAAAAGCTAATGCCGAAAGAGACCATTGGAGATATACCGGATGTTTTGACGCCATTAGAGTTCCTGTCGGATGTAAGCGATTCCGACAATCCGATCCTTTCGACAGCCCATATAGAATCGTGGGAAGATGACAAGGACGCCTTTCTGCTCAATGGATTTTTTGTACGCGACGCTTCGGGTAACCTTGTAACCACTGAACGTTGTGAGCTTTCCGTACAGTTAGTATCTAGATGACGTCACAGACCCGGATGAAATCACCCAGCCGAAGCGGGAACCAATATCTCTTAATCTTCCAACTTTTCCAAGCCTTTGCGACCAAAGCGTAAGGATGGACGAAATAACGGTGATGCTTTTTATTGCCATCTTTGCCGACAACTTCGTACGACGAAGCCTTTATAGGTTCCCGAAGAAGCAAAAGTGGCTATCTGGTCTCATGGCGCCAATAATATTCAATCGAATCAAGCCATGCGTCTTCTGCATAGCACGTTGGGGCAGCAGCTTGGCAAGGCAATAATGAACTGCCACAGGGCGAGTTCTCTGGCTTACCTTTACATACCATTGGCTGAACTTAGCGTCACGGTCGCTCGTATCATCGTAGACCATTTCAACGAATGGCTCGAAATTCTTCTTTCAAAACAATCATGCATTTCCAAGTATTACTTACGTCGGTGAGTATACAACCACACAGACGACTATTGTGCAGACATCGAATATTGTTGCAGAGCTGAATTGTTGAAAGATATAATTGCTATGCCTCACTTGGAAGACTGCCGATTGGCGCTTTATTGGATGGACGTGCAAGAATACGAAAGTTGTAGAGAACGCTTGCAGCAAATTGAAGAATTTTACCTTACAATGCACGAGGAGGTACGACGAAATTGGTCCAGCTTGTACGAAGGAAGAAAAGTTAAAGGTTTGCTTGATTACTAAAGCATTTATGCTTCGAGCATCAATGGTCGCTTTACTTTTAAACGTTAATCTCTTAGAAAACGTACCGCGCTGAGTTACCAACGAAAATATAAAGAATATTTGCCTATAAGACAAGCATTACCATTGTCAATAGTTAGTAGCTACTGATCATCATCGTCATCGTCAGAGACAAAGTTTTGAAATGAAATGTTGGCACTGAAGTTACCATCAAAGGCGGCACTTTCTGAGTTTTCTATTTTCGAGCTACTATTAATACATATGTTCTCTTCGTCGGACGAATCGTCACTTGCTATCCTGAAACGTTTTGGTGTTGGGCTTTTTGAAAGTTAGACTGCTGCCGGTCCCATAGAGGAGCCTTCGTTTCTACAAAAAAATTACAAAGCCAATGGTTTCGCCGGAAAAAATAACAAGTTGTTCGAGTACCCAACCGTGCAAGCCTCCTTTAGCTTGTCAACGCATGCTTGCAGCTGCAAAACGCTAAACGTGTCCGGAATGCGCCAGTACTTGTGCTGGATCCCATCCGGGGCCCAAAAGTTCAATTCGTGAAGCAACCTTTTGAAATCGGGTCTGCGAACCGCTTTGCAATGAATTTCTTCAATTGGAACAACCGGTATTGCTTCTCCAATTTCGGAAGTCTTTTGCGCAGCGTTGTCTTCAATCGTCTCCGTTATTACTTGAATAAGCCAGTCAATCGCTTCGCCAAAGCCTGAAGGAGCGGGAAGATTTGAAATGTAATTTTGTATGATCAAAAGTTCAACCTGATTTCATTAAAGAACCAACCAATGCCGGAAGACTTATAGATGGAGCGAAATCTTCATCCTCTTCCTCGGAGCTTGAAGTCGAGTCGTCTAAAAAAATAAAGTATAAGAATGAAACTGAGAAGAAAAAAAGAAGTACGAGAATTTTCCGAACTGGAAATGTCGTTCTCGAAAACATTCAAATCGTAGTGCTCAGACTGTTCCGGAATGCGAACATCGCTGGAATGCCTTTTCGACGAGCGTCGAACCTTCGCCTTTAATGGCAAGTCCAGCTGCCTAAGCTTTCGCTTTACTTGGCCTTTCGAGCGGCCTGTTGACATTGCAGTTGCAATGGCCTCGCAACAATCTGTAAGTTATTCTCGGATTAATAAAAATTTCAAACTTGACAACAGAAAATTCGCGCCAGTTTGAAAAAACGGCGCCAAGCGGCGGACGCTAACCTGAGCATCATTTAGGGAAAATTTGGCGTTCAAATTATCAAATAATTTGCATACGATGGCGTGACGCCAAGTGAGCGTCGCTTTTTCAAATTCAAACCTTCAAAAATTTGCATAAATGCGATAAGTTGATTTACCCGGCTGATCTTTGAACTCGTTGTAAAGCCTTGTTAGTTCTGCCTCTTCGTCGGCTGTCCATTGACCGCGCGATTTCTTCCTACTGAACAAAGGCATTTTCGCTTAAGTTTGGTGGATAAAGATACCAACCGATCAGACAAAGGCAATACCAAAGGGATATCGCATCGTTTCATAGCGCGTATGATTTTTTTGCGACTATACTGGCCTTGCAAGCGCTCCTCAATGAAGCTGATCAAAGATTCCAGCGGGCGGCTTGGCACGCTGCAAAATTCGCTGTACAGCTGCTTAAGGTGAGCGTCGAACGTTTCCGTTTTTGAAAGCATTGCACCATCCGACATGCTGCAAGTTGTGCGTCGAGAATGGGCAAAAAGTTCGCGAGATGATTCTCTCACTTGAAGCTACCGTAACCATGCTCAAGCTCGTACGCTTCGCGAGCGCTTTTCCAGAACAAGACTTCGACTAGCAAATTTGGATTTTTGGGAAGCAATTCAAAAAATGACGTCAACAATTGCTCTCCGAACGCTATCAACTCCTGCAATAGACCGAAAGCCTTTAGCTGTACCGATTGGCCGGCGAGTTTTACCTTATGACGTTCACGGAAGGAGCGACTGCGTCTACCAGCTCCAAGGCGTTGCAGAATGCGAAAAAAGCTAGCTTGATAGAGCATTGGTGCCAAGTGAACTTCAAAGGCGACCCGACGCAGCATGACCACTATACAATGATTCAAGCGAAGTGAGTTTTTCTCAAAATCTTTCAAAAGCCAGAAGTACCACTGCAAGGAGGTGGGATTTGCATACCTACATACGATATGTTGTTACGGTAAAGAAATGGAGAAAACTCTTAGTTTTCTTTAGAAGCAGCATTATGTCTTAACGTTAACAAGAGAAGCTTCTCGAATTGCGCAATTAGTACGTACAAATTTGAATTTAACTAACGTAGCGTGTTTCTAACCTCTGTATAATATCGTCTGCTTGCAAGCTCACTTCTCGGATGCTAGACCGCTTATCAATACCAAAAGGTTTCTCGTCGTCATTATCAGACTCGTCCATTTCAAAATCCACTTCCGCTTGTTCTGCTGCCTCGTCATTTTGAATGACGTCATCTAAACCGTCACCGATTTGATTGGACGATTCGAGCATCTCTAAAAGTGATTGCAAGTCAAGCTTATCCATTCAAAATGAAACTACGTACCTCTTTCGGGATATTCTTCAAAAAAGATCGTTTTCAAGGAGAGTATCTCATCCGGACATGAGAAAGTCTCGTGTTCAGGCCACAACTCTCTACGAATAATTGATGTGCAGGTAAGTTTCCCCTAAGTTAAATGGTATACTTGCAAGCTCTGAGTAGAGAAATGGCTTCGCCAGCTTTGGCTTCCAAAAGGGCATTTTGAATTTTAATTTTTCCGGCGGTTCTAAATGTTGTTTTAAGGCTTGCGCAAGATATATCTTTAGAACTTACTGCTCCTCGAATTGATATTCGACGGTGAAATCCAAAGGGACAACGTCATCGGGTATAGACGACGGATCGTCGAGAGCCTGCTTGAGCTCTTCTTCCAATTTCGACCAATCGTCTTCTTTGCTTTTCGGGGCGGCGGCAACAGAATCCGTAGCGGAGGTCTCTTGGGTGGTTGCTTCCTTGTTTGGCTTCTCCAACTTTCTCCTACGCCGCGTTTGCCTCACTTTCCGCTGTACAGTCATGCTTCCTCCGTGCAGCTTGCAAAAGAAGTCCAAAACTTCAAGATAAAAGTGAGTACCCTCAATCAAGTCTTTCAAAAAGCTTCTAAAAAAGGAAAGTGTTTTGCCAAAAAAATTTTGCAGTCGCCGCGTTGAAGCGCGCTCACTTTGATAGATGAGCCGGGTTGTAATTTTTTAACAAAAAAATCAACAGCTCTCTGTATTCAACAACTCGAAATATAACGCCTGGAAGAATAGAATTTACCAAATATGGCATTAATTCATTTTAATAATTTAAAATTTTACCCAAGGTCTCGCTGGCGGATGCCGCTGCGTCTGGATCGGATCCTTGGCTAATAAACCAAAGGGCTTTTATTTGTTCGCAGTAAGCTTGCAGCGCTAGTTGAGCCCTAAAATGAGAAGTAGACAGATCTAAGCAAGCAAAGTGACGCTGTTGGTAACCACCTGCGACTCCATCGAGAAATATTCTCCTTATCAGTTTCAGTCATTTCTACGCAGGTTTGCAGCTCCTGTTGAACAAAATGAACTGCGCTTACAGAAGTAAGTATATTCAGGTTGCATAGTCGAAGACTGTAGTAGCGGCAGAATCTGAGGAAAAATGACCCTGCCCAAAGGTAGCATTCGGTAGCCCACCAGTTGCGAGTTTCTCCTCGCATAATTGTCTGGTAGCAGGTGTTCATCAGCTGGCAAAACCCTGTCCTCAAAAGGGAACAGCAAAAGTTTTTCAAAGCTACGCGGACCGGAAACGGAGAAAGCTTTTCGGGTTCCAATTCCGCTTTGACTTGTTTTTTGCCAAATTTTTTCGGCTTCTTCAGATAGTCTTGAGCCAACTGACCCGTCGTAACCTTTGGCGTTAAGGATATAGCGTCATTTACGCCTCCTATTGCCTTTTTGCCCCGAATGGCGTAGACGCTGGGAAATCGTTTATTTCTAAAATTGGAAATGGCGGAAAAAAGAAAAACAAAACATAAGCAACAAAAAGTCGTATAAAACGTCAGTGTTTGAAGATTATTTAATTTTTATGAAGATTTAGGACGTGGCTTTTAGGAAATGAGTTGTCATCTTGTAGGAAATTAGGTTCGGAAAAAAATTTTAATAAATGAATTTACCCTACTTCGCAGTTACAAATTTTGAGCTGAAGTACATACGTCACATTACCTAGCGGCCACCTTTTTCCTTTCCCTCTCTGTTTCCCGCATTTCATCTTCCAACTGGTTTTTTAGCATAAGTTTTCTTTGCTCATCCCATTGTGCCTCCTGTTCCGCACTGCTGCGCGCCAAAACGTCGGCTTTCTAAAGGTAAAAAATTTTGACAGTATGCCAAGAAAAAATAACTTATTATTTTCGTGGAACTGACAGTCACATGTTACCTGACTAGTCAACAATGCTCGGATGATTTCAAGGCATACAAATTGAAAATCTCTGCACGAATGCGACTTTGCTATGTCCAAAAGGGCGTCAAGAAATTTACTCTTCTCCATAGCGCTGAAATTTTGAATATTTCTGTACCTGAGAATCAATTAGCGACTTACAGAATTATTCTGTCGGCAACAGTCCAAGACGAAACAAGTAGACTGGTCGTTTTCATCGGAGGAATGGACAACACTTGTTTACAAAAGGTCAATATGCGTTGGATAAGCACAACTTGCTCCTCCCTACGTTCATGCCACTTCTAAGCAAGAATCGTCCCGCTTCGGTGTATCGGAAAGAGTGAAAAATTACCATATCAATGAGTGGCTTCAGCTTTGTCGTAAGGACTACAAATAATCTTTCGTCGGCAAAGGCGCTTTGAGACTGTTGAAGGCAATGCAGCAAAGTTGACGCTTCTGCATTGGTGTGCATAAGTCGCCTATCGTTATGTTCCGTTAGTATGTCGACTGGTTGAGTAAGATTTACAAGAAGTCTGAAAACTTTATTTTTACGCTGAGAAAGCGGAAGTCAATAAGGCGGAGTACTTCATCACCGAGTCGAACAAGTCGGGATCGTCAGGATAGCATATAGCGATAGGCACAAGGTCATTTCCGATAACATTACATGATGCAATAAACTTTCTTGCTGTATTGTCGACATCGTCCCGACGAAGAAAATATATTATATCCTTCAACGTTTCTGAAATATTGAAAAGTTAAATACAGTACTGATACCATTATCCAAGCGGAAAGAAGGCGGAAAGCTTAAATAAACCCTTACCATGGCAATCCGGCTCTTTCATGTACTTTTGTCCGTCCAGAAAACCGAGAGAACTAACGGCAGCTTGCAAGTCTTTGTTAATTTCCTCCATGACGAAACTTCAGCCTTTCCGATTGTGAACTACAAAAATGCAGAATTCTATTTATCACAAAAAGGAAAAACCATAAGTGGACCGAAGTAACGTTGGATAAACAAAAAAGAAAGGACAGAACGACCTGTAAAAAAGGAATGGCTAAGGAAGACATGACAACGCAACTCGGTAAAACCCTTGAATAGACGCCTGCGAATTTGAAGCATTCAAAATTTGGGCGGTAAAACTTTAAAAGGAAAAACAGAATATTCTGAAAATATTCTCCGCAGGCAAAAACGTAACAAGAGAACGTTGAACAACGATTTCCCGCTTTGTTTGCATCGGACATACAGAAGGCAAAAAAGTACTCAGGTTCGAACTCATTTCTCGGACGTGTTCTTGTCGAAAGCATTTTCGATAGTACACTTTTTATTTTTGCTAAAATGCTCACCGCCTATAAATTGTTGAAATTGCCTTTGTTGCTTCCAATTACAATGATTAGCGTATGTAAAATTTTTCAGGAAGCGCTGTTTAACAAATAAAATACAAATCATAAATTAAAAATATTTTCTAGTAGAACCGTAGGAGCGCTACACAGCCAGTTTGCTTCACGCGCAAGTCAGAAGCCAACTAACTACAGTACCCGTACTAGATAGATAGGTATATATCGTACGGTATCCTTTTTTGACACTTAGGTAACAAGGGCGGTCGTGCCCGCTACAGTTTCAAATCATTTTGAAAAAAATAGAAACTTTACCTCCTAGAAAAAAGAATATTTTGTTCAGAAGCCGACGTTTTGTAAAACTTTTATATGCGGTCTTTAGCCCGTTGTTTGTCAAATAACGTTTGTTGTTACAAATGTTTCAAGCTGAGCTTTCAGGTTACTCCGGGGCCCGTCTTCAGCGCTGGGAGTGCCAACCGCCAACTTACGAAGAAGAAAAATGCAAAACCAACATGTGTACGGGCACGAAAAGGAAAAGAAAAACAAAAAAGAAGCAAACGAAGGCAAAAATGCATAAAACAAAGAAGGATCAGTCACGGAGAAGAAGAGCATTTAAAATCCGCCCAGTTCCTCTACCGCGCTCTCTCTACCGTCTGACTGACGAGGTGGGATCAAGGCTCGACCGCTCAAGATAAAACTGACAGCTGCGGTCCCGGAGTGACCCAGAAGCTCTGCTTGAAACTTTAATAAGAATAAACGTTATTTGATGAACAACAGCACAAAAACCGTATATAAATATTTTATAAAACATTTACAAACCGTTATGAAGAAGAGAAGGAATAGACGTACCTGAATTCAGTTTAAGTTTTCGGTGGCAAGCGGTAATGGCATTTAGAGGAATACCTCACTTCAAAAGTCGAAATTCTGGCACCGGTTTTCCTTATCGCTCGCGTAGTGCTAGAGGAGCAAATCGTTGGTCAGGAAATCGATTTTCCGGGCGAAAAAGACCTTATTTCCACAGAAGGGCTTCGACTAGTTTATCGGACGAGACGCAGTCTCTCAAGTAAGTCAACGTCTCAATTTTCATAATTTAGGCATTCTTATCTCCTTTTCTTTTCCTCAGTGAGTCTTCCAATAACTTTTCCGAATTGGACAACAGCAACGCTGTTTCTTCGCCGGTTTTGTACGTCATTTCGGACGAAGAGCCGCCTAATGCAAAGCCGCCTCGTTTTGCCGGATGGCCCATCTATTTCCCTTGCGTTAAATGCGAGGACAAACCCGAGACTTGCGCGTTGGTTGAGTGGTGCGTTGAGTATTTATCCAACAACTCTGACAGCCCTTTAAACAACTTTGACGCCATCCTTGCCGGACGTCACTTTCTCGTCGACATCCAACACTTTTTCAAGCACCTTACCGAAGAGCGTTGCCTCGAAGTTCAACAAGCGCTACGCGGCAATGCCGATGACGTCATTTCCGCTATGGGTTTAGCCATGTACGAATTAGTTATTCATCGGCTCGATGTGGGCTCGATAAAGTTACCAAAAATTAATGCCCGCTTTTGGAATTTCGGTCCTACTGTAAAAATTCGTGATATTCAGGTAACTGCAATTTGAACTTTAGGCTTAAATGACAATAACAACGTATGGCTTTGCGCTTTAGTTCTCAGATTGTAATCGTCTTGTCTCCTTCGTCGGCGTAGTTGTACGAATAGGCTCTTGTCGGCCAAAGTGTACGCGGGTTGCTTTTTTGTGCGAATCCTGCAACAGACGATTTTCCATACTTCTTACGGACGATGTTTACATAACTCCAAGCCGCTGCATTAGCAAAGACTGCGGTGGTACTCTGTTCGAACCTTTGCTGGAGACAAACGACCCAACGGAGACGGTCGACTGGCAACAGTTACGCGTTCAAGAGCTTGTAACCGAACAAGATAGAAGTCATAGCCAAGAAAATCTGGCACTTAAAACTATAGATTGCGAATTAGTCGACGATCTCGTCGGATGTTGTTCTTCCGGCTCGGTCGTTTGCATAACAGGTTTGGCACTTCGTTGTTTGGCTTCAAGATAGTTTCGCTCCTTTTAAGGAGTAGTAAAAATGAAAAAGAACGAGGAAGCTAGAAAGCGTTATCGATGGCAGTACGCTATGTACATTTCCGTCAGTTCCGTAGCTGTCAAGAAGGGGTTGTTCAGCGTTGCACATTCGCTAAGTTCATCCATATCCAGAGAAAACGAATTGACCATTGTGGAAGAGCTAATGTCCAATCAAAATCTGTTCGCCCAACTCGTTGCTTCCTTCTGCCCCACAATATACGGTGAACACATGGTCAAGGCGGCTTTGGTCTTATCTCTGTTTGGCGCTTCAAGCAAAGAGTTCAGTCTTAACAGAAATACCATTCACGTTTTGATAATAGGCGACCCCGGTCTCGGTGAGTCCGGCACTATTTTCAATTTGTTTTTCTGCGCTTTCAGTAAGACAGTTTGTCATTTAAACTAAAATTTTCCCGCCCTTATTCTCAGCGCGTACAAATGCACAAGGTGGGTTCAACGTTTATTTTTAAAATCCAACCTTCCTAACGATAGCTGCTATTCTAATGTATTACTTTCAGGAAAAACTCATCTATTGCAAGCCTGCGTCGACCTAAGTCCCATTGGGGTGTACGTAAGTGGTAATACAACAACAGTTTCTGGACTGACGGTTACCATCGGCCATGACAGTTGCGGTGACAGTACAATCGATGCCGGTGCTCTGGTGATTTCCAATGACGGCTGCTGTTGCATTGATGAATTTGACAAAATGACCAATCAGCATAAAGTACTGCTGGAAGTTATGGAACAACAGCAGGTGAGCGTTTTCAAGGCGGGAACTCACTCTCAATTTCCCGCCAAAGTATCAGTAATTGCGGCCATAAATCCCGCCCAAGGAAACTACGACAGACAGATGACTGTAGCGGACAACGTGAAAATCAATAGCGCCTTACTGTCACGTTTTGACGTAATTTTTCTGCTTCTTGACGAAGCTGATGAGGAAAGGGATCGTCGAATATCTGCTCACGTCATTCAACTTCGCAGACCGCACTCTGCCGCCTATCTGCCATTCCCCGAACAACCAATCAACATGGACTCGCTTACAAGTTCGGCGCTGTCCTCTTTGAAGCATCGAATTCAAACGGAAGTTGAGAAAGGATGCCTTATTCCGGGTCCTATTTTCCGCAAGTACATCGCCTTCTGCAGACATTCGGTCAATCCTCATTTGTCCAGCGCGGCTTGCAATGTGTTAGCGGACTTTTTTCAAGAGCTCAACCAAGAATACACCGTACAAGGAATACCGTCGGGAACAAGACAGATGGAATCGTTGATTCGTTTAACCCAAGCGCGCGCTAGATGCGAACTGCGCGACGAAGCAACTGAACGCGATGCTTTGGATGTCATTGAGATACTACGCAGCAGTATGTGTCAAGCAACCAACTTTGCCCAACATCCTTTCCAACAGCAGTCGACCAAAAAGCAACCAAAGAGAGGCCAACAGAAGATATATCGATTTATTGAGGCGCTAAAGCGCGAAATAGTCAGCAAGTCAGATTCGTCGCTTGAATTTCCCGCCGCTCAACTTAAACAATTGGCCATGGAACTTCGTCTTGAACTAAGTCAGCCGTTCGAATGCTTCCTCAGCAAACTGAACGAAAATGGTACGCTAATTCTAAAAGGCCACCAACGCTACGCGTTAAACCCAAGTTTACTGTGAAATCCCGCTGTTTCCCAACAAACAGTAAACAACCACTGTCGACCGAACGGGATATTGCCGGAAGACGACCTGGACAAGCGCCACTAAAGCCGTAAGTCGCCAAGCTCACATCTAGCAATAATCAGCTGAGTTTTCCTATTTCGAGTTTCTTGTAAAATTGATAGGTACTAAAAACGAACGAGTCGATCAATCCCGCCACAGTGAATGTACCGCCGATAATTGCGCAGATCTATAAAAAAAAAAACAAAAACGACCCCTTCTTCGGTAAACAACTCCATTGTATATATTTCTGCTACCGTAGTAAGAAACGTGTAAACGGGAGGTCTTCTTTCGTGGTACTTTACGGTTATTGGTGTAAGATCGCAGTGGAACCACACCGTGGGATTGGTAGTGCCGGCAAAAGTTAATTCAAGGTATTGCTATAAGGTAAAACGTTACACAGTTGAAAAAGAGCTCTTCGGACGAGCCAAACTTCATTCCAGAATTTTTAAAAAAATTTAAATATTTAAATTCGCGCTTCTCAAAGCCTACCGTAACCACAAAATGCAGGTTCTGTCCTTGCCCAAGCCTAAGCGTAAAGCTAACGTTTAAGCAAAGGGATCAAAACTGCGCCGGAGTAGTGCAAATCAATGCGTATGTTACAATATGCTTGTATTGTTCGCTTTTCCGAACATTGAAAGAGAACAATACAAGCATATTGTAACATGAGCATTTATTCGCGCTACTTTCCCAAAAATGAACCTGCATTTTGTTGAATACGGTAGGTTCTCAGAAATGAACCTGCATTTTGTTGGATACGGTAGATAGGGAAATAACAGCAAAAATTTGAAAAAGAAGCGTTGACAGCCTTGATTAATTTGACGAAGGCTCTTAGCGTTAAAATGGCCTTTGTTTGTCGAGTTACCGTACCTTATGAGCGTAGGTATATTGGTAGGAATAGGATATAGCCCCGCGGATATTTTCGTGAACGGTCGGAACGATCTTGATCACGTAGTCGTGCGAAAATGGAACTGCAAATAGTACAAAAACGTTGGTTGAAAGCCAAGGTCAAAACTTACATTCCTGATTTTCAACCCGTTGCACGTTGCTAAGCGGCCTAAAGCTACCGGGAAGATTCAGATGCTATAAAATGTTAGAACCAACGGAATTGACACTGCACTAAGTCGGCGAGTTATCCATTACGCCCAGATCTGTACCGAACGTCAGCGAATGAATAATATGCTTCATATCCGGCGCTGTAGGCGGCTTCTTCTTGGACGAATGGGTTGAGAGATGAAAATTTCCAGGTACCTACAGAGAAATGAATCAATTTACAAGTTTGATAGATACGCAAATATTCCACCTTGCTTATCTGAAAATTCGCTATAATTAAGCATCCCTGGCCATCCTCTATAGGTTTTTTCTCAACGTTTTCAATAAAACCAACGTCATGACGACCCATTTCGTCTTGTATGTCCAAGCCGGAGTCTGATAATGGACCAACAAGGCGTTAGATTTCACCAGACAATTTACGCGGTAAAATTCGTACAATCGCAGGGCAGTTTGAGTAGAGATACGTTGAGAAATACTGGAATCTTGCCGCCGGTGTCGGGATTGTCGACGAACATTTCGGTGATACTAAAAGGAAAATTAGCGTTCCCGTTTGGAAGGAAGGAAAACAAGCGCTCACATATCGCCCTTTAGGAAACCAAATAGTTCAAACGCAAAAAGATAGGCTATAAACGACAACGAGCATATAGATATAACAGCACCAGTTACGGTAGGCTGCGTCAGATCTTTGGGTACCTTTCGGTAAATGTCAAACCTAAAAAAAAGAAAAAAATAAATAAAAAACAAAACCGCGTAGACAATCTCCGCTCACCTTTCCAGACCCATCAAAATTTGAGGTTCTCTGGGAAATGACGCAATATATGCGTTAAAAGAAAACTTATGGAAAGCAATTAATTTGATATATCAGAAAGTAACCTGTATAGGTATTCAAGTACGAAAGATACAGACACCTTCAATCAAGTCACTTTATTCGATGAGAGTGAGAACTTCAATAAGATCAAATCAATCTTCGCCTGCCTGATCCTCCTTTCCTTCTTTGGTGTTTCTGGTGAACACCCATTGATTGTTGTGACTTACTATCTGCTTGATCAGACCTGCGTAATGCAGAACCTTTTAGAGAAGGCGTTGATGAATGAGAGGGTAAAAATACCTTTGGAATGCAGTTCCCGAAGGCCAGCTTTCGCCAACGAAACGCGGACTTTCAATCGTTCGCTAAAATATACAGACTACTAATTATAACGAACGAAAATATAGTCCAATATGAACCTGACTACTGAAGGTGTGATCAATCTGTAAGCTACAACTTCTTTGTACAACTTGTCGTATGTGGCAGGGTCGAAAAGGACCATATTGTTCAGCTTGTCGCGTACTTTTCCCTTCGACCACTTCTACAACATCCTTACATGGCAGTACAATACTAATTGCAAGCGGTCGAACCTTCTTTTTAGCCTTTCCTCCTCCACCTCCTTCTTTACGAGGTTTAGCGGCAGTCTTTGTCGCTTTAGCATCTTTTCCCTTTCCCGCTTTCGGCGGCTAAACAACAACCACTGCTAGAAAGCAAAAACACTGTTTTTTGACTTACCATATGCTTCTAGTGAACGACAACGCAATATATCTAAAATATAAATCTTTTAAAAAGCAGATCCCAACAACGCGCGATTATGGAACGAAGAACGAGGAAACTATCAAAAAAAAAGTGCCCCCGTAGAAGACTTTAAAAAACGAAGGTAAAAAAGCAAGATATGACTCGTCATCATTGTAGAACTGATGAGCACCAGTTCGTATAATGGAAGAACAAATTGTAAAGACCAACTTTGTACATCTTTTTCGCGGCGCGGAAATGCGAGGAATGCAAAGAAAAGTACGTTTACATCGATAAACTCTTTGTAAAAATTATTTTAGCTTAACACTACTAAGTTGCCATTCAAAAAACTAGTATATACGCCACTCACCGGAAACTAGCAATGCTCCAACAATGCGTATACCAGTGAGTTACAGAAGAACCGCAACCTGCCTATCTTTTGTACTGTAACAGATTTGGACGTGTTAGCGGTTTTCCTTGTCCTAGGAAAGAGTAAAAAATACGGATGGACAAATTGAAACATTATCTTAACTTTTTTATCTTTCCAAAGAACGCTCGAATGTGGGAATTTTCAAGATTCAACATAATGTATCCAACTAAAAACAAACTTAATCTTTTGCTTCCTACATTTAGTCGGTTCGTTTCCCAAAAAATACAACCTGCCTTTTTTTGTCAAAAAACGTTGGACGTTTTCGTCTATTTGAAGGCGAACAGTACAGTAACTTGAAGATAATCAAGTTTGTTGGTCTAGTATGCAGGCAGCAACATGCACAGCGTCGATTATACGGTTATGCGTCCCGCTGTCGAATTGTGAGCTTGCCGACCATTCTGTTCCGCCATTGCGTATGCCTAAGCCTAAGCGCAAGGTTTATCTTTTGGGTTACGCTTAGGTAAGGGCAGAATAGCATAGCCGGCGTGCACACCAGTAAAGGCAGAGCAGAACGGTCACCGGCTTAAAAGAAAAGAAGTGTGCATTTTTCAGGAAAGACGCACGAAAAATGAATAATCGTCGTTTTTTATCATATCGGTAGGTTTAAAAGTAGAACAGACTTAATCATTGTTCAGGATATTGTATTGTTTGCCGGGAAACAGACGAGCAGACTCGAAAATTTTGATATTGAAAAACTACGCGTCTCCTATAAAGGCGCCAGTACTCAAGCACTTCGGATTGGTTACTGTAAGTAAGGTACTTGCATTCTAATTTCTCTTTCCAGAACGACCTCACGGCTAAAATAGTTCAGATAACGTAGTTTCACTGTGTATAACTTTTTTGTTTTGGCATACCCGTCAAGCAGCAATGCTGAGTTGACTAGCGAAGTAGCTCTGTCACTTTGGTTTAAGCTAAAGTTGTTTTTGCTACCGCTGGTCGCTCCATTGGCACAGCAAGCGTGAGATATGTTTAAACAAAATAAGTTTAATCAATGTGGAATCCCGCAGCGACTAGTCGATCTGCATAACGGCGTGGCAAGCTGCCAATGGGAATCCAACGTGGCGTCATCTCGTACCTGAATTCGTTTAGAAATTCTTAGCAGGTTACGGTAGAACTGCTGGGCACCTAATAGGAAAGCTTCTAGGCGTCTTTTGGATTTGTGCAGAAAGAATATAGAACACTAAAAGTTTGGAGTCTCTTGGAAGCCAGTACTTTTCGGCAAGGTGTGACGATTGAAATTTGAACAACGCGGGAAATCTTCCTGATGATCAGACACTTTCAATTTTGTTAGTACACGCACAGCTCGCATCGCGTGTTACAGCTTGCTTAGGGCGGAAAACGCCCAAAAGACGACTCGTCCATGAAAATTAAGTACGTCCTGTAGGTCTCGCCCACGCAAGGTTGTCCGTTCGGTCTGTTCGTCCAGATTGGTATGGCTAAGGTGTTGTACTCGCAGAAGCTAAAGCCAGTGATTTGTTACAATGGTTATTGTTATCATTTGCACTCGTTCAATGCGAACAGGGAAAGAAGATACTGGCGCTGTATAAAAAGAAAAATATGCAAAGCTCGCCTGACAACTGGACTGGATTTGAAAGAAATTACGATCATTACTGATGGTACAGATAGTCATCAGCACGCAGCTTGTGCTGAAGAAAACGCTGAGGAAATTGGATCCTCATTAAAACGATGTGTCAGAGAAGAGTCGGCTGCAACGTTGTCGGAAGAACACGGAGAAGATAGTGATGACATCGGTGGTGAAGATGTTGCCTCAATAATGCCGAAGAGAAATCGGTTGAGCGGAATGATTGACGGAAGAAAAAAAAGTCGTCCTCTTACGAACTCAGCTCGGATAGAAGAAATTGAAATTCCAGTCAGGCTTACGGTAACCAGTCGCGGGGAACCTTTTCTTATGCATGATTCGGGCATTGAGGACGATAAAAGAGTCCTTCTATTTAGTACCGATGAGAACTTGCGATATTTAAGCTCAAGTACAATGTTATTCTGTGACGGTATGTTCACAACAACTTCAAGCCAGGTCGCCGAATTATTTGTTGTGTATGGCGTCATGCGTGATTGTCCTATACCGTTACTCTATGCTATCACGACTGCAAAACGGGAAGATGCTTATAAGTATGTTTACGGCAAAATACTTGGATTAGCGCGAGAAAAAAAATTAAAGGTACAGCCATCGTTGTGCATGATGGATTTCCAGCCTGCAAACATGAACGCTATTCAAGAAGTTTTTCCAAAAGTTTGGATAAAAGGATGTTTGTTCAGTTTTGCGCAATTGCTACGACAGAGAATATCTTTTTTGCAATTGACAAGCAGGTACGAATCGCTGGAAAGTAGCATTCGAAAATGTGTATCGATGTTGTTCGCCCTTCCATTTGTTCCGTTGGAGGACGTAGGCGAAGCGTTTGAGCACATAGCCGAAACAGCGGAAGAAGATTTGGACGATCTAATCAATTATTTTGAAAGATTGTTTGTCCACGGGAGGCCTGGCAAAGGTGAAAGGCAACCGGAACCTCCGAAGTTCCCGCCGGAGACATGGAACTGTTATGCGCTTGTGCTCAGTACGGAATACGAAAAGGACGTTGTATTGAAGGGATGGCATGAAAAATTTCAAACATTGTTCGAAGCGCATCAGTATTCGCTCTGCAGTCTTGTTGAAGCTTTAAAAGACGAACAGCGGAACAATGAACAGTCTATCGCGGAAATGCTTTGCAAAGGCGCGAAGAAAAAGCCATCAGCCGCAGCGCAATATCGAAAGCGCCATTTACAGATAAGAAAATTGGTCACCAAATATGTTCAATACAAAACCAAAGGTCGGATCGATCTTTATTTGACAGAAATTGCTCGTCAACTCGAAGAGTCTTAAAGCGTCGTAGACTGGGCGCAACAGGTATAACTGAAGAATTCGAATTGTCAAAACCTTTAATGTTACGAAATTTTTTTATATTTTAGATCATTCATCAATGGTGCTATGTAATGTTACTTTTCCAACGATGCTTCAACACCGGTTAACTAAGCATACTCAATGCAAATGCCAATTGTGTTCTCGCACCACCGTTTGCTTGGGAAAAGTTACATGGACCAGTTTGTATGGATGAAATGCAATGACTAAGTTTTCTCAACCGTTGTTGCATCCTGTAAGATACATTTTACGCGCGTGCTACTTTAAGCTACGTTTAGGCTGATAGCCTAGACGTTTTTCCTTTATCCAGCAAACAAATGAAGCATTCTATTCTTTCAAGTTAGCTATATTTTTTTTTACTTATCCTGCTTATCTAGTTTTGTAGGTCTAGTTTTTAAAACGTTTGAATAATCTAATGTAGCTGACTGAATGCAGGTACAAGCCCCGAAAAATTCTGGCCATCCATTTAGGTTTATGTTAGTCTAAGGGCAGAAGAGGATGATCAGTGTACAGTAAGACAACGGCGTTAAATACAGCAGGTTTTTGGTGTCGGTTACGTCCTATTCGCCCTTTATCTAAGCCTAAGTCAAAATGAATGCCTTATGTTTGCGCATGGGTTTATGGAAAAGCAGAGCAGTATGGTCATCACGCGTGCCATCATTTGAAAATGATAAAATTCAAAAATTTGAACAATAGTCTTCTCGCAACCAGTTAAATAGGCTTTGCTCCCTCAGAATATCCAGCTGATGCCTTAGCAGTTCGACAAGGTTCAAACTGCTCTGGGCGTAATAGATTATTTTGTAGGCTACCATTTTCAAAGACTTAAGATCTCGTGCCGCATAAGATCATTATTGCAAAAAAAATTTAAAATGCTGCGCGCTCGGAAAAATGCAGGTTGCATTAAAAGCCTCGTGAAAAGCGTCAATGAGTTTTTTTTCGCTTTTCATGTTAAACCGTTTATTAATTTCAACACAGTTACTTAAGTTATCTTGAAAATCATTTAACCGTCTCCATAAGATTTAAGTTTGAAGTTATTCAAAACAGTTTGAGAATTTTTTTTGCTAAGAGAACCTAATTCTTCACGTGGTGCCAACGTAAAATATATCTTCGTACTTGCAAGCCAATTGTACTAGTCAGTCTTTAGTTTCTCAATGCGATCCATTTCTAGTTTTTTGTCGCTGCGATCGATCTTATGAAAATTTACTTTTAATATTTGCTACTGTAAGCACTCATGCCGAGTTGACGAATGTTGTTTAACGCAGTCAAATTTCTCTAATATGATTATGAAGGACAAACGCGCAAGCTACTTCGTTATTTTCTCGATTTTCATAATTTCTAAATAAGCGCGGTTGTTTAGGCGGGAAGTAGCTCTATTCGCAGCGCGTATAGCTGCCAATGTTTATGCATTCCTTTATATTTCTATTTCGCTTGTTTGTTGAAGCGCCAATGCTTGGCGAAGCAAACCTGCTTTTTCTTTGTTGCGACAGTATGCAAATTTGACGCTGGTAGCTCAATGCCCACAAAATCGTTTTGCGCGTAAACTTGTATTTCAAATAGATATATTTTCAAGGATATCTGAAATCAATTCTGTTCGTCTTCGGGTTTTTACATACCACATAGTATATATCGGTTGAGGGAGTGCAGCCCACTCTGCATTTTATTTGCGGCATTGAGGGATCGAGCGGGCACAACTTGTTGTTCATCACGTGAACCGTTAATAGCTGAAACGAATAAACCTTGGCCAAATGTTATTGCATTTTTTTAAAATCTTTTGTCGTCTATGTGATTTTCAGGTTAGATTATTTGAACCGATGACATAGCGTTTGAATAAACCTCATTTTTGCCGATAACTTATTGTCTTATCTGCCAGTAATGGGTAGGAAAGGTACTTACGTCGCCGTAGTTGTCGCAGACTGTTGGTTGGGCCAAGAACTTGTACGTCATTTCAAAGTTGGCACTTCGAGTGGCATTCAAAAGCTTTGTCATCTTCAGCGCGGTGGTACTATTCATAAATGTGCTAAGCTTAAATGCTACGTCGTTTGCGCCTTGCATTTCCCATAGTCGCATACTGTTTTCGTCCATGCTCATTATTCGGCCTTCATAGTATGCCGGCTGTAGGAATTGAAGATTAAAAAAAGAACAAGCGATGGCAGCCTCATTAGGCGTACCCATTTTCGTTAGGTTCTCGTATGGGCCATGGCGTATAGGCTTAAGCGAGCTTAAATATTGTTGTTTACAGAAGCTCAGTTAACCCGCAGATTTTTTTAATCGATTATATCTAATTGCTGCCTGTTGTGAGATGGGATTTTGCATTGGGCGTTTTACTGGCAGTATCAGCTTGAAACTTTTTCTAGGAGTTTGCAATTGTCAAGACGACAAAAAATCTTTAAGTTTGCCCCAGCAAAAGTGGTATCCCTTTTATTATTTTAAAGTTTACGCTTATGTCGCAAGTTCTCTGCTAGATAGATTAGTAAAGACAGTATGTAAATGCTTCGTAAACAGTTCATTCTTTTTTCCAGCGTTTCCTTGTAAATTCCCTTTTAAAATCTACACACGACCTCAAACGTATCTTATCGCTAATTCTCCTTATCAGACAGTGGCGTATTTTTTCTAAGTTTTCTTTTTACTGTATAATTGAATAAAGAGCTTCGGTGAAGCTCGTTTCCTTAAAAGGACTATACCTCCAAGCAGTAATAGACAATGAGAGAGGGAGAATTTTAAATCTTTTTACAAATAGAGTTAGAAAACTGAAGAGCTGCTGTCATTTGCAGTTCTTCAGCAAGTTCTCTATGCTGTTGTAGTTTAAATGATTTTTGGACGAACTTAGTAGAGCCAAAAATGAATTCACGTTAATTTAAATTTGGAAAAGCACATACCAAGCAAAAGAGTACGGGAATGATGATTTGAAGCATCTCCATTGATGCTGTTCAGCGGTTGATAATGCCGGGAAGCATTGAGCTCTGTTTAGTCTCTTTAATACCATATCCTTCTGTTTAAACAATCCGCTTGCTCAGAATTGACTAAAGATCGTCAAATGATCGCGCGTAAAGTCAATGTAAACGTTGCAGTGATGAAATCGTGTTTCCGAACGACGTAAACGTGAACAACAGTGTATAGTGATGAATCATAGAACGTAAAAGCGTTAAGCGGAGAATGCGTCAAAAATTTTCAATATAATGTTTTGCATTTGTCCAGTAGTTGATTGACGCTAAGCTTTTTTTCAAAACAGGCGGAATTATTACCTTGTTGCTTTTGGGGCCTTTTGAGTCCGCAAGAAAAGTTGCAATCGATAACTGGAACAGAGATAAGGCTTATATGCACTTTTTTCATATACGGATTTTATTTCCAGGCGCGAGAACGTCTGCACTTGCATTTCATGCCAACTTGTACTGTAATGCATGCGCCTTTCCTGTTTTTGACCATCTCTATTGCGAGCTATTTTTTTCCGAAGCCTTAAAGACAATATGTTTTAATTTTCATAATGAAATATCTTTATTACGGAGTGAGTCACCTTTAATGTGCAATAAAATTTTGAACTCCGGAGCTTTCGGGTCACTCGAGGTCCGTCTTAGCGATCTTAAATTATGAATTATGAATATTCATAATTTAAGACCGTTAAAGACGGGTCTCGAGTGACTCGAAAGCTCCAGAGATCAAGATTTTATTGCACATTTAACGTGACTCACTCCGTAATAAAGATATCTCATTATGAAAACATGCTGTCCCGTACCAAGAGATCGTATCTTCGAGAATATGTTTTAATATTTCAATTCCGTCGACACTCGGTTTTGTTGACAAGTCAACAAACCGAATAAGCTTATGGCAGACTCGGTGGAACAGAATTGTTTTTCTTTATTTATTTTTATCCCACAGTTTGCACCCTTCTTTTCGACATCAGAATTTAGTTGCATACGTTTAGCTTATCAGGTTAAGTAGATCAGTTGCAATGCCTTTCTCGAACGACATGTAAACATTTTTGTACCAAAGTTATTTGCAATGCAGAACAAGCGGACGAATTGCAGTTCCATTTTAAGCTTAATTGACTTTTCCATCCGCCTGTTGAAGGAATGTGATTATAAAAAGTATTGAGATAAGCAACGTAGTTCATTATCAATAGAATTCCGCGCGGGATGTTACTCAGAAGAACAATGGACGCGATCGCAATTGTATACGCGTAGCATTTACTTAGCGTACGCTGCAAGATTATACGCCCACGCAAGCTTGCTTTGCATTAGTTATCCATTGTTTTTCGTATTTTTACCCGGCTGCTGTATTAAATTAAAGGCTTCATCTTGTTGGAACGTTTTCGTCACATGCTCTGTCATTGAAATTTATGAATCAATAAAAAGAGAATGGGAAAGGAATTTGCATACAAAGTCAGAACTTTAGAGTTCTGCCTTCGCGATAAATAAATGCACGGTAGTTTAGAATTAGAAACGCAGAGTAAGCAAGAGATAGACGCGTACAAATCGTTCATTCATAAAGCTCTTAGAGAACTTATAGGGCTCAGTTATTTGAAGCTGACGTCATATTCATTCAGCTCTTATTAAGAATGGCCGTTCAACTCGCATCGAGTACTGATAGGACGGAGTTCACGCAGGTTACGAAGAATGGCCACTGCGGTCTTTAGTGTTATTGAGCTTTGTATTGCTTTTATGCTTATAAACTGAAGTTGCGCACTTTTCAAGCGCGATCGGAAAATCTGCAACGCAACGCAAACGCTGCCTTTTGAGCTCTTCGGCTTACGTTGCTCTACTCGTGTTTGCTTATACGCATCGGCTGCTTATAAATAAATGACAATGGTACAAGTGATCCCCAAACAGACAGCATGGAGGTATCGTTAATGTTCCCTTTCTTGCTGCTGCTAAGCATCGGAATATTAAGCACCAGTAAAGGTGAGTGAAGTCGGAATGGACTCTAAAAAAAGTTTTTCTTGCTTACGGTAAGATTATACCGCCTTTTGTAGCTTAACTTAATAAACTGTAGTTTTTTTCATTTTCTCAGCGCTCTTAAGGAGTCATTTCTCCCGATACTTTCGTCGCTGTTTTCTAGAACTCTTAGTATGAATTTTACTTAGACCAGTAACATTGCTATTTTGTTCATTTGAAAATGCAACTGTTTTAGCTGCGATGCACGACCTGTATTGCCCACCGGACGACAATTACGGACAAGTTTCCCAGTATTTGTGCAAAACTGACGACAATTGCGCTAAGGAAGAAAGATGTTGCCAATCGGGTGCAATTGTCAAGTGCTTAAGGTCGTGGAAGCATTACGGTAACGTTTAATTCTATTTAATACAATGAAGCTATCGAAAAATGGCGGTAGTACATTCTCAAGAATAAGGAAACGTAAGGAAAGTATTCAGAGAATGTTTCTTAAATCCTGACGGCATCGCCATTTTTTAATAAAACGAGCACTTCGTAACTCTGTGAATTGAAAACCTATACGCCCGTTGCAAGTATCACATTTTCAATCAAATATATGGATAGAAACTTATGACGTAGGAAATTGATTACAGTGAATTTTAGAGGACGTAAAAGATGCAAAGGTTGGCGTTTGCGAAATGCTCACTGCCGAGGAAAGGAAAATTCCTGTTAACTGCAAGGCTGACCAAGATTGTCCCGCCAAAGGACTGTGCTGCGAACAACGGTGTATCGCAAAGGGTGTTGCAGCACGTAGGATATCTTGAACGCTTCGCGCGAAATCGTTTAAGAGATAATCAACTTTTTTAGCAAAAGCGAAGGAAGGCTTCTGTCCGTCAACCACAAGATTGAATGTCACTGTGAGGGAATGCGAAAACGACAAGAATTGTCCTGCAAAGGAAAAATGTTGCCATTTTAGAAGTCTGATAACGTGCGTCATTCCAAAAGCTCGAATGGGTACATTGCTTCATTCATTTGCATATCGGTTGTTTAGTTCTCAGAAAAATGGCAGCGATTGAAAACCTCATTCGCGTCCCGAAAGCTTTTTTCGCTAAGCATTTTACTTCCTTACGATAGACATGAGGACATACGCGCCCGTTATAGATTCTTACGCCTTCGTGCGAAAGCGTATAGCGCTATTTTGGATGTCGTCTCTTGGTAGCCTCACCGTTTAAGAAATGCAGGTTCTTTTCTGGCGAACATGCCTATCATCCAATTTTGCGCTTACTAGAGAACATTATAATTTCTATCTGCCCTTAACTAAACCTAAACCATAACATAAGCCATATGTTTAGGCCTAAGCTTCTCTAAGGGCTGAGCAAGATGGCCGACGAGCATGCAGTAAGACAATAGGTGGCTAATATTTAAGATGTTACTCTTTGAACGCTTGTACTTCATTCAATGTTTCGCCTAAGAATGACATGTAGTTTTTTCCAGTCGCGGTGAAAAACATTTTAGCATATAATTTTCCTAAACAAGCTTATTTTGCGCTGTTGCATTCAACTTGACATTTTTCGTACTTTTTTAAGGAGGCGGCCCGCGGCTGGGAAAATGCCCGAATAAAACAACAGACGACAAACCGTTTGAAAATCTCAAGCTTTGCAACGGAGACAGCGACTGCTTCTATGAGGATAAGTGTTGCAAAACCAGTTTGACCAAGCGCTGTATGGATGTGAAACCGCGAAAACAGAAAAAACCTTGGTGGAAATTCTAGTCACTTATTTCTGCTTTTTTTACTTTCTGCCTTTGCATTCAAGTCGAACATTCAGAATTATTGACAACGCGTTGTCCATTTAAAATGTTGGCTGCTTGAATAGAATTAATAGGCTCAATATTTACAGTTTTCGGTAAAAGTAGTCCTGTATGCTGTGATAAGCATTAGTCTTACTCTGTACGAAGCATTTAAATTTAAAAGAAAAGCAGGTTCCTTTCTATTAAGTATGCGGCCATCTTTGTCTGCCAATAGTACTTGGCGTGCCGGTATCGTGTTCTGCTCTCATTTAAGCTTAAACTAAATTATAAGTCTTACGTTTAGGCTTAAGTTTCGGAAAGGGTGGAACAGGAGAGGCGCGTAACTGACAAGAGCCGAAGCTTTCAAATTACGGAAAAGTTTTGAGCTGAAAAAGGCTGGAAAACATTTAAACGATTTTGCTATAATTGATTCGTTCCACTGGCGCTTATTCTTAACAACATAATTCGGCAAAGTAGATGAATTTCTTATCTTAAAGGCTTTAAAGTGCTAGCAAATGTAGATACAGGTTTTGGCAAAACAGTCGGCATGTTGAACAGTATACTCATCGAAAAGCAATGCGTCTTTACAAGCACGCTGAGGTCCAGTACAACTTGCCGCCAGAATGTTTTGTATTCCAATGTATTTAACTCGATATTACCTTCTGCTGCAGAAGAATTGGTGAGCCCAATAGGTCAGGCTCAAGCTGCGATGTAAATTTTAGTGTTGTGCAGATTTTTAATTTGGCCATTAATAATGCGCGCTTTATTTCCACTTAAAATTTGCGTGTTCTTGCATAGCCAAAAGCTTCCTTCTCATAACGTACGCGAATAAACATATGATTGAAAAGAACAGCAACTTTGCATAAAATGGAAGACATAAACTTTGCCATTGTTGCGTAATTGGCACTGCGTATACGCTGTTTTCTGTTTTTTTACGTGATCGACGTACGAAAGCGGACGACCGCGGCGACGCAGATGCACTTCCCGCCGGACTTCTCAAAGATACCGAGTGCGTGGAAGATTCTTCCTTGCTGATAGTACAGGAACTGAAAAAAGTACAGCCGCTTTTCGGCGGTTTTACCGTTGGTAGCGGAAATTCGTTTACAAAGTTGGCGCTCCAATTTAATTTCTCTCTTACTGCAGCTCCAACCTGAATATCACGTATTTTAAAAAACGCGCTTGCTTACTCTAATCTCTCCGATTTGCAGAGACTTTGACGGACAGAAATAATAAACTAATGCTATTCTGAATTTTTTTCGCAATTTAATAATTGTAGGGTCGCAAAATACTAAGAAATCCTTGCGCTACGCAAGCAGCATCGAAAGAGAGAGAAATCAAATAGCGAAACAGACTTTAAACTAACCAATGAGAAAACGACTTAAATGCTATGTTTTGCTTTGCATACGCACCTGAAGGAATGAGCAAGAATAGGTGTGCTGTCGAACTGCGCAACAAACGGAGATCTTCGTTCACTTACTAAATCCTTGGCAGTCGTGCTGCTTATTGTTGACGTAAGAGGCTTCCCATTCTCGTTGATTGGAAAAGATGCGGTCGTAGGCTTAGGAGGAGCAACGCCTTTTTTACGCTTTATTATCGATCTATACAATGCTTTCTTGAACTTCATAATTGTTCATATCCCAAAGTCATTGGTTATTGGACTATTACAGTATCCTTCGTTTCTAACAACTCTGCCGTTGGTTTGGAATTATGCAGCGCTTATGGCGGACGTTTAAAGCGAACGGGGTGGGAAATTTAAAGTTGCAAATCAAAAATAAACGTACCGTCTGCATTAGGTGCTTATTTAGGAAACACGATGATTCGGGAAAAAAGGTTAGCCGAAATTGCGCACCAGTAGCCGCCATAGGACACATATTTTCTGTAACGCACAGTGGAGGTGCTGAGCGTTTGGCTAAAAGTCAAGCAAATGAGAAAGCCAACATGAAGGAGGACAGTTCGGGAAAAAAGTGTGATCAGACTGCGCAGACAACAGCGAAACGAAAAAGCTCCACCATTGGGGAAGAGCCAAGTAAAACGCTTGCTCAAATAGCGACAAAAAAAGGAATACCAATCGAGTCTCTTCACAAAGTTGAGCTGGTTGACGTTGACCTTCCGCCAGGTTGCGAAGAAGTGACAATACCTAAATACTTTACCGGCGACCTCAACCCGGGAATGTCGAAGGAACAAATAACCCAACAGCACAAGGAGTTGGTGAAGAATTTCGAAAAGCTGCTTAAAGAAGCCGAACCTCCAAAGCCAAAAGCGGAAAAAAAGAGCAAATCCGACTCGAGCATCGTCAGCACAGGTTCGGAAGCGTCTCTTCCTTCCGCTGATAAAATTGCAAAACAACTGGAGCGAAAGGAGCCTCCAAAGAAACCTCCAACCGTAAAAAAGGGACGGCTCAGTTTTTTCAATTAGATTACCAGCGTATTTCATAGTCCCTGATTTTCATTGCCTTACCGTAACTACGTACGAACGTACTACGTACTTCATTATCTTCCAGACTACTACTACAACTGACGTTCTTTATTAGCTGAACAACCGAACGGTGAAGTTCGCGTTTCATGCACGCGAGAGCCGAGGAAGAACAGCATTAATTTTTTTTGAGGTCAATAAAACCAACTTCGTAAGAAGAGGTTGTACGTAAAATATTTACTCGGTAGCTTTGTGACAAGTTGCACGAATTTTGCATAAGTATTTTGGGAATTGCAACGACAACAAGTAAAGCTTAACTTGACACTTATCGGTAAGAAAAAAAAGGGGTATTTTCTAATTTTTGCATTGAACGATCTCGAATACCACGAGACAAAGAACGACGGCGACCAACAGGGACCAACGAGGAGTGAAATATGGCGACGGCCGTAGTAAACAAAAGTGAAAAACACTATAAATTTGTGAATGAGCAGTCGATCTTGAATAAACAGGTTAGTCGATTGAATCGACTAAAACGTACTAGCATTGCAAACGCTCCTGGAGGAAGCAGAAGCGATCGATAGAGGAGGTGAGCTCGCAGAGCGACCTCCACTTTCATCGCCGTTGGGAACGTTTGGCACATAATCGAGCGGCAAGTCGGAACTCAAGCTCGTACCGCCACCCGAGGGCGCCTGGGCAGGTACACAGGGAGTAGCCGACCAGCTGCTTTGCATCTCGAATCGGCCTGAGCATCAATAATTAGGAAATTTTGCTTTAGCCTTGGTCAATTCTTGGCAGCCAAAGCACCTGGATGCTCTTGAGCACTTGATACGGAGGAACCCATAGGAACGGGCGCCGGCATACTGGACGGTGTTGCTGACGTGGAAGGATCAAATTGCGTATTCTCTAATCGCGATATCAGTCGTTCATCTTCGTCGCCAAACTCTCCGCCCATCATTGAAGGTTCGCTTACAACCATAACATCCTGAACGAACAAAAAACAACGTCAGCCATCGATACTACCGCGCGTAAACAAAGGGAGATTTACAACATGAGTGGTGACGGGGAAGTTGGCGGACGCCGGTGCGGGAGAAGCGGCTGCCTTCTTCTTTCCTCCGCCAGACGAGGCGTTAGCTCCACCGCTCGAGCCTTTTCGCTTTCTCCTTTTTGAGGTCGGTCTTGGCGCGTCTACAATTGAACATGTCTGCTTCAACAGTCTACGATGCCCAACGTGGTAACTAACCTTCGGGAGGCATCATTGGTTGACTAATGGCCGCGGGAGGTCCCCCGGGAAATTCTAAAATCGACATCGTCAGCTACAGTTTGAAAACATCGTAAAACGCGACGGCCGGCTACCACCCAAATGACCGTAATGCATACTGTGTTGTTGAACAACATTGTGAGCTTGCCACTTTTGGAACATGAAGCTCTTCAAGCAATCCCTGGGACTGATGCTACAGGACTTTTGAAGAGCCATCAGCTCTTGCATTGGTTCCAAAATGACGCATAGCTGAAAGACATTTTAAAAAATGCTCAATGCGACCGATAGCATAACAGGCAACGTACTCTTAAATAGTTCAAAGTGACATTGGTTAAACCTTGCCGAGTGAAATTCTTTGACAACTGTTCCAGAAAGCCGGGTTCCGGCTGAAACATCAAAAAAAAGCAGTCAATCTAGTCGACCTGTCGACACACACTGAACGCTAACCGAAAGTATACACCGTGGGATGTACTCATTGTGCGTTCGTATCAGAAAGTGCCAGGTGCGTATACGAGGTATAAAGTCGTCCACAACGTGGCCAGGCACCGGCGAAAAAGCAAACTCGCACAACAGGCGACCATCTGTTTGCACCTGAAATTTGTTTTTTTAAAAAAAAGCTATTACCATCAATGATATTACGACAGGCAAGGAAAACTACAACTTACGCTTGTCATAAATGGCTTGCAATGTTGCGTAACCATTGAGGTGTGCTCGCAGTCTAGAATGACCGCGTTGCTCGGTTGATGGAACGTCTCGCGAGTACACCTGGTTATGTAATACAATTCTATGACGCCACCTTCGAATATACTTCGAAAGTATCGCGGAATTAAATTGCGGCCAATCGCTGAAAAAAGCAAATGGTACAACACCAAGCAACAATAGCGCGCTGCGATACATACTATATCGCTTCGGGCCGTCCTCAAGGCAAAAGGACAAGCTAAGGGTTGCGTCGTCTTCGAAAAACTCGCTGGCGAACGCATCCCACCAAAGCGAGGCGTTGTCCGGATCCTAAGAAATTATTGAACTTGACGATAATGGAACATTTTTAAAAAAACGTATTTCTTCCAAAAGATAAAATGGACTTACGTCACTTCTTTGCTGAAGGCGACGATTCATTTCAAAAATTTTGTAGTCCAAATTAAATGAAGGCGGTAATCCCCGAGGCCTAGAAAAAGTTTTTTTTGATGGCATTGCGCGGGAAACCTTTTCGAATGAACGTAAGGCAGCTCAATTCACCCATCAGCGATAAATTAGTAGAAGAAGAAAAAGTACGTTGGGCAAACTGCAAAGCTTTGCGAGGGACCTGAATACTCTTACGCTAACGTACGATGATTCAAATTTTCAAATTACGGTAACAACCAACTTGAACATCCTATTAAGCATAAACAACCGTGCTCAGTATCGCTACTTCAAGACGGAATAGCGCGTTTGAGCAGTTTTTGGCGAGGTAAGCAGCAACCCAAGCATTCTATCGCTCCCGCAATTTGACAAGTTGACTTTAGATATCGTCAAGCACGCAAACGAACTTCGTAGGCCTTCGCGTGCGAGCAGAAATTATCTTTCCAGCTGAGATTATAGAAAACAGCAAAAAACCTTCGAACGTCCCTTTTGGCTGTCTTCGCACGATTGCGGACATTGACTTTTGGATAAAGGTAAGGACGAGTTACGAATTTTGAAATAAACACAACGCGGGGCGGGAATGAATTTTAATTGACTTATCTCTATTAATTGTTGATCTCGTTCTTCGCGTCCTTTTTTATTGCTGCAGTTTCGCGGGCGGCGCAGCTTGCTTGCGCAAAAGGCAAAGTTTAAATACCGTCAAGGAGTGGCAGAAAGCCGCGCTAACAGACTGAACCTGAAAATCACTTTGCGCTTGCGCGAACAGTTGAATTTCAAAGACGTAAAATGCTTCACCGAAACAAAAATGTACCTAAATTATGGTGACTGTTTTTTTCTAAACGCTACAGCGCTTCCCTTAGGTCGAACATGGAAGAGACCATTCAATAGCATTACAGTAAGCCGCTCCATCAGCAGCGTCTTTGTCTTAGACATTTTTGCCTGACTTACTAAGCTTACAAGCTTTGAATGATCACGTGAGAACACATGAAGCATCTTGCACTGGTGACGTCATGTCAAAGCTCAGCAAAGCTATAAACTTTACAGTATCACGGGTCCATAAGAAAGTATGTAGCTATATTTTGTTTAACAGAGCTAGATAAGATCATTCTTCTCTAAGCATCGCGTTTTCTGGCATTTTACACGCAGTGTAGGTATTATGAACTTCGCATGAGCAAAATCACGCGCATCCTACTGAGTTAAAGGGATATTTCGGTAAAGTTATAATTTTCAAGTTAAGCTTCGGGGATTTGTATAAGCAAGCTATTGTAATAGAGAAATATCATACCCGCCGTGTTCAGGAGGCAGGTGCATACCAGCCGGAACACAGGGCGAAGGACCAGGCTGTCCAAGCTGAGGCGGCGTATGACCTGGACCAGCGATCAAGTGACCAGAAGGAGTCGCAGATTGCACCATAACGTTGGGCGGAGGCCCGTTGTAACCGCTGCCCGGATTTACAGATGCCTGCGGCGCGCTCACCGGTAATTGCATGAATGGCCCTGGTCGTCCCTGTTGCCACGCCACAGTGCAGTCCGTATCCAGTTTTGCTACGCTTCGAATTCTAAAATGGCGTACATTAAGACTCGGAAAACCATCAACAGATAAGACAGCCTGTTTTCTATAGCCAATATTTCTGTCATAGAATTGTAAGGTAATGCAGTTTCCCCGTCATCGTTTCTGCTACACAAACGTTCCAAAAAATCAGTATCTATAAGGGGCGACTGAAATGACGCCATGCCCAACCAAAAAACTTGGGACTTTTCTTAAAAAATGAACTTCTCAGTAATGATACGCACGGACAACTCTATCATGAACATTATTAATGCAAACCACTATACAAACGCTGCAATTAATACGCTTTGCTCGTAATACGTGAGACATCTGTACTAACAAACGACGTCTAACCGCTTTACTTACCGCCCCGAATAATCGTTGAGACAGGTATAAATAAAAATAATAATTATCAGTTTAATCCGATTTCTACTTCTGCTATTTCAAATCTGCTCCAACACAGCAGCAAAACACTACGCAACAGGAAAACGTAGGAAGGCAAGAAAATGTTTGTTATTAATAAAAACCCAAAGTGCGCAAACTGAGCACAGCAACGAGCGTTTTACCTATTTAAGGACACGCTCGCCTGCTTTGGTCAAAGCAGAAAAGCAGAAGTTGCCATTATATCATGTACAGACTTAACAGGAATGCTCTGATTAAAATCATTTCAATATTCAAATTCAAACTTTTCGAAGATGCTTTCTTTGTAAGACAAGGAGCCAACTGGATTGTTCGGAGCGGTGGGATGTGGAAGAACATCTTATTTTCATAAGAGGATAAACTTGAAAGGTTAAAGACCGAATAAACATGAATAATGGCTTAATAAGGGCAGCTAACGCTTAGTAGTAAAATGAGAAAAACGTGCCAGCGAACAATGGCGGGTTACACCGCAACGATTCTATAAACACGCGGCGAAAGTCAACACTGCGTACTAAAACAACTTTGCAAAAACAATTTGTAAAAAAAAGTATGCTATTGGAAACACGGACAGCGACTGGGAACTACGAAAGTTGACAGACGGAAGAGAATACCCAGTTTTCGAAATAAGATCGAAAAATATGCAGACCTGCATTGCATATCTAAGCAATAATTGTACGTGATTTACAAAATTGGTTAGAAGTCATAATAGAATTACGAAAGCAAACCATATGTTATGCAATGACAATTTTTACGGAAGAACACTGAGCTAGTGCGGCAAAATCTTCAAACCGAAACTGAGAAGAAAAACTGATCCCCTAAGCTTATAAAACGAAATATCAACATATCTCACTGCCCCGCTATGAAATGCGTATCTTTGCAAGGATGAGGACAAAACAAGTGGCCTACGCATGGAAAGGATAAAACACAAGCCGCACATTATTAATTGAAACGAGTTTTGCGCGGGACAGCGGCCCGTCATGCACAGGCATACTAATTATTTTAACCGTAAGCAATTTTGGAAATGACTGTGCGAAAGTGCATGACAAACGGCGGAAAATACGAAACGCAAAATAATCAAACGCCAACCAAGTAGGTGCCGACTAACAGCGATCCAGGGGCGACAGTCACCGCTTCAACGCCTGCTCCAAAAGCCTAACGATGTGGCAACTTCACTAACAGTTATCTAACTTCAATAGCCATTGATTGGTAACGTGCGCTTAATTCTTTGTTTCTAAATGATTGCAACCATACAGTAAACCAAATATTCAAGAAAAAAACTCAGGTTTACATTATTACAGTATGGTGCATGAACCCAATTGTCCGATACTTCAACGCATACGAAGCCCTTTCTAAATTATTTTTTACTTTTAAACTTATTTCAGTTGTGTCTTAATATGCTAATTGCACTTACCAATCGTTTCTCTAACTTTCTTTGCTAAAGAATCAAACATGGCGCTGCCGTTAGGCATTTTCGCCCTTAACCGAGAATAAAAACGCTAGTTGGCTAATTAATTTTATGCTTTTCTTTTTGAAAGTATTACTATATGCTTACGCCGCTTAGGCGCTTTCGCGCTTCCGCGCCCTTAAGTTGTGATCATACGCATACAATCATCTTAAGATAATCAGACATGTATATTTAATATTCACTGAAGTTCAACGAAAAAGTTGTGCGCACTTTGCCGCTTACTTTTCTATCCGAGCGTCTTGTTACCTAGCAACGGTGTAATGTTACGGCATGTACTATATCCGGCTGTAATGCTGCCGTAGCTAAAGTTCAAGATAGAGCTCGCGCATGTCACAAAATTTGAAATAGATATAATCATTTTGTCATGCTTAAAAACCACATTAAACTTGTACAGGTCATAAAAAAGGGTTGCTTTCGGGTTTCAGTTTTTTGCGCCTTCTTCCAGCTTCAAGCCTATAAAACATAAGGCTTAGCAGCAACTTTCTCAGCACTGAATGCGTCACAGAAGTTTAAGCTGATCTATATTGTGAAATATAACTCCAACAGTTTCAACCATCCTGCTTATCAGTATGCATACAGTAGCCTGCGTTTTTCTATTTTTGGAAAAAGCGCGCAACCGCGCATTTGCCCCAAAAAATACTAGCGTAAATGTAAATAATGTAGGCGGTATGCTATTTTAAACTCCTCAAACGAGGATCTATGTGAAAAAAATTAAGTAAAACCAAACTGAAAAAATATAGAGTGTTTACCGAAATTCTAGAACGCAATAAGCCTTAAATAAAAATGTTTAGTTTTGCTTTCGTCGGCAAAGGCATTTTTTAAAAGCTGCGACCCTGATAAACGATAAATAAGTTTGTAGGAACTATAAAGAAAATGTATTACGCAAAAAGTTTTCAATTAATGCTTGTAGCAAGACGCGATTGCTTTTTAAAAAGTTATTATTTCAATTATTGCTCTCAAGCTTTCTTACAGTTACACCACACACTGCCGTTACGAGTTCCTCACGGATATTAGCCCAAAGTATTTATTTACGCAAAATAAAATTACGTTTTCTGTACGACTATCATGACGCAACTGCACTGCATTTGTACAGTATAAGTCGTGGTTTATTTAGCAATGTAATGTCATCATGCATACTATCCTTCTAACCTGCACACTCTTAACAACCAGTTTTACGGGATGAGCTGTTACGGAAATAAACTGTCGCTTCAACTAACTAATATTTTGCTTTTAACAGTTGGCATAAAAAATTTAAAGCGAACAGCTCTTGGCATCTAACAAACAGAATATAGCATTACTTTCCTAGACATGTTACGTAATATAAAAAAATAATTATGCGACAGTTGTACAGACCTTGCTGGTTGTCTACAAGAAAGGGAAGACGTGACTGTTCGTCGAAAAGATCGCTAATTGACTGCGAGTCGGAGCTACAGTTTGACCCTCCTGAAAATCAAATAGTCTCTTTGTTAGCCGTCTATTTAGTGGGCCGGAACCGCTAGCTGAACTTTTCCTCGGTCATCCTACCAGTTCCGTCCGCTTTTAGACTTTGGTGAGTTTGCGGATGCGCTCCATTTGTATAGCGTACGTTTGATTCGGCGGAAGCCGGACAATTCCGGCTCGGCTGAACCTTGACGCCAGCGTTGCGCTGGTTTGCAGAGCCACCGACTACTGGCCCGCTGCTGCTGTTGGCTTTCGAATTTTCGCACTGACCCTTTGCCTAGTGCAATAACGTTGCCATCGTTTGCGGTAGGCAACGAAGGGCATGGCCTTCCGTTTGGCGAAATGTTGCTTGCTGTAGGGCCACTACGACCGCAGTGCTTCTCTTTCGTCAGCCGCTAAGGTAAGTACATGTATTTGACGCTCTCTCTTTCTCTCCGACACATACAGAATGCTTTCCGACTTTGCTTAAGCCCTTTGCATGCTATCGTTTGTGGAACCATATCCGTTCGTGTTTTGGAGCTGATTCATTGCGAACAAAGAGTACGACTTGTTGCTTTGAAGTTTGCGTAGTTGACGCCAGTTTAAAGATAGGCAAATTTTAAGTAGGCAGCGTTTTGACTACACTTGGTTACGGGAAAACGTGACTCACAAATACGTGGTCCTTGTTTCACGTCGCGTGACATCGATAAACACAGAGCGTACGTTATGTCGAACTGCAGATACGGGCTTCCTATGGTAGGCTGGCTAAATAGGGTTAGGTGAATTTAAGTTTCATTCTTGTACCCATCCATCGTTTGTTAATTCACGTCTCCGTCATTCATGCCTTTGCCTTTTCAGAGGACTGGCATGCGGGAGCCTTCACTGCCTCTGGAAGGCTCGCGGAAGAGGCGTAAGCTGACAGGTTGGTCTCTAAAGAAAAATGGTTGCATGAGAGCCTATAAACCTCTTTGCAGGTGTTCGAACTACTACAAGTGGATCCCCTGTAGTCAGCGGAGATATTTCTAGTGGTCCTCTTATGCCCGCCGTATCTGTCGCGTTGTCTTCCTCCAACTTGTCATTTGAACCGGTACTGTCCCAAGGGTTGCTTGGTGGCAACGACGGAACTTCGGATGACATTTGTGATGATCGGAACCGTGCCAAACGAAAGCAGCTGGATCCCGAAATGGCCAGTAGCAAAAGTACAGCGAATATTTCATCCATCAATGCCGGCAGCACCCAATGCTATCGTTCCTTCGAGGCGACAAACGTCCCCTTGAAGAAATCGTCAAACAGGAACGCTGCCGTAGCGTCCAAACAGTCTAGCAAGAAGAATTCATTAGGCGACGGCGAATATCAGTTGGTTAAAAATGAGGTTCTTCGTTCGTCCTATTACGAATACGAAGTGCTGGAATTTTTGGGCAAAGGTACCTTTGGTCAGGTGGTCAAATGTTGGAAGAAAGGTACCAAAGAAATTGTGGCCGTCAAAATACTTAAGAAGCATCCGTCCTACGCCAGGCAAGGCCAAATTGAAGTCAGCATACTGCATCGCCTAAGCAAGGAGAGTGCCGACGAGTTCAACTTCGTTCAAGCGTTCGAATGCTTCCAGCATAAAAGTCACACATGTTTGGTGTTCGAAATGTTGGAGCAAAATCTGTACGACTACTTAAAGTTGAACAAGTTCGCCCCTTTGCCGTTGTACAGCATAAGGCCCATAGTGCAACAAGTGTTGGCCGCCCTAAGCAAGCTAAAGCAGCTCGGTCTTATTCATGCCGATTTGAAGCCTGAGAACATAATGCTTGTCGACCCGGCTAATCAACCATTCAGAGTGAAAGTAATCGACTTTGGTTCCGCCTCTCTCGTCTCAAAGGCTGTAACGAATACCTACCTTCAGTCGCGCTATTATCGGTAGGTTACTTTACACCAACTTCAATATAGTCTCATTAAGTAATAATACGCTGAAAAAGATATTTATCCCGAAAAGGGCGGTTATAGATAAGGTCACTTCTCAATTTTCAACTTGCGGCAGATTGCGTAGGCAAGTTGCAATAGAGTTGCGCTCAGATGTGCAACAGAAATTTGTTCTTAACTGCCAAGATGAAGTATCTGTCAAAGCGTCGAATTTCTTGTTGTAAACGCGCTATAATTCGGCAAATAGAATAGTTTCGTGCTAGGAACTTCCGCAGTCGTCCCGTTTTCCGCCGGCGAACTTCGGTCAAAGCAAGTGTCCATCGTAGCGACTTTTATGATGACCTTAGTTGCAGATTCGACTTTTTGTTCACCAAGTTGACGTCATTTCCTTTTCGGTTTGCGACGCAAAGCAGCTGTTTACATGAAATGCAAATTTTATTTTTCACATACAGATCATATGTTGATAATTTGCGTCTGTGTACGTTTGAACCGGGGGAGTGATAACCCTTTTACGTTTTGTCCTAAAGCTCAGCCGAGAGAGAAGCTTCGTTGTCTGGTTGCTCCAAGGGTTGACCTATTTGCAAGGTATATCACGCGTATACGCATGTCCTCGACGTCATTGCTGAGATCTTCTAATTGAATGACGTCACGAACCGGATGAAAATGTTGAGATGAAAGAGTTGGTGAGTGTTTGACTTAGGCGAGCGCCTGTTTGCTCTTGTCCTTGTCACGGTATTCTTCGCGTTGTTTGCATTCGCCCACGGTCACTTTTCCGCCGGGGTTACATGCATTCAAAAGTCGAAGCGATGAGTTGACGTGCGAAGTTTTTGATAGGGATTTTGCGGAGTGCAAAACTTTGCGTAGTGTAGAATTTTGGCGAGGTCGAAACCAATCGGTTTATAGCTCTTCATGGTAAACAGATGGAAGCAAAAGCGAGGAGCGCGTGACGGCGACTGCCTGTTGAGTCAGAAAAGTACCAGGCGGCGCCTAGCGTATCGTGACGTCTACTGCTGCTCGGACCATCCTAATTGTCAGCCAAATACGCCATTTCAAAACAGCCTGGAAAACATGAACTGTTCAAATTAAAAACATCAATAGATGTGCAGTTGGTTGTAATAAGCTTAAAATTTGCTTGCTCTTATAGACGATAAGTAAAGCTATCTATAAACGTTGTTTGTTGCTGATAATCAAACGCTTAAATTCCGACATGACTTCATTCAAGTGATGAAAGAGTTTCTGATTATCAAAAAATTAGTAACACAACGAATTAAGTCTGTGAATGCGCTGTTGCGAGTTTAATTTGCAAAATGTGAGGATATCTTAACTTAGTCTGCCAATAAAGCAGTTGGACGAAGTAATAATACGTCATACGTAGCGCAATTGAGGAAAGTAGTGATTCTTTAAACTGAAGGCGTTGCAGGCATGTTGGTGTTGCGCGATCATTACTTTCTCGTTGGCACACTATTCTTTTAATACGGTTTATACCCAATACATAATCAGAAAAATAGGCATAACATTCTCTTTCGTTCCGTTATCGACAGAGTGTTTATCTGACGAACGTCGCAACATTTGTCGTCGTAAACTTCCAGTATGACAGCAGCTGTTCTCTTGTTGCAAGTTGCGTAGACGATATGCAATGTTTTTTTGGTATACGATTTTAGCCTGCTTTTCAATTTTTCTTACAGTAAGCTGTTCGTTAAATTGAGAAAAAAAATACGCGACGCTGTTTTGCTTGGTGGAAGGTTAATTTTTTGCGGTATTTTTAACCCGTTTTGCGAATAAAATACCGCAAAAAAATTTTAGAAGAAAAAATTTAAAAACACCCGTTAAGAGGAAAATAAAGAAGGTTAATTTTTGGTGCTGTTATTTTTTGTCGGCATTGTCCGCTTAGGTTTTGTTTTTCCAAAAGCTTCGTGCGGCAGTTGAGCTAAGCAAAGTAGCGGAAAAGCGCTTATTGCCTTTGCAGTAAGGCTTATAAAACTGGTCCACGTTCATTCATCCTATTTTGTTAATGGTGTTGCTTTCGCGTAAAAATAAAAGCTCTTAGAATTGACAGGAGGCAAAGTCTTGCTTTGTCCCAGTTTTGGCCGTGTTAATACCTGCCATTTTCAATTTATGTATTCGGAATTCCGTTCGCGTAGTTAGGCGGTTTTTACTTTTACGTAATTGCCGGGCTTTCCCGAGCTTTCCTTATTACAGCTTTGGTGAGCAGAACTTTCCGAATCTTCCTCTCGATTGTCCTTATTTTTATTGGTACAGTATTTGATTTTTAAGTTAAATATTCTTTTCAAAAAGACAGTCGTCGCAGAGCATACAGTATCATAGAAAAGTATAGTAGTTCCGCGAAGGCTATCAGTCACCTTATGCTCATCTTGCCAAATCGTTTTAGCACTTTAAAAATAAGCTTCTTTAGCAACAGATGAACGTTGTCCTGAAAAGTAGTGGCCGGGGCATTGTTTGAAAATTTCTGTTTCCATGTTCAGCATACGGTTGTAACATTAAAAAATGGAGGGAGAAAATTAACATATGTAAGGGCTGCCTAAAGAACTATTATTATTCTTATTGCGTATGTAAGAAAAATAGAGCCTCTTTAATGCCTGTGTTGCCTACTGCCTTCTGACGTAAGCAAGTTGTAGTGTTTTGCTGAATGGGGTTCAATTTTTTCAGAGCGCCTGAAATCATTCTCGGCCTATCTTTTAATGAAGCCATAGACATGTGGTCTCTTGGTTGCGTTGTGGCTGAGCTTTTTCTTGGTTGGCCACTCTATCCTGGCTCATGCGAGTTTGACCAAGTAATCAAGACTCTCTGCAGCGTCGAGCAGATGCAGTGACCAAATTATGTCGATTTCAGATTCGCTTCATAGCCCAAACGCAAGGCTTACCAGCGGCTCACATGCTCAACAGCGCGAGCAAGACATCCCGTTTTTTCAAGCAAGACAGCAATGGTCTCTATCCATACTGGCGCCTTAAGGTCGATCTGTGTTTATCATTTCCTTGCGTACATCCAACTAGTTGATATTTACTTGTTTAGTCTGTTGAGGAGCACGAGCAGGAAAGTGGTGTCAAATGTAAGGAGACAAGAAAATATGTGTTCAATTGTTTGGAGGACATTTCCCAGGTTAGCAAGCAAAGGCTTTCCTATTTTTAAAAACAAAACAGAACTAACGCGTAGGGCGAAAAGGCTGTCGCAATTCAAAATGTCATCTGATTTGCAGGTTAATTATCCAGTCGACCTGGAAGGTGTTGACTTACTGTGCGAACGCATTGATCGTCACGAATTCACTGATTTTCTTTGCAAAATGTTGGCCGTTGATCAGGAGCGGCGGTTGACCCCTTCGGACGGCTTGCAGCACCCGTTCATTCAGTTGACTCGGCTCCTTGACTACTCAAGTTGCAATTAGTAAGTTTTGCCTTGCCTTGGGCATTCGATTCCGAATAAGTCGCGACAAAATGCTTGATGATTTCAGCGTTCAGATCAGCGCCCAGAAAATGGAAGTTTGTACGAAAAGAAGTTCGAACAACAGTCGTCCAGTTGCGTCCGTATATCCCGAAAAAGTGGCGCCGTCCGTACCTCAACCAATCGTATCGTCTAACTTGTCTTCCGCATTACATTCCGCTCAACAGGTGACCGTCGCGTGCTTGTAAACGATTTTCGCCGTGCGAAACACCACATAATGACGGTGTTCCATTAATGTGGTTCAGAGAGCAAACTTACGCAACAGCTATTTCTGAAGTCAAAGTAATCTTTTGCAGCGTGGACGTACGATCAATATAGGCTACTTAAAGTTAAATGCCTCATATTTCATTCACAAACTAAAATCGTTTGTAATCTCATTCATTGAACCCGTGAACAAGGTCGGAGTCATAGTTTTTCTCGGTAATTCAAGCTCTCATTGTTTCCTTTTCTGTATTAGCTTCATTCATACCTCGCCCATTCATGAGAACTTATGAATGAGCAGTTTCCCACGAACTGTGGTAGCAGCCGCGATGTTATGAATCGAATAGGATCATTAATCTTCTTTTGTCCTCCATCTTTTACGTCGTCCTTAGCTTCTATGGTGGTGCGCCTGGTTGTACTTGATTCATGCGCAATGTTTTGTTGATTGGCCGCTATCGGTGCTTGTATTTTAAATGGTTATTTTTCAGGTCTCGTCTAGCGATTACGCTGCTGGTGGTTTTGTACAGTATCCCCCCGCGTCGTTGCAGCCACTTGCGCCGTATATTGCGTACCAACCATTCATGTTGCAACATTCTTTTGGTATGTTAATTGTACATTCATTAAGCGGTCAACACTAAGGCATTCCCGGCGCCCTTTCGCATGCCAGTTCAGTTTACTGTTCATTCGTAAAGTTCGAGTTCTCTTGTAATCTCTGATCGAATTAATTTTCTCATATTCCACCGTTGCAAAACTAGGCAATTTGCATATTTTCATTTGCATAACCATTCATAATTCACTGCTGGTTAGTCATTATTAAATTAAAAATACCTTTATGAGTTCTCGAGCAAATGTCTCAACCGTATTCGTTCACTCTCTTCATACGGTCATTTTTCGTTGTGAATGATTAACTAGTTTTAATGAATGATACTCTCTTGACTGTCTTTATCAAGTCTTAAGTGTAAACCTGTCGACTAGTTACTTGTATATAGTAGTAGTAGTAGTAGTAGTGGTGGTGGTGGTAGTAGTAGTAGTAGTAGTGGTAGTGGTGGTAGTAGTAGTAGTGGTAGTGGTGTTGGTAGTAGTAGTAGTAGTAGTAGTAGTAGTAGTAGTAGTAGTAGTAGTAGTAGTAGTAGTGATAGTAGTAGTAGTAGTAGTAGTGGTAGTGGTGGTAGTAGTAGTAGTGGTAGTAGTAGTAGTAGTAGTAGTAGTAGTAGTAGTAGTAGTAGTAGTAGTAGTAGTAGTAGTAGTAGTAGTAGTAGTAGTAGTAGTAGTAGTAGTAGTAGTAGTAGTAGTAGTAGTAGTAGTAGTAGTAGTAGTAGTAGTAGTAGTAGTAGTAGTAGTAGTAGTAGTGGTAGTAGTAGTGGTAGTGGTAGTGGTAGTGGTAGTGGTAGTGGTAGTGGTAGTGGTAGTGGTAGTGGTAGTAGTAGTAGTAGTAGTAGTAGTAGTAGTAGTAGTAGTAGTAGTAGTAGTAGTAGTAGTGGTAGTAGTAGTAGTAGTAGTAGTAGTAGTAGTAGTAGTAGTAGTAGTAGTAGTAGTAGTAGTAGTAGTAGTAGTAGTAGTAGTAGTAGTAGTAGTAGTAGTAGTAGTAGTAGTAGTACTAATAATAATAATAATAATGTAAAAGCAGAAAAATTCAGCTACACTTTCAGAACTGCATAACTAACGTTTGGCCTTTTCTTTTAAGTGCCATCACGTCACTTTGTTGGCATCATAGGATCTTCAGCGCCAGCGCCAATCTATCAGCCGTTCGTTCCTATGTCTTTGCCTTTGTCTTTGGTCGATCCGCCCATAGTACTACCTACCGCTTGGGCTGACCGTATACTCCATTGGCCAGTTGCTGCAGCCGCCGCCGCAGCAGCAGCGGCCAACGTTAGTCGCGGAAGCAATGTACAAACAGTTCCGTTTCACATGTTTGCCGGTGGAGGTGGGGCAGCAGGAACTGACTTGGGGACTTTTTTAATGCCAGCGGCAGCCTCCAGTTCGGTTGACCCAGCGTGTGTTCTTCATTCGTCGAACAGTCTAGCTGGATCGGCTGCCCTGCTACACAATTTACGCAATATGAATCCGGTATGCGTTAACTTTGCTCCGGCAGAATATTATTTTGTGTCATTTTAAGGACGGTTGGCAGTCGGACGCCTTCGGTCATCATATCCATAATGATTCAATAGAGGAAAGAAGTTTCGCCGAAGTTCCAGAGTAAATCACCTTTTGTAGTCTCGTGTTGAGCAGTCCCATTTATATGGTCAATTTTTAGCTCTACCTCTATCGTCAGCGATGGTTGCCCCGTACATGGGCATGGAAGTAGCGAAGTGGTCAGCCCACGCCCTTCGGAGGAACAGTATGTCGACCAGATCTGTGCAGACATTTCGTTTAAATTACGTGCATTACTAGAAGCGATGATCGATCCAACTTTCTGCTGTCATCTTCCGACTTGTCCGCTTCCATGTGGCCTGGAAAGACAAGGGCCATTGTTAGACCAATCAAAGTGCAACGACACGCCATGAATACCGGTATATCCAATGTGCAAGACGTTGGTCTCGATTTGCGTCTCATTCCGGATTCATGGTGCGCGACACCATTGCTCTATATCACTTTCTTCCTATACGTTGCTTCTAGGAATGTTCGCGGTTACTGATGGGAATGGACAAACATAAAACATGACGGAAGCAAGCATGCCTGTGTTGTGAACGCCTTCCCCCCTCTTGTGTGCAATCTCGTGCTTTTTTCTGCGTGCAATCATCAGAGTCGTCCAGACGGCTATTTTTTAGCCGTCCTTAATGCTGTGATAATTTGGTTATTAGTTTTATCTCTTCTTCTTCTTCTCCCTTCCTTCCTTCTTCTCTTCTCGAACTTTGAGCTTATGAAATCGGTTCGTTACTCTCTATTTTTTATGGCGTTCAAATTTGCCGTCTCCAGTCTACTTTTGGTGAAATGATGGCGTGCTGCATTGTTTTATCAGTTATTCGTTGCGTATACGTGTCCCTTTGTTAAATCATCCATTAATTGCTTATTATTGTGCTTAGCCTTATTTAGACGAAACGCATTGTATTTCCGTTGGCAAGAAGAGGCGGTGTAGACATAGTTGGCATTGCTGAGACCTTTTTTCTTCTCGCGTTCTGCTGTTTCTTCGGCTGAAGGAAATACCATTGCATGCTTTCAGTTAAGAGAGTTCCTTCTCCTCTCTCTCTCTTTCTCTCTGTTTCTGTCTCAGTGAATAACAATGTCCAAGCGGTATTGTCATTCCTTCGTCTATGTCGGTTGCCATCCTAGCCTGGGCATAATTGCATTTAAAAAATATAATCTTTGCTGTCATGCGGAGAGTGTATTGCCGTCTATTTAGGTTTCGTGACCGATTTTGTGCTTCGTTTCTTTAATAAACAATTTGAAAGTGCCAACGCGATAACTTTTTCTTTCGTCGTTATTTCTCTGTCCGCCGCGGGGCAGCTCGTACTTCATTCAATAACGTTGTATATGTAAGATGGTCTATGGTCGCCTTTATCGTCGAAATACGTTTGCATCTCTTCTTCGGTTTGAGACGTTGGCGTCTGCGTGCTAACGTTTCGCATGTTGGTCCGTTTCCTCCATAGATCGACCAGTACGTTCCTTTGTGCTTTGTTCATCATTCTTAAGAGTATCCATTGTTCAGCGGTTATTTCAGCTTCCAAACAACGCATCTGCTCGTAAACATCCTCCAATCCCTCTTTCACTGTCAGTCGGCTTGTGCTCGGATCGATTTGAGCTTTTCGATATTCCGACTCGATCTTGTCCCTCATCATCTTGAACATTTCTTCAATTTTTTCTTGCAGCAACGTTATGGTCATCGAAACAGCCGATAGTCCAATAATGACCGGTATAATGCAGAGTAGAGTTTTTCCGCGATTCACGGGAACGACGTCGCCTAAAAGTATGCAAATGATTAACACCAACCTACAATTTACACCTTGTATGGTTTTACCAAAGCCAATGGTCGTGAAACTGATGAACAAAAAGTAGAAGCTTGTCATGTAGTTCCAGCCCTCTTCAATTGCAAGGAAAAGAGCAGCCGAAAAGCATAGCCAAATGACAACTATTAGGAAAGCTATGCTCAGCGGGAGTTCGGTGGATCTTTTTTCCCATTCGGCCGTTGGTTCCGGCCACTTCCTGCTAAGCCGGCTTGTCAACCTTCTAACCAATCGAGCCGCCGTTTGCGCCCATAAGAGCAGCATTAATCCCCAACTTTTCAGAATGTACAACATCAGCGGGATACCAATAAGCGCGTACATCATTGTCAGCACTTTTCCGGTTGCCGTTCTCGGCGTTATGTCTCCATAACCTGAAATTGATTAATTTCTTATTTAACAATTTCCTTCCTGCTTTATGTACGTGCATTATTTCGGTCTGTTTATTGCTTGTAAACAAGTTTTTTCGTTTCCTAACATAAAACGAAGCCGTTTGGTCGTAGGTGCTTTCAGGGCGAACGATGATGAAAGAAGAAAGCAGTTGCGTGAGCTCGTTTGCTTCTTGCCCTTTAAAACTCGTAAACAAACCACCCGCGCTCATTGTTGCGACGATTTTGAAAGCGTGCTGCAAGGAATACTTTTTTGACCTTTCCCGCCGCGAACTTGGACGCTCGCGAGTGTCACGCGCAAATATCCGACTTGTGCTACAACAAAGAGCTCAATGTTTGCTTGCCTTATATGTTGCTTTTGAAGGAGGCATCATATTCTTGGCCTCAGCCAAGAATATAATGTCCCTTCTGCTTCCGTAGAGAAGCAGGAACTTTTGCATGCTTTTATTGCCTGGAAAGCTAAGATATAACAAGCCAACTTACTAACGCTTACATTTTATGGTTAGCTGCTATGTTATATGAACTTGTATCCATACGGTTAGCTTGTTAAAAGATTTTTTTCAGCTTACCTATTGTGGTATATACAGTAACTGCATAATAGACGGAAGACCAGAAATCCCACTTCTCGTCGTATGCCGCACTTCTGTGCGAGCAGATTTTCAAATTTCTAAGCAGAATCACGTCGTACCATCGCCACACTTGCTTTGCCTGTGCCGTTCTCAGCGTCCTGTTGCGACCTTGTAATACTCGCCACATACGCCAGGTCATTTGGGTTTGATGGTTTTCCAGCTTTCGTCTAAAGGAGGTACCTTCGACTACGGCAGTTTCCTGGCTTGTGCCGCGTCCTTGGCTTTCGATCAAGTAGAACAGTATTCCGCCGGCCAACGTGTAAACGACGAGAAGGATAAAAGGTAGCACGTGCCATTTGTTCAATCTGGTGCAGCATGTACTACATGCGCTGAAGGTATTCAATAGCCAAGACCAACGGGAGCGCTTTGATCTGTCCATTCCGTTTTTGGTCCTAGCAAAGTGCAGGCTGCTACTCCACCAAAAAGAGCGGGCGAGAGCGCATTCCTTAAGGTAGGATTGATTGTTTCAAAAGCTATGCTGCCGGTCCGCAAAGTGCGCGATTGATTCCTATGGTAAAAACAAATAAAAGTGCCTATCGCGATCAGATTATCTGCAGGCCGACTGACCAATGGGGCAAGCAAGCTTGGAGCAGCGAAGCAGCTGATGGAGACTTTTCAATTTCTCAGACAAAATTCAATGGAGCCGCCGCAACGATTGCAAATAGCATATGGTGTTTGGTTGAAGCTAGAAAGTTGCGCATGTAAATTGGTTTCTCATTGTAGAATACTTTTCAGCAAACCGCGCGAAGGTTAGAGGAGGCGGCATAAGAGTTCCTGTAATGGAAAAGGGTATAAATCCGTTTCCATAAATGTAATGGATCTGACTAGGGGTTGAAAGAATTAAAACAACAAGGTCAGTTCCCTTTTGGCGTACGCGCGAGATGATATATGAATGGCACGAGGCGTAATTCTTCATTCCTCCCTTGCACGGCCGGTCAACTGCTTCGTTTTCGTCAAAATGGCGTCTGTAGGCTGTCGTTGCTTTTCGCTTCCGCCATTTGCCTTCAGCGAGAATGTTTTAATTTGATCTTTAATTATTACCACTTTCGCAGTGCACTTATGAATTCTGACAATTGGTTTTTCCAAAATAAGCGATAGCTTCCAACTAAATCTTAAAAGTTCGTAATATGCTAATTTATGAAATTTGAATAAGGATAAGATTTCATTAATCAGTCAGCGTAGTAACAGATAGCTTTACGAAGTGGTGTCGATCAATAATTTGAACTTACCCCACCTTGGCAATGTCACTTAACTATGCCCGTTTTAAGAATGTTTCAAATTTTCTTTGCCGTATACTCAAAGCAGCTGAGCTCTGTTTCGTGTACACATTTGCGACGACAACTTCTAGAGTGCGCTGCGCGACGATTAACAAGCGCTTGCGAGTATCAGAGTTAAACTTCTAAAACGACAAGCTTTCCCAAAGTCATCAGCTGCTTGGGATAGTTTAGCTTATGGTCTTTCCTGGAAGTCACTGCGATCTGTGGCTGTCTATCTAAACGGATACATAGTCTGTCAGCTTAGGGCGCCAAGATGTTGCCAAAAATTATTTATTTTCTTTAAGAATTTGACATCGGCATTCGCTCACTTTCAGCAGGTCGTTCGTTACACGATGCACCGAGCTGTCATGTCATCTTGTTCAATCTTGAAACAACCGACAGTTCAATCATCAACCATTCCTTATTTTAGTGTTGACCTTCCGCAAATGCTTTAATGTTAGCTTTCACTGTGCTATGTTACTTGTCATCGTACTTGTACGAAGTATAAGTATTCAATTTTTTTGGTTAATCAAGCTTAAGTAAGTTATAAACCCAATTATCCGAATCTGCCGGGAGGAACAGAATTTTAAATTTTGTATGAAATTCTGCCTTCCGAACGCGCACGTAGTAAAAACGCTAGTGCTTCTATGTGCCTAAGGGAAAGTTTAATTTATAGACACACGGTATCTGTATTAGGAAGCCTTGTGCTCAAGCAATAAAGCAAAATAATTTTTATAACATTCCGCTAGAAAAATTACGGCGTTATGAGCTTATTTTCTACGTTCTGCTACAGTACTCTTGTGATGTGCAGGTACCTTGACGCAAAGTTTTGAACTTGGAAGAAGGTAATGCTTTCGTTAATAAACTTTTGCTTAGGCTTTAGTTTTTTAAAATTACTCTCACTGTTAAATATCAACAATAACCACCGTCAGCCGCACAGAACTCCTGTCTTCAACACGGTGCATAGTGTCAAAATTTTTAGTTTCATTTGAAAAATGTATTCTTAAAAAAAGCTTTCTGAATTTAAGTCATTATGAACTGTGTTCAGTTAGTTGCTTAGTTATTTCAGGTGATCTTGATATTCACAAAACACAGAGTACACGCCAAGCATTAGTGCTTTGCTAAGTAGTAGGCAACAGCGCTTTAAACCGTTTGAACTGAAGGAGTCTTTTGCGGTAGATAGCTCGAGGCAAAATGAAAATTCATTTTGTTTCGAAAGTTAACAGCTGCCGCCGACCATGTCGACCCTTCGCCGAGTGATTCAGCAATGTAACAAATTGCGCTGCATCTGCTTTATCTTTCAAATCGCTCATTCATCAACTCTCATCAATGAACTATCAGTTTTGGCCGACATTCGCTGCAAGGCTCCTAAAAGTCGGTGTAGAAAGATTAAAGAAGAAGAAGTGAAGTTGCTTCTATACCAAATACGTTCTACGCATGACCAGCCGGCATTGCAGCTTCGTATAAGCGCGCAAAGCTGTTTGTTCTCAAGGCGGAAAAACGTTTTCAAAATGTTCACGTACGCGTAAATAACTGCGCTGGCTGTGAATGCAGTGTTGGTATGAATGTGTAAATGGTATTGTAGATCCATTACGTCAGCAACGTGAGATAAGAAAGTTAAATTGCTCGAAGGGAAACGTCATTAGCAGCCTGAACTTTAGTAATGCGTTTGCACAGGAGAGAACTGCTTATTTAAACTTTTTAGAACGCAGTATACGGAAATAATAAGTTTTCCCTGTTGTCATTAACATGAACCATTAATACTTTGCCGCGAATCGTAAGTAACAGAGAACTCGGCTGCTTCCGTCGCAATGAATTTAGTAATAAGTACAGCAATTCCTGTTTTGGAAGACCTATGGCGGGTTCACTGCCTAGAAAGCATGCTGCGTTCAATCGTTTGCCCGTTTACTCGACCAACCAGAAGTTTCTGACAGTTCAAACATTATTCATGCTGCAAAATTTGTTCTGCTGGCGATAAAGCAATTCGCCTTGCTATACACCACTGCAGCAAGTGTACCTGATGTGACTGACAGGCTTGTTACTTTCAGAGGCAAGAACTGCGGTTGGAAATTGTCCAAGAGGTCAGATATCTTTGAGCTTTTCATTAGTAACGCGTTTCTTTCCTCATTTTATTTCTCCATACATTTCTAAATAAGCTTGCAGCTTTTTAGTGTTAATAACAGTTTCACTAAAACAAAAAACACAGGCGTATGAGAAGTATCGAGTCCGCGAGGTCAGAAAGTTTAAAAGCCAAGCTATACGTTGTTTTAAGATGTCTAAGAAGTACTCGCTTTGTTTGTATATGAAAAGAAATCAAAAATTTGCATTGCAGCACAAGCGGTAAGTTTTTGCTTGATTTCATTGCCGCGTCCCACTTTTAGCTTAAACTGAAGTTTAAATGAACAACCAAGAAAAGGAATGCTGGTACGAGGGTCAATGCATAAAGTTGTAATTAATATTCATATATTGGTGGTTCAATTAATTGAGAAATTGAACAAAGTAGCAGAACAGCCTACATCATGCATTAGGATCTTATTATCAACATCATTTTCTTCATTATTTAATTAAACTTTCATCTGCAGCAAAGAGGAAAAGCCCAGAAAGCATTGTCAGTATATTACGTTGATATATATACTGTGTCGCCTTACTGTTAGCTGTTACTAGCTTGTCTGACCAGACGATGTCCATATTTGGAAATGTTAAATCAGTATGAGAAATGATGAAACTGTTCAGCGAAGTTATATCTTCGGCGTGTAGGCATAAGCTGAAACTCACTCTCTCTCTCTCCTCTCCTCACTACGGTCAATGGCCTCTCTTTGACTTTTACAAGTAGTGCACTGTGCATCCGTTTATTTCTTGCCGCTCACATGTTAGGCGCGCTGAACGCACCAGAATACTTATTTTGTTAGTAACTGATATTTAGCAAAGCAATTTAGGCGACTTTTAAATAGGTCTTTAGACATGCCATTTCATGTAAATTCCTACCCAACAGTTTGAGATTATTAGGCATTTTATGTTGAAAGATGCTAATAAACTTGGCAAGCCAGTTGTTTCAGACTTTTAACAGCTGCCATAAAAAGCACCCAAGCTGGCCTCGTGTTCACGCCTCTTTTAGGAAAGCTATTCGCCCTTTATTGCATGTAGTTTATGGGATGAAAATGCGAAACTGCTCAGTTGGATGGGTGGGCAATTGCAAAATGCCCTTTAGGCTTTATTGACAGAGCTTTCAAGAACTGCCGTGTTTTCATCGAAGAGCTGATAAAACGTGTCCTGAAGACGCTGTCAGTAGGGACTTGACGTTGTTTACTTTATCTTGTTTTTCTAGTTAACTTTGCTCTTCTGCGCACAACCAATTGCTGCACTTGCAGTCATTAAAAGCGTTTCGAAAAATGGGTAGCATCAGTAAACGTTGTAGAGGATCGAATTGATCACAGTTTTATTTTTGCTGTCCTTATGTTAGACTAAATGTTGCCTCTTTGTCGACTGGAAGATTTCCGTAGAGCTGAACAACAGTCAGGTTGACCTAGGGTACGTTCGACAGCATGACCTTACGATCCAGGACATGATAGGTCATTAGCCAAACAGAGGAGTTCATAAATTCGCCCTCAACCGTCAGAAGTGCAGAAAGGAACTTAGACAGCGTTTAGCAAACTGCCATTGTTAAATCTGATCTGGGTGAACTGTTACTTTTAGAAATGGTCAACCAAGAATAGCAGGTAACTTTACACTAGTGCTTATGCATCTCGGAACTTTAAACAAGCATCCACTTCAGCTTGTTACAAGGTCTGAGTAATAGCCAACTTTAAAAAAAAATTGTATCAACGGTGGCTGCTAATCCGTTCGATATATACAGCTAATAATAATGGTGTTGGCTTTATGAATTGTCTCTTTTCAATATAACGTTATACTTTAATTCAGTATGGGATTCCTGATTTTTGCGTGCATTATTTTTATTCAGAAAAACGGATTCGCGTTCTGGTAAGAATTTTCAAATCCAGGCTAGAAAGAATACAAAATGGATACTCCCTTATGTGGTACGCAAATTACTGGAAAGATGGTTCAAGATGCCCTGACTAAACGAATTCCGTTGGCTGCTTCAAATCTTCGCTCAGTCTCAGCGGAATCTATTGGCTGTGGTAAAGGATATCTTTCGGAAGTATTGCGAGTGGAATTGCAATGGAAAGAAACGGTGTAAGTGCCAGTTTGCCGCAAATCTTCCAAATGAAGCTACCGCAGCACTATGTGCAGGCGTGCAGAGATAATAGCGAAAGTAGTTTGCCTGAACAAAGTCCAATAGAGTATATCTTAATCAATTAATGTAAAAATAGGTTATGAACGAACAGTCTTTGACTTGGGCTCTTTCTAAGGAGTACAGATCACTTTGCTTCTCAGACATGAAAATGTGGAATTTATTATTTTTTTAAAAGTAGCTTTTAGGAGCAACTAGTTCCATCTTCAGCCTTTTTTGTAATACTGGATTTCGAGAAAATAATGAGCAGTCTTGTCGGTTACGCACCCCATTGCCATACTGTAACGCTGCCGGCTTCCTTTTCTACACTTCCCTATGCTTAGGCATAAACATAAGGCTTATATCTTGGCGTAAGCTTAAGCAGCGACAGTGCAACGTAGGCGGGATGGTCGCCAGTAATTACAGGACAAACTGGCTACATGCTTAACAAAAGGAACCTGCATTTCTTAGACGGCGGGACGCATAGCCGTCAGACCCGATTAATAAGTATTAAGAATTCATTTAAAACAGTGCTTTTTTAAAAGTGTCCCTCGTTTCGTAGCGCATTTTGTTAACTGGTTTCGTTTCTTATCAGAGATAACGTCAAACTACCCACGCACATCATTGTAAAGACAACCTGCTCGGAAAAACTGTCACAATTCATGAAACGTGATGAAACGACACCCTCTGAAGAGGAAGCAACTAGGATGGCAATGGAATTATTCCATAACACAGAATGTGCTGTGTACGAGCTATTCAACACCCATCCACCTGACATTCCGCTAGCTACATGCTACTCTGCAATACCAATGGGTAAACTGTATTATCATATTGATACTTTTGTGCGGCGAAGAGAAAAAAATGAAGCAGCTACAGTTTTTCTGAAGGATAGCAAGTTTTTTAATTCTTTTAAACGCTGATTTCTAGATTGCCTTAGAAGGAATAAACTTCTTGTAATGTTAAATTTATACTATGCGCATTTTTTCAAAGTATTAATAAACCGCCATGCCTTAGGTTACAAATAATTTAAATATCAATGTTTGTCTAGGAGCAGCGGACAAACCTCCAATGATTGTGCTCCAAGACTTGCACGAATACGGGAAACATCAGCCCATTAAAAAAGGTCTAACCGTCGACCAGCTCTACGAAGTGGCGGATAAGCTAGCAGCACTGCATGCCTGGTCGTTGACTACCAATTGCGGATGGCGGGAAAAGGTGCCATCTTTCGAAACGTTCTGCGGCATTGTACAGAGAGAAGTTGCGCACATGATCGAGATTACTGCGAAAAAAATCAAAAATGAAACACGGAGACTGGACGCGATCGACTTCAACAAAATTTCACTTTTGTTAGCTGACGACGAAAAAATAAAAAAGGTAACGTAGACCTTAAGAACAAGTAGGTTCAATACTTAGCCGGCCTTAATGGCTACGTCCGGCCGCAGGTTACGTAATGTCAGTAATGTACGTGACAGTATTAACTAGTTGACTAAAGGCAGATACTCTATCGAAAAGCTTTTGATTTTGGCGGGAACAGCTAGATGTTAGAATTTAAGCAAAGCTGCCAGCAGTTGCGAACACCTCATGCTTTTGCGTTCATTTTGATAGTAAGCTCATTCACGTTTTTCAGCTGGCGATGGGCTTCCGTTCGGTTATGCCGGACGTTATTGTCCACGGAGATTTATGGTCTAACAATCTGATCTTTTCCACCGACGAGAAAACGGATAACGCAAGTCGAAATTTGATTGCCATAATTGATTGGCAAATATGCCACCAAGGGTCGTTTGCGGAAGACCTTTGCAACTTGCTCAGCTGCAGCGTTGACAAATGGAAACGTCGCAATTACACCAAGCCAATATTCAAGCGTTATTTTGACACTTTAAACCAGTTGTTACCCGATGATGTTTCGATTGGTTCTTTTGACGAAGCATATGGTCAGTTCAGAAATTATTTAGCTCACCATTACGTTGTGATCTCTTGTTCGGACGCGGTAACAGTTTGTAATATGGATGTGAGCTCGGAAGTTAAGGATGTGCTGTTTGACAGAATCTCCGCTTCATATGTACAGGGTGCGGCATATCTGGGCCTTTAGCCGTCCAATTTCTACGTATAGATAACCTTGAGCTTTGGCGGTCTTTTCGATTTAAAATTATCTCCTAGACGCCTTTCAAAGCTTAACTATCACTGTGAAAGATTCCAATGTAATACAGATATCCTTTAGAGCTTTGCTTTTGATGGAGAAGAGTCAGCAATCCTGCGCATCTTTTATCTTGCATTGAGGGTTTTTATCATTTATACAACTCACCGTTCACTTCACTATTTTTTTCTGAAGCCTTTTATGGGTGTTTGTGAATAAAGCGTTGCCCTTATTTGCAGCGTTATTATTATTATTATTATTATTATTATTATTAATCCCACAAATGTGTCTTTGGCTGCAAAAAGGTGAAAATGTATTCTTGTTTCAAGGAAATGAGCGCTCCCTGTATTTCATTGTTTCGCACAACAAAAGAAACAACACCATTCCGCTGCAAGGAATGCGATTTACAGCATGAACAATTTTCGCGCTTTAAATGATATCATAATCTGTTTACCGATACGCCGTTCATTGCTGGCCAGAAATGACCGGACTTCAATGACTCGTCCTATTCTGCCGTCAGTCGAAGATATACTCACATTGTAAGATGACGGTGGGACCATAGTGGGATTGTAAGCTCCGCCATTTCTAGGCAATGAAAACGGCATATCCTTAAATAAATATTAAAATTCTAATTTCGACGAAATCGCTCAAGCCGGTCTATAGTTCCAATTTTCTTAAAGCAGCCATTTAATGGCAGCGGCTACTTTATCGTATTGGCGCAGTTGTATCATCTGTTTGCGAAGCCAGCTGACGCATCACTTTCCTTTGACAGAATGTGTTCGCATGTTTAATCTAGGTAATTTATGGGTTCTTAGAAAGTTGCTTATTTTTAAAAAGAAGAATACTTGGAGCAATTCAAACCGATTTAAAAGAAACGAAAGATTACTTATTTTCGATGCGCACTATTCATATCGCGGACATAAACGCACTGGAATATTCGATGCGATCTTGCTAACTATCAAATCAAAAATCTGAACGGCTCAGCCGTTATTTTAAGTTCAGCAGGCGTTCGTGAAGCCTACGCAAGGTACTCATGTATCATCACCACATGCTATGGTGCACGCAAACATGTCAGCATAATGCTAAAACAAAAACTGATCAGTCCACGAAGACACATGCCGCGTCATTTAAGTCGCACGTTCTATCGTACTTAATTTTATCAGGCAAACTCAAGTTTAAATTTCAAAATTCTTAACCATTGTTGCGCAGATTTTGAAGCACACGCTGCTGTTAGTCTGATGCTATTAATCAACTTTAAATGCACTTTAAATATTTTTTAGTGCATTTTTGCGATAGTTTGGTGATCTATTGGTACAGAAATGACGTTACAAATCATCTAACAATAACCTTAGCCCTCCGCAGGCATATATCTGTATGTCCACCTGCAATTTGAAGTTTTGGCAGTAGTTCAAACCTAAGTGATCCTTAAAAAGTCAACTAACTGCGCAACTGCTGAATAAAAGGGACAAACGTTACCTGCAAATCAGAGGTATACTGTCAGTGCTTCCCTTTCGAACCCGGGCAGTTTCTTCTGGCGTGCAAATTGACATTCAAGCTGGCTGGACGGTTTCGTAATTGCAGGAACGAAAGGTAAACGTTTTCCAAATACGTTGTAATTTCTGCAGTGAATCAGCCGGCGTGATTTATTGTTCCCAAGTTTTCGTTCAACTGCTTCAGACGCATTGCGGACAGGAAATATATTTCCCGACTTGAATGTTAGCAAAAGCTTTGCTGTTACTGCTTGGTATGCACGTATGACCTTGACTAATTGCAAGCTAGCCTAACATCTTTTCCGACTAGGCAACTTTAACTTAGCATGTTTGCAAAATAGGCGTTCCTCAGTTTGCTCGTAAAGCGAAATGGCTGTTCAATTTCCCAGCTCGGTCATGTACTATTCTCAAAGCATCTTTTGTGTTCGATTTTGACCATTCTAAGGGCAGTACACACTGGAGAGAGGTTCGTCAAGCTTTCGCTGATTTCAGTTACTCCGTTTGCCTAGTTAAGCCTATCTTAAAATCAGAGTTGTTTGCTTGAAAATGTTTTCTTTCAATGCTGACATAGTCCGGCAGAGTTTCATCTTAAAAATTTTGCGTAAAAGCTCATCCTTATGTACAGGTCAAAATGACAGGTTCAGAAAATGTAAAAGATTATCAAGGATATTTTACCGTACACATATTGTGACTGTTGTAGGCTCTGTAGCCTATACGCGCAAATGTCATCCAACCGCTTTTATCTACTCTTTATATCGTTTGTATAAATCCTGAAAAAACAGGTCTTTAACCTGCTGATAAGAGGCACAGTTTTTGGTCATAGTGACTATGGTCGTTAGAACATGAACGCTTTATTCGTATAATCTGTTTACTTGTCTTGGAAAAGCTATCTACTCCGCTTTTTTTTTACAAAAATTTCCAAAAGCTATGTGAAGTGTAACCCTCTGTCTTTATTAATACCATCAATTACTCTAGTTTCCTCAATCGGCCATTCCATTCTTTCTAATTATGCGTACATAATTTCATAGCCGTTGAACAGTAATTATACTATACTGACGTTTTCACAAGGGACTATATGATAGCGAAATTCATTGGTTCCATATTCACCCGCAAATTATTTGACCACGTTGACCTTTTTTAGATCTTATAAGCTTTCAATCTTCTCCCGCATCTTGTGAAATTTAAAGGAAAGGAAATGGCTTCAGCATTGGGTGACACTAAAGTGAAAGAGGAACATATCAAGAGCGCTCTGAAATCCCGTTTTGGAAACGCTGAAGAGCAAATCCAAGTGTTAGGTTCCGAACGAATCGGGCTAAAGCAAGGCTTTCTTTCGCATATATTTCGTGTGCAGCTGAAATCAGCCGAAAAAGGGTACGTAAATGCCTTTAAGTTTCTTTAACTTTATTACTTTTTGTGCAAATTAACTTGCTACCATAGAATCGGTCTCCCTACAAAGTTACAAGTTAGTCGTCCATTTACTCAAGGCACTTAGGCATTGTATTTCGTATAATTCAGGTCCAGATCTCATTGTAAACGCGAAAATTTCTTCCTCATTTTGCAGCACTACAGCACGATTTTTTCGAGCTAGAGATAACCGGCTCGAGCGGGTTATTTTCGCGAAAAGAAATGAGCGCTTAAAACGCACCCGTCACGAAATCATTTGCATATTAGCAATTTCAAATATTGAAACGAGAAATTTAAAATTTCTTTATTACACTGCTGATTTCAAAGCTTAATCATTTTCGCTTCATTAACAGCACCTTATGCTCAGCATGCGCAACTTAAGCCTGTTGCGCGGTGTGAACGATAGCCAATCATATTTCCTTTTGTTAGCTCTTCATAAGGCTTTTTAAAAAGCTGATAACAACGATAATTTCGCGACCAAGAAGAGCCTATGCAGAATGATAGCGTGTTATTCTTTGCGCATACGTATAGTAACAGTTTCCTATTAAAGTTTTTAACATAAGAACCTGTGCTTTTGCTGATGATTAAACCGTATGCATATGCGATGATGAGAGCCAAATAAGGTAAAACAGTGTGAATTTTTAACGCGTAACCATGTTATCAATATTTTAACATATCATTTCAATCATATATGGTTATTTTGCATTTTAGGAAAAAACTGTTTATCGGTTAATAGCGCCACAAGGCGGCTGCCTGAAATAATTGAGGCGGAAATTTTTATACTTGCATTGTTTTTAGAAAAAATGACGGTCTGCCAACTCGCATGGTTGTCAAAACAATGGAAGAAGGTCATGCGTTAGCTACTCTTGAGAGGCTTGGAATGAAGTTTTCCAAGAAATCAGCGGCTGTATTAGGTATGGGAGAGATGCACAATTCCGAGTGTGAGGCGTACGATATTCTAAAAAAGGAAGCTCCACATTTGCAGCTTCCTGAATGCTATGCAACTTGGAAGATGGGTAAGATGTCATTTTCTTTTAATAATAGCATTTTTACGAGTCATAATTTTGCATAAAAGTAGAGTGATAGTGATTAATTTGCAAGCTTTCTTTTGCTTTAGTTTGTACCGCGTTATTTCATAATAATCAGTGCGTGATGCAATACTGCATTGCTATAGCAACACTTTTTCTTTCGTAACTGAAATCAACCGTGAGTAACTTGTTGCTTTCTTATTTATCATTGCGATTTTGCTATTAATCTCTTCTCGACTCATTAACTTATTAATATCAATGACTAACACTATGTTTTTTTTGTATCAATGATATACGTCAGCTAAGATGTGAGAGTTGAACGATGCATGGGCCTATCATGGCAAAACTTGCTGTAAAATGAGTTTTCATATCGACAACGTTAAGCCAGCAGAAATTGAAGTAGTCTGAAAGAATAAATAATACAGAAGGAAATTTAGGGACTGACTTACCAGCAATGATATGCCTCGAAGATGTATCGGAGTTTTCTGCTTGCCCGAGTTTAATAGAAGGTGTTAGCGAGGCTCAGTTAATGCGACTGGCCGATTTCGTAGCCGAACTGCAGGCGTGGTCATTGAATACGAAAAGCGACTGGAAGAAGCGCATTCCTTCGGCGGAGAGTACGTTTGCTCGATTTTGTGCAAACGTGGAAGTATTCGCTTCCCGCCTTCCCGACGCGATCAAGCAGTTTCCTGAACAAATGAAAGCAGTAGATCCTCAAAAGGTCAATGCCATCTTGTCTAAAAAGGAAAATCTATTTGAGGTGAGTTTATCTGGGGTAGATTTGCTCTAAACTCATATTCATATACCAATAATGCTAGTGTAGCTTTGCTTGCATGAAAACAGCTTAATGGTTTGATTTCTTTTCAGATATTTGTTGGACATCGCAAAATATTTCCAGACGTATTTGTTCACGGCGATTTTTGGGCGTACAACATTTTCTTTGCCCTAGACCAGAATGGTAAAACCACGGATAAGCTAAGCGCTGTCATTGATTGGCAGCTGTGCCACCAAGGATCCTTCAGCGAAGACCTGGGACGGCTTTTCATGTGCACTGTCACGCCAAGCGTCCGGCGCAAATTTTTGAAGTCCGCGTTTAGCCGCTATTTCGATAAGGTGAAGAAATTGGCGCCACAATCTCTGCAGCAAGTTAACTTCGAGCAGGCGTACGCTTTCTTTGAAAAAACAACTGCATATTTGAACGTCATGTTTATTGGAGCCGTTGGACCTGCAATTAACACCTTCTGTAATGGCAATGAAATGCTGGCCAAGATTTTCGTCGAACGAGCTGTAGAGAACTACGTGGATGCCATTTCAGTTCTAAATATCTAACAGCCTAGTTCACTCTCAGAGAATTCAGGCAATTTCCTTTGTGTTTGATGAGCAACATGCATTAACTTAAAATGGAAAACCGAGACTAGTTTAATTTGCATATTTCCCCTGATCTGCTTTTCTTGACACTATTTATTTTAATATTAAAAGTTTGGGAGCAAGCAATCGACTAACTGTTTACTTGAATTGCTCTTCATTCTCAAACTAACCTAGCGGAGTACCTGTTGACGCTAACTTCATAATCGTGAAGTGCGGGTGGAAAGAAAGCGACTCTATTTAACTTGTCTAAGTATACAATGTTCGCAAGTCTAAGGAAAGCACTTCTCGTCATAACAGGTTTTCAGTTATGATGAAAGTGTACGCTTTCTTGCACTATTTTCAGTCCCAGAAAAGTTAAACACTGCCTTGAACGCTTTTTAACTTCGCAAATTAAAAGCGAAAGTTCAGGCCTGCGAAAAGTTTTGCAAGATTTCAGGACAGCCATTTCTTCAGTGTTCGAAGCGGGTAGTTGCAAACTGCTCATGATGAGACGGAATGGAAACGTGACTGTCTTATGATTTCAACTCTCGTACCTGAATAATAGCCTCTAAACCACCTCGTAACGAAACGCATATGACATATTTCCACACTGCTGCTGCACAACGCTTGATTTTATCTACCAGGAAAAAGCAAACGTTGTTCCTGTCGCTGTAGTTTACCTGTCCGTTTGGGACATGATTTGTCGACTAGATTCTTCTATCAGGTAGGCAACGTTAATGGCTTTTTAGATAAAGTGACCATATTCGCTTTGCACTCTTAAATACTGTTGGCCGTACTCGGTGTTTGCTAAGCCTTTGACCACCACTGTCAACAAGGTTAGATCTGTACACCTTTGCTGCTATTGCTGATGTATACTTCAAGTTGATATCATTTCCAGTTTTCTTTACTATAACGATTAGTTGAAAGTGAGCCCAAGACAAGACGATTATCATTAAATAGCTGACATTGTAATCTATTTTTAACGCGCAAGACTTTTCGAATAAGTTTTTTTCCATCTTTATTGGGAGCCTTTAAGTACGGACAGAGAGAGGATGAGCGACTCAAGAAATTTGAGCTACCATTCGCCTGTCAAAGCCATTGTTACTATATTACTTAAGCGTTTTTTCATTCACGATTAGGGGTATCAATGACTTATGGTGAATTATGAATGCATTAACAGCCATTAATAACTTAAAAGATGAGCCTATCTATAAAAGGCTTATCAGTATTTCTGTTGGTAGCCCGTAAGGGCGAAAATGTTTTCTAAGGGCCTTAAAGTGTTGGTTGAATAAAGTTTACAAATTTTGCAGGTAACTTTCGCTTTCCATTCCTGCCACTTATTATAGACGCGACGGCTGCCGCATGAGTTTGTTTTATATCGTTATTAGTAGAAATAATGTGTAAGCTGCTCTTTTCGTGGATATACAGTAAAACGTCCCTAATCTGAACCTCCATAATCCGAATCCCTCTCTAATCCGAACTCGCGGATTAGAACAATAGAGCAACAGTATACACTAAAGATAATTAGGCTACTTATGCGAAATGGGCAGCCACTTGGCGGCAGCGGCTATAAGGGCAGTAAACAACTTGCCAACGGTCCCTTTGCTATACTTTAACACAGGCGCACACGGCTCTGCCGAACCAATCTCAACCAATAAGTTGATTGCAGCGAGGCACCTCGAGACCTAGGCGTCCCCAAATAAACAGAACAGTGGATCAAAAACTTGGTGTTTTTCAGTCGTATAAAACTACAATCTGTTCCCATATAACGCAATGATCGGCCGCTAACTCAATTCATTTTCAAGCTAACATAGCCGGCCGGTAATTACGAATATGGAAAAATAAGTTCACGGGAACAATTTCCCACGTTGCTTGGGGGTACAGCGTCCACGCCATATAAGAAACTGGTTTCCGTTGGTCAATCGTTTTTCTTAATCACAGACGGATTTCGCTGCCATCGTTAACGTATTCACTGTTTGCAGAAACTGACATCGCGCTGTAGACGCCAGGAACCTACATCTAAAATTGCATTACCTGCTTTTCTGTGATTTACTGTAAGCCTCCTCCATAATCTGAATTTTTCCGTAATCCGAACTACCCTCCTCCCCGACGCGTTCGGATTAGGGAGATTTTACTGTACAATTTTCAAAGTACAGTAGAACCTCCGAAGTTGACCACCTCTCTATGTCGACCACCGCCCTAAGTTGACCGAATTTTGACAACTTGGTTGGTCCGCACGTTAATAATATAATATACCCACAGCCTCTTATGTTGACCACCTCCTATGTTGACCAGTTTTTCCTGGTCCCTTGGGTGGTCAACTTATGGAGGTTCTACTGTATGTTGCTAGGTGGAGAAGACAAAAGTTTAGAAGCACAGTGCCTAAATCCATGAAGTCTTTGTGTTAAGACGTTTTCTCTATCTGCTAGCATACAGTGTCATTGTTTCACATTGAACTTAAAACTGGTTGAAATTAACTGACAACATTTAGGTCATTCGTATACAATTAATAAATGATAGCTTTTTTGTAATAGCTTTTGCAGTTTCAGTTTACTTAGCGTGATCGCCCTTAAGAGGGAAAATAGAAACCGTCGAGATTCTCATAGTAACAGAAATCCGTCGTAGCAGCACACCAAAGTTTGATGTTGAGTGGAAGAAGCCGCAAAGGCAAACTTAGTTGAAACAGGTCATTTGGTTATTATGGAAGAAAACCCGTCGCGATCAGATCTTTAGAAAAGACTAATGCCATCTTGAATATCATCTTGAACTTGTTTACTTAACCCCAACTTTTCAAGTTTGCAAAACGTTTTCAGAGTGCACTACTGAAGTTCTAATCGGCGGTTCTTCCCAAAACAAATAAAATGTTTGAACTATGTTGTCCGAATGGGACTTCGTATCGTAATGGGAGCAACCCAAATGCTTGTTGTTGGTTCGTCAGCTAAGAGCACAAAAAATGTTAATTCTTTTGACAACGTTCTCAAAACATTGTCAACCCCTCGTGGGCAACTCGTTTCAAACGGTGAAAGCGATTAATTTCATTGAAAAACATTAACCGGTTTGGCAAAAGCGCAATGCACAATAGCTTGAATGAAAAGCTCAGATGCTTCTGGATAAGTATACCAAGGAGGCTTCACATAACTTTGCCTTCACTCGAGAACTTAATTTTAACATTAATATGCTAGCAGTGACAACATCCCGTTTCAATTTCCAATATTGTCTTCTCTTGTTTCATTAGCGCCGCAAGTGCAGCAGGGAACGCCCTTTTACGGTGGTATTCATTTTATGTAGAGCATGACATCGACTGCCATTAGATGCGCAGCTTGCAGTGATTAGCTGTATCAAGGCTAGTTTAAAAGCGGTCCCTAACGGCTGTCGTTTTTCTACAAAGTAAACTGATACTATGAAGCGCTGTACTTTTGCCATTTCTCTTCTCTGTGGTTGTACGTTTTTAAAAAGGTAAAAAGGCTTGTTTATTTTTAAGCGCATAAACCATTCGATCACATGTAGTAGCTTCAAGTCACGTTACTCTAATAACACCCTAACGTATCTACACTATTTTGAAACAAAACTTGAAAAAAAATCGCTGTGTTGTAGGTACAGAGCACTACAAACTGTTGTTACAAGCAGTATGGGCCAATGATTGGTTCTAATGATCGATACGCTTTGTATTTCGTCAACCTTTGAACTGATGTTACGAGTAATTGACTTACTATATATGGTAAATCAGACCCTACTTTATGATTCTTTTTAGGCTTCAAACCATTGGGAAAGATAAGCACAGGGCCTGCATCGTGTAACCATCAGAGATAACATCTGTCTGCTTGTCACATATTAAGTATTTACGTAATAGGATATTGGACTTTTCTAAGCTAGTACAATGAACGGGCAACTGTGTGGAACATCACTGACTGGTGAAATGCTGAAACTAGCTTTGGCGGAAGTACTTTTGGAAGCTGCAGAAGATCTCAGTGCGGTTTCAGCAGAAAGTATTGGTGAAGGCGAAGGATTTATGTCAAATATCCTTCGCGTTACACTGTCATGGAAGAACACGATGTGAGTTTTCCATTTTATTGCTCATAGTAGCTTTTGATAGAGTTGCACAGGAACGGAAGCCCTATGATAAGTACGCCTTCATGTTCATTTAAATTTTATACTCGGTCACTCATTTTGACTTTTCATTCTGATTACTGCAGAAAAAATGTCGACTTGCCGCGCAGTGTCATAGTGAAAGTGCCCACGCTGGAAAGAGTTGCTAAGCTTTTCAAGGATGACCCTGAGCTCACTGAAGAGAAGATTGAAAGTTCTGTTCAATTGGATGAAATGTTTAGAAGAGAAAGTGCTGCTTATAAGATGCTGTCTAAAGAACTTCCTGAGCTTCCACTTACACGGTGCTATTGCAGCTGGGATAAAGGTATGTTCAATTAATTAATTGTAGTATCGAATTCTAACGTCCTGTCATAATTTTTTTTCATTCATGGGTCAGTTTGGTTTGACTTTTCATTCTTATGACTGCCTTGAAAGAAAAGGACTTCAGGAGCTTTCAGGGCTACCTTTTTAGGAAAGCTTTTGGCTTGCCTATCTTTGGTACTAGATAATAACACCTTGAGAATGTTTTCAACTTTAAATCCTACGTCATGGGTAACTCCTTAGACTAGTTGAGATAGACAGAATTTCGTTTGTATGCCTAAGCTGCGCCAAACTAGTCTTGCCTCAACCCTAAGCAGGGTAAGAAGCCTTCAGAAACGTTATCAAGAATATGAGATAATAATTTGATTTATTTGTGGGACTAAGAATGAGTTGCAATTTAAAATGCACTAATAAAAAACGTCAGCATAAGCATTTCCGATATGGTCACTTTGTTAGTGGTTTACTACTACGCATGCCTTGCGTTTTTCAGTTGCTCATGCTAGGATACTTTGATTCCTCAGGCTTAGAAATCCGGGCTACATACTTGGTATTCAGAGTGATTTTACTGATAGTTGCCTACATGCATTTTAACACAGTAAGAAAGGAAGTCGATTAGTTTGAGTAACGTATTACGCAAATCATCTTTACCAAACTAGTCTTTGTCGGAATTAAAGCCGCGACGGTTGTTTTTAAAGAAAACTATCAGAAGTTAAAAATTGCATATTACTGCTATTACTTGAAGCAAGATGACTGCTTCCTTCATCACACTAATGGAAAACTCATCCTATTTGATGCAGCTTTAATCAAATTTCGCTCGTCTTTTTTATTAATAAAAGCAAGTATTGTTATACATAATTTTATGGAAATCATTCCATTTAATTGTTCTAAGAATTACGCTAATTCGCTGACTTTTCTTATCGTCAGCGAGATATGATAAGATAATAAAAGCTTCTCTATGGCTTCGAAGGTGGAAGAGCTAGAATTCAAGCAGGAAGGTCATTCATTTTGGCAAGATACCTAAATACCATATTTTAATACAAGGGAATGAAAATGGAAAATAACGAAACATAATGAAACAAGTCATGCTTGAAATAAGGTCTAATAAGAAAACTTTGAAGATGATAGTCACCTAAAAGTAGAATTAATGGGCAGTATATGCAACTGCAACCGATTATGACCTCTTATTATCGACCCATTTAGCAAAGATTAACCGTAAAAGCACGGCTGAGTTTAAAAAATCAAACAAATTAAACGGCTATCATTCCCACGTATTATACCAAAAGGACGGGATGTCTTGTAATCTAGGCCAAAACTGAACTGAAGAAAAGTCATGATGTTATCAAAAAGATGATTCGAGAAAACTGTGGGAAAACTAAACTTTAAAATATTCTTTCGTTTCGAAAATCGATTCTGACTATGGAGGCTAAGAATGAACAGAATAGCGACATAACATTGAAGCCAGAACGTTTCGAAACGGGGTGATCTCGTTATGGAAAGTCTTTTAAGGCTTTTCCACTTTTCGTGTTGTGAACAAGCGTAGTAAAATTGCTGGTCTGACCAGCTGATGGACAAGCGATTATTAGAAAAAAATGCAGCACTCAAGTAACTATATCGAAAGTCTCTGAACGTTCTAGTTTCACCCATAACAGACCACCGCTGAACAAGTGGCAGACCTTAATCAAATTATAACCAACCGCTCAAGCCGTGCTCACGAGTTGTAATTCTTCGTTTGTCTCCTAACTAAAAAGAAATTTAGAGAACAACGCAATGTCCCTTCTTGTGCTTCAAGACCTTTCAAATGTTGCGAGAACTGGCGACTTGGTGAGTGGACTGACGGAAGATCAATTGCTGAACTGCGCAGACGCAATAGCAAAGTTGCAAGCTTGGTCCTTGGTTACGAAACATGACTGGAAAAGCTTCGCACCTTCCGAGTCGACGCTGCACAAGTTAAATGAACATCCTGAGCCTGTACTTGCAGAGATGGAAAAGCTAATCGAGAAATATCCGAAGCATTTTGGTTCTCTCAATTTGAAGGACATTGCTGCTTTCATGGAAGACAAGGAAGCATTTACTAAGGTAATTAAAAATAGTTGCCCAAGCAGTAATGACTCACTTTTTTCTCACATAGAAATTGACGAAATTCTGAAACTGAGCTTTATAGACTTAACGACTGCTTAGGCCTAGCTTAAAAATACGTTTCTAAACCGCTGCAGTCAACTTTTCCTTTAGTAACACTTGCAGTTGTTAACACAGTTTTACTGAACTGAAATTTCATAGGACATTTTTACCGCTAATGCTACCCAATAACCATTGCTGATAACGATTTTTTAGCATATTGATCATCAAGTTTTTCTTAAAAAATAATTTCATGCAGTACAAATAATTCCTCTTTAGCACTATATTAATAAAACAAAGCTGAACAGTGAAAGATGGTACTTTGAAAGTCGCTTTGCTCTGAGCAGCAAAAATGGAGTAGCTTCTTGATGAATCATTGAGATAGCTGAGGAAGTCCTTTTAAGGAAAGAACGACATCGTTACATAGGTCTAACGTGTTTTGTGAGATTTTCATCGGTAGCTGTAGAAAAAAATGCACGTGGATGACTGTAATAGTATTAATACATTGAAATTACATCGGTATTTACCCTATTGCTTTAGTGTACAAAATTTTGAATATTATGCATGTTTTTAGCACTTCATGTCATATCGTGAAGTTATGCCAGATGTACTGGTCCATGGTGACTACAGAGCTAGTAACATGCTTTTTAAAATTGACAGTGGAATTAACACAGCAAGCAGCCAGTTAGCCGCTATAATTGACTGGCAAATGGCACATCAAGGATCATTCGCTGAAGACATATGCTACTTAATGATCTTTAGCGTGAATATTGGTCTTCGCCGTTCCAAAATGAAGAATGTTGTGCGTTATTACTTTCAGCAAATGAAAACATTAGTTCCGTCTATAATGGATTCCATTTCATTCGACTCAGTATGGCATATTTTTGAGAAAACATTGCCATGGATAACTCTTTTCTTTGCCCCATTTATTGTTAAAGTCGTTCTTCCCGCATGCAAAAATGAACCCGCGGCTGAATCACTTATACTTACCAGTATTTCTGAGGAGTACAAAGACGCCGTTAGATTTTTTAACATTTAGAAATTCGCATTATGATTCCATTTCAAATTTTCGATGATCACGATTGAGAGAAGTGCTCGATTTTTTTGTTAGTTGTATTCACCTGCACATACGTGGCTTATAGTTTACCGAAGTAGCTGTCAGAACGGAAGACGATCGCCCAGTATTTGCCCATCATTTACCAGTGCGTATTTTGAGGCTTTCTCGCCAATAAATTACAACTGCTGTAAGAAACCACCTGTTCCTATTGTGGGACGCGAAATTGTTTTGCTCAGTTTTCGTCAGAGTTGAAAAATAATGACCACTGGACTCTTTAGGCTCTATTCCGCCATGCAGACCTATCAATGGGCAGTTTTGTTTTACCGCCCAGACTGAGCCGACTTTGCGCGCCCTGCCTGCTCAACAAGTGATCTGAGGAACAGGCGGCTTCTGCCGTTCTATTTTACAAGACTCGAAATGATCCTCTGCCACTGAATACGTGACAGTAGGTAAAATTCAAAAGTCAAAATGCGCGCAGAATAGAGATTTTGAAAGTGTAGCTGTTAAACTGTTGATTTTTGAACAGAATTAGTTTTTACGACGCTGTTTTAGAGACAACTTGATTATTTTTAACTTGTAGCCGAGCGACTATGCATTAGTGCTGCGCACGAATTATTCTTCAGCAACCAATTCAGCAGCGTAATTACGCCACAGAACCTTTCCATCCACTGGCGTTTCACAAATTTCAGTTGAAGAAACGGAGTTCCAATCAACAACTTAGTGTTGAAGCTTTCTTTTGTTTTTTCCGGTTGTGGGTACGTAAGTTTAGCCTTGTCGCAGAGTGATACAACTCTGGTGCAGAATTTTCCGGGTTATCATTTCATAAACACCTTTGTCTGTTACGGAAATACGCAGCCGTTTCCGTATGCTTCTTTCGTACTTCGCAACGAAAAATAAACTTCAATGCGTTGCCCTTGCTGCCTTTCGTTATTCAAATGTCTGAATCTTCCTTTTGCCTTAGTTACTACGCTTTTGCTTTTCTAGTATTGCTGAAAATTCCATTCGTTATGTCTCATGTAGCGTGCTCTTACATTCCTTTAATTGATTTCCTCTTATCATGTTTTCTGCTGAATTATTTTAAGATTTCAGGACATATTCTGTTCAGTAGTATTAATTATTTTTGCATTGTTGTCGTACTGTAATTTCGAAAGCCATTCCGTGCAGGTATTTCTTAAGCCTATGCCAAGTCACAAAGGTTATATTTTGTCCTAGACATAAATAAGGGCAGAACAGGCTAGCCAGCGTGCTCGTTAATGAGTACAGAATAGGATGATCGCACGTTTAAATGAAACGAACCTGAATATTTCTGGCGGTAGGATGCAAGGCAGAAAAAATCAGGTAATTTATTCAATATGGGTCAATATTAAGAACCCAGAATTGATCTGTTCTGGAATTCAGTAGTGCTTCTGTAGTGCAGTAGGTATTTTTCCGACAAGCGAATATACCCTGAAACAACGTAACTGCAGATGTAGAGATCACTTTTAAGTTTCTATTGAATGTCTTTTTCCTTGTTCCGCCGTTTCTTAAGCTGCTATTTCCAAGGCTGAATCATTTTCAATCTATGTGTGGTCCCATCAATTGAATTTTAAACGTATTTGTAACGTAATCATTAATTGGTCGCTTTACCTTGTGTTACTAATCGCTAACTTTTATTTATAACGTCACATGTTTTTTCGAGACTTTTTTCACCATGAACAGTTCCAGCAGAAATCACTGAACAAATGCCAGCTTGTCAACACCGTATTTGCGTTCGCAGGAATTTTCTGGCAGGACTTTATGATGTGCGAGCATGAGCTTGCCTAGTGACTATACAGAGGCATGTGTGAACTGCAGGCTGAAATGATGAAGGCCAGAGAAAGCAGAGCAATGCTATTACCCAGAGATGAGGCCAGATGCGTGGCCTAATTATTAATACTTTAAAATATTATTTCAATGGGCCATGCTTATGTCTCTGCATTAAAAATTACTGAATGGCAGATATTCGATTAGTACGTTCTGCAATGTCTGTCTATTTACGCGAAATTCTTGAAGCTTTCTGGAACTAACAGCTCCCGCCATCAGCGAATAACGTTCAAGAAATTAGGTATCTGAGCAGAGAATAAAACTAAGCGTAAAGCTTAAAAGAATTGTGCAAATTCAGAAATTCTTCTCATTACGCCATTGATAAAACTGTACAGTGTCTTTACATTTTAGCTGTGCTTGCATTCTTCACTCGCATAGCCAGCCTCTTGATTATTATGGAAATCGCTGACGGCGGGAATTGCTGATTCCTAAAAGCATGGAAAATTTTATACAAGCGAACTGGTTCAACTTGACGCAATTGGTCTAATCTAAAAATCTATAAACCCGTTAGAAGAAATCCTGTATTTCATCAAATTGGTACATACACATAGATCAAAAGTGGTAGTTGCACGAAATCATTGAAAAATTGTCCCTAAACAGCGCTTCTGCCATATGCACTAATTCATTTATAAATTTTTGTCAGCCTACCTGAATCTCTGGCAATTTCTGATGGTCTCTTTTGCATTTGATGAATGAGATACGCTGCCGTAAAAGGTATAGCCATCGATACTTTAATTTGCATATTTCCGTCCGTCCCGTCATTCGGGTCACTATTTCGATATTATTTTAATATTAAAAGTATTAAAATAATTAACATTAAAAATAATTTAATTATAATATTAAAAATTCGTTATGAAGCAAATGCCTATGCTCGTCACTTCCAAACTTATTTCAAGCAGTAGCTGTTAACGATAACATTAATAGCTGCTAGGTATGGCAAGCGAGAAAATGATTAAAGTCAGCTTACTGGGTTGGTACAATGTCAACCGTTTTGCAGAAAGCACCTTTCGTCATAATATGCTTTAACAGACAGGAAGTACAAGTTTCCTCGCTTTATTCTCAGCCCTAGTGAACATGTGGTAGGTTTGAGAGCTAAATCATTCACCTGAACATTTTTTAACACCGGTGTTTGAAAGCGGAGTTTCAAAATCTGTGCAATGCTTTCTCGGCGGTGTGCTTAATTGAAAAACTTTTTGAGGTGTAACGAATTACTGGGGGAGTCGTTGTCTGTTAGTATGAGTATGACGTGTAGGAATTAATTAATAAACGAGCATTCCACTGCAGATTGTTTACAGTGAGACAAGGTACGCACTTGAGCATCATGTGGTTTCAACTCTCTCATGCCTGAATAGGCCTTAAGTTACCTAGCTATGAAACGCAATTAACGTCTGTCTACGCTGTTGCAAATCATTCAATTTTATCTTGCAGAAAAAAGCAAATGTTATTCTTGTCACCGTAGCTTACCTGTCTATTTGGGACATGATTTGTGGACTACAATCTCCTATCAGGTAAGCAATGTTAGTAAGATAAAGTCGCCTTATTCAGCTTGTACTACAAACCGCAGTAGCCTCTACACGGTGACCGCTCCATCTTGGGCATGCGCAGAAAAGAAGGTCAGATTAGTACAGTTTCGCTGTTGTTGTGCATGCGCCTTTTAAGTCTGTATCCTTTCTATGGTAAACACCCAGTTTTCAAGAACGATGTATCGTTTCTATTCATTTGTAATTAGCTAACCGGTCCGGTCAAAATTAATTCAACCATTTTTGATTAAAGAAGAAATGTCTGGTTAGGAAATAAAGGTCATTGTAGAAAGATTTTTCAACAAATTGTAATCCTTCTTTCTTGGTAATTTCTAGGTATAGTTACAGAGAAAATTACTGATCAAGGGTGTTGCCGACTAGTTTTCCTGTTCGTTCGGACATGACAGGTTGGAAGGGCGCGCCCACGTTAATTTTTCATCTGTGCGTCACCCCTATACACGAACGCTACCACCCTTCGCGATCTGCTTTCATTCTTGGCCGCGCGCTCGTTTTGGGTGGTCGGAAGTTACGGCCTTCTTTCGGTTGCAATAAAGCGTCGCCTTTTTTCTCGACTCTGTCTGATCTCGCTCTCGCTAAGCGGGGCGGCAGTAACTTTGTTGCCCAATCTTAGAACCAGCGCACTCTCGACCGGCAACAAATTGGTGCCTCGAGCCGGGAGACGATCAACGGTTGGTGTTTTCATCGGCGAAGCACTCGTAAGTCCACGCACAGTACGATGTCAGAGCCTACACGCACGACTAGGGTTAGATCTCGTCGGCGCCTAGTGACAAGGGCGGGCCTGCACGCGTCGAGGCCCAACCGCCGCTTGTCTTCTCGTTCAGCGCCAGATCTATCACCACGGCCTGATGTTGTCGAGCTAGCGACGGGCATTGCCGAAGCTATTGGAAACCGCTTGGTTGCGCAGATAAGCTCCAGTATCGAAACTCTGCGCCTGGAGATGTCTTCATTGGCGACTCGTGAGCCGGAAGCGGCCTGTAGGAACGAACAGGGTGTTCGTCACGGAAGTCTCGATACGAGTGGCGTCAGAACTGTAGCTGATAGGATTCCTGACGGGCCGGCCGTTGTTTTAAGCCAGTTGGATTTGGGCACTCCGGGAACAAATCCAACACGACCGTCGTTGACTAACAATCAAGACTTCCACAGCAGTGAACATGCTATTAAAGGCACATCATCGCTTGGCTATTGTCACCATCGATCTAGTTCCGTTAGTCATTGTGCATGTGCTGCCTGCCCGCAGGGTGACTGCCTTGATTTACGACGACGTCTCCCAAAACTTGAAATACCTCATTTCACTGGCAACCCGATGGAATGGCCTATGTTTTTGTCAGCCTTTCAACAGTCCGTGCACAGTGTGTTGAATTCTGATGCTGATCGCCTGTGTATCCTCCGGGAACTGCTTTCCCCAGAGATACGTAAGTCGATGGCTAAGTACCTGTATGATCCCCGACAGTACAATCACGCGCTTGAAGTTCTCCAGCGTCGTTTCGGCGACCCGCAGCGAGTAGTTCACGCATGCCTGAAGTCCTTTGACACCTTGCGCCCATGGAGCGATTTTGACTATAACGGCCTTCGCGTGTTCTCACAAGAGCTGGAGGGCATCGTGTCTGTTTTATCTCTCGGCGGGCATGAGGTGGAAATTTGCTCGTCCAGTAACGTCAGTACCGTAGTTAAGAAGATGCCAAAACAGCTCAGGGATGACTGGGGTCGATTCGTTATGAAGAAAATTAAGCCAAGATTTCCGAATCTACGCGACTTGTCTGATTGGATCGGAGAACGTAGGGAAGCAGCAGATGTAGTTACCGATGATTTGGATTCTGCACCCTACCGCTCAGTCCGTTCATCTTATGACAAAAGAAGAAAACTCCGCGTAATGGCCATGCCGACGTTAGCCGACACCTCGGTTCCCGTTTGCATATTGTGCAATGGTGAACATTCGCTTCCGTCGTGTCCTGTATTTATTGGCATGCGGGCTGAACAGCGGACTGAAGTCGTCAGGAGTAAGGCGTGCTGTTATCGTTGCCTGCTAACGGGCCACACGGCCAAGCAGTGCGATACTCGCAACCGTTGCACCGAAGCTGGTTGCAATGCAACGCACCATCCAATGCTACACGGCGCTCCGCGTCTCTTTGATAAGAAGCGATCGTCAGAAACTGCACGTCGCGAACAAAGCAAACACTATATGGGTTCCGTTTGCAATGAAAGGAAATCTCAGTGCCTATTGCCTATCGTTCCTTTGATGCTCGTCGCACCCGACGGGCGACGTTACCGTACACGCGCCCTTCTCGATAGCGGTAGCGAGGTGAGTATGTTACATCTGGATGTTGCAAACGCTCTCGGGTTGCATGGACCAAAAGAATCTTGCCGCTTTACGACCTTCTATGACCAACAACCATCCGTAAGAGTTCGACGTGTATCCTTCAAAATCGCGTCGACAGACGGTCTGTTTTCGTTAAACATCGAGGATGCCTACGCCGTGCCCAAGTTACAGTTGCCCACGCAAACTTTGGATGTAAACACTGTCGCACGAGATTTCCCGTTCCTTCGCTCTGTAACTATTGATACTGATGGGCCTTCAGACATTTGCTTGTTGATCGGAATGGACTACCCGGCTGCACACGCAGTATTCGAGTCGAAGTTCGATCGAAAGAATCACTATGGTCCTCGCGCTATTTTAACGCCATTTGGTTGGTCTATAATTGGTCCCTTACCCTGCAAATTTGAAAGACCGCAAGAAAGGCACTGCTACCGTTTAGCAGCATACGATAGTTCGGACTCATCGGTCGCAGAACGGCTGTTGGACAAGTTCTTTAACTACGAACTGACTTGCGCTCCCTTGAGCAACGATAAGCCTGTCACTCCCGACGAGAAACGCGCTTGGCAGATCCTGGAAGAGACCACACAGTTCAATGGTGAGAGATACCAAGTTGGACTGCTGTGGAAGGATGACCAGCCGGATCTCCCTATCAACCGCGTTGCCGCGTTGCGAAGATTTGCTTACCTGGAGCGTCGTCTGAACGCTGATCCAGAAATGCGCCAAAGGTATATTAATGTAATGCAGGAATACATCAGTGCAGGCCACGCGAGAAAGTTGTCACCCTGCGAACTCAACGCTGGAACACCAGGCCGCACGTGGTGGTTACCGCATCACCCAGTAGTAAATCCGAACAAACCGTCGAAATTGCGGATAGTTTTCGATGCCGCCGCAAGATTTAAAGGCGCGTCTCTCAATTCCGCGCTGCTGAAAGGCCCTGACCTTATAGGGAATATGGTTTGTGTTCTCCTCCGGTTCCGTCTATATTCTATTGCGATCAGCAGCGATATTACTAAAATGTTTCACCAGGTTATGGTAAGACCGTCTGATCGCTCAGCATTACGTTTTGTCTGGAAGGAACCCGGATCTGATCAACCGATCAGTGACTATGAAATGACAGTTCAGATTTTCGGTGCGACTTCCTCACCGGCAATTTGCGCGTACGCCCTGAGGAGAGCGGCTATGGATTCGGGCGACCGAGCTGAAATTATCACACGCCAAGTTATTGACCACTTTTATGTCGACAACTGGTTGTCTTCCTTTCAGTCCGAAACAGAAGCCGTTCAGGTGGCCACTGAATTGAGGACCGCCCTGGACCGAGCAGGCTTCAAGCTGTCACAATGGGCTTCCTCTAACGCCACCGTCATTAAAGCCGTCAGTGAAAATTCTTTAACATCTGTGAACATGGACCTTGATTCAGTGCCTGTCGAGCGAACCCTCGGTCTTACATGGGACCCGAACAGAGACGGTTTCATACTGCATTTTAACGTCCAGTTGGGCAGTCGAACCAAGCGTGAAGTACTACGGACAATAGCTACTATGTTCGATCCACTGGGATTTCTTGAGCCAGTCACCCTACTCGCGAAGACCATCATGCAGACCATTTGGAAATCAAAAATCGCCTGGGACGATCTCCTGCCACCAGCCATTATGGAACGCTGGCATCAATGGTCAGCGTCTTGCCTTGAAGCCGGTCCGCTGATCATTCGTCGTTGCATACTACCTACGACACACGCTTCCTCAGTCGAGTTGCACTTATTTGCTGACGCGTCGGAAGTTGGGTACGGAGCCGTGGCGTACTTACGACTTGTAGAGGACGCTAATATTAACGTCAGCTTTGTGATGGCGAAGTCACGAGTGGCACCGATTAAACCGATCACCACGCCTCGAATGGAGCTTAATGCCGCAGTTATGGCGGTACGTTTGATGAACACGATCAAACGCGCTCTGCGTTTGAACTTTGATCAAATCATGTTCCATGTGGACTCGACCACGGTACTGCGCTGGATATCTGCTACTTCGTGCCGTTTCCACACATATGTGCGGAACCGCATCGGCGAAATTCACGAATGCACCGTTCCCGACCAATGGCACTACGTTCGTGGGAATGAAAACCCAGCAGACGACTGCAGTCGCGGTCTGTTTGCGTCAGAAATGCACTCTAATCATCGGTTTCTTCGAGGCCCAAGTTTTCTTTGGCGCGAACGTGAAACGTGGGCACCCGCGCCTGAGCTTTCAGTAACAAACGAGTCAAACGAGGATGATCCAGAGATCAAAACGGGAATTTGGACAGGGGTCGTCAAAATTGTGTTAGATCGCATAGACAAAATGGTCGAGAACGCCTCTCGACTTGAACGTCTTTTACGCACCACTTCGTATGTTCTACGTTTTGTTTCCAACTCGCGAGAAGTTAACAGAAACAACCGACGCAAAGGTCCGTTGTCCGTTGTTGAGATCGATGAGGCTTTCACTCTTCTCCTCCGCTTAATCCAAGCCCGTGCCTTCGGATCAGAAAAATGTGCGTTGTTGGAGAAACGCCACATCAGCAAAGGGTCGTCATTGCTTGCGCTGACCCCCTTTATAGATGAAAGGGGACTGCTACGGGTGGGTGGCCGATTGGATAAGGCCAAACTCCCGTTGGATTTTCGCCACCCGATTATAATTCCGCACGCTGAACGCCTTACCCAACTGATTGTGTTAGATATCCATGCTAAAATCGCACATGCATCCACCGAGCGGACGCTGCACGAATTGCGGAAGCGTTTCTGGCTACCAAAGGGAAGAAGAGCCATTCGTCGTGCAATTCGTCAGTGTGGATTCTGCAAGAAAGCCTCCGTACGACCGGTTGAGCCATTCATGGCCGGCCTACCGTTGGCCCGAGTCACACCAGGACTCCCAGTGTTCACCAACTGTGGAGTGGACTATTTCGGTCCATTTGAAGTACTCGTCTTTCGAAGACGAGTAAAGCGTTGGGCATGCATGTTCACTTGCCTGGCGACACGAGCAGTTCATCTGGAAATGGCATACTCGCTAGACACGGACTCCTTCCTCGCTGCTATGTTTCGCTTTGAGCAACGCCGTGGAACGCCAGCCGCCTACTGGAGCGACAACGGCAGAAATTTTGTCGGCGCAGATCGAGAGCTGAAGAATCTTTTGCAACGTCTGGACCAAACGAAAATTACTGAACGTTTATCTCTAAGAAGAGTCGTGTGGAACTTTATTCCGCCGAGCTGCCCACACATGGGCGGAGCTTGGGAAGCTCTGATACGGTCAGTGAAGCGCTCCTTAAATGTAGTGCTGCAAAGGCAAGTGTTGACGGATGAAATCCTTTTGACCGCGATAGTCCATGTTGAATGTATTATTAACGGGCGGCCATTAACATATCTGCCCTCCGAAAGCGGTGATCCACAACCATTAACGCCGAATCACCTGCTGATGGGAAGGTCTGTGCCAGACGTGGCACCAGATATTATTACTGCAGAAGATGTAAGCCTCAAGAAACGCTGGCGTCACGCGCAATTCTTGGCTAACCAATTTTGGAAACGTTGGATAAAGGAATACCTGCCGACGTTAATCAGCCGGAAAAAATGGTGCCGGACACAGAGAAATCTCCAGAATGGCGACGTCGTCATTATAATGGAAACAGATACGCCCCGTGGAAGTTGGCCACTTGGAAAAATACAAGAAGTGTTTCCCGGAAATGATGGAGTCGTTCGTTCAGCTCTAGTACGGACGAACGGAGCCACCGTCCACCGGCCGGCGACAAAACTGTGCCTGCTAGAGTCGGCCGACGAAGATGTGGACAGCCTATCAGTCCACAGGGCCGGCGGTGTTGCCGACTAGTTTTCCTGTTCGTTCGGACATGACAGGTTGGAAGGGCGCGCCCACGTTAATTTTTCATCTGTGCGTCACCCCTATACACGAACGCTACCACCCTTCGCGATCTGCTTTCATTCTTGGCCGCGCGCTCGTTTTGGGTGGTCGGAAGTTACGGCCTTCTTTCGGTTGCAATAAAGCGTCGCCTTTTTTCTCGACTCTGTCTGATCTCGCTCTCGCTAAGCGGGGCGGCAGTAACTTTGTTGCCCAATCTTAGAACCAGCGCACTCTCGACCGGCAACAAAGGGATTATGACATTAAAAATACTTAATTGCCTGTTGGCTTGACAGGGGCATAGTGTTAAATTATTTAATCTTAACTTATTCTTCGCCGGTTGACTCAGCGAGCTGTATTCAACCATTAATATGATCAAACGGATAGATATTAACAAGGATAAATAGTGAGTCAAGCTTGTCCGTAAAAACCTTATCAGTATGAGCGGTGGAAGCAGGGTAAGGAGGTGAGACACGATCCACTAAGGCTTACAAAGCGCATACTGCTTAAAGTTTACAATCTGTGATTGCTTAACATGCTGATGACCGTTGCGGCATGACCAGAAGTCACGATAGGCCCGTCCGACATAATAACGAATTGCAAAAAGGTCAACGCTTTTAGCAGAGTAAATAGTGCGGTATAATACGGTGTTAGGATGACCCCCTTAAGATATCAGTAGTATGATTCAAAGTCAGTCTGCCTTGTTTGTCATGCTGCGTGTTGAACGCTTCAGGTTTTATTCTTCATTCGTTTTTTCCTTGTTCTTTCTTTTTTCTTGTAAACTGCTACTGCTGTTGCTGTAAAGCAGTTATGATCCATTACTGAACAACGATGAAAGAAGTGATACAACTTTGACTCCTGTCGAAAGCGCAGTTACAATAGCAAGTACAACCAAGTCTGAATTCAGCATTAGATATTGTCTTCACTTATTATTCCATCTACAGTAGAGGGAGAGCCAGTTTGCTATGTAATGATGCGCTGTTGCGCTGTTTCCCGCCTCAGCAGGCGCAATCTGTAGAGCGAGTTATACTCTTTTTATTATACAACTTCATGGTAATGCTCATTTTCAGGTGGTATTTCACAGTGAACGTCCATAGAAACAGCATAAACAAAAAACTTGTTTCTTTTCTGTGAGACTTTTAGCTCTGCCAAAGCCATTTAAAGCGCAGCTACTAACAATCACGAAAGTTTTTCCATGTACCAACCAGTTTTATTAGGTGCTTTATTTCTGTTAATTGAGGTTATTACTATTCGTTATAGGTATAGATTTCAGGCAGGTAAGAAAATCGTTTTACTTTAAGTGTATACGTACATAAACCATTCATTAACGTGTAATAGCGCCTTAGATTATCCTATTCCACTTTGGTTATATGTTTTTCTACTACTGTGAAAACAGAAGTCAGAAAGAAGACCACCTTGTTCATCGCGGGAGGCGGCATGGGGTGGCTTCAGACTTTAGTAATCAGTAATCAATGCGCTTCCTATTTTGCTGACTTTCAACCATTGTCTTGGCTGGCCCTGCAATTGTATAGCTTAAATAGGATGCCTTTCAGTTTCTTCCGTTGGGGATAACCGTTGCAATAATTATCATCAGGCTTATGCCAGTAGAACATTTCATTATTTGTTGAGTTTAATGCATTCATACGCCATGGTACTAGATATGAAAATATTGTTGCAATGAATGAAAAACTGTGTGGAACCCCACTGACTGGTGAAATGTTGAAGTCAGCGCTGGCAGGAGTACTTCCGGAAGCTGTGGAAGATCTAAATGCAGTTTCAGGAGAACGTATTGGTGAAGGCGAAGGATTTATGTCAAATATCGTCCGCGTTACTCTATCATGGAAAAGAAGAATGTGAGTTTATCATTTCATAACTAATAGTAGATTCAACACGAACGGGAAGCTCCACAATAAGTGCGCTTTCATGTTCATTCAAATTTTGGCTTCAGCCACTCATTTTGGATTTTCATGCCGACTGCTGCAGGAAGAACACCGAGTTACCGCGCAGTGTCATAGTGAAAATGCCTACCATAGAGAGAATCCTCGAACTTTTGAAAGACAGCGACGAGAGCGTTAGGAAAAAGGTTGAAACCTCTGTTCATTTGGATGAGATGTTTCGAAGAGAAAGTAGTGCGTACAGGATGCTTTCTAAACAGCTTCCTGAACTTCCACTTGCACGGTGCTATTGCACCTGGGACGAAGGTACGTTTTAGCCAATTATGTGCAAAGACTAATTTGCAATAGAGAATTCCAATACACTGGCACTGTTTTTTACATTCATGACTCGCTTTAGGATAGGTTCTTATTTTTGTCACTTCTACGCAATGCAAGTTATTTAGGATAAATGGGCAATTTATACTGCCTGCAACTGGTTGCTACTTGTTATCATCGGTGCATTTAGTGATAGATAGCCTTGGTAGCTCCGCTGTAATTGCTTGAACAAACTAAAGGAGTATCATTTCCGAGTTATGAGAAAAAGTTAAAATCAACTTGCTTCCTTCGTTTCGAAAATCGATTTTGACTACGCACTATAACAGCAAACAGTATAGTAACATAACGTTGGGATCAGAATCTTTGATGATGGATTCTCACGGCTTTTCTCATTTTTAATCTAGTGAGTATCTGTAACTAAACTGTTCATCTAAACAGTGGACAGACGGTCGGTTAATAAGAACAAGTTCAGAATTCCATTATCTGTGTTTAAAGCCTTCAGAACGCTCGAGTTTCTTTATCAGCGTATAACAGCTGAAAAATGGAAAAGTCTTGGCAGATCTTCACCAAAGTGGCATAACATTGTTCTAAATTGTAATGAACAGCTTAAGCTTTGCTAAAAAATCAAAATTTCTCGTTCATGTCTCACGGGGTAAAACAAATTTAGAGAACAATGCAATGTCCCTTCTTGTGCTTCAAGACCTCACAAAAGTTGCCAGAAGCGCAGACTTGGTGAATGGACTGACGGAAGGTCAACTGCTAAACTGCGTGGAAGCAATAGCAAAGTTGCAAGCTTGGTCCTTGGTTACGAAACATGACTGGAAAAGCTTCGCACGTCATGAATCCCTGCTGGACAATCTTTTCGAAAATGTAGATTCTCTGATTACGGATTTGCAAAAAGCAGTCGAGAGTTACCCGAGTTATTTTGGCTTTCTCGATTTGAAGAAAATTGCTGCTTTCATGAAAGACAAGGAAGCATTTACTAAAGTAACTCATAATAGTTGCGCAAACAGTAATGAGTCACTTTTTTTCTCACACAGAAATTGACGAAATGCTGAAATTGAGTTTTATACACTTAACGACTGCTTAGTCCTAGCTTTCAAATAAGTTTCTAAACCGCTGCAGTCAACTTTTCTTTTAGTAACACTTACAGTTGTTAGCACAGTTTTACTGAACTGAAATTTCATAGTACATTTTTACCGCTAATGCTACCCAATAACCATTGCTGACAGCAATTTCTTAGCACATTGATCATCACGTTTTTTTAAAAATAATTGCATTCAGTACAAATAATTCCTCTTTAGCACTATATTAATAAAATATGGCTGAACAGTGAAAGATGCTACTTTGAAAGTCGCTTTGCTCTGAGCAGCAAAAATGGAGTAGCTTCTTGATGAATCATTGAGACAGCTGAGGAAGCCCTTTTAAGGAAAGAACGACATCGTTACATAGGTCTAACGTGTTTTGCGACATTTTCATCGGTAGCTGTAGAAAAAATGCACGTGGATGACTGTAATAGTATTAATACATTGAAATTATATCGGTATTTACCCTTTTGCTTTAGCGTATAAATTTTTGAATATTATGAATGTTTTTAGCAACTTACGTCTTATCGTGAAGTTATGCCAGACGTACTGGTCCATGGTGACTACAAAGCTAGTAACATACTTTTCAAAGTTGACAGTGGGACTAACACAGCAAGCAGCCAAATAGCGGCGATTATTGACTGGCAACTAGTGCATCATGGATCATTTGCTGAAGACTTATGCTATCTGATGGTTTTTAGCGTGAATATTGGTCTTCGCCGTTCCAAAATGAGGAATGTTGTACGTCATTACTTTCAGCAAATGAAAACATTAGTTCCGTCTATAATGGATTCCATTTCATTCGACTCAGTATGGCATGTTTTTGAGAAGACAATGCCATGGACAACTCTTTTCTTTGCCCCATTCGTTCTTAAAATTATTCTTCCCGCATGCAAAAATGAACCCGCATCTGAGTCAATCGTACTTACCAGTCTTGCTGAAGGCTGCAAAGAAGCTGTTAGGTTTTTTGACATTTCGGAGGCCGCTTTGTGAAGTTATTTCTAATTTTCAATGATTACGGTTGCAAGAAGTGCTTGATTACACTGTTGGCCTCTATCTGTGAGCTCGAATTTCGCCTCACAGTTCATGGAAAAAGCAGTCAGTAAAGAGGGGGGACAATTGCCCACAAGCTATAACTGCTTCACGAGTAATTGTTTTGAAGCTTTCCTGCCAATAAACACAGTCAGTGCAACGAACCAGTTACTCCTACAGTGGGGCTCAAATTTTTTTCTGTTTTCTGCAAAGTTGAAAGACAATGGAACGAGCTTTAGAGTGCACTCTAAGATTTGCGAAAGCCGAACATGTCAGGAACTCTTTTCAATTCATTAAATCTGTACAACAAGTCTTGACTAAATTGCATAACATTTGGTAAGAGAATGGCCGCGTGAATCTGAACGATTTATTTATGATTTCAGTGCTTCGCTCAGCATAGAGCTGGAAGATTCTACTGGCTGAGCACAACACAAGTGTTGGTAGGGTACCATAATTCCCGCGAAGATGACAGCATTGATATAGCTTTCATAGATTCTTTTGAATCCAATTTTATTTCAGGTTTAAAAGTTTGTATTGTTCACCCATTTATGGGCAAAACATGCATGCTCTCGTTCCAGTTCAAAAATTGCTCTCTTCGACCAACTGCATAACGACAGATAAAACCGAAAGGTCAAAAATATGTACAAAATGGAGCTACAGAAAATGGAACAGTTAAGCTGCTCGTTTTTGAACATAGTTCGTTTCTATTATGCCGTGAATTTTTGTTGTTTGGAGGAGAACTTGATTCTTTTTAACCTGTTTTCAGGCCACTATCCATTAGTGGGACTCATGAATTAGTTGTCAGCAACATAAGTACGCCACAATACATTCTCATTCACTGGCTTTAACAAACTTCAGTCAAAGAAACAGAGTTTTAATCAACGGCTTTGCCTTGAGAATCTTTTTGCTGTTTTTCAATTGTAGATGCGTGAGTTTAGTTTCGTCACAGAGTGGTAGAACTATGGTTGATTTCTGAATTATCATTTCATATGCACTTTTGTCTGATACGGGAATACACAGCAGTTTCTGCAGAGTTAGGAAACCTCTACGCACTGCCGTTAGCTGCTTTTCCTTATTGACTACGCCAGAATTTTCCCGTTTTTATCTACTTGCAATGCTTTTGCTTTTCTCGTATTGCTAAAAATTCCTTTTATTTTATTTCATCTGACGTCATTTAATTCGTTCAATCGTAAAATGTTTTCCGCTGAATATTTTAAAATTTCAGGCCACAATCTTTTCAACAGAATAGGTTACTTTCGTCTTGTCGGTTTTATGCCGCATTGTCGCCTTGTAACTTTGCGAGCTATCCTGTTCGATGCTTCTATAAGCCTAAAGCTAAAGAAGAAGCATCTGAGCCCACTGTTAATGTAGGTAGCTTTTTCAACAAATTGTGTTCCTACCTTCCATAGAAATCTTTTACCTGCACGTAAGGAGAAACCTAGCCAGGTAGCAACCATGACATTCGAAAAATGCAACAGTCTGTTAGTTTGTTAACGGCATAGTGGTTAATTTATTTTTGACTGACAGAATCAGTGGTCGGTATTGAACCATTAACATGATCAAATGAGCAACTTTTAACAGTGATAAATCGTGTGTCAGGCTTTTTTATAAGGCATATTGTATCAGAATTGCCGCGGGAGAGCTTAGCTGCTTCAGCAATTTTTTGAGCTAGTGCGGAAGAGTTTATTGCGGAAGTGCGTGGCATAACGCTAAGTTCACAACGATGCAGGTAATGCTCAGCGATATGGTAGTATGGAACTCGTCAGACCCTCTTTTTTGTCTATCTGCTGGCCGTCGGCATGCGTGGTTTTATACCCCTCTGCGGTTGTTTTGCTGAGGGATTATGGGCATTAGCCCACTTCTGTCACCGTTCGAAGCGGTTGACCTACAGGGATTATGCCCAGGCATCTGCATCCATACACTGCATGTGGCATTTCGGTAATAGCGCAATGCCCTTTTGCCACAGGCAGCTTTATGGTAGACCACGAATTACTACCACCCGCCTGCATCCGCAGTTGCGATTGCCATGCCATGGCATTCATTGCATGTGCGGATTAAGCTTCACAGGCGGACATGGCGTTTCTTGAATGGCCAGATTAGGCGAGAACAAGCCAGCTTGCCTAGTTAGCGTGTAGGGAGCCGACTTGTTTACCAAATTCGAGTAACTATCTCTACCGCTTCAGAAACTGATGACAGCTGCATTGTGATCAGAAATTACGATAGACCCTTGTAATATAATAATGAACAGGAAAAATTAAAGCTTTCAGCAGAGTAAACGCACTCTTATAATATTGCCTGACTAAAATATTGGCACTATTGTTCAAAATTTATTTTCCTTGCTTATCTGTTTCATGTTTAACGCTTGAACTTTTGCTCTTCATTTGCTTTTACTTTCTCTGTTCTTTCTTTCTTCTTCTTACAAACTTACAAGGTGATATTGTCCTTCTGCTATGGCAGTCATGGTTCACTACCAAAGAGTGAAGGAGTAGTACAAATTTTTCTTCTTACAAAAACCGATTTAGATTAGTAACTACAGGTCTTAAAGACTGGGTGTTTCTTAACGCGTGGTTGGATTTTCATGATGGAAAAATTTTAATTCAGATTTGTGTAGCCCATTGATAATGTCTGAAATGAAACTGAAGCAAATGCCCTATGAACGAATGGATGAGCAATTACTGAGGAAAAAAATTCAGAACAAAAACGTAGCAGTTTCGGCGCTTTCAGGACTAACCTTGTCCCGTCGTCAGCGATAATGGTAATGTAAGACTTACTGCGATGGTAGGATGTTTAGCTTTTGCTTTAGCTTACAAATGGCTTTTACGATTGAAACGTAAGTGAGCAGGAAACTTCCCTTCGTGGATGTGTTAGTCCCGAAAGCTCTGAATCTGCTAGGTGCTTGTTCTGAATTTTTTTCCTTAATAATTGCTCATCCATTCGTTGGCAGGGCATTTGCTTCGGTTTTATTTCAGACATTATCAACGGGCTAGACAAAGCCGTATTAAAAGAATTTTCCATCATAGTAACCGCAGGGTCTTATTTCAGTCATGGTTGTGATCCATTTCACAGTGAGTCCATAGGCACGCAGCATAAACAAAAACTTGTTTCTTTTCAATGTGACTTTGGCTTTATCGAAATGATTTAAATCGCTGCCGCGAACGACCGAGAAATTTTTCCTACCATATGAACTGGTTTTACTAGGCACTTTAGTTCTGTTAGTTGAAATCACTACTGTTAGCTGTAAAAATAGATTTTAGGCAGGCGAAAAATTTCTTTTTCTTTAAGTGTATGAAATTAGTTGAATTCCCAATGCTTTTAGCTAATCTGTGAGATATTTAATATTTTACATATTCCCTAGACATTGTATACAATGCCTAATGACAAACAGGTAAACTAATAAATCCAGTATTTTTATTTATGTTCCTGCAAACCGAAGGTAGCCACGCCTTCGAGACAAAGTGAGCTGTTTTTCGCTACTTTTCTGGCTATCCTTTTCTTATAACTTGACTGCAGTTTACGCTAGAGCAGAACAGGATAGCCGACAAAAAGACCAGAAAAAGCGGGTGCTTTGCACATAGAACCTTGCCGGATATGGCGGTCATTCCTAAACTAAGCCTAAGCCATAATATAAGAACAGCGCAGTCACGTCGTAGCGAAAATACAGCACATTTTGCCCGCAGGTGGCGCCATCAGACATCTCCGGTATTGTAGGTCATAAGCTTCGATTCACATTTTGCCCAAATAATATCTGCATTCTATATAACGCCTAGGCGAAGTATAAAACATATTGCAACAATACAGAGGTTTCATACGTTGCCTAAAAACGCCATGCATCCTATAGAACACTGACATTTCAAACATTGCCTGTAACAGAAATACGCTTACGCAATATCCACTTATTAATTTGTGGTAGGTTCAGATATGGTACTGTGCTTTGATAATATGTTTTATACTGCTGTTTAAACAGAAGCTAGAAATAAAACCGTCCTGTTTGTATGCATTAGTACACTTCGCCGTTGGAGGCCACATGGGATAGCGCCAGATTTTAATAAGCAATGCTCTTCCTACTTTGCTGATCTTCAAACCATTTTCATGATTGGTCACGTAATTATACAACACGAATAGAATGCCCTGCAATTTCCTCTGTTAAAAATCACCTTTACACGAATTATCATCGAGCTTGTGCTAGTAGAACATTTGACTGTTTGTTCAGTCTAACGCATTCATTTACTATGATACTAGATACGGGAATATTGTTAGAATGGATGAAAAACTATGTAGAACGCCAATGACTGGTGAAATGCTGAAATCAGCGTTAGCAGAAGTGTTTCCAGAAGCTGCAGAAAATCTAGATGCAGTATCAGCAGAAGATATCGGTGAAGGCAAAGGATTTACGTCATATATCCTTTGTGTTACTCTATTATGGAAAAAGAGCATGTGAGTTTGTCATTGCATTACTAATAGTACCTTCAAACGGAAAGCTATACCATGAGTATGCTTTCTTGTTCATTTGAATTTTGGATTCAGTCACTGATTATGGCTCCTCACCCTGGTTGCTGTAGGGAAAATGTTGATTTGCCGCGCAGTGTCGTGATGAAAATCCCCACCATGGATAGAATTGTCGAGCTTTTGAAGGACACCGATGAGCTCATTCGAGAAAAGCTTAAGAGCTCTGTTCAATCGGACGAGAAGTTTCGAAGAGAAAGTGCTGCTTATAACGTGCTTTCTAAAGAATTTTCTGCATTTCCACTTCACGGTGCTATTGCGCCTGGGATAAAGGTACGTTTTTTTAGTTAATTGCAAGGTCAAGTTTGTAATGCAAAATTCTCTCACCGTTGCACTATTTGTCTCATTCATACTTCGGTTTGGTTTGGCTTTCTAATCTTATGACTGTTTTGAGTCGAGATTAAGAACCTTGACGGCTGACTTTAAAGTAAAGTGTCATAAGTTGAAAATGCTCATTACTGTTAATTTTTTAAGCAAGATAGCAGTTCTGTTCATCTTTCCAACAGAGTAATTTGTCGGGCTCAGTTGAGTCTCACCTGTATTTCTACTAATATAACGATCTTTCCCTCTTTATGTCATCTTGTAGTTATTGCGGCAACATCAAAGGGAAAACCGTAGCGTTGCGGCATCACGTAGTGTAGTGGGATTAACGGAGCGACGGGAGAGACGTGCTGCTGCGATTGACTGAATACCTGTCTAGGAATCGCGTTACACTGCAAGGGAATTATGGTTGCCAGTGTGACTGATCCGGTCACTAACCCTTGCAGAGGAATGAAGGTAACGGATGAAGGACCTGTGCATGAACTGCTGGCATGGAGAGCACAATGGAGCAGTGGGGGCGCATTGCAGGAGGTGCGGCGATTGACCCGCCGAAAACATCAGAGGTCAACGGTCCGTTTCACCATGCGTCTTGGCAAACGCCGTACAGCTCATTGTGAGTAATGGCAACGGCGAAGAACCTACGGTGGCTGGCAACGACAATCAGAGACGAAGAAACGGCGGTGAACTTTCTCCGCGAAAAAGGGCTTTTGCCTACCGAAAGGCTGTGCCCCTCTTGCGGAGAGGCGATGCGTCTGCGGCGTGGAGGCAAGCTCTGGCGCTGCTTAAAGCGCTCTTGCCGCAGGGAAGTGTCCGTACGCTGGGGTACGTGGTTCGATGGTAAGCCCACTAAGCGCTAAGCGCGACAGTGCAATGTGTGCTTTCCAGCCCCCCGACACACAGTGAATTTCGAGACGGCTGTGAAAATGATTTTTTTTTGGAGTCGAGGGTACAGCTCGATGAGATTTTGTAGAAATGAGCTCGGTAGCAGTCTGCGTTCCTTGTATTGTTCCTGAAGGCATTCTCTTTCTTTCAGGGCTCAGTAGGGACGACATAGACTGCTGGAACTGGTCCCTGTGGGATGTTGCAGCAGAAGCGATGGTCGACCCAACGGTGCGACTCAGAGGACTGGAGATGTTCGAGGAACTGTGGGTTGCGCCAGTTCCGTCGCCCTTCTTCGACTCCATATGGAAAAAGCGACTGGGAACCTCCGACGCTTTCGACGTCATCCTTGACGACATCCTCAGGTTGCACCCGCCCCAAGTGAACCCGCCCCAAGTGATCCGGCGCCGAATGGTCGCGCCGCCCGCCGCATTGCCGCAGTGAACGCTATGCGCCATGTTTACGTTTACTTCGTCTATCCGCGTTACTCTCTGCGGCGTACACTAGTCTGTCGCGTTGCAAGGGGAATGGCAGACCGCATTGTTCAGGTAATCCGATCGTCTGATTACCTCTTCCATTGTTCAACTAATCTGATTATCAGCTTATCCCTCCTTCGATGTTGCTGAACTAAATTCCAGGTGACACGAACGGGGAAAGACCTGTACATAATTCCAAAAAAATTATTCCATTTATTCACTATAAAAATCATGCTTTCTTGCTCAGCTATCGGGTATCGTCTTTTCGCGCCATCATTTCGGTAGGTTAAAGCCATAAAAGTATGTTTGGGTCGGTGAAGTTTTTGAATTCATGGGTGGGGGCCGAAAGCTTAAACAGATATGCTATCCATTTTCAAAAGCAGCTTCAATATCATTTATAAAGAAACGAAAATAGAACATAATGAAATGTGGTAAAATAGACCTTGTTGAAATTAGGTTGAATAAGAAAAGCTTGAATGCCACAACTATAAGCAGTGTAAATGAATTCTATTGCCAGCGTATCAGCACTGAACAGTGGAAACATTGTGACAAACTTCCGTCAAAATAATATAACGTTATTCAAAATTTTAACCAACTGTACAAACTGTGCTCACGAATTGTAATTCGTCGTTCATGTCTCATAGACAGAAACGAATTCTAGAAAAAAATGGAAAGTTTTTTCTTGTGCTTCAAAACCTTTCGAAAGTTGCCGGAAGTGCTGACATAATAAATAGAGTCGGAAGATCAACTACTGAACTGTGTAGAAGCGATAGCAAAGTTGCAAGCTTGGTCCTTAATTACAAAAGGTGACTGGAATAGTTTCGCTCCTGGCGAATACTCGCCGGATAAGTTAAGTGATGAAGCTGATCCTGCAACTGCAGAGATGGGAAAAGTAATGGAGCTATATTCAGAGCATTTTGGCTCTTTCAATTTGAAAGACATCGCCGTCTTCATGAAAGACAAAGAAGCTTTTACTGCGCTAATTATTTATAGCTACACGAACAGTAACGATTCCTTTTTCGACATTTGCAAACTGACAAAATGCTGAAGCTGAATTTTATAAACGTAGGAATTGACTCAGATTAGTCTGCAAATGGTTTTGTACACCCCTGTAGCTAGCTTTTCCTTTGACGCCACCTACTGTGAATTTAACACAGGCTTGGCTTGAAACAACCAAAGCCTGTCAAAAGACACCCAGTCTTTTGAAACAGAGTCTTGATAAAGTGATATTGCGTATGGCTTTGGTACCCCTAATGATAGCCAATATCCATTGCTGACAACATTTTGTTGCCGGATTGATCAAAATTTTTTCTTTAAATAGTTTCGTTCTTCAGGGCTAAGTTATTATAAATAGTTTCAACAGGAAAACATGGTACTTTAAAAGTCTCTATTCTCTGTGTAGTGGAAATGAAGCGGCTTCTGGACCTACCTTTACATAGATTAACATACTTTATGAGCTTGTTATCAGTAATTCTTGAAAAATGCGCGTGGATAAGTGTGTTAATTTTTATTTCATTGAAATTATGTTTGTATTTTTACCTTCGCTATCAAACAAGATGCTGATATTTTGAATTTTTAGCACTCTATGTCTTATCGTGTAGTCATGCCGGATGTACTCGTTCATGGTGACTACAGAGCTAGTAACATCCTTTTCAAAGTTGACAATGGGACTGACACAGCAAGCAGTCATTTAGGCGCGATAATTGACTGGCAAATGGCACATCAAGGATCATTCGCTGAAGACATATACTACTTAATGATCTTTAGCGTGAATATTGGTCTTCGCCGTTCTAAAATGAAGAATGTTGTACTCCATTATTTTCAACAAATGAAAACATTAGTTCCGTTTATAATGGATTCCATTTCATTCGACTCAGTATGGCATATTTTTGAGAAAACATTGCCATGGACAACTCTTTTCATTGCCCCATTCGTTGTTAAAATTATTCTGCCCGCTTGCAAAAATGAACCCGCGTCTGAGTCAATTGTACTTACCAGTCTTGCTGAAGGATGCAAAGAAGCCGTTAGGTTTTTTGACATTTCAGAAGTCGCATCCTGAAGTTATTTCTAATTTTCAATGATTATGGTTGCAAGAAGTGGTTGATTGTACTGTTGGCCTGTATCTGTGTGCTCGAGTTTCGCTTTACAGTTCATGGAAGAAGCTGTCAGTAACGAGGGACAATTGCCCAAAATCTATAATTGTTTTGCGAGTAATTGTTTCGAAGCTCTCACGCCAATAAGCTTAATCAATGCAACGAACCAGTTACTCCTACAGTGGGGCTCAAATTTTTTTCTGTTTTCTGCAAAGTTGAAAGACAGTGGAACGAGCTTCAGAGTGCATTCCTAGATTTGCGGAAGCCGACCATGACAGTAACTCTTTTCGATTCATTAAATCTGTACAAGTTTTGACTAATTTGCGTACCATTTGGCAAGAGGATGGCCGTGTGAATCTGATCGGTTTGTTTACGATTTCACTGCTTCGCTCAGCATGGAGCTGGAAGATTCTACTGACTGAGCACAACACAAGTGTTGGTGGGGTACCATAGTTCCCGCGAAGATGACAGCATTAACATAGCTTTTATAGGTTCTTTTGAATCCAATTTTATTTCAGGTTTAAAAGTTTGCAATGTTCACCCATTTATGGGCAAAAAATGCATGCTGTCTTTGCAATCTAAAAATTGCTCTCTTCAGCCAACTGCATAACAACAGATAAAATCGAAAGGTAAAAAATATGTGCAAAATGGAGCTACAGAAAATGGAGCAGTTAAGCTGCTCGTTTTTGAACATAGATAGTTTCTATTATGCCGTGAATTTTTGTTGTCTAGGGGAGAACTTGATTATTTTTAACCTGTGGTCGGGCCACCGTGCATTAGTGGGACTCATGAATTAGTTGTCAGCAACGTAAGTACGCCACAATACATTCTCATTCACTGGCTTTAACAAACTTCAGTCAAAGAAACAGAGTTTTAATCAACGGCTTTGCTTTGACAATCTTTTTTGCTGTTTTTTATTGTAGGTGCGTAAGTTTAGCTTTGTCACAGAGTGGTAGAACTATGGTTGATTTCTGGGTTATTTCATATGCACTTTTGTCTAATGCGGGAATACGCAGCCGTTTCTGCATAGTTAGGAAACCTCTGCGCACTGCCGTTACCTAGCTTTCCAATTCACTATGTGAGAGTTTTCCTGTTTTTATCTACTTCCAACGCTTCTGCTTTTCTCGTATTGCTGAAAATTCCTTTTATTTTATTTCATCTGACGTGCTTTAATTCGTTCCATCGTGTAATGTTTTCCGCTGAATTATTTTAAGATTTCAGGCCATAATCTTTCCAACAGAATAAGTTACTTTCGTCATGTCAGTTTTATGCCGCACTGTAACTTTGCGAGCCATCCTGTTCGACGCTTCTATAAGCCTAAACTTAAAGAAGAAGCATCTGAGCACGAAAGCATAGAACCCACTGTTAATATAGGTGGCTTTTTCAACAAATTATGTTCCTACCTTTCATAGAAACCTTTTACCAACACGTAAGGAGAAACCTAGCTAGCTAGCGAGCATGACATTCGAAAAGTGGAACAGTCTGTTGGTTTGCCAAGGGCGTAGTGATAAATTTATTTTTGACTGACAGAATCAGTGGTCTGTATTGAACCATTAACATGATTAAATGAGTAGCTGTTAACAGTGATAAATCGTATGTCAAGCTTTTCTATAAGGCTTATTGTATCATAATTGCCGCGGAATAGCGTAGGTGCTTGAGCGATTTTTTGAGCTTGTGCAGAAGAGTTTATTGCGGAAGTGCGTGGCATAACGCTAAGTTCGCAACGATGCAGGTAATGGTCAGCGATACGGTAGTATGGAACTCGTCAGACCCTCTTTTTTGTCTATCTGCTGGCCGTCGGCATGCGTGGTTTTATACCCCTCTGCGGTTGTTTTGCTGAGGGATTATGGGCATTAGCCCACTTCTGTCACCGTTCGAAGCGGTTGATCTACAGGGATTATGCCCAGGCATCTGCATCCATACACTGCATGTGGCATTTCGGTAATAGCGCAATGCCCTTTTGCCACAGGCAGCTTTATGGTAGACCACGAATTACTACCACCCGCCTGCATCCGCAGTTGCGATTGCCATGCCATGGCATTCATTGCATGTGCGGATTAAGCTTCACAGGCGGACATGGCGTTTCTTGAATGGCCAGATTAGGCGAGAACAAGCCAGCTTGCCCAGTTAGCATGTAGGGAGCTGACTTGTTTACTACGTTCGAGTAACTATTTCTACCGCTTCAGAAACTGATGACAGCTGCATTGTGATCAGAAATTATGATAGACCCTTGTAATATAATAATGAACAGGAAAAATCAAAGCTTTCTGCAGAGTAAACGCACTCTTATAATATTGCCGGAGTAAAGGATTCGCATTATTGTTCAAAATATATCTTCCTTGCTTATCTGTTTCGTGTTTAAGGCTTGAACTTTTGCTCTTCATTTGTTTTTACTTTCTCTGTTCTTTCTTTCTTCTTCTTACAAGCTTACAAGGTGATATTGGCCTTCTGCTATGGTGGTCATGGTTCACTAGCAAGCAGTGAAGGAGTAGTACAAATTTGTCTTCTCTCAAAAATTGATTTAGATTAGTAACCACTGGGTCTTCTTTTAGTCACGGTTATGGTCTATTTGACAGTGAGTGTTCATAGACACGCAGCATAAACAAAAACTTGTTTCTTTTCAATGTGGCTGTGGGTTTATCGAAATGATTTAACTTGCGCCGCGAACGATCGAAAAATTTTTCCTACCATAGAAACTGGTTTTGTTGGGCACTTTAGTTCTGTTAACTGAAATCATTACTGTTGACTGTAGGTATAGATTTTAGGCAAATGAGAAAATTCTTTTCCTTTAAGTGTATGAAATTAGGCAGTCTGTAGAATGCCCAAAGCCTGTAGCTAATCTGTGAAGTATTTAATATTTCACACATTCCCTAAACATTTCGAAAGACGGGGTGTCTTTTAACGGGCTTAGGTTGTTTCATGGTTAGTCTTTAATTCACGGATTCGGCCTGTTTGATGTATTTGTAAATAAACTTCAAAGTGCCCTACCAACGAATGGATGAGCAAATTGTTAGAGAAAATACAGAATACTTTTGATACCATGCGTTTCGGAACTGCTCTTGTTCCGTCGTCAACAGTATGAGGGAGAAGCTGTTTTTATTCGGCAAGGGGTTTATATAGCACATGGGAACAATGGGTGTTTGATTAGTTTGGTAGGGCGCAGCATTGGAATTTATTAATTAGCGCAGCCCATGCCTCGCTTGCCGCTATCCCATTGTCGCGATTGATGGTGGAATTGCTTTTGATGTAAAGCGCCTCCATTATACGCCTTAAAGTGAAAAAGGCTCTTGTGGCAGACTATCTTCAGTCGCGGGTCGACTGCGCACCGAGATGCGTGCTCCACGATTACCGAGGCACTTATCGCTTTTTCCATGGTTTTTCGAGGGTCCGTTGTCTGTGGACATCCAGGGCCAGTAGCCGGTTCCCCATTGAGTGTCCGTTCGGCGTACTTGTACGTCAACACATTCTTCATGTGTTGGCCGAATCTGTGAAGTAAAATGTCGCCCGTTTCCCTTATGTAGGAAGCATTGCAACCGTACTTGATTTCGTAAACGACGCCGGGTCTGCTGTCAAAGGGAGCCTTGATCTTATCATTCGTCACAGTCGAACGAAAATTAGAAGAGCTCTTAAAACGAACGTTGGAATTTAGGCAGTGTCCCAGCCTCCTGATCTTTTCGTTTAAGCCATTGTAGTTAGGGAAGCGCTAAGACCGGGTGTTGTTGATTATTGTGTAGGGAAGGCAGTAGCGATTGATTTAATTTACATTGTCTTATAATGGAAGTGACGAATTTACTGGGGTACCCATTACCGAGTAACGTGCTTAAAATATGTTTTAATTCCGCATTTAAATACTTGAGGTCACATACCGTTAGGGCCCGATCAACCATACCCTTTACTATCCCTCTTTTAACTGAAATGGGATGGTGCAAAGAGAAGTGTAGGTGCCGGTCTGAGTGGGTTTCCTATAAACTGCTGTTTTTATAATGAAGAAGTTTATTACGGATAGTTCCCGTTTGTTATCTATATAGAAAGACTCCGAAGCTTTCGGGTCATTCGAGACCCGTCATCAGGGGTCTTAAGTTGTTGACATGATTTGTGGCAGCGAGTGCCATCTAACGTTTCTGAGGATTTTAAAGCGGGCATTTTTAAAGTTTTTCGTTGGTAGGTTTTTGTATCTGAGTCTGTCAGCGCACTTCTTTTTCTTGTTCCGTTTGGCTTGTAGATTGTGTCTTCGTCAGGTAGTTTCGAACATTTTTGTTGTTGGTTCACTATTTTTTCATTTTGCATTCATTTTCCTTCTTTCTTTCTTTTTTCTTTTTCTTTTTCTTTCTTTGTTCCAACATATATTGCAATTTTATCCATTTCTATTTGTTCTAATTATTTGTTTTTTCTTCTTTCCGGGATATTGTATTTCATCTGGTGAGAGAGCAACAATTATACCGCGTCACAATATTTGTCCAAATCCCACTTATGTCCACTCCTTGATCGCGGTTGTAAGTCGTATTGTGTCTAATGTATAGTGCTTCTTTAATTCTTCTTGACCGTAAATTGTTTTCGTAACAACTTTTGGGTGGAGTGGTTGAGTGCATTGCGCCGCGTGTTCCACTACAGCAGAGGCTTGTTTGGCATTTTCCATTGTAATTTTTGGGTCCACGATTGGTCTTCCTCGCTGTGTGATTAGATTGGGGCCATTGTTAAGTGTGGCTTTCGCGTTATTGTAACTTGTGAGTTTTTTTATGTGTTCGTTAAATCTATGCTCTAGGCTGTTTTCCGTTTCACCAGTATAAATCCCTGAGCAAGAACATTCAACCGGGTATATTAATCTTGTCTTTTTGTTTGCGGGGATTTTAGTTTTGTCTGTGCGAAGAATTGCCCTGAGGTTGGGTGAGCTCTTGAAAAAGACTCTGAAGCCTAATCTTTTTCCTAATTGGACAATCTTTTCGCCTAAACCTGCCACATAAGGAATAACCAGACAAGTGTCGTGCGGACTGTTTTGCTTTGGAGACTCGCGTGTGCGAAGTTTGTGGTTGAGCACTTGGTTGATAAAGGATTTAGGATAACCGTTTTTGTAGAAGATTTTTCTAATGTAGTTAATTTCTGGCTGGAGATATTCCGGAGTGCATAAATTGAATGCTCTGTCTATCATTCCGGAGAGGATACCACGCATTACTGATCGTGGGTGATGTGATGAAAAATTGAGGTACCGATCTGTGTGCGTGGGTTTTCTATACACTCTGGTTTTAAGGCCTTCGCTTGAGCGAATAATTAAAGCGTCTAGAAAGGGCAAGGTTTTGTTATCTTCTTTTTCCATTGTGAAGACTATTTGGTTAGGACGGGCATTGTTGAGGAATTGTAAAAATTGTTCTTCTTTTCCAGCTTTTATAATGACAAAGATGTCGTCTACGTATCTTTTAAAAAGGCGTGGAGCTATGTGTCTATCTATAGTTCTGAACATTTGTCTTTCATAGTTTTCCATAAAAAGTTCCGCTAATACAAGGGATAGCGGGCTTCCCATAGGTACTCCGTTAGATTGTTTATAGAACTTGTCAGGTATCAAACCTCGCGACAGGGGGAATCTACACACTGTCAGGTATCAAACCTCGCGACAGCGGTAACAACACACACTTTATTGATGCAAAAAGAACGAGCAACCTTCCGTCACATCGGCGCACCGTAACCGTGTTACCCCGAAATTCTCAGGTTATATCGAGTACGTTCCTATAATCTAACAGCTTATATTTTTATTTATCTGTTCCGCGGCTTGTCCACGACAGAACTTGTTATCAAAAGTGAAGTAATTGCCTTCTTGCATGCAAAATGAAACCAGCTTGACAATGTGAAAGGGACTTAATTTAGTTCTACTGGGTAGATTTGTGTCCGTGTGGAGGAGATTGTGTAAGGTCTCTAGGGTGTCTGATATTGGGATGCTGGGAAATAAGTCTTTTACATCATAGCTGACTAAAATCTCTTCGGGTTCCAAACAATAGTTTCTTATTTCGTTGACGAGCGTCTTGCTGTTTTTGACAAAGGATGGTTCCTTGCCTGTTAGAGGTTTGATGATCTTACTTAAGTATCTACTGAGTTCAGTGGTGATGCTGTTAGTTGTGGGGACTATCGGTCTCAGGGGGATATCTGGTTTGTGCACTTTTGGGAGACCATAGCAAAACGGTCGTCAACGAAATAAGAAACTATCGTTTGTAGTGGAATCTGTGGATGTCCCTGAGGATAGCTATTGTAATGACAATATCGGTTCTTAATTTTAGATATTTAATAATGCCGCGTTCTGAATGGCCCAGATTAGGGGTCGGATGATCCTTATTGTTGTTGCATAATAGGAGGCTCAAAATGTGTCCTTTAATTTCGTTTGCTACTTTATAATCGGTGTGCGTGAGGCTGTGTTCGGTGGAGGAAATTATATCTAAGACCAGGAGTGTTGCCGGGAGGAAGTGCGCTGGTTCGGGAATCTTGGCAACAAAGGATGCACGGCGCGCATACAGTGGTGCAGGGCGTCGACGAGTAGATACTGACTTTTACTTAGCAATCAAATGAGCACGAGCGAAAGACAAAACTGAGCGATCTCGACCAGAGCAAACGACCGAATGATAACGAATGAGTGTCCATCCGCGCGACGCAGAGCGCTACCCCGCCAGAGGGCACGAATCAGTAAGTTGGCTACCTGCCAACTAGTGGGGGCCCCCCTGCGTGAGCGCGTCGTCGTCGTCAGTGCCTAATTGGCAACAGGGAGGTTTAAAAGATACCCCGTCTTTCGAAAGGCTTATGCTAGTAGAACATTTGAGATTGTTTGTTCAGTATAATGCATTCATTCACTATAATACTAGATGCGTGAACATTGCTAGAATGGATGAAAAACTATGTAGAACGCCAATGACTGGTGAAATGCTGAAATCAGCGTTGGCAGAAGTATTTCCGGAAGCTGCGGAAAATCTAGATGCAGTCAGCAGAAGATATCGGTGAAGGCAAAGGATTTACGTCATATATCCTTTGTGTTACTCTATTATGGAAAAAGAGCATGTGAGTTTGTCATTGCATTACTAATAGTACCTTCAAACAGAAAGCTATGCCATGAGTATGCTTTCTTGTTCATTTGAATTTTGGATTCAGTCACTGATTATGGCTCTTCACCCTGGTTGCTGTAGGGAAAATGTTGATTTGCCGCGCAGTGTCGTGGTGAAAATCCCCACCATGGATAGAATTGTCGAGCTTTTGGAGGACACTGATGAGCTCATTCGAGAAAAGCTTAAAAGCTCTGTTCAATTGGACGAGAAGTTTCGAAGAGAAAGTGCTGCTTATAACGTGCTTTCTAAAGAATTTTCTGCATTTCCACTTGCACGGTGCTATTGCGCCTGGGATAAAGGTATATTTCATTAGTTAATTGCAAGGTTAAGTTTGTAATGTAAAGTTTTGTCGTCGTCACACTATTTATCTCATTCATGCTTCGGTTTGGTTTGGCTTTCCAATCTTATGACTGTTTTGGCCCGAGATTAATAACCTCGACGGCTGACTTTAAAGTAAATTGTCATAAGTTGAAAATGCTCATTACTGTTAATTTTTTAAGCAAAATCTAGTTTTGCTCATCTTTTCAACGGAGTAATTCGCCGGGTTCAGTTGAGTCTCATCTGTATTTCTACTAATAATAGAATGAATTGCTAAATATAAAGATTTTTCCTCTCCATGTCAGCCGGTAGTTAGTGCAGCAACATCAAAGGGAAAACCGTTGCGGCATCACGTAGTGTAGCGGGATTAACGGAACAACGGGGGAGACGTGCAGCTGCAATTGACTGAATACCTGTCGAGGAATAGCGTTACACTGCAAGGGAATTATGGTTGCCAGTGTGACTGATCCGGTCAGTAACCCTTGCAGAGGAATGAAGGTAACGGACGAAAGACCTGTGCATGAACTGCTGGCATGAAGAGCACAATGGAGCAGTAGTGGCGCATTGCAGGAGGTGCGGCGATTGACCCGCCGAAAACATCGGAGGTCAACGGTCCGTTTCACATTGCGTCTTCGCAAACGGGGTACAGCTCATTGTGAGTAATGGCAACGGCGAAGAACCTACGGTGGCTGGCAAAGACAATCAAAGATGAAGAAGCGGCGGTGCACTTCCTCCGCCAAAAAGGGCTGTTGCACAGCGAAAGGCTGTGCCCCTTTTGCGGACAGGCGATGCGTCTGGTGCGTGGCGGCATGGTCTGGCGCTGCATCAAGCGCTCCTGCCGCAGGGAAGTGTCTGTACGCAGAGGGACGTGGTTTGAAGGTAGGTTCACTAAGCGCAGTGGACATTTAAGCGCGACAGTGCAATGTGTCCTTTGCAGCCCCCCGGCACAAAATGAAGTTGCAGACGGCTGTGGAAATGATGTTTTTATGGAGTCGAAAGTACCACTCGATGAGTGTTTGTAAAGATGAGCTGGGTAGCAGCCTGCGTACCTTGTATTGCTCCTGTAAACATTCTCTTTCTTTCAGGGCTCGATGAGAACGTCACAATCCGCTGGAGCAGGTACCTGCGGCAAGTTGCAGCAGAAGCGTTGGCCAAACCACGATCGCCACTGGGAGGGCCGGGGATGACGGTGGAGCTGTTTCTTGTGCAGGTTCCGCTTCCGCTTGTACCGCACTACTTCGAGTACATGTGGAGAAAGTATTTGGGAGACTGTGACGATGCGTTCGACGCTATCCTCAGGGACATCCACAGATTGCACCCGCCCCAAGAGAACCCGCCCCGAGTGATCCAGCGCCGAATGGCCGCACCGCCCGCCGCATTGCCGCAGTGAACGGTGTGTACCATGTTTAAGTTTACTTTGTCTATGGTTTTGAAAACGTGGTTTCTTGGTACGGGACAAAATGTTTTCATGATGAAGAAATTTATTACGGATGTGTCCCGTTTGTATTCTATATAAAGAGGCTCCGGAGCTTTCGGGTCATTCGAGACCCATCATCAGCGGTCTTAAGTGTAAATATCTTGATATTTACACTTAAGACCGCTGATGATGGGTCTCGAATGACCCGAAAGCTCCGGAGCCTCTTTATATAGAATACAAACGGGACACATCCGTAATAAATTTCTTCATACTTTGTCTATGTGCGTTACTCTCTGAGGCGTACAGTAGTCAGTAGCATTGCAAGGGGGAATTGCAGGCCCCATTGTTCAGGTAATCTGATCATCCGATTATCTGTTCCATTTTTCAACTAATCTGATTATCAGCTTATCCCCCCTTTGATGTTGCTAAACTAAATTCCAGGTGACACGAACGGGGAAAGACCTGTACATATTTCTAAAAAAACTATTCCATTTATTTCTTATAAAAATCATGCTTTTTCGCGCCATTATTTCGGTAGGTTAAAGCCATAAAAGTATGTTTAGGTCGGTGAAGTTTTTGAATTCATGGATGGGGGACGACAGTTTAGATAGATATGCCATCCATTTTCAGAAGCAGCTTCAACATCATTTATAAAGAAACGAAAATAGAACATAATGAAACATAATAAAGTCGACTTCGTTGAAATAAAGTTGAATAAGAAAAGCTTGGATGCCACAATTAACTATGAGCAGTGTAAATGGGCAGCTTATGCTACTTGCGACTGATTATAACTTGTCATTACCTATGCTTTTTGCGCTTATTAGACCTGAAAGCTCTGCTGATTAAAAATGATTGAATGAACTAATGGGGCATCAGTCTTGTATATCATGAAAGAATAATTCAAAAAATCGTGGCAAAAAATTAAGATTAAACTCTAGAAGATTTTTTCCTTTCGAAAATCCATTTTGACAGGGATGCTCGAGGTATGCATAATTTAGTAATTTAACATTGGAAGCAGGATGTTTAGCGGCTTTTACCGCTTTCAGTGTAGTAAATATTTGTAACTAAGCTACTGTTCTAATGAACGGACGGACGATCGATTATTGGAAAAAAATTCAAGACCGTCAGCCTTGAGAAGGCTGCTCGAATTCTATTGGCAGCCTATGAGCGCTGAAAAGTGGAAACATTGTAAGAAACTTCCATCAAAATAAGATAACATGATTCAAAATTTTCACCAACTGCACAACTTGTGCTCTGAATTATAATTCGTCGTTCGTGTCTCACAGACCAAAACGAAATTTAGAAAAGAATGCAATGTCTTTTCTTGTGCTTCAAGACCTTTCGAAAGTTGCCGGAAGTGCTGATATAATAAATGGGCTCTCGGAAGATCAACTACTAAACTGTGTAGAAGCGATAGCGAAGTTGCAAGCTTGGTCCTTAATTACCAAACGTGACTGGAATAGTTTCGCTCCTGGCGAATACTCGCCGGATAAGTTAAGTGATGAAGCTGACCCTGCAGTTGCGGAAATGGGAAAAGTAATGGAGCTATATTCAGACTATTTTGGCTCTCTCAACTTGAAAGACATTGCCGGTTTCATGAAAGACAAAGAAGCATTTACCGCGGTAATTATTCATAGTTACACAGACACTAATGGTTCACTTTTTCGACATTTGCAAACTGAAAAATTGCTGAAGCTGAATTTTATAAACGTAGGAATTGGCTCGGCTTAGCTTACAAATGGTTTTGTATATCGCTGTAACTAGCTTTTCTTTTGACGTCACCTACTGTCAATTTAACACAGGCTTGATGAAGAGATTTTACATACGGCTTTGGTACCCTTAATGATAGCCAATATCCATTGCTGAGAACAGTTTGTTAACGGTTTGATCAAAAATTGTTTTTAAATAGTTTCGTTCGATGGGAATACTTCCTCTTCGGCGCTAAGTTATTGTAAATGGGTTCAACAAAAAAATATGGTACTTTAAAAGTCTTTATTCTCTGTGCAGTGGAAACGAAGCAGCTTCTTGACCTACTTTTACATAGATTAACATAGTTTACGAGCTTGTTATCAGTAATTCTTGAAAAATGCGCGTGGATAATCGTTCTAGTTTTATTTCATTGAAATTATGTTTGTATTTTCACCTTCGCTATCAAACAAGATGCTGATATTTTGAATTTTTAGCAATTTATGTCTTATCGTGAAGTCATGCCGGATGTACTCGTTCATGGTGACTATAGAGCTGGTAACATCCTTTTCAAAGTTGGCACGGGAACTAATACAGCAAGCAGCCAAATAGCCGCGATAATTGACTGGCAAATGGCGCATCAAGGATCATTTGCTGAAGACATATGCTACTTGGTGATCTTTAGCGTTAACATTGGTCTTCGACGTTCGAAAATGAAGAGTGTTGTACGCCATTACTTTCAGCAGATGAAAACATTGGTTCCAACTATAATGGCTTCTGCTGCATTCGACTCAGTGTGGCACGTTTTTGAGAAAACATTGTCTTGGTTAACTCTTTTCTACACTCCAGTAGTTGTTAAAGTCATTCTTCCCGCATGCAGAAATGAACCTATAGCTGAATCACTTATACTTACCAGTGTTGCTGAAGGCTACAGAGACGCCGTTAGGTTTTTTAAGATTTCAGAAGTCGCATTGTGATTTTATTTCTAAGTTTCGGTGAGCGTGATGGGATAAGTTTTTCGTTGCACTGTTAGTCCTTATCAGGCTGCTGTAGTTTTGCGTTAGAGTGAATAGAAGCAACTGTCAGCAACAAAAGACAATTGTCCATAATTTACGCTTCTTTTGTCAGTAATTGCTTTGAATCTTTTGTGCCAATAAATACAATTGCTGAAATTAACCAGTTATTTTTTTCATGCGTTTGAAAATTGCTTTACCGAGTTTTAGCAGAGTTGGAAGACAATGGAGGGCTGTACACAATGCCATGCGTACACAATGCGTGAGTGAAGCTAGAAAAATTCCCTATGTTTTCAATTTGCGTTTCAGTTTAATAAATCTCTTAAGGTGCATTAGGACGTCCATGTTGTAGCTGACTAAATTTCAGGTCGTTTCTTCAGAGAATGAAAGTCTACCTGATAAATTTGAACTGCATTTCTTCGCTATCCATAAAATTTCAAGTTTCTGATTGGCTTAACCCAACAAATATTTGTTCAGACACTATAACTCTTGCGAAGATACCGACAACATTATAGCTTTTAACTGAGAAACAGAATGCTTTAACAGTTAGCTTTCCTTATTTCTCATTCATTGAATGTAATTCAACAAATTCCTCTGCAACAGAATACATAACTGTAGACTATAGAAGAAAGTTGAAAATGACCACATTTTGAAAGCTTAGTGAGTTCTCTGCGAAGTCTCTTTTCTGAACCTCCCTTTCCATTGGAGCTTCACTTGCACAGATTACTTTACATAGTTGGCGTAATACATCCTGACTAAACTTAGAGAAAGTGATGCAGAGGCGAAATTAAACGCCAGGCGTCAAACCGTGTACAATAAAAGATTGCTCACTACTAAGTAAAATATGCAGTCAAAACCATTGGAGGGATACATGCAATAATCCTATTTCTAAGCGAAAATGCAGCTCATCCAGTTAAAACTTTGTTGGACAATGTAAAGCAGGAATGAGTTGACGAAAGGACTCAAATTTAGCTGTGAAGTACAACAAACCGTTTAGCTATGACGAATCAGCTCGAGTCAAATGATCTGTTTATCATATGCTCCAAAGAAGTTCCTGGACTCCCTATCCGAACGTGCAGCGCTGCAAGGAACTGGTTAAGCTAATTTTTTATACGAGAAGTTCTTCTCTAAAAACTGTTTTGCTCCTTGCTTCTCTCATTTTTGAAACACTAGCTCTGAGGACTGAGTGCTTATAAATACCATAACCCAGAAGAAATTCTTAACATAAGAAGATTTGTCATCTCGCGCGAAAAGTACAGGCTCAAAGTGCAGTTTGACAAAGGGACGACTCATAAACAGTGCAGAGACATGAGCAGCGTTATAAGCATAGTCCTTCAGTACTCAACGCAAATGGAAGAAGCAAATGTCAGATCTGGATTGGCTTATATGTAGTCTTCAAGCTTTCCTAAGTTTTCAGCACATATCCTGCACATTTGAAACGTGAGAAAGGCATAGCTGTTAATGCTATTTTGCTCGTTCATGACTAACGGGGTGAACGGTTCATGATGGATTACATATCACATACGCAGTTATTAATTATAATAAATCATTAGTCAAAGTTTGTTTATAAAAAGTGCAGAAAACAGGACTACTTCAACTGGCCTAATGCAACCGCCTCTATTGAAAGATTGCCACGTGCAACGACAGGTGCAAATGATGGGTCATAATCCCTTTGGTCCAATACCTGCTGAATAGGCCGGAAGTCTAAATATACACGTTTGTCGAAGCTTCATCTTTTTTCTATTGCATTTTTTATTCTTTTTTTTTTCGTTTGTTTGTTTCTTGCTTCCTTCCTTTCTTTATTTTTCGAGTTCCTGTCGCCGTTGTCTATCATTTCTGTTTTTTGGTCATTTTCCCGTCTTTCTTCTTTCCATTAGCTGCTAATGTCTTTGTTTTGTAGCTACTGTGGTTCACTACCAAACAATCGAAAAAGAAGTGATACAACTTTGCCTTCCTTCGAAAAGCAATTTGCATCAGCAACCACAATTTCTGATTCCTGTTTCCAACTTCTCTTATTGCCTAAAGAAGACGACCAGTTTTCAATGCAACGCTGAAGTATTACGCAACTTCCTGTCTCATCAGGGGCAACCTGTGTGGCAGGTCATCCTTTTTTCATTTCCCTGCGTCGCGGTAAAGTTCATTTTTAGCTAGCATTTGACAGTGTATGCTATTTGATGGGCAGCATGAAGAGAAACTTGTTTTTTCGCATCGAGACTTCAGCCTTGTCGCTATATGAAGCTATATAAAACGTGGCCGCTAATGTGAGCGTGATTTTTTTCCACAATATAAGCGAATTGCATTGTAGTTTTGCTAATCGTAGTCTTCATTCTTCGTTATAAGTACATGTCCAATGTGACAAAATTTGTTTATTCTTAAGTGCATATGTGCTTGCCCATAAACCATTCGTACTTAGCAGCTTTACCTCATACTACTCCTGTTTTCGTCATGCAGGTTTATATAATACTGTAGGGATTAGTGGTAAAACCAAAACCTTCGTCATTTACATAAATATTAATATTTATCACCTTTAGTTCTAACATTAATTTTGTGCAGGGCACTTCTAACCGCCAAAACACTGTCACAACTAATCGAGCGACTGCATAGCAGTTAAAAATGGCTCTCATAAAGAATTATCTATTGTCCTGTGCCAAAAAACTTTCGATTCCTTGTTCTATCTAATCCATTTATATACTATGACACAGGACAAGTGAATACTGCTAGAATGAACGAAAAACTGTGCGGAACATTGCTGACTGGTGAAACCCTAAAATCAGCGTTGGCCGAAGTATTTCCTGAAGCTGCGCAACATTTAAATGGAGTTTCAGCAGTACGTATTGGTGAAGGCAAAGGATTTTTGTCAAATATCCTTAGTGTTTCACTGACGTGGAAGACGGAAGTGTAAGTTTGTCATTTTGTAATGTACGACAAAGTAGTAGCAGTGGACTAGAAGGCTCTATTATAAATAGACTCCTGTTTATTGAAGTATTGATTCAGTTTCCGACTTTAGTTTTTTATGTGAAATGCTGTAGGGAAAATGCTGACTTACCGAGCAGCGTTGTGGTGAAATTGCCGACCATGGAGGAGGTTGTCCAGCTTTTCAAAGACACAAGTGAAAACGTTGAAGAAAAGGTTCAACGCTATTTTCAGTTGGATGAACTGTTTCGGAAGGAAAGTGCAGCTTACAACATGTTCTCTAAGGAACTCCTTGAATTCCCACTACCACAGTGCTATTCCATCTGGGACAAAGGTATAGTTGTTTAATTATTTTCAAAGATTGAGTATATGTCATATTTGTCACGCAGAATTTTAGACATACTGACTTTATTCCTATAATTAATGATTCGCTTTTACGTTAGGTTAATACGGATGGAGTTGCTGTGTAAGGCCACTTTGCAAACTTGTGATGATAGCTTGTGAGCAATGCTTATGATATGCCTATGTCCAGCGTTTGCTCATAGCATTTACTTCAAAGTGTTTTAACTGCTGTGTGGTATGACATGGCAAGTTAGACTAATTCAGACGACCACATATTGTGGGTATAGTGGTTGTGATCTGTTTTCTTTAAAAAAGTTTGCGGCAGATGAAAACTGCGTATTACTTATTGATATAAGCTGTCAGAAGATCTTATGTATTCATATATTTTTGGGTACTCACAAACGCGCTCATTATTTAAAGCATTACGAAGTATTATAATGTTGTTTAATGTCACAAGTAACAGAGCAAACTCTTCTTTCATATGATTAACATAGTTCTCTGCTGATGCTTCATGGAGCAAACTGAAGTTTAGAAAAGGATCCAATGTCGCTTCTTGTGCTTCAAGACCTGTCAAAAAATGCCAGGATGGCTGACCTAGTGAACGGACTGACAGAAGAGCAATTATTAAACTGCGTAGACGCAGTAGCGAACTTGCAAGCATGGTCCTTGACTACGAAATGTGACTGGAAAAGTTTCACCTCCGTGAGAGGAACGCTGCTGAACAAGATAGCAGCTTACCCTAAATCTGTGGTTAGACAGCTGAAAGGAATAGCAGAAAAATATCCGATGCAATTTGGCACTCTCAGTTTGGAGGACATTGGCAAGTTTATGGAAGACAAGGAAACATTTGCTGCAGTAACTATTAATACTTGCATAAATTGTAACAATTTACGGCTTCTATATTTGTAGCTCGCCAAAACAGCGACACTAAGTCATACGCACCTATTTATTGCTTAAGCCTTAAGTGCAAATGAGTTCACAGGTTACGCTGATAAACTTTTCCATCGGCATCATTCGTAGTGATTAACACACATTCCGCAAGTTTATATCTGTACGGTACGAATGCTGCAAAGATTAGTGAATAGGCATAGACACCTTGTCGGACGGTTTAATCTGCTTCAAACAGTTCCACTCCAGCATTTAATATATGACCTGAAAAGAGAAAGTTTATTTCGAAAGTTGCTCTTCTCTATAGAATGCAAATAGGGCACCAATTAGATGAACCATTGAGGAAAATGAACAGCGCAATTTCGTTGCACGCATTAATATGAAGACGAGGCACGAGGCACTTTTCAGCAAGCCTATTTGATCTTACCAAAGATCAAACAGGCTTTGCGGCATTATGATGAGTAACTTTTAAAAAACTTGGGTGTTGATACTTTCACTATTGTATCAAGCTTTACTGTCATGCGTTTTTAGGAACTTATGAGCTATCGTGAAGTTATGCCAGACGTACTGGTCCATGGTGACTACAGAGCTAGTAACATACTTTTCAAAGTTGACAATGAGACTAACACAACCAGCAGTCAGTTGGCAGCAATCATTGACTGGCAAACAGTACACCAAGGATCATTTGCGGAAGATATATGTTACCTGATGATGTTTAACGTTAACGTTGGCCTTCGCCGCTCCAAAATAAAGAATGTTGTTCGCCATTATTTTCAGCAAATGAAAACACTGGTTCCAACTATAATGGCTTCCGTTTCATTCGATTCAGTATGGCATATTTTTGAGAAAACATTGCCTTGGTTAACTCTGTTCTACACCCCATATATTTTTAAAGTCTCTTATCCTGTATGCAAAAATGAGCCTACCGCTGAGTCAACTGTGGTTTCCAATCTTGCCGAAGGTTACAAAGACGCCATTGAGTTTTTTAGCATTGCAAAAGCCGCATTGTGATTCTATTTCTAGCTTTTGAGAGGCTATAGTTTCGAGGCGTTTTTGGTTACGCTGCTGGCCTGTCTGCATTTGTCTTGATTGTTTCGAGATTTTCGCGCCAATAAATACAGCAGCAATACCCAAATTACTTTGCCCAAATTTCAGCAGAGTTTAAAAGGCAATGAACTAATATTCACAGCGCGTTCCAACATGGCTTTAAAGCTGAAAAATTTAAGCACAACTGTCATTCCATATTTAATTTCGTTAAATCTCCTTAACAAGCTTTTTATTAGGCGCAAGCTTAACTTCCGAAGATATCATGGATAATGCAAGCATGAATCTGATAAATTGTTTGCAATTCCATTGATTAACTGAACTTGAATAACTCGAGCTTAAGAACGGATTTGGACGGACTAATTCTAGCGAAGATGTCTACAATTCAATTCCATCGCTTTCTCTGAGAAAAGAATTTACTTTTGCTTATGAAAGCTTGTCTTCACCACTGCTTCATGCATTAATTATATTAGAAGAGATGAGCAATGAGGCTGAATATGTTGTAATAAGTCCACGTGGAAGTTAAAATTGTATGCTGAACAGAACTTTCTGAAAGAGCAAAATCGTAATGTTGCATATTTTTGAATAAAACCAGTCTCCATCATGTGAAATTCTGTTGCATTGCAGCAAGCGTAGTTATTTTTAGCCTTTAAGCTGTCAGTCACGCTATAAATGGATAACAAAGCCATTCAGAGCTAACGGTGAGTCATAAACGGGTCGTTCAACAAACAAACAATTATAGATTCATTTTCATTTGTTTGCCTGAAACGTAACCGCTTTTACTGGGCAAAATAAATTGCGAAATGGCTATTTCGGTCAGAAAAGTCAAAAAGCGCTATACAGTTTAAATAACTGCACAGTTAATCGCGACAACGGTTTTGAAGTTTCGGTCTTACGAAATAATCTCGCAAACCATGGCCATTATTATTCTTTGCAATATAAAAATATTATTATGAGAAACGCCGCTTCATAACGTGTGGACGGGATTTTGCCATTAAAAAGGAAAAATACGTTAGACGAACAGCACGGAAACGCGGCAAAAGACGTATCCAAAATAATGAGGATCAAAGCAATATGCAAAATATCTGACCTGCTTTCGCGAAGATTTTCGACGTGGCTGCACCGGGAGTTGCGTAGATATCATGCAGATAACTTGCCTTACCAATGCTTTTTGTACAGCTTTTCTGTATGACTCCAATGACAGGGTAAGACGACATCCAAAGCTTTGATGGATTTGCGTTTTTGCTTTCACATAACGGTTTCATCAAACAAAATGTCATGAAAGTCTAGTTACTATATTGAAATCAAGTGTTTTGACAGAAGTTGTTGACGCGAACGAAGCATTCATTCAAGCGGATGTTTTTCAATGACTCGCTCCTGAAATGCTGGCTATTGGTAAATTGCTCTATTAAAACGCCGAATAGCTGAATCACTATATTAGTCACGTGATTTGTGTCACGACAAAGCGAATGGTTTTGTTGAACAGCCGCGGCTGGCTTTAGCAAAAAGTGATATAGCGCGTACTGTTGATGGATGCCGGAAATTGAGATGAGGTAATCACAATAGGCCGACGGCAGTTCATAGCTGTAAAGCGTAGCAGCTTAGCAGCCATTTAAGAATATCTGCAGGATGACACAGCAGTTACTCAACGACTAAGAAAGTTGTCACCACGTAGAAATATGGAAGGTCAGATAAATGACAACCAGGTTGTTTTGACTGCAATGTTAACTGTTGGGACAAATATCCCGCGTTTATTGTTGAACCTTACGCCTTGATTTAAGCGTTCAAAGCACTACCGCATTATAGTGCCTGAAAATCAAGAATATGATTGTAGATTTCCGTTATGCAAATTGTTATGCGAAAAGTACTTAGCGTAAAAGATAAAATATGAAAAGTACAGGGCAGCTAGATCCTGCGCTCACCCCATCCTTTCACCGTGAGTCTGCATCAAACATGTATTTCTGATGGGTCAGTATAGCATAGCGAGCTTTTCAGCGTCCTTTATCTCCCACCAGCCTCTTTTATATATCACTGGTTCTTGGAAAACACTGCAGCAGATGTTAAAATGGTTAAACCTTTCAAGGGCACTACGTAAAGTAGAAAAATGTTAGCAACGTGAAACATGACGTTTTGTCGTGACAGGAATTTTTCATTATGACGCAGCAGTTAATGCTACAATGTCAATGAAAAATGAACGGAACATCTTTTAAAAAGCTGATCACGTGAACTACTTGACGTACAATTAACGTAAACCAACTAGGCATCCTGTTGTTATTACGGAGAAATACCATACATCCAGCATACTTCACTGCTAATTGCAAAGGAAAAATAACGATGTCAGGCAAAATAAGGTTCATTGACATGTCCGACTAAAAATATACTAATCGACGGTGTTTATAGAATATAGCTGACAGATAAAAAAGCTGGGGCAGCTGAATCTGGTTTTCTCTAAAAAGGCCTGCAGGTTGCCTAAGCATAAAAAGCCAAGTTAGACAAGGGTGGGAATTGTACGCATTTCTGCTTGAATGGGGAACGACTTCTGACCTGTTAGTTGCATTTTAGCTTTCACAATGAACAAGCCACTTTGCGGGACGAAATTGACTGGAGAAATCCTTCAGCAGGCACTTGTGGCTGCCGGAAAAGCGGCACCAGGGAGCCTTGTCTCTGTATCAGCGGAAAAGATTGGCCATTCCGAAGGGTATATGTCTGATATACTTCGCATATTTCTGGTTTGGAAAGAGTGTGGGTACGTCTATTCACGTTACTGACACTACTTGAAAGTTTGAAGAAGCATGTCACTTCTTCAAGCATGAAAAAAGCATTCCCATTGACTTAGAGTCATTTTCACTGCTTCAGGGAAGGCTCTGCTTATCCGGACAAAATATTGGTGAAGATGAAAAAGCAAGACAGTGTCGACATACTAACAGGAAATTTTGATCACAAACTAGCAGACCAAATCAAGGAATCAGTTAAAGTTGACATTTTAACTCGAGTCGAATGCGCCGTATACCGGATGTTTTCAAAAGAAGTTCCTAAGATCCCTATTCCAAAATGTTACGCTGTCTGGGCAAAAGGTTAGTTGATTTTTTGTAACAGCAAGTGCATAGAATACATGTGACTAAAATCAGCCCTGAGAATATGCAGCACGCTATATGATTTCGCATTTCGTCCGTTGTGAAAGATTTTTAATTTTAAAAACCATAAGCGGAGAAATAATGTTCTTCCTGCTTGTCCGATTGAGACGAATTGTGTTTGCCGAGAAACTAATTGATAATGAGCAATCTGGCAACTGGTATGCCTGCCTGAAACTGATGAAGAATTGCGGTACAACAATAGGCTACCATTCAGTAATATATATTCATAAATATATGGTCACTCACAAGTCGAAAGCTCTGATTTTTTTGAATGAGCTTCCTTTGCGCAACATGGTAGCTGTAGTCTTGTAGGACAAAAGATTTCGTCATGGTATTAACGGAAAGCTTTTCTATTGGTAAAAATGATCTTATCTGTTTAACATTGCTACACCTAAGGCTTTTTGTTTAAAAACAAGCAGTTGCAGATGAAAACCCAATGGTATTCATAGCAATGGAAGATTTGTCACCTCATGCAGAAACTCCGGACCTCACAAGTGGTTTGACAAAGGGACAGCTTATAAATTGTGCAGAAGTAGTAGCAGCTTTGCAAGCGTGGTCCTTTAATACTCAGTACGAATGGAAAAAGGAAGTGCCTGACATGCTAACGCATGCAGACAGAGTCTTCTCTTTATTAGGTTCTATTGAAAAGCAGCTGCAAGCGTCAATTAAAAGACACCCTGAATACTTGGGGTGCGTTGATGCGGAGAAGATTAGCGCAGCTCTATGTGACAAAACGAAAACCATCGCTGTGAGTATTTTTATTTCAACATCCATTGTGTTGTTCAAAATTTTTATTCGAATGCGGAACGGGCTTAGTCAAAAGGATCGTTCAATGTCACTTTCTGGAAACATGCAAACGAACTGATAGGCTAAACTTTGTTTTAGTCCATAGACTAATGTACTAAAATAAGATTGCTTAACATATAATATACAAAACATAATCACCATTAATGATAAGCATTTGCCAAGAACGAAACGAGCATATTTGTGTATATTTCAGGCAATGACTGCATACAAAAAGGTTGTTCCGGATGTGTTGGTCCATGGTGACTTTTGGGCGAACAATATCCTGTTTGAAGTGGACAGCAAAACCAACTCGGTCAGCGACCGCATAGCTGCAATAATTGATTGGCAAGTTTGCCATCAAGGATCTTTCGCAGAAGATCTTGCTAGGCTCTATTCATACAGTGTAAATGCAGACGTCCGCCGCTCAACGATGAAGGATGTTTTCCGTCACTATTTTGACAAAATACAAATGTGGGCTCCAGGAGCAATGAGCTCAGTATCTTTTGAAATTGCTTATCACATATTTGAAAACGCAGTATTTCACAATGCATTGACGCTGGTCGTATACGCGACTTACTTCTCAGACTTTCTTGCACGTGACAATCCTACCATGCAAGCTGCCCTGCTGAGAAGGCTGGAAGAAAACTACAAAGACGCAGCACGATTTTTTAACTTTTAAAAACGATATTCTCATCAGCGATTTATGTTTCAAAGGGATTAATCGGTGCGATCATTTAGAAAGGAATCAGGTAACAACAAGGTAGGAAAATAATAAAACCTGGTAGTTCTGCCTATTAGCATTTCCTAAAAGTGCCAACTTTCGCACTAGTCAGAATTTTAACGTTTGAAAAAATGCGGTATAGGTGGTCGTCTGACAGGCTCGAATTCCAGCAGTTGCGAATGAGCAAGCTTTGTCAGAATACCATAACGTGTGCTGTCGCATCTTGCCAGTTTGAAGCAAAGTGATCAATCCTTGAAAATGCCTTCCAGAAGTGTACATTTAATTAATATGTACGGTTTGCGCAAGAACTGAATTTTCGTAGCTGCCTGAACGAATGAAATGCTCTTTTCTTTACGTATAAGAAGTTGAAACCGAGTATCTTAAATTAATTGGAAAATGCTATTACTTCAGAACTTTCTTCTAGTGCAACCAACCGTGCCTCTTAAAACTTTTCATCAGCCATAGAAAGAAATGCAAAAAACCTTTTTCTCTTTTTCCCGTACGTCCTCTTCTGTGAAGCTCAAACGCGGCATAGCAATCTGTACAGGCCAAGAGATACTTCCACGTGTTGCTAACCTCAGATCCTTTATTAGAGTTGCTGGCGCAGTTGTGCGCAACTAAAAAAGTGAAAAAGTCTCTGTTACATGTTCCAGTTGTGGAACAGGTATTCCTTTAAAACTATCTAGCATTTTAAAACTTCGTTCATCTTTGTTAAGCCTTGGGCAAGATGACAAGTGAAGTAGTGAAAATATAACAAACACGCTTGTTAACTCCTCCACGCTTGTTGAACACAGCTCCTCTTCTTGACCCATTAAGAACAATCTGATTTTCATATGCATATGAATGCAGCAGGAGCCCACTTCCCAGAAGTGTATGGACTAAGCCTGCAACTTAACGCAGAGAAAATTGCTACACTTTCTAAGGTCAAATGATGATGCGACATAAGTCTACTACAAGGCGAATAGGTCAGCCTTTGAAAGGGCGTAACAAATTATAAGACGGTTGAAAACTGAAACATGCTGTAGAAAGTGATTTTTTTCTATTATCACACTCTGGAAGGGTCTGTGTAGCGATCATTCATTCTAAACTTTTCTGCATTACGCTGTTCGATGTAAGACTGGCGAAGCCAAAAGGCGTTTCGCTTCGCATGAAAACACTCTTAATAATGCTACCTATAGTTACTTCATTACTTCTCGTAACTACTAGAAAAAAATCCCTGTGCTAATCTGGTAATGCACATTGACATTTTGTATACATATTCCAAACAACTGAACGCCAATGAAATCAACTGTCGAATAAACAGCAACATCATAAATGTAACGTCTCTTAGGTTAAAAGGCGCTGTCAATTTGGTGAACATAAAAGGGGAGCAAAACAAGTTTATATAATAAACTGCTAAGCCGATCTGTTTCACCATTCTGAGACAATTAATTTTGTTAAAGTTGTCCACTTTGTTTAAACAAGGCATAGTTTGAGGGACGCATACCAGCAACAGAAGTATCAAGAAAAGCAAACAATACTAATCTGTGCTGACACAAAGTGATAAGCGTTACTTCTGCGAAACGACGTACGACTACTGAAAGCAAAGGTAATGAAACATCTCAGATCGCGGGAAGTGATTCCCATTCTACGTTTCAGCTCTTTAGTAACAGTGCGTCAGTGGGTGCACAGTATTAATTCAGATACTCATTTAACATTAGATATGTTTTCCAAGTGATCAATACAGCATTACTTTTAATGTGTACATTGGATTGAGCACCATTTCATAGATTATATAGCTTACTCAGAATGCCATAAGCTTCGTCATTATCTTCAAAATCGTGAAACAGGTTGCTGAGATTGCACTGCGTGATTAAGCTGTTCTGACCTAATGATTGTATTTCAGCATTCACTATGAACGTACCACTTTGCGGAACAGACTTAACTGGAGAAATGCTTGAGCAAGCATTTGTGGCTGCCGGAAAAGTAACCTCGGGAAGCCTTGAATCAGTGACAGCGGAAAGGATTAAAGATTCCGGAGGGCATACGTCTGATCTACTTCGTGTTTTTTTATTTTGGAAAAAGCCAGGGTATATTGCATATTCGCGCTGCTAGGCAAAATTTGAAGCTGTAAAGATCTACTTCGCTGGTCATCGTAACCATGTGCCTATAGTACTATATACATTTTTTTAGACAGACGGCGACTCTTCCCGTGAGAATATTGGTAAAGATTCCAAAGCAAGAACACATCGACAAGCTGGCAATGACACTTGGTTCAGAAATGACAAAGAAATTCAATGAACTGTTTAACATTAGGAAACTGGCGCGAATCGAATCCACTATCTACCGCATGCTTTCAACAGAAGTTACCGGAGTGCCCATTCCAAAGTGCTACGCCACATGGGATAACGGTCAGCTGATTTTTTTATACAGCAGATCTTTCCGTAAAAAACTAAAATGACGCATCAAAATATGGTGAACTTTTTTTCTAGTTTATGTTTCTTCCAATTTTGAAAGGTCACTTTCGTAAAGTGACTGCTTATAAATGCTAAATTGCAGAAGGAAGTTCAACGAAATTCCTAGCAATAGAAGATTTGTCGCATCGCGCAAAAAATGCAGACATCGCGTGTAGTCTGACAAAGGGACAGCTTATGAACTGTGCGGAGACGTTAGCAGCATTGCATGCATGGTCATTGAACACTCAGTGTGAATGGAGAAGGGAACTGCCGGGCTTAGAATGGTTTGTAGGCATGTTTCAAGCTGCATTAGCTGCCAGTAGTAACCAGCTGAAAGACTCAGTCAAAAAATATCCCGTCCATTTGAAGTGCGTCGACGTGGAAAAGGTTTGCTCACTTCTGAGTGACAGAGAAAAAGTTATCGCTGTAAGTATTTCAAAGCTTATCGTCAGGAGCACATGCACTCAAATGAAGTGCGCATTTAAGACACTTATTTTCTGCGTTATTTTCTTAGCGCAAACGAACAGAGTGTTACCTGAAGTCTAACAGTTACTCTGTGGAATATCGTTTTAAAATTAGTTTAAATAATGGATTAGATTAATGTTCACAATATTTTGTTTTTAAACGAGAATTGATAACATATTAATCAAAACTTTATCTAATAGAAATTGCCAGCCATCATAGAAAATAAAATATTGCAGAAGATAGCTAAGAAACCAATCCGTTGTGCAATATTTAAACCGTTATGATGAACAAACCGAGATCATTGTCGCTTTTAAAGCTGCATCGAAAATGTAGTATAGGAAAGTGTTAGTTACCATGCCGTAGTGAAATGAAAGGTTTGAAATGAAATAGGGAGAGAGTATTGGAAGGTTTACAGTTAGCCTTAAACTGTCGATGGGAATATAATTAGGGAATGTGTCGTTGAAATTCAAAGAAAAACGTTAGGAGGAACTGAATGGAAGTATGTCAACAAAACCAGTCAGATGAATTGAAAAAACATAATTACGTTTAAAAAATATGTCAGAATGAGCAAGTGGACTTTTTGAGGCGAATTTTAAAAATGTTAAAGTAAAAACGAATGAACCTTTTTGAACGTACATGTACTCGTTCTATGTTCAGGAAATGACTGAATTTCGAAATGTTATTCCTGAGGTTTTTGTGCATGGTGATTTTTGGGCGAACAATATCCTGTTTGAAGTGGACAGCAAAACCAATTCAGTCGGCGATCGCGTAGCTGGAATAATCGATTGGCAAATGAGTCATCAGGGATCCTTCGCGGCAGATCTTTGCCGGTTATACTGCACCAATGTTGATCCAGATATGCGTCGTTCAACCATGAAAGAAGTTTTCCTCTGCTATTTCAAAAGAATGCAGACGCTGGCTCCGGAGAAGGTGAACTCAACATCCTTCGAACGTGCCTATTGCATATTTGAAAAAACAATGTCTTACAATGCGCTGATAATGGTCATGTTTGCAAACCAACTCTCGAATATGGCAGACGGTAATCGTACCAAAGAAGCTGCCCTGTTGAACAGAGCAGTGGAAAATTACAAGGACGCAGCGAAATTTTTCAACTTCTAACCGTGAAGGGCACGTATCATGTACAATTCCCCCTAAGGGCTTATTAGTTTGACTGCTTCCAAATGAAATTGAATTTAAACAGTTTCAAATTACTATCAGAGTGAATTTATACGAAACTTGGAGCAATAAAGCGAAGTTCTGAAGGCCCTACTTAGCAATATTTCTGAAGAAAATATGAAACTAATTTCATGAAGATTATGTCGATAAAACAGCGGTAACTCTCATAGGATCCGCCCAACGGATATTGCCGCTTCAGTTGAAATCGATTTCACCTTAACATTCTCTGTCTTCCTTTGAATGTGAAAAGCGGATTGAAAAAGATGAACATTAAATATTGCGCTCAGGATTTGCTTTAGCAATCTCAAGCGATTAATTTTGTTGACGTTATCTAGTATCAATAACCACGGACAGTTTATCTTCACTGGTATATATCAGCATTATCGGTATCAGGAAAGGCAAACGTGACGCTTATCTGTGTTGACCGAAAATGATAAGAAATTCCCGCTGTCCCAACTGTCCAACAAAAAGAATTCGTCGTTGCAGACGGCTATTTCTTTATGGCAAGCAGATACAGTTAGACTGCGCAATAAGATATTCCACATTAATTTTCAGGTCTCTCGCAGCATGACGTTGAATACAGCGAGTGCGCATTGCCAATTCAAGTGCTTATCTCCAACCGGATTGGATAAGAGAGCATAGCGTCTCTTTAAATGTGCTAATGAGATCTATCTTGTTTACTTTGCCTACTTGAACAAGACTGTGACAGAGAGCTCCGCCTTCCTAACTCAACCCGTAAACCTTGAGTACCATTATATTGTTACATGTTTTACATGCTATCAAGCAAATGTCACGGTAAACATCAGTTATGAAACGTATGTCCCGCAAAAACGACACGTAGTGAGGAGCAAAGAGGAGCATAATCAACACCAAAAAAAAGTATTATGCTAATTTATGCTGACACCACCGATGGCGCCAATCTGAAGACTTGATAAGCCGTGGACGAAACGCAAAGCTCCTTTCTCTCGCACGCATGATTTTTGTAAGGGTAAGGCAGCGCATAGCATTCTTTGCGGATGATGAAGTGACTTCGTACACCAGCGACTGTATGCCCGTCATCATAAAATTGACGCTGCAGAGGCATCAAACGTAAACAGTTTCCATTACGTTTTTCAAAAGGGGGAACAGTCGCTCCATGAAAGCTATCCTGCACTCTACAACTCCGCTTAGCATCACTCATCTTTGTTCAACTTCATTCAAGATGACAAGCGATGCTGTGCAGACTTGTTCACCTCTAAAAATTCTTCCATACCTATTGAACAGCTCGTTTGTCTTCCTTATCTGTTAAGAGCAACCTAATTTTCAAATGTGTAAACAGCGGGCGAAAACTGGACCCTGAAATTGTCCAGGACGTACCTGCATTTCGTTATAAATCATACTGTCGCTACGTTTAATAAGCTGAAACGAAGCGACTTAGGTTTGCACTGCAAAGTAACCGGAATGAACCCTGAAAATAAAAGCGTAACAAATTTTAAAAAACGGTTGAAAATTGAAATATGCCTCAGAAAGTGATTTTTTTTCTATTGTCACACTCTGGAAGGGTCTGTGTAGTGATCACTCCTTCTAAAACTTTCTGTATTACGCTGCTCGATGTAAGACTGCCAAAGCCAAAAGGCGTTTCGCTTCGCATGAAAACACTCTTAATAATGCTATCCATATTTACTTCATTACTTCTCGTAACTACTAGAAAAAACTCTTGTGCAAATCTGATAATGCACATTGACATTTTGAATACATATCCCAAACAAATAACCGTTACGGGAATCAAGTGTCAAATAAAAAACAACGTCGGAAGTGGAACATTCCTGAAATTAAAACACGCTGTCAATATTGTGAACATAAAAAGCGGAACGAAACAGGTTTACACAATAAACTGCTACGCAGACTTGTTTCACCATTCTGAGATAATTAAGTTTGTTAAAGTTGTTCACTTCGCTTAAATAGGGTATGATTTGAGCAGCGCCTGCCAGCAACAGAAGTATCAAGGAAAGCAAACAACACTAATCTATGCTGACACGAAGTGATAAAAATTTCTTCTGCAAAACGACGTGGGACTACTGAAAGCAAAGGTAATAAAACACCTGAGATTGCAGAAGGTGGTTCCCACTCTACGTTTCGGCTCTTTAGCAAAAGCGCTTCAGTGGGTGCGTCGTATTAATTCAGATGCTTATTTAACATTAGATATGCTTTCCAAGAGACCAATACAACATCACTTTTAATGTGTACATTGGATTGAGCACCATTTTATTGATTATGTAGCTTATTCAGAGTGCTATACGCTTTGTCATTTTCTTCAGCATGGTGAAACAGGTTGCTGAGACTGCACTGCGTGAACAAGCTATTCCGACCTGATGACTGCATTTTAACATTCACTATGAACGTACCACTTTGCGGAACAAACGTAACTGGAGAAATACTTGAACAAGCATTTGTGGCTGCCGGAAAAGTAACCCCAGGAAGCCTTGAATCAGTGACAGCGGAAAAAATTGAAGATTCCGGAGGGCATACGTCTGATCTACTTCGTGTTTTTTTAATTTGGAAAGAGCCAGGGTATGTGCGTACTCCCGTTGCTAGGAAAAAGATCGAGTGGCAAAGATCTGCATCACTAATTTGCTTACGCCAACAAATGCACTGCAAGTAGCCATGGCGTTATTTCCATGTTTTCAGGCTAGCTGCGAATCGTCCAGGGAGAGTATTGGTGAAAGTGCCAAAGCAGGAGTATCTTGATAAACTGGCAGAGGAGTTTCAGCCGAAGGTGGCAGAGAAAATGAATGAAGCAATTAAGGCTGACAGATTAATACGAGTCGAATCCGCTGCTTACCGCTTGCTGTCAAAAAGAGCTCCCGAAATCCCTATCCCAAAGTGCTACATCGAATGCATTAACGGTCAGTTGGTTTCCCTTTATAATCTGAAATCGCGTTTGCGACCGACGGATTTTTTGCTGCTTTCTGTTTCTCCCACTTTCGATAGACTACCACCGAAAATTGAGTGCCTATAAATGCTACATTGCAGGTGAAAATTCAATCAAATTCTTAGCAATAGAAGATTTGTCACCTCGCGCAAGGACTACAGGTTTGATGGACAGTTTGACAAAGGGACAACTCATAAACTGTGCGGAGACATTAGCGGTATTGCAAGCATGGTCATTAAATACTCAGTACGAGTGGAAAAAGGAACTGCCTGACGCGAAAGTATTTTTGGACACCTTCGAAGCTTTCCTTAGTTCTATTGGTACAGACTTGGAAAACTCTGTCAAAAAATATTCCACACACTTAAAATGCGTCGATATGGAAAAGGTTTGCTCAACTCTGGGCAACAAAGATAAAGTTATCGCTGTAAGCATTTCAGCACTTGCGCTCAGATGAAGGGCATATGTAGGACACGTATTCTTCTACATTAGATTCTTAGCATAGACGAACTTGCTCACTTCTGAATTTCACCAGTTATTTGTTAGCTGGAATGTTACTTTTAAATAAATGTAGTTAATGAATCATACAGTGTTCACTATATGCATAATGGTGACATGGAAATTCGACACGTGAAATTTTATTCATATCTGTGAAGCGTCTATTCCAGTTTTCAACGCGTAAGTAGGTTTTATAGAAGTAAACATTTCACTTTACTTCTCGGGTCGAGTTTCCCTAAAACCATAATGCATTTTCACAAATTCGTTAAAAGAAGCGTCATTTTCAAGATTCACGATATTTTGTTTTATATTTACGGTGCCATGATCACTCATTAAGTAAAAGTCAAAGCTTAATTAGGTCAAGCACTATCAGCTATCACAGAAAATAAAATGGTGCAGAAAACCGTCACAATAAGTATTCTTTAAATGATAATCACGTACTGTTATTCTGAGTAGTGCGGAATAATCACCATTAATTAGAATGTACATGGTTATCATATTTCCAGGAATTTATGGAATATCGAAAGGTGATTCCCGATGTTTTTGTGCACGGCGATTTTTGGGCGAGCAATATCCTCTTTGAAGCGGACAGCAAAACCAATTCCACCAGCGATCGCATTGCAGGAATAATTGATTGGCAAATGAGTCATCAAGGATCTTTCGCGGAAGATCTTAGTCGGTTATACTCATTCAATGTGGATCCAGAAGTGCGACGTTCAACAATGAGGGAAGTGTTCCGCCGCTATTTCGACAAAATGCAAATGTTAGCCCCAAGAACGATGAATTCAGTATCCTTTGACAGAGCATATGGCGTATTTGAAAGAGCAATATCGTATTACGCATTGATGATGGTCACATTTTCAAAGCAATTCATCGAAGCCTTAGCTTATGGTAATCCTTCTACAGAAGCAGTCCTTTTAAACAGAATAACAGGGAACTACAAGGATGCGGCAAAATTTTTCAATTTCTAAACACGAAACATTTTGTACTATGAATTATTGTCTCAAAGGCTAATCAGCTTGACTGCTTTGCCATAAAAAAAATTTTGAGCAGTCACAAATTATACTTTCAATAAATCATTGCGACTAGCGCAGTTCTACATACCTGATGACGTTAAGGAAGAATTCCAGCTTTCTTGGGGATTTTAACCTGCAACGCAGCGTTTAGGACGCGCTTTTTATTATTGCCTCGATTTGGAATTCTATTAATCATGAAAAAGATGGGCTGCATGGGAGTAACACGACGGAATTCTTTTCAGTTGAAGCTCAGCTGGCTGTCTCGCCATTCTGACTTAATTGAAAAAATTGAAAGCTGTAAAGCTTTTGCAAACACACTCAGGATCTCACACGATCAACAGGATAATGTTGCAAAATACGACTTTGTGATATATCACCCAATTATTTTATCAATTCCAGCCAGTTCTTTCATCATCCAAATTTATAATTAAAAAGAAGAAAAATGTAATTTGTTCTAGCCGGTAAAGCTTCATGAAAGCTTGCAGCTTTCCGGCTGAAAAGAGCCGCGAGCTAATCACTTAAAATAGGCATTTCCAAAAATGGATACCTGACGAGCTGCAATTTCACCAGTTAAGAAAGGATAAAATTTTGCGGGATTAACGAGACGCGAATATCTTCGGTCAATGCTCAACATCATCTGTTACAATACGTCAGTTTCATTAACACACAATTTCATTGAACTTGCTTGGAAAATTATGCTTGAAAATAAGAACAAGCTAAAAGATTTCACAGTAACATTTCAATGTCTAATATGCAAATGTGCAGAGTGCGACGAGACAGTGCGAAGAGAAGAGGTTTCAAGGAAAGCACCCAACGTAGATTGAAAGCTTAAAAAACATTCCATTAGCTCCGCAACTGTGAGGAATAAATCATTCTACATTCGCTATGGAACACTGAGCAAAACCTACTTAGTATTATACAAACAATGTCAGGATACGGAGCATTCAATTTCATCTCCAAGTTGTGGCACTAAGCAGACAACCCCTCTGCACATGTACGTTATAGTTCCATAACGACCGGAAGGTGGCGAATCGTAGAAGTGCTTACATATACCATGAGCGCCGCCGCAAGAACCTTTTTTTTCTTCGATACAACAGCAAGCCATGGCATCACCCTTTTCTGCTTTCTAAATGGTGGGGAAAAGATTGTCTAACTATTGAAACAAAGCATATGTATTGTGTCACTTGATCGGCAAGAAAGATTTCGTTCGCCTTCCGCACGATGTTGTCCGCATTGACAAGGCCTGTACCCAGCGACAAATTTGTATGGGTTTCGCTGACCAATGTTAGCACCATCATCACTTCAACCAGCAACTGCCTGTACTCTGGATCAGGAATTTTGTTCAGCACTGATTCGACGGTCAGTGCGAACTTATATTCTCCAGTAGTCATCTACAAAAATTGTGTACACATACAGTTTCGTCGACCGACCAAACCATTACCTCTTGAGTTAAATTTCTGTGCAGTACTTGACCGCCTACTATTACGCCTTCGCACGTACGCAAAAGGCGCCAAATTCTCGAGTAGAAATCAGGAGGCACCCTGTTTAACGCTCCATCAATTCTACGCCGGCGTAACCATTGCAACCAGTTAATGCTCTGTTCGGGATTCATATCTTCAAATTCGGTATCGTCGGCAAACATCTGCAAACAACTGGTGCTTGAGGAAACTTCGTAATATTTAAAAACCGCAAACTAACTTTACGCTGCTTCAGCTGCTTCTGCAAACGTAATATACCAGTCTTTTCCGCTTTAGTTTTAGCAGTATAGGTGATAAGTTCAGTATTTTCCTCATTCCCCTCTATGACATCAGATTAAACTATGGAAATTTCGTTAACACGGGGTTACCGGACATTTCCTTTCCGCTAAGTATGTGATGCAGAAGTGTTTTCAATTCGTAAGGGCTCAGGTTTGTCACTTGCGTTGCAGCTTCTTCACCTGAACATACCATGATAAAAGGCTGTGCCAAAATATTATTGCTATATTTTGAAGGGGAGCTCGTGAACGATACATGATCCATAGATACAACTTAAAAAGTGAAATAAGCGTACCGGAAATGCGCAGTCCTCGGGCGAGTTCCGAAATCATGACCTGAATGATTAGTCCAACACGAAGACGCATCATTTCCGTGAAAAGATGTGGTTCCGTTCGTATGAACATACCAAGGTATATAAGCACCTCCTGAACGAACAAGTCATCAGAAAAGAAATCCAACCTTTGCTGTCTCTTGTCGTTTAACACACACTTTAGACTAAGCATCTAAGTCGCATGTGGAAGTTCACAGATTATATAGAATCTTTGTTATAGGCCAAGCTTTGTAAAAAGCATATAGGGAGCTTTTGGAGTGATTATTCAAAATTATTACAAGATAACTTCGTAAGTGCTTTCTAAAGCACCGAAGTTACTGTGCTAAAATCATAAAGTTAAACGTCAGCGCAGGGACTTAAAAACTAATGGTTTTCTATGAAAAATTACAAGTAGAAAGTGTACTTAATATGATTCCAAATCGCGAGAAAAAATTTGCTATCAATGCAAGAATCTACTAACCAATAGAAATTTAGTCTTATAACAGAAATTGGAAAGCATCTCAAACATAAGACCTAAAGGGCGAACATTTGCCCTCGCCAGCTAATTGGGCGCTGGACTGACTTGCAATAAACGCAGAGCAGAATTTATTTCTACGATTTAACTATAGTGCTGTATTCATAGGATGACCAGTTTTTCAATCCAGCAGCGATTTAATACAAGTGGCCAAATACAAATTAATGATAATCAAGTACCTATCTTTCTGAACTGCGTGCAGCTTCCATCCGCCGGATTTTGCTATCTAATCAGAACTTGATCATGCAAAATCTTTTGCAAAACTACGTCTAGGCAATAGATCATCTCAAGTCACAAGTTAATATGTAAGCGTAAGCTCAAATGCCATATAAGTAATCACGGGTGTCAACGCCTGCAAGATTCGTCATTTAGCTAGAAGAGGAATTGCAAAATGAAGATAAAGCAAAAGACAAAACGCTTCAGCCGCATGTATAATGCTGTTTTACTTTTTTTGCCACCAATTTAACAAGTGGACAAAAAGTTGAAAATTTACCTGCGTGATCATGATTCCACATTCATCGTCGCCAATAATATTTCGAATAAGCTTAAGCAGCTCTTCGGGGAGCAATGGGCTTACTATCCTCTCTTCGCGAATTGTTGGCATACCGATGGTTATTTGTTTTTGGCGGATAAGCAAAGCGGTTACAGCCTAAAATAATCATAATGATCGTGGAAAGTTGCGCAACGAAAATTCAATACGTTAGTCAAAATTTCCGTCACTTTCTTCAGCAAGCCAGCAGTATAGCGGACCAACCACCAGCAGCGTTCTCGAGATGCCTAAAGGTCGTGAACGCGTGTTATTCAGTGCTACAACGAAAAAGCAGAAATGCTAACCTTTTCGTAGATTTCTTCGACAAGCTTTTTGACGGGAACATTGGACCTACCTCCTAGTCTGGTGTTCCAGTCAGGTCCTCTGGAAATATTGTTAAATGCAATACTTCATAGGATAACGCTCTGTTTATTTCTCCTACTTCTTTGCCCAAAGATACAGTACGATATCCGCTTGTTCTTCCAACAGATCAGTTTCCAGTAGCATGTCCACAAGCTCGGTGCACTGCACTTCATTAAGACTAGCGTAATCTGCATACCTATAAGGACAAATTTTCAGAAAAGAAAGCAATGTTAAAGGTGCTTGCTTGTTTGATGGGCTTCGTGAGCGTGTCCTAGATAAATGTCTTTCTCGAGGAGGTGACCTAAGCAGAGGAATCGGAATAGCTGGAACTTCTTCACGATCTGGAGAAGCACGAGGAGTTGTATCGCTACCATCCTCCGACCCTCGATGCTCATCTCGACCAGAGCTGCTTCGACGACTTTCTGTTCCTCCATTGATCCGCAGCTTAATCAGAGCTAAATAATGCAATTTCAACAAGACTAGTTAAGAAATTTCCAGAATGAACGAAATGAACGCCGCATTTACGCACCGATATCATTAGGGTCCAAGACTATAGATTTGTGCCTCTGAGATATACCGCGCACGTATGCTGGCATAGCTATTGCTTGTTCTTGACTGACGCTTTTCCGTCGTTGCAGCAATACAAGAGCTGGTCTTTGGGGCCCGTGAAGAATGCCGCTCAAAAAAACTCGCATCTCTGGGTCAACATCTATGCCATAAGGATATCGAATTATGCAATTACATTAACGAACAATTGTAGCAATACTTTCGTCCACAGAAAGAAAATGCAACTTCGTAATGCAACTTGTGGTGACAAAGTCGCCTATTTTTCCCATAACTGTTCTAAAGTTGATACAAATAGGCAATTTTGCGCAAACGCGCTAAGATGAAGTTGTCATAACAACCTGGTGCCCGAAAGGTAACCACTTTTGATCTTTTTCAATGCGCCAATCATTCCAAGTGGTACCTGCTTATCTTCGGTAGCTCCTTAAAACGTCAAGCGAAACTCAGCGCCATACAGAATCATTTGACAGCATTGGCTACCTGTTACCATAGCGCTAGAAAATACAAAAACAACCAACGGCCGCCCAGGAACATTCCAAGTCGTCTTTACGTATAGTAGTTCAGATTTCATTGTGTCGATCAAAATGTTCAGGTCGTGTGTCAAGTAGAAGCGACTCCAGTCAAGGAACTGCAAACAAAAGTTTTCAAGGAGCATTTTTCCGTACGTAAGAGTAGGAAAAATTGTAACTCAGTTCAAATGCGAGAATCAATCAACTTAAAACGTGAATTTGACAAGACGTTTCTTTTACGAGCTCTATTAAGTTCAATTTTACCAAGACGACTAATAATTTGGTATTCAAACGTTCTACCGGCACTGAACAATAAAACTTGGCCAGATTTGGCAACGATCGGATTGGTAATGAAAGCAATACACCGCGTGTTATCAAAATGCAAAGTAGATGAGATTGACAAATAAAACTGCATTTTGAAAAAGTCCAAAAATGTCGAGCAGAAAACTTAACAAACTACTTATAAGAAAGCTTAAAAGCGTTAAGTCAGAATATTGACTCTTAGCAGCCCCACCGTCATACTGTAAGTTAGCCGGGCGGCAGTTCTGTCTTTACTTAAGCCTAAATCCAAACATAAAGCTTATATTTCATTCTAGACTTAAGTAAGAACAGAACAATATGGCTGCTATATTCGCCGGCAAGGGCACGACAGGTTGACGGGATGCTTGCTAGAAAGAAACCTGCATTTCTTAAACTGTCAGGCGGCAGAAAAAGACAAGATCATTAACGGCGCTCTATTTTTCTGCATAAAAATTAATAATCGCTTAAACAATGTCACTGAAAATTAAATTTGTTAGCACAGGGTGAAGTTTTGCGTTATCCCAAGCGCGGAAAGGCTCTCGCCCCATTCAAGACAAAACAATTAATCAAAACAAACAATATGGGCGATATCTGAGTTAATGAGCAACGAATACACAAAACTGAACTATCTGTAGCCAAAAAACTGCTGCTAACCTGAGGCGTAAAGACAAAAATTCTATTTTCCACTATGTACATTTTGCTCGTGCTGAGTAAACCAACGTCCATTGATCTTCGACCAGTGAGATTCATTTTAGCGTTTCGCCCTAAAAGATGTTCATATAAAAAAGAGCAGCCGATTGATGCACGGAGGCGCTGCTTTCAAATAAAAAATAAGTTTTAAAACTATTAATAGCCTGCAAACTACTGGCTAAAAAGTGAGAATTGTTCTTTCAAAGCTACCAAAATGTCCGTGTGAAAAGCGACCGAAAATTCTGCCTGAAAATGGTCACTGTCTATAGCTTCTATTTCACAATTTACAACACTTAATACGAATGCTGAACGAGTAGGAAACAAGGGCAATTTTCGTATGATATGCACCAACGCGAAGGGAAAAACAACAAATTCCTAAAAGTTTATATGCATACTTTGAAACAGAGTCCTTTGTAGACCAGTTAATAACCATAAAAAGAATTAATTATGGAAAGCTTACTAGTCAGCGAGCAAAAGATCTAAAACTTAGCCTCTCTAAAGGCGGTTCAAAAAAGCTGGAAAATCTGTCGCAACTTAAAGCTGTGCCTCATTTATACTTACTTCCCAATTAACTCATTGTTTTGAAAAGGATTCAGCCGCAAAATAGTTTCTTGGAATTTTCGGCCGCACTTTATTGCATTCAAGTACGCGCTCGCCTTTCATTTCAAATTATTTAAATCGCAAGCCAAATTCAAACGCGGAAATTAGATATGAAGATCACAAATTAAATGTACTTTGTATGCTAAGTAGTTAAGTGAAAGAACATCAGAAGTGGAGGGAAGCGTTTTGGAAAATTAAAGCTTTCCCGATGTTTAACTGGGTGCTCACCTAGTTGGGCATACATCCGTCCTAAAATTTGAGCGGGAAGCACTACGAAAGGATCCGCGTTTGCCACAAGTTCAACGTCGATGCCTTGAGCAGCAAGTTTAGATCTGACATCTTCGTCTTCTGCAAGCACGGCCACTGAAAAAAGTCACTGAAACATCATCATGCGTATTATTCAAATGAAGCTACCTTGAACAACAGTGTCAGGGCGCACCTCCGTGGATAGGCGTCGATTTAGGGGATCCATTTCGGCTAGCTTAATTAAGTCTTCCTCAATAAGGCAGCCAAGAATATACAACGACTGTGCCCATAAGAAGGGTGCAGCACCGGTTGGAAAACGTTCCTGAGAATGCGGTTCTCTTATTTCAGCGTCAACCTAAACAATACAATTTAAGCATGTCGGGCATTTTGTATTCCGCGAGCTTTACGTTCTCTTCGGATATGGCGTAAAGTTCCGGAACGATTGGCAAGTCGTCCTCTCTTTTAATGACAACTTGATCAAGGCAATTACGATAGAATTTCGCCTGGAAACCGAATAAGGAACCATTTTTGGGCAAAGGTGAAAAATAACGTCGCTTGCTAACCTTCTCTTGGTTATTATTAAAATGTGCGTCGATAAAAAGATAGCAGAAAAACAAAGGCCATTCACATTCGAGATTCTCAAACTTCTGCAACTCGTACGGCTCGTAATAAAGGCGATTAGGATCCTAGAAAAAGATCTGCTGCTACAGAAGGTCAATGAAACAATGGCGCATACCTCCCTTGGCGTCCTGTAACCATCTCGAAGAAAACGACGACATCCGTACTTTCCTTGCAACTTGTCAACGATTGTAACTCGCGTTGTGCTTATCTGTGCTGGATCTCCAACGGCAAACGCAGGATAAGAGATTATGCTTAGCAAACCCGCATCCGTTTCCTTAGAGTAGGATTCACGGGGCAAAAGTGATCGCAAAACAGCCTGAAAGTCGGTAGGATGGCATTACGCAAACAAATCAACTTATTTCCGTACGTCGCACTGCTCGATTTCGTCCGTCATTACATGTATGACAGAGTTGGGCGACCCATAGGTACCGAACAAGTCCAACCCATTAAGAGCTTGCAAAGCGGCCTTTGCCATACCAATCGAAGTTGCGTTTAGTTCGGGCACACCGTGATTCGTTTTGTCGCCTCTTTCCCAAATACCGTAATCCTTAAGAGAATGACTTAAAAAGGTAATGCCGTTTGGAAGAGGAGCAAAAAGAACCGGAATGCGATAGGCATGTTCTATGTAGAAGACCAAATTTTGCACGAACGCTACTTCGTCAATGGAAAAGACAACTTGCAATCCCGACGCCGTCATCTGGGCCAACGTAAGCAGGTAAATTGAAATAGCGTCAAGCTGCAAGTGCCCCCAGTCATGGTCACCCACAATGGGACTCAAGTGACACGCCGAATATTTGGCATGCAATGCGTCTTTTGGTGACTGCGACTTTTTGAAATCCTCCACCTTGTTTGCTTGGCCCATGAAGCAAGTCAGCAGCGAGCGCATTACCTTGATGCATATCTAAAAAAGTAGACGTAAAACCGCCAAACGACAAACTAAAGTACGTAATAATAACATTTGAAATCAATATTTCCGGAGGGGCATAAATTAACTATCTTCAAACGTTTACATGACTAGCGCTACAATACAACAGTAAAAACAACCATTTAAGTAATTTGCATATCTTGCCAATCAGTTTACTGAAATTAAAAACCTTAGCTTCATTCTACTTTTATAAATCTCACGTGATCAGGCGACTTTCTATTCATCAGATTTATTTAACTATTAAAATCTAAAGAGAGCTTGATAATCAGTTACGGTAAAAACATAAACAGAGGGAGGTTACTGTCACGAATTTACAGCAAAATTAGACGGAATGATGCACATCCACGAAAAGATTACTACTATTAGTAATTGGAAAGTAATTTATTTAATATTAGGAGTAAAAGCTTTTATAATTGATATTAAGCATACGGCAAATTCGGAGCAAGCAAAGCGCGAAAAAATATTTCAGTTGCCTGTTCGAATTCGTATCCTTTAGGTCGGTATGAGTCCAAGTCCGCGAGCTTGCGATATGCAAGTGCCAAGGCCCATACGCAATGAACGGCATAGACGTTGTCGCGAACCCAGGCATGTCCTTTGAAGCTAGGAACTGGCGAGCAAAATAAACCAGTTACTGGATCCTAAAAAAGGTCATTTTTGAGGATCGGAATGGTAGATAAGAAAGGATTGCGCATAATGGTCATTTGCATTTATACCAAACGCATAGATTCCATTGCATTACATCCGTCGCATTTCGCCTGTAGTCGCTGGAGATTTTGCGAATGGCGTAGAATCAGCAAGAAAATTCACGAGCCATTCAGAATCAGAATTTGCGTATTTAATAGACGACTATGCGGCTAACTACATTTGGCAATAAAAATTAAGCACATTATTTGCATAGCTTTGGGTAACTCGGCGCAGGCAAGCAAGAGAACATCCCCTACTCGGCATGAAGGATAAAGATAAGAAAATTCGTAAATACCGTATATATGAGAATAGTCTTGTAAACTGCTCTGGTGTAGTAATTCAGTCGATCGAGCTTTGCAGGCTCAGACGACATTGAAACAAACAGCCGTATGACTAAAACAAGAAAATATGCTAAGCAGATGAATTGTCTCGTTTGAGGTGGGTTGCATTCGAAGGCAGATTTACCGCCAAAAATAGTGCCATACTCTACAGGACGATAATAGTTTAGCTTTGCTATTTAGAAATGCATAGTTAAAAAAAAAGCATTGACAAAGCTGAGAAAGATGTCAAGCCTCCTACGCTACACGCGCGCAGGAAATGAGAAAGTAAAAGTTAAAAGAATGGGTGCGCACTACCAAGTAAATATGCCTACCAAATCGGACGTAAATAAATTAAAATAGAGTTGGTTAACATTGATGGACAGCAACAGGAAACCTTATTGCTATGTTAGCTGAAGCGCAAAACAGCTGCTGCCTGTGATAGCCTTCAGAGATTAGAGAACAAGTTAGTGGACTTGTCCGTTTAAATAGCTTGCAAACCACCTCGCCAGGACAGACTGCGTCAGTTCATCTTTAAAAAAGACGTCTCGAGGCTCTGAGGCAATTTATTAAAGGAAATAACAACAAGACAATGATATAACATTTTCAACACAACGCGCGATTCCACCACCAGCAAAAAAGGGTAAGTCAACTCTTATTGGAGTTAATGTATTTGCAATCTTCGTTTCAACGAATTTGCCAAGCAAAGGGAGAATAAAATCGGACGCAAATAAAAACCCGATGCATTTAGTCAGCAAGAGCTTAAATGCAGTTAATTGCCTAGTCACCACAGTATACCCGTGCCTTCACTGCTTGCGGCGCATTCTAGCACAGAGGTATTAAAACTTTACTCGAACACGGAAAGAACAAGAGCTACTTCACATGAAAGTGGTATAGTTCACTTAAAGTGCAGCAAATCAACGGGTAAAGTTCGCTATCACGTGCCATTCGAACGAATGCATAACAAGATAACAACGTGCTCAACAAATACGGAACGCTTGACCGAAACCGCCACGTCATTCAGAGCTTCTTAACACCAGCATGCCATTTTGCTTGCCCTAAGAGCAAAGTCTAGAAAGTTGGCCAAGTTAGTCGTCGGATGCAACATCGAAAAACTTGTAAACAATAAATGCTAAAAAATGAAGGAAAAATCGAAAACAAAACTATAAGCAAACAGTCTCTCTTCTTAAGAGAAATTCCCTTCAGCGCGCGATAGTATCACGAAACATGTTTACTAAATACAGAAGCCTTGAATAGAAATCAAGTTCAGTTACTCGGACGAGTTTCACATACTGTCAAATAGCCTTTGCCACGAATTGAAATTTCACCAAAAAAATTTTGTAACGTGAGCAACGTATATATTAGTGAATCACAAAAGTAGGCACTACTTAACAGACTATTTCCACTACTTCTTTGTCCCGCCGTTTAATTCGGCCAAGTAACGCTGGAAGCCTTTGCAGCTATTTTTGACGCAGTATACTACAATTATAAATTCCTATTCCTATTATAAATTCCTAAAAGAAAATTTGAGAGCCTTCAGGTCAGATTCCTGACGACAACTCGAAACTCCTGCAGAAATCCTCCGCAAAGAACCAGTGGTTCAGACCTAAACACAAAGGTAATAAATCTCAGCTCCTTACCTCTAAACGAAAGTGAAAGAACTATCCTGAGAAAAGGACTGAACTTTGTACCTACTCCTAAACAGCCACCCTTTCTTGACATCATTGCCTCAGTTGAAGATAGCCTATCTTCAGTTGATCCACAGAAAGCCACGCAGATCAAGAGGGATTTATCTACGTTAATCCTAGATCACCGCTTCAACACCACCCCAAACTTAAGCCGATATGAGGTCAACTGCTTAAATCAACTTAAAAGGCAGCCGGATAGAATTATAACTAAAGCAGATAAAGGCAATAGAATTGTCCTACTCGACAGAACCACCTACAACGAAAAAATGATAACTATCTTGAACACCGACAGTTATACACCTCTGCCCAATGACCCTACAGAATTGTCACGGAAGAATCTTCGTTCCCTTCTCATCACATACGGCACAGAAACCAAAGAACCAGAAATCATCAGGATAGCGAAGCATTTTGGGTTCACATCAAATTACAGACCCCCTCAGCTCTACGGCCTGCCTAAAGTGCACAAACCGGAGGTCCCACTAAGACCAATAGTTTCCACAATTAACAGCACCACAAGCCAGCTCAGCCGATATTTGAAAAAAGTGATCAAACCACTAACTGGCAAAGAACCGTCCTTCGTCAAAAATAGTAACACCTTCGTCAACGAAATACGAAAATACCATCTAGAACCGGACGAAATCTTAGTTAGCTACGATGTAAAAGATTTATTCCCTAGCATTCCGATCTCAAAAACTCTCGATACACTATACAATCTCCTCAATACAGACACAAATCTGTTCACCAGAACCAAGTTAAATCCTTTCCACATTGTCAAGTTGGTATCATTCTGCATGCAAGAAAGCAATTACTTCATGTTTGATACCTTACAACCATGTTTGATAATAAGTTCTACAATTAATCTATCGGTGTCCCTATGGGCAACCCACTATCTCCTACCCTGGCCGAAATATTCATGGAGAGTTTTGAAAGGCAAATGTTGAAAACGGTAGATAGGCAAATAGCCCCACGACTATTCAAAAGATACGTAGACGACATCTTCGTAATTATCAAAGCTGGAAAGGAAGAACAGTTTCTAGAATTTCTTAACAGCGTATGCCCCAATCAAATCGTTTTTACAATGGAGAAAGAATCAAACCGAACCCTCCCCTTCCTTGACACACTGATTATTCGCACTAATCAAGGACTAAAAACCAGAGTTTACAGAAAACCCACGCACACAGATCAGTACCTCAATTTTTCATCACATCACCCACGATCAGTAATGCGTGGTATCCTCTCCGGAATGATAACAGAGCATTCAATTTATGCAGTCCCGAATATCTCCAGCCAGAAATTAACTACATTAGAAAAATCTTCTACAAAAACGGTTATCCTAAATCCTTTATTAACCAAGTGTTCAACCACAAGCTTCGCACTGTGAGTCTCCAAAGCAAAACACTCCGCACGACACTTGTCTGGTTATTCCTTATGTGGCAGGTTTAGGCGAAAAGATTGTCCAATTAGGAAAAAGATTAGGCTTCAGAGTCTTTTTCAAAAGTTCGCCCAACCTCAGGGCAATTCTTCGCACAGACAAAACTAAAATCCCCGCAAACAAAAAGACAGGATTAATATACGCGGTTGAATGTTCTTGCTCAGGGATTTATATTGGTGAAACGGGAAACACCCTAGAGCATAGATTTAACGAACACATCAAAAAACTCACAAGTTACAATAACGCGAAAGCCATACTTGACAATGGCACCAATCTAACCACACAGCGAGGCAGACCAATCGTGGACCCAAAAATTACAATGGAAAAAGCCAAACAAGCCTCTGCTGTAGTGGAACACGCGACGCAATGCACGCAACCACTCCACCCAAAAGTTTTATGTTACGAAAACAATTTACGGTTAAGAAGAATTAAAGAAGCACTATACATTAGACACAATACGACTTACAACCGCGATCAAGGAGTGGACATAAGTGGATTTGGACAAATATTGTGACGCGGTATAATTGTTGCTCACTCAACAGATGAAATACAATATCCCGGAAAGAAGAAAAAACGAATAATTAGAACAAATAGAAATGGATAAGATTGCAATATATATGGAACAAAGAAAGAAAAAGAAAAAGGAAAAAGAAGAAAGAAAGAAGAAGAAAAAATGAATGCAATATGAAAAAAAAGAATTGCGCTGACAGACTCAAATGCAAGAACCTACCAACGGAAAACTTTAAAAATGCCCGCTTTAAAATCCTCGGAAACGATAGATGGCATTCGCTGCCAAAAATCATATTTACAACTTAAGACCGCTGATAACGGGTCTCGAATGACCCGAAAGCTCCGGACATTTCAGTAATAAAAGTTTTTTCAACGGGACATAAAAATCCGTACAAAAAGAAGCAACAAAATGAAATTATAAATTCCTAAAATTAACAGTTCTACCAATAAGTTGACTTCGAATAGCAATTAATCATCTGTTGTCAATTACAGTAGCAGCTTACTTCGAAAACTTGACACTACTGCTTGTCAACATTTTAAAACATGCTGAGTCAGCAAAGAACAGTGGAGCTTGTTGCTTAAGGGTTTACTAAGCTGCCATAGCTTCAATTATGATTGAATTCCATTTTGGAAATTACGATGTACCTGATTTTCGTTTACAATTTTTCGAATGAATTTGACAACAGTTCGAACTGATACCACTTAATTATTAAAATATTAGCATTAATATTGAATAAACAGCATTTTCAATTTGTTTTTTGCAACATTTCATTTTTTATGACGAACCGAAAAGTATGGAGACATCCTATCCAGAGAAAGACTTTTCTTTAAAATTTTTCTTGAGAATTTTAGCCATGCTAACTACCCACTGCTTCGCGCGAAAATTTCTTTGAAACTGGAATTGCTGCTTTCGCCTTCTCTACTTTGAAACGCTGTTTCATACTGCCGTGAACTCTTCCCGCGCGTATACTCATTTTCAGTGCTGATGACAGCCCCGTAGAAATCCAAATACATTTTTGCGTATGAAATTTTTCTTGCAGGGCATTAAGCCGCACTAAACATAATTAAATAAAAGTCGAAAAAAACGAACTGCTCGCTGCTTAGTTTTATTGAATAACAAATCAAGTTAAACAACGATATTTCAGCTAGCGATTACAAGAGAGGCAGTTTAAATTTCGTGGCAGTTTTCTTCTTACAGTAATCAAAGTATTGCAGGTACTTTCTTGCACAATCTTCGAATGGAAAACTTCTCTGACCTTTTTTCCTCCATACATAAGCTGTTCAGCTTACTGCTAAAAAAGGATAAAATTAGTGAAGATCACAGACGTCAGATAACGAACTTATTCTTCGCGTCAAACTTGACGGAATTCACATTTGGATAATTGATGATGTCTACTTTGAAAGTGAGCTCTTTCCCATCTCCAAGAGGAACAGTAAGGCTTAAACGTAAACATATTAGCAACGTGCATGAAAGCAAATCAAACTAACGCGGAGTCGACTAAACGAGTGCCACGATGATCGTATAGAACCTGAACGAACTCTTCGAGAGTTACAGTAACTGCGTCAATTAACTTTTGTAACGAAGATAAAACCTGAAGTCGTAAGAAGCAGCAAGTAAGCATTCACGAAAGCTTAGAACGTACGAGGGAAAAGCGATTCGCTTGAGGAAATCGTTCCTTGAACTTTGCGCAATCGCTTACTGTACCATCGCGGCAGAATGAAGTCCAAAAATTGCGTTCCAACTCTTCCAAAGGCTCATAAGTTAGGCACACTTCTAAATATAGGCACTGCAAAGGTCTGGCGGCCACGAAGGTTGAAAATGTACTTGGCTCGAACGAAACTGTCCATTCGGAAGGAAAGTCGTTCCAGTCTTTTCCGCGGGAAAAATGAAATACTATATCTTTGAAACGCAGGCGAACGGAAAGAGTTGATGATTCAACGACCTTCCAAGGGAAAAGTGCTTGCACGAAGGACGCCACAATATCCTTTACTATGAAAGTATCGCAAGTAGAAGACTCAAGGCGGTTGACGTCAAATGCAACGATATTAGCTTGACGTGCATAATCTGCAGTCTGCTCTTTGCTAAGGAAATATTTTAAAAGATTAGAGAAAATAGCAGAACAAATAAGTATCCGACCTAAGGATGCCTGCAACACGTTTCTCAAGCTGGGCTACCTTATGTTTTAGCTCTGCATATTCCTCCAACTTTGTAACAACTACTGAATTGGACAAAGACACTCCTTGCATAGAGTCAAACTGCTCAGCTGCCCATTTCAAGCCTGAAGATAAAAGTTTGCAAATGTATTAACGCGTATGGTGAGAAATACCGTCAAAGTCGCCTAAATATTTCACAAGTGATAGCGCGGGATAGGTAAGCCTTGAGTGGACATCCATTTTTTGCAGTTTGTTGGCCGCACTATTGAGCAAGTCCAAGTACGCCCGAATTTGTTTTTCAATCAACCGAAACAAGTCCTCCTCTATTTTTGCCAATATAAATTCCTAAAAATCAACAGATTGTAGTGACTCTTTCAATTGTACCAAAAACTACTTCTCTTTGATGGAGGGACACAGGAGCATTTTGCCCCGCACGCAGAGCGGCAGAAAAGTCTTGCGCGGCATAATAATTATCGAACAATTTGTGCAGGCAGTCCAAAAAGGCCATCTGTGGTTTCCATAGTATGTTATAGATCAGCTGGCGAAACGGTTCCGGCACCTAAAGTTTAAAAAAATCGAAAGCCCACGCATGCCCATGCAACGCAGTATACCTCCTCCGCAAAAGGATATAGTAAGGAAATTAACAACTCTTCTAGAGGAGAAGTTTTTTGCTGCACGGTTGTAGACGTTTTGCTGTTTGAATCTGCTTCGAAAGCGCTTGATAATAAAACTGCATAGCGCGAAGCATGCAACCGCCGTGATTCAACCGGCAATGCTCTATGCGCCTTTATTAAGTCCTTCAAAGCGTCCATTTCAACACCACGGCAGTTAAAGTTCAACAAAACCGCCATGGTACAGTTCTTAAACTGTTTTATGTATGTGCAGGCACAGAAATATCAAATGCATTTCATGTACTTATTTTAGATACGCAATCAGAAAGAGTAAACAATAATGGACGCAGTACAGTAGATCCAGTTGGAAAATGGCTTAACAAATAATTAGTCCAGAAAGCAGTTAAGAATCTTGCCTTTTAGCCGCATCAGCGTCATACTGTAAGTTTGCAATCCATCGTTTACGTCTTTACCTAAACGTATGCCTAAACATAAGGTTTGTAATCTTTTCTAAGCTTAAATAATAACAAAAAAGAATAGCTGTCATGGGTACTAGTAGAGGTAGAACAGGATGATCGCATCCTTTGCTGAAACGAACCTGCATTTTTCGGGCGCGGAAACCGCTTGGCGGCAAAATCTGAGATATCTAGTTTTCGTGTTATAACCCAAGCCATCGTTTTCAAAACAAAGTGTATTGTACCTTAAAGTAAATCTAAAGAAGCTGGTTGACTGCTGGCGGTCATTAAGCAGGCGTCGGACTCGGCTTGTACGAATTGGGTCCTTAAGGCAAAACACTCTGCGTAGGCTGCTCATCAAGAAGTAACGTCGTAGTGCGCTTCAGTAATAATAAAATTCAATAATTTTACTTGTCATTTTTGGTCGTGCAAAACACAAGATCAACAATTCTTGCTTTCAGACCCTAAACATTCAAGTGATAACTATGCACCGTTTGTTGAATAGAAATTTTGTCGCGAACGCCGGCAGGTGAAACGGGGAATAACTTTTTTCGCAATCCTGCTAGTAGCTGCATTTGTACAGCTTTGATAGAAGTGCTAACGCTCAGTGCTATAACGATATCGCCGAGCCAGGAAGACGAACACAATGGAGATTATAACCATAATGCCAGTATAGACGAAAGTCTCAACGACTAGATCAGCAAACATATGGGTACCAGAAATGAGTATGACTAGAACGTTTCCTAGAAACGTAGTCATCAGCCATACGGCACTCATAACAGATTTGACGCTTGGGGCTGCTTCCGAATAGGCAAATTCCAGTCCAGAAATGGAGAATAAAATTTCCGATGTGGTCATAATGACCCATTGAGGTATCTGCCAGAGGATAGAAACTTTATAGCCAGCGACAGTAGTAAAGGTTTTCAAGTTCGTTTCGTCATTCAAGATTAATACAATTGAACTACCCATGTGAAGTCTTACTTCGCCAATCTTCGCGTAAGAGCATTGAGTTCCGTTGGTTTCGCATGTGGTTATTTTGATGTCTAAAACATTTTGGCCGACAATGGCGGGCTTCACTTCCACGTACTCGCTTGGTCTGAACTTGTCGATGGGGACAGACTTTAATAGAGCGGAATGGCGCCATAATGTCAGTTTCTGATTCGTCAGAGCGTTCTGGTTTTCCGCAAGTACGTAAAGCCTTGTAGCACTGTCAACGGCATGCTGTATTTTATATTCCGTCGTGATAACTCGACTTCCAATGAAATAAAACTGACCTTTGTCCATTTGGCAGTCGTTTATACCCACAACTACAGTTTGCTCGATTTTTCTAAAGCAGTTTACCGAGCGGATGGATAGAATGCTGCCACATTTGACGTCAAACTTAATCGATGGAGTTGCGACATCCAAGAAGCCCTTCGTCGTTCCGTTGACAAAATATTCAGCTGTGCAGTTATTTCCATTGTACAGTATTACTTGCTTGCTTCCAGCAGCAGGTAGCGTGGGCATTTCTCGCTGTACAAATATTTGGACTACTCCGGATATTGCCATGGCAACTGTGGACAGCAGGAGTCCGTAACCCATCCTTCTCAGCGGTTTTGAGAGGAATCCACGTTTTGTTAAACATGGATAAATGAAACCTTCGAAAAATGGCACCAAAACGATAATCAGCAGAGGATTGGCGGCGGATAATTGATCCGGCAAGATGGTAACGCCTCCTACAGCGCCATTCATATGGCTAGCCTGTAGGACCCATGCAGAACCGGTCTGGTCATAGAGACATGTCCAAAAGACAGCCGGTAGGAAGACCACCGTTACGCCAAATATGGTCTTGACATTTTTGATTAATTCTTCGCTGAATTTTGGAGACGCGCGATCAAGCCAATGGGCTGGTTTGTCTTCACTTTTCGAACTTCTAAAGCGCTGCTTTATGGCGTACATAACGCACTGGCAGACTTGAACAAGGACGGCTCCTTGAGCAGGCGCTTTATAATAGAACGACCTCCCAAGCAAAAAAATTATAAGTGCAAGAAACATGCAAATTGCAGGTACGCCAAAGGCCAAAGGAAAACAGCTTTCCCGGCCGTCGCAGCTGATTTGGCTGCGAAGATATGGAGTTATGATGAACGAGAGCAGCGAGCCCAAATTGATAAAGAAGTAAAACATTGAGAAGAATAATGATCTTTCCCTTGTCATATGCGCTGGAAATTGGTCTGCCGCCAAAGATGATACATTCGGCTTAATGCCACCAGTAGCAAAGGCTATTATGAGCAGGCTTACGTATGTCAAAGGTTGGCTTGCACCTTGTAGTAAACTAGTGATAGCACTGACGGATAGGAGCGACTGCCCAATAACGTATAGTATGGATACATAGAGGATAACGTTGTAACGACCGAAAAAGCCGTCTGCTAAAATGGAACCAACCATAGGGAACAAATATGCCAATGCGGTGAAAGTATGATACACAATTTTGGCTGTTGAATCATTCAGCAGTAGTATCGTTGTAAGGTAAAGGATAAGCACTGCTCGCATACCGTAGTATGAAAAGCGTTCGGCGAATTCATTACCCAATATAAAATAGATAGCTGTCGGGTAGCTTTTCAGCCTCGCCAAAGTTGAAACTTTTTTATCCGACAGCGCGGTTGTCTCTTCAGACGATTTTTCGTTTGTCGTATCTCCAGAGCTTCTGCTCTCATTGCTAGATTTGTTTTTAAGTTCCGAATCGCTCATCATTTTTTTGAGTGGCGCAGTCGGTCTTCTTCGAACGGAGCAAACTTAGAACGCCTGAAATTTTCGAAGCTTATACAGACTTCGCTCATAAAGTTAGCTAAGCACCATGATCGTACAGAATTACACCCAAGGAGTGCTTAAGCGGGAGGGCGTTACTAGCATGCAATATCCACTGTCCAATAGTCTATCAAACTTATTCGTCAGAAACTATTAGACCGTTGAGAACTAACTGCTTTGTACGCAATGTGTTATTTTTCATAATATCTAGCTGCTGCTTCATTTTTTGACAATATTCAACAGACGAAGCCGTAACTAAACATTGGTGTGAATACGTCAATACATGTTTTATACGAACTTGTGATACTTTGTACGAATTGTTGGTCAGGTTACCAAAAGCGAAAGTTTTATACAGACGTGTGGACAGACATTTTCAACTTTACATCATCACATGCAGCTGAATCTGATTCTTGCAAAAACGCTTTGTTTTTGTTGATTTTCCAAAGGCTTTCTAAATTCAATCAGAAGAAAAAAGGTTCAGGAACGGAGGAAAGGTCTCTTCCTCTATGTTATGTATTGACTCAATGCTAACGTATTATGGTATACCTGCCCACCTTATTACTAGATATCGTATGCCTCTGTTCGTCACTTAGTCTGCGAGTAAATTTGGTCACAGTCATCCTTGCTCAGTTTGCAGATATAAAACCATAAGCGCGCAAAGAATATATCAAATTAATAGTAATCAGGTCTGTTCTACTCATGAGCACACAGCAAGACAAACAACACCAATTACGCGGTGACTTTAACGGCCGTGCTGTTCTGCCCTTTTCTAAGCCTAAACCTACGCGTAAGGCTTTTTTTGGCGTAGGCTTACGTAAGGGACAACATAGTAGCCGGCACGCTCGCCAGTAAAAGCAGAACATGATAGCCACACACTAAACAAAAAGGAAGGCTGGATTTCTTAGACATTACGCGTGAAAATTGAACATGCGGCTCCGTTACATTCTTTCATATACGAAATGTAGGTTCCGTTTAAAAATTTTAATTTCTCCGTAAATTTTTAAAAACTTTAAAACGGGACATACATTCCGTATAAGAACGAGTGTAACATGAAAATCCACAGTCCTGTACCAAGAAGTTACATTTCCAAAACAATGTGGCTCTGTTTGTCTTACTAGATGTTTACAAGAGAATAAACCTGATTACTCTTTAAATTACTGTATTATATGCGCGAAATTGAGTAAAGACTTGAAAAAGTTGCCTTGCTCGAAAGGCATTTGTTAGTTGTTAATTTTGTAGACGTGCCAGAATGCAGTCTGTCCTAAAAGCGCATGCCTAAATAAAATTGCAGTGTATGCAGATAAAGGGTACTTTTACTTTGCTTAAGCCATTTTTAACACATTTTATTTCGCATACCGTTTTCACGTTGACGTACCTTCGTTATTAACTTTTTCCTCCCTTTTTCAAAACAAATTTTTATGAACGAAAATAGGGCGCAAGTTCATTTTCTTCGTTATGCAAACGAAAAAGGCAAGAATGCTAGTTACGGCCGCTGCTTCTGATCTGCTCTGCTGGTGCTTACGGCCTATACCTTGTTAGGTTAACCAGGAACATGAATCTTTTAAGAACTTTGATAAGTCGATGTATGTACTGCAGTGTTTCTGTGGAATTAAATTCCAGAACATTCAACATGTAAAAAGGGATTAAAAATAAGGTCGTTGAACCGGTACATCAACTTCCTCTTAGCATGTACAGCAAAGATCATCTGAAAAGTGACAAAATGGCAACTGTTGCTTGATAGTAACCATGTAAGCGGGACTGCAATAAATAGCACGCTTGTCGCATCCCACCATTAATAGGATCAAGGCATGAAAACTTGTTCGCCTTAAATTTTTTGAACGATTACAATGCAAATAATGAGAAAATTGATTTTCAGGTTTTATTGCCCAGTACGCCTACTTGGAGCAGCCGAAATGTAGTGCAACGATTTTGTTCTGATTTTACGAGCAAATTAGACTTAAAGATACTTAATAATTTTGACTTGGTTTTTTCTTTACGACGAATGTACGCGACGAACAGAATAAAACGCAGGACTGACGTATCCGTAGTCCCGCAACTAAACAAAGCATTCATTGTTTCGTAACTAACTTTCGTAATGGCAGAAAGATTACGTGATTGGGAATGGCAAATTGTTTGGCTTATTATGACACAGTCATTTTTTAAATCAATTTCCGTCTTTTGCTATTACTTATCCCTCATCAAAACTAAGCTCCTAAAACGAGAAAGCATTGCTAGTGCAGAGAGAAAAATATTTAGAATTGTTTTCGTAATTCTTTATGCATTTAAATCCCGCTACACGTTTTCGACATATTAGTGTTCAGGTTAAACGCCAACTGATGGAATATGAAAATATCTGTCTTTTGCATACGAGGTTCGCCTTACTTTGCCGCAAAGGCGTCATTTAGTAACCGAAAAAGTTTGGATGAAGCGTGTTCATGCAAGCCGTCAAATAATTTTATAGCTGCAGTTGCCATGTGGAAATGTAATTGATGCTCAGGTAAGTGCAAATGTACTTGAAAACTTTGACGGTAATCGGTCTTTTGTTTTTGACTTTTGCAGTAAACGTTTTCGTTATCAGTTTACTTTCACGACCAGTCAAGGGACTTGTGCAATGAATTTATCGCCGCTCGAGTTTTTCGATAAAATGAATAAAAAGGGCTCATATAAATGACATATCAGATAGAGAGCTGTCCATAGTCAATATTAGGCTTCCCCCTACTCAAACAGAATGCTGATATTCTACTGCAAATGTCATCAGTCAGATTTCGTTTATCCTGGCGTCTAACTATTCCGCGCCTCTTACAGGTTTCGCTTTTTTGCAGTAACTCTCCCAAAGCTTATAACATCAAAATAATGCATTTTAAAAGCAATACTGGCCTAGAAGCGAGCCTTGTCAAGCAGCTGTTTATCAAACTTTTTTAAATGAATGATATTGAATTCTTCTTGAAAAAGAGAAGCTGACGCCCACGCTAGCTTGAAATCTGTATTTAGTCGAGTTCAAAACAAGCTAATAAAACTCAACGTTCCATTTATTATTTGCGCGACTTTGGGAGCGTTTCAGTCCGTTGAGAATAAGATCCTGTCGTATCTGTTCGAGCTAAAGGGGATGTCAGAAAAGCTTATCGCTCATTCCTTTATCTGACGCAATTTATTTAAAAACCCTGTGTCCGCATAAGCTTATCGTGTCATTTCCATATGACGCTACTGAGCTTAAAAGGAAAATATGATAACATAGCATGCTTGTCCTTGTGGTTTGTTGTAATACACATGCGCATATGTTAACCCATTTGCATTTACCTAACGATTTTTATATGGTTTGTTAGTTGATAGCTTGTCATGTCGGCTCATGCTATTTGTTAGCGAGTTTTAAACAATTCAATATTTAATGAACGATTTAATTTACATAAACATGCAACCAGTTTACCTGTTACCTTCAGGGAAAGACGCTGTCCCGTCTTTGAGCTTTCTACCTCATTCAAAAATTACCAGTCGCCTTTTAATGCTTCCGCCTATGAAGAACTTTTAAATATGATACCACCGGGTCGGTTAGTATGCCTGTGTACTGACTTACTTAAAATATTTTTAAAATTACGATTCATTGAAACGTATGCCTTTTATATGAAAATGCAGTCAAGCATTTTGATGGCCATGAACCTTCTCTTTACTGTTACTACATCTGTAAATGGAACTTCTCAATATTTTATGCTTTAGAGTGGGACATGCTGAATCTAGGTGTACGCACTTTTAGTCAGCACACTAAATTCGTTCTTGCGAGTAGAGAGTATCAATGCTTTACCCTTTTATAATTTATTGCTTAAGTTATGAAAATGTGGTTTCTTGGTACGGGAACAAATGTTTTCATAATGTAAAAGTTTTATTACGGATGTATTCCCGTTTAATGTTCTAAATAACTCCGGAGCTTTCGGGTCGACCGAGACCCGTCTTCAGCGGTTGTGAATTAGCGCTGAATTACCGCTATCTTCAGGTAATTCACAACCGCTGAAGACTGGTCTCGGTCGACCCGAAAGCTCCGGAGTTATTTAGAACATTAAACGGGAATACATCCGTAATAAAACTTTTACATTATGCTTAAGTTATTTCAAAAAATATGGCACCTCGTAACGGGTGATTGGTCATAATTACATATGCGGATGAAACCGGGTTAACCGCTATTGTAGTTCTAGTTGTACATCGCCAAAGGGGAAGGAGATCGACGTATATTGCTTCACGAGCCTTAGAAACTCGTGTTGCCGAACTGTTTCAATAAACGACAGGAAGTTATTTACTGATTCTTCAGTTGATTTACAACGGACAGTACAAAGTACATGATGTGCAGGCATGCCAGTCTTCTTATGCACCCAAATTCGCAATAGGAAATCTTTCCGGCTAGCTCATTTGTGAGGAATACATTAGGATAATCTTTATCATAATGCGGTCTTCGCAAGTGAGTTTACGTCAGACAAGATGCATCCAGAACCAAAGCAATTATTTATTCAAAAGTGAGCAGTAAACTGCCTACTTGGTCACGCAGGCCCTTTTATCTGAGGCTGAATAGGGTAGGGGAAAAGATTAGTTTTTTCCACCTCACGCGAAGGGGCAGTTAGTCCACAGAGAAGGAAGAAAGACGTGCTTAGCTTTAGCTGACTATCCCGATACACTTTGATTATAAAACATCAAGAAGCTAGTGCGTAATATCGAATACGACTCCGTCTGATCATCACATGGCATCATGGCCTTTTGTACTATGACTTTACGAGTCAACAATAAATGAACCGAAGACGAATAGGAATTGTAAAAATATAACCTTACCCGAAATCGCACGCAGCAGTTAAGCTTGATGTCTCTGTAAATGAAAGCTTCAGTTCAAGGAGGTCAAAATGTCGAAGCGGCCTTGCGTTGCGCTTTTCAGCTTCACTGTTGTATAACTACCAGGCAAGCAAGATGATCTGTCAGTCATTTTATGAAAAGTTGGCCAGTGGTTTGATGGCTATCATCAGGACGCTTATCATCATGCCAAGTCACGAGGATAGCTTGGCCGCGAAGTTGTAGAATTACAAACCAGTTTTCTCATTCGCGGAACAAGCTCCCAGCCTTCCTTTACCCATCATGTGACAAGCATGTGATCATACTGTTTGGCGTTCCTTGTTTGTAAAGCTATGAGACCGGAATGAAATGCTAACAGTTCAACGTGTCAAGTTCAGTAACATGCTTGGCTGGCTAACATCATTATCAATTGTTTACAATTCAAGATGATTACGTTGCGTAGTAGCTAGTCAGTTGATATGCATTTGAACGGCAGCTTACGTAGCCAACTGCTCATGTGCTGTCGCTTCATTCCGCGAAATTCTGAAAAGTTCTTCTCGTAGCCTTCTAAGCTTCAAGTGCTTTCATTAATAAATTCAACTTAGTCGTCAGAGCCAGTCTGTCAATGATATCAAAAGTATAATCGCGTTTGATCATCAAGAGAGTTGTGCTAGTTGAATATAATTTTTCATGTGGCCTAGACGTCAATTTTGACAACATGGATTACACCTTCGCTATTCTTAAAACTGACGACAGTTTTGGAAGGTCGTTTTATCGGAGTCTTCTTGGGCAGATGGAACAGTGCGCATTTGTTTCACTTCCCATTAGCGTGTCTGCTAAGCGCCAAATTTGGCGAGCTGACGTACCTGAAGTGACTCATCGCTTTTGGCTTTCTGCCAAATGTTCTAGCCGCTGATTTCAAAATGTCTGTTTGCTTTTCGTGGGCTTGCTCTACAGTGTCAAAAAATTAAGTTGGCTACTTTCCATAATAATTTCACGCACGTGACCACGTGACTCTGACGTGAGTACATCACGGGTGTATTTTTTCAATTACAATGAGTGTTTCCTTTTTAAATTGATATTTTCTATCAATAAAACCATCGAGCAAAATTGTCCGATGGAAACAGATGACATAACGCTGAAATGACGCTTAGCTTGACGACTTTCCTATATTCCGTCTTCGTCTAGAGCATTCTTTGATAAATGCCCTTTTTCTTACTGAATCACGTCCGGAACAGCTTCAAACTGTATTCCCAACGTCTTCTTTTGCTGTCAGGTTTAGTATGATTCGCCTTATTCAACTAACAGACTGAAAAGAGGCATTTTGCGGCACCGATTCCAATGAAAACGCGCGGCACGCCCGGTGGGCCTTTCAAACTTCAAAATCTTATACCTCGAAATGAAGCTGCGCTTATTAAAATACTTATTTTCATATTTCTTATGAAACGTTTTCTCACTTTTTCGCTAAAACGTACATTTTGTAGTTCTGCCTGCTACGGTTTATTCGTACGACTTTTTCGTAACGGGTAGCGTTTAATTCCAATTTGTCTTTACGATAGTTAAACCCCTTTCCGCTGAAAATGTTCCATTTTCGATTAAATCATTTTTCAAAGCATGTCTTCCTGCATTTGCAATTTTCAATTTAAATTTCAAATTCTGAGTTTAAAATGCTTACTTTAAAGTCGTGGCACATGTCCATCACTTTTTCGCTTTAAACTATTTACTTTAAACTTCCGAGTTTAATTTAAAGTGCCCATTTTGAACTCTTTGAACCTGAGCATCATTTTTACAAGTAAACTGTTCACTTCAAAGTTTAAATTTTCGAATTTAGAATGCTCAGCTCATGTAACAACGGCTGTTTAGAGCGCCAAATTCAATTTTCGCTGCGCGTGTGCAACAATAAAGCCACTTCTAGCCGATTCTTTACTCCCTCTCTTTTCTACAAGATATCAACCAACGTACATTCGTACGGTAGAAAGCACAAGTACGCATAGCCTTCCTGCTTATCATTTAGACCGCCTAGACTTAACAGAAGTTTTATTTTTGTGGGTTTTGTCGAAAGAGTTTAAGCGGTAAGTGAATTTTGAAATTACACAGTCATAAGGTGCAGACGAAGCAGTCGACGCAAATATTTTCATTTCAGTTACTTTACAGGGAAAAAAGAGACGTTAAAGTTGTTGTTCCGCTTTGTGGGAACGATAACAACGAGACAAGTAGTAAAATAGTAAAGCTGAAAGGACCATCAAACCAGTGTAGAAGAAGGATTCGACAACGAGGTCTGTGAACAAGTGGCTGCCTGATATAATCATTACTAAAACATTACCCAAAAATGTTGTCATTAACCATATGGCGCTCATAACAGACTTGACGCTTGCATCCGCTTCCGAATAGGCAAACTCGAGTCCCGATATGGAAAACAGAATTTCGGAAACTGTCATAACTACCCACTGAGGCAGCTGCCAAAGAATGGAAATAGAATAACCAGGCACCACTGTAGCAACGCCAAAACGTTGCGAATCCGATACGGTCAACGCAACCGAGCTACCCATGTGCAGTTGTACTTGACCAAGCGAAATCTGTTCGCAACTTTTCCCATAGGCATTGCATGTATGCAAGATAACGCTCAAAACGTTTCTACCAAAAACGGAAGGTTTGAGATCAATTCTTCTCTTGCCTGCTTCCAAACCTTGGATCGGCACTGACCCAACTTGTTCGGCGCCATTCCAAAAAGTAAGCGTGGCATTTTCCCCCCATTTAACAAAGCTTTCAAAGACCAGATACACTCGCGTAATGCTGTCCACACCCTGGTCAATGCTATAATAGATAGAGGTCGTCTTTGTATTTATTCCATCCCAGATTACGTAGAAGGTACCCTTCCTCGGGTCGCAGTTTGCATTAGAAATGAATTTAGGGCTTTCCGGAGCTGCCACCGAACAGTTCACCGGTTGCCACTTCACTTTGTCGCTGCAACTAATGTCAAGTTTGGTCGTTCCCGCGCGAGCCTCCAAAATACCGGATGGCAGCCCGTTTATCATCAATTCCATTGAACATTCATTCTGGTTATACATCAGGAGCTGCTTATTGCCATTTTCCGCCGGTAAAGCCAAACCTTTTTTGACGAATAGCTGGACGACGCCTGCCATACTGGCAGCTGCTATGGCTAGCAAAAGACCGTATAGCATTCGTCTAAGAGGAGCTTTCAAGAAGCCGCGCTTGTTCAACGTTGGATATATGATTCCTTCAAACAGGGGAACCAACAGGATTATTAACAATGGGTTGATGGCGGACAATTGGTCAGGAAGCACCGTTAGCGCGCCAACATGTCCATTCATACGACTGGCTTGTAGAATCCATGACGAGCCTGTCTGGTCATAAAGGCACGTCCAGCTAATGGCTGGCAGGAAGACAAGTGCTACGGCAAATATGCATTTCACGTTTCGTATAAGTGCGTCGTTGAATTTCGGGGACGCGTAGTCCAGCCAATGGTTCATCTTGGACGCTTTTCTTGGCCTCCTGAGCCTTTCCCTTATGGCATAGATTGTACATTGAACAACGTGAACCAGAACGGCGCTTTGAGCCGGCTTCCGAGTGTAGAATGGCTTGCCAATGAGAAAGATGAACAAGGCGAGGCACATGCAAACTGCGGGAACACCAAAGGCCAACGGAAAGCATGTCTCCTGTCCGTCGCAGCTTACTTGACCCCGCAAATACGGTGTAACAATGAAGGAGATCATTGATCCGAGATTAATGGTAAAATAGAAGAGGGAAAAAAACTGAGATCTTTCCCGCGTCATGTGAGGGGGAAATTGATCCGCAGCGAAAGAAGATACGTTCGGTTTTATCCCACCAGTAGCAAATGCAATTATAAGCAGGCTGACGTAGGATAGCGGCTGACTTGCCGCCTGAAGCAAACTGGTCATTGAACTGACGGCCAACATGGCTTGTCCGATGGTGTACAGAATCGTAACGTAAAGAATAAGCCGATATCGGCCGAAAAAACCGTCGGCTAATACGGAGCCGAACAGAGGCGATAGGAAGGCGAGCGCAATGAAGGAATGATATGCCAACTTGGCTGTCGAATCGTTCAGCATGAAAACCGTAGTCAAATAAAGGATAAGCACCGCACGCATGCCGTAGAAGGAAAATCTCTCGGCGAATTCATTACCCAGTATAAAGAATATGGCAGCCGGATAGTTCTTTAAACTTTTCAAGCCCAGAGAGCCAGTTTGCTCATCAGCTTTAGGTATAGACTGCGGGATATCGACCTTTTCCTCTCTCGTAGGAGCTGTCGAGTCGTCCGACGCGTCAGGCATCACTGCTTAGCTCACTGACAACGTCCAAACTCTTCACGTTGAACGGGAGCCAGAATCGTAGCTGCAAAGAGAGAAGCCATTGTTTTTTGTTACAAATGCTGTGACGCTGTACCAAGACTGCAACACTGAAACAAGCCGGCTGGGCATATTGACATTTATTGACTTACGAAAGCTATTTTCTTTAAACGATGACGGAGCAAGGCGCAGTTAAGCTTTATGTTTGTAAGACAGAATATTAAAAGCAGACAGAAGCTGACTGAAATGAACACATGAGCAGATACGATTCAAAGTACTGGACGAATGGAAAGCCACTGTTTGTGCTATCATTGCGCGTGAAGACTTATCGAAAAAAGGAAGCCTGAAGTAAACAAACTGCATACAACAATAGCTCATTACGGATAAAGTAAAAACCGCGCTATCGCTTACCGAATTATCCCACCTTTAAAACTCTCCAAAGCATGTACAGCCACTCAGTGATGACTTTATGGGTCAGGGACGAAACTATTAATAATTAACCGGCGGAAAACATGGCAAGCGTTACCTAAATTTTTGTTGACTCTTCACCAGCTACACTGACTTCACGTTACTCATTTCAAATGAGCTATGAATGGCGAACTATCTTTGCCTTCTTCTCCCATACGGGAATTACAGCATTACATTGCAAACATGATCCCCACAATGCTGACAAAATGCGTCTATTTTTCGGGATAAGACAAGCTCAGAACAGCACAATCCGATTTAAAATCAGAACTGCTGCCATATACCACTTGTGAGCAATGAGTACAATTCCTATCTCTATTAACTACTGTCAAAGCCAACGGGACGGACAGGGACGAATAGCGCATATTCTGTTTGATAGGCTTTTCTGCTATGAAGACGCAGGGAGACTATAAACTAATTTACGCTGAGCCGTTCAACGATTCAGAAGAACCTTACTTCATTTGCATAAAAATATGAAAAAAACATGTTGCGCCCAGAGCGGACCAAGCCCCATTGCATTCCCTGAGGGCAATTCAAGCTGCTTAATTGTCACTGCTCACTACAATACTCTAACCGCCAAATTCAACGTCGTCAAACCGGTTGCCGAGTTTCTACAGAGCCATTTCCGTCAACGATCATTGCTTATATAGGATAATTCAGCGTAATTGCAAATAAACCATTCCAACTTGCCCAACAAATCAGTTATCCTTTGTAACTCATTGATTCATGAACGCGATTTCAATAATGCCAACCTCTCACTCGACTAGACAACGAAAGCTAACATGGAGCACAAAAGCGGAACATAAGGCACCGCTATGCTGTTCTTCTAAATAAATGCCTTTGGGCAAGCTTTAAAGTTGGCTAGTTTGCTTTCATAATTCTGAATCGAAAATAAGCAGAGCTTAACTTTGTCGTCGGCATGAATGGGGCAGGCACGTGTGTTTTCCCCTCCTTTTTAACAATGTAGGCAGCTAAAAAGCATCATAGCCAACAGATAGGCGGCGTCGCGATTGGCCTTTCGAGACAAACGTCTTCCTTCGACAGATTTCAGAGATGTACAGCGGCATAGGCTGTCATAGGCTATAAAGCATAGCTCGTTGAACTACATACTGAAAACCTACTTTTGCCTCGATTTGAATATGCTGACTCTTGCTAAGAATATATATATATAAATAAGAAGGCTGACGGCCAGAATTCCAATGCTTCGTGGAGAACACTTACAGGTTTGGAAAACGTAACAAATCGAAAGCAGCCATGCGAGAGACGCGACTGAAACAGAAACTAATTGGTTGGGCATTTTCGAACCGCCTACTTTACACAGGTGATCTATCTGACATCAGATAAAATTGACAACGCCATGTTCGTTTCGAAGAAGCTTAATAATAGCTCTGTTAAGGAGAACATTATTTACAAATGAAAAGTGCCGGTTGGCTTCGGCAAAAAGTGTTTGAAATGTGAACAATCACTAACAATGCAAACGCCGGCGAATTAAGTGCATTTCAAGGCTGGTAGTACAGGTAAGGAAAGCAACAGCCAACAACTGAGAAAAATTTTTAAACTTAGGCAAATTGGTTGAGAGGAACTTAAGTAAGAAATATAAAAAACGAAAAATAAGATATTTGTACAGAGCTTAGGCGAAAAGATAACATGCCTTCACTGGCGCGTAAACTAAGCGGCCTTAACGTCATGGGATTACGTGAAATCATTACTGAACTGAAACGCGACAGCTAACCTGCAAGCATATGAACTATGTTATTATCTCACATGCAACGAATCCTAACAAAAGCTTTTTTGTCAAGCCATGGAAATATAGGCAGCTTAATGTTCGCGACTCCCTGAAGGTCGATAAACTAGTGCGTAATTTATGCAAATTAGCTTCCCTTTAAACGAATTTTTCCATAACACAATGGTAATAAAGCGATTCATCTAGATCCTAATAAACACAATTTCATCCTTTTACCATTAAAAAATAATCAATCTTGATTAATAGCAATGCTTCTCTAAGGCTATCCGTTATGCCCAGCGCTACGCCTCTCTCTATCTGTAACAAATACTCCGTAAGAACGCATCAATTAGATTCGTGTTAACGCAAGCCTCTGCTGCAGGAAAATAGCTTCAAATTTCAGCTCTGCCAACCTTCCTATAGAGCAGTCATTATTAGGGGTCAAACGACGATAATGCATCTTGAATAAAATTTGCATATTTTGGATTCCCATAGGGCGCTGATGCATTTGTGAGTTGAATTAGAGCTTCACATTTTGTAGTTAATGCCTCGTGCAAATGCGTACAGAATAAAAACGGAAAAATGGAGTAGCAGTAGCCTACCTCGCAACGAAGACAGGAATCGCTCGAAGCTTTTTGGGCTTCCAACTCGCAAGCGTTCCTTTATAAATGCAAACCGTCATTTCTCCAGCAACAAAGAAACTTGATTCATTAATCAGCTCCCACTCGCATTTTCCTCTATTCTTATTTATAGCGCTGCGTGACGTAGCAAGAAATGCGCACACTCATAAAGGCTGACCTTTGAGAAGAAAATGGCAAAATTCAAAGAATGCACTGCTGCTGTCCGGACGCTGAGCGGAAACCAAATAAGTAGGAACGCCTAATTAACACCCACAGAGAAATAGTTCTACCAACAGAAAAACCTAAGCGACTGACCTTTGTATTGTCATCGAGCGCGCGCGCGTAAGGTAACAGTTATTCCTTAGCGCAACAAATATAGCAACAATTACTATATTTGTAATTATTACCAACGAGCTGTATTGAAGAAAATCTGTAGCGGCTGTACAAGGGAAAAATTGTTACGGAAATAGCTGCCAAAATGATCAGTTTTTGCGCGAGTGCTTTTTTAAACGACGACAAGCAAACGCGTCGGTTTGTCTCTGACGTAGGCAATTGCTGTGATGCATTGCAAACTCTTTCTGGCATAGCTGTTGCGCGGTCATACAAATGATGATACACTTTTACCAAAGGCAAATTCAATAGAACAGCCAGCAAACACTGGCGGCTGCCAGTTTTTTTCAAGCATAAATGACAACGTGATTTACCAAGTCGCCAGATTGAGCTTGCGGCAACAACCCTTTCGGGTTACAGCTGACGCCGTCTAACGGCCCACTTTGTCGTCGCAAAAGACATTTGACCTACAGAAAACACTTGCGTGTCATCAGCTCCTTTTTCCCAGAAGATTGCACGCGTTAACTATGACGACAAAGGCGGTAAAAACTGACTTACACTGCCAGTACTGCCTTTCAAGGCCGCCATTGTTCGGGCTAAGAAAAGATTAGACTATTGGTTATAGAGAGACAATTCACAAAGTCGTTGCAGTAGTCTAAAATGAAAAATAAACACTTAGGCGACTAGACGAATTTAAATAACTATTATCCTCCTAACGCATTTTTATTACATTCGACCGCGCCAGTTTTAACAGGCATAGTTGGTGAGGAGTTCACGCCGAAATTATCCATATAAATTATTGCAATATCTGCTTGATCATTCGCTCGATGGATCAAAAGCTGTTTAATCCGTTTGAAAAGACTACTAATCTGCAGTAAGACAAGATGACTTATGTGTGCGCTAAGCAAACCGACGACTGAGAATTTTTCAAACAATAACTTCTCTCTTTTTCATTACGGAGCCCACGAGTAACATACCGAATAAATTGTTCAGCCGGCCAGGCGGAACCTACTTAAAAAGTTAACAAATAATTATGACTCATTGATTGAACTTTGAACAACAAAAGTGTTACACTTCCAACCGGTAGAAAGCGAGATTAAAAAGAGCGTTGCAAGTACAGTCGCGCACGTGAAAGCCTACTCTCAAAAATTCCGTTAGTCTTTTTCAAAGCGAACAAAGGCAACGGAAGGTAGGCAGTTAATTGCTACGCTAATTCAATCGCCATTTTTCCGATTCCATCCTATGGAAATGTTAACGACTTCAAAATGGCTCATTTAGCTGTTGCGAATCGCCGGAGCTCGCAGCACATCACGCAAAACGCTTCTCTCCCATCCTTTCCAACCGTACGGGTTATTTTATTTTACAATGAGAATTTACCGAAGTGCCTCGCTACCCGTTTCGCGTAAAGGAATAATAACTCAGCTTTATTTCTCCACAAAACCATAATAAGAGATCGGCAAACGAAATGGCAAAACGTATTTTAACTAAGCTTTTGAAAGATATGTGTACTCTAACGAAAACTCTCTTCGGTTAGTACGCAGCCGGCATAGTTTACCATTAGTATTAATGGTTACGTGAACTTTTAGAAGACAATTAAGGTGAACAGTTCATCAGGTTAACGTATGTATTCTCCGCGAACATAGCTTTGAACTGTCAATAACGATTGATGAAACAATGAGTCTCTGAATGACATAAACGTCAAAAAATTGCGCAATGCTCGTTGAAATATGGTCAAGCAGACAACTCTAAGCGTAGTGAAAGAAAAAAGCTTTCCTCATTGACTTTGCCCTCACAACGACGGTATAAAGCCAAAATATGAATGTGATTTCATAGTTTCGTATAGGAGTGTACAGGTAAATAAAAGTTCATGCGTCAGTGACAGCTTCGCAATGACGCATATGGCGGAATGAAATACCGTGTTTCCCCTAAAATAAGACCCTCCCTGAAAATAAGGCCCAGTTGCAATCGTGCTCCAGAGAGGCATATTTAGCAAATCCGTTGGAAAATGTGACGGGCGTATCGTATCTTAAAACATACAGCTTGTGTATGGTTAATTTACTGTACTGTATTGGTTCACGAGTAAAGTGCTTTGGTACATCCGTGTTTGTAGGGATCTTTCACGCAGTCCGTCCGAACGAATTCTCTCAGTGACTTTTTGCAATTTTTTGTGCAACAGGTTGGTGCAAAAGTGCAATTTTGTTTGCGAAAGAGAATAATATTTTCACTCTTAGGCAAGATACTGCAACAAGGAAGAGTTATAGTGTCGAGTACAAGAAAGCAGTCGTGGAGGACTCTCAAGGCAAGAATCTGACGGCTTTTTGAAAAGAGAAGCTCGATCACCGAATGGTTGGAAAATGGCGAGCATAGTACGATAAACTCTGTGAAAAGATGGACTAGGGCATAGTTTCTCAACCTTTTTTGCCCCAGGGCTCCCCTAGGCCTTGTCAGGGCCCCCTAATCCTTGTAAGGACCCACCGTTTATTGGGACAATGTCCTGCCGCATTATCCTCCAGGGCCCCCTGGCTTCCTGGACTCCCCTAAAATCTCCCAGGGCCCCCCAGGGCCCACGTTGAGAAACACTGGACTAAGGAAATGCAAAGAAGTGTAAGTGTGGATCAGGTCGGCAACTATTATTTCCTGAGCTGGAGAACATCATTTGTGGATGGATTGCTGACAGGAGAGCACAGGCTTTCATTGCGCGCAGGTCTGACTTGGGTGAAGAACTAATGGAACAAAATCATTGAAAGCTGCCTTGCCAATGCTCTACGAGCAGGCTACTTGGACAAGGAATGCTCATTCAAGGAGAGCTCTATTGCAAGACATAAGAAGCTAGGCTCAATGGTCCTGCAAGAAATGGAGTCGCAAGAAATTCAGGCCGGAATTCAGAGATTTATGAAGACTTCCCAAAAAATGATGACATGACTCTGTTCGAATAAACGCAACAACATTTTTCAACATTTTTCCAGCCTTACATTCGTGGTTGTTCTTCTAGGTGTTTCGATATTTTTCTTCCTTTACATTTACGCTTCGTATGGGCTTCTGCACATAAATAAATGAACAAGTGTAGAGTGTGGTACCTGAAAACATAATACAGTATTCCGGAAAATAAGCCCTGCCATGTTTTTTGAAGGCAAAATAAATGTAAGACCAAGTCTTATTATAAAGAAAACACGGCATAAAAAGTCGCCTTCCGCCGAATGGCATAAATTTATTACGCCATATGCATTGTGCTTAAGCTGCTGAGCAGACTTCCCTGAATAATAGCTGAAAACACGTACTGCTATCAGAACTACATCAGTGTTTCACAACTTTGTCAGGACCAGAGACCCCCCACACGGTTCCCTTTCGTTCCTCCAAGGGCTCCTAGTGAGTTCTAAAGCTGTCGTTGGGAACCATTGAATCACATATTCTCAGCCCCAAAGAATCATTGGAAGTTTAAGAAACCTCACGACCGCCCAAGGAATACGTGCTATACTTAACAAAGGAGCAATAAACTTGATCCCAACCAGAAGAGCCCAGGCAAAACAATTATTCAAAAAAGATTATTTATTTACCGTTTTTAGCTAATATATATCTTTTGCGCAACACTCTGTTTGATTCTCTCTCTAAAAACTGGAATTGCTCGTTTCAGATCCGGAAAACGCTGCTTTCGCCTGAAGCTAGGAGAATTGACGAGACTGAAAGATGTTCCAACCGCGCCGCGCGACTATCAACGGAAAACAGCTCAACAGGAGCCTAGCTGGAAAATGACTAAATGCGTTTAAAAAAATTCAACATAAGTAATGCGTCAACAATTTGATTGGCAAGATGAAAGCTGCTATGTTAAACCATTTACCTTTCTTAACGAGTACGTAAGTCTTTACGGCCAATGATTCTTTTCCCCAATTATTTCGCTTATTCTCTATCTTGCTCTACTATTTCTTAATTCTTTCAACTTGTACTCATCTTCACCTTCGTTGGCTTTTATTTAATATGCTAACAGTTCGCCGACGCTTAACATATACAAAATCGATGGTTCGAGCTTAACAATGCTGATTAGACTACGCTGACGACAGTCATCAGGTGAATCCCGAAAACTGCGCCATAAGTTTCATTGTAATTCTTTTCGTGCCTGCAAGCAACTGCATTGCTGATGCACAAAAAATTGTACTCGTCTTTCTACTTAGCTTTGTCGTTTTCTCGGAATATAATTGTCATTATGGCAAAACGCTTAAAGGAAAGGCGGGAAACTACTGAGCTCTGTGACAACAACGTCTTTCAAGAGCTGCCAGCGAGGAGAAACGAGTTAAACAAGCAACTTGTCGTTTCCCGCAAAATGGCAAGAAGTCATCAAGCGCAAATAGAGAAGATAGAAAAAAGTTTTCAATAGCGACAGCGTATGAAAGAGTTGAGGCGCGGAAAATTGCCAAGTCTTGACATTTGTTCAAACTTGACGATTCGTAATGGAAATGTTCCCCCTGCGGACTGTATTTTTATACGCAACAAGAGATGTTACTTGAGCAATAACAGACAACGCTCAGTCGTGCGTGTCGATAAATAGGGCCCAGTAAAATTATCACCAAAACCAGATCTTCACCGTAAAAGATTGTACTTCCTATCTGCTAATGTATCAAGGAAATGATCTACTATAGGTTTACTAAACTAGGCGGGAACACAGCTGCATATATCTGTTAAACAATATCCGAGAGGCTGTCCGAAAAGTAGCCGGCGTAACTGCATCACTAAAGAGGGCTTGGCGGCGCATTTCCTTTGATGGCTGCCTCGAGCTGAATTACTTGAGCACATCCCCTTTATTGAACTGAAGCCTTCAAGAATACCGACACATACATCTGACAGAAAGTGCACTCTGAAGACAGTTCATTAGCATAGATAATTCGCATGCAGAAAGTTGACAACGTATTCCCTACAATGGTGCTTTTATTTCTCTTAATGAACTCCGCGTTTGCTCTGGACAACGTTACTTAAACATGAGCATGCAAAAACCAGAGGATGAAAGACAAAAAAAAATAATATCCATATTTACCGCTGCAACTTTTGCCTGCCGACGCTAAGAAGACTTACAGAGGGACCACTAGAAGAAATAAAAGCAGTTGTACTTGTCATATGACAGCATAGCAACGCCTATTTACTTTACGCACGTCCCACAACCGGAAAACGTTAACGCTTACATGGAAGCAGATTAACTCTATGCAATGAACCATGCATACAGTGGTTTTGCCTATATTTCAAAGTATTCTAAGTATGTTTGCGCTTACAATTTCCTAACGAGTTGGAAATAGCAGCCGGAAAAATTGCAAGCGCGGAATAGACGCAGCTTACTGCGTAGCTGGAGAAATGCAAAGGCGGATAAGCAGAGATGGTGGGTTCTTCGCGTCCAATTAACAAATAAGAATTTCTTTAGCAGAACGGCCAATTGTTGACTTTGAACCGTAACGGAAATGTCGGAGAAAAAATAATTGTTGAACAGATCGTCTCGCAAGGCGACAGAGCAAATTTAAAAGAAAATTCACATGCGCCCAACGCAAAGACCCATCTTGCCCAGCGGCTAACCAAATGGGCCAAAACTGGAATTGGTCGCCTCTTGGTCAGCCAACAACAACGGGACGTCCTTTCAATGCCAACAGACAAGTAAGTTGCGCGGGGAATGCATTCTCCCGTTTTTAATAGCGGCACCGTCTGCATTCCACATGCCAAACCGCAAATGTTCATCGAGCAAGTTGCTCTTTTAACAAGTCGCTAAAAGCGCGTGCGGAATAATTAGGCGCCAAAATAAAATTAGGACGTACGCATGCGGCTGTACAGCGCCACATTTTCTGCATATTTTCAGATTGGCGATAAAGTCTGTCACATTAGGTCACTGTAAAGAACACAGCTTACTACTTTCCGACCTTTCGGTGATTGTTAACTTTCTTCGCGTAAACACGTTTCCATTATGTACGAAAGTCATAGAAGATAACCCTTTCTTACCTTATCAAGTTCAGGTAGATTATCAGACAGCGCTTTTGAAGTCCATCCATAGGTATATCGAGATACCGCTTATATATACTCATCTTTGTGCTCAGTATGAGGCATACATTCTCCCAGAAGGTAACACATCTAGACATACAGTCTTTACGCAAATTTCCATGCATATAGCTGATGATTTGCCCAAGCTGGCAAAATGAGTCTTCAAAGCGGAAAATGGAAGATTATTATTTCGAGTATACCGGCTTGAAGCCTGGTTGAAGAGAGAAGACAAAGCAGTTTCGAGTAATGAGCTGCCAATATAGCCCAAGCCACTTTTAGTAAACAAATGGCCTCATGGTGGTTTTATGTCTTTCCAATAGATTTGACGACGTCTAGTAGGGCGGTAGTGTTCAAACGTTTAGCTCTTCGGCTGCAGGGAGAATGAACGAGACGCATAGCATATGCTTGAAAGGTGACACCACCCTGACATCGTGAACTGTAAGGCTTTGAAGAGGGACATTGGAAAACTTTTCCTGGACAACGTCTTTGGCAGCTGCTATGGGATCATCAGCTTTACAGAATGTATAGCAGTGAACAAACATTATATGCTGCGCTATACTATCATTAGCACCCAGCAGTGATCTCATACCGCTAAGAGAAGGCAGAAACTCTATGGCCGTTGCTGGCAAATTCATTACTATATGAACCTGGCCGAAAGCCGATTCGCTTTCTTCCATGGATGCTATCACTTTCGGACAAACGTCCATTAGAAATTTTTTTCCGTCCAAGGAATGAGCTTGTACGGATACTTTGTTAAGTTGACAATTTCTTTGCAACCATCCAATGCAGTCGGAGTTCAGGTCGTTGGCAATTACTGTACATCGTTTCGCGGCGGCTGGAATCGAGAAAGGTCCAACGCCGGCGAACACGTCAAAGACAACATCGCCGGCAGCAAACTTGGATACGAGACGTGCATGCTCGGTGCCAAGTCGCGGATTCCAGTACACCTTGCTAAAGTCGAGATCGAACACGTGGCCATTCTCTCGAACTCTGGTAACGTACAACCGCTCGCCGACCAGATGTTCAAATTTCAAGTTGCGATACTCATTTTCAATTATATCCACCTTGTTGATCACCGTTTTGCAACGGGGCATTTTGTCCAGCAATACTTCGGCTAAAATGTCAGCATTCTCCAAGTCGCTTTTTTTTACTAGGCAAGCCTTAGCCTCAAAAATTTTTAAATTTCAATTAAACTGATCAAAAATAGCATGCACAGAAGTCTATCAACTTGCTAAGACTAGGAGCGGGTGACGCTAGTGCATCTCATAAACAGCAAATAATTGTAGCATAAAGCAGAACGAAATTGTAGGAGAAGTAAAAATTAAAGGTTAGCTAAAATCTATATTTAAAAAAGGCGTGATTTGAAATGCTTTTTTTAACAAAAAATGCACTTTTCTACTAGCAATGGTATACGGTAAATAAATTTGATAGAATGCAGGATGCTTTATAAAAGATGTTCAGGTACAGGTTTTCATTTTCGTCAAATTATATTGCGTTTTATCCGTTTTATTTTGTACGGAAGCCAGACGGCGCTTTCGCGAAACGTCCATTCACGTTAAAAAAGGCTGAACCGGGAGTAGACGTTTTCCGAAAGCGCTGTATATTTTCCGTACTAAAATAATACTGGACAAATGTGACTCAACAGTTTGAAAATGGTAAAGGAATTATTTAACGAAGTTCTTTTACGTAAAATCTATGCAAGAAAGCGTCGATATGCAAAATTAATGGACGACAGAAAAAATTTCGATCGCTACTTGCCTATGAACGTTTTGTAAGGTTGCAAATTTTCCCTGAGATTTAAGTGCGCAATGTGACCAATGCAGGAATAAGAGCTAAAAGAGCTAGGCTCAGGCAGAACAGCTTTGAAAATATCTTCGGCCGTCCAGTTGTCGTAGTTTAACTCTACCAATTCGTCGCCAATGCGGAATTCGCATTCCTGCAAACCATTCTTTCGCAGTATGTCCTCCACATTAGCTGAATGAAAATGCTGCGGGTCCAAATAAATCTTCTGAAATTAGCTCAGCAATAGCAACGTTGCCAAATTGTGGGGCTTAATTCAGCTAAACCTACAGAGGGGCGCAATAAGCAATTGTAGGAAGAAGGCTCACCTTGGCATTTCGGTCATCGGTCTTAATAGACTTTAATTTGGGAAGCTTCAGAATGTGCGGCTTCAGAGCAGCCAGAATAGGTCGGATAAGAGCTTCGCGAGTTTTGAACTCCACGAAATAAATTTGCACCGTTGTGCGAAATGCCCCTCTGTCCAACTGTTTCATTTCTCTTACCGTGGAAGGCGGTGACACACTCTTACACATTGCACGGTACACAATCGAAATTAACGACCACCCCTTGAGCTGCATGGCACAAATAGTACTTCTGTATGCGCAAGTACGCGAAAGCAAAATGCATTTCGACATGTAAATTACGTCACGACATTCAGCACATTGTAATTTACTATAGGCAATAGCGGGAACGTCTTTCAACTTTCGACCGCGTTTGCTGATAGACGTGGAGTGCGCTCTTCAATGGTCAAGCATGCTTATAATCCCTTTCGAGTTTTTAGGTTATCCACCCGCCAACAAACAGTTGCCTGGGCGATAAACGAAGAAAATGCAGGTACATTTTGTCAAGAACAGATGAAGAGACTTGCAGCGAACATGACGTTACTCTTGCGTCAAAATGCAACTGCTCCGCTTTCGCGATTGGCGGTGCCAGTTAAAGCAGCCTTTAAACCCATTGTTCGCTGTAGTAAACTGCAAATTAGCAATCTATCAAAAGCGATAAAAACTAGATGTAAATACAGTTTTGGATTTTTTTTGGATGTGCGCCCAGCCGTCTAAGAAATGCAGGTTCCTTTCTAGCAAACGTAGGACCATTCTGCTCTTCCCTTACTGGCGGAGATGCAGACTATCCTGTTTTACAGTTACGTAACCTTAAGCCAGAACGTAAGTCTTACTTTTAAATCTAAGCTTAGAAAAAGGCAGAAGGAGGTGGCTGTCCTAGTTACAGTATGACGGGTCTGCAAAATCGACAAAACGCGCTTGATGCCAAAGTCTAATGAACCCTGGAACTATACTCAGACCAAATATCAAGCTAAAATTCCGATCAAGCGATGCTCTGCATTAGCAGAGATACAGGGAATTAGCTAGCACATGAGCCATGGTTAATCACTGACTAGTTAGTGAACTCCATTGGATGGCCACTAACGGAATCGCACCCAAATCAAATAACTTAGATAACGACACTGATCTGGTCGCAAAGGGCCGAAAATATGGGTTTGCCGGTTTTGCAGCCCACCATCATATTGTACCTTTGCTGTCCATCCTGTTCTGTCATTCCTTATGCCTAAACCTAAACAGGAGCCTTACGTTCTGGCTTAGACTTAAGTAAGGGCAGAAAAAAATAATTAGCATACTCGAAAGTGCGAGCAGAATAAAATAATCGAATGCTTCTCAGAAAGAAACCTGCATTTCTCAAACGTTTGGGCAGAAAAGACTATTAAGTATAAAATGGATCCGTGGCTTGACGATTGAGCTACTCGGAAAGTCTTTAAAATGGTTTCTCTAATGGACTGCTTTAAGAAAAGATTTTTTAAATGGTGATATTGTCTTCCCAACAAATTTTTTTGCGGCCTAAACTGTTGCGGACTTGTTAGTCCTCCCAATAATCGGAATGGTTAATAAAAAATTAACTACTTTCCTCGTCTATGGCTGCTGACAAAAGTGAACTTCTGGCCATTCGCTTTTAGAGTAAACCGATGTCTGCAAGGTATCCCATGTAAGGAGACTGCAGTATCTGTTGGAATTTAAATGACCGAACTGAATGTAGAAATATGAAAATTGGCACTGAAGATAAATTGCCATAATGCTCGATTTTTCTATTATTCAAAATGACTGCGCCAGCAAGTACTTCACCTAATCAAGTTCCTATCGTACTTCAAACTGCGACTCGTTTTTAAATTAATTTTTTTAAAATCAAACTGGGCAGTTTAAACTGCTAACATTTTAAACTGTGATGGAACACCTTATTAGGCATATGAAGTTTCGTAAACTACGTTGACGAGTTGAATGGATGATAACCAGAAAAAACTCGGCAGTGGAAAGCCAGCTTCAGCGGACAGCCAACCACCTAGTATTGACAGCAACAATTTCTCACGTGCATTTTCTGAGCTTTTCGTTGTAGTAATTAACGAAACATGCGCAACTCTACAGAGTAGAGAACCTCGTTTAATGCCTTCAGGTAAAACAATTTTTTTCAAAACCATTCACGTAAAGTTTCTTATCGTACAATGAGTAGCATTCCTTATACGGAAAACAACGCTTTTAAACATTTGAAATTTTTTTGTTTTTGAACAATTCGCAGAGGGGACCGCCATTAACGGCAAAAAGAAAATGCGAAAGGTTTTGACGCAACTGATGATGACGAAACTTGAAAAATCGCGCGCAGGTTGTCAGTCGTTCAAATGATATTGTACATTGGCGAAATGAGTACATTGCAGAAATGAAGCTCGAAGCAACCAGCTTGTGCAATCAGTTTTGCCACTGGGCTGCCGAACTTGCGAATTTGACGGAAAAATGCAACATGCATCGCGAGAAGGACCAGTTTTCTTAAGCGAAAAGCATGACTACTCGCAGGTGCACTCCTACGCTAAAAAATTACGAAAGAATAAACTATTCGGCACTGTCACCGCCGTCGCTTAGCAGTATTTTAAAGTTCGCTGAAAAGAAGTTTATTTCGTAAGGAAGTTTCTTTACGAAAATTTTGGTCGAAAGCGCCCTGAGCTCTTTCCTTTTACGTTGTTGATTGATTTAAAAGAAGACACCATTTGTAAATCTGGCTAAACTTAAGCTGTTTCTGTTTGCAAGTCCTGCTGGACGAGGGAACGTTGCAACAAAATGAAACAGCGCGGTCATAAGAAAATGGATTCTTGTTTGAACGCTTAAAAATGATAGTTACGGCACTTCCTTTGTTATTCTTTTTCATTCCTTTATACTGCTACCCACCTTGAATGAAAACAACGCGGGGAAAAATTACTAAGCATCGAGTTTTCGTTTACTTACCTGAACATCATTGATCTACCAGAGGAGTAACATATCAGAAAACTGAAACTGTAATCATGTTTAGTTTGGGTTCAGGACGGGCTGCAAGTTTAATTAAATAGCTTTTCTGATTTTTATATGTAAGCAACTTTATTAACCTGCAATGGAGTAAAGGTTTCGCAAACTGATCATAAAAGTTTTCATGTTTAACTGCGCAGTTAGCTTGTTTTGCCTTAATTTTTTTTGTCATGAAGCAGCAATCGCCGGTATAAACGGAGCGGGACGATGATTTGCTTAAGTTGGTGCTTTCTTTTGCAAGTTGGGTTTAATGCTAGCCGAGCTTAATTGTTCCTCTCCTAAATACTATCATTCTGCCTGCCATAATGGCAATTCCTCGATCGTTCATAGTGAAAGCCATGCTAAACCACGGCCATAAATTTTGGCTTAAAAGTGCGGCAGTGATTCTAAGGATATTTATGCAATACAAGTGACTCTACCCTAAGCATGCATACAGCTATTCGGGTACCTACAATCACAAATATTTACACCGCAGCCATAGAGAATTCCCGCCTTCTCAGCTTACATCCTTCCAACATTACGACAAAGTAAGTCAAACACGGTCGTAAAATTTTAGCACTATGCTTAACTTGTGGTGACTGAATAGATTTTAATTCCATCCATTACTGACTCGCTGCGAAAAGTCGCCGAAACTGAGTGCCACTTGCATTATTCATTGATGTACCTGAACATGCATAGAGCGTACTGCGTCCACTTTTCCCCCGAATGAAATTCTTGACTTATAAATCAGCAAAACAGTCCTTTTGAACAAGTACTCTGGACGCGCTTTTGGCAATACATTTTGCGGTCGTTAAGACCGAGCGTTAGATCGTACAAAGGACAAAAGATTGTTCCGTTACTATATGTTTCAAATGGTGAAACGTATTTGGGAGGAATTCTCTTAGCGTTATAAATTTCTTTCATCGCCTGTTGACGGTATATTTTGAAACGATTTCACAGCTTTTGGTATGCGTAGTTGCTCAATGTAAAGACGTTTTTCTTGTTTAGTCGCGTACTGCTAAACTTGCAACCGAAATATATTGTTAGTTTTCGCTTAATTCAGCTTTATGCTTTCTCGGCGCAGAAGTTTTGACTGTAGTTCAATTTTTTTGTTCTTTCTCTAATCTATAGAAGAAGCAAGTTAAAAATTCAGTTTGCACGTTCACTTTGTGGCAATGGCGGTCAATTTGAACTGCTTATGGCATGGTCCTTAGGTTGTTTAAGTTTTAACGATAATTTTTTGAAGTATCGCGCTGCAGAAATATGTGCCATTCTCCCTTTGGATATTTGCAAGTTTATGTTTCAGAAAAATACCCTGAAAATTTCTAAGTTTGTTTGCTCAAGAAATGGTTTCTCCTACTGCTTCTTATCCCGAAATGGATTCAACTGTTTACTCCCCAAATGAGCAGATCGACCTTAGCCACCATGATGGTTTTCCCTTTGGTCAGAATCCTGCTGTTTCACCGATGGATGCTTCGTTGATTCAACCCCTGCAACTTCTTATGGAAAGCCAACGGAGGGACGCGTTGCACTGCGACATTGGCGAAAAGCAGCTCAGAAGTAAGCTACACCTAATTTTGCCGCAAAACTACTGTTATTCATTACTCGTTTACCGTTTAAGGCCGTCTGTTTGTTAGCGGGTTGAATGCGGAAGAATACGCTAGTTTTGAAAACCCGTACGCAGGTGCCTGGTTGGATTTCAAAGTGCTTTTCGTACAAAAGTTTCCTCAGGAGCTGTTAGACCAAATAGCCCGTATGATCCCAAAATTTTTTGCTATTATATCCCAGTTTTACTTAGGCATGCAATCATCCTGCAAGATGGGCATTCTAAACTACGTAGGTTACGCTTGGGTTAGCGTTGATACCGAATTGTTCGTATGGAACTATTTTGGAAGGTAATTCGTCATGTTATTGCATTATTCAAAGTGTATATCTATTTTTTGCTTAGTTTTTCATTCAAAAACCAGAAATTAACATTTATGATTTGCAGGTTGTCTGAACTATCGTACTACGATGGCGCTGAACATGTTATTCAGGCAGTGGAGATTGTCCGAGTCAAACCGGAAGCACGCGTTACTGGAAAGCCAAGCTTTCTGCTGTGCATTGCAACTGCCTCGAACATTATGCTGTCGAGTATAACATTTTTAAATCCGGATACCGGCGGTAGTTGACTTGCATTTTTCACGTTCATTTCTTTAAAAACCAGCATCCCTTTAGAACGGCTTAAGGACATAAGTGGTCGAAGTTTTGAAAACTGGGAATTGCATCTCCCTGCTAAACCGCTCTTCCTTATTCCTACTGACGGTGTTTCGATTCTCAACTTGTGCTGCCTTCGCAGTGGTCGGCTATTTTATGCCGGCGACGATGGTAGCCTATACGAAGTGTACTACGATGTAAGTTACGGGACTGTTGATATTTTGACGTTTCGCTACAACGATATCCAAATATAGAGCGGTGCTCTGCTCGGCCCAAGAAGTTGGAAACAAAACATGTCAGACAGTTTTATTTCAGTTTTGGTGCCGCGATTTCTGAAAGCCGTACTTTCCTCCGGTTTGGTTTGCATTGCGTACGTTTGTACGAACTTGCGCATTCTTTCATTCAGGAAAACTTGAGCAAATAACTTGCGACGAATCGCGACATATATTGTTTACTCGAAACGCCAACGATACTATAAACGTATATAACCTCGGCGAGGATGGCAGCAAGTTCGACTACGTAACATCTCTGTACAGGAGGGATATACAATCGTACGCCTCCTCTTTTTCCACGTAGGAAAACTGGATACTGTAAAAAAGACATTCTGCTTTGTTCAATTGCAGCCAAATCGACGTCAGCGCATTGCTTCCGATCGTTAGCATTACTGCCATTCCCGTGTGCGTCTCAAACGTTTTAAATCTTGAAGCTGTCAGCCACGCGGGTGCGCTGCGCTTTTAAATTTTCCTTTCTCCCGCCAAAACCGTCTATATGATTTTCAGGTGTTCGACTTTACTTTTCGTGCTACGAAAGAAGTAGCGGCAAATCGCAAGCGCCAACCACGCTGAATCTTGCGCACATTCGTTTTCCTCCCGGTTGGGCTATGGGTAGCAGCATTAGCAAACCTGAACTGATCGAGTCGAGCTTTAATCTATGCGGTAGCTTGTGGCAGCCGCGGTTTGCTCAGACTTAATACGGCTTGTTTAAGGCCAGTCATTTCTTATGGAAAAAAATCCCGATTGTGATGCATTGTGGTGTTTCAATGGTTGCCCGTTCTGTTACGTGCCAGAGTTGATAGAAACAACGGTACGTATGAAATTTCAATAGCTTCATCAATTTGTCAATCCCCCTAAGAGTTTTATGCGTTTAAGCCATATTCGTTGAGTTCATAATTGTTTTCAGGGAAGGCGGACCAGTGTACTAATGAAATTCTACGAACTTGATTACTTTTCTTTTGTAGGCGCGCTTTCAAATGACTGGAAGAATCTGGACTGTTAAAGAGTTAGCAGCGGACGCTTTTCAGTTGCAAAGTCAACCTTTATACTTCGTACAGCCCTGTTCGTTGGTTCATCATCCTTCTACTACCAATGTCAGTGTGCACACTAATCCTGTCAGACGTTTCGCGATTCTGACCACTGACGTAAGTAGCACTGAATTTGTTTCCTTCACCTTTTTGACGTATACATAATCGCTGACATGATGTTATGCAGAGTGTCACCGTTGTGAACATTAGAACATCGCAAGAAATTCTTCTCAATCTTGTTGCCTCCTTCGGCTATGCGTCGGAAGAGGTTCATCGTTTTTACAAGATCCACGGGGTAGCCTTCCTTTTCACTTTCTTATTCAGTTTGCTCACCGCGCAATCTTGTTAAGGTTACGCAAAGCAATGCTCTCTGCGCAGCATTGCTATGCTCTTCAGATACGGTAGACAGACAAGTATGCGCAGGTTATGTTGCGTAATTTTTTGAATCTTTAATTTCAACATGCTTCTAGGTTCTTCAACAGCTTGTCCAGTTGTTGATACTCAACCGAGGCGAGGCGTCTTTCCAGCTTCCGCAGCAGCAAAGTGCTTCGTTTGGCTCCTTGGGAGACCTCGCCATTTCTGGCAAATCGTTGTTGCCCGCGGATTTGCCTTTATCCGCGTGCTGCCATCCATTCAACGCGCCAAACGTGTCGGAAATATTCTTTAGCAATCGTCACGACGCTTTTTATCTGCATTTCGCCAGAATTGCGCGGTTAGCTTTTGCTGAAAGCTGACATGCTTTACTGTTCTAACTTTTCAGTCTCTGTTGGAACATGCCAATCGCAATCGTTTGCAGAAGTGGTTCTTCCGAGTTGGTACTACTTTTGGCTCAGTCGATGGGGCAGTAATTATTTTTTTTCCTGGCAGATACGAAATATGATTGCGTACGAAGATCTGCTGCCATTCAGTGCGCACTTGGAATCCTTCATCGCTTTCATGAAAAGCGAATGCGATAGGTTGCGTCAGCATTCAAGCAGTCCACTAACGGACATTGAACCACGGTGAGCTTTTTCTAGTCAACTTTTCGAGTGAAGAAAAGTTTTTAAGACTTAAAATTTGAATAAGTAATCATAAATGACTTTAAGAACAATATGTTCGTAGCGCTGCAAAATATCGTCACTTCCTTTTAGGCTTTCACGAAAAATGAGAAGCACTTTCGCTCGACGAAGCGTGTTCCGCTTTAGTATTTATTTTTCACTAGCGCTTGTTCTTTTCCTAGTGTTTTGCCATTTTTTTGCATTACAAAATTGTTTATGGCTGCATGCATCTGCCGTCGTTTTTTCACCTTCCTTTTGCTTTCGCTATGGTATCAGCTTGCGCCTTGATAGTTGTAGTTGTACTTTTTTTTGTTAAACTGCGCAGATACAGCAGATGCCTTCTTTTCCTTATCAGCAATTTGTTCGCGCGTTGTGTAATAAAGTATTCGATTCTGTGAGCCCAGTAGTTCATTTGTCTACTAATTCGGCCAAGTAACCTGAAACTCTCTTGGCCTACTGTACGATTCAAAATTTCAAGCAGCGAGTGTACACTATAAGGTCCATACAAAGTGACCTTATACTGTACACTCGCTGTTTGAAATTTTAAATCATAAAGTATGACATGAGAATTTCCAGGTTACTTGGCCTGAATATGTACTTATATACATATGTATAGTTTAACGTGCTCTCTTTAAGCTTCATAATTTACTTGTTAAGTACACGAAAAGTTCAGGAAATAATTTCCAACCTACTCTGGGCAAGAAAGAAAATAAAAGTAACAAATAATATAAATATTAAAAACGAGAGAAGGTAGAATGACGTGCATCGGCTGCATTCATTAAATCGAGCCTACCCTCAAAGGGATAGAGCCCTAAGCGATTATTTTGCCCGTAAGATCAAATTCGAGTTGGTAGACGAAAGTTTCGTTTCAGTTTGGATAGGGTGAATCTTTCGCGTTATGTGCGTAATGTGATGAATAAGAACTTGTACTGATTTCAAAGGCTTTGTTTTAACTATGGCTTAGTGAGACGTTTTGTCTTAATTATTTTCCCAGTCAGTATAAGAAGCAATGTAGATGCAAGTATTCGCTTTTACTTTTCTTTCAGCGATCTACGTTTTGTAACGTTTTTACTCTTGCCAAAGCTTCATTTAATTTTTAGGAGTCTCTTAGAGGACGGCCATCAGGAGAGAAGTGGCGTAGTGCCCGGTATAACAAATTCTCAGGCTGATAGGTCGCTGTTGGCTGAAGGTCAGGTGGTCGCTTACAAAAAACAAAAGCTTGCTTGAATCAGTCCATCTAATTTAGCCAGAAGGTTGGATACGGAATCGGTTTGCGCTTTGCTTCCCTTTGCTGTTCTTTACAAAGAAGTCGTTGGACTGTTGCGGCTTTTGATCGACCATCAGTTTCACGTTGTCGTCAGCGTACTACCTCCTGTTTGTCTACGGAATTTGTTCCTTAGCACTGATTTGAACCTTTTCCCTTCAGGCGGTGAAGAAAAGACTTCTGTCCACTCCTTTAAGAGACTTGATGCTCGCTGATAACGGGGTACATACGAGTTCATTAAAAACTGCGGTGACGTCATTTAGCTTTCTGCTGTTTAGGTATTTTGCTCACTGATCAATGGCTTAATTACTCTCTACCTCACGGATGGTGCCAGCGTCAGAATCATAACTGCCAAACTGAGGCAAGTGTGCCCATCGCTTTTTACATCAGCCGACGCCGTCGCAGCAAGGGTAGATCTTCTCCAAAAGGAAAATGCGTTCAATTCGAATTGCTATACTGTAGGCTGCCGAGCTTTTATACAAAGCCCGATGCACGCCGTTTATCGAGCAAAAAGAGCAGTTTCTGAATGATGCTCTCTCCTTGTATGAAGCAGTTGTTGAGCGAGTGAACTTGAAGAGAGTATGCGCTGAACTTCTCAAATGTAGTGTTCTTTTTTTCATTTATTGGCCGTTGATGTTATTTGCATTGTAGTTCCTTGCTACGAAGGAGTTGTCCGCTTGGTGCTTGCCGTTAGCGAAAAAATTGATCCAGAAGACAAGGCTTTGTCGATTGAAAGAAACGACAATTTGCCCGCTTCGGTAGTAGAAAAGTCCGAGGCAAAGCAGCTGTACAATCGTCGGTAAAAAAAAACTTTCGCTGTTGCCTGGCCAAGTTTTAATTTGCATTTTATCACCAAGACTTGGTTACTACGAGATAATTACGAATGTGCTGTACAAGCTTATTTCCGCTTGCTCGGAGAAAAGCGACACAGGTCGAGATGTGCTTGACCCACGGGTACTTTTGTACAGGTTCATCCCGTCGTCCTAATTTGCATTTTTTTTTTACTAAAGGTGAAGAATTTGCTGCAAACGATATGGCGGAAGCCTGATAGGCTATTGCACTATACTATTTTTGAATGGTTTATTGCCATGGGTTTAGAAGACGAGTTGCTCAAGGTTGGTCGTTTAAGCTTTCATACACTGTTTACTCCAAGCTGCGCGTTGCGTTAATTAAAATGACGTTTTAAATTTTCTATAGAACCATTTTTAATAATGCATAAGCGTTATTAGTCTTATCCTCATTTGACAGCAGCACTTGTCAAACTGCTGACTTTGAAGCCGTTCTTCACACTTCTATTCGAACGAGCGACATCTATTAATTCTATTACTTTTGAATGACTTTTTTTCCAGTATTTTTTTCACACGTATTAGTTTTGAAAACGTGGTTTCTTCATATTTACACTTAATACCGCTGATGATGGGTCTCGAATGACCCGAAAGCTCCGGAGCCTCTTTATATAGAAAACAAACGGGACACATCCGTAATAAATTTCTTCATCATGAAAACATATTGTCCCGTACCAAGAAACCACGTTTTCAAAACAAACGGGACACATCCGTAATAAATTTCTTCATCATGAATACGTATTAATTATCCTTATTCTCGCGCCACAAAGTAACTGATATGCATAAATTCAAATGAAATTTGCATTTTCTTATTCCCCTCCAGCAATGCTTTTCTGTGGATTTGACCCTTATTACTTAGTCGCTAATTATTAATAAAATAAGTCTCAATTTATATTTTTGCAATTATTAATAGCGCCAAGCAATTTTCCTTGTATGGACTGCTCGTTGTTTTAGTCGGGTTCAGTTTTTCTGGAACGCTTTATTTTGGAGCAGTTGAAATTCGAAAATGGAAAGCACAGTACGCTGATGCAGCTGCTGGCGAATTTCTACGAGCACAAGCACAGGTTTGCCGAAGCCGCGAGCGTATTAGTACGCTTGGCTGAGCTTGAAACGTGAGTACACTTAACGTTTTTGTAATCGTTTTTTCTAAAAGTTACAAAAATGTTCTACTTCAAAATGCAGCCTATTACGCGAAACGAATTATTAACATTATAAAGCTTGCTAAGATTGTTCTTGAGCATTTCTTAAGTCGGAGAAGCTGACTTTAGACGCCTTGCGCCTTTTGTAGAAAAATTTCGACGATGCTAAACCATCCGCGCTGAGTTAACCAGTTTTTTGAACGAGTAAATGCTTTATAGAATTTGATATTCCAACTTTTGCTTGCCTTATTTGGTATCTGTTTACCAGTTGGCAGGAAAGCTACTCAATTGCGTAATGCGCATTAGGCAACTGCTTAGAGCCGATAAAGGACAGATTAATACTTCGATTTAACAAAGGTTAAACGTCTGCAGTTAAATTCCTATCGCAATATAAATCAATGATTTGTTGTTAGCCAAATTATATGACTTTGTTTGTTTTTTTTGTTATTTTATTTCTTGTGTTGTATGCATTTCGGTTTGAGCTTGCTTCGTTCACTTTAGCTAGACAGCCTGTTGTCTAAGCCGCATGTTTTTTGAAATAAACAAATCTTTCTTATGTTATTCATCGGCATAACGATTATTCCGCGTCTTTCATGTTATAAACAAGACAAGCAGTTTCGCACCAACTTTTTTAAAAACCTCACCCAATGAAGCTTTGGCCTAAAGGTTATATCTTCGAATCGTAATTTTTTCACGAAAGTCAGCTTATTGTTTGCAGCTACCTAATTGGATGCTTTAACTTTTAGGAACGAGTTTACGTTGAACGATCGGTTGGAATTTGCGCTACGCGCAAAGGTGTGCTTGCAAGCGTCCAACGTATCGCCGTTGGAACGTAACGAAATTCTGCAGAAGTTAACCGACCAACTGGACGTAATGCCTCTAGACGAAGTTGTTTTTTTTTCATCAAACGAAGTTGTTGGCTTTCAGGTTCTTGAATTGCAAAATAGTCTTGCCGAAATGCTTGAGAGGCACGCGAGAATTAATCCCGACATCAGAGACGCTATAGACCAGCTACGGTGCAAATTGTTTACAACAACGGAGGTCCCATTCCGACGCTTAGAGTTTATCGAGCCGCGGGAACGTTGCCCTCTCTTTTAGCTGTACGAAGACATTGCCGAAAGATATAACTTGCCCGATTGCAAGCTGGCAATTTGCGTATGCTCATCCTACTATCAACAACCGTTGATAGAGCAACTTTGGATAGATATAATTGAACAAGGTTAACCATTTCTCCTTAATTTCTTTTTATTTGTATGTTGTTGCTTTCAGAATGCGAACTGAGCCAGTCTGTCGGCCCCGAAGAGCAGCCGGTCTACTTAGCAGCTAGTTTGGTAAACGTGGCTCGTCGGCTTACAGAGTTTCCTCGCTATCTGCCTTTAAGTATGTGTCACATTGTATTTGTTTTCGTTTATGCTTTCTCACGTTGTATTTTTAAGCCGTTATCACACTGCAATTATTCCAACTTGCCAGCGCCCATCGGTTTCCAACCAATTGGGTTCCAAGTACAGTTGAACAAATGGGTCTCAACTTGCTCGAAGCAATCTACTGCTTAAGCGATTGTTCCAAGACGATGGTAGGTACTGTGCGGGCCGTTTTGGGCCTCTATTTAACAATTAACGTATGAGCATCCTCTTAGTTTTCATAGTCTAAAGAAATTTCAAAGTAATCAAAGCAAAAAGGAACGACTTTAGGCGAACTTAAGTCGGTTGAGCGATTGGGGCGGCATAAGGCTTTTGCAAAGGCGGGAAAATGCGCATTGATTTTTTTTTTAGAAGTTTTCTCTGAAACTTTAGGTCGACCATTGCTTACATTAATCTTTTGCCAACAGCGCGCCTATCTTCCCGCCAAATCAGAAGGCTCAAGCCTCTTTTAACGTTAACCAAATTCTCTGCCTAATTTAGGCAATCGGTGGCCAAGATCAACATTCTCAGCTCTATTGCTTTGACGTCATTAATTCTTCCGTTAATTTGGCTCTTGTCACTTTGGATGACGTTCTGAAAGCCAGGTAAGACTTGAGAAAGTTCATACCGCTAGTTGACGTGTAAGCTTAAACATTTTTCCCGCGCGCACATAAGCGCATAAGAGACTCGTCTAAGCGAAGGAGGCTCTTAAGGCGGTGATGCGCATTCTCCTTTGCCAAGCGTAAGATTATAGTATTCGCCTTTTGCTTTTGCTTCAGACCAGCAGACGTCGCGGATTTAGCAAACGTGCTGAACTACATTGATCGTGCGCTGACCGGTATTAGCAATTCCAACGAAGCGAGAAGATTGAAGTCAGACGTGAAAAAAACGCTAAGCCTTTTGGGGACGTTGTCTACAAAGTAGGAGACGAGCAGTCTGATGCTTTTACCTCTCAGCCCCATCTTCGTACACTCGCTGCTGACGTCAAAAAAAGGCATTTCTTCGCGTCTTCCTGATCAGCATTGAAATGCCCACTTGTTGGGTGATTTTCGTAAAGTTAGCCCGTCAAGCGAAAGTTAAAGTGGCGTCCTTTGCATAATTTTATTTCACCCGAATTGCCGCCCTGAACAAGCGGTAATTTGGTCCGCTGTCCACAAGTCGTTAGTTGTAACTGTGATCAATTGATCGTCAATCATTTACTGCCAAAAGACGTATCAGTATTGGCATATCGTAATGTTGTTGGCCGAAAGGCTAAAGGGGCGCGTCGTCATTAGCCGTCGTCGATTGCCTCTTGCTTTCAACCTTGTTTTAGGCGTACACGCAGTTCGAACGTTTTTGAAATGGTCGCCTTGCTATCATTCTATTTTTTTGCAAGGTCATTGTTTTTTCAAAGTATCGATTTTCTTGAAGCATTGGTTTATTAGCTCCTAAAAGATTGGCGGGACAAAATAAAATCCACTTCTTAACTTAACTATATTTTTACACTCTTTTTGTCCGCGCTTTTTCGTCCCGCCTACTGGGTGGTATTTATTTCCTATCTATTCTTGCGTTATGCTGTATGCTTTGTAATAATTTGTTTTCCATTCAAGAATAGCGCCGAGCAAGGTGTACGCAGGGTCAGCCGGCTATTGAATACTTGTCACGAGTAATCAGAAGCGTTGGCTGAGGGATTACGCCTGGTTGAATATTTCCTAATTTGCCTACAATAAGGGAGAGCCCAACCGTGAGGCTTCCAACGCGTACAATCTTCCTTTTGTCAATTCAATAGGTGACTTACCATTTTGGGCGTCTGTTGCATGTGTTTACTTCCGGCTAGTAAGGGGCTGGGATTGACCATTTTGTTAGCAATATGATCTCTGGCCAGTTTTGTCGCAGCTGCGTGCGGCCATCTGCGTTCCGTGTGCTCAAGGTCGTATAAGGAGCTATGAAACCACCGAGGGTCATCGCAACGGGGAACTTAGCGTTTCCGTTATCGACTTCGTTTCCCTGGCTGCCATTGTTCGAAAGGTCGTTACGAAAAGGTACCATAGACGTTGGCGGCTTTACGCCAGACGATAAATGAATGAAGGCAGTTACACGATCGTAATTTCTCCTCTTTGATTGCCTTCCCTTTGGCAGAGCATAAATGATGCGCTCGTTTCCGCAACCTTGACACCGCTGTTACAATGGGTGGTTCGCACATTCTCACATGTGAGGTCTGAGAACCAGTTGTAAACGTGAGATATTAACGCGCTTGCCTGCCTTTACAAAAATCTTGCCGTTGGGCTCATTTTCTTTTCGATTTTCAACTTTTCAAAATGGTTATACAGAGCGACGCATCCTCGAAAAGCCTACTTTATTATTCCACTATGTTTCCCCTCTCTTAGTAGCAATAGGTACTATCCGAAAGTCCAACGTCCCCAAAGGGTTAATTCCCTACTTATTCCCCAAAGGCGAAAGCTCACTAACCGCGTTCGACTATTGCTTTCATTAGTGGGTCGCCAAGGCTGCTGCTGCTTGTTTGTTTCGCTTTATTTTCAATTAGTTGTCAAGCTACGCTCACTTTCGATTTTCAGCGTACAATTTTTGTCAGATAACTTTCCGGCTCAAAAATGCGGTATTCGCGACGGAATTGGCACTTTGAGAATTGGTCGCACGAAAGACTATGTCAGGAGTGCGTTCGACTTGAGGCGGCGGCACCGTGTAGGTGGGTCTTTTCTTGGTCGTTTCCGAATTAGAATCAATAGAAGTACGTAACGATAATGACTCACACGACGCTCATTCGTAACTCGTAGATTTCCGCTATCTCTGCATTGCCGCTGGCAGCTTACTTCAATCGAGTTGGCATTCAGCTTAAAGACATCTCATGACATAGTCGACTGTTTGGACTAGCAGATGCGCGAAATAGAATATCTAGCAATAAATACGCCTTTATGTCTTGAAGTTGCAATAGCCTCGTCCCTTGCTTGTCCGCAAATTGAGAAGGCGTAGTATGGCTTGGATTCGTCACAACCTTCCTTCTCAACGCAGGTGTCCCAATGACGCTGACCATTAGCCATCAGGTGTCCCGTCTACAATGACAAGCGCCTGGCGAAGTATGAATGCCGAATTGCGCGAACAATTGGTCTTTTCCCGGCTGACACCTTTGGCGAGGCGCCTTGGACAATGTTTACGCAATGAAATGAAGCGCCCGCCGCGCGCATTCCTTGCTCCCATTAAAGCTGAGCGCGTTCTGTTACTTAGCGGAAAATGGCGTATTGACAAGCCGCGTCCGTCGTCAGCTTTGGCAAAACACTTGAAATTTCCGTATAGAAAGTGGTTTACTTCAAGTCATAACTGCTAGGCCTAGCAAAACGTCTGCTGCTCCAGGAGCGGCCGTGGACATTGACCTTGATGCAAAGTGCATTGATCCGCCAAGGTGCGAATTGCTGTAGCAAATTGTGCATCCGTAAACAAGGCCGAGTCGCGGGGGTGGCAGTCATGTCGGGCGGGAAACCCCTTCGATTAACGACGAGCAAACTTGGAAGAGTGGAACGTAAACAAGAGGACCGCTTATAGCGGATGAGACGAAGTTCGCGTTTAAATCTTTCAAAGGCATTTGGTTGGCGATTCAAGCCGCAAAAAGCTCGCTTAGCAAAATCAGCGAGATCCCAACTGCCATTGGTATACCATATATCGATGCAGTAATTGTTGGCGTGGTTCCGCTGCCCTGCGCGCTACTGTATTCCATGCCCTGTCCATGATTCAGCGCGCCGGCTCGATTAGTGATAACGTCATCACTGGGCAGTTCGTCCAAGTATGGAGGCAGCGAGGTAGACTTTGGCACATTGCACGTGACGTCACAAAATTCAAAACGATTCGGATAAAGGTAAATGAAGCTGTCGATAAGGGAGCGACACATCAGGAGGCCACCCGCCGGTGGGCACTCCTCTTCGCCTATTCTGTACATGAGCTCAGCTCGTTCCTTCAATAATTCACATTGATGATACGTGTCGTCGGAGCCATTCATGCTATATTCCTGAAGCCTGTGTTCCAGATAGGTGGAAGCGTCAATTGCTTGGTCACCTATGTGCTCCTTGAGTAGGCATTCCCTGTGACTGTGCACAATAATTTGCCCCTCTTCGCTGCAAGAGAAGTCAGCCAGGAAGTAGCTTTTCAAAAATGAGGTTGCACCTCTTTGATGAGCCAACAGTTCGGAAACGAGCGTGCTCGCTTCGAGAATTTCCATTCTTGAACATCCCTCGTAGAAGACGCAATTTCCCAATTCTCTGTGGTTTTTGCAACCGTCATCCTCGAGCATGGCGATATTATCCTTTATGTTCCATAGTGACCATGCCCAGTCGTCCAGCGTATTGACGAAGCACCGGATTAAACCAACAAAGTCACAAGGGCCATGCGAATTGAGCAGTTTAATTTCGTACGGTTTTCCAGACGGCGACGGTAGTCCCGTTGAACTATGAAAAAGAAGAATGAAGAACCAAAAAAGGCAAAGCCAACGGATGGTGACAGAATTGGTTGTTCGTACGGATGGTTCACTCATCTGCTTGAATGATTTTCCTTTTGGAGAGACTTGCATATATCCAGCCGAAAGGCTTCGTCTTTACGACCGACCAACAGCTGTTCGCCGGGAGTGCAGAAGAAGGAAAGCCCCGTGCCTGGCGTCAACGGAGGCAAAATCAATGGCCAACACGAGCCTAACTCTCAACCAACGCGCGGGAGCGGAGAATGGAGCAAAACAAGCTGTCCAGGCGCCAATCAGCTTACCGATATCCGACCGCTACCGACTTTGGCCTCCTTATGCATTGTCCAGTTTGATCGATCCAATTTGGGCGCTCCAACCGACCAATGGGAGCCTCCTGTTTTACTCCATTATTAGCCTAACCGACTTCTGCTCTCAAGAGCGTATCGACTGATTTGACTGGACAGCCAATCAATGTCATTTTCCACTAGTAGTCTTTTTAGGAAAGCTTCGGTTGGGAAGTGACAGTACGGGATGCCAAAGTGCTCTCACTGCCTTGTAAAATCAAAAGTATTCGTTAGTTAGCGAAATTCTTTAAAATCCAACCAGGACTGCTTCGTTGGGCCCGTCGTGAGTTTATTTACTTTTTTCTAAGTAAGACAGGCTTTCTGCGGAGAAGCAGTGCGTCAACAGGAAGCCCATGGTCAGTTGCAGATCTAAAACAATGCTTAAGACCCATTTGAATTAATACTATCAAAGGAAATGATGTCGTCTGAATTCTTGAGATACGTTACTGCCTACCCAAAGGCTATGTTGTCATCATTTTTTACGAAGTAGAACTTTGCCTCCACTTTGCATGGATTATAGGCTGGCGGCTGCTCAGCCAACAGCTGAGCAAGAGGAGGGAAGAGTGGCCTATTCGCTCGTGGCCCGCGAAAGACCGATGGAGTGAGGGCAGGAATGAAAGTGTACGTGTCAATGTTCGATCCGCGCGAAGGCTATTTTTTATTTGCAGTATATACCACAGGAAAGCCTTTTGTTACATATTGACATGTAGCGTGAGTAGTGAGTCAACATGGCCTCTTGAATACTTGATATATGTATACTATTAATTATAATTATATATATATTTCATAGATGGTCTTTTGGTTCACGGATTTGACCTGTTTAATGTATCTGTAAATAAACTTATCTACAGATACATCAAACAGGCCAAACCTGTGAACCAAAAAACCATATATAAAACAACGTAAGCCTGTTAAATGACACCCCGTTTTTCGAAATATATATATATTTTTTCAAACTTATTTTTTCCGAACCGTTCAGGCTTAATATATTCAAATTTTTTTGTCATACTAACGTTCGAGCTAATTTTTTTAAAGCTAGTATAGCCTTGACGACCTCAAAAGGAAGTCCTTATTGTACAGCGTACAATGAGCTAACTATGATAAATATATCTTAGTTGGGAGGTGAATGAGTTTTTTAGGCATAATTTCAAAAATGTGAAACTAATGACTAATGAAAATAATTGAAGGATTGATCTGTTACCTTTGCTCTCACTGTAGGACAAAGCGAGATGCAGACGAAGTCGCCTTACGGGCTTATCACTTCTCAAATGCCTTCCACTAATTGTGATTAGAAACGCGGCTGCTGTCCGGTAAAGACGGCTTAGTGTATCACGAGTTTTTGTTGCTAAGATATAGGCGGATGCACCTGTCCGGCGAATCATCTTTGTTTGATCTTCTAGCACCGAGAGTAGCAAACTGCTCACCGTGTCAAAAGCATGAAAATGCTTTCATGCTTTCTCCTCGAACAATTTGTCCAATGATTGCTCTGGCGAAGAATTTAAAAATTGTTGCCGTCAGTGCTTTACAGCGGGTTGGTTTCCGTTTGTCGAACACGCGAGCAAATAGTTTGTCAACCTTTCCCTCCACAACGTACAAAGAGGCTTGTCCGTGCTGTTTTTCCCTTTGCTTATTTGCTCGGCATCTTACGACCGTACAGGTGCCGCTCGACAGGAAATTTATGAAAAGGTGTCGTGCAAATCTATTCGGCTCCGCAGGTGGCATTAAGTTCAACGCGTTATTGTCCACCCGCCTTCAACTGCTGGCAAAGAAGCTTAGGCTATTGTTAAATGCTTAAGCCTTAGAGCGAACTTTAAAAAGATAAGCTTCAGTTCGAAGCTGTTTTACGGGAAACATCATTCCGCGTACTTTCTGTATAGTTTTTGAAGGCGGCGTAGATTTGTTTGTGGCATTTTTAATTTTAAAACTTCGATAAAAAGAAGTTATCTTCCCGCCAAAAGTGCGCCAACGGGAAGCTTTGTCCACGTGAACAACAGCAACAGTAACAACAATGACTCAGGGAAGTGTTTTGTTTTTGACTAGCTGAGTGACAACGGTTACTTTTTGGCCATTCCTTTTTTGGGCAATCTTTGGAGCAGCACGGCTTTGTAGTCGCCCCCGGCTTTGTGAATGCATTTTGCCAGTTCGAAAAGAACCGTTTCCAATCTCCTATTGACGGCAACGAGATGTTTCGTAGCCAAGACGGGGCTTACGGGATCGGAACTGAGCGACCGACGAAGAGCTTCACCTATACTCACTTTACCAAAGTAGTAATTAATCAAAGTTCTGGCAGTTGAAGGTCTCATGACGCAACACTGGACCAAAGGAAGAATAATGTCGAAATCGTCGAAATCCGACCTTCCGAACCTGTAAGCGGTAAGAATTGAAATTTAAGGTCGTTTCAAAGCGTCGTACCCTCTTCCATTGTCCACATGGACAGCCGAGTACTCCTCGACATCTCCAAAATCAAACGAGTCCATATGATGACGATCCTGATTGCCTTCAATAATTTTTCAATGACAACAGATGGCAAAAAGAATAGTGCACTATGACTAACCCATGAGAAAGTCAAGCACGCTAAGGTCGATAAGATCTAGCAGCTTTCTGCCTTTACTAAACGGTGATGAGGCGTTCGTAAGGAGGCGTCGCTCGCAATACGTATTGTTCAATTGCCATTCTGCCTTTTGCCTTTTCTTTGAATATGTTCTGAAAAAGAATTTATCCGAACCTTTTGCGTCATTCCATCTGTGCATAAAAGAAAGCCCTGTTAAACGGTTGGCTAAGTTCGAGTGCTTTAAGATGTCTTCTATAATGTAAGGACGGATAAGCTTAGCAGTGTATGCCTAATTTTTGAAAAATCCCACGCAACGCCGCCAGCCGGAGCGCAGTGGAGCTTGATAATCTTGCTTAAATTATATAACACTGAGGCGTTAAAATTTGGAGCCCCTATTCGCGCAAGCAAGATTGAGCCGAAACGGATTAATGCCTACCTTCTGTATGGAGAAGTGACCCGTCTGAAGGGAGTATGAGGGTGACTAATAAACATTTGTAGTGAGCCTTCCTTCTGGTCAGGTTTCCCGCATATTGCCATTCCTGTCATGCAATAATACTTGCAAAGGCTGACGAAGCAAAGATTGCCAACTGAAGAAAAACAATATGCAAACGAAGTTGTTTGATCTTGCGTACAACCTGGCGAGTAAAAGAAGGTATCCCGCAATGTATCGTCAGCAGTCTCCATTAGATCACTTGTCAAATTGAGTACCCGTCCAATGGTTGGAATTGCTCGATGATAACCTAAAACTCTGTACAGCAAAAGTTATTCGACAACTCAAAGTGGAAACTGCTCTACAGATTACTCAGTGTCATCCAAATGTACTTATTTTAAAAACGAGCTTATTAAGAAGCAAACTAAACCGAAAAGACGATAGTGACGCGTTAACTATTCGGATTAGATGCTCTACTTAGCTATTCGTTTACGCTGTTGAAACAAATTCTTATTTAGCATACTTTATTTAAAATTTTTTTTTGCCTATAAAAGGTGCATCACATAACTTTAACGACTTACAAGTCAGCCTAAATAGCTACGTGAGTTGTAAATAAATTTTAAAACTGATTTAAGTTAAAATGGCGTCCTACGTACAGTTAAACAAATGTTGATAATGCAAAAAAATTTTCAAAGTAACGCAACGGCCAATGAATTTTGAAAGTTTTTTAAAAAAGAACTCAAAATTCAGGATTTAGCGTGAACTGGAAACGTATATGCTTGTATTTTGGACGATGCCAGACTCTTGTTACAGTAAAATGTGATTTGCAAGTTAATCTGCATTCCTATCATTGTCGTTTTAACATAAATGCAACAACGTAAGTAAGCCAAGTGAATCTTGCTCGCTTACTTGTCCAAGTGGAAAGCCGCTATTTCCGAATTGTGCCGTTCAAAATCGCTGAAGTAAAAGTGATTTGGGTCGGCTTCGTGATTTCGATCAAACCTAAACGCCGGGCGCTGAAAGCGACATGCAGATTGAGCATTCTCTTTTACCTCATTGGTTTGAAGACTCCGTGACGGCCATTTTCGAAGGTGAGCAATAGTTTCACTTGAGTACCGCCTCGTAGAATCTCTGACTTCAGTATTTTCATTGTTGACAACTGATACATCGCCTGCTTGAGAAGGTCGTTGTCCCGGTAAATTTCACAATTGCTTATTTTATCCACGAAGCTGCTCCATGCGTCCGTCCGAACGACAGGAACGGATTCCCTAGTAGATTCGCTCGGTATGAAGTCGCGTTGGGGCAACAAGCTTAAGCAGATTACCACATATGTACAGAAATGTAAATGAAGTTTCTAGCAAGCATATATTCAATCCGCAAGTCTCTTAGTCAATTATTAGTAGCGAAGCGTAATCTTTTTATCACTGCTCAAAAGTGCTGCAAAGTACAGCATTGATAGAAGCGGGAAACTGTGGTCACGTACGCGCATAAAACTTTTAAAAACGGTTTACGGTTAACTAGGGTGGGAACATTTAAAATTTTTTGCCCTAAGCTCATTAGGCCGAGAGAATTATGCAAACATAGTTCGCTTTTACATGAACGACGTTGTAGTTGTAAAATCTGAATATGTAAATTTCTTTAGGTATGATTGTCCTACGCCAAATTGTTTTCCCGAGAACCCTCTGCATACGTGTAATGAAATCTTTCCATTATTTTTGAAGCGAGATTTGGAACCATTGAATTTTACCCTAAAGAGGGGTAACAATATCAGCGTTTGCCTATCCCGAATAAAAATGACGAAGATTTGTAATCAGCCCGCCTAGTATGAGCAGACAAAAACGTTGCGGACTTTTATGGGATAGGAAAAAGTTATGCCCATAAACGGATAACAATTTAAGCATGTTTTTCCGCTGGTCATGATCAGAATCAGGTTAAGACTGGTTGCTACATTTTGTTGCTCCCGAAAAACCAGATGTTTCCAGCAGACGAACATTTGCTCTTTGACGTAAAGATCGATTTGAGTGGAACAACCTAACGGGTGTTGCAAAAATCATGTCGACAGCGAGTTTTTCTTCATGAATCGTCCTCATTGCAATCGCGTTTGAAACTGTAAAGACGTTTTTTGTTCAGGCAGTGAATTCCCTCGCTAGCAGAAGCATTTCGCCTTACCAGTGACGTAGAAAGCTTTGTTTTGTATATTTTCGTTATAACACCAATGGAATCGGATAACTTAAAAGATCAACTCATACTGAAAATTGCTGAGAGGTATTTTTCAAGCTTACCAGAGCTTGCATAGGTTTGATCCTATGCGTAGAGCGCATAAAGCAGATTTCCTCTCGGAAAACTTTTTCTATTGAACTCCAGTTAAACAATATGGCAAAACAGCTACGTAATATTATGCAAAAGTGTCTCGACTCAAATTTGCATAATGTCATATTCAAAAACTCCGCTGAACGATAATCACGTTCTCAAGCAAGTTTACATAATTTAAGCTGGCTTGTTATCTCCATGAAACCTATTTGGGAAAGCAGCTCGCACTATTTTAACTATTGTTACGCATTGTGAAGGAGAAGAAAATTTTTTAAAACGATCTGTATGCATTTTCGCTCGTAAATGGAGGGAACCAATCTTAGCAATCGATGAGCAATTGTTTTTGTATCACTGGAGCGGAACTACGCCAATGATTGCATGCATGCAAATGGCTAAAGGAGCTGACCAGACAATAAAAACTTCACGGCGCCTCGTTTAACTCGGAGTAGAGCAGACTGCCCGTAAGGTTAAGTAAGCGTTGAAAACAACATTTCTCTTCAGGAATCCCCGCAAACAATCGGAGGAAAAAATGAAAGCTGTTTTCCAGCCAGTGACGGTCACACAATGCAATAGACTCGCTTGCTTAGCGCTGCATGAATAAAAAGCTGCCCCTCTTCCAGTTCTCTTGAAATGCAAACGAAGAAATATCACAATCAGCAAAAAGTGTCCCCGTTTGAGAATTTAGCCTACGCGCAAGCAAAGTAGATTAAGCGAGTTAAATCGAGCTTTCGGTAGAAGAGTTTCACGTTCCTTAAAAGGCTATACGTCATGATTACTTTTTTTCACAACGCAGCCCCACTTACTTGACCTACTGCAACAATTCTCCTTAGGCAAGCAGAATTTAAATAGACTTTAATGCCGTCCACAAAAGATTTGTTAATGTGCGCTTATCAGCGAAGCAGCCTTACATATCGAGCAGCCAAGATAAGCATCAATCCCGTTGTTGATCTACTTACGATTCTTGGAAATCCAAAGACGGATAGACGAAACGATTTCCGCAATCCGGTACGGAAAGTAGCTTTTCCCAACGCATCGTTGCCAGTTTGTTCAGAACGTTCCGGACGTCCAAGCCTACTGTTGACCATGCGAACCTTGATTGAATAGTCTCGTCTTCTTTTGCTACGTTTGGTTTCGCAAAATGTCGCTCGACTTGAGGAAAGCGACCAATTGAACATTTACGATTGACAAAGTAGACCACCAAGAACGTGACGATGACATTAATGGACAATAGAAGGAAGTAGCGTAAGCGAAAACGCATGAATGACTTGACGAACAAGAAAGGATAAAAGTACTCAATAATGGCTGCCCAGTGTTTGGTAAAATCGGATGAAACGCTGTTAGCTGCAACAGAAACGAACAGACATGGACGACGACGAGAAAGAGAAGCAGGATAAAGCGCCAACGTGGTTGCTTGCTTTTCTCCAGGTGGTCATATCGCCATGCTTGCAGACAGTAACAACACAAGGCCGCTTCGTTACGTTTCCGCACGGAGGTTGCATCGCAGTCAGACGGTTAAGGCATCGGCAAAAGTGTACCTACGAAAGGCCGGCAAATTAGCATAAAGTTAAGTGCCAAGCTGGAAAGGCCATTTTGTAAAGCCGTAACGCCGCCATTCCTGAATAAGCTTTGCAAAATTTCCACTTCATCGGCGCTGCATCAGCGCTAATCAAACAATCCTGGAAATAAACAATATGCTAGCATAGATTCCCAAAAACGATGAAATGTCATTCCGACACTGTTCGGATGGAGTCGGTTTTTCCTTCTGCTCTTAACGCTTAACTGGAACGGAGAGAACGCAGCTGAATGCACGCAATGTTCAATTTGGAATTTATGATTATAAGCAATTACATACTGTTGTTTTGTTACGGCTGAAGCGTCCGGCTGGACTGACAGTATAAGCGATTACAATGTTATCATGATTTACATTGAATCACCCACCGCCTACTGAAAGGATGCTACACGCCGTAGAACTCACGTGATTCCCGCGCGGCAACAGAATGAAGGAAGATAAACCTGCTTCTCTGATCGTCGCATCGTTAAGTTACTGGCTATTTGTGACCCACAAATTACCGGTCCTCAATAGGCCGCAAACAACTATTGCACAATAAGGTCTTTGGTTGCATGGTACCTTAGATAGGGTCAACTGGCGATGGAAGGAAGACGCGGGATGCGTTTTCGGACAGAACAGCGGCTTACGTTGGTATCCATTGGTCATGGTTGACCATTTATGTACGCGGTTTGTTCAAGCTCGTCGCGTAAGCCTCAAAGAACGACATAAATGACTCCTCCGCAACGGAGTTTGCTTTAAAATTTTACATATCGGCCAGCGTATGCCCTTATAATGTATCATAATCATATCCTGAGCTTTACGTAGCCAACAAGCATAAACAAGCTGCAGCGTCGAGCTTTGTACAAACAGGTCAGTCAGGTGAAATGCAAGCTGTTGAAATGTCCTCCCGCCTATGTTCAACTGTTCGACCAACTAGGCCACGGCGATCCTGCTCGTAATGCGGCCAAGAGGCGTGAAAATGGCGTGCGCGATTTTTAGGAAAGAAACTTGCGCGTGAATTAAAACTACAGAGTTAAAAGAAGCAATGCTGAATTACACGTTGAAATCCTGCCTTAAAGTAGCGCGCGCGCAAGTCCAGCAGCGCTGATGGGCAATTGTTTTGATTTGCTCTTAAAAGGCAAATATGTTCCCGCTACTAGCTGCATGCATAGGTGGCTTTCATAGCCTGACGAGTGTACATTGCATTAAATATTATTTGAACGACGTTATCTCTTCGCGGCGTCTAATCAGGAGGAGAAGCGGTTAATAATTTGCATCAAATTGCAAAGACGCTCTACTCACTCCGTATCAAATCCTTCAATGGGCTTAGAATATAGGAATTAATGGAAAAGCGGCCGCGTAATCTCTCCTCTAAGGGAAGAAGGTAAACGAGGCAAAAAAATCTGTCGCTTGGCAAAAATCGAAGCAAACTCACCATAGCTCAATTATCTTCTAAGTTTGTTCGAAAACGGTCTCTCTACTAACGACCAAAATGTAGAACACAAAAACAATGCCTGACATAAGAGGGCGCAAAGGCATTTGTAACTCGTTCAATATTGCAGCATTAAATTCGGAAGAGCAATGTTGCGCCAGGGTGGACAAATGGATAAAAAGAAGGAATGCAACGTTAGCAGGTCAAACCAAAGAAGGGCTTTGCCATGTGCGAAATAAATGACGCTGTTACGAGCAGATTCGTCTAACTCAGCTAGGCAGAGTAGCGTATAAGGGTAGGAAATGAAAGCAGAATAATTTTATTAAGCACACGCATGAAACGATGCTTGAAAGTTCAAACACAGTTGTGGCGGGTAAATCTCTCACGAGCGTGACAATCACGAGTCCAGCAAGCGAAATGAAGTCTCGAGAGTGACTGCTGCAAAGCGGCCATCTTATTTTGAAAACTATTCATCCGTTTTCCAGAGGACCGTTCGCTCCAGTTTCTACTACATGTGGAGCGTGGAAACCGGGAAACAATTTCTTCCAAGCTATTTGCAACGAATAATTAACAGTGTCAACTTGATAAAATGCCGTTCGGAATACGGTTCCCCTTATTGTACGTTTAAAGTAAACCGCCGGCCTGACATAACTATTAACCGTAAGGTGAACGATTAATGCGGGAAGACTGCAGCGCCTGGTGAATTTAAAAGTTGCATTCACCGTGAGCAGCCTAGCGGTGCACTTTTCTTTCGCGAATTAATAGTTAGCCGTGGGAAAGGTGCGATTTATTTTTCAAGGCCACAGCAAACTCGCGGGAGAATATTATGTCATCCGCGATAGTGCATTCGCTTCACTTATACTGATAGAAAAAAACCTATTGCCGAATCAATGCAGTAATTTTTTCCAGTCTCATTCGAAATGCATTAGTTAAATTGCGCATTTTAAATTTAGGGGAACGAAGTTTGCCAAGGCATTCTTTTCGGTGGTTGTTCAGCTCAAAAGCATTTAAAAAATTAACACTTTGAGAAACGGCGAAACAGCGCGCTGCGTACGAGTCGTCATGACAGGCAGTGATGCCAAATTGCGGTGTGCATACGTCAGCATAATTTTTGAATCGTCAAGCGCGCCGGAAAAGCATATATCGACTTGGCGAAAGAATATCAAATTACAATAATTTAATTTAAAATTTAGATAAGTTGAAACGCTTTAATCTTGCGCCTTGCAGTTCAGTGTTCGATCAATGATGAAATCAAACGATTTTCAGGTTCACTTGAAGTCCATTGCTTGGAGTTTTTTACGTACCTTTTAAAATTGCTCTTCGAATCGAAAGAAATGAAATAGAAAAGTATAGCACCAACTCTGAGCGGTAGTGACGCAATTAAATCAACCTAGACTTTTTTATGTTTAATTGGAATTCAATATTGTAAAACTTAGAGTTGAAATATTGCCGTTGAAATCAATATTGCAAAACTTAGAGTTTTTCTGACATTAAACTTGCCCTGTTCAACAGTTGCAATGCAACCGAGAGCTGAGGTTGGACTGGAAAATCAAAGATATTATGAGGAAATGTCCCTTAGGAATATCCCGCGAAACTGAATTAGGAACACCGTTACTACAAGAGCAGCGATGCATACTGCAATTTAAAACGAAATTTAAAATGACCGCCACCAAAGACCAACTCTTAAACAGGGAATCACTGCGCGTCCATAACTGCTGACTTAGCTGGCAGACTTTACGCGTGAAAACGTGCTTCCGATAATGCATATGGATAGCACCCAGCAGATATCTCTCGATTTTGTGCTTAGCAGCGCTTCCAGTGTCATCCTCTAAAAGGCATAATTTGCTACTCAGGATTGCAACTTATACAACTATGAGCTAGTAGAGTTCTTATATTGATCCGGAAGTTTGGGGCTACTAATTCAAATCTTATTAGGACAGCCGAAAACTTGAAAGGACTACAGACAGAGCAACAGAAGAAATGTAATAACAATTTCAAATTTTGCAACAAAACTTTGAGATATAACCAAGCGTAACATTACCATTTTTGTTAAATCATAAAACGAAGCACGGAAGAAGATTCTTCTTTTCGTCTCAAGAAGTTTCAGCTAAGCGACGCCAGTGGAAGGCGGCAGTTGGTGTCAACAGATACGCTGCGTATATACGAATTCTTTGCTGCCTAAAGCAAAGAGTAGACTCGTCTGAGGAGGAACACTATAAGCGCAACAGGCTTAAACAGAGGAAGTTGCTACATGAACAAATTGCCTCTCTGCTACTTTGAGACAAAAGTCACTGAAATGCTGCCGTATCAACTTTTGTACCAACATTTTGATTAAGCATACAATCGCATATGTTTTGTCCGTATATATGCTTTGGAAAAAATGTTGCTCACCTTTTGTTGCCGACTCCTCTCATTCAATGAGGCATTTAAAGCATGAGTGACAAAGAGAGCAGTTGAAGTTCACTTGGTGGTGAAGCTCACTTTATTGACACTGCTACGGCTGCCTTCAAAAATTAATTTAAAGACAACAGCCGCTTTTCGAAAAGCATTAATCAGCACATCCGAATGTTATTTTTTTGCTCGAAATGTACATGAACACCTTTTTGCTTTCAAACGCATTCTTAGTCGAGAACTTCATTCCATTTTAGGCAATTGAGCAATCATTGACATAAAGCAGTAATCTGTCGCTGAAAGTCGTACTGACGAAGGACTGGAAAGATGCTACAATGAGTTCACTCGAATTGGAACCTGCGCTGCTGCTCCTCTTCAGCTTAGTTTGTTTCAATCTCGAAACTGGCTGGTTCCTTCTTCAGAGCACTGAAAGCGAAACCAGCCAGTTCCGGAAGCTCTTGTATTATCGTTTTCTTGGATTAGACGCTTCTACTTTTAACAGCTATTCATTTACTTTTTCATCAGAGGATAGAACTCTTTAAGGATCAAATTTATGCGCCAAAACATCCTTCAGCATGACAGCTTTGCGGCGAGCGAGTTTTGATGACTGGTTCACATCGATAGCACTTACGTAAACAAAATTCGTCTTTAAATGTTTGGAACTGCAATCAGCATCGCTCTCAATGGAATAGTTAAGGTAAAGCTAAGTCATATTTTTCAATGAACCTGAACATCACTATAAACCTCTTTAAACAGTCAGCTGAAGTATTGTTTGAAATGGGAAAGGCATAAAGCATTTCCTTTCAACGAAACGCGGGAAAGCAGAAAACAGCATGGTCTTACTATGATGCTGATAAATATTTGGTTGTTCTCACTGTAAACCGTTTACTGAGCTGTCAGATACTCACCTAATTAATTCAAAACGTTATTCATGATTTAAAAAAGTTTTCTGAACTCCTCGGACAACAAATTATATCTAATTTTTCCTTTTCGGGCACAGATAATGGGCAGTTGCCGTAACCTGTGGCAACAGATGATTACCTTGCAAAGTAAAAAAGATATAAAACACGCAAACTGCCTAGCGGATAGTTGCACACTAAAACAGCTGCCGCCAACTCCGCGTTCTCCAGCTTTGTGTTCCTCGTAAAATAATAAATCTGCTTTTTATTTTTTTCAAAACAGTGAAAACAGACTTTTTTAAATCCAGAACCGGAGTTCATAATGCGTTGCTTGACGAAACGAAAAAGGGAGTTAGCCAACCGCCGTTTCTGCTCACTATATTCGCAGGATAGTTTGGCGGTTTTGAAAGCTACGTTAAGCGCATCACATTGCTTCGAATACTCTTAAAATATTTTCAGTCAAAACGTGGAATAATTGGCTGTTTCAATATTTAGAAACGAGTCTACAATGAATAACATTTTCGTATAACGTAAATGGGCGAAACAAGTTGTAGCCCTCTTTTAAAACCTACAGATCACGTTGTACTGTCATACGTTCATACAATGAATGTGTATTCGCTTGACGGAGTGTTCGTCGTGATTCTGTTGACAATCTGTACAAGTGCCTATCTGAGACGCATACCCCGGCTAAAGCAGTGGCTTTTCCGCGATAAACAAGGTTTTTGGGGCGTTTTGTACAAAGCAAGCGTGATAGGAATACGATTGCACTTATTCGTCGCGTTTTGCTGTCTTGTCACTTCAGCCTACGCGTTACTGTCCATATTTTGGTAAGTTCCGTTCCTTTATTTTTTTTGGTTTCGATTTTCTTGCTTTGGCAGAAATTGCTGATGGTACAAAACAAAGTGAAGCACAAGACTTCCTTGCCCAAGGGCGTCAAAACAAAAGCTAGCAGGCCTAGAGCACAAACGGTGAAGAAAGGTAAAAACCTGAAAATCAAGCCGAAAAATCCCAAGAAGCTGGACGCATACAAAAAGCAGCGTATTGCGTCGAAGGTAATTAATAAGGAGATCGAGGAAGTGATTACCGCCCGTGCACAGTAATGAGCTCGCGTACTTGATTTGGATAGTTAACAAAAACTCGACAGCATTGTAATCCGTTGTGCACACGATTAAATTGCTTATCTTGTCCACCAAGTAAAGCTTTCACGCCGTACAGATGTCGTGCATTCACTACAAGTTTAAAAGTTCGCTCGATTACCGGACGGTCACCTTTGATGGGTTGCATCTATCGCTGTGCGAGTTGAAGCGAATGATTTTTGATCGAGAACGCATAAGGGCATCCGATTTCGATCTGCTGGTGACGAATGCTCAGACAAACGAAGTGTACGAAGCAGACACGGCCGTTGTAGTTCGGAATAGTAGCGTTATCGTGTCGCGTATACCCGTTCAAGCTCAGCGAAAGTTGCCAAAAATATGGGACAGAGGAATGGACGGTGTCGTCCCGAAGCAGGTAACAACAGAAACTCCATCGTTAGCCAACAGTGCAGTGAACTGTTTGTCCGCCTACAGCGAGGCTATGAGCGAGGAGGAAAAGTTGGAAAAAATGCAAGAGGAGTCGACATTCGACTATGACCCCTCAAGATACCAAAGGAAGCACCTGATTGCTACGGGCGTCCCTCCAGCAAACTATATTTGCAATCGATGCGGTCAACCTGGTCATTGGATAAAGATGTGCCCATCGTCGAATATAAAGCGGACAACGGGTATCCCAAAGGGCGAGCTGATGGAAACAACCGCTGACGATCCTCAAGCTATGCTCACTGCGGCGGGCACCTATGCCGTTCCATTTTTGCACAAGCAAGCATTTCTAATGGGCAAAGCTGATAAACGTTTTGGCGACTACAGAGTGGACCCAGTTTTTCCTGCTGAGCAAAAAAAGCAGAGCCTCCCTCACGAACTGTTGTGCTCATTATGCGACAACCTTCTGCGGGACGCTTCGTTGATTCCCTGCTGCGGCTACAGCTATTGCGACGAGTGTATTCGTCACTGCTTGCTCGAATCCGACGACAGACAGTGTCCGCATTGCCACGAAAATGGTATTAGCCCGACGGCGCTGATTCCGAATGGGAAGCTGCGCGAGGCTGTGAAAGCTTTTCAAACCTCTATGAATAATGTAAGCCTCTTTACGCCGGTAGAAGAATTAGCATCGAAAATTACACCCGCCATAACTGCGAGCTCACACTCAAAACTAAAGGTCAATTTAGCTCACTTGGTTTCTGACAGAGCTGTTGTTGTCTCGTCCGAACAGCAGACTGCGCCTTCAGCGGAACCCGTTGATGCTACAACACGAGCGATTTCCACGTCGGCAAACCATGGATCGACCGAGACCAAACCCATTGTGTCCGCGGTCCCTTTTTCTGTCGGTCAGCAGAGGTTGCCACCTTCATCAATGTATCCCAGCGTGGCGCCTGCGCTGCCAACAAATCCGTACCTGGCCAACTTTTCTCAAATGCCATATTCAATGCAAAACTACCCGCCCATGCATCTGCCGGCGACCGCTTATCCACGAGGAGCCTACGGTGGTTTTAATATGTCCCAGCTTGTAGGTGGCATGTATCCAAGTGGAGTGTGTCAGGTCCCCGAAGCGTATATGCGCTTTCACTTGAAGAATACCATGCACATGAGTGCAGAACCAACTACAAGAGATGGATGGGAAGAATTTCTTTCCAGGAAGGACCGTCGCAGAATGCGCTATCGTTCCAAAAGTCCCGTCAGCCGAACTTCAAAGCGACAGAGGTCTCGAAGCTCTTCCAAGAGATCACCGCACCGTAAGTACCATCACGTCAAAGAGAAATCTTTTGAGAGAAGAGAATCCAGCTCTCATGCGTCGACTGAATCGCCTCATCATCGTCGCGAACGAGCTGAGCCTCTCAGGAAAAGCGACATATCCCCAAGGCGTGAGGCCAGCGAAGCTGACCAGCTGACGCGAGACAATTCAGGCCCTGTCTCCTCGGAATTGCAGGCCGGTGATACAGACATAGACGAAATCTTATGGGAATCAGTAAGCTCTGAGTATGGTTCGACAGCTGTGAAGTCGCCGCCGAAATTACGCGATGGTTCCTCAGAGTCCGTCGGGAATGCGGGCAAGACTAGCCCTCACCAAATTGTTACTCGCGACAGAGACGATGGTCGAACAACGATGGACGGTACTGGCACTTCTGACGCGCACGAACCGTCTGTGGGTCGTCGTTGTTTTGAAAAAAGTAGTGAGCGACTTAACGAAGAACTTTGGGAGGAGTTCAGCTCGTCTCCGGGAACCATTCCTTTTGAGTCGTTTGGCGATGAAGTAGTTGAGGAAGATGGCAGACCGGAAGCAAACGCTTACGAGAGCATGGACACTCACAGGAGGTCGCCACCGCCTCTTCGGCCTACAGAAGGAAAGCACAGGCCAGACCTTGACGCGTACAGGGATGACCATGCAAGCATGATGCCACAGGCCAGCTACCTCGAGCGTAATGACCGAAGCAGCGGCAAAGCTGTAGCCGGGCGTTCTGAAAGGCATAAGAAGAGTCGGACTCGGAAAACGGTAAGCGAAGAGAGTTCGAACCCTCAGTGCAGCTCCGAGATTTTAAACGACAAGCGGGTGCTCGACTCTTATGATCACACAGAGTTTGTCACTTTGGAGGAGGAAAGCTGCGCCGTAGCTCGACCGGAGACGCGCGTCTTTGAAGCCCCCTGCTCTTCTGCACTACCTTCCATCCACCGTTCGCATAAGGAAAGAAGAAAGGAGAAAAAGGCGAGACACAGTAAGAAGACGAAGAAGGAAAAGAAGCATAAGAAAAAGAAATCCAAGGACAAACAGAGCAGCGACAGTAAGAAGAACAAGAGGAAGCATCGTTATTCACACGAGTCAAAACTGTCGACCCTTGCTGAAATACCGCACGTTCTTGACTCGACCGAATGGGTGGTTCGAGAATCGTCCATCTCGGATGTGTATCCTTTGGAGCCCGCTTCTTCTACAGGCTTAAGTGCCGCGGCGGTGGAAATGGAACCTGCAGTATCCAAACGTGTCTCTTCTTCGAGTGGGTTACGCAGTGACTTGCCGAAAAGTGTCGACAAACCTTTACCAAGTAAGGTTGGCGTACCTTCAAAGAATTCGGTGAGTTCTCGGCCAGTCGCTGCTCCCCTGTCGGACAAGTTGCAGTCTAAGAATAGTGGAGAGCATAGCAAGCATAGACAAGGAGTTGATGAGCACAAGCGGAGGAGCAGGAAAGATTCAACGGCTTCAATCGATCGTCAACAAGTGAAGGAGACGTACCCTGAGCGGAAAGTTCACAAGAGTGAAGCTCGTTCGAATAAAGAAGGCAAGTCTACCTCGGACACCCATAGACACGGTCACTCTGGCCATGGGAGCTCTCATTCTCGGGAGCATCTTCCCGTTGGCTCCAGCAGGAGTAATAATAGTCAACATAAAGAGGCTGCAAAGAAGACTGAAAAGAAAGCCACTTCAAAATCGTGTTCACACGTGACGGGCAGCCGGAAGTTATTGTTTACATCTGAACGTAATAAATAATTACTACTGCATACCGTTTGTCCTTTTAGGTAAACTTCACACCTCGCTTTTGTTTTTCAATTACTTTATGTTGACAAAACGTTGCAGCTATAGGGGAAGGTGCTTCATGATAATCGTATATGCCCTTCCTTTCGTAGCTACTTCGAACTTCGAAAAGAAGAAGCAACATGAGATGCTGTCTCGATCAAAGTTTGTTGCAACGACCAGAAGAAACATGTTGCGCTGCTGTTTTACGGTTTTGTTGTTATTCTTTCTGTTTGAATAGTGGCGTTTTACCGGTTTGAACTTGGAAAGCACCGCGAAAAATGTTGCTTGCATTTTCCGAACAACGAAATTAAACGTGTACTTCGAAGTTGCGTAGTTTTCGTTTGCAAGCAAAGTTTAAAATTAATTTTCCATCTATAGCGCTGCTCTGCTTGACGTTTTGTAGCATTTTCTGTTATGATTAATGTTACGAGAGCATGTACAGTAATATTTAAATTAAGTGTTTTCAGGTACACTTTCATTTTAAAAAACACCTGCGCGTTTGGAAAAATGATATATGAGTTGATATTAATTGTAGTAAAATATAAAAATTTGTTAAGAGCCCAGCAAGTACGAAAAAACATCAGAATGAAAGGTTAAACATGCAACCGCTCGTAGTCGCCATACTACGCTGTGTAATGTTGAATCATGCATCTACTAAAAACGTTTGCGTATTAATCTGCTCCCTTGTAAATAGTCATAATGAGATGTTCAATTTTTGTAGGTCGTTACTGCTTTGTGTAAGCGTTTAATATTTTAAATTTTTAGCTTAAAAAATGGCAGATATTCTTGGTTCACTCGTTTCAAATTCTCTGTTTACTTGCTTTAGTAAAACAGCGTAGTTCCGATGTCTTCTATACTCATTTTTTCTTTTATGGGCTGTAATGGAACTGATTTACAGATTCCTTCATTAACGGTATGCTATCCTATTTAACTTTATGAAATGGCGCGGATGTTAAAATTTTTTTGCTTTTTTTCAGACCACATACTGAATAATTTAGACGCTTTTCCTTCTTGCGCCAGCTGACTTCTGGTTTCATTAGCCATTAGCTCGTGCATTTTAAAACTTTACGGAAGTCCCGAAGTCATAAAAAGTGAATGATAGTTCGCTTATGTTGTAGCTATTGACAAGACTTGCTTATCGCGGAGATTAATGCAAGAACGTTTTGCCTTCATTCAAATGCAGCCCTACTGTATGACTTACACTAAAGTGCTAAATCATTTCTCACTTCTTAGTACAGCGTAGGATGGCGATGTTGATTTCGCGCAATAATGCTCGCTAGCGCTGCGTTCACTTCATGTCAGTTGTTGCTAAAATGAATAATGTCATGAGAGTAATGCAGTCGCGCTTGTTACAACATTTCCTCTCGATGTACGCTGGAAAAACTACCTAAAAGTAATTGCACGGAAGCAAATGTCATTTTGGCAATAATAATAATCACTAATTCAAAACTGCGTGAATGCAAAAAGAAGCGTAATTATTTTCGTATTAATCGGAGCACTTATTATCTTGTTCAATTGCTTCATTCATAATTTCTTGTGTATAAACATTGTTTGCTTTTTACAGCGTAAATTTTTGCGCAGAAAAAAAGCGTTCACATTACACGCACATAAAAATTGTCGAAGTGCCATTGTGAGTCATCCGAAAAGATTGAACAGCTTTATTGATGGTGGTGACTTGTCTTCTTGTAGTGGTTGTGGTCTAAATTAAATTGTTCGAATAACGAATGGTTAAACCAACGAGTTTCTAAAGGATCGGTTACTTGATACACCATTGTCACTTAAGATTATATGGTCAGCTGTGGAGAGAAGTATATTCTTGCAACGACAATTCGTCCTTCATAATTTAGCAATTGCAACGCCCATCGATGCGGACATTAAATAGACGTCTGTGACGCATTCGTAAGCGATCATTTAAATGCTTTCCGCTGCGTTTACTTTAATTTACGACTAGCAACAAGATGCAAAAAATAAGGACATCGATCGCAGGCTATGAACAATATGGCAATTGTCTGTAAGGTTCACTTCTGTCTGCGCAAAAGAAGGGGCAAAGCTTGACTGTCGGTTGGGCGATGGGTCCAAGACGAGGGATTGAAAATGTTGACAACATCAGCTCTTTCCTTGCGCCGCCCTCTCCTTATTCCATTCCAACAGAGAGTATACGTAATAAGCAGTAGCTCGTGCCACTTTAGGGACTTCTCCTTGAATGCAGTGCAGAGGACATGTACAAAATTGCGTTTGTTGCACACAAGATCTAAACATCTTCAACTTAATGAACGTTATGCGTAGGAATAGAGTTTAAAAAGCAGCGTATAGCATGAAATGATAAAATGGTAATTATAATCACCGTAACGCCGACTATTCGATTTCTCCAATCTTCGTAGGCAGCTAGCGACGTCGGCTGATTGTCATGGTGGTTCTTATTTTCACCGAAAATCATCACGCAATCGTAACAGGCAAGCCCAAACGCAATTGAGAAGCATATTATGGCAAAAATGTTGAAGGTAAGATCCTACAACATTAAACTTTAGAAAACGAACTTGCGGGTAGGTGAGCATGCAATCTGTCAAGCTGTTTTAAAGATTTACACCAGGCATGACTTAGCAGACAAAAATTCACAACTGCTGACTTTGCGTCTACTATGGTGTAGCATATATTATCACAAGGTCTGTTCGCCTACATTGCGCTCAAAAATTGTGCTGAAAGGTGGCCCTGCGAGAGCAATAAATTTACCAGCCATCGAATTTGTTTCGTTGTCAAAATTTCCGGCTGATTGGACAAATTTATATGCACATTAAAAGTTGCTGAAAACGAAGTGATGAAAATGTAAAGTACCACTTTGTCAAATGGAAACGAGCCAACGCGACCGGTCTGTATCTGGCAGAATTTGAAAGCCAATCCGGCAAACGTTACGGCGGCGCAAGCGGCCGACACGAACATGATGAATCCGTAAGCGCGCCACAAATGCACGCCCGCTTCAATCAGTGTCACCAACACGATGCACAGAACCTAAAATGAAAAGTGGGAAGTTAAACTTCAAAAAAAACGAAAACGTTTGACATCGATGCGCATGTGTTAACTTATATCAATTCGACAAATTCAATGATTTTTAAACGCCTTGGACCATTTAAAGTGGGACAAAAACGCGGACAGTCTTTTTTGCATTATATTGAAGCAAACTAATGGAGCTGACTCAAAGTAGACAATCGACGCTAAAAAAGAAACCAAACGTTAGTCGCATACTCGAGAGCTGCTTTGAAACGACCCAAAATTCAATGTGGATTAACGGAAGCTAAAGTCCAGCGGCAAGATTTTTGCAGTTAGATTTGAATCCGGATGTTCCTTTTCTGGACGTTTTCTATTTTTGAGATATTACTTCTTTACTCCCTATTGTCTTCCCTCCGCTTTGCAAAACAATGAATACAACATTTCTAATGAAGAAGAACCGCCTACTACCTCTCAGTGTGCTGCTAATGCGTACATGAACTTGTTCAGAGTCGTCCCGACTTATCAATGAATAATTAGAGGATACCAGAAAATGCTGACGTAAGCAGAGGCTTCCTACCATCCAAAATTGGTTGCTTAATGAAAAAAATTCGACTGGCGGCTGCCGGTTGGTCAAAGGACGTAAATGCGCGCCATTAGTTACGGCGACTTGGCGAAAAGAGAAACTGACCACTTCTGGTTACTGGTGCGAAATCGCTTGAAGTAAACACGCCATTAGGATGGCAGCATATTTATCTTAAGATTTCAGACTGCAGTAAACAGCCAACGTGACGTTTTTAACTCAACGTATCTTTCATACTACTTGCTTCAGCCATGATCAACGCAGCAAGTTCACAACAAATTTAAAGCTGAATAAAGCTGAAATATTAATAACAAAAACGAGAAGTCAAGACATGCGAAAAACAATAATAATGCGGAGAAACTTAATTTCTTCTAAAAGGCATATGGTATTAGGTATGTAAACTCGCCTTAAGGAGTTTTTACGCATGAGGGTAAGACATCCCACTACAAAGTTAGTGCTCGAACGGCAGATAGAAAAGAGATTGCCTGTCTACGGTAGAAATAGGATATGCTTTTCGTCTGTTTTAAAAAATGGGCTGAATTTGAAAGAATCACATTACAGTCGGTTGTACAAAGTAAATGGGACAGTTTCGCATAGCTGCTCAGTGAAAAATTGCCTTTACTCACTCCCACGCAACTGAAGGAAGAAAAGCATTTCTGCGCAACAGCCGCGCTTCGGCGGCTCTTGCGGAAACGTAGTTGACAATCGAGCTACAACTTTAACCATTCAATCGCATTAACAGCAGCCTTTATCGGCAATGCTGGTGAAACATCTCAGTTTGAAAAAAGTTCAAGCTTCAATGACGCAGTTTAACGATGGCCTTTTGTTGGGTAAATGGCTTAATTCTAAGGATAAGACCCGTTCGCTTCAGCTTCGCTGGGTTGGCGCGCCAATTTGCGAACAAGTCAATGGGCTAAACGAGAAAATGCGAAGCCAGAAAAAGCGAAAACAATTTCCACAATTTTCTTCGCATATTCACACTTTTCGGTAGAATGGCAATCGGCTTATTGAGCGGTTACAATTTCTGAAAGCCTTAATGGGACGTTAGCGACTTGAATGCTCAGACAACTTCCGCCTTGTAGGAAAGCTGACAGTCTGATTCACCAAATAAGGCTAATCAACGCCTAACGGTTGGCGGTATGGGAAGTGACAAAGATGCGGCAACACATCATTTAAAGCCTAAGCAATATGAAATCGCATTGCGCCTTATTTTAGGTTCCAAAGAGCCCTTTGATGGGCTTGCATAAAGGTGACCAAGCTAAACTCGTAAAAAAATAAGTTTGCTCACGAAATGCCGATGCACTATGCGGTCATGCCGCCCATTCCTCGCGCCTACTTTAGAACAAGGCTTGGACACTCAAACAAAGGCATTTAAGCATAACATTTTTTCACTCCTTCCCTGTCTCCTTCTCACACCTCGTGGTACTGTCGTCAGAAGCTTTCTGGCAGCAATGCAAGTAACCCTCAGAGGCAATCTTCACAACTGAGCAAAACATGGAAATAACGAACAAGTTATTTTTCCTTATTTCGCCTGCTCATAGCTAGAAGCGACTATGTCCCTCAAGCAGCCAGATGGGTCGCGTCCTTTGAGAATCGGTAGAAGTAGGGGATGTCGAAGCACGTGGCTTAGCTATTTGCCAAGTTGCCTCTTCCTCTTTCCATGTGTACACTTTCAGTGTACACATGGAAAGAGGAAGAGGCAACTGTTGACCCCTCGATCGAAGGTTAGCTTTAAGCAGAAATGTTATGCTTTCAAGACTACATTTTATGGGTCCTTTAGGAGATAAGGACCGACGCGTAAGCTGAGTCGCTCTAGCAATCCTTCAACGATGACCTGACAAGGAGGCGGCCATAGGTCACATTGCGGTCCCTTGTGGCAGCGTTAGAATAAAGTACTTACGATTTCAACCCATTTCAAAAGGGCAAACGTAGAGCAACACCAGTTGAACGTGAAAGCTCTTTGCAATGAGGCGTTTGGAATTGAAGGGGCTCTGGATTGCCTGTGAACAGCGCTATGCGCTCGGCTGGTAGCACGACTACGATGAGCTTGACTGAACAGCATTGCGAGTCGAGAGGTGAAAAATTAGCTGCTAGACGTTTTGCCAAGCTGAAATTTAAATAAGGTCAGCACTGAAAAAAACAATGAACACTCTGAGCGTAAGAATATGGATGGGCAGAGCGGATTGCAAAGGCCATCGCCAGTTATTGGAAGAAAATTTTAACAAGAAAACTCGAAGCTCTCCCTGACAGCCGTGGACCGGGTGAACCGAGCGCCGCTATGTATCGACTGACGCGGCCGGGTACGAAGGCACGATAAATCAAGGGCCGCGAAGGGGATTTCGGAAATCAAACGAGCAGCCGACCAACCATTGCTCGTCTGACGTGCATCATTGGCGAGGGCGTCAAGGCGGCGCACCGCTGGGTGTCAGGCTATACGGCCCCCAAGGCAAATACAGTGGAGTGAACGAGAAATAAAAGTTGCCAACATGCAGCTGTTCGAAAACATTCCGTTCGACGGGAGGTGGTTACACTCAGCCCATCAAACAGCCGTGGAAAGAATAGCACAAACGCGTTTCGAAAGCGTAAAGCAGAGGAACGCCGCGAAACTTTTCATAATGGGTAATGGGACTTGGTGCCTACGGGAGATAAACACAATCGATGTTTTCATCTTCTTAGCGTTTCAAAAAATTAAACTTCATACCAGCGGCTTTATCCAAAGGCCCAGTTAAGCTTCGACAAGTATAGTAATATGTTGTGCAAGAACATACTCATGCCAGTTTCAAAGACGTGATAGTGTACGATGACAGCCGGACGCATGGCGAAGGCGCTCTCTTAGGGACTAGCAAAACATGTCACTGGGAAGTGATCGTTTGAAGAATAGTCAAAATTCTATCAAACAGCAGTTGCAACTGAAAGCAGAGACTTTATTTAAACTATCATGCGGAAAAGTCATTATACTGGCAGCTAGGAAAGCACATGCAGTCGATATTCATGTAAACCGGATAAATGGACTTCTACGAGTAACAAAAACGCGTAGTACTTGCTGTAGCAACTTTTTTGTATGTCTGCCTTAGAAATATCCCATAGCTCAGGATTAGCATAGCCTTTGGTCAAAGGAAACTAAGCGCATTAGCTAAAGGACAGAAATGGATATTGTTACTGCATCTCGCAGGTAGTGCATCGTCGGCGAAAGCAGTAACCGCGGTTGGCACTTCGCAACGCCAATGCGCATAATCATATTAGCAAAGGTGACGTAACCCAACTTAATAATGTTAAACATGTTCAATAATCTTTCATTGAAGCGTTATTTGTTGCGCTATGCGCATCAAGCAAACCCATCTAACACCTATTGACATAATGAGCCCTTTTGGAAAACAAAGCGCGCATTCGAACACGAAGACCAAACGAAATTCATTCTCGGGCTTAAAAGCGCAATACTTCGCATTGAAGCAACAAAGGAAAACATGAAACTCGTTTTATTGCGTCCAACCGCTGGAAACATTATCACGGAAGATCGCTACGCAAAAGAACGATTATATTTATTGACTAAAGCTAGGCAAAAGACATTGTTTCAATTTCATCTCTCTTAAGAGCCCGCCAATGCCAAGGTTGAGCAGCTTTCCTCTTGGCAACCGCATTGAAAACCCGTTTTCATATTCATCGACAAAGGCAGACATTTAATTAAATCGTGAGCCTTCCCGCGGCTGACCGAACGAAGAGACAACAACCAAGCTTTTGATAGTTGCGAGAGTGTGAGAAAGGAGTCACTCGCCCTTAAAGGCCTTTACAAGCGAAATAACTGTCTCTTTCAGATCAGATATTCATACTAGCTAGCCGAGAAGTCCCATGGGAACTCAGAATTGAGCAGTGACAAATGGTAGTCGTACTTTTCAGCGCTTTCCCACTCTTCTCGGTGGGCATTGCCATATAAGGCAATAATGGCAAAGAAGCTTCTCAGCTTTGGCCTTCACTTCTGCTGCAAACCAAAAACGCGCTGAAAAGGTAGATATTTTGCGGAATACATTGCAGCTTCTTTCAATGCACATTGAACGGCAAAGACGACTTTGTAAGGTCCCAACTTTCCATTGTTTGCTCATGAGATGGAACTGTTCCAGAGAAGGGCAGTAATGCAGAGCTTTAAGTCATAATTGAACCAAAAAGATGACGGGACAGACTACGGCTGACGAGTAAGAAATGCGTCTCTAAGGCAACTAATTCTGTTACTTCTCCAAAGAAAACTAATTAATCATCTCAGCACGAAAAGTGACACTGAAATTATACAAATAAGGGCCCATGTTTAGCCAGAACCTAAAAATTACTGACGCCAAGCAAGTATGCTCTGCGCTGTACCTACTATTGGTATAGGGTCCGTTTAGGCTATATCCAGCACACGGTTAGCCTGAGGTAAGCCTAAAAGCTAAGAATACGATTTCTCTTTATTTCGTGCTGACAACTAATTTCATAGGCCGAGACTTTGACGTTTATTTAAACGCCACAGTCCATTACCCAAGCAATGATTGAAAAGCATCTTCTCTATTGGTTTTTAAAACAACGACGGCTGACGCTGATTGTCCATTTGCGGAAAAACAACGACAGCCGAGATTGAGTGCGCATTAATGAGATGAGCTTGGCTGGATGTCACATTTGAAACGTGCGTCCTCAAAGCGCAATCCGAGATGTGGACGATTTTTCCAGAAAAGACAAATTGCAGCCACCCCAGTTGGATACGGTCGCTTTGCGATGACAAACAATAACGCGCCTATATGGAACCTGACAACCTGCTGGCAATTTTCACGCTGAGCGATCGGCCGCGGACTAGTGCCAGCGACATAATGGCAGCATTATCTGTTTGTAAAGCGGTAAAAATGAGGTGCATTGACGTTGTAGCAGGTCTTTCCGCAAAGTGGTTGCAATTTTCCGCTTGTTCCTCGCGGAAGACATCTGGGCAGCTAAGGCAAGCTGTACAAGACGTTTTCCAGGTTGGACGCCAATCGCCCAACAACCAATTTTTTGCAATCTATTTTTGGTCCCAAAACGAATGAACAAATTGTCATTTGGTGATTTTGAATGCCAACAAACGGACTTCCTCGTTTTTCCATTCCAATTGGAAGAAAACTTGGCGCCGGATATTCATCAGTCAATGCGTCGTTATCAAGGGAGAGAATGGTAGCTAAACGGAGGAAAAAAGCTGATCCTATCTTCTGACAGCTGACTAAATACTTCGACCAAATCGTTCAGGTCGATCGAAGCGATAAGGCAAATACGCATAATGAATACATCGATTATTGCACTTCTCTAAACGAGAAAATTTCTGCAGTTTTGTCAATGCGTTAACGCCGCGCGCAATGTTTTTTGAGCCCAATAAAAAGATATATCACACCGATATGCGAATGCAACCAGCCATGAATATTAACAAGGCTACCAACGTAGCAACTCATCCGACGATTCCGCTTCAGATGTCTTCCATCACCAATGAAGTGTATATTAAAACAAAAAACACAGGCGCTATATATTGCATATTCGTAAACATATCTTATCATACGGGTCCATCACTTAGCACTGACAAGCGGAACCAGCAAAAGGTTGCACGCAAAATGGCCTGCTTTGGGAAAGTATTGCTAAAGAAGATTCGAGCTCTGCTTGCCACCTAATGGATCGAAAGAAATGCTTACACAAGCAAGAGTTATTCGCGCCCGCGCGTCAGCAAGAATTTATCTTTCTCCCTAAACGCTGGCAATTTATTTGCTTCCAAATGCAGGCGCCATTTCGAAAAAGCTGACGCCCCCATTGACAGCAAGTATACGCCAGCGAGAGCTAACGGCAACAGGTTTGACGAAAAAGGAATGGAAACTTTAAAAAGATGCTAATCATCTTACGAAAGCGTTCATATTCCCATGATATGAGCTGGAAGGAAAACGAAAACAAAGAAGCGAAGAGAAGATTAGTCTTTATTGATCAAAAGTTCAAAGGAGCTCGACCTTCGCGATGTTGGCAGCTCGGAGGCATAATATACGCTGGCGAATCTGAGAATGCCAATGGCAGTTTAGGGAAATAATATAGAATACGCGCTTTGGCGCGCGTCTCACTTTAACGAGGAGTAATATCAAAGTGTGATCTCAAAGAAGAAAGCAACTGATTCGACTAATGTGTAGGCGTATGGATAAGACGAGCAATCAATGAACGCTTTATATGGCGCTTTTAAACTGGATTCGAAAAGAGTGATAAGATAAGACAAAGACTACATGGAATTGCCGCTCTGCTTCCGCTCGTAAACATTAGAGAAACAGCAAGCAATAAGGAGCAGCAATTCTTTTGCACGCAAGAAGACTATATAACACGAAAATGTATAGGCGCATAAAGCTCGCTTGCCTATTTTCAGTAGTATCTCTTTGAACTTGTTCTTTCAATAACCAAAAAACGATGTGTACCAAACCTGCTACGCGACGGACAAAAAAACTTAGTTCACAGTGCCTTACAAAAGCAACGGATAAAAAATGCCGACTTTGCCCGTATAATGCAGATTTACAACTGCCTTGGCGCCTCTTTGAGTAATAAGAAACTTTCACTTCTCTCACTGCTGCCAACTTAACCAAAAGTGCTCATTCACACTGACATGAAGAACAAAATCCATAATCAAGAGAGTCATATATCAAAATGACTATTTTTAGTAAGGTGCGAAAGGTGCTCAACACAAAGCTTCAAGACTATTCTGTTAACCTGTGTTTATCATGCTGAAATGCGCCGAAATGATATACCGGAATAAAAGGTTGTATTGCATTAATGCCCTAACATATTTACACTTTTTGCGGCAAGCAGCAGAAGTCAAAAAACGTAAACAAAAGCACAAATACCTCGACGGGATCTTACACTGAGAGAAGCTTGGCCACATTGAATAGACATGTGGGCATATTGCGCAAAACTGCGCTAAACAAAGAAGTTCAAGCATAAATCAATATTCTAGTGTGTGACACCTCGCTCGGTTATTCGGCAGAAGTTAAGCATGTAACCGTTAAAGCCCGCCGCCCCAACACAGTCTTTCCTAGATGCACTTAGCTTTAAGAATTTCTTCGAATAAAAAATGGGACCCACATCTTAGCACTCTGTATTTTATTCTTCATCATCGATCAACCGAAAAAGTTGGTGTCAAAAGGACCTTTGTAGTACGAAATCCTATCAAATTCCTTTTGAAAGCTGAATGCCGCGGCAACTGATAAACAATGGGGGCTACGGAGTCAACCATGCTGAAAGTACACACATATTCCCAGCTTGAATTCAAAGAAACTATAATCACTCCATTATGATAATGCAATCGCCAACCAGTTTTGCAACGACGCCTGCTAAGTGTAGGAAAAGTGCCGACGCCACTTTAAACGGAATTTGCAAAGGAACAAATTTTATCACGTTTGAAGTATATATACAACTGGCCGAATAGATGGCATGCAAGCACCGCTGCAAACGCACTTACTGCTCGCTCAATAACGAACATGAGGCGGCTGTTGTCTTTTTCAAAATCGCTCAATTTGGGAAGCATTTCCCCTAGGGTAAAACAATATTCATTTACTTGATTTTCCGGATGCAAAATTTTCTATTCCGAGCATCGATACACGCAAAGGATTGCAATAATTCAGAAAATCTCCTGTGGCGATACACTACCCGCAACTTGACATGAAGGCTTGCAATATGCAGCGAGTTCTACGAGCTAACGTCGTTAATTGAAGGATTGGACATCTATTAGTGCTTCCTACGTTTTGCTTACGGAGAAATGAAATTAAGTTACACTTACAGCACGCCACTTTCCAAAGATCGTAAAAGAAACTGGAACATCACGACTTCAGCCTTCTTTTCAAACTCCGTCACAAAAAGCAACCTATTAAGGTAAACACTTTTTTGCATTCGACCATGGGGAACCAATCCGAAAGCGCCCATGCAAACGCACGCGATGTAGAAGGCGTTGCGTATGGAAAAAATTATTACCTTGATAAAATACCCATCAAAGCTGACCGCGAAAAGAGTAGCATAAAACAGTTTATTAGGTATGAAACCAACAATGCGCCCTGGGAACAAATGGCGAACAGAATTCAAAGAAAGCAAAATAAATCTCGTTCGGCTGCCGCTTAAAACGTCAAGCTTCCCTAGCTCAACAAAAGTTTAGTACTAATCTCAAAAGATTGATGAACTACATACTGTTCAAGAAAAAGCGGAAACGAAAGTAAACACATCGTCCACAAGCTAATGTTTTCCGTTGATATTAACAGCGCAACAGTGAATAGCAGCGTCCCAATCTGCCTATTGATTTCTTGGGTCGGTAACCCCTTTCAATCTGCGACGTCCCAACTGCCAGAACAATGCTGTTAGCTATCAGCAGTGCTGTTTCAACAGTGTGGAAGAATAATTCAAATGCAAAGATTCAACGAAAGCGGAAGCTTCGCTCAGGGATTAAAAGCTCAGAAATCGCAATATATCAAACGAAGTCGAGCTACCTTGGGAATAGAGCGCCTAGCAAAGCATGCTAGCCTACTTCAAGCTTCATAATCGCTTCGACTGACACATGTCACCGTCGTTGGCTAATCTAAGTCATCAAAGCAATAGAAAGAGAATGACCGCTTTCGAGGCAGGGAAACTGACTCGACGGAGAGTAAAAAAGTAATACCTCAAATTCGTCCACCTCCTAGCGGCAACAATAAAATGTCTTCAGCTGGTCAGCTGTAACAGAATTCCTAAAAGAACATTACCGAGGAGCGGCACGATGGCATCATCAGCCTAGACATTGGATATACCCTCCAACGCGTCCACGAGTATTTAAAATAAATCCTATTAAAGAAAAAATCAACTGTCGAATTTTCCTATAAAAGTAATTATACAAAACTGTATGACGTCAGTTAGCAGGCCAAGATTTTATGAACAATCCATTTCTACCAAACAACTGCCGGTCGTATTTGCGTTATTAATACTAACTCAAAGAACTAACCGTCATTCCGCTGGTTTTTTGAAAACTATGCAGTTTCTACACGCATAGTTCAAATGATTTAAGTTAATGGAATCGAAATACCTTTATGACTACCTGAAAATAATCGATGCATTTTCTTACTGTTGCTTTTCAACGAAAAAGATAAAAACGTTGAGCAGATCAGCAATGAGTCTGTAGGGACGATTATGTGCATCCCAGCTAAGTCAACCGTGACGACCTGCGACAAAACAGAAAACAAGCGGCACACAATTACGGGGAGTAAAAAAATAGGAAATGGCGATTTTTGATGACGTCGACAAATCCAAGTTTCATTCTTGGACTGTGAGGAAAGATGATTATTTTTATCACAATTAAAATTCCCATTATTTTTAAAGCAGCGGTATGCAAAAATCATATTTCGAGTAAAGAAAAAGTTAATTGGCATTCGCGCGGTAGGCGCCGAGGATACAATAAAAACGTCATAAAACTCAGTTGAATTAATCACTATCGGGTTCTCATGCGCACTAAACGGTTTGGTCTGACATTATTTTTGAGAAATGCATTGCAGGTCAATTGAACTTGAGCATCAAGTAAGAATTACTTAGATTACGCCCGCACTTATTTAACGATTTCGTTTACCATCGAGTGGCTTTTAACGGCCGACGTATTGAGCTTAAGGACAAACACCTGAGCTTTTAATATGACAGTTACGGAATCGAATAAAATAAAACGCTTCATTAAAAAAAAAATAAAATTGACACATGCAGCATAAAACAGGCAGTCTATCCCATACTAGCAGATACTTAAAAGCCCACAAATGGAAGCTTAACTCAAACTTGTTCAAACAAACTTTTAATATTAAAACACCATGAATTCTTGAAGTAGCCAGTTGCACCTAACAACCTCTTTAGCGGCAGACTCCAGAAAAGCACGCTAAAATCTGCCGACAGGAAAGTGAGCTACAGGACAAAATATGCATTGAAAAAGTGAATATTTTGAACCAACTCTTAAAGACTTAATCGCGAAATATGCAAGTGCAAAGCATGAAAAAGAATGAAAACAAGCGCCTGCCTTAAAAATTGTTAAAATGTAATGCAGCTATAAAAAAAAGCGCGCGAATATTAATGATTCGCAGGTAACAAAAAAAATTATACAACACCGTTTCAGCGCTCAGTAGTCGAATCGTGCAGCGAATTACGCCTTAAAAGAATAGAGCAATTTGCAGATCCTTTCGAAACTAACAAACCACCACAAACTTCAACTGTTTCGTATATTCATTAAAAACGACATAGTCCTACTTTCAAAGAGCACAAGTTCAATAAGTAAACATAACTTAGCTATTGAAAATTATCTTTATTATGGATTCTCTCCCGTTGTGAAGTAAAACAAAAAGATTTTTCTTTTCTTCCGAAGCTTTCGGGTCTTTCGAACTTTCCGGTTGACGGGTCGCGAAAGACCCGAAAGCTCCGGAAGAAAAGAAAAATCTTTTTGTTTTACTTCACAACGGGAGAGAATCCGTAATAAAGATAATTTTCAATATGAAAACACACGCTCCCGTACAAAAGCATCATGTTTTCAACATAACTTAGCTATCGAAAAGGTATGTAAGAAATTTTTCAAACGCTAGATGCAGCTTAACTAGTTCTTATGGGCACTGCAGTTGCTCTTGTTTGTCCTAGCATTTTTTAAGCATGACAAAACGCGACTGGCAAATTATCATTGTCTTCATCCCACAACTTGGCATGATGATGATTTGTAATGATGACAGTGTACCATTCATGCAAGCATGACAGATGCGTCCAACTTTTGCGTGAAGGTAATACTGCTTAGAAGAGAATAGGAAAAACATTGATAAATCGCATTTCAAGGAAAGAAGGACTATATAACGCCGCAGCTTTACACGCAGCGTCTTTACTGCGCAACGAATTAACAACTAGAGGACATGGCGAAAAATCCTAGCGCGCTTCTTACCCAGTTAAAGTGTTCACATTTCTTCTTCTTCATCGGCTTTCAAGGATTCCAAGAACGTATCGAACGAGCTCTGCATCTGAGAAAAACGGTTCAACTGCGCCTCAATACTTTCGGTACTTGAAGCACCCGTTAAAGGCGTCTTAACGTCGGAGCCGAGCTCGAAAGGTGGGCCGCCGGTGAATGAATCCAAACAAGCGGGAGCCGTTCTGAACTCGCGGTAAAAGGCGCCCAAATCACTTGCGCTACTGCTGGCGGCAAAAACTTGGCGACGATCCACGTGAACAAAGCTACCGGTCGAAGAGGCCGAGTCTGAAAGCGAGTCTTCTCCTGTAGACAATTCACTTTCGCTACATTCGCCAATGGGAGCTAATTTTACGTCTTCACGACAAGGGCTGTCAAACTTGCATGCCTTTGGATTTAAACTGCATATAAGTTCAGACGTTGGAGCACCATACGTCACTACTCTCTCAGTTGCCATCGCTAATGGACTATTGACTGTAGCGCACAGTTTCGCGTCTTCACGGCAAGGGACGCTCAACTTGTATGCCTTAGGAGTCAAGCTGCATATGAGTTCAGAAGTTGGGACACCATACGTTATTACTTTTTCTGATCCTATTTGTAAAGCGCCTACGGTTGTACCATATTCCGTATGCTCTTCTTCTTCTTCTTCGTCTCGTATGCTTGGGTGACTACAACTGCCCGCGGGAAAAATGGCTTCATCTGCATGCTGCGAAATTCCTATAGACATCGAAGGCGACGACGGCAGCAAAGCTGGAAATTCGCTTAAAGCGGGAGGAAGGGATTCTGAAGATAATCTTTGTCACTTGTAAAAGCTGCCTTGTCTCACCTGACAAAATATCCGTACGATAACATGAAGAATCGCAGGAAGAAGCGGCGGATACTTCGGCAGAGTCCGAAGCGCGAGTCAAAAAGGGGGTAACTTGAGGAGCCGAAGTTTCTCCGCATGAAAGCCGGCAGCCAACCGGGAAATTTTCAGCATTGCTAGTAAACACAGGTTCCGCCAGCGGATACCAAGAATCCAGTTGGCGATTCACTTCCGATTCACCAAGCGGATCATCGCAACTTAGGCTATCCGTCACACCGCGCAAATCCGTCATCATCTTGCCCTGGACACCAAGCATGACCGGCATGGGTGCGTCCTTAAATTTGTATTTGTTGCAAGAATTCAATCTGCTTACCGAAACTTGATATTGAAAAAAAAGTAGGCCAATTTAAAGAGCGCGTTATTCGTAAATAAGATATAAAGTGTACATTAAATGGATGCGCATTTTCAAAATAACTTAAAACAGCCTGAGCCGCTATTAAACATGTTTACGGTAAGTACAAAGTAAGTAACACGATGAAATACTGCTGAATGCCGTAATAGCATTTATCAGGAAAAGAGGAAAAGGTGAAACCAAAACATCGCTGCACTGCGTTTGAAATTTTTCGAACAGCTTTTGTACCAGGCGACTGGATGAATGTTTACTCTAAACAAACGCTTCCCCAAACGCTAGCAAAGAGCCGCTCTAACAAGTTAAACAAACAACTCTGCCAACCGCAGCGTCGAAAGTGTTGTCGCTATAATGGTAAGTTTGGAAAGTCGCGTCATTACCAATAAGCAATACGTACTGTACTAATGTTGGCTAAGCCTTAACTTGAGTTAAAGCACAACACCCGACTATGGATTATTCGGTAGTACAGTTCATCACATTTTTTTAAAGCGCGCAACATTAAGAAAAAATGATCAGATATGCAAATGCTTACTGTATATCAACTGCGTATGCATGACTAAGCCATTAGGCTTTTTTACTTTTGCGACTGCACGCATAGAACGCATACGTAATTAATTTGGCGAATTAACTATTTGCTTTTTTGAAAAAAAAGATAGGTGGTCAGATGAATATACAGACTAGCAAAATTTAAAACAAAAGGTCAAAACTTACCAGATGATGACGCGTACGTCGAGAAAGAGAAATCTGCATGCACTGTGGCAGTTCGCGTACAAGCGAATATGGCAGCAGCAAACTATTCGTCTTAACTAGTAAAGAAACCATTACAGCCTTTATATGACACCTTTCAATTGTTTATTTACTACTCGATTAGGAAAATAAACCGCCGAATAGTCTGCAAACAATCGGCTGTCAAATAAGGAACACTTTTGGTAAATATATGACCGCTATGACTCATACAAGTACAAAGCCGCTATTAAAATGATCGCAACGTCGCGTCTTAAGGACAGGAAGCTCTGCATAACCTGCGCATCAGTTTTCTGTTTCGGACAAAATGTGCAAGTGCTTACCCAGCAGCTGTTTCACGCGGGAAAGGGAGCATATTTCTCGATTGAAAGAATTTCGAATTCGAAGGTACAAATATGCCATTATCGAATCATACGAACTGCGAAAAAAATTCAAAATTCGCAAACGATCATTTCTGACATGCCTAACAATGGCTCAACCCATTACAAGAGCTGCTGATAAGTAAGGAGGAGTTTCAAAAGGATTTTATTACATAAGTTTGAAAGCAAGCACCAGGTCACACTGCAGACCTCTGCTGACCAGAAACTGTGATTAAATGCCCAAATTTACTACAAACATTTCTATAACATATATGCTCTCATAATGAAGAAGTTTATTACGGATAATTCCCGTTTGTTCTGTATATGTAGAATAAATCCGGAGCTTTCAGGTCATTCGAGACCCGTCATCAGCGGTCTTAGGTTGTTGATCTAATCAATGACGGGTCTCGAATGACCTGAAAGCTCCGGATTTATTCTACATATACAGAACAAACGGAATTTGACCCGAAAGCTACGGACAGTTTATTAATAAAAGTTTTTTTCAACGGGACATAGAAAATTTGTACAAAAAGAAGCCAAAAAATGAAATTATTTGGTCCCGTACGAAGACACTATATCTTCAAAAAGTTAAAGCATTTAGTTAAACGAATTCATAAGTATACCGTATAAACAATCGAGATGAATTTTGGAAAATAAAAGCCAACATTATTACGCGGCGGCTTTTGTATAGAGAGACTTATAATCATAGTTGCATAATTCTCCCTGTATACTCATACTCCGAATTATAATATTGCTTAAAATTAGCATACAGCCTATACAAATCCTGGTTCACGTGATTTAACCGTTCCACCATCCAAAAAATGCAGGTTCGTTCCTGCCAAGCACGTGGCCGTGGTATGCTGCGCTTAGAGGCGGGAACGCCGGTCATATTATTCTGCTCTTACTTAAGCCTAAGACAAAATATACGCTTTATATTTAGATTTAGGCTTATGTAAGGGCAGAACAAAATGGCTGACAAATTTACAGTATGACAATGGTACGGCTAAGATGAAGGATCCCAACACACAACTGTTAGGGAACAATGGCGAGAAAAAAGAGACAAAAAGAAAAAATAAAATTAGCTTTCAACGCTTACTAACTGCTTTCCATGAAATAATTAAGAACATATAAAGTATAAGTAAAAAGCAAATTTGAGCTTTGGTTTTCGACAGCTTCTGGAATTTTAAAGAATATCTTCAATCAGAGATGAGCTTACTTTGTAAACGCGGACGGGTGGAAGCTACAGTACGATTAAATATGTTTAGGATGTGACTGCAAAATCTTTGGCATTACCAGGATTTCATAATTACGCTGAACTGAGTCTGGAAGGTCGAAACAACGCATAGCCCAACACTTGACGAATTTCAGCCTCGCGTTATATTAGAGGCTTAAAATAATTTTTACGAAACAAAGAAAGAAACAAAGTTCAAAAAAGGTGTGGAAAAGGAGATAATCTAGTTAAAATGCTTCGGAACTGGTAGCTTGCTTAGATATGATAAAGCGCGGCAAGACAAATAGAGAATATAGAAAGAAAGAAACTACTTTTTAGAAAACATGACTCTACAAGACCAACATGGAACAAAACCGTAAAATTATAGAAAAATGCTATGTGTACAATGTTGTAGGTTAATGCGGGAACAAAATTAAGGTTGCAATGCAAGGTTACCTGAGTTTTGCCATTGTTGATCACCATTTTTGTACGAAATTGTAACGTTAAACGCAAAGTGCCAAAAGGACTACTCAAGCAACCCAAAGGGCAACTTTTGGCCTCCTCTCCGAGTTGTTCTATTGGAGGAGGATCGGTGCAAATCTGATAACACAAAACAAACGAGTCGGACGCCTGTCTTCCAGCATACTGTCGATAAACTGGTGTAGAACGACTGGCGCACAGCACTGATCGAAGCATCACGCTCATACGATGGTACAATTGACTGCGAACGCTGACGGACGGATCAATGACCTGGTCATCCAAGGACAATTTCCAAATTTCCAAGTCTAAGGATTCACCGTTCGTTGTTCTTAACGAAATGACAAGTACAACGGAGTGCAACTCCGGCATGCATCGTTCGCCAAGGCTCTCCTTCATAACTTGGGTCACTTCGGGAGACTCGTTGACGCTCAAGTTGAACCAATCGGTCTCTCGAGAAACGCGACGCATCATAGTACGCACCCGTCGCCCTTGTCGACTTTCGATCACGATTTGGATCATTCGATTTGCGAAGAACGTACAAAACCTTGAAAATTCCGATTGTCCTTGATCACTTGCCATTGTTTCTTAAGTTCAATGGCCTCTTTTACCAGAAGAAGCCGGTGGGCAAACATGTACTAAACTAAAAGCTCAAAGCATCAACAAAAAAGAAGCTAAAAGCGAAAAGTTCTTGCAAGAGTGTATGCAAGTAAAGTGCATTCGCATACTTTTCGACCGACATAACCCGTAACTGTTAACTTCGAATTGCGGCCGTTTAAAGGCATTTGCAAAAAGCGAATGCTTTTCTGCGCAACTACCCAAAACAAAACAACTGTAAGAATCTTTTTTCTATATAATAAAAAAAGCTAATGAGCCAGTCGGAGTTCGTTCGTATGTTTGCTCTACACAAATAATTTCTTTCAAGCTTAAATCACACTGCGGTGAATAGCTTTTCAAGACAAAGTAACTCACGGCGATATTAGTCTTATCGCATAAACCTTTGGTCGAGAGGAAGGCGTGTGCGCAGGTTATACTGTTCTACTGCTCCCGTACGAACGTTAATCATACTACATACTGATTTATGATTAATTTTTACAATCAGTTGCAACGTTTGTTTTTATTTATGCTTAAAAGCCCTTCGATGAGGCAGAAAACAGATTTTTAACAACTTGTAATGCTTAAACAAAATTATATGTTGACCAAACATTATTAAACATTTGGGATAGGGGAACTTAGGACGGTAAGTCAGGACCACCGTCGTGATAGTTTCCAGAAAGTTCGGCATCGCTGAAATCCATCGCTGGATTCTGCAAGAAGAAAAAAGGCTGTTAAGGTGACTTGGTACGTGCACGAAAGAACCAAAATGCTTACATCTACTTGGAAGCGCTCCAATACGAGACTTTTTTCCATCTTATCGTAGGTCAAAGCATCAGGCGCGTAAGAACCGTCGGCAAAAAGAGAGCTCCAACCTTTGCTCCGCGAGTTGCTAGCTTTGGAAAGCATAATTCGTAACATAGTTCCCTTTTCCAATGTCCACACGCTTTCTTCCGCATGCACCGGAGCGAACAGTTCACCCTGTTTTTCAAAAGTAGCACAAGTTATTCAGGCTCTCTCTCAAGCAGAGAAAACATTTTACTTCCAACAAAACTTGGCCGTCAACGGAAAAGGCAATTTTTCCCGGAAGTATTTTGGCAACAATCTGCGACGCTTTGACCGGTTTAGGAATGTCAATTTCAATGTTAACTTCGCCGACCGTTTGCCACCACTGTCCCCACGGCGTAGTACAGACGGGAAAGGAAAAGTTGTTCGCAACACTCGACATAACGGCAACTATGCGTCAACGCTAAGTTCAACGCTACAAAAACGTATGCCAAATGAACACCTATTCAACGATAACAAAACCGCGAAACTTTACGCGAACGAATAGCTGAATTAACTTTGCTTTTTTGATAACTATTTCGGCAAAAGCGCTTACAGTACGCAACGCGCCTTAGCATCAAAGTGGTACGGTACTTTCGCGCGTCTCGGTTTTGCTGTGCTGTCAGTGTTTTTCGCAAAGCAGAATCTTTCTTGAAGTTACAACGACTACTCTGAAATCGTAGTAAGCATTTTCTTTGTTTTAGGCGGCGAGTAGTCTAAGCGCTCCAGAGTTTTGCTGTAGTTCGAAATAAAGCCGGAGTTTGCGATTCGTACGTCGTTGGAGAACTTAGCCAATAAAGATGTCGATCATGTTACGCCTTCTAACCCGAATTGACGTAACCATGGAAGATTTAAGAGATCTGCCACCGACTTTGAGACATGAGACTTCGCCCGACGTACCTGCGACTGTTGAAGGACGACCCGCAACTGCTCCAACAGATGACCATGAAGATAACAAAAGTGGTTCAGATAGCAAAAGCGACTCTTCCTGCAGTTCTGATTTGTACGTTCCTTACTCTGTGCTCGTATCTAACCGTCTTCGTTAGCTTTGCGACCGTCGCTTTACGTGTTATTGTGTTTATATCTTAAATATCTTAAACCATACGCCTTTATATCTTAAGTTAAGGTTGAAATAATTAACGAGTATCAGGAGCGTTCAGTAATCTTTGAACTCGCCAAATTAAGCTTTTATTAGTTTAGTAATTTTTAAAATTTTCCATGAAATGAGTTGCGTTGTAGTGCTGCACCGTTTCTTAATCTGTTGCAGTTTTCTGTCATCTGTCCATCATTATTACATTGTTATAACGCTCCACGGTAGAAGCACTGTTGTTGCCTGCTAACGAAGCTGCTTGTATAGTCCATAAACGTTTTCGATGCTCTATTTGCAAATAAGGTTTAGGCTGTTGCTAATTTTTCCTTTGAAGCAGTTAAAACAATAATTAAACTGATTTTGAAGTGCGAATAACGGACATTGTATTAAGAGTTTTGTGATGTTAAGATGTAAACCTGAGCATCAATAGCATACGGTATTCAATGCTCAAAATTTTGTCCTTGCTCATTGAACGTATTCCTTTGTTGTCAGGTAGCTGAAGATGTACCTATTGAATTACCTACAACGTTAAAATTCTGGTTTGTCAAACTGCTGTAGCGTTAACTTCACAGTATTAATGAAATTTATTCTTCGCGTGCTTCCCCATTATTGGTGAGCAGATAGTTTTCCACATGGAAAAAAATCAGCTAAAAAAATGTTCACTTATGCACCCATCGTACCTGGCAGTTTCAAACGCTTTAAAATTGCATCGCGAATAGCTGATATGCAGGTACGGAAGGTACAACATTGGCTCTAAATGCGTAGAGAATTCTCCTTGGCGAAAAGTAAAGCATGACAAAGGTGTTCAGCTTTTGCAGTCTTTCATCGCGAATCGCTAGTTTATTGCAGGCGAAAAGACGAGAATTTTCAGGTTTCGTCTTACTGTATGCATTGCTGATAGAGGCTCAGACTTGTCCTTACGAAATGAACGCCGATATAATAGGTTATGCCTTGCCCAGCAACGAATGTCTCTCCTTCATATCCGTAAACAATGTAGCCGCAAAGGGCAGCGGAGATGAACTCGAAATTTATAACAACTTCTGCAGCACTCATTTCAAGGGAGGTCACGTGGCTCGCTTTGAAGCTGGAATAGCTTTTCCAAGAAGTACGCGATGGCTTCGAAATTATAGCACAATTCGAGTTTACAGTGGAGTGCAGTTAATCGGTACTGAGCTGAAGCAGTATAGAGAGGAGTTTGGCTGGTTTCAAATTGGCGAAAGGCCGTTCTTCAATTTTCGTTGCAGCGAAAATCCCATCCGGTACGCGACATGGCTTGAATTACCCGTGTCCGTTGTATTCCGGTGCGTACATCCATTAAAGGTAGCATTCCAGATATTTTTGTACAAATATTGGAGTTCCGCTTGGATAAGAGATTATTCGCACAAGATCGAAGAAGACGACAAGTTGTTTCGTCAGCTGACAGGCTACCCTAAATGTCGGTTGCTTCTGATTAAGAAGAGCGGCCATTTTTCCTTTACCGAACTACAGCCTTGTCGGGATGCAAAATGGTCGCATTTTGCTTGTCGGCATTACGCATCAACGAACTGTCGTAGAGAACGCTTGCAGCTATGCCACTCGAGCAACTTGTTCCAAGGTTGCAAAAGTTTTGCATACAAAACAGTACAACAACCGGAGCCGCCGTACGGTCATTCTTGCAAACCAGACGACAATGGACCCAGCTGCCATTGTTCCTGCGCGAATTCAGCCTGGTTGCAATGGAGTCCGTGGAGCAGCACCTGTGGCATTGCGGAAAGATTCCGAAAAGGTCTTCTGGGTAATGGAACAGCGGAAGAATGCGACCGGAACATCTCAACCTGTTGCCATCAAATGGAAAGAAAAGTGTACAGCATTCGTTGCTCAAGCTATATCTTTAACACAGGAATTCACATACTGAACGCTACTTGCCTAAATAATGGAACTATAACTAAGCATTGGCAGAATGGAGTGTTCTGCAAATGCCTTCCATTATTTACCGGACCGGTTTGCGATACAAGTAACTGCCGCTTAATACTGTTTCCTTTCCTTACAACTAAAGATGAGCTATTAGCTGTAACTGTTTCGAAAGAGTTTTTGCACAAAACGTTATATACAGTAGGCATGAGAAAATCAAGTCTTGGCTGAAGCCTAAAGTGCTTCAAAGCACGCTAATGAGCACCTCTTATTGCGAAATGGTGATGTATTTTAAAATAATGAGTCTCAGGCTCCATGCGCGCTACAGTAGGCATTGTACCTGAAAACTGTATTTCAGAACTGGATCCTTGCGAAAGCAAACCTTGTCTACACAAAGGCAAATGTGAGATATTTGGTACTTCATTTTTTTGCCTGTGCTCGGTTGGTTACACTGGTCGTCGATGCGAAAAACAGGGTAACTTAATGCGCTCATCAAAATCCATGTTTCTTTGCAGTGGATAATCATCGCTGCCTTGTTCTCGTTAAGCTTTTTGTCCGATCTAAGTAACTGTTTTTGAATACCATTTTTAAGCGGATTATCGGAACTAACCGCAGCTCGGGCTACTTCGGCTAATAGTTTAATCAGATGCCCTTTACTCTTTCTTCATTTTTTATTTAATCTGATGCAACAAAAAGAGAACCACTGATTTCTTTTTTTCGGCTCACCAAACTAAAAACAGTAGTCATTGCGACAGTAATAGGTTCAGCATTTACAGTACCGTTAATGAAACGCAGGTAGCGCCTGAATTTATGACCGCTACATATTCATCTACAGCTATTTTTCACCTTTTAGTATGCGCTACCAGTACAAGAAACCTACTGATTAAACCTAGATTTTTCGATAGTGTATAACTCTTATTCCCTTCGGTTAGTGACAAGAAGGGTTTTGGCATTAGTCTTTGAATTTCCACCTGGACAATGACGAAGGAAGATGCAACGAAAAATAAATTGCTTTTTCCACCATGAGCATTGCAATACCTACAGAAGAGCTTTACTAACTGCGCTTAATCGTTACATTGCAGTTGTAACTTGCGGTCAGTTGAATAATAATTGTCTCAATGGTGGAACTTGCGTGGAAAACAATAAAAAAAGGAAATGCGTATGCACTCCAAAGTTTACCGGAGTACTGTGCGAATATCGTGAGTACAATCTTTTCATTTGTACCATTTCACTTATGTATCAGTGCTAAGCCTCCTGAATTGCCTTGAAGTAAAGACGCTGCAAGCTGAAGAAAATTGTATCCTGAAATTGAAATGATTTCTAACGATGTCTAATTTAGAACAACGATAAATCCCTAAGTCAAAAAAAGCTTTTCGTAATAGCGGATTCACTACTTTTAGATAAACGGGAAAAAATTTATTCACAATTTCACAAAACGAGTCTTTTCTGTTAGGCGTCCGGTGTATACTGTATGTGGAACTGAAATCAAGTTCTACTAGTCCACTAAAGCGCTGACAGACTGAACTAAAGCAACTGCTGACTTTAAGCTGAAGATTTGTTTGTATACAATTGCTGAGACCAACAACGGTTGAGTTTAGCTTAAGCTTAGTCTGCGCGCGATTATACGAACCGAAGGAACTTGATTTTAGCTCCATCTACAGTACCCACTGTGCGTTAAAAGTAAAAGATTCGAACAGTTTTTTAAAAAGGAGAAATGGAAACATTTTAAATTATAACCTATACTTTTCCTGATCTTTTGCCAGTTTTAAAATGCAGCCAGAACCGAAATCGTTAACTGCTACGAAACATTAACTTCGTCTAATTTAAAATGTTCAGTTTTTTCCTTCAATCTTATTAATAAATAACTTACTTCCTGAAGATCTTGTAGTTGCAAATGTTAATTTTGTTTCTAGCCACTGCCCGATGCGCAGCAATACATTGTATGAACGACGGGACCTGTTTAAATGTTTCCGACGGCTTTCGTTGCATCTGCAAACCGTACTTTAAAGGAATATACTGCGAACAAAGTGAGAGGTTGAGACGTATGCGCGCAAAAAACAGTTCGGTTTGTTACTAGTCGAAATTGTCAGACCAAAAGAGCATTCGGAATATTTTCCCGCTCAAGATGCAAAGCCAGTAATGTTTGCAACGGTCATTGCCACCATATCCCTTTTTATCTGCTGTTTCGTAGGCATGATGATTATACAACACGTATGCAAAAATTTTTGACAAACGTAAAGTGAAAGGAAATGAACTTTTTTTATTTAGACGGAATACGACAAACAGGATACTGAAGATAACCAGCAGCTGACGGATATGAGGCTAGCACAATCTGGCTATGACTCGTACTCTTGAAAGTGCGCCGAAATGAAACTTACCGCCTCAACTCGCGCTCACGTCTCAAGCAGCTCCAGAAGCGGGAATGGTTACTAACTGGAACAAATAAATGCCTAGTTTTCAGTTCTGCGCTTGAAGGATAAATTAATTTACGGATCGTACTTTTTGAACAGCAGCCAGCCCTTTAATGGAACTAACGTCAAGAAAATAAAAAATTTTGGAGCAGGTTTTTAATATTGCAAACGGCAATCGTTAACTTGGATAAATAAAAACATTAAAGAAAAATGTGTACTCTCGAAGACGATTACGGCGGCAGCTTTAGTAGGTTTGTACCTGAGCATATTTAACACTGTGAACTTGTTGTTACTGTAGCATGTAGAAATGGACGATATTTGTATGCCGGTGTAGTAAGCAGGGTCAATTCATGATTTTGCCCTTCACTTCGACCGCATTGGAGTGCACCCGCAACCTAGTCGCATGTTGCCCGTCGGCCCATGAATGCAGCATCGCAGCAGTTCGAGATTACCGTCGAAAGCAGGCAAATCGAAGAGGCGATTTCTTGCATTTTTCACACACTGCTGCTGCACCGTTCCATGGGCAAATTTCAATACAAAGAAGAAGGCAGCTTTCATATAAGCACCCTTGGAACCGAGGATGTCGACTGCGATTTCATAAATCTCACTTATGTACGTTTGTCGTCGGAGGAACTTGCCTGCATGTTGCAAAGGGAAATCGTCCACTTTCTCGATCTCATGCGTGCTAATGACGTGGCAAATGTGGGAGAGATTTCCATAGAATTTTACGAGAAACGTCGGCGCAACTGGCTGTTCGGCGAGGAATCAATACCTTGGGAAATATGGATGGTCCATGTAAACGTCGTCAAACCCGTTACGGAGCACCAGCACTGCTTGATGCGCGAAATGGTAGGCGAAAGTTTAACCGATATTGTTTTGAGCATTTGTCGAAGCATCAATCGCCCAATGTATCTCCCAAAAATGCCAGTACAATCTGAGCTCTCCTTAGTTTTCGATACTAGATTTTCCGACGTACAGCCTTACTTGTACCAAATCAGGCATAAGCTTGATCACTTGTCGGCTGCTCCCTCGCTTACCAGCACGTTTCAAAAGCTTTTGAAGGGAACTCTCTCCTTGTAACTAGCTCATTGGTTAGCGGCAGTTCGTATTTTCGCTTGCTGAACACAAAGTGCTTTTATAGTGATTAAACTTGAGCTTGACGTTCAAAAACATGCTTTAAATAAACTGCCAAAGCCTAGTTCCCGCGTTTGCTAAAGAAAAGTGACAACAGTGAAAGCTTTAGTACTTAATTATCACGTCGTACTGTACAATCAGGGCCATTCCAAATGTTGGCCTGTTTTCTCGTCAAAAGAGACGTCAGTAAGCCTGAAAGAATTAAACCTTTGCGTAAGAACATCTGTGCTTGCTTCAAAGTATACTCTGCTAGAATATTTCCGCAAAAGGGACATTCGGAAGTTGGCACTGAAAACCTCCAAAAGCATTAGCGAGTTCGCAGTGCGCATCGCCTTACCGTTTTCGTCGACGCGGTTTTTCTTTACGCCATTGGCGGGCTTAGCTTTACTTCTAACCGATTCAACCAACAATGAGACTTCCCTCTCGAAGCAGCTCAGATGGAATGAATGAAGACAGGCAAAGAAAACTTCTTGAGACCTTGCGGATATTTTTAAACCGCAAGAGCTGCATTTACCACCGGGTTTTAATATTGAATAGCTGCAAAGTGTTTAATGCTATCGATTCGAACTTTGTTGAGTTTACCCGAGCGAGTGAGCTTCAAGCTGTGTTTTTATTGCTGCTGCAATGTCGACGGCTTCGTCAAAGCAACTGACGGACTTTGCGCCGTCTTCGGAATGGCTACTTAATAATTCACATAGACGAAGCTAAAGGCGAGAATCACATGCATTAAGGGATGGAAAATGCGACTTGTATATTACAAGTACCTTTTCGGCAGACTTAAGTTTGTCGTCCTGTATTTGAGAGGCTACTTGTAAAAGGATTGCGGAAAACGGATGACTTTCGTCGACGGTACTATTTTTGCCATGTGCACTGTCCAAGGTGCCTTGCGTTTTTGCTGAAAAAATGTTCGTACGAAAATGGTAGGCGGAAACATAAAATAAACCTGTCAACCGCTGCAGAAGCTTCGCCGCTTTTTCAAGGCGCTCTCTCGTTTCGGAAGGGTATTCCAAGTCAGCTATGTGACTCTACCGCGAGCAATCGCTCAAAATGATTAATGAAAACAAAAGCGCATACTTCTATTGTTTCCCGCCATAAAGCAAATACCGGCTGTAATCGACTGCGGGCGTCGTCCTCTATTAAGAGCACCTGCTCAATGTCGAACAGCGGAAGAGGAAGAGCCTAAAAATTTTCTTAATTATCCGCTGCGAAAAAAAATCTTCAAATACCTTAATCAAACGTTCCGGTGTTGCCGAACTATTCGAGATCTTTGCGTAAAGTGAAATAAGAAAGTTCTGAATGAGGCGATCGCGCCAAGCAAACTTTCCCAAACTTCCCGTTATCAACCCAAGAGAATCGAGCTCCTCAAAGATGGAAATCAATCGACCTAATATAAAAATAGAGAATGTACCTGCTTTTCCCTTAAGAGGATACGGTAAAATGAAGCTAAGCTTTCGGATGACAGTATGGCATTGGGAATCAAGGAAGTTAAAAGCTTCTTATCAACGTCAATGGCGTGCGGCACTGCGTTATTCAAAATTTCTTGACTCTTCTGCAGTAATAAATGCGGACTATTAATGCAACAAGCAATTGCACGCTCTGAGCAGTGCATAGCAGACAAAGGCTTTTGGAAATTGCACTTACTGACAATTTCAGCGTTTCGCGAGCTGCATCGTATTTACCAAATTGAATTTGCAGAGAAACCAACTCCAAAAAGTCTAAAATAAGCAGATTTATTATTTTTATATTCTAACAAGCAGCATAATTTGAGGAAGAACTTAAAGCTGCAATGGACCAACGTATTGATGCTACTACCTCTGCTAGATTCAAGATAGTTGAGCAACAGATCAACGTCACCGTATGCTTTGATCATTTCAATAGTGGAAGAGCTAAGACCGAATAAAGCTGCCTTAAATAATATACATCTGAACACACGCATCAACGGCGAACTGATCACTTTTGCGCGGTCATTTTTGAAGGCAACAAACTTATCCAGAGAATAGCTTTTGCTTTGCGGCAAGGATAAGCCAAGCTGCTGGTTTTTCCACGCATTTTCCAGCTGAAGTCGACGCATCTCGGATAAGTCTATGCGAAGCAATGCAAAGGCCAACAGAGCTTCGCTGGTGGGTTTCTGCAAGACATACAAATAGCGAAGGCCGCATAGGACGTTCACGATTACATTTGCCTGCAGCGAGTCAAGTTTCCTTTCTAATAAATACTTCAATTCGGCACCGCTTGCTCGCAGCAAAGAACTCTGGAAACAATTGTCCATAGATCTGCAAAACCGCATAAATGAATGCTAGAAAACGACAAAATAAAACTATTTTTAATTTTAATGCTAAAAAATGTGCTACAGCTCTAACAATATATGATAACCGTGCTTAACATGCCAAAACAGAGAAGCGGGCAGACAAAATGTGCCCTGAAAGAGATACTGTTTTGCTAACCTAATCATCATGTTTACTGTACTTTCTCTTCCCGTAGTATTGAATTAGCACTACTTAAAAAAATGCCTGCGAGAAATGGCTTGCAAAAGTTGGCAGCAAAGCTAACAAAAAGCTTATGCGTTCAGGTTTTTTAGAATAGAAAAGCCTGTCTTCAAATATACGTTCACTTTTTATGCTACCTTAAAAGCGTAAAGATAAGCGCACCTAAAAGCAGTAGTAAGCTCAGCGAAGTTAGCTCGTAAGCTGAAGCATTAAATGGGCTTTGTTTTTGCAACGCACGTTTAGTTGACTATTGTTTACGGCATGCTAACCAAAGACATCCAACTGTTCGAAATCTAATCCTTTTTCCTAGCAAGGTTTGGAATTTCATCTGACAAAATAGAACCGGTTTTAGCTATCACTCCATAATAGTCGTTCCTTCAGTAGTGCTGGAATTGGCTATACCATGATATACGTTATGGATTCAACAAGTATTTCTATAGAAATTCTGACAGCTCATATAAATTCTAGCAGCTTAAAACGTTCAGCATATGCTTTAACGCAGTCTGCTTTGCTGTACACGCGCTTATTGAGGCACAAAGCATGGATGCGCGACAGTAGGAAATGGAGTAATCCGAATCTATCTTATCAGCTCAAAATGACTTTCAATACTGTTAGATTTTTATTTTTCCAATATTTCTGCACCTTCGCGTGGCTGTGTTCCCACTGCCGAAAGATGTATTTGAAAACTCCGTACCCTCCAGTAACTAATTTTGCTTTTCAAGTAATGCTGAATAATATGAGCTCGTATGGATAGCAAAAAATTGTATTCAAGCGAATTCAAGTCAAGCTTGCATTTTGTAGCCTAATTCAAACGAATAAGTGATTTTTGAAGCTGCATGATCACCAAACCTGCCAACCGCGGTTACTGTAGAAAAGTGATCTTTTTGTGCGCGATGACGCATTTCTGTGCAATGGCCCTGTGACAGATACGAAGAGAGAGGAGTATTCTGTCAAGCTGCATTGCTTTCGTAAGTTGCAGCAGCAGTGGCCCTAGCTAGATTTTGCTTCATTTCAATCCCGTAGCAGTTGATCGTTTACCGTCTTCCTCCTAGCGAACTCGCTTCGACCTGCGTCCTGGCAGTATGGTTTTATCGAACAAGCAAAAGGAAGAATTGTAAGTACTTGACTGCTATGATTTTGGTCAGTCTGTCGGAACGGTTCATCGCGGTTTACACAAAGCTAGCTTGCCATTCCTCGCCCCGATGGTGCTGCTTTGTCTTTGTTTGATTTTGGTGATCGCGTGCCGCTGCAACTCATTTTGTCCGGTAAAATCCTGGTGGAAATACTTTTCTTAAAAGGGAAGCTTAATTCGAGCAATTGTTGGGGAATGCTAGGCATTCCTTCGCCTCCGTTTGAGTGACTCACAATTTTCTACACCCTCCTAAGCGTCTGTCGCCTGTGCTTGCGATCTGCCTGGCCCATTTTTGGAAAGATACTGCTAATTTTGGCTCTGCTTAGCAAAGCTACAATCCCTTGGTATGCTGCGGCAAATCCAATCATTGCGTCGTATCGATCAGGCTGGTAACCTTCTGCTACGAAAGGTTCCGCCGAGGACGAAGAAAGCTATTGATTGGCAGCCCATTCCCATTTGCCTCCTTTTTTCGCCAATATATTCGTGCAGCCTTTTTAACGACAGTTGGTAGATGCTATTCTGACAATGTCGTAAGAATTTATCGAATTTGTTGCCTTTGCTTGGACAGAGTTGACGGTACTGACTCCGTGGACTGACGTAGAGCCAATGTTGCCGTCGACCTTGTGGAATTTGTGACTTTTTCTTAGTGCATTGGCTGCTCCCGTTGTGTGGTCGAGCATTAAACCTGACGCGAGTGCGAAAGTGGTCGTTTTCCTGTTTGCCCTTCGCAGCGTTAAAACAAGGCGCCTTCATTGAAAACTTCCACGACGCAAGACACTAGAAGCAGCGTGTACTTCTCCGCCGACATCCCAATGTTTGCATAATCGGCGATTTCCGAAGAGTCGACGAACCCTAGCCGATAAATATCCGGTCTTTCCAAGTGACCTTTGTTGATTTGCAATTGTGCATTTGTATTAACACCACATTAACTGGCCTGACCAGCTTCGCACAATGGTTTTAAACGGCGGAACAAACTTGACAGCCCATTGAAGTCACTCTGCGGTGACAAGTGAATGTTTACCTGACATATAGGTCAATTGAAGGTTCTGTTTCTAGGCGAGATGAAATTGGCTAGCCTGCATTCCTCCACCTACCATTCCATTTCCAGTAATTCGCAGCAGATCGATTTCAATATTTTTTCTGCCCCGTTTTCTATCTTTACTTTTCCTCCAAACAGATCGCCATTGTGTGCTTAACGATCGCTATCTATACAATGTTACGTCATTGCTTTCGTCAGTCGTTTTTTTTTCAATAGTCATTGTTGTTTACATTTTAAGGAATCGAGCCATTATCGACTATTTGCTATCAAACGGCTATTCCGACTCGCTTGAGTCTTTCTGCAGAGAAGCCTGCCTTGTACGGTTTAATATTGTTTTGTTATCACGTTGAACTGTTGTTTCGTCTAAGCAGCCGGATCAAGTTGACAAAAAGTTCGCCGGATTGTTGGAGAAGAAATGGGTATCCGTCATTCGCCTTCAAAAGAAGGTTGGTGACCAAATTGTACTCATAAATTAAATAGGCAGCCGTTAGAAAAGTAGTCGCGTCTTTCTTGCTTAAATACTTACTGTATTCCAGTATGCAAATCAAGCTGGTTAACTGGCGGGAAAATCGTTGGGAACTCTAGGCATTTGCGTTCACTTTTCAACGGGAAGATTAAGCGTGTTAAATTCCGTTCGTTGAATTTCAACGAATCCCCCAAAAGTTGGTTAAACACGGCAGATTCCATTACAGCTTGTCAATTAGGCGCCCGCGCGTTGTAACGTTCATCGTATTGAAAATCGATGGGTTTAACGACGTTCGAAAAGTTTGCGGTCGTTCGTTGTTAAACCGCGCGCTTGTCGGGCGAAACAATTGAAGTGCTGCTTTTCCGAAGCATGAAAAGTTCAATGTATTTTGAAAATTAGATTTTTCCCGCCAAGAGCATTCTTGCGTCGAGTTACGGTGTGCTACAACGCGGGAAAACTTCTGCCCGCTGACTTCGATAACTGAGAAAAATAAGAGTTTTTTCTGGCAACTCTCTTGTCTGCCTATTGAAAAAACCGGGCCTACTTACGAGAGTAATAACTAGTCACGAAGATTACCCAATCAAGAGTAATTGCAATTCCGGCTTTACTAGTTTCGTTTAGTTGAAGTGTGTCGTTCTCAGCTTTTTTAAAACAAGCACGGAATGTTTACATAAACCAACTTGAGGAGATTTAAGCTATTGCTTAAGTCCGTCTTAGCCTAGCAATTCAGGTCTATGTTTTACCGAAATAAGTTCGCATATACGTATTTGAATATTTGTGCAAAAACCAACCGGCTTAGTGTCAATTGAGAGAACAAGCTTTTTCCTATTGAAGGTTATGGATTTGGAGGCGAAGCTGGCGGAGACAGAGAAGGAATACATTCTGGGCGCACCCACACGCGACAAAAGGTCGCCATTGGAATGGATACCCCGACCACCGGAAAAGTACGCGCTAAGTGGTCATCGGGCTCCGGTGACTCGAGTCATATTCCACCCAGTCTTCAGTCTAATAGCTACGTGCAGCGAAGACGCCACCATTAAGGTTCCATTTTCGTTGATGAGCTTCTCAAGTTTGATCTTCAGCACCTTGCGCAGGTATGGGACTTCGAAACGGGCGACTTTGAAAAGACGTTGAAGGGACACACCGATTGCGTGCAGGACATTGCTTTCAATGCTACAGGAAAATTGCTTGGTAAAAAGTTGAAGTGCCGTCGAGTAATATGGATAAAGCGTTGGTATTTTTAACTTGAAGCATCCTGCTCCGGCGACATGTCGATAAAATTATGGGACTTCCAAACGTACGAATGCATAAGGACGTTGCATGGTCACGATCACAACGTTACCAGCGTGGCGTTTTTGCCTAGCGGCGACTTTTTGGTGTCTTCGTCCAGAGACAAGACGATAAAAATGTGGGAAATCAGTACGGGGTAAGATGAGCAGTCGCGCAAGCGCGTCAAGCGTTGACACGTCATTTTTCCAGTTATTGTGTTCGAACGTTCGCCGGCCATCGTGAATGGGTGCGCATGGTTCGCGTCAGCCCCGACGGTACCTTTTTAGCTTCTTGCAGCAATGATCAGGTGAAATTTCTTTTCCCCTCTACGCAGTGTATTGTTGTTCAAGTAATTTCTTTAAGACAATTCGAGTGTGGGTTATTGCCACGAGGGAGTGCAAAGCCGAATTAAGAGATCATAGTCACGTTGTTGAGTGTATCTGTTGGGCAACCGACGCTGTAGTACCATACGTCAACGAAGCAGTCGGTACGAATACAGGTTGCGCCCAACGTTACGGCCCTTTTCTGGCAAGCGGTTCAAGAGATAAGACGATAAAGATATGGGACTTAGGTGTAGGCGTTTGCTTGTTCACTTTGGTAGGAATACGTCTGCATTTCATTACCGTTCGTAGTAACGTTTTTTTAAAATCAAATTCAAGGAGGGACACGACAATTGGGTCAGATCGCTGCGCTTCCATCCCGGGGGAAAATATTTAATTTCAGCGAGCGACGACAAAACGATGAGAGTATGGAACATTTCAACAAAGAGATGTTTGAAAAGCATCGAAGCTCACAATCACTTCGTCACATCGCTTGGTTAGTTTTGTCTAGAAATGTTTTTGCTTTTTCTTTTTGGTTCAAGCGAGCAAAGTTTAAGATTTCCACCTCATGGCGCCCTATGTGGTCACGAGCAGCGTTGATCAAACGGTCAAGGTTTGGGAATGCAGATGAAAGTGTGCATGCAAGCCGCGAGCCTTCACGTGGTCACCGGCTAACGCTGCCTGTAAAATTTTTATTAGCATTCGCTTTTGTTCGTATTTGTGAATTGAGGCGCAGGACGCTGCCATGCTAACTTTACGGTCAACTTTTTATAAACAGCGCAGCTACTCATCTTGCCCTACCGATGCCTTTTGGCGCACACCTGTTTTTGCTGCTATTGAAATGTCAGTTTTAGTTGATGCACATTTTTTTGTTCGTTCCAAGGTGATGCGCGATGCGTTTTCGGCAACAGAGTAATGGTTGCTCCACCGATCTGAAAAGCCACTCTTTGTCGTCTGACTTTATTTTTGATAGCCCTCGACGGAGCTGTCCGATCGCCGTACTTAAGAGCGAAAGAAAACGCGCAAAATTGCTGTTAGGCGATGAGGCTTTTTAAAATATTTTTAAATCACGCAAAGGCGGGAGCTTGAGCATCGCGTTTCGTAATTCAATTGTTTTCCGTGCGGAATCAGGCTTCATCCGGTGAAGCGACGATTGGCTAGCATACTTTGCGTGAATCGCAGTATGCTCGCAATTACGCGCCTATTAAAAAACATAACGCCTTTGTAATTTTCAAGTAATGCTGCCAACAGTGATATGCGCTTAGTTTAAATTACGTTTCTCGTAAACTAAGACGTGAATTTACGGCTGCTTCACATGCCGAATAGAATCCTGTAAGATTAAACGAAAACTTAAAAACTATTTCATAATCGCTGCTGTGATGTTTTTTCTTCAAAATTCATTGCTAGGTTAAGTATTTGTTCATTGTGACTTTTACTAAATATAAGTATTTGCACATGTTCAACTGTAGAAAAAAGTTAGGTTGTACAGTGCGACGGAATGGAATTTATTTGCTGGTTAACGCAGCTTTTTTTAAACTTAATGATTTGCGAGTACAAAGGTACCGTAACTCGTCACTTTTTAATTGTAAAAGGTTGTACAGTGCAAGGGGATTGCTTCGATAGATAAGGCTACTATTTTTGTATTTTGTCTGTCTTTCGCGCAATAACAAAGAAAATTTCGAGTGCGACGTTGTTATGGTGCTCAGCTGCTTCTATTCAAAACAAAAATGGGCAGTACCCAGTGTTACGTGCATAACGTTTATTAACATCAACAAACGTTATATAATAAACGGGTTAAAACCGTAAAATGTTTTTCAAAAATTAAAAGAATCCGTTATGAAGAAGAGAAAGAAAAAAAAATTAAGAAAAGAAGTACTCAGTGTACGTACTTTTTTCGATGCTAATAAAGCAATTGAATATTTCGTTTCGACAACCACGTCAAAACCGGTCCGTGATTTTTATTCTTTAGCATTTCAAAAAGTTGAAAGAATTCTTGCAAAATAATTTCTGATTTGATAGGCGGGTTATTTTAAGTACTGTATATAATTTGAGATGGTTCAGATGCTATTTTTTCCCTTTTTCCTTTGTCAGCGCGTAACTACGATGCATACGAAGTTTTTTGTTAAATAATGCACGAAAGCATGCAGCTTGACGAATAGTTCCACAGAGAAGTTATTTTAAAATAAGTGGGAAAATTGTGTTCTCCCGTAGTTCAAACAGCCTTATTTGAAAGTGTGTCAGCCAGCAGCTTATTGCTGATAAAATAAAAACATCTCTTCCAGCTCAAGTAAAGAGCTGTTGATATGGAAAGATACTGAAAACAAAACCTGCTTATCGTTGATTTACGATAGGAAGAAAAAATTCAGTCTGTGTGCGTTAGCAACGAAGTGACCTCCCAGCAATGACTAAGCATGAATAAAATGATTCCCTGACGAAAGCTTGCTTGCTTAGATCAGCTGGCTATTACGTCTCCCGCCAAGAGCTTCGACGGCTGCGTTGAATCCTACAAAAGCAATCTGAATCCCAGTTAGCGCCCCACGGTCGTACTGTAAATTTTCCGGCCATCCTATCCTGCCATTACCTAAGCCTAAGCCTAAACATAAGGCTTATGTCTTGGCTTAGATTTGAGTAAGGGAAAAACAAAGATTATTGGCATGCTCTCCAGTAAAGGAACAACAAGTTAAGGACATGCTTGCCAGAAAGGAACCTGCATTTCTCAAATAGTGGGGCGGTTAAGACACAAGATCTGTTTGCGTTGGATTTTGTTGCATTTTTTGTCTACAGCGGCAAATACAGTAACATTCAATTATCTAGGCTACTGTTGAACGGAAAATGTTCGGATAAAGAAAAACATTTCCAACAGTCGACGCTTTTCGTTGTTTGTCTTTTTGCCTACGTTTTCAAATACTGTAAGTTTTATTCCTTGAAGTGGACTTCAAGTACTCATTCGTTTAATGTAATTTGAACTAAGTGAACATAAAAGAAATAAAACCTGTCGGAAATTGACCAGTTGGAATGGCCTGAGTGGTAGTGATTTTCAGGCTTGTCAGATCAACTTACTGTACCGCTGCGTAGTTAAATATTTGAAATAAGCAGTTTTTTTTCAAAAATAACAAAAGCAGTGTAATATGGTTTAGTGAAACAGTGAACTAAGGAAAGCTTGCAGTAATTGAATAATCGACAAAACACCTTACGCCCAACTTGTGCTTAATCTTTCACAAAGAATAACGTCGCTAACAAAAGAGAAATAGTGAAAAAGTGAAAGCAGTTTTCTTCTAGAAAATGTGAACTTTAAGATTAAGAATCGTAGCGGTAATATTTTCTGTTTCTAAGAATTACAATTCTTCGTTCCTTGTCTATTGTGGATAATCAAGGTCGATACCGCGCATTGACACTTGCTTTGTCAGTAAAGTCTTATTGTGAGTCCTTCGGAACAAACAACTGTTTACTAGTTCAAACAAAAAGATTTTGTCATCCTATACAAGGAGGGTAGAGCTGGTTTAAATCTTCATTAGCATCAATAAAGTTGCTAACAATTCGAGGTCACAGAGGAATGAAGGTTAAGAGTTTACGTCCATTTTAATGTACCATTTTCTTTACGGTTAAGCACTTCTTTCAATAGCGTTTAATCGATGAGTGCTTCGTCGAGCAGACTGTTCCGCGTTTCTTAGAAAAGATATTCCAAGCGATAAGTGCGCCCTTGCAAGTTTCTTCGCTGCGATAGGACAGCTTGACGTAGTCACGGCTATGCTTTTTTGTTTGCTTACGACAAACTTGGCAACGTCCGTGTTTAATGGCCCGCAACAAATGATTCAACGCCTTGTTAGTGCTAGTTCCGACGTCCGCCACAGTGTTTCAACACAAACTTTGCCAAAGACGACATTTTGGCTTGCGTCCGTTTGTGGAAGAAAATTCAAATTTTCTTGCTACTTTTTGATTAAAACAAAAATTTAAATTATGCCAAGAAATCGAAAAGAGCTCGAAACTTTTGATCCAATGCTGATTGTTGCTGTCGTCTTGAAAGTACTCATGTTTGTAAGTACAGTGCTTAACTTTTTACCCGTACCAAATTAGGATGACACCAAGCGACCAATTTAATTTGGGCAACAAGAAAACATATGAGCTCACCGCTCTTCTTCAGTTGGCCATATACTTACGTCTGCATCATTGCTTTGCCTTGGTGCGACGATTAACTAATCAGTTTTGCTTTTGGGGTACTTTTCAAATCTAACAGTACTCACTTGTACCATACATAGCTTTTGTCCTCTGTTCGATCGTGTACTGCTTCAGATAATTGCCTGCGTAACGCTTGGACTCTCCGCTGAATATTCAGACGACTATACGGTAGCAATCATAATCGGATCTGGATCATTAACACTACTATACGCTCTTGTTGGTATTTTGCTCGAAGTTGGAATCTTGAGCAAGTGTCCAGAATCGCGTGGCAATTGCTACATTGCGGTGAGTAGCGCTCAGGATGTGATGAACGGATGCAGCTTGAGAATAAGCGTAAATTTGATAAGCTATAAACTCAAGATTAGAATTACGCCCTTATTTTTCAAAATCTGCCTTGTTGTCGACACTGACTAATTTCCCTATTTTGTCAGCATTTAAGATAGCGCGTAACTAGAAAGAATAGCGGATAACCTTATTTCCGCGTATGGAAAATTATTGGGGTTCTCCAAGGAACGTTTCGCTCAGATTAGCTCACATAAGCGTAAATAAGTTCAAATTGAATCTTTGATATTAATGTAGCAGTTGTGAATAAGCGGATAATTGTATTTTCGTGAGTTCGTTAACGCAAGCACGATTAAAACTATAATAAGGATCTAGAAAGTGCCGAGAAGTATCAGCATGCACATAGTGTGTTGCATGCTTTCAAGGTAATGTTATTATGAGTGTTTACAACATGATGAGACACATATTCACTTATCTTGCTATTTCTCACCTTTACTTACCGACTCAGGGAGGTTCTAAATACTGCCAAGTGGTGGGCTTACGATTGCTCACTAAAACGGGGAGGCCAAGACAGTATTATTTAAATAGATTCGATTAGCAGCCGCATAAAGTATTAGTAAATGTTAATTTTAGCAAAGGCTGTGATGTGTACTATCTCTGCAGCAACTTACGATAAGCACGACGAGAATTTGCGCCTAAGCTCTCTGTTAAGCGTTGGTTCAATGTTGTGATTCACCAGTTCGGTAGGTGCGCGTCAGGCAAGATTATTTGTCAAACTTTCATTGGACAAGATTGGCATGTTTGTTCTGAAATGCGCAGCAACTTTTCAGCGCAATCTTCTTGGACACTCCTTTCACTTTTCCAACTTCTCTTACCTTCAGACACCGAACGTGCCTTAAGTCAGGCTCGTATTTCGAAAGCGATGATTGCAAGGAATGCTCTGGAGGGATTCAACTTTAGTTGGCACATTCAGAATATTATTGTTTACATGTCAAAATTTAAAGTACTCAAAGAGAATTCCGAACACCATTCGCTACGACGAAGGGAAACGAAAAATGCCATTACTGATCAATAGACGAGTAAGGAAAGATGTGTATTTTCATACAGCGACACATGGTCCGAAAGGATGCTGCATGGCGCTGCTCAATTACTTAAATTCACAAGAGATCTGTACAGCTCGATGATGAGAGAGAGCAAGTTTAGCGGAGAGCATAACTTCTTGCGACGGCCGTACCAATGGGGATGTATACTTAGCTCAGACCGTTTTTCATAGTTTGAATGCAACTTATTAATTTTAATTGATCGCTTCGGTCAATTTAAAAGTTCTTGATAAGTGCATTTCGCTTTTTTTAACGGAGCATTAATTTGCTTTTGGAAGCTTGTCAGAATTTCAAAAGAAGCCGTGTTTTTAACCGACAGAATCGTGAAAAGGTTAATACTAATGAGAAGTGCGTTGTGCTAGCAGCACACGTCTTTACGCAGATAAAACGCTTCAGTTTAAATTTGAAAATTAAAAAGAACAACTTACCGTCATGAATGATGTCTACGATGGCGTCCGTTTAATGATATGTAACACATGACAAAAATGGTGATATTTAAAGCTTTCGAAGCCTTCAGGTTCCATCATTAACGTAAGAGATAAAAGACGAGTTACTGTACTGAATGTTATGGTTCAAAGTAAGTCAGGTTATTTAAGTCTTCCTTTTTATTCTTCTGTTGTACTGTTTTGTCTTACTTCTTTCTTTTCTTTGGTTCATTTGTTTTCTTAATGAAGTGTGAAATTTTGACTTTCCATTTTTTTACCTTCATCCGTATTAGTCTTGCTTTTTCCTTCATCTGTCATTATTTTTTTTGTTTATTGTCATCTATATTCTTTTTCCTCTTCTTCTCCTGCTCTTCTTTTGGATACAACTACCTCTATTGCCCTCTGTTCAGTTTATTTTCTTTAGCTTTATTCTTGCCAATTTTTTCCTCAAAAAAGTAGTATTTTTCATTTGATCCATTATTCAAGAATAAAATGAAAGATGACGAAGGAGAAAGTAAGGAAACACAAACTTTTTTACAATAAAAGGGACGGCAAACTGATGGAAAAAAAAGAAATTAAACAAAACAAACAAGAATACCTAAACAAAGCTGAATTACTTTAAACCATGACTATTCAATGCAGTGACTCATCTTGTCAACCTTCTCCCTCTCCCTTTGGGTCTCAATACGCTGACGACGGAATCTGAAGGTCCTGAAAGCTCTAAATACCGCCGAATAATTATACGATTTACCTATCAATAAATAGATGTCACTTTAAGCATCAGTCTTGAAATTATACAGATGTATTACAAGAAATTTTGACCCCAAAAGTTAGTCATTTGAAACCTTATGCAAATTTTAAACTTGCCATCCTTTGAAGCCATCTTCTGAATCACAAAGAATTTGCCAGCGCACTAATTTACTCTCTTTACTCCTTCAGGTTGAAATCCACGCTCTAATAAGGCACCAAATCACCTTTTTAAAAAAAGCTGTGTTTTAACGTGCTGATTTGAATTTCCCTTTTGTTTTCCGGTTTAAGCTATCTTCATAATTTCTTATTCCATTCATTTGGCAAACAGCTGAATGCTGAAGCGTTGCGCATCCTTACTTGTCCATGACTGGCTAACACATTTTTCAGGATGCTCTCTGCGCCAGCTTTTGCTTGTGCCTTTGGCTTTTGTCGGCTGGCAACGGAATAACCATTTCGCTGAGGTCCGGCGCCAAGACCACCGAACTGTTCGGATGGATTGCTGTAAGGTGACGAAATTTTTTCTCGCTCGATTAGATTGTAGTTTTATAGGCATGTTGCAGCTTGGAAGTAATCCTGTTCATAAGTGCCGCCGGCCTATATTGTTTCCAGTGGCTTTCACTGCGTTTCAAAAGCTGACCGCTTGATTAATATTGCGCGTCTCCAAGTAGTTGCTTTCGTTAGCCTTTTATGGCAATGAACAGTCTTATTCTTCTTAAATAAAAAGACTGATGATAATAAATGCCCATTAAAGAACGCAAATCTGTTCCTGCACTTTTGCACATTGCTTGCGTGTTCACGAAGAGCTTCTTTACGCTCTGCTTACATAGCGGCAAACGGTGTTTAACTTCAGGCATGAACAACAGATATTAATACTACAGTTTGCGTTTTAAAACTGCTACAATTTTCTATAGCTAATTATCCGTCGAATTGTCAGCATTAAGTTAGCGTGAGCATATTTTTAAAAATGTGTATATGTATTTCATTCATATATGTTCAGCTTTTGCCATAACATCGGCTATGCCTTTCGAAGGACGTATTAATAGCGTGATCTTAAACGCTGACATAAGAAAAGGAGTAGAATACTTGCTAAGCTACCGTAACAGTCTATAATACCTGTTGGTACAATTTTTAGATTTCGAAAGGTAATAAAGCAGAAAGAAAAGAAAGAATAACTGCGTTGGCGAATAGCTGTAATGGTATGTCGGAGCAAAAGGGACGTCGCTTAAATGTAAGCCTATGTTTTACGCATGCGAATGATTCTTCAGTAATCGTGGGCCAAGTGATAGCCTCTGGCCCACGGCAACACTGAATTCCACGGAATATATCTTCCCCCGGCTCTTTTCGCATCAGCTCTGATACTGTTTCCATTTACATAATCTTCGTCGTCAAAAGTGTCAGGGTATATTGAATATGCGTAGGGAGACAACTCTCGCTTGGTTGGACGGATAGTTCTCCAAACCATAGGCCATCCAAGCGCTCTCGCTCCTATGAAACGAGCACCTGGTCTTTTCTGCAACATACTTCGCGGAATCCATTCGTCCAATACTTGGAAATGAGGCTGTTCTTTGTAAAAGCCAAAATTTATCCTGCCTCGACCTCCTAGACGCTTGCTAGCGGGTCCAATAGCATCTTCTGAAAAACAGTTCAGCAAGTGAACGTGTTTTTCACACCTCTCCAACATACCGCTTGGTGGTTCTGTCATCCATTGCGCTCCTTCTTCGGTAGTAGTAACTGGGCTTACTACAATAGCTAGGAAGTAGACGAATTGTTAGAAATTTAATCATTACGAGTTAATATTCCAAATAACTAATACTGAAGCCTGAACGATGAATATACCTATCCATTGTGATTCCTTTAAAGCCTTATGCTTGGCATTAGGCTACCGCTGAAGAAACTGGCTGGTAACAGCGGGTTTAATGTTAAAAATGAATAGCGTACTTTGTAGTTATTTTCATTGCATTGAAAATAACACAATGACATTTGAATAGACTTATTTGCTTTGAACAACGACTAAAAACTTACAATAAATAACAACTAGCGCAATCCATAAGCTTCGCATGGTGCTTCACTGGTATTTAATCTGAAATAACGCAAGCAATGAAAAACAATGAAACCGCGCTCATGAAGAATAAGCATCGTTCATCAAGATTAGACAATTGTCACTTTTCTTGTCAGAAAACAGCTAGCACTAAATCCTTTGTCACCTTGTAGGCCTGCATCATGCTAAGAACAATTGCTGACTGGCACTAGTCATGGGAATGAAAATTCAATGAATGCCCACATTTCTCAGCAAATGAGCATGCCGGTCATTGACGCAAGCATCAACTTGGGCTTTTTCGGAAGTTAGCTGATAAAAGGGCTGAAATTTTCTTATCTCATTACGCCAAGCTCCAAGTGCGTTTTGGCTCCTTGAGAGCAACAGACGGTATCAACTCTTAATTGAGGGAGCATATTGTATCTAAGCCCATATAGCTTTCGAAGGAATTTGCATACTTACGTCATCCATTGAATGTTGTTTAAAATTTGTGCAATGGCCGATTAGCACTACTTTTACTTGCATAATATGTGCGTCCTAACGTGTACTATTTTATTCAAAACTCGGCTAGCCCTTTTGTAAGAGTCCAGCGCTTGTTTTCATTTTTTTGACCTTTAACAAATGAAGTTTTATTTGAACAGAATGTTTGCCGCCATTGCGTCACATGAAGTTTTCATTTCTTTGAAAATTATTTTATATAGATTAGATTTATAGTTAAGTAACGCCACATGCATTATTTTAGAATGACTACCATTACGAACAATGTGCATATCGTGAAAACTGGCACTTCGTGGCCTTGAAGCCTTCGTAACTATTGATTTGATCATCCATTTTCCATACATAGCGAAAATGGCACTCAGCCACGATGTGCTTTTAGCAAAAGGTGGCAACGGGTGCCGCGGCTAGACGAATTTTGAAAAAAAAATAAAAGCAAGCAACTTACCGTGCACCTTGTTTGGGAATCGGATTTGCCAGTGTGCGATGTGAATATACGTATGCTTTTATATCGATTAAGACCAATTCGCGATGACAGACCAGCGGTAGCCTCAAACAGGTCTGATCGAAAAAGCAATCACACTCATATTCGGCTTAGTTCATTTGGGACCAACTGATTGGCTTATTGAATGGAAGAAAACGGACTTGCACCAGGGATCGAAAATCGATCACTTTTATCTGTCAATTTTGAAAGCGCATTTGCTCAAGATTATCTGCGCCACCATATTTTACAATCCGTTGGCGGATTTTGAAACGGAATCATATGTCCAGCTCATGGTAAAGCACTAAATGAGCTCATTGAATCTGTTGACGTTGGTATATTCAGGCTGGAACTTATCCATTACTTTCTGTTCACGCAGAAATTATGTTACATGATGCGTTCAGTCATTTCGTGACCTATTGACTTAAGCCCGCAATAAAAGAGAGGATGTGTATGTTTTTAGCAGACTTTCTTTTCTTTTCTAAAAAATCGCCCACTGCCATGAATAATAACGATGGATGAGCTGCACTGGTGGTATGCCATGGGAAATCGATTACTTCATAGCCTATCCGGACGACTGCTAACTACAATAATGCAATAGCACACTTAGCAAGTTGATAATGACTAGCTTAGCTATTACTAACGTGATATAGTTCGTTAGCAAACGGGTAGAGTGCCACGTTAAGTGTAGTTTATGTATAAGCTTTTTGGTAACATCTTACTCTTTTCTGTGCCTGTTGAACAGGCAATTTCTGAAGTTTGAATTAGCTTTTAACCTTCTCTTATTAACTGCATATATTCGTGCTTAACAACATTATTCATTTGGACTTGCTAGATAATTCAGCTTATTGTTGGACGGAAATTTCCTATAAGCGTAACTGCGTAGTGTGAGCTATAATTTCTTAATTATTTCCACCTCAAAATGTCCCTTATTGAACATTCTGATAACCACATATAAAGATTCGATCTGTTCCTAATTCGTTTTTGGATAGAAAGGCAAAAACAATTCTTTTAAAGGATGAGTAGGTTGAGCGGTTAAGTTTCTGTTCATCCGAAGAAATTCGTATCCTGTCGTACCTTAGCCTCCATCATGGCTGCGAGGCAGAACTAAAACACCGCATTTTTTGCTATATGTTAACACTAGCAGCTTATTCTGCAGTATGCCAGCGGCGCTAGCAAGAAAATAATGGATAGACGACTGCTCTGAATATATTCTGTTCTACAAGTTTTACCATGACTCTTCATTGTAGTTCAGCCTGTTTATTCGTCCTATAGCTTATCATTCAAGCATAAACAATCGTTGCTTTGACCATTTAAGGGAAGGAACACTTTTGACAGGATTACTTTTTCAGGCTTTAGCTAAGTAGACCAAACACTTCCGGTCAAATATGCAAATATGATCCATATGCTTCATTGAAGCACTTGCTCAACTGGAAAGCTCTCATGAAAAGTTCAAACTATTCAACGAAGCAATACTGCGGTCAATACATTTTGCTTAGGAACACTCTTGAAGGTGTTGGCATTTCGTAATTCCAGGCATTACGTCACCAATAGCCAAATGAACTGCGAGTGATTGCAGATTGCATTAAAAGGACAAATTGTACATCTGAGAGTATGGCGCTATCGCGGGAGAAACTTTGCATTTACTACATGACCCAAGGAGTACATCGTCCGGGCTTTTATTCTGCGCAGGCTAAATTTTCTCGTTTATTTAGCAGCGGTACGTGTTCTGGAATGGCAATTTAAGCAATGATAATGATGATGACGCTAAACACTTGTTGCCACTTCCAGGCAGGCGCTAAATTTTGAATTTGCGTCAGAACGGATCACTAATGACGTTAGCGACTATTTAAGGTAGTTACGTCATTAAGGAAGGCATCCGCTTATACAACTACTGATTGCAAAATCATGAAGGATAACTATCGAACAAATATAGGAAAGGGCAAAAGCTCAAGCAGACTTAGAATTCTCTGTGGATCCGTCTGTGCTGTATTATTGTTAAAAGTAATAAAATATGTAATCGCTGGTGAAAGCATATGGCTGCCTTGCTTCAACGCAGTATGATACGGAATAAGCATTAAAATTCACAACTATGCCTGATAATATGCAGCTGCTAAAGTTGTATCCTTTCTAAATATGAAAGCACAATGAAGCTAGTCATCTTCTCGGCCAATATAACATGGTAGGTTTGAGCAGTTTTGCAACATCTACAGCTTTTGAATATGCGAATGAACTAACGAAAAAACTTGGAAAATTCTTGCCTTGAAAGTAAGGCGGCTAAACGCCATTTAGTTCCTTTTCTCTAACGAAGCTACGGACGATTATTACAACTCATATTCTTTCAAAAGAATTGCGTATGCATATGAAAACTTCCGAATATACTTTATTATAATTAGATACCATCTCAGTTTTTACTTCAGCGCGCCAGGTAGTCCTTGTTTGACTTAATCAAGAGAGTGTGCAGAGTTGGAAAAGTAAACAGACTTACTCTACGCCAGGCTGCTGCGTAGAGCAGCAATTACACCATTAGGCTATATATCTTTTTGGTTGGAAAAAAATCCTTCGAGTACTGTCGAACCGCTCAAGTTTAACAAAGACCTGATCATACGTTTCTGCTTTTTCTCACTCCTTCGATGCAATTGTCAGTTAGCTATAGAAGATTTTTAAAAATCAATTTCTGTATGATAATAAATTAATATTGACGGTAGCTTATTTGTGATGATCATAAAAGTGAGCTGAAATCGCCGAAAGCGCAAAGTATTGGTCGGATGATAAGTTACGCGCGATTTCTAATAGCTCTGCGCAAGCAACTTAAAGGGAGAGCAAATAGACTGGTCTGTGAGCCCTAAGAATGGCTGATGCACTACGGACTGTTGATTTGTAGGTCCATTCAATCTTGCAAAACGCTTCCGGGGGAGCTAAAGCAGTGCACCTCAGGGTAAAGTATATCTCTTTTTGCTAAACTGCTTTTTGTGAAAACGTTTATGATCCCCCATAAAAAGAAAGTACTTATCAGAAACAGTGTTGCTTTTGAGCGAAATTTTGATACAGCGAAGTCGCGCTGTTGAAATATTTACATAATATTTACGAATGCTATTTTGGCTGAAGATTCAATCGATATTCCTTTGCTGTTCTTGCGGAATTGCCTTGTTAATAGGTAAACGTTAAGTAAATCTTACTTTAGGTAGTTAACGCACAAATGCATCACATTAAATCATCATCGAACTAGCGGTTGCCGCATTAGGCGATTCCACTCATACAATTAAGATTGTAGTCGATTAAAGGCATGAGCGAACTTTATAAGCAGGTTCATCACCTTCGGCAAAATATTTCTAATGATTCAAGTCGACTCTTCTCTTGCTCGTATTGATTTTTAATGTCCTATTTTGCATATTACACATTGAAACGAGTTCTGGATTCATTAAGTCCTGCTATTCTACACGACTTATTTATCCATACTTTTATAGAAGACATTTCTTGCTCCCTTTCCGCAAGTATCCAGCCGTTTTCCTACTAAAAATGGTCAAAGATACAGAAAATATTTTATATTCTGTTTAAAAATGTTGGTTACATAGTATACCCTGGTTCAGATAATCAGGGTTACGTGAGATCTCCTTCAGATGGATAGTTTTTGGCAAAGTTGGTTCAGGGCGACGTAAAAGAAGAGCTTAAATGTTTGATAACTTGCGGATGCTCCAACCGCGATATGAATAGTTTTTTACAAAATAATACTATATATATGCTAAAAGGTAATTAATGTAGATCAGAGAAAATGGCAACAAAACTGTGGGGAGAAGATGAAATGAAAAGCACGCGTGTGCATACGATGGGCGATCCATTATCCAGAATGCTTTAAGATCGAAAAGCTTTGAGCGTTGGCACGAGATCACAGATAAGATGTTTAATGTGACGTTGTGAGATGAAGCGTGGTCTGATGCAACTGTAAGACGTTCACAGATGAATGTAATGCCTACGCAACGGGTGCTCCCTCAGAGGATTGCCTTTGGGTGGCGTGATCATTTTCTATCTTAACGTGTGTACTAAAAAAGGCTGGTTTGTCCGCTTGCCGGACCGCTGATGCGTTGAATATCGGCCACGGATACCCATAAAAATAACAGTGGTAAAAAAAGAGGAAACATGTATGGAACTGCCTGTATATTCCAAAATTGGTAATACTTGTGACCCTAACCGTTCCGGATGGTACGCAGTATACTTCTGGCCAACATTATACAAATAATTTAGCCTGACGGCCCTGTTTGTCGCTACATAGTACAATTCGCTATTTCTGTGTCAATCCTTTATTAAAAGCAAAGTCCTATTGAATAATTGCATTTGAAATCACTTTTTTTCAAAAAGTTTATACACTTAGTAAACTGGATAGCGTACGACTAGAAAGCTTTACTTGCTTTGGTCTTTTTACGACGTCAGCTTTATTATCGAAAAAGAAAGCAGCAAGCTGTTTTTTCTTTATCATCTAATAGCTTCTTGGCCTGCCAGTCGTATAGTTCATTTTCATGTATGCCTAACCTGCTCATTGCTTTCCTGATCTTATCAATGAAAGAATCGTAATCAGGCTTGTCTTCATACTGAAGACACTTCAGCGTTTCTAAGATTTCGTATATTTCATCTGGGAAGTCGCGCAGAAGGTCCACCGGATTAATAGTTTTTTTCCAACGGCCAACCTTTGCTTTATCCCCTTCGTCGTGCCAAGGTAAACAACCGTATCTCAAGTCGATCATAGCGTAAAGTACGCTCCACAAGTCGTCTTGGCGCCCGGCTTCCTTTCCATCGTGAATATTAGGAGATGCGTATTTCAAGGTTCCCCTGAAGCCAACATGCTTTCGTGGTTTTCTCAATTTGCCGTCACGCTGCCTTGCATAACGACGAGCAATACCAAAGTCGATAAGGTATACTAACTTTTGGTTCTCCATTTCCCTGCCAATCACAAAGTTGCATGGCTTTATGTCCCGATGGACGAATCCTATTCTATGAAGGTCTTGCACAGCTTCAATGAATTGGACGCCCAATCGAAGAACAGTACTTAAGCTAAATCTTTTCGTTGGTTGGAAACGTTTGAGATCAGAGAGATTTGGCCCGCCGAGCTCCATTATCAGAAAACGGAATTGATCCGTCTCCCCATAATCCAAATACTGCAATACGTGGCGAGCACCTTTAAGTTTCAATAGTATACCTACTTCGGCTTGCAAAGTTGGTTTCACCGTTGCTTCTTCAATTTTAGCAGCCGCTTCTACCTTGCCGAAGCCATCTTTTACCAAGTAAATGGAACAATATCCCCCATATCCTATCGAATCAACGATTTTCCATCGACAGCTAAGCAACGTTCCATCCTTTAGTTGAACAATCTTTCGCGGCATTGAACTGTCATATAATCTTTTCGCGGGATTCTTTGTGGCTGCATCTTTTGCAACAATGTGCAAGTGTCTTCCTGTCTGTGTTAAAAACTTTTTCATCAACAAAAGACTCCCTCGCTTTAAAGCGAAAAATCATTTCAACACGAAGCTCTTTCCTGCAGTTTAAAACTAAAGTAAACCCATCTCGCCAGTATGGCTGAAAGGAAATATGCTCCCTGAAATAACGAAGTTATTAGAGACAATCACGTTTCTAATAAGTGTTCCATAAGCTTACTTGTAATCTGTAAGGAAACGGTGTGGTATCCGTGCGCGTATGAAAAGTCGTTGGCTATTCAGAGGATGGAAAGCTACTGGACTGATTTGCCTGTTTTTCCGATACCGTAATATTCTTAAACCAATAATTTTCGAATGTCTGCATTCTTCCATTTATCATCACATTTTAAGCAGATGTTGTCTAACTAATATAAAAATATTCGATCATCCAAGCCATTCAGAGACGGAAATGAGGTACTAAATTAACAGCTGACAATGTATTCAGAGAAATCATTTACTCTTTAAGCTCATTATTTTTGCTGCCAGCTTCACGTTGGAGTCTTTATTTCTTTCTGAGCTTTCCATATAAGCAGAACATTTTTAGGTATGAATATTTGTAGTCCATTCGCAGCAATGACGAACTATAGTTGGTTACGCAATCATAAGCAAATGTGTTTCCCTTGCGGGCCATTGCCTTCCCCCCCTTCGAGCATGATTCTGTCGGCAAAGAAAAATGGGAATACAAGTCGAATTTTAAATGATCAGTTTTGGCTACTATTTCTTCATTTTCTTAAGTATTACAAAATGCAAGGAATATCCATTAAGGAGAAAGATGTGAGACCCCAAGCCGCAGTATCATTCACACTGACTTGCCTAGTTTGATTTTATGAGCAAAAAGAGAGGCCTTGTAGGCTGCTTTTCCAGTCAACAAGTAACAGACAACTTTTATGTTTATCTTAAATATTAATACGAACGAAAGGCAAGTGACAATTGAGTATTAAGTTGTTGAGCCGATTATTGTCATCTACGATAAAATGTTAAAAGGAATTGTCAGAGTCGATATTAGCTGAACAAGGAATAGATATATCAAAAGGTTTTGTCAATCGAACGGCAAAGAAAATAATAGCCACGTCGGTCTTTCAAAAGTCAATCAATGGAGCTAAATAATTGCCAAAGATGTTAGTCGATAAGTTGTACTTGACGCCTATGGAATTCGACGAAATTAAAAAAATGCGCTTTGCCAACCCTATGGCGTGCCTGAAGGCAGTATAATTCCATACGTTCATTGACTTGGATGCAAAAATCAAGCGCGCAAGAGGCACTTGTTGAGCTTATCGCAAATGCGTTGCTCATCATAGCCTACGAATCGAGTATTGTGAATTGCGTCAATTCAGAAAATTCATTACGTTCATTTTCTTTGAAAATGATCTTCCGAAAGTGCCGGCTTTCAAGCGTTAGCACCGAACAAGTTTGAGACCGCCATGTAAACTATTGCCGTTAGCTCACGCTTCCAAATGAGCTTATTTTCAAGGAATGAATAGCACCCTGACGAAATACAGGAACTCTCTTAGCGTACGTTTAGATTTTCGTATTAAACCAATTTGTCGCCTAGTCTCCTTCTGCATGTATGAAAGTCTCGTAGCGTTCACCAGTCAGCAGTTCTCGTTATTAGCAAATTCAGTAATAATTAAGAAATTGGATATTCGAGCGAGGATCAAAGCAGGCGTAAATTTTTAAAAAATTGGGCAACTTTAAAATACATCGTAATCGCAAGAATGAATTTAGTGCAATCAAAATTAAACGAAGGGCCTTGGTAAAAAAAAAGCGAAAGAAAGTAAGAATAAAATTAAGGTTAAGAAAGCTAAATAAGATAAAGTAAAAATATGATGTTTTTGTAAAGCGAAATGAAAGAAAATAACAAAGAGGTTTTAACACTTTGACTTTGACATAATTTCACCGCTGAAGAAGGTTCCGGAAGAAGTGTTAAAACCTCTTTGTTATTTTCACATTGGGAGAAAATCCGTAATAAGATAAAGTAAAAATAAAGCCTTTTTTATTTTGATTTACATCTTTAACATTTCCATGAATTTTATTTTTCCTTTTATTATTTCTTATTTTTATCCATATCTTTGCTTTCAGATTTTTACTTTCAAATGTGATTTTGTTCTTACTTAAATCTCTCTTTTCCGTACTTCAATCCTTCATTTAATTTTAGCTGTATTTAATTTCCTCTTCTGGTTACGGTATACTTTAAAGTTGCACACTCTTATTAAACTTTATGGTAATTTTTATTACCCTGTCGAATGTCCAATTTCTTGACTATAACCGAATTTCCCCATGACGAGGATTGCTGATTCCCGAAAAGCTCAAACCGGTATGATATGAATAAAACAGTAGTATATGCAAGTTAGCCTGCAAGTTTAACATGCAGCGTCCAACCGACTAATAGGGGGAAAGATACGTCATAAAATATTTGCCAAATTATAGTTGCGAGCTACTTCCTAATAAGCAATTCCGTTTCCTTTGAACGACAAAATATGTCGCGTTAAAGAACACTGTATTCACTGGCAAACGTAACTTGCAGCTTGGCAAAATACATAAAGGATTTTAAAGATTATAAACTCAAATCTACTTAAATGATTGACATTTGTCATCAAAAGAAACTTAGGTAGTTTAAGATGAATTTATAAACATGGCATTTTTTAATGTGTACTGTTTTCATATTGGAAAGTAGGTTCTATAAAATTTTTGAACAATTAATCTCCATAAATACGCCTGCTCTTTATTGAAATGTTTATTTTAAGTGATCAATAAGCAATTTTTTTTGTCACGTCAAACAAAGAATGATTTAGCACTTGAAGATTTGAACATTTTGCCTGATTTTAAAGTTTTGAAATTAAACTCAGCAAACGCCCTACCGACGGACAGATCTGTGCTTACTAGAGAAATACCAGGAAACAAATTATGTTCAAAACTTCCAGGACCTACTTGTCCTTGACTACAATGATCAGGATCTAGATTCGATGCCGCTATATTTAGTTCAGAAGAAATAGCGTATTTTCCAAAACTGGCCATTCAAACTCAGAATATGACTGAGTAAGAGCATTTCTCTTTGTGGTACATACTTTTCAAAAATAGCTGACTAGCCTTATGTTTCCAGTTAAATTTGAAAATTGTCGTCTGCAATCAGGAAGGAGATGAAAGTTACTGTAACATTAAACTATACTACCTACTTTAAAAAGTGTTAATTTTTGTTTAAACAGCACGTGCACCTTAGTGAATTGAAAGCACAGCACCGTTTCATTTTTACATTTTTACTAAGCTACGGGTCAGCCGGTCAGCCAGCTGCTCAGCTCGCAAGCGATGAATCTGTTTAGCGGTCAAATATACAACGCTGACGCCTATCAGGCACTGCCCATTCATTGGGCCCAGGAATGGGGTAGTATGAGATTTGAACATGCGAAGGAGCAGGTCATGGCGTGTGGTGCTGGCAGCCAGCCGGATCTGACCAGTTCGAGATTTTGTGGCATAATACAACACTTGTCGCTCGGTTCTACCGGAACGGATACGTTGAAAAGTGTTCCATCCTTTGAAAGCTTGATCGCGGAGGCGTAAGTAACTATTTTTTCCAGCGGGGTTGGAAGGCTGACGATTAGTAATTACCGTGATAAACAGTTTCTGGCTTGGCAGTAAACAAGCCATTAACGTTTTCAGACTTTTAGGAATAAAGGTGCTAAACAGTCGCAAAAGGAAAACACAGTGCAGAGTAAGAACGGAACGGAACGTTGTAAGGCAGCGGAAACACCTGCAGGAACGGAAGAAACTAAGCTTGAAGGAAACGAGTAATTGTTGTCGAATCTGTACCAACGCCAGCAATAAATGAATACTCGTATTTCCAGGATGAATTTGATTAAATCGAAAAGTTTTTCCCAATCGACAAGCGAGCAGAATATCAAAGAAGTAGTCCCTCAGATCAGCAGAGAAGAGAAACTAACAAGCTTTCGTTCGTTTCCTGTTATGAAGTTGCATAAGTTTCGAAAAGACACTGAGTCAAAATGGATAGCTTGGATTCACAAGCTTCCAAGGTCAGTAAGAGAGGTTAAAATCTGCCTTGTTCCTTGGCTACAAAGCAGATGGTCTTCAAGCTTGGTGGTAGTGCGCGGTTGGTACAATGGAATGGGTGAGCTGCTGCGACCAAACATATACTAATTTTATAAATGTAACTTGATTACCCAAAACGCCTCTACAGTAATACAAAGTTCTAATTTTACGGCGCTACTTTCGAAATAGTCCCTTTTGCTATTCGGAGCCAAAATAAATAGTTTGACTGCTTTCAGCGAATGCTTTTGTTGAAGTACTTTTTGAAAACGTTTCCACTTGTCCTTCCTCTTAAAGTAGGACATCCTGGCTTTGTCACCTACAACGCTAATCGAACTCATTTCTTGCGTTTGAATAGCACCTATTTGTTCCCTAAGCAGAGCGTTGGCTTTGCAAACAAGCTTTGCGAATAGCCTTGCCATGATTTCCGGAAGAGCTGTTTCAGTTGGTTTACACAGCTCCTAAGCGACTGCATCCGGATTGTATAACAACACACGCATGCTCGCACTTTTCCGTTCCATTCTATCAGTTTCCTTTTTCTAACTTAGTTCTTGGCACTTTTGATTTATTCAACATCCTGTCACACTCTTCAAACACATTGGTCGCACACTTTTTAAGTTTACTGCCAATTCCTAGCTATTTATGACAACGTTATTATATGCTAATTCATTTTAAACGCATGACGGTAAGCCAAAAGGCGAATTCCGTACTCAATATTCATAAAAACAATTGAACAGTTGCTGAAATAAGCTTGTAAAAAGCTCGCGCTCTCCATTAAAATGGATTTGTCACTTTTTCGGACGAACAGAGTTAAGAGAACGTGAAATCAGCCAAAATCTTCGTTATCATTTGCTTTTATGATACCTGAACATCATTAACACAATCTTACGAAAGACTTTCTTAAGTATAGTTTCGCCATTATTCCGCTGTTGCACCTGCGGTTAGAAAAACAGTTGCAGCTAAAATAAAGATATTCTTTTTTTAATTAACATGCACGAACGGCAAATAGTAAAATTTTAAATTATATATTTTTTTAAAAATCTTTCATCGGTTAGTTCGGTAAACCATTGGCGTTAGCATCGGAAAACAAATGCAATTAGCACATAACAACAAGCAACGGGGTGCTGCAGAGCGCGCTGGCATACGATTATAATGCTTTACGCACAAAAAAAAACAAGCAAAGAAAACTACACCTAATGCAAGCGGAAGCTATGTTTTTTGCGTTAGCTGCAATCATGTTTGCTTACCTTTGCCGAGTAGACGAAACTGGTTTCAGCATTCGAATTAGCCGGGCTTTCTGGTACGGTAGTTCATGAAATAAGCAACAAGCGGCTATCAAATTACCCATATTCCTTTTGAGTACGTTAATCGTTGTCTAAGATTTTGATCGTCAGTGCTCTAGCCCGGATGTTAGCCCAGAATTTACAGAAAAGACGAGCAACAAAAAGACGCTTCATAGAATGTACCTGCAAATATTATTTGCAAGTGACTGTACTTCTAATTTTAAATGTTCATTTTGTAGTGTATGCCTGCCTCTGGTTGGTTTGTACTCGTTGCATTTGTTTTTTAGTATTTTCTCGTGGTGTTGGTGAACATGTCGGAGCAGGTTGTCTCAACAGTGCTAAGTAGCACTGGTCACGAACAAACTTGTCAGCCGAACGATATTCTTGATCTCGAACAGTTGGACCCCGGCGGAGATGATTTTACATGGTAAGGCTGGTTTGGCATTATAGACTTTTTCCATACCTTAGCTCGTGGTCAGAGAGCTCTTATCATTAATGCTTGAGACGCAGATCTAGGGCATCAGTGCCGCCTAACGATCGTTTCGTATAATAGCGGCCCGCTTTGTGGCACATTTAGGTGACGGCTCGTGTCACCGCAATTTTACACTTTTTGTATCTTAAAAAAATTGCCTTAACGTTCCACTCGCCAACGCGATCGCACTGAGTTTGTTTATTACGTTCACAGGCTTTACGCAAGCCCGAGTGTATCGAATAATGGCGCCGATGTAGTCGCTTGGTTACGTTCGGAAAGCGGATCTCTTTCTTTCGAAACGAAGAGATCCCTTTTGGACAAGCTGGAATCATTGCAGGCGCATCACTCGTTCGGTAAGTTTGCCATTGTCTTTATATTCCTTACTTTTTGTCTGCTTTGTCAGCTAGCATGCAAAATGGCATTGAAACGGGGAAGCAAAAGGCGCAAAATGGCGACGTCTTTAGGGTGCATTCAGGTACGTTGGCCAATTTGAATTTTTTTCGTTCAGCCTATCCTTTATTCTCAGCTACCGGTTGCGAGCAGCAGCCGTCTGAGCCATTGCGGGTAGAGGAGTTCAAAGACGCACAGGATCATAGCGACTTGTTCCTTGTGAATGGTCTTTCGAGCCCTCTCGTAAATTCAACTCCTACAAGGAATCTGATAGCAGCAAAAAATGTGTATTCCGAATCACCTTCATCCTCTGAGACAAGCTCAGCGGATGTTTCCGGCCTGTCTTCCAATCTTAAGGATGTTCAGCTTTTGGCAAGCATTCAAGAAGACGGTAGCTCGTACGCTTCCAGTTTTTATTTATGAATTTGACTATATTCCAGATTTGCGGCAATGCCTTGAGAATCTGAAGCTATCTCGGCGACGTGCTACCGTCCCTGATTCAGCGACCACTAATGTCAGTCGTAGTCCATTTTTGGACGCAAAGAGATCCCCAAGGGATTCGACGGCAATAGATAACTCTACTTCCAAAGAAATTCCAAAACTCGGTGGGCGGCATGCGTCCGCACCTTGCAACGATGGCTTCCTGAGGAAGCATTCAGCAAATGGTAGTAAAAGCTTCAATGTAGAACCAACGCGTTCCACACCACCTTCAAGCGCTCGTTTGGCTGTCCCCAAGACGTGTACGTACTCAAAGCGAGGCATGAGCGTCCATCCTCGATGTAAGCTTGATTTGATACTTTTTTTTAAAAAGTTAATGACGTCATCAGTTTTAAAAATTTGCATTTCAGACCCTGGTTTGCAAAAGAGCTTGCCGAATTTGTCCATTGTTCGAATGATGGAAGCCAACTCCGGGCGATCAAAGAACCCGGATACGAACGAAGCTGCCAATGGAACTATGTCGCCGAACGAGCTGAACCAGTCTTCAACGTCCCTAGACGTAAATTGTTTATTTGTTTTGTTTTTTTTCCAACATTCCAAATGTGTTTATTTTAAAGTCTAAAGGCGGACATGTTCCTCCGAAAATTGCGAAAACTACAAGACAACCTAGTCGATTGCCAATGCCTGTCAGAACGGGAATACCGCTCTTGAAGTCCTCTTTAAGGTAGGCAACGTTTAAGCAGCTCCCGCGCGAATGGGCCAAATTGATTGTAGAAAAAACTCAAGCAACGATGGCTTGCCACCTTTGACGATTTCGAAAAACAGCTGGAACGAAGGCTGTTTTTGACATTTCCCGCCTACTGTTCTATAAAACGTTTTATCTTGCGGCATTTTTTCCATTCTCTTTTACGCGTGATCTGTCCCTTTAGGCAGTGCTATTCATTAAACTCGTTCCGCTACTCCTACCGCTTATCACAATGCCCAATGTTGGTCTCATCCTGCTATCAAAGGTAAGTAATAAACCTTTATGTAATGCTGACGTTAAGTCCTATGCTAATCGCGTATATACAGCTTTGGTAGTTAAGAAATTTTGTATTCAAAAGCGTCGCATTGTTTTTTTCAGTTATCTATTAGGGACGCGACAAAGTTGAGAGACAGTTTTACTTATAGGCTGCGACGTTATTTTCGGTAGAGTAATAGGCGTGCTGAACGCGTGCGCTTTGAATGGATAAACTCCATTCAGCTTCATTCAACTTAGAGTAGGTCGTAATTTTATCGTTGACACAAATTCAACAAAGGGCATGCTGTACTAGCCATGCGTAGGAAAGGCAATACGAAGGGGGGAGGTTGTTCATTATTGTCACAACGTAGAGCAGTGGCCTTCTAATTAGATTGCTTTTCCGGTGCGGCGCCGAGTAGCCACATTCGCTTTGTTTGAATAGAACTAGTTCTTCAATAGTTCGTGCAATAATGTCTTCCCTTCGTGCCGGTCCAGTGGCAATTCAAAAACGAAGAAATGGGCCGACCCGGCCGCACCAGTTAAGTTAGATAAAGTCATCTTTTCTCGGCTGTTATTTGCCCAGCGGCAAAGTCGTCAACCACGCTGAATGTTGCGTAAGAATTGTATTTGGAAATCTGATCGAAGAAAACGTCCCGCGATGACGTAATAGTTTAAATTTCAACCCGAACGTACGTAAAAAAGTCAACTCGTCGCGGGCGGTTAAGTGAAACTAATTGCCGCGCACGGTAACGGGCATTTTAAAAAAGATTCGATTGCCAATTCATTAGTTAAACTTGCTCGGCTGGTTAGAAAATTGAATCATTAAATGGCAGTAAAGGTTAAAAAATTTAAATTGGCCAAACAACTTTTTAAAATTCATTTCGCCTACTTTGCTTGATTATGAATATGTTCTCTGCGCTGTCAACCGTTTGAAATAAACACTGATGATTCATCCAGTTATTTTAAACGATTAATAGCGCAGCGAACTGTCAAAGCAGGTTTGTTGAGGAGATTTCACGAGGGGATTTATTGCACCGTTGACTATAGGCAATTCAATAGAGCGATCAGATCAAGGTACGCTGTCATCATCTACGCTGTCCGCGGATAGGAGGCCACGCTGGACAGTCCGTTCGTCTCTAGACATTTGCTCCCCGCCGCGTATGATGGATAATATCTTTGATTGAATACTTGAACTTGGAGAGCTCTTTTTTGGTCTTCTAATATCTTCCAAACCTCTGTGCAAACTGATGGCGGAATCGTCCATCGATCGCAAGCGTGCTAGATGACTGGCGTAGTCCGATGTAGCCAGACTGCTTTGGGTTGGTTTTTTATAAAGTTTAAGCATCAATGATGAAGTGACCACGCTAACCGACGACATTGCCATAGCAGCCGCCGCCATCCACGGTTGAAGGCCTAAACCAAGTGGCCGGAAAGCTCCTGAAACGCGCGTCAATATATTTTCCGTACAGCCAAGTTGAAAGCGCAAGTTGGTGTCAGCTTTTTAAAAGTAAACAACAAAGCTGACAAGCACACTTAGCGTCGGTTTGCAACAACTTACCAGCCGCGATTGGAATGCCAACAAGATTGTAAATGGAGGCGAAAAGAAAATTGAGCCGAATGCGACGAGTTGTCTTTGCGGATAAGTCGATAGCGGCGACAACGTCGAGCAAGTCATTCTAAACTCGATGACCCGATCGTCAATGAAACCAAAGAAGAGCTGCTGCGTAAACACGAGCTTACTTTGATTAGCACTATACTGGCAGACTCGATAGCCACGTCGGAACCAGACGCAATAGCTATGCCGACATTGGCTGCAGCCAGTGCCGGACTATCATTGATTCCGTCTCCGACCATGCCAACCTGAAGTTCCAATTTAAATAATAGAGCTTAGGCGCCCGTATTAGATATCGCTTTTTCCTGTGACATTTGGTAGACCTTATTTTTCAAAATTCCTCACGAAGCAGCGTGATGTAGTTTTCAAGAACTTTCTACAGAATCGTTAAGGGTTTGTCGAGCAAAGCGAGCGCATTCTCGTAGTTTCGTAATATTTACATAATGCTTCAAGGCAACACGATGCTTACCGTAAAATTATACGTTAACAAAGAATACCCGTTGCGAAAAATCAATAATTTGAACAAACGATATTTACGGAGCGGGAAAAGCGGAAGCCCAAGCGAACTTGCAGCTACACAACGCGCAAGCCACATTTTACTATCATTCTCTTTTTATATTATTTTATTTTTATTTGTTACGGTTATTGTTTTAAAAACTGCTCGCTTACTTTTGCCTTATATCATTCCCAACCTTGTTGCACAAAATCTTGTTACTTTCCGTTTCCGATTTCTCAAAAAATGTATTAAGGCCGCGCCGGCTTTAAGAGGTTTTCACTTCGCTCTGAAAATGCGGGAAAGGTGAGGGCTTGAAAGCACCGGAAATCAAAGGGATTTTTACAACAAAATGAACAATGTCTTTTCCCCTTAAAATTACAAGCTAATGCTTAAGGATATCGCTTCATAGTTCACAATTTTGAAATCTTTGAAGCATGAGTCCTTTTGGATAAGATACAACGAGCTATCTTCGTCCTACATATCTGCGTACAAATAATATCACGTAGTTATCTCTAATATAACAAAATATCTTAAACGCTGTCCCGCATTCGTAATTGAACAAAAAACAGTTGAAAGTTTTGCGTTCTTTAGTGGATGAAAACAGTCGTATAATATAGACGTTGACTTCATATGCACCCGTTTATGCTCACCCAGCAGGGTGTACGTCGAAACCCTGAACGGTGAATATCCCGAAAATGATATTACTTAATTAAAAGATAAGGAGGCAAAATAGTATTTACAGGATTTTCTTGTCGATCGAAAATTTGCATAACCACGGCAATCCCTATGGTGAAAGCAGCTTTAAAAAAACATACTTTGTAATTTTTATCTTTCGGGATTTTAACTGTCTCCACGCCTCGCCTGTATCCTGCAATCCTTATTTTGACTGTAGTAAGTAAGCTTGCAGAAATAATGAACATCTATCGTAAACTTTGCAACAAAAGAAGTTTCGTGGGTTACGCGCGCCGCTCGCTGCGGAATGCAGGTTCATTTCTGGCAAGCATGCTCTCTTCCTGTTCTTCCCTTACTGAAGAGCAAGCTGGCTATCCTGTTCTGACGTTACCTAAGCCTAAGCTAAAAAATTACCCATATATTTAAGCTTAGGCTTAGGTAACGCCAGAGCATGATGACCGGCAAACTTACAGTACACCTTTGGGCCCATAACTAACAAGGACATCGCAATGAAATGGAAAAGATTAAATATGAATAAACAACTTGTAAGACCGCCTACGTAATTTTGTGATGGGAAATATAATTTAGAATAATTAGAAATAAAGCTTAGAGAAATAGAAATAAATTATGATAATAGGAATTATAATTTAAATATATAGAATCGATCTTTTTCGGCTAATTAACAATACTACGATGGGCTGCGCATAAGTGAAGAAACTCTGGATGAAACATTGATAAAGGGGATTATTCGAACTTACAATTTCACGATTTTTCTGCAGTTGCTCCACCTTTGCTTTCTTATGATTTGGTAACACTTCCGCGAATACTGTTTTGATTCCGACCTATAATGTAACGAGCTTAGTAAAATTCAAAATGTCAAATAAGATTTTAAAAAAATACCTGCTTTGCAGTGGCCAAAGCAGTCCTAGAGCTGTCACCTGTCAGCAAAATTGTTTTTATGCCCATCCTGTTTAGGCTATAGACGGCCAATGCCGACTCGGTTTTCACCAAATCGGCAATGGAGAATAAGGCTGCCACGCTGCCTAAAAACGCTTTGCTTTGAGACGTTGAAGCAACGATACAAAAAGAAACAAAACCGAACCGTCAATCACTGCAAGAACGCTTATTCTGCCCATGTGCTCTTCGGCGGACATGATGGCATCAACGTCGGGATATACATTCACTCCATGGCTTTCCAACCATTTCCGGTTGCCGACGAGTACTTCGTAATCGGACGCGTCTCCTGCATGCAATGACGTCAAATCAATCGGAATTAACATTAATGTAAGTATCAGACCATTTTCGGTCCGCTTTGTGAGCTTGACATTCGGCTGATGCAACTGGGAATTGCTGTAAACAATTTCCACGCCCATATTTGACAATTTTGTCTCATCGTCACTACGGGCATTGGCGAGCATTGAGTCGACCTCGGAAACGACCGCCCTAATACCGTGACCGGGAGACGCTTGAAACAGCTTGCAAGCACCAAGCCGTTCCGTACCGAGCTTCTGAATGAAGAAACAATCATTTTTAAAAAGATTAACCTAGCGGAAAATGCGGCTTACGCTTTGGACAAATTTTACAATTGAAATGCCGATGGGATGTTCGGATTTTGACTCGGCTGTTCCCATGATCGCCAGCACTTTGTTCAATGGCAATACCGAGTCGGCAATAAACAAGCACAATTTCACTAGCTGTGGTTTTCCTTCCGTAATTGTACCCGTTTTGTCGAAGATAATGGTCGTTATCTATTCGACAAAATCAAAGGGAAATAGGTCAGCAAGAAATTCATTACAACAACAATGCCATCTACCCGCTGGGCGAGTTCCAAAGGTTCGCCGCCTTTAATAAGGATGCCATTCATAGCCCCAACACCTGTTGCTACCATAACAGCAGTGGGCGTTGCCAATCCCAAAGAACATGGACAAGCTATCGCAAGAACTGTAATTGCGCAGTCAAAAGCGAATTTGAAAATCAGCTCAATGTCGGCCGTCGTTAAATGATCCTTGTGATCATGATGCATCGTATGATTGACATGGATAGGCTCCAGAAACATACAATGACCCTGGTAATACAAAACGCAATCAGATATACGCCTCTACATGCATGTATATATATATATATATATATACAGGTTAACATGTTAGGAAAAGTATCAACTCTCAGTGTTATTTTAATATGCTAATAATAATATTTAGGGAAATTGTGAATCGCATCTCGGCAGCGCAAACTTTTAAGGTCTTATCGCTGACGCCCTCGCAAAGGTACAGTGGCGACACCTGTGAAGAAATATGTGCTGTTTCTCGTTACGCTGTCCTTATATGTTGGCACAGCCTTAGGCTAGGACAGAACACGATAGCCGGAAAGGTTCTACGATCAAAATATCCAAAGTTTCTCGCATCATTATCGACTATCATGTTCCACCTTAGCCTTAGCCTAAGCCTAAGCCAAGGTTTAAGGAAAGTATAACCAGAAAAGTAGCGAAAAAACAACCCACTTTGTCCTGTAGGTGGCGCCACCGTGGGCCCGCAGGAGAATATAGGAGAAAAATCGATTTAGAATATAATTTTTTTGCGGCTTTGCAACCCGTTCGTTAAAAAACGTTTATTTCTAAACGTTAACCCGCGGAGCTTTCTGAAAAAATTTTATTCTGAATAACGCACCCGTTAGCAACGAGAGAGGAAAAAGAAAGAAGAAAAAGAAGAATTAAAAATCGATTTAATACTTTGCCGGTTTGTCATTAGGCATTGTGTATAACGCCTACGAAATGCGCAAAATATTACGCCTTCCATACATTCTTGAAAATGCAACTTCTTGGTACGAGACTGTAGATTTTCATGTTAAAATGTTTCTTTTACGGAATGTATGTCCCGGCCAAAAAACTTTTAATTCTCCGGAGCTTTCAGGTCAATCGTGACCCGTCTTTAGCGGTATTAAATTAATGTAATCAGTAAGTGCGAGGATGACATACAATCTGTTTTAACGGTTTAAAGGAGAATGTTTTAAAGTCGAGTTTCCAGAGTTCAGCTGACAGACAGAGAAAACTCCAGAAACTCGACTTTAAAACACTCGCCTTTAGACTATTAAAACAGATTGTACATCAACGTCGCACTTACTCATTACATTAACTTAATACCGCTGAGGACGGGCCAAGATTGACCCAAAAGCTCTGGAGAATTAAAAGTTTTTAACGGGACATACATTCCAAAAAAGAAACAGTTTAACGTTCCATACATTCTCTACAAATTCTGGGTATTCTATAGAATGCCTAGTTTCATACGCTGCATACATATGTATATATATATATATATATATATATATATATATATATATATATGATGGTAGAAGATTTACCCCAAAAGAATTTCGAATCTTTTCAACATCCAAGAAACCGATGATCACCCATGCGAGCCATGTTAGCATAGAAACTATAATAACGCCGGGAACGAAGAGGCGAGATATTTGGTCAGCCAAGTGTTGAACTGGAGCCTGAAAATTACGGAATAATTAAAGCGAAAAAGCAACAGAGAAAAGCAACCAGCGAACCTTCGACGTTTGCGCTTCCTCAACAAGACGAACAATCTGAGACAAAGTAGTATCCGGACCAACATGCGTAGCTTCGATCAGAAGGTTACCATGTAAATTTATGGATCCACCAATGACTGCGCAACCTAACAAAATAACAACTCTTGTTTTGGACGCATGAGCAAAGTACCGTATGTTACACCTGGAGATTTGCTGACCGGCAAAGGTTCGCCAGTTATGAAGCTTTCGTCAACGGATGAGGTGCCAAAAATAACTCGTCCATCTACGGGAATTTTCGCTCCGGGAACGACCTAAAATCATTTGAAACAAAATACGACTTAACAATAGCTACAGGCGCAAGCGCAACCTTCAACACGTCTCCTCTTTGCACTAGTTCAAGATCTATGCTCGTTTCGGACAAAACTTCGTTCCGCGAACCCAACTCGACTATAATGGCGTTCTTCGCTTGTAAGGACACCAACTTGGCCAATACTTCCGATGTTTTTCCCTGGAAAAAATAAAACCAATCGATCCGATCCAATTGGCATACGCGAAACTACAACACAACAAAGCCAAGCGATTACTAGCGGAAAGTAAAAGCCATTAATAAAACGTAAGCGCGCCTGTTGCTCAGCGAACGTTTAAGCTTGAAAGAAGGTTGCAAAACGTCGGCAACAGACCTTGGCTATACTCTCCAGCCATCTTCCCAACGCGATGAACATTAGCAACATTGGGGGAACGTCAAAAAATGTCATTGGACTAATTGTCCATTGAAGAGAAGCAGCCGCGATTAACAAGACAACGGAATATACGTAGGATATTGTTGTGGCCAGCACAATCAAGACATCCATGTTGACGGAACAATGTCGAACCGCCTTGTAGGATTTAACGTAAAAATAACGCCCGCCAAAAATCTAAAATACAAAAAGAATTATCACAGGCTGAACAGGTTTCAGCGAACGTTTTGAGCTTACTTGAACGGGCGTGCATAAAATAAACAGTAAGAGATTGTCGACAGAGACTCCTGGTATGACGTGCCATTGATTTTCGGGAACATCCATTGTGTGAAGTATCCAATGAAAGTAGATCATTATAATCATTACCGGAACGCCAAAAATTAGAGATATCAGAAAGGATCTTTTCCACCTGCAATGAAGGCGGCTTGGCTAGCAGAGATCGGTCGTATGAAGTGAAGGCTCACCTCCGTATTTCGCTCGCGTAACTGAGCGCATCCGTCTTATTATCTTTTGCTAGAAGCTCGCAGTGGAATCCAAGTTGCTTGAAAAAAAAATTGAAAATTCAAAAAGCCAACGCCATTGGACAGAGAGATAAAGCTTACTTCTATCGCTTGCATTATACTGCGAGCCGAAGTCTTGGTGGGATCAAAAGTGAAGGAACCAACTGATGTGGCCAGAGATACATGAGCGCTCTCAACACCGCGTATGTACAAGACAGTTGATTCGATTCGATTGACGCATGCTGAGCAAGTCATCCCTGAGATCTTGGTAAAGAAAAAAAATTGCCTTAGTTGTCGAATTCAACGAAGCAGCTACAGTTCGCTTACAGAGAGTTCAAGCTTTCGATGTGCCGCCTGGGATTCTTCGACCACTTGAGCATTAAAACCCATATCTTCTATTCTTAGAGCAATCTGATTTGGCAAAACGACGAAAGCATCGTAAATGACTTCCGCCTTGCCGGCAATCAGAGCTACTAGAACCCGTTTTACTCCTCAATGGAAAGAAAGCATGCAGCTTTAAAAATAAGGAAATGCGGACCAACCATCAACTTTCATAACGGTCTTTTCTATGTGAGCAACGCAACTAGCGCAGGTCATTCCTTGTATAGCGATCGTACATCGATCGTAATCCTGCAGCGCCGAATTGTGGCGCATCAAACGAGGAGCAAAATCGGACATTGCAATATCTTCTTTTCCAATTGCCTCTTTGGATGCCTTCGGCAAAGCGACTTTTTTTACTGACCCAACAAAGGCTTCGCGTCCATCCTTATCCGGTTGCCGAAAAGCTACGTCCGTACAGTCGGCCTTCGAAGACTCTGCAATGCGCAGCGTTGGTCACAAGTTTGTTGACATGGTTAAACAGGTGCCAACAATCGATCTCGCGGCGAAACTGGTTGACAAGTCGCTCATTTATTTAAATGGTATACTGGTCAATAAAAGATACGAACATGTCTTTACGGAGTTTAAAAAAAAATTCCCCTCTACTTAAAGTAGAGAAGGGAGTGGCCGATACGAAACATAATGCAAGTGCGCTACTTTAATAAACCCGCGCGTTTACTGTTACCAAAATAAGCTGATTGGCGCCAAGTTGTTCGTACGTGCTACTTTGCGCCTTATTTCAAATTCCAAGAATTTAAACACTTCAAAGAGAGAGCGTCTGCCAAACGACTCTTCCAAGCGGCAACACCTGAAGAATCAATCATAAGAAGGCGCAATAAACGCGTCAAGCTTGCCGGAAATATTCAAATTCTAAGCAGCAAGTAGAAACGAAGAAAGCGGGACTTGCTTGTTCGTCAGTTAAGATGCCATTGCATGCGTTCACATTTCACCTTTTTTACCGCGCCGGACTTGACAACCGAATGAAAGTAATTAAGCTGGCTTAACCATTAGCTATTTATATATAAACAGTAGCCTCGTTCAGCCTTTGATTTTAACCTGTAAGCAAACTCGGCAGTTTGGCCAAGAAATTTAGGTCAATCAAAGATCGGTAAAACCGCCTATGAACCAATTGCCCTAAAAGAGCTGGCTATCTTCGATTTGCTCAAACATTTCAAGCAGTGCGTCCCTTTTAGACGTATTGCTTGTTCCAACAAAAATATTATCTGCTTAACTTCTTTATCAGCTGCGTAGAGTTTGTTTTTCTCCTTTTACAAGAAACGTTTTAAAAAGTTGAGTTACGATAACGCTACGCTGGGTCTGTCCGAGAATATTAGCTGACGTATCAGAACGCAGACTTCGAACTTCGCGTCTCCATCCAAAAATCAGCGTTGAAAATTCACTGCGGAAGAAAGAGGCCGCTGGCTAAACAAGGTTAGTAAGTTAGAACTTAATAATAATGAGATGTTCAAAAGCGTAGGAAAATGTATCGCTAAGGTGTACAAAGGAAATATTGCCGTGCTGTTAATATATTACAAAGTGGCATTGACTTAAATGTGAGATTGAAAGGGATCCTACGAGTATAGCGTGCATAGGTTTCCTATATGTACCAAATAAGGAAAGACAGCTTCCGAAAATTGCCGGCTACATTAAACTCAATATCATATGCTCTGAATTTTATTGCTTCCCTGAATTTTATTCCTTACAACTCGGGAGTTCCCTTCACAGCAGCAGCCCTAAGCACGAGGCAGTCACTCGCTGAAAAAGGAAATAACCAGTTTTCAAAGCCTCGTAGCTCTTTCGCCTTCTATTGCTGTCAGCATGAAGCGTTGACCGGCTTCGGAAAAAGGAATGAAAAACTTGATAAGCTCAAAATCGGCTGTAAAAATTTGAGGAAACAAAGTGATCAGAAAATGTTGCTCAGACAAAGCCTTAAATATTAACCTTTTACGTCCACGCGTAAAGTTGCAAAAACAAGCTTTAACAGCATTGCTTATTCCGAAAAATTTTCCTCGTCAACAGTCGGTTGTTGAAACAGAAGGAAATTACACTGCATAATGACAGTCCATGTAAAACATACGATTTTTATTGTAACGGAAGAGTCGCGTTACAACATCCAACAAATTTGTGCACCGAACCCTTTTGGTGACGCCTTCGCCTGTCTTCAGCGGACAAAAGTGACATCGAACGTACTAACGGTTTCAAAGTGCGCCAGGGTGGTTCATTAGCATAATTTAAATAGAAATTGCGATGGAGTTCGAGGTCAACAGATGTAGTCTTGTATACATATGTCATATGTTGTATTTTATACTGACCGATTCATGGACATTCATCAGCATTTATAAACATGTCTTATGATTAAGTAGAAATTTTATTTGTTTATTCACGGACGAGATCCTGCCAACGGAACAGCTCTTGTCAGTAAATAAACAAATATAACTCCCACTTAACGGTAAAATATGCTTATAGGCACAGATGGATATGGATGAATCGATCAGTATACAACAGGATATATGACATACGTATACAAGACTACGTATGTTGACAGGAAACTCCATCACAATTTCTAAGCAATTTTCACTTAAGTCGCACTGCAGAACCACCCCAGCGCACCTTAAAACTGAACTATCCGACAGTATGTTCAATGTCACTTCTGTTATTACCCTTTCCCTACCCGCTGAAGATGGGTGAAGGCGTCGCCCAAATTCTTCCATCTTTTATAACGGGATTCTTCCGTAACTGTAAAATTATATATCCTACATGAAGTTCCTTTGTCACGTACCAAGAAGCTATGTTTTCAAAGAATAAACGAGGTTGATTTAGCGCATTCTTTGGAAATAGTTTAGACGCGTTGAAACCTGCGAAGTTTTGCGCGGATTTAAACCAGCATAGGTACCGAAGGCGGGAGATGCGTCCTAAAAACTTTCGTTGGTTAACCAATTCTAAGTGAACAATGGATTGCTTCCCTGATTATAATATATCTACAGTAAAACCCCTGAAGTTGACCACTCCTATATGGTGACCACCTCCCTAAGTTGACCGAATTTTGACCAGTTGATTTTTCCGCACGTTAGCCGAGCCACTTATACTCACTTCCTATATGTTGACCAGTTTTCCCCGGTCCGTTGGATGGTCAACTTACGGGGGTTTTACTGTAATATATCCCAAGTGCTGCAAAGCCAAAATTGCGAAATCTAACGTAGCATATTTACGCAAAATGATCCTAGGTCAAAATAGAAAATGTTTATAAAATAAACAATAAAATGTCCTGCAAAACAACAAGCGTAGGCTAGGAATTAAAGGCAGCGTAATTCTACGCCAACAAAACATAGTAGTAAATGCTGTTAATACTAATACGGTAGGCCATTTTATTATAATTAAGTAACAAGAATCCTCCGCCGGAGATACTACTTTTAACAAAACTTTCTTCATAGATGTTTACGTTTAAAAATCAATTGTGTAAAGATAAACAAAAAGGGATCATCGCTTAAAAGGCGGCAGCATTTGGGATGGAAGCAGTTTTCAGCACACGCGTGAACATTAACAAGTGATTACATAGCACTGCGACCTCCACATGAAAATTTCATTGAGCATAAGGATGAATGAAAGTTAATGAATACTGAATGTAGGCGTAAAAGTTTTACTCATTACGCCCCGCGAAACTGAAGCATTTTGCCATGTTATTACAAAGAGTTTTGGATCTCCAAACGTATTTCAATTATCAAAGGCCAAATGAAAGATATTACATCAACATTACACAGTATAACATAATAGATTTGGATCCTGTTGCTTTAAAATTGCCTTTGACGCTCAGCCGAATATAGAAAAAAATTCATCATAACTAAGTGAAGCAACTTTAAGTGTTGACGCACTGAACAGGCTCATTACAGTTAGCTGTGAGAAAAGGTATGCTGGAAAACGAACAAAACAATAACGAGAAATACGAAACTTTAAAGGCAAATTTTAAAAACTTATAAATAACGTACTCTTAAGCATAGTATCAATGCGAAATGGAAAAGGGAGAATAAAATTTCAATCAGAATAACTAGCTACACCGTAAACTGAGACAGAAAACACCGTGTAAATATAGATTGAAGGAAACTGGTTCTGAAAATTGCAAGTTTAACAGAGAGTTAAAGAATTTGTGACATTTTAAATATGCTAAAGTAGAAATAAAAACAGTAAATTTATAATTCTGTTCCTAGTTTCACAGCTTCCGTTAAATAATATTCCCTGACAAAAATTTCATCGGAAATTAATGGGATAAACATTACATGTCTCGAGAAAATGGATCGTACTAAATAATGAGGCGGAGGCTGACAAAAATACGTACATTAATACGAGTTGTAACATTGAAGTCCTTAACTCGTCACCTCAGAGAAATAAACAAGGATACTACACAGGTGCCTAAGAGGAGTCTGAAAACTTAGAAAGCTGTGGAATACGTGCTTTAAGATACGCAATGGCAAATAATCATCTACGAGCATGAAAAACTAAGTTTGAATATGCTTAAAAGCTGGCAGTGCATTACAGGTAGCTACTGGATACGAATATTACATATTTTTGAAAAATCCGCAAACAAATACCTTTGTGTAGTACGAAAGCGTCAAAGCCCATGTCCGTTATAGCTTTTGCAATTTCTTGCGGATTACATTTTTCTTTTGGATATTGTATGACACCCGATTGTGATGACGCATCAAATTTGGCGTAGGTGACTGGAAACCGGGAAGTTATCGTCTTTTCCAGGTGAGCTTCGCAAGATTGGCAAGTCATTCCGTAAACGGAAAGCTTGCATGTTTCCAAATCGTCAGCATCGGTTCCATGCTCTGTTTTCGTTTCGACAAGTTGAGCAAGAAAGCCAATTTCTTGTACAGCATTAATCAATGACGAAGCGCTTTGACTGCCCATGTCACATTCTACAATGACCGACTGCTCCAGGATGTTGACTAGTACATCCCGAACACCCTTCAGTTTCTTCAACGAAGCCTGAACAGCGAAACCACAAGAATGACAGTTCATTCCATCAACATGCAACCGTATTTCTTTGGTCTTCATGACGCGATCGTTAAACGTACCAAAAACTTTGGGATACGTGACAAGTAGACCATTTTGAAGTTACATGTCGTCTAAAATTGACAACTAGTTCAAATTTTATAGTCAACACCATCATCGAATAAACTTGTCAACAAATCCTCTATTTCTGCGTTAGACGAACTAAGCAGTAAGAAAAAAGACAACCGTCCATTCGCACGCCCCTACCAAGGTGTGGTAGGGCCTTAGTAAGAGCATACGAATGGATGGTTGTCTTTAAGGAAAATTAGCAAAAGATAAGCCAAACTCGCCTAGAATAGCGGATTTGCGGCTCGCTTGTAAGGCAAACCATGCGCCGTCAGAAATCTATTGATTCTAGCTTCCAAAGAGAAGGAATCATTTGTGCTGCGATCTGTGCACAATTGATACGATAAAAAGTATCAACAACTGTCATAAAGGGAAACGCCGACGTAAAGGTATGCGCCAAGCAACGTCAAAAGTGGCTCAACGAAACTTGCAATATTGAGATGGGCGGTCTTAAATACAGTATTGAATGGAATTGCAAAATGTGTAGTGATGTTTCGCTCGCGCAGCTCAATAGCATGGTATTAAGATAAATAATATATCCGCATTAGCAAAAATGTTTCGGCCTCTCTTAACGGCACTGTTTTGTCTTTTGGGGCGAGAAGAAAACAGGTTTATATCATACGAAACTGTTGGCACCGGAGTATAAATCGTAGGCGGAACAAAATCCACAAAAATCCAATGAGTTTTCAGGAGAAGCTATATTTTCTTAGCTAAAGTTTCTGACGTAAGATCGTTAATATACTGATTTGTCATGGATTACGTTCCGCTGTTTGTAAATCAGAGCGTTCTGTTTAAACAGCTTCAGCATGGTTTCCATCTTGTCCCACGTTAAAGCTGAAACAAGAGCTTGCACGTGGGATGAATTGTTTCCTACTACATTGCGAGTTTCCGCGTATTAAAATTCAATCTTAGCTTCAGGACTTCTTTTTTACATTTTTCGTCTAACGCATAGTTTCTCAACCCTTTTTGCCCCAGGGCTCCCCTAGGCCTTGTCAGGGCCCACCAGGGCCCCCCTAATCCTTCTAAGGGCCCACCGTTTATTGGGACAGTGTCCTGCCGCATTATCTTCCAGGGGCCCCTCCAGGGCCCCCCTGGCTTCCAGGGCTTCCCTAAAATCTCCCAGGGCCCCCCAGGGGGGCCCCAGGGCCCACGTTGAGTAACACTGGTCTAACGGATTCGGGCAGTGCAAATGAAATGAAGCAACACAAAAAATAAACTTGCAGAGAGTCATAAAAGTTAGTAATATGTACTTACAAAATGTTTATGATGTTGTTTTCTTGCGACCTAAGAGGGCTAATGATCCACAACATTCTCAACTTACGTTCGAATGAACTGCGCGTAAAGCTTTCAGTCAACTCCATGCTGGAGCATTTTGACGAGGTTTAGTAGTCGCGTTAATTCTCGCATCGAAAATTTTAACTTTGAGCAGCAAGCTCAAAGGCAAATATTGAATGCCGCCTAGAGACTGAACAGGAGCATGCGCGAAAGGTAGCATGTGTGGTTTAAAATAAGCGTTGATAAATAAAGTTGTTCCGTAAACAAGCGGGTTCCAACTTTTGCTTAATTCGAAATCGCCTTTAAGTTAGATCGGAATAATGGGTTAAACAAGAAGGTTTCTTTCTTTTTGGAAAAAATAAAAAACTGTTTGTCGAAATTCAAAGAAAACACGCAGCTTTCGGGATCAAGAGTGCCCTAAAAGTGCAGTGCGTATTTTTCTCATCGCATGAAACGCATTATATTTGAAGTTAGCGTTACAAAAATTAAATTCTCAATAAAAAGAAAGTCAGGTACATGTTTAATGATTTGCCTGTTCAGATTGTGCCTGCGCACAAAATAAGCAAAAATTGTAAGCTAATTTACACGGAGGCAAAACAAGGCTACGTGCTAGGTCAACGTCACACAATTTATTAAACAGTTTAATGTTTTCAACTGAGTTGGCGTTTTGCCGGTTGCGTCAAACTTGAGTGCACAAAAACACGTTTGTAATAGTCATAATAGCATTGTTTTTATTACCGTAACTTTTATGCTTTTTAACAAGCGTTAGATTGTTCGTTGAATTGTTTTTCCATATTTCCCACAGTGTTACTGAACGAAGGTTAAGTGATTCGTCGCTCAGCTTCGAATATAATGAGTTTTCATAGCTTTCGGCTTGAGCTGCTTTGAATCACTTTTTTATTAACCTTTTTCAAGGGCTGAAAATTTTCTTAGTTAACTTCCCCTTTTCTTAGACCCTGAAAGCTGCTTCCAGCCTTCTCAGTCATATTTTGAAGTCTGCACGTATACACAGTCAATAGGAGGATGATCATTAGGAAATAATTGCATCGTTGTGAATGTTAAACTAGCTGGTATTGCGAGCTTGCGGAAGCGTTTATACAGCTGGCTCCTATTGAATCGCGTTCAAGCAAACAAGTCATTGCAAGTAATATGAATTTGCAGTTCTCATCATAAGCCTTGAGCACAGAATCTGCGTGCCATTCTTAGCAGCGCGTCTTACAATATTGATCAAAACAAAGCGCAGAGCTTCGGCAAACGTCTTTAGTATTACTCATAATGACTCATTTGCTTGAAGCAGGTCCAACAGCTTGGAAAATCTGTTACTTTTAATATTCGGTACAAGTAAACCACTTCTAAACGACCATCTTTCCATTGTACGAATATTTGCATTTCTCAGCAGATGCGTTTAAGACTTTTTCAGCTTTCTGCGTTCAAGAGTCGCTTCCACTGTAAATAACCATTCTGATCTGCTTAAGTTCAATGCTCAACTATAATCAAACGGAATATGCTAGCAAAATCTTCAGTGTGGTTTTGTCATACTACTGCGTATATCTGGGTTTAGGCTAATCCATTTTAACCGTATCCTTCAGAGCTTACGCTAAATACAGAAATACCTCACTTTATTGGCCTTCACTATAACTACGGTTTGTGAGGGATAGTATGTAAAAAGGCTTTGCTCTCAATTTTTCTAGTATTGGCCAGCAATCACCGCCTGGAACATTGAGCAACTATCATTATCGAAGCGACAAACCGCCATCAGCAAAAATGTTACGACGCTATAAAGACTCGATGTTCAAGATGTTTAAGGTATTATGCGCGCACGTTTTAGACTTAATGTTGACCCAAACCCAACAGAGCATAGTATAGTGAGCGCACAACTTTTTAACGCGCTGAGAAACCACATAATACGCGTCACTCGTTTTATTGCGATTGCTCATATTATTGCGGTGCTCCGAAACTGAATCCGGAATAAAAGGAGATATCCCTACATCGTATTAGTCATCGATTAGCGAGATAATGTGAAGTAGTTTTTTTTGCATGACTCCATTTTCAGCGGGAAACTGTTGCGGCTCATTCGCATTCCCAGAGGCATGTACGTAAGCATAAAGGGAACAATTTCACCGCCACTTACACGAGCTGAGTGGTTGTCAAAGGCGGACAAAATAGTGAGTCAATCAATCAGCCTATTTTTTAATACGCTTATGCGCGTAACAGATTTCATTTTCTTGTCCGTCAAAAAAGTCGGGCACGATGGAGCTGTCCTTTTTGCTGACGTATTCAAGAATGATGTGCACTTTGACACACGCGAGACCGCGTCAAAGAACGCGGTAATCGTCATCGTTTCGTGATAACTTCGCGTTATTACCATATTAGGTTACGGAAAATTCATACCAGCTTTTACCGAACAACAATTGCAAACGTTTGCAAAGAACTGCTAACTGGACCTTCCGCTTCAGCTCCTTTAGCTCTGCAATAGATAGCAAAACTTGCAGCTAATCGAAATTGAAATTTTCATTGCATAGGCTTAGCTGACATTCTTAATATTGTAGCTTTCGCCGAAGTCAATGTTTTCTTTCTTTTTCAAAACTAAACTTGAAGAAAGTTCTTAAGCTTAGAAAGTCATTCTTTATAGACGAATTTCATACAAGCTTTGATAAATATCAGATATTGAGCAAAATGTCCTGCTGGAATACTGTGCGCCTATTCCGTTGTGTTTGGTCAGTAATATTTCAACTGAAACTGTATTTTACGATTGACATTTGGTTTGAGCATTGTCGGTCTGTTAATAACTTTAGTTTTGGTTGAACTCGCGGCAGTAAACCGTCAAGGCTGGCGATGAGCTTCAAGTTTACTTTCACAAGCTACAGTCGACGCGTAAAAGTGCAGCCAAAGAGCTCACGAACAGAAAGCATTGCGAATGGATTAAAAATTCAAATTTTCATAAGCGTGCTGCCACCTACAGCTAAAAGCGACCGAAGCCAACAAGCTTGACAAAGTCTGTAAGTGTTGGTTTTCAACGACGTGTGGCGTCCCTCTTTCTTCCGCTCATTTGCCAAATCGCATGAATTCCCATGTGTTCATGTCATAGCGCTTATCCGAACTGGCATTGTTAACTAAAATAGTCCCAGATAAGAAGCATTATGCTAAACATGTTGGCCTGAGGAGCTCTGGCGTGCAGCGTTTTCACCATGCAAACTTATGCAACACCTTTTAGGGTAGTGTTTTATCTTCAATCTAAACAAGATTATTTTCTATGAACACAGGGCCTTTCCCACTTTTTTCAAGTTGAGAAGGTTACCTACAGGAATGGTTTACTTACGTCTTTTCTTTCTTCCCAGTTGGCGGTTGCTTCCCTGGATAAGGAATTCCAATTTTTGTGCAGCATCAGCCAGGGAAAGATAAACATCCAGCAGCATATCTAGATTTTGTCGATGGACCATTAGAACAGAATTCCTGCGGTCACCTGGGGCTACAGAGCTGCGCGCACTTTCAGGCTCAAGCGGTAGGGGTACATTGGGAAATTCGCTAGTGGAGTGCGCGTAAGCCAGCAAAGCCATAATACACGAAACGTAGAAACCCAAGTGAATACATCGTGCCACAGCCATAGTCCGGAACCCTGAAAGGAGACTTTATCAAGCTAGTTTGTGAAATGAATTAAGCTAAGCCAATAATCACGCCATCGGTGGTCAGTCGCCCACTTCAAGCTGTTGCAGTATATCATCCTGTTTTATAGAAGAGGAAACCACGCCACGCCTCTGCAGTTTGTCTTAATAGCTGATTGGCTAACCGGGTTGTTATAGTCAGATGTCCATCGTTGGGATGCGGGGGAAGAAATCCAACAGGAACTGTATCCATCTTACATCAATTAAATAACAAGTGCAATGAACTTCTGCTTACGCCCTTACGCGAATGCATTAGGTTATGACAGCTGGTATTATTTCTCAACGGAAGCAAACTGAATCAAACTTAATTGACCAAAAAATTTAATCAATTTCTTCCAATACAAAATGTCGTCACCATCAGACAAGCTACATTTGGAAGTGTTCAAGACTTTACCGCTAAAGATAACCTTTATCTTCTCAACGCGTTATACGTAAAACAAAAAGCTTGTAAAGAGTCGATTGTTCGAAGAAGTGTACATGGATTTTTTCCTGCCCTATGCTGCCTTGAAGATGAGTCAAATAAGTAAAAAAAACTTTTGAATCTCGTTCAAGGCGAGAAACCAAAACAAAAGTCTGTCGAAACGTTCGGCTCACTTTCAAGCCGTCGTCAGCGCAAGTAGTTGTTAGCCTTAGGAGGAGCTCCTACGCCTTTTCAACCCCTAACCTTGAACTGCCGAGGCTGTACATAAATGGTTGGATCAGCTTCGGAGCAACTGCATTGGAAGCCGTCTTCGGTGGGGGCACAACGCAAAATGGGATAGTCAGTCGGAATCTGGCGAATCGTCTTGTAAAAGTAGGTTTAGTTTGCCAATGTTAGGGAGATTAACCGAAGGAGGGCGAGGGCAGCTTAACGAACAGATGACGTCATCATAGGCTACCTGCATACCTTCATATGTTTGTCCAAGTCTGGTTTTTCTCTCTTTTCGGTCCAAGTTCAGCTTTTTTCAAGTCAGATTGAGCGCACAATGCACAACGTCTGTTTGATATGTAAACCGTTAAGCGTTTTACATATCAAAAGCTGAACTTGGCCCATTTTCATGGCAACTTCGAACTTCGACCAAAAAATCCACGTACACTTCTGTCAACGAGTTATCAACTACAGTCAATGATAGTTCGTTCAAAAAACTTTATCTGAATCAAGCGAGCTAATGAGGATAAGGACAGGAAAAGCAGAAGATTAACGCGCTCTTCTAGATTTGCATAAGAAGAATAATTTTTTCCTTTAAAAAATTGAATTTAAAAAGCCTGACGGGCGGCACAACCTGCGCTGATGACGGATCATGAGGAGACCCGAAAGCTCCGTAATTACCGTTTACACGATAAACGTTAATTGAAAAACGAGTTGGAAATTCTGTGAAAAAAAGTTTTAAAGAAGCAATTTTAAAAACCTGTTAAGAAAAATAAAAAACAAAGGAAGAGTAATCTGTCCAGTTAGTACTCTGCGTTAACATACATTGTTATTAGGCGCCCTGTTTAGTTAAAGCCTTAGTCCTTTCGGATACTTTCATTCATAGAAACATACATGACACAACGGACAGAAAAACTCACACTTCTGAATGAAGGCTTACGCTCTTATTGTAAATGCGTCTGCATGTTACATACGTCGTTAATGTATTATGGATTTGGCAGAGACTTTTAAAATACGTAGTAAGAAGAAAGAATCGTGCATAGGCAGTTCAGTGGAATAGTTAATTGTTTTTCGCTCAATCTTGATAGGATTGCGTAAAATAAAATGTTGAATTTTTATGTTGGGTAGTTTTGTGGATTCACGTTACATAAAACAGAAGATTGGCGATATTGACCTCAGCAGAGAAGCGATTCAGCGATATACGTCAAATTATTTCTTTTCCGACGATTTTTGGCTGGCATTGAAATACAGCCGATGCAGCGAAGCGTTTTCCATTTTTCATGTGCGCCTCATTTATGCATCCACGCCCAGGAAGTAATTTTCGTTGAAGCTGATTACGCTTTTGATCACTGTACTCACGCTCTGCTTCGCCAACTTCCGCCTCTTTTTTCCTTAAAAGCAAAAACGTAATCATTACGCAGACAACTGCTTGAATAATGGACGCGCAGAGGAGGGGAACAATTTAAAGTAAAACTTTAAGTCAACAAATGCGGATGTGACCACTTTAACATTGTTGCATAACCATTCAAGTTAAGGATAAATGCTTCCCACTGAGCGATAAAAACTAGCTCAAGATTACGCCGGCCGAAGTAACTGATATCAGTCATTTTTTCAGCCTGTTGATATGCACATCTGCAACGTTTTAATCGCAACGAACAGAGCTTCTGGCGGGTGAATAATGATCTGCAATCAGTCAGAAAAGTCACAAGGTTTTTTGCTAACTTTCAACTCGAATCTTAAAGAACAATACCGAGTCAGTTGATGAGAAAGACTTTTTTCAGGATTCGCGGGATCAAAAAACAACAAGCTGCAAAATACGGTTGGCAGTTTAAGGTTACGGCAAGCTGCGACTTACTGGCTTGGTCCCGTAAGCGTACGTCTTAGCGTCAAAGCGATTGCAATATTTGCACTGACTCAATATCAGCAACGTATAAATAAGATATAGGCACAACTAAAGCCCTTTTTCATTCTATGCTATATTATATATAAGAGATTTATATATTTTCATTCAAATTCATAACGGCGGTATACATAACCTTTTTAATGTATGAAAATATTAGGAACAAAAATATGGAAACTGATAAACATCTTTGAAATGTGCTTTTATGCGTAAGCGACTGCGTTATAACAGAATGTACTGCTACCCGCCATATAGGCAACAGAAATTGGAGAATATACACTGTAGCAAGGGCACCGCTTATGTTTCTTTGTTGTTGCTTCTGAATGCAAACTGCACTTTTTTAGGATGAATAGAACCCATATAAGGCTGGGAACTTGTTAGCTAATATTATCAGTTATGCAACAGTCGTGATCCCAATGCAGCAATTGCTGTCGTGCTCATGACATTACCATTTGAAGGATGAAATATACGCATCGACTTAAAGCTTTGTTTTTAGAAAACTTTAATAAGCAGTTTTTTGTTTAGTTTGCACAAATGTTACGAAAATGACATATATTAATGTTAATATTAATTTTATTTCTAACATTCTGGTTGACCTCTTATGCTTAATGCGACATGACGTCGTCAGCTGTTGAAATTTTTTAAATCCTTCCGCAGACAGACTTATTGTTAGTTTTAATGCTCCGAAAGCAAGTCATTCAAATAAACCGAAGACGTAAAAAGAGATTGTAATCATTTGCGCAGAATTGAAGAGAAACGGAATTGCGTTCATTCAGCTTATCGCAATAGCGCGTCAGCTTCGTTGATGGTTCAATACGCTTAACTTTCTTGATATTATATTTCAATGAGTGAGAATCAGCCAGCGTGTTGGTCGCTCTATTGACGGAACTAATTGAATGATATTCGAAACTGCTTCCGATGCAAGTTTTCTCCCATTCTGGTCGTCTCGCCTTGAATGAATGAGCTTAAATTGTCTTCTTCTATTAGCATTGTGGATACTCTTGTTGAATTCGTGAATCATCACCCGAAGATGATTGAATCTAAAGGAGCTATTATTGACTGGCTGCGGAAAATTAAACAAACCTTAAGCGGCAGCTCCTCCTCATTCCAAATGGAATGAGGAGGAGCTGCCGCTCAAGGTTCAAAGCTGGAATGAACAATATTTCCCGCCTATGCAAATATACTACTGTACCTTTCACAAATGGGAATTTTAATAATAAATAAGTATACCACGTTGGTTGGAAGAACGATTCTGCGACAAACTAATCGTTTGTCAAATCCTGAAGAAATATGCGAAGCAGTTACGCATCTTTAATCAAAAAGTAAAATTAATTCTTTGTTGCTGCCTTACATTTTTTAATTGTTAATGCAAAAGCTAGAATGCGCTAGTAAAAGCAGAGCATTTCGGAAACTCGTCGTCACCTGAACCGTTTCCTTTTTTCCTCCCAAAAATAATACTGGTCTGCTACAGAATTTCGAAAGCAGCAATCCCGAAAGCAAGATATCAAAAAAAGGAATCCCGAATGCTTACGGACTATCCCATTCTGCCTAAGCTAAAGTTTAAGCCTAAACACAAGCATTATATACATATCGTTGTTTCCCACAGGGGAAAGCCGTCACAGGTTTGACGATTCGGGATTTTCGTTTTTCAAGATTTTTGCATATATCAAAATAAATAAAAAAGTAAAAAGTATTATTAGTAATATAAGATATTAGATGAACTTGTTGAAGTCAAAAATCAACCTCCCTTACCTGAAATATAGCATTACTGTTGAGTCCTATGTTCACACACAAGGCTTGAGTATATGGGTGCCCACGTGACCGGACTCCCATCACACTGACTCTGTGAAAAATTTAGAGGCTTAACTCATGTGATGCGTCGACTGCAGTGATACTCTTTAGTTTTATTCGCTTATATTAACTCTGTCCTATAGGAGCCATTCTTCTGCATGGTTTTCCTAAATTTGGCATCATTGTGAATCATGCGAGTATAAACAAATATATGCAAATTAACCTGTTCAGTTTTTTGCATCTTGTATCGACCGCACGCCTAACAGCTAATCTATTCCGCTATTTTATTGGCATATTTATCACTTGGTCTTATTTGGTTTCATGACCATATTTGTCAGATTTCGCTTTACTTTTGCTACCCCTTTATTTTAATTATTTGTCCGTCAAATTCCGAAGTTACTTTTTGTTTAAGAAACCTTCTAATTTTTTGCAGCCCCTTTTCTTTACATCTCAGTTGGCATGGTCAGCCCTGAAAGCTCCATTAAACAAAAGATTTAAAACTACTAAACAAGCTAATTTTCCACCTATATAACGAAAAATATTTAAAATTTCGCTGCACAATGTTAAAAAGGCATGAAGGACATGAAGTTCGAACTATGTACGTGAAAATCCTGCAGTAATACGGTAGGGTAGCATTATTGTCGATTTAAATCGTATTCGCCTGCACGGCTTTCCTAAATTTAGCGTCATGGTGAATTAAGAGAGTATAAACAAATGTATGCAAATTGACCTGTTTGGTTTTTTCCAACTTGTACAGACCGCACGCCTAACAGCTAATCCATATCCGCTGTTTTATGTTTGCTACTCACTTTAATTTTTTCGTCTGTCAAATTCCGAAGCTACTTTTTTGTTTAAGAAACGTTTTAATTTTTTGCAGCCCCTTTTCTTTACGTCTGAGTTGGCATGGTCAGCCCCGAAAATTCCATTAAATAAAAGATTTAAAACTACTGAACAAGCTACTTTTCCACCTATATGATGAAAAATATTTAAAATTTTGCTGCACAATGCTAAAAAGGTGTGAAGGACATGAGGAAGTTCGAATTATGTACCTGAAAATCCTGAAGAATTACGGTAGGGTAGCAGTATTTCGATGCGTATCATATTGCGTTTCTCATCCGACTAAGTCTGCCACAAGGGTCTACTCTTATTCATTAAGTGTGAGGATTTGTTTTTTCTTGTCACACTGCGCGTCATCGTAAAAAGCTTTGTCTCCAGAGCTTTCTGGGACGTTCGATCTCTCAAGGAAAGTGCGAAACATTTTTACATCCTGTTTCACAAATTAAAAAGTTAGTTGATTAACTTTTCAACATGTGATATGCAATGTCGCAATAGATATTTTCAGCATTTTCGGGTAATTGACTTTATTTGTCCAGATGCACCCATGTTAGAACATATTACCGTATTATTGATGAGCAGGGTCACAGTTATTCTTCTGTTCCTGATTTAAAACTATTAATGCAACAAAATAACTGCTGCAGGCATAATAAACAAAAATGCATCTTTATTGACCGCACATTAAGAAAGTTATTAGACTGTTTCAAAAAAACATTGTCTGATCGATCTGAGCTCTTTTTGATAATGAAAAAAGTTGAAGATCAAAATAGAATGGACTGCTGTGAGGCGAGAAGTAGGAAATGATAATTTTACTACGAAAAAATTCAGCTGCAAAAATATAATCTAACTTATTAATAAGTACAGAAAGTGGGAAAGGGATATAGGCGATTTTAAACATTCAAAAGAACTGTGCTGACCTGAGAGGGGTATGAAAAAAACAAATAAGACGCGTAATGGGAGTGCTGAACACGGTTTGCTCGAGCTTTGGCTTCTCGCTGCCACACTGCTTCTGCATGCTGCTTCAGTCGTTCTATTTTTCTTAGCAACATTCGCCATGCGGAAACCTGTTTGGCCCATCGCAGTGAAGGCTGTCCGTAGGTAGCACCCACTTCCGCACACCAAAGCTGCACTTGTCATTCTTCATTTATACTATCTAAGGCGCCGTAATCAGCGTTCGCTTTTTTCCCGCCACGTCTGTATGGCATATCGGAGTTCAAATTTGGAGGCTCATTGTACTCTGGAATTCTAGACGCATTCGTATTCCTCCTGTCATCAGCAACGGCGTGTTGCCTTTCGCCACTTCTGTCAGATTGCTTACGCAGAAGTTTGACAAGTAGCGCTTCGGTTGTCCAGTCGATATAACATTTCCAAAAAGAGAGACTTACGGAAAGCAAAGCCAAACAGGAGACAATGTAAAGAAAACTGAATAAAAAGTTGCGATGTTTCGTAGGGACAATGTCGCCAAAGCCAACCGAAGAAAACGTCACAAAGCTGAAATAGCACGCGTCCAGCCACGTGAGGTTTTCCATGAAGGCGAAGAACAATGTGCCTGTCGAAAGAGCGGTCAATAGCAAAGCAAAGCTTAACTTGGCGTCGTCAATTCCAAATATTCGACGAGCCGTCTTGGAAAGAAGCTTGCCAACTTCGTCCAGAAGCGTTAAAATTACTGGTATACCAACCAGTCCGTACACTATTGTAGCTAGCTTTCCGCCACCCGTTCTTGGCGAGATGTTTCCAAAACCTAAGCAAGCGCAAAAGGTGTTATTGCTCGAGAAAACATTTTTGCATATTTCCTTCACTCACCAATGGTAGTTATTAGCGTGAATGTGTAGAACAATGAATCCATGAATGACCAAGGGCCTTCCGACGAGTCGGCATTTTTGGCGCCATTGCTTCCTGTTAACCTGCTTACTTGGCGCTCGTAGAACTCGAGCCGTTCCGTCGCTATTTGATTCCAGTCATCTTCGCCCAAAACGATTGCGTGAGCCCAAAGTGACTAAAGAAATTTTAAGCGCATCAATACACACCAGCTTCCCTGAATGTCATTAGGCCATCTGGCTTGTTGACGTCATACAAAATTCAAAAAGAGCAGCTCCACCGTCAACATAATAAGCAACTCGCCAAGTACGCTTTAGGAAAGCAATTACATTAGAATCTTTATTAAATATCAACATGGAAGATTGACGGGCACAGGGCGATGCCTCAAAGTTAGCAAAAAAGCTATTAATCAGGCTATCGCCAGTGCAAACGCAATTGGCTAACAGGCTCTTGTTTACGGTTTACCAGTCTTAGGTTCCATACTGCCTAAAAACCGCATTTAGCTTATCCAAAAAATATTTAGGCGAACTATAAAATGCAACGCCGCTGATTTTAGACTAGCAGGAAATGTTGTTCGCAACGGCCGAAAGAATGAGGGGCAAACGCTCCTTTTTGGCGGGAACATGACCTAGGCAGACCTTCGGGCTCCGTCTTCCGTTAGAATTATTATTACAACGAAAAAATGATAACTATCTTGAACATCGACAGTTATACACCTTTGCCCAATGACCCTACAGAATTGCCACGGAAGAATCTTCGTTCCCTTCTCATCACATACGGCACAGAAACCAAGGAACCAGAAATCATCAAGATAGCGAAGCATCTTAGGTTCACATCAAATTACAGACCCCCTCAGCTCTATGGCCTACCTAAAGCGCACAAACCAGAGGTCCCACTAAGACCAATAGTTTCCACAATTAACAGCACCACAAGTAAGCTCAGTCGATATTTGAAAAAGGTGATCAAACCACTAACTGATAAAGAACCGTCCTTCGTCAAAAATAGTAACACCTTCATCAACGAAATACGAGAATACCATCTAGAACCGGACGAAATCATAGTTAGCTACGATGTTAAAGATTTATTCCCTAGCATTCCGATTTCAAAAACTCTCGATACACTATACAATCTCCTCAATACAGACACAAATTTGTTCACCAGAACCACGTTAAATCCTTTCCACATTGTCAAGTCGGTATCATTCTGTATGCAAGAAAGCAATCACTTCATGTTTGATAATAAGTTCTACAAACAATCTAACGGTGTCCCTATGGGCAACCCACTATCTCCTATCCTGGCCGAAATATTCATGGAGAGTTTTGAAAGGCAAATGATGAAAACGGTTGATAGGCAAATAGCCCCACGACTATTCAAAAGATACGTAGATGACATCTTCGTAATTATCAAAGATGGAAAGGAAGAACAGTTTCTAGAATTCCTCAACGGCGTATGCCTCAATCAAATCGTTTTTACAACGGAGAAAGAATCAAATCGAACCCTCCCCTTCCTTGACACACTGATTATTCCCACTAATCAAGGACTAAAAACCAGAGTTTACAGAAAACCAACACACACTGACCAATATCTTAATTTCTCATCGCATCATCCACGCTCAGTAATGCGCGGAATCCTCTCGGGAATGATTAACAGAGCAATCAATTTATGTGATCCAGAATTTCTTCGATCGGAATTCAACTACATTAGAAAAACATTCTACAAAAATGACTACCCGAAATCTTTTATTGGCCAAGTATTCAAGCAAAAGCTGCGCAACCAGGAATCACGGCAACTAAGAAATTTGCCTGATATACGCTTAGTTATCCCCTATGCGGCAGGACTAGGAGAAATGATTGTCCAGTTAGGAAAACGGTTAGGGTTCCGAGTCTTTTTCAAAGACTTCCTCAACCTCAGGACAATTCTCCGGAAGGACAAAACGAAAATCCCAGAAAACAAAAGGACAAGATTAGTCTACGCAATCGAATGTCCCTGTTCAGGAATGTACATTGGGGAAACGGGCAACACCCTCGAACACAGATTCAATGAACACATAAAGGGGTTAACCACTTATAACAACGCTAAAAACATTCTCAGCAACGGCAACAACTACACAAGACAACGTGGAAGACCAATATCAGACCCAAGGAGGATCACCATGGAGAAGGCAATACTAGCCTCGGCTGTTGTGGAACACGCATCACATTGCAATCTAAGCGTTGGCGCAAAAGTTTTATGTTATGAAAAGAATGCACACTTACGAAAAATTAAGGAAGCTCTGTATATTAGAAACAACACAACCTGCAACCGAAATAAAGGAGCGGAAATAAATGAAATATGGACGAATACGGAACACCCCTTCTGTCAGCTGCAAGACATTTGGAACATATACGTATCAAAGCGGGTCTTACACAAGGTCAACTAACTTTCCTACTGAAATGCAGAAATCAAGAAATCCTACCAAAGTGCTCCCGGTTAAAATGGGGACAGTACATGGATAGTCAATCAAAAAGAATCCTATTTTCGGCTGGAATGTCTGTACTACGAAATGTTATACAGAGACACAGATACACACTATCGAGACTGCGAGAAGATTATAGTAGCACATTAGCGTTCCTCAGAAGCAGACTACACAGAACACTTTACGAGAACCTGGTGAAACATGTGGACCTTGCCACACGAACCGTTTGCTCATCACAAAAACAGGTACTAAAATCGAAATTTGATAGCATTCGAGACAATATTCCGACAACATCTTCAAACCCTTACAGAAATATTCCACAAAGAACTCCTAGGTCAAAGCTAAACTCAGCGATAATAAATCTCAGCTCTTTCCCTCTAAGTGAAAATGAGAAGCATATATTTGAAAAAGGACTTAATTTCGTCCCAACACCAAAACAACCACCACTTCTCGACATCATTGCCTCAGTTGAAGACAGCCTATCTTCGTCGGACACACAAAAAGCCACACAAATCAAGAGCAATTTATCTACATTGATCCTAGGCCACCACTTCATTGCCACTTCGAACCTAAGCCGATATGAGATAAACAGCTTATATCAACTTAGGAAGCAACCCAACAGAATTATAACCAAAGCAGATAAAGGGAACAGAATCGTCTTACTTGACAGAAGCACCTACATTGAAAAGATGACAGCTATCTTGAACACCAGCAATTATAACCCCTACCAACGGACACAACAGAAGTTTCCCGAAAAAATCTCTGATCTCTTCTCATTACATATGCCACAGAAACCAAAGAACCTGCTATCACCAAAACGACAACATATCTTAAGTTTGCATCGAACTTCAGACCCCCCGACCTCTATGGTCTCCCAAAAGTACACAAACCAGATATCCCGCTGAGACCGATAGTCTCCACAATTAACAGCATCACCACTGAACTCAGTAGATACTTAAGTAAGATCATCAAACCTCTAACAGGCAAGGAACCATCCTTTGACAAAAACAGCAAAACGCAAGTCAACGAAATAAGAAACTATTGTTTGGAACCCGACGAGATTTTAGTCAGCTATGATGTAAAAGACTTATTTCCCAGCATCCCAATATCAGACACCCTAGAGACCTTACACAATCTCCTCCACACGGACACAAATCTACCCAGCAGAACTAAATTAAATCCCTTTCACATTGTCAAGCTGGTTTCGTTTTGCATGCAAGAAGGCAATTACTTCACTTTTGATAACAAGTTCTATAAACAATCTAACGGAGTACCTATGGGAAGCCCCTTATCCCCTGTATTAGCAGAAATTTTTATGGAAAACTTTGAAAGACAAATGTTCAGAACTATAGACGGACACATAGCTCCACGCCTTTTTAAAAGATACGTAGACGACATCTTTGTCATTATAAAAGCTGGAAAAGATGAACAATTTTTACAATTCCTCAACAACGTCCGTCTTAACCAAATAGTCTTCACAATGGAAAAAGAAGATAACAAAACTTTGCCCTTTCTGGACGCCTTAATTATTCGCTCAAGCGAAGGCCTTAAAACCAGAGTGTATAGAAAACCCACGCACACAGATCAGTACCTCAATTTTTCATCACATCACCCACGATCAGTGATGCGTGGTATCCTCTCCGGAATGATAGACAGAGCATTCAATTTATGCAGTCCTGAATATCTCCAACCAGAAATTAACTACATTAGAAAAATCTTCTACAAAAACGGTTATCCTAAATCCTTTATCAACCAAGTGTTCAACCACAGGCTTCGCACACGCGAGTCTCCAAAGCAAAACAGTCCGCACGACACTTGTCTGGTTATTCCTTATGTGGCAGGTTTAGGCGAAAAGATTGTCCAATTAGGAAAAAGATTAGGCTTCAGAGTCTTTTTCAATAGTTCGCCCAACCTCAGGGCAATCCTTCGCAAAGACAAAACTAAAATCCCCGAAAACAAAAAGACAGGATTAATATACGCGGTTGAATGTTCTTGCTCAGGGATTTATATTGGTGAAACGGGAAACACCCTAGAGCATAGATTTAACGAACACATAAAAAAGCTCACAAGTTACAATAACGCGAAAGCCATACTTAACAATGGTACCAATCTAACCACACAGCGAGGAAGACCAATCGTGGACCCAAAACTTACAATGGAAAAAGCCAAACAAGCCTCTGCTGTAGTGGAGCATGCGACGCAATGCACTCAAGCACTCCACCCAAAAGGTTTATGTTACGAAAACAATTTACGGTTAAGAAGAATTAAAGAAGCACTATATATCAGACACAATACGACTTACAACCGCGATCAAGGAGTGGACATAAGTGGGATTTGGACAAATATTGTGACGCGGTATAATTGTTGCACACTCACCAGATGAAATACAATAGCCGGGAAAAAAGAAAAAACAAATAATTAGAACAAATAGAAATGGACAAAACTGCAATATAAATGGGACAAAGAAAGAAAAAGAAAAAGAAAAAAAGAAGAAAAAAAGAAGTGCGCTGACAGACTCAAATACAAAAACCTACAAACAGAAGGCTTTAAAATACCCGCTTTAAAATCCACAGAATCAATAGATGGCACTCGCTGGCACAATTCATATTTGCACTTCAGACCGCTGATGATGGGTCTCGAATGACCCGAAAGCTCCGGAGCCTCTTTATATAGAATACAAACGGGACACATCCGTAATAAATTTCTTCATCATGAAAAAATATGGACGAATATTGTAACCCGCTCGAATTGTTGCTCGCTCAACTAAAATCGGATACACCCGCTCGAACTGCTGACAGACAAAGAGAAAAGAACTACAAGGCCCACTTTAAAACACTGGCCTTTAAACAGCTATACACCTTGCACGTTACTAGTGCACTTTATTCATACGTCAATCCTTAGACCGCTGATGACGGGTCAAGTTCGCACCCCAAAGCTACGGACAGTTTATTAATAAAAGTTTTTTTCAACGGGACATAGAAAATCCGTACAAAAAGAAGCCAAAAAATGTAATGATTTATATATGGTAGCAGGAAAAAAGTGGCGCCCTATTTGGAACTACACGGTTCTGTACTGATAAAATAAGAGGGAACTGCTCATTAAGCAATATATCCGCAAGATATCATTATGAAACGTGGTAGAACACGGACAGAGTATCTCATATAGAGTATCCTTAAAGACGAAAAAGTGTATGCCAAAAAAAGCCATTCCTTATGCATTCCTTAAAACACAATTTCAAGAACATTCAGCTTAGCCTTATGCAGACTTAAGCAAGTGTCAATATCAGCGATTCCTTGTAGCTTATTTTGTCCTATAAATAAACTTTTTTTTATGGAAATTTCAATAGTTGCACAATTATCTGTACGTCATCTTACGCACTCAGCTAAGTAAGATGAGGCAAACAACCGCGAGAGAAGATGAAGTTAGACAAGACGAAAGACAATTGAATTGTTTACATTCGAGCAACAAAGGCAGACAGACACAGAGATTAGCTGATCACTAAGTTATAAACTTGTAAAGAACTCACTTTTAAAAGATCGGCCTTTTGCTTTTCATGTTCCACATTGGTAGCGTAGAAATGTTCCAAAGTGACTTCCTGCTCGAGATGTTGGAAAAGGCAGCCTCCGCATAGAAGGAAAACGAGCAGGACGAATAAGAGGAGAAACACTTTAAAGCTGCTGTGAATTAAAGACCAATCAGCTTCTTCTTCTTCTTCTGGCGGCATTTTTCCGCTTGATGTCATCTGAACTTTTCGACCTCTTTTCAAATCATCGGATTTTGAGGATGCACGTTAGCTTCATCTCCGCGCAATCATCTTATCTGAACAAAGCAAAGATGGCAAGTCGACGGGAGCTTAGATGAATCGATATATCCTGAAGATGTTTCGTTGGACAACGGAAAAGCAGCTAAGGAGCTTAATGCTTCTCTGTCAATGTTCAGCACGGCTTGTGTGATTGCACGCAGTAGATAGCATTCCGCTGCTCCGTGTGAGAGCTGCTAAAAGTGTTTTGGGTTCGTCAATGCGCCAAGCGGAACAGAAGCCATTCAGCTTCTGCTGCTGCTAGAAGTGATTACGTCTTTCAAAAGTACAACCCAGTAAACTTCGTTCTCAGAACACTTGCAACGGCGGCGGCCAGACGGCTGCCGCGCGAGGCCACAAGCGCTCGGCTGTAGACAAATGATATTCATCCAGCTGTCATGCAACATAGTCTCTATCAAGTCTCTGTGAACTAAGGAAAAGCGTTTGCCTTGTTTTGCCTGGAAATGGGCATTTTTCCTCCCAGCATTATTTGAAATAAGAAGTTTGCTTTTAAATTTTTTCCACACATTCTTCTTATAGAAATTCTCGCGAGGAGGAGAACGCCCAAGCGAGCACATTCTTCTTTCCTGGCGAAACAAGTTTCCCGAGAGCAAAGCGCTCTCGGAAGAAGCACGCCATTGTCTTGTCGAGCATTCTTTCAAATTTTTAAACTCCGCGTACGTATAGCAAAAAGCACATGCTTTATATAGGCAGAACATTTAAGAAAATATAAACCATATAATTAAATGGGTCTAAAATAACAAAATTTAGCTGTTATTGCGAACGTTGTTAATAATGCTTTACCATCGACACCAAAATTCAAATCTGAAATTTCTCTTATTAAATTTAAATTTCGTACAAAGTGGCAATAAAACTGCAATAGTGCGAATTTAAGCTGGGCTTTGCATCAGTACAATATTTCAATGAAAAGATGGTCCTCAGCTATCCGACTTTGGATAAATTCGTAATTCTACGTATCGCCCTTCGAAATGTAGATATGCGAGGCATCTCCGACTCAGCAGCCGATCGATAGTTTTGTGAAAATTTTTAATACTACCTATTTTTTGTTTATAATCAGTTTGCTGCAAGTTGTTATTTTGCTTTATGTTAAGTTGCAGACGCTTATCGCTACTCTACAACGCGGAGCAAAGCTTACTGCGTGTGCAACATGCGTGGAAAACTTTGAAATTACGCAGCTGTCGCAATGAGGCGTTGAGGCACTGTTCGTATGGTCAACTTGCTTCTCGAATACGGAGCCAATTTTGTTTGGCGATTACGAATGCTGAAAATCCGGTTACTTCTTAAAGGCGCATAAAGTTTCAATTCAAAATGCAATATAGTTTACGATGGTGCTTTATGCCCCGTCGTAAACTGCGCTGTGGAGCAGGAATGAGGTGTTTTTTTCAGCGAAAGCTATAAAGGAAAAATCGATGCGAAATTTAAAAGTCGTCTGTCCGCGAGCGCGGCGTCATCTTTCGTACTTGGCAGAGAGCCAACTTTTGAATTTGAAAAAGCGTATGCAAATTTTTTCAAAGCAACTCGCTGCGCTGCCACTATTATAGAGACGCTTTCTTATCAAGACAAATTTGCATAATGCGTTTGAGGGCGCTCGCGCAAAGAAGCTTAGAGAAAACTTGGGGGAAACGAAGTTCATGTTTCTAAAAAAGAAAAAATATCCGAGTGCAGCAAAACAATTGCCTATTACACTTCACGGACGAGTTTTATTTTAGCGCGCTGTTTTTTGCCAGCGAAACCCAATCGATTGCGCAAAAGCCTTTTTCATACGCAGAGCAGCTCTGCTCAAATGAAAATTTATTAGTTTTGTAAAATGTCTGCACATGAGCGCTAGCAGTTAAAAAGTAGCCTTAACTAAATTTTGCTTATTTACCTTTACGCGCTGAGTCGATGTCTTGTTGCAGTCGCGTCTGTTTCCTCTGCAGTGCAGCAAAATGAGTACAACCCCAAACAGTTTAAATTCATCTTATTGCCTTTTATAAAAAACAATACTCTTGCTCATGCGTCATACATTCATTTCAGTTCAATTAATAGGCAAGCAACAGAATTATTGGTACGATCTTATTACTTTTGCGCCCTACCATGTAAAAAAAAATGCAGGTTCCTTTCGGCAAAGCATGCAACCACCTTGTTATGTTCCTAATGGCGAACATACCGGCTATTTTCTCATACTCTCGCTTAAGCCTAAGCCAAAATACAAGCCTTATATTTAACCTTAGGCTTAGGGAAAAGCAGAGCTGAATGCCACGAAGCCAAAGTATAACTGTGCGGTTCGTGTTTACTTTCAAATTCTTCCGCTCTGGAAAAAAGATGTATGGATAAAGTAATCACGCGCTGGCATGAGTACGCTAACCAAGTAAATATTATTAGAAAGGAAACGTTATCAGCCGATTCTTCCAAAGCCTCGTGGAAAAAGGATGAAGTTGAAGTTTGGAACGAAAACGAAAAACTTTTGTTACGACTATGTTTTCGACTCGCGTTTAAAATAGGTACCCCAAAAATAAATTTAGAAAGCATTCGGAGCCAACCTTGGTCTATCATCAGCGTGTCAGAAGGGGCAACAAAGGCGTACTTGAACAGCAGTGAACATTGTCGAGAACTTGGGCAGTAGTGACTGACGGCGATAAACAAAAGACAATTGCAGAAATTGTAAAACGCCATTGCTTTCCTTGGGCGAAAAGCTTATTCGCTTTTCGCGTAAGGAATGACGTACGTTTGAAATTGAAAGGAAATAGTAGAATAAGCATCTCGGTGGGCGTTAGAAAGTAGCACGAGCTGCGGCAATGGCTGGTTTGAATAAAACTTTAGTTTATTCAACAATTAAGTGCAAAATAACTTGGCAAACAATGACATATGGCAATGATGCAGCTGTGCACAAAATGTGAACCCACGAGGCAGTCTTGCTTTAGTAACAGTTGTGCGCTTCATTGGCGCACCGCTTGTTTCCCTGCACCGTAAACAATCGACCGGTACTTGAACATGAGCACAGACGCAAACCAAGCACGTCCGCCTTCAAGGAAGGAGACAATGACAGAGGTAAGTCAATGGCGCGAGATAACAGCATTCCATTTGGAGCGCTGAAGTTCAGCGCCCCGCTGGCCTAAGAACCATGTGCCATTATCATTAGGCTATGCTAGCGCGGAGCAAAGTCATACCCCTGTTTTGAGGCTAATCGAATGAGCTGCATTCAATTTAAAAACGCGGGATCGAAATGCGGTCCCTTCATTTCCTCTGAAGCTAAGGTTTTCAACTTCCAACCGAATACTGTTGTCAACTGGCGCCCGAATCTAAGCAAGCACGATCGCTTGATGCCCGCGTAATATTTCGATCCCCAATTTTTGCTCACCTTTTTTGTCTTCACTATTTTCGTAGCTATTTTTTTGATATTCTTTTGCAGAGGGAGAGAAGGTCTCATGGCGTTGAAAATTGTCTCACCTGAGTCAAGCCTTCTGACCAGAAAGTTGTTGCAATTCTGGATTTGCACTCGGCCATCGTCGAGTTCAACAGAGACGGGGGAAGATGAAGTGTCCGTCTGCAGCACTATCTGGAATTCATCGATTCTTTTAGCCTTCGACTTGTACTTGCAACATACTCTTTCGGCTTCAATGTCCAAAGGCGTTCCTTGATAGCCACCAACGGTGCCGGTTCTGCTGACAACGTGTTCCAAGTAAGTTTCGGCAGGCGCAAACTGAACAACCGAATCGCCATTGTCATCTTGACCGAAATGCAACGATTCCATTCCTTGCTGACTTAGCTTCAGGAAAACAAGCAGCAGTATGTTGCACTAAAACTTTGCAAAGTAAAGGAAAAGCAATGCGCACTTTTTTATGCAAAATTATGCCGCGCGCAAAAATAAAGGCAAAGAATTTGCTTACTAGCCCAAGTCGGTAAACTCAGCTAAGAGGGAAGAACATCAACCGCCTTTCAGGCATTATGTAAATTTCTTTGTCGTTTCAAATGGGGTAAATGATGGGTTCAAATTCAAATAGGCTTGCTGTAACTGAAAAACGGTTTTCAGGAGCGCACTCTAAGCTGACTACTAATCAGCCCTACCTCTTTACTAGAAAAGATGCAGCAAAAATAAGTAACTCGCACAAATGGTTTTTTTGCTAATGGTTATGGAGCACAAAATATTTCAAGTGCTTTTGTTTTTTATGACAAAATTTATTTATAAATTAGCTAAGAATAAACTGCTTTCATATCTATAAATAACCACTTTAAGCTAGCAGGTGAACTTGAAGAAGTGCGCCTCTGAAGGCTGACTCGAAATCTTCGCGCAAAAAATGAACTTTGCAAGAGTTAAGAACGCGAAATGGGCAAGCAAGCGTCGTCTAAAGCTACATAAATTTTTTCAGAGCATTTTCGCTACTTTTGGCAACGCTACGTAGGCTTTCCGGATACGACGAAACAGAAGTTGACAAAAATGAATGAACCATTAATCGCGGCTGATAAGGATGGAATTACAAAGATTACTTAGCGCCGACTCAGCAACAGTTGAAGCAATAAACTCGCATACAAAAATCGTTTGGAGCGCAATTACCGGCATTGTGCTAAAGACAGATGTTATTTACGGTTTAATAGATTCCGGAAGACATTAAGAATTAGACGAAATGGTCAAAACAGAAAAACCGCTCATTAATTAATTTTGCTGAATGGAAATAAGCTATCTTTATAGTAATTGAGTGACATGGGCAACTGAGCAAATCAAAGAAGAGCATTAAGCTATAAAACAATGCTTCCGCATACTGTGCAACCGGAACCGCCCAAAGGTAAACTATTTGCCCTTAGCAAGGACTGCCCACATTCCACCGTTCAATCGATGATGCCTGAATGAATAACTTACCAAGAGGTTAATAATAGCCAACAACCACATGATAGCTACGAAAATCAGCAGAGCGATCAACTTTTTGCCCCGAAGACCGGTGCGGTAGAAATCTTTGTCGTAGTAGAAAGAGGACTTTCTTGATTCAGCGTTCTTCATATTCAGCGCATTTATGGAATAAGGCGCCAATCTTTGGTGATTATCAGGAAAATGCCTAAAACATTATTTTACGCATCTCGTAAGTGAGAGGCCGTTCAGTGCCGAATTTCCTATCCTCAGTGCGCGCTACCATTTGGTTCACCAAGACGTCATGCCATTTATCAGATATCATCCGCAGACAAACTGAAAACAGCCGCGCCAATTCATTACGGCCAGCAGTTCGTTCGGCCAACGTTCAAGCAGTGATCCTTTCTAAATTCTTCCACGCACTACGCCGCAAAGTTTTTTCTACTTTCCAGCTTGACTGCGCGCTACGGCTACGAACAGTGCTTCACGTTTTCCATATGGAAACTCAATATCCAGCTGGCATTTTTGCTTTGTTGAAACCATCCTTAAACCGGCGCCTCGCAAGCGCATTACTTGAGAGAATGTCAAAACATTAAGGCTCATTTTTCTCCATTCAAGAAAGCATCAATGCGCGTCCAAGGAGAGCCAGCAAATACTTTGAGCTGGTCCAGAAAAACACCATAAAAATAAGCAAAACATCGAGAAGTATGTATTAGCAAAATGCGGCAATACAACAAAGTCTGACGAAATCATTGCCACAGAGTTTGCTGTCAGCCTCTGTCGAATAATAGCTTTTATTTTTTTGCACAGGTGGCAAACCAACCTTCTTGACTCTAAAATTTGAATGCAAACACTGCTTCTCTAAGCAAGGCTTCACGTATTTTTATTTTTTTTTGAATAAAGTAGAAAAGTTAATCTGTTGTTCTAAGCGTCATTCGTGAGATTTCATCGACAAAAATCCTACAATCGCTTGACAGTGCATAAGAACGCGTTAAAAACTGCATACGCACATTGTAGATAAAGAAAACTTGCTCCTGCTTAATCAGCGGAACGTGTACATGCTAAAAATGGAATGAAGTAATTACCCTTTCGTAGAGTTTGCTCGCACCTTCCCAGATGGTGCAAAAAGACCTTCGTTTTGTATAACAGTGAGAATCCTGCTTACCGGATTTAAAAGTTCAAATCATTGAGTACTGTCAAACTGTATTCAGGTAGCAATAAATCATCTTACGGAATAATTAGTCGCAAATGCACTTGCACAAAAACAAAAGCGTACAATTTTATATGCTTTTTAAAAAAAACGTCGACTGACTGACAAGCACTTAAACGAAGGCTTCAAAATTGTGACTGCCATTTCGCAACGAAAGAAGCAGCGGCGCGCTCGCACTTCGATGGCGTTAAAATTTCCAGTTATATAAAACGTTTTGTAGCGTTTCTTCAACTCTTTAGGATTTAGCGTATGTCGATTCCTATCATATTTTAGACTATTTCATTCCCAAGGAACTATTTCATTCGTCAATGATCGATTAATAAGATTTATGTTTGAATAACGTCAACATATTTGTCAATTCGCTAATTAATTATTTGGATTGAGAGCTGCTGATTATGTTTATCCAATTCGCCACACTAATTACAGTAACCATCTTAGCGGTCAAAGGTTCAACTCAGTACGGTATTGTCAATGATCAGCAGGTAGCATTTGAATCCTTGGCAGGTATACGATATGCGTTTTTCGCTAAGTCTTCGTGAAATAACTGTTAAATACAAAAACAAAACTAATAAACATATACTAGTAAGACGAGAGCAAAACTACATTACCAACCCTTGTTGCTATGCTAAGGCTACCAAGTTAAGTTTTTAACAAAAAGGTTTCGGACTACGCTGGGATACGAATGTATTGACATGTGCGTCAGAAAACGTTATGCATTTTTTAACATATGGAGTCAGTCTTAGGACGCAGTGGGGTGCGACAATGTCGTATCTTGATGGACAAGTCGCAATTCTTTTTTCTTGACCTGCCAATCAAAAATTGTAGTATTCGAAAAGCTATGTAGTTCTACTTCCCCTCAACTGGAAATGCAATCACTTCAAGACGTATCGTGTAAAACACTAAATACTTTGCGCTCTACCGCGCGTCTAAGTCTTGTTCTTTTAGGCTTTTGCAGTCGTAAACGTTGCTAACGTCTCTTACGCGGCTACAGTGCCATCCACAACTGCCAAATCGTTTTTGTACTTACGAAAATAGCTGACAAGTTGAAATTCCATTTACGTAAACGGTTTTTGAATAGTCGTTCTGCCTAGTCGGAGTGCATATTGCAAACGCGGTTGTTTTTCGCTGCCTGTTCGCGGAAACAGTTTTTCCCAAAACCGCTCCTAAACGTACTGTATCGTTGCCGACGAATTCTTTTTTTATTGTGGGTCGTCTTAGGAAACGATGGCGTATCGTCGTATGCCAATATGGGGAAAGCTTCTTGCGTTGGGTACCGGTGGTGCCGTAGTTTTCGGTGTCGGAAGTATGATCTTTAAACAGGTAAGTTGGTTTTCAAAGTTTAAAACCGCCGCTAGTTCAAATCTATTTTGAAATAACTCGGCCATCCTAACACTCAGATGGTTTCGATTTCGTGTTAACATGGTTTTACGGTTCAGCAGTAAGTGAGTTCGGTGTTAACATTCAAGTTTGCAAGTATGTCGTGCACAGTTTGTGCATTTAAGTTGCGTTTAAGCTCCAAGTCTTTCGCTCTTGTCGTAAATATTGTTTAATATTTTAATTCTGCTCTCAAGTAATCAAACTGGAGTGTGTGTACAGGCATATGTAAATTTCAGACAGCTGAATTGTACAGAAATATGTTCAACATTCAAACGGTCCCTTTCGACGTGCGCTATCGTTGCGAAGAAGCATTTTTTGCTATAAACAATGCCAACAACTGTAGTTCCCTCGTCAAGAAGTATTTAACGAAACAAATGCTTGACAAATTGAAATCGAGAAAAACAAGAATGGGCGGCACTTTACTAGACGTCATCCAATCAGGTGGAATAGTACGTCTAAGTATACTTGCATGAATGGCCGTATTTAGGAGTTGTCAATTTGGACAGCAGCGTTGGAGCGTACGCTCCCGACCCGCAAGCGTACACAACTTTCAGGGAATTGTTCGATCCAATTATTGAAGACTATCACGGCTTTAAACGTAATGACAAACAACCTGACGAGGACTTTGGCGAACAAAGACTGAATGAACTGACCAACTTGGACCCGGAAGGCAAATATATCATTTCCACTCGAATTCGCTGCGCTCGTACAGTTAAGGTGCGCTTTGCTACCATTCATTTTTCTTTACGCTTACGCAGACTCGTTTGCTTTAGGGTTTTCCATTCAACCCGTTGCTCAGAGAAGACGATTACATAGTATTGGAAGAGAAGGTGAAAAATGCCGTACGTTCTTTCGCCGATCCCGAATTGCAAGGAACATACTATCCATTGAGAGGAATGAATGAACAAGACAAGAGCAGACTAATCAATGAACATTTTCTTTTTAAAGAGGGCGATAGATTTCTTCAGGTGCTTTTATAGACAACTACTCTTCGGCTTCGGGTATACTTTTTATTCGGTCGCTTTTCAGGCTGCCAAAGCTTGCAACTATTGGCCTATTGGACGCGGCATTTTCCACAATAAGGAAAAGACCTTTTTGATTTGGGTAAATGAGGAAGATCACGTACGCATAATCAGCATGCAAAATGGTGGTGACGTCAGCGCGGTCCTTAAGCGCCTTAAAAATGGCGTAAAGGTAAGCTGACGGCTTTGTTTATCATCTGCAAATCCCTTTGCGCAGGCGTTGGAAGACAAGATGGCATTTACTAGGGATGATCGGCTGGGTTTTGTTACGTTCTGTCCCACCAACTTGGGCACCACAATACGCGCTTCCGTGCACATCAAGTTGCCAAAAGTCAGTCAGCGAAGCGACTTTCAGGTGGGCGATCAATATACCGCCTAACATTTTTTTTGCATACAATTCAGCCAAGTATGTTGCAGAATATTTGCGAAGATTTGAATTTGCAAGCTCGAGGCATTCACGGTGAACACTCAAAGAGCGAAGCCGGTATTTTTGATATTAGCAATAAGAAACGAATGGGCATAACAGAGTTCGAGGCAGTGAAACAAATGTACGACGGTGTCAAAGAGCTGATAAGGATGGAAGAGTCACGTTAGCGTCGGTGGTTTTAAAAAGTAAAATCTCTTCGTCTTTATTAACTTTGTGCTGGTGACGCCACCACTATGCAAGGTAAAATGCTTCCTATAGGCGATAACATGTTTTGCATAAATTATTGATTTTTAAAGTACAGAAACGACTGTTATGCAAAAATTCAGTGTCATATCTTTGCCCACTTCCAATTCTTATCGGCTCCTTGGCGTCAAGAAGCTGATAAGGATGGAAGAGTCACGATAGCGTCAGTGGTTTTAAAAAGTAAAATCTCTTCGTCTTTATTAACTTTGTGCTGGTGACGCCACCACTATTCAAGGTAAAGTGTTTCCTGTAGGCGATAGCATGATTTGCATAAATTATTGATTTTATAAAGTACAGAGACGATTGTTATGCAAAAATTCAACGTCATATCTTTTTACCCACTTCCAATTCTTATCGGCTCCTTGGTGTCAGGGAGCTGATAAGGATGGAAGAGTCACGTTAGCCTCGGTCGTTTTAAAAAGTAAAAGCTCAACGTATTTATTAACTTTGTGCTGGTGACGTCACTACAACTCAAGCTAAAATGCGTCCTGTAGACGATAACGTGTTTTGCATAAATTATTGATTTTTGAAAGTAGAGAAACGATTGTTATGCAAAAATTCAACGTCATATCTTTTTACCCACTTCCAATTCTTATCGGCTCCTTGGCGTCAAAGAGATGATAAGGATGGAAGAGTCACGTTAGCGTCAGTGGTTTTAAAAAGTAAAATGTCTTCCTCTTTAACTTTGTGCCGGTGACGCCACTACTATTTAAGGTAAAATGCGTCCTATAGGCAATAGCATGTTTTGCATAAATTATTTATTTTTTAAAGTACAGAAACGATTGTTATGATAAAATTCAGCGTCATGTCTTTGCTCAATTCCAATTCTTATCGTTACGGATATACGATGGCGTCAAGACGCTGATAAGATTAGAAGAGTCACGTTAGCGTCAGTGATTTTAAAAAGTAAAATCTCTTCGTCTTTATTAACTTTGTGCTGGTGACGCCACCATTATTTAAGGTAAAATGCGTCCTAAAGGCGATAGCATGTTTTGCATAAATTATTAATTTTTAAAATACAGAAACGATTGTTACGCAAAAATTCATCGTCACGTCTTTGCCCGTTTCCAATTCTTATCAGCTCCTTGACGTCATCGTCACGGATATACGACGGCGTCAAGGAACTGATAAGATTTGAAAAGTCACGTTAGCGTCAGTAGTTTTAAAAAGCAAATTCTCTGCGTCTTTATTAGTTTTGTGCTGGTGACGCCACTAAGATTCAAGGAAAAATGCATCCTATAGGCAATACAATGTTTTGCATAAATTATTGATTTTTGAAAGTACAGAAGCAATTGTTACGCAAAAATTCATCGTCACATCTTTGCCCGCTTCCAATTCTTATCAGCTCCTTGACGTCATCGTCACGGATATACGACGGCGTCAAGGAACTGATAAGATTTGAAAAGTCACGTTAGCGTCAGTGGTTTTAAAAAACAAAATCTCTGCGTCTTTATTAGCTTTGTGCTGGTGACGTCACCTCAATTCAAGGTAAAATGCGTCCTATAGGCGATAACATGTTTTGCATAAATTACTGATTTTTGAAAGTACAGAAAGGATTGTTATGCAAAAATTCAGCGTCACATCTTTTCCCTCGTACAGCCGAGGCGTAACAGTCATATGTAAATTATTCTTAGCACAACAATTCCGCTCGAAAGAAATTTACATTCTACGTCAGCGAAAGAAGAGATAAGTGAGCGTCAATGTTTTGCACGAAGTTTAATCAACAATTTCAAAACTATGGCCTATAATAAAGCTTTCGCTAAGCAAACCAATAGTCACTGTGTCGTAGTATAGCTCTTCGCATTAGCGGTCGCTGAGTCTTAATTCGATCAATTTTTAAAAAAACAACAAAATAGTTCGTTACCGACATCTGTGTTCAAGCGAATTCGTCATTTCTTTGCTTTTTTCTTAGGATGCGACTTCGGGGAACTATGCGACAAACGCTTTGATTCATAGTCGAGCGGATGTCTTGGAGATATGCCTTGAGACGAGTAGACGGAAAGCAAAGCATTGTATATGTGCGAGTAGGGCGGTTTGTCGGCAAACTGAAGCGGCTTAAGCGAGTTAAATATTTTATTGTATTCCTTGGGCACTTTCCTTAACAATTCTTCTCCATCGCCTTGGATCAACGCTTGTCGATCGTTGCCCATCTGCGCCAGTTTGGCGACGGGATCCTCTATATTCTATAATTTTCATATCCAACGCCCAGCAAGGTGTCGGTACAATGGCTTACGTCGTAGTTGTTGTATTGCCACGGCAAACTGCCCGTCGTAAATTCTATAATCATAAAAAACCAAGCCCATATGTCGTCTCTTCTTCCTTGTTCGCCCATCAGCAAGGCGACAGGGGAAGCGTAGTAGGGTGTACCACGAAATCCGGCAACATCTCTTGCTCGTCGATGTCGTCCGTCTTTCTTTATGTATTTTCGCGCCATGCCAAAGTCGAGAACAATAATCTTTCTTAAATTTGGAGGTCGACCAATAGCAAAATTGCCCGGCTTAACGTCGCGATGCAAATAGCTTAAAATGGATATGTACTATACGCGAAGATCGACGATAAGTGCTACCCAACGTTGTGAAGCTCTTCCAAGCCTTCCAAAGTTCCGAGAGCTAACCACAAGCTGGTTCCAATGGTGAATTGGCCTCGCGCGTCCAGCAGCTTTTGAACGCTTTCTCCAACAAGCGACATGGCAACCCAGTTGTAACGATCGTCTTTCCTACCGCGGTCGTACAATTTGCAGCAGTGCTTCGCATTCGCTTTCATCAGTTCGTCGAGCACTTCGACCTCTTGTCGAAGGGTGCGCACTTCTTGGTTGGCGTCCTCCAGCTGAAATCTGTTGATTTTTTAAAAAGGAAAAAGATTCTCAGGTTCGTATGTACAGTTGGAAATCGGCTTATCGCTTAGTCGTATTTTCGAAAAGGAAAGATTTTAAGTTAAATTTGCATATATGCAAAATACTGACCTTCAAAGCTGCCTCGTTGCCGGTGAACATGTTAGTCGCCACTACGACTGCTCCAAAGGCGCCAGCGCCAAGGAAGCTTTTTACTTGCCATTTTGTTCCCTCCAGTCCGACCAGTACTTCTCCGATGACAACTATTTCGGGAGGACTTTCGCCCATTTCGTTCGTACGGTACTTCTGACCGGTTGTCAGATTTAGTCGTACGGCCAATGCCACCGTGCATAATACGTCCGCTTACGTTGGACCGCCAACTGCGGAAAACTTGGCGAACCCAAGTTTAAACGCGTCTATTTAAAACGACTGCTGCGAAACAATTTTAAACATGTCAAAACTTGTGAAACTGCCAAAATCCTCAAATTTAAATCTTTTAAATTGCTCTGAGTGAAAGCGACTCTCCGGTCTAAACAAATTTCAACTTTTCCTCTCTAGTAGCGAAGCGCCGCCACCAGCGCAAGACAGACTCAATTCAAATTTTTTTCGTGACTGTGCTGAACAACTGATAAAACTGTCACTGGACTAAAGTAGACGCGGAATAATGCCACCAAAAGATCTCACTGAGCTTTAGTGCAATTGAGCCATTATGCAAATTCGATAAGCAACATTGAAAACAAGAAAAGTTCGCAGGAGGCTTTGTCCAGATGCACTCTCCGAGGCATCGGGTCTCGCCTTAAATGATTGTCTTAACAAAGTATGCAAATTTAAAGTACAGACAACTGACAGCACAACTTTTCAAGTATCACTCTTGAATTTCGCTACAGTAAATGATTAAATGATGAGGCAGCTTGTTCGTCGGAAACAATCACTTAAGTCTCTCCCTAAGCTATTAAAACAAATAAACATCTATTGCGAGACGCCGCAAAGGCAAAAGGAGAACAGCTGAGACTGGCTTGCCTTCAAGGGCAAGTTGTCGTCCTATTAGATTGCGGTTTCGCGGTCAACTCGGTCCAGCCGCTTAATGTAACTGCCGTTCAACGTTTCCATGTCTTCGGTGCGGTCGACGTGGTGAGGAAACAGTGGCTCCATTTCGCAGCTAATCGGCTCCCTAGCTTCCGGAATTTGCAAGGGAAACTCTTCCGCTCTGTGTACGGCCAAAGCGGGACCCCAAGCGTCTTCTGGAATCATCAGGTCGCGAAAGCGCTACAAATACATTGCCATTTTTGGAAGAATATTTCAACTTGTCCGCATTGTCTTCACCTTTACGCAGACGCCGCTGCGAATTAGAAAATTAAACAAACCGGTCATTATAATAATGACAAGCGGTAATATAGACAAAGCCCAACCAAGGGCGTTCATCCAATCCGGATAAGCGTATTGCTCGTAGGTGAGCGGCTGGTATTGTACGCAGGCGTAAAGAATTAATGCCTAAAAGTAATAACCATAAATGGACGCTGGTATAAGCAGCCCGAGAAATTACCAATAGGATAAGAGGCGACAGAAATTTTAAATGGATCTTCCAAAGGATATACAATGGAAGATAATAGCCAGTCATCCATTTCAAGTTGTCCAAAGCATTATCCACTCCTTTAGAAGAAGAAAACACAATTACAAATCCTCATCATGAATCGCCTTGTTTTTGCCCTACCGTAAACCCAAGAAATTGCCATACATTCGAAGAAAGCGATTGTCAGTACGGAGCAACCGATGACGTAGTTTTCGCAAAATTCAAAGTAGTATATTCCAGCCTAATTTTAAAAAAGTAAATAGGTTTCTTGTCACGCCGATCAACTGATCACCTTTGTGCAGAATATCAGTCCAGCAACATAGAATATAACCAACGCGAGGGAGAGTACATGCCTTTGGTTCTTTCTTAGGCGTCGTGCAAAGTGGTCGCATAAAGAGGTTACGACATTTGCAACTACGAAAATCTTAAACATACGGCATTGTTGCGCGGATGCTTTGGAAAACGTTGAGTCGTTGCCTGCGTGCTGACGCCCACCGTAATAATCATTATAAAATACATAACCGCCCAGACAGGGGCAATTGGAAATCTGGCAATGGCTTCGGCGAAGATGACGAATACAAGACGAGGTCCTGAATTAAACGACGACCACAATGATATATTGGACCTTAATGAGGTAGAAACTCACCTTTGACTAGCAGATTTTCAAAAGCAACGCCCGTTTCGCTGGCAAGAAAGCCGCAGACACTGTAGGTGACTAGGCACACGAACAGAGAAAATATGAAATCACTAACGCACAGGAAAATGACATCTCTAAACGAGACAACGTGAAAAAGGCTTTAGAGATCATTCCGGCACAGCACAAAAAAAGTGGGCCCAACTCTTGTTAATTAAAAGTACAGTGCGGCAACGCAACGCAGGCAGTAAGCAACAAGCGCGCCCATGCCCACCACAAAACGAATACAAACATCTCAAAATGTTCACTTAATAGATAAAGTTTTAAAAGTTTCGCTTCATACCGCCAACTACGCTATTCCGCGACGAGCAACTGCGTTACTACTGCGCGCTGCTCCTGTCGCGAGATTGATTTCCGTTCCTTGTTTGATGAATGCAGCTTTCCGTTCGAGTTTGCAATCTTCTTCATCGAACGCTCATCAACACTGTATCAGGGCAACTAAAAAGCCTATAAGGAAATCCTAAACTAGGAATGGCCTTTGTCTATGCTCAAAGTGAACAGCCGATGTTGCTAGCAAGCAATTTGCGAAAAAAGACAGAATTCGTAATGCGGTTAGCATTTAAAAGCAACAGAACCTGCCTATAAGCAGAACATAGTACTGTAGAATTTGAATTTTTGAATGCGCTTATCACCCTCGGTAGCAACCAGTTTGGACAATCAAGTTCATACTGTACATACGAATTTATCAGACCAATTTAGCTTTTCTATTGTAGCGTGCGCAACCACCCGTCACTCTTTATTGATAAGAACAACCAACACAGTAATACATCAAGTAAAAGCAAGCTACCTCTCTTACCGTCAAGCTAAATGATGATCAGGTAACATGAATGTTACGGTCCTCTACACTATAATCATCGCTGCGCTTCGGTGAAAGGGAAAATGGCCAAATTTAAACGGAAGCTGGAAATTATTTTTAAGAAAACTCGCAAACCGTGTAACCCTGATAAAGACTGACAACAAAATTTAACCGATAGGAACCATATCCCGCCATTGTTATTTGTAAATGCAAAAAAGAGGATGAGGAGATATTCATTTTGAAATACTCAATGAATGAAGCCTACAATCAATGGGGGGAAAAAGCATGTTGTTCAAAGATGAGAAATGTTGGCAGAAAGGCAACGTCCATAATTTACAAGCGTTTGTTAGACTTCAGCGGCTTCTTGACATTGTCGCTTATTCGTTCTTCGAATTTTGTAATAGAAATTGTTTTTTTCAGGCAGATGTAACGAAACGGTGAGTCTACGAGCTACTCATGCAGCAGAGTAAAATTGCAGGCATTTAAAGTCAGTTGAAAAGCGGCTGATAAAGTAAGGGCAAAATTGAAGTTGATTAGTAGTAACAGACAGCGTCTAATCATGAATCAGCGCAGGCAGAGCTGTCCGGTTTGCTAATCACACTCGTACGGACTTACTTAAAACAGTCACTGTGAAAGCGGTTGTAACTGGACAAAGTTATAAAGGTGCCCCAGGAGCAGGTCAAGGAGAAGAAAGCCTGCAGGGCAGCATCACCCCAAACCTTAAAAGCCGAGAACGGACGCATTGTTCAAAAAATGTTCTCGATTGTCTATCTTAAAGAAACAGTAATTTCCAAACTCACTCGATAGTCGCGCAGTCGCTTCCAGTCGACTAAGAAGAAGGAGCGGACACCTTCATAACCACCATTTACCGTTAAGCATTTGACAAAAAAGACAAGCAATATAATTTGAGGTACTATTGTGCTGATATAAGCTACCTGAAAAAAAAACAAGCAATGACGGACGGAATAATGAAGAAATCCCGTTGTTACCTTTCCTGCAGATCTGACGTGGTTGAAAAGACAGAAAAATTGAAGAAGCCAACCGGCAAGGAAATATAAAGCCAATTGCCATAGCATTAAACCAAAATCGGTCACGCCGCTTGACATTTCCAGCACCTCCAATCTTAAAGCATCAGCCATGATGGAAAACCCCTACTATGCAGTGCAAATAGAAAAGCGTACGAAAAATACTCTTCGCTGGGCCAAACAAAATCCAGCGAAAAGTTGGCCAGTTTTTCCTCGGAAACATTTGAAGTTGAAATGCAAGAGCCAGTGCCATTGCTCAAACAAGTTGGTTTCACGGGATCCCAAGCCAAGCATGCTGAAAAATAAAAAAGAGATCTCAAGAACTTGCAGTGCCCAAGCATAGTTACCATCGGTATTCCAAGTATTATCGCAATTTGCCCAAGCAACCTGGGTTCGCAGCGATGCAATCAGGTAATGAATTGCCCAAGCGACCACCACGTTATAGTATATTGAAACTAGGGCGGATATCACGAACATGGAAATGCCAATGCCTTAAGGCAATACGTTGACAGGTTGGAGATTGAAGTAAGGGAAATTTACCTTGGAATAACGGACAGACTTTCCAAACTGATATGCAACCCAAGCTTGAAAACTGACCCAACGAATATTCAAGCAAAAGGAAAGGAACGGCAATAAATAAAAGCATCATCAAGTAGGGAATGAAGAATAGGGCTAAACGGAAGGCGTATTATGAGCATCCGCGAAGAAAAGATGCAACAGGGCTCACCACCACCGTAGGTCGAAGCCAGATGGGGCAAAGCCCATAGGTGCCTGTAGTTGAACAAAAATCCTACGCACGAAAGTAGACATTCGGTCCTTGATGACCAATTGCCGCGTATTTTATTTTCTTCAACGCTATTTGCCGTATCCTCAAAGGGATACTCAATCTCGTAGTCTACTGGAGGCGCGGTGACAGTTTGCTTTGGTTGGTCGAACGAAGCTGTCGACATTATTCGCTTCCAAGCGCGCTAACTTTCCATCAACAACACACCATGAATAGTCAATAGAAGCAGCTGAACTTGGTGTTGGCTGATTCTACAGAAATATGAAACATTCAAGCAATCCCCGCGAAAAAACGGTCTTCAATCGTACTGTGAGTTTATTTTAAAAAGTTGAATGCCAAAAAGACCGCGAGTCGAAAATGCAAAGCTTCTGCAATATTACAACTATGATTTTACGTCCTAACCTCGTATGCTTCAAAAACTACGAAAATTCAAAAGATACTGACTTGTCAAAAAAAAACTATTGAATAGATAATGAACACACTGTAGCAATACATACGAAGTGGGCAAGTTCGGTGAAATCCTTAAGCATATGCGTTCCGTCCATGTTTTCAATCTGGCCAAAAGCGTAAAACACAAATGGACAACGAGTTAGGCGGTCTGCTATAACTTTTGCCAGAAAATAAAAAAGTAGCATCTTTTAAAACTTATCATATTCAGTTCTAAAAGTGCGTTTATTATTTAATATAGTAAACGGAAAACAAACAACGCTCCAAAAGCGCTCCAAATTTAATTTGCGTTTTCTTTGCTGCAGTTATTAAACGGGGGCTAAATTTTGTAAGAATTGTTCAAAACAAATTATTATGCAAAAGTTGCATTCGGCCGTTGAATAGTAATTACTTATTATTGAGTGGTAAAATTCGAACAAGATTTTTGCTTTCCTCAAAGTTACTTGCTCGAACATTTAGCGCTGCTAGGTAAGTTTCGGAAAAATTTCGAACAAAAATATTCGATAATTTATGCTGACTTGGTCGCAAAGCTTGGACAAAAATTGATAATAAATGACCAAGAAATAGAAAAAATAATTTGCGGGAGCTGAAACCTCAAGAAGGGTCGTGCTAACTAGCGTAAAAATGAGTGTACCTGAAAATCATCTATTTAAACAAGGAAATTGCTTACCAAACGTAAAAACCTTGCTAATTTGCTGCTTAAAATAGCAAAATGCGCAATAGCTATAGAAAGAGAAAGTTTGTTTAACAGACATTTCTATAAAAATTAACTTTCTATTTTCAATGAGCTAAAATTTAGTTCGTGTGCAATGGCCGACTTTAAATCGTGTTGCCATAGCATTTAGGCCCAAAAACGGCAGTAAAATTGTTTATGAAACGCAAATCTTTTTTAATTGCCTATTATTGTTTGTCCCGATATTTTCACTTGAATAAAAAGCATTGAACATCTGAAAGCCATTGCGAAGTGTTATCTCCTCACAGCTGAACGCAGTATTTTGAAAATGTATTCCAGCAAAAGTAGAATTCAAAATTTCTGCTTGAGTTGTGGGGCATACGCGAACATACCTACACTGTTCTCAGGGCTGCGCAGAATAAGAAAAGCCGGTAATTTCTCACTTTTTTATAGCAATCGTAAGCTTTTAAGCCATCAAGAGAAAACCGCACCTAGAAAAATGCGGTTTTTCAATGCATCCAAGTCTGAAACATTAGGAGAACTTGCTTTCTTGAAGCGGGAAAGCTTACGGTAGTTCTAACGTAAAATATGCGTTTTTATCCCATCGCATTCCGTTTATTCTATTTGACCATGTCGTTCCATAACCCAAAAAACGTTTTACGACTCTTTGACATCTCCAAGAACAGTTCTTAAAAAGCAATAAAGCAATGAACGTATTGTTCTGTTCGAACAGTTCTTTACCAATGTAGAAAAGATTGATGCTCCAACTTTTGTACAACTAAACTGTCATGCAGTATCCCACAACCAACGAACAATTTTTTGAATTGTTGGAGTTTAATAGTTAAGAAATAATTTATATTGTTCCATCGCCAATAAGGCGCTCTGATGAATATCTCTAAAAACTGAAATTTGCACAATGCCTTAAGATGGGAAAAAACTGCCTTAAATGCAGTCCAAAACGATGCTATCGTTCTGCCGATTCCGCGGGGACTTTTAAAAGTTTAAAAATAGAAGATAATCACGAAAATGTGGTTTCTTGGTACGGGAGCGTATGTTTTCATAGTGCAAAAGTTTTATTACGGAATTATTCCCGTTTAATGTGTTAAATAACTCCGGAGCTTTCGGGTCGACCGAGACCCCTTTTCAGCGGAACTCACAACCGCTGAAGACGGGTCTCGGTCGACCCGAAAGCTCCGGAGTTATTTAACATATTAAACGGGAATAATTCCGTAATAAAACTTTTGCACTATGAAGATAATCACGTTCATTTACTACAGCACTCATTTGAACTGTCGTAACTACAAAATGGAAGGCTAAAAACGCATAGAAAAGACATTTCCCGCCGAATGAATTGCTTCAGGCAAAATTATAAATAAAAACAATGTTGGACTTTTTTTAAAAAGCAGTTAAATGTTTGCAATGATAAATAGTTTAATTGTGCACAAGCATCACGGACAACAACAAACGAACAACTACGCAGCTTAATAAGGAATCTCGTTCTGAAAGTACTGCAGTTGATCGTACATTTTCGATCTAACATTAAGGAAGCAATTTCGTACAATCTGCAACATAAACTGAGCGGCTTCTTTCTCGGATTTCTGAGGCGCAAAGCGATCGCGCAATAACTGTATGGTCCTACCGCGAAAACATGGCAAACCAGTGTCCAGCATAAGACTTATCAACCACAAAAACGATTCCCAATGAGGCCTACGATGCAACAACTTGTAAACAAGAGAAAAAACAAAAGAAAAACAAAGTAGCACCTCATAGCCAAGTACATTCGTACGCACAAGTCCATAAACCAACGAAAGGATGGCGATTCCATTTTTCCGCCCATTATGGCCACCATTTCTCCGCTGAGTTTAAAATCTGGCTCAAAGCCAAGATTACCGCCTGGGCTGCTTTCAAACATGAAACCGAAATCTAAAAGCGCAAAAGCTTAAATTCGCGCGTCAAACGTCGCAGGTCAAATTGCCTATATGAATTATATGGCCATCGGTGTCAAGCATTATGTTGCCGTTGTGTCTGTCCTTAATTTGAAGCAGAAAAGTGAACACGCTGTAGGCAGCCATGCTTTTTATAAAATTTCTTCGCGCCTCTTGGAATCTTTCCGTCGTCTCGTCACCAAATTTGGTAAGAAAGTATTCGTACAAACCTGACAAAACAAGCGACAATACAAACAATAAAGTCGGCTTTCCGGACTTGACGTCATACCAAAATCTGTTTGTCTACCCAGTTGATCTCTTGACTTTGAATTCGGTACGCACTGAATGACGCCGCAACCGGGAGCCGTAGCGACTACTCGATAAGGATAGAGATAAACATCGAGATCGATCGATCGGGCAACATTCAAGCATAATTGCATAATCTGCAGAGCCAGCATGTCCTGAACAATAAAAACAAGCGGGAAATGCTTAAACGAGCCGCCCTGATGAAATCTTGAGTACCTGCCTAACGTCGTCGCCAACTTTGAATATTGCAGCTTGCCAATAAAGGTCATCGGACGAACTGTCATCCGAAGCGGCATTACTGCAAGAATTAGACATGCAAATCTGCTCCACCTCATCCACGCTGTATTTCCTGACTTTGAAACGAGCAAGAAAAGGGGCTTTCGCGGCGCTAAATCGATTTTCAGTTATGCAAATTAGAAATAAACAATTTTGACGAGATGGACCTTTGCATTGGCGTGGCGGAGCTATAGTCGATATCGACAACTAACGCTTCAGGGTCCGACGGTAAGTAGCATCCTTTCACCACCTTAACTCGGCTCAGCGCTCGCATGCATGCGTCCTTCCGTTCCCGCCCTTTAGGGAAGGGCTTTATTTCGGCGGAAATGGAAGTTATTTCATTGAAAAAATTAAACTGCCTCTCGTGAAATCGCTTCGCTTCTCCGGACAACGAAGTGACGATCTGAAAAATAAGTCAGTCAACAACACCGCCGCGCGTTAGAAAAGATAAACCCTTTTCTTCTCGCCATTATCAACGTACTTTTGATACAAGCTTGCTAAGACGTTCGAACAGTACGGGATCTTTGTGCTTTCCATCCTCGTCCGTGTACATGTTAGTCTGCATATTCCATATCAATTGATGAGCCAACAGTTGAGATTTTGAAGCCATCGAAAGGATGAATTCGGACATGTAATTCAACTAAAGAAAGATATCTTTTATTTCTACATATCTCATAAGGTTACAGAAACTTTGAGGAATGAAACGCAATACAGCGCTGTTCTTTTAAAAAATACGGTAGACCTCTTCGTCATAGTTATTGAAAAAGTGATAGCATTGAACTACGACGGTAAGGAACAACTTACGGAATCGTATCTCACTGCTTGCACTATCTGTGGAATGTAGTAGAGAAGTACTGACGGCGGATAGCTCTTCAACACTCTAATAGCGTACTGGGCGGCCACTGGATGCTCTGAAGCTGGACGTGAGAAAAAAGATAATGCCATTGCCGGCGACACTGGAGCCCAAGAAGGGACATACTTCATCTGCAAGGAATAAATACGCGCTGGACGAAAAAAATGGACTCGTTTTTCTAACCTCGCTAGTGACACTCTCGACGGTGCTAACCGACGCCACGTAACTCAATGCGGCTGGAATATGATTAACCGAAAGGGGATTAGAGCGAATCATTCTTGACAACTCGCTCTTGACGACGTCAGCATTTTTGAACCTGAAAACAACCAATGCTACAGTAAGCGAGAGAGCGAGATTTAAACGACACTTCCTACCTGACGGGAAAGTATACCGCAATATCAGGGCATATTTCCCAAGAGACGCGAACATTTTCCCTAAGCACTTTGTTCTCCGTCACTAAGTCGGGAAAGGTTTTTTGACGCCACTGCTCGACGCATTCTTCGCCGGGGATAATTCTTTCCGGCAAACCTTGCGGGTTGTACCACGCCAGTAACCGCTCGACTTCGTTGCCCTAGGCGGGACGACGATTCAAAGCGAAATAAAAATAGGCAAAAACGTACAACAAGCAGAAGAAGCAAGTTGCGCTTCCTAAGAAACTCCTTGAGAGAGTTTTCAAAAATTGAAATGAATTGAGAGCCGTCCGTTACGTTCGCTAAGGCCTGTTTAAAAAATAATTCATTTTCAGCGTCGTCCAACGGGCAAAGGTCAATTGTCACCTGCGGTTTGCGGTAGGAAGACAGAGAAGTTATGCTTGACAAGTATTGATGCGTAGAAGAATTGCTAGTCAACGTATGCGGATACCCATTCACACTACCATTCCTTGTTCTTGGCAAGGAAATGGTAGCGTACTCTGACCCGCCTTCCTTCATTTTATTATCGCTGTCAAGCGAAAAGCCTACGGCGCAAGCTTCTGCGGAAAAAAAACTTTCAAAAAAAGCTTAATTATTACTACGCAATTGATTTACCAAAATTGTCGAACAAGTCGCGATTGAGGTATTTCTTGTCCGTCTGAATGGCCTGCCAGAATTTCATTATCCAAGCAATGTCCTCGCGCAACGATCCAATGTCCTGCGTTGGGCATTGAGGGTGAACGCTAAAGCAAAAGCGACTTAAAAGAGGAAAATAAGCGACTCAAATTTGCATACGCAAAATAGTCCAGTGCAACGGCGTATATGCGCCTTCTCAGCAAGCACTTTGCCGTTCCGCAGATGGCAATGTTGCATTGAAGCAGTCCGAGAGCGCTAGTCAATAGATGGAATCGAGCGCCCGCGGCGGCAACATGCCTGGAGAACTGACAAGCTGGTTCGCAACTATGACAACCGACCATTTGTTCAGTGCGAACGGAGATGGATGGGCTGAAGGACCTCAGGAAGAAATGGAAAAATATGTCGACCAAATTTCGATTGCAAAACTTGGCCGTATTAACACTTTCGGTTATAAACTGCAAAGAGCGGTTCAAAGGCAAAAAAATGACACCCAAATCGCCCGATCACCTGAACCAAAGCTTTGTGCGGTTTAACAAAAGGAGGATTGGGCGTCAGCTCTTTGCTGCTGCGCACTGCCAAGGGATCGACGGGAGGCGGCTCCTGTCTGAAGAATCCCAATCGCATTGTCGCCTGAGCGTGCCAGGCAAAGTCGAATTCTTGAAAAAACTACGCAGACAAAGTTATTTTTAAAAAACTGATCGGCAAATGAGAACGGCAGTATTACTTCCGCCTCAATTCCTTCCTTGGACGACAGAATCCAATTCCAGCAGGAAACGCACAACTCCATAATGTCTACGTTGAAAACTTTCGTCGGAGCGAAGCATATCGTTCTGAGAAGGATACGGCAAACTCCTAAAATGTAAATATACCAATTCAAAATTTCTACCCTCCTTGAACTAAGGAGAATAAAAAAAACTAACGGCGACTAAAGACGGCGGTTAGCTAAGCAAGCTCAAAAGAGTTTTAGACCTTTGGCTACTATAGGCTACATTAAGCCCCTTTCAAACTACTCCTTCCAAGCGGAGTGCATTATCATAACAAGGAATAGAGCAAAGGTTCAACGCTTCATGCATTCCCGCTTTATTGTTACAGCATTGTGTACAACTGCTGCTCGCAAGGCTTAACAAAGCTCAATTTCACTTTTTTTGTAAGGGACGAAAATTTATTATTATTATTGTGCAAATGAAGACTTCTGCTTTTGAAACAAACGTATTTCATTTATGCTACAGCAAACTGTATTCGTCCTTTAAAACAAAAACGAAATTTAGAAAGGCAGTTACGAAAACGTTACGCTTTCAAAAACAACATATAAATATGATTTTGAAAAGATACGTAATATGAGCTTAAAGGTTCTTATCGAATGTTCAAACTTTTAATCTTTGGTTAGCTTTCGGCACAAACCGCGTCACGTGTTTTGCATATCCGCTTCGATGCCTCAACAACAATATCTAAGCAATAATAGCTTAAGGGAGGAAGGAACCAGTTTTAAAAAGCTTTCGGAAATCTTTTTGAAATGCCAGGATTTACAATGCCATTGTTCGTCCTGTAAGTCAAAAAAAGCATATATCAACTTTTTCATTTTCCGTTATTTTCTTCTCTTTTCTTTCCTCCTCCCTGCTGACTTTGAAATCCTTTGCCATGTTATACGCAAGGATTAAGGTATTCAAAAATTTGAACATTCTTTTAACGGGTTACGGTTGAACGCTTAACTAAATAATGGGCATGTGGTGGGTCAAGTTTATATAAATGATAACCACCTGTGAAAAGTTCCACTTTTCGACATATGAGTACTTAAAGTTGTTAATATACGGATATTTGGCGAAAAAGCTGAAATGTTAAATTTCGGAAGAAAAATTGCGCGTACAGAATGGTACGCGTTGCGTTGGTATTTAAAATTTTGAATCTGACAGTATGAAAAAATTTGATCTTCAAGTTAATGCAAGTACTGTAGAACGCTGCTGCTTTGAAAATTCGAGTAGCATAAAACCGAAATGTTCGGCGCTAAACGTATTTTTACAAAACAGCAAACATAAGGTTTTTACCCAAACCTGACAATGCTAAAACTTGATGCACAATTAGCGCTAGGCAAACACTACGGAGCGGTATAATTTTGTATGAAAATTTTAAAACGGAAAAAGCTTAAATCAAACGGTTAAAAGAGGCAATTTTTTTAAAACCCGTTTGCAAACTGCTCATATAAGTTGAGGCGCTCATCGTAAAAAAATTGGCAAAAATCTTTACCGCCTTCCTTTGATTATTTACTTTTAGTTTTGTACTTTTTCAAAGTACTACTTGCAACTTAGGCTTAACTCACCTGGTGTTAGTATGAAAAGGGAACACATGCGCAATAGGGACTTTTTCAAATTGGGAATATCATTTTGGGCGCAAGCGTCGTTGAAGTTTCTGGTTAAGCGATCAGTTAGCAATTCTGCAGCGCTTTCCGAAGCGCTGAGAAGAGAAAGTGTTCCTTTGACCTGTAAGCCAAAAAAGGGCGCATTAGATATCTCATAAAAGATTTAAAAATAAAGGTACTTCTCCAAGGTAGAAATTCTCCAATCCAATACCAGACATAAATAACGACGCCGCAGGAAGATCTCCGTATGGCAACTTCTGTAGCCCCGTATTGCCCCAATTCAGCATGGAACTAATTGTCACTGCCAATCCGCTATGACAGCTTAAGAATTCACTGCTTTCGATGCTTAGCTCACTTATGTATTCCTGAAAATTACGTCGACGTAATGCGGGTTACCAAAGAAGGTTGCTCTCTACCTGAATATGGTTACGAACGATCGATGGAGCCCACGTAACCGCTTCTGCCAAAATTTGCTGGCATTTCGCCGCAAAATCGTCGCGCACTTTTCTCCTTTCTTCCATCGTCTCAGTTAGGCTTATTGACAAAGGAAAACCGGGAACGCTAATCGTGCTACTAATTCTGCTTGTAGCGTCGTTGCAACTTTCGAACAACAGTTGCAATATGGAAAGCATAGTCTTCAAAACTCCTTTATCCCAAAGGACGTGCGGAAACTTGTCGACCAACAAGGATAAACATCTGTCGGCGCACTTGCGTATTTCGGGAAAAATGGCGTTGAATTTGAACAGCAAAAATTGAGCGTGCTTTTCCAAGTCGGATTTCAGAACAGTTTCGCTACGCTTTTGATCGGCGGCGGTTACGTACGCTTGCACTACTTGCAGCGTTATTGCCAGCAAGCAAGTCCACATGCCGGACTTGTCTTTTCGAATACATCTAAACCGAAGGAAAAAAACTTCTTTAACGCATGGGCAATTTATGCAAATTTTCAATGTATGACTTTTCCTCCAAATAATCGAACATGAAATGCACAGCTCTGCTGTCCTGACTGTTCGTCACGCGCAATGTTTCCAAACGCAAGATGGTCAGCAGGTACACGCATTGAGCAAAGTCCATCTTATTTACCAGCGGTACAACATCGGGCGGGTGGTTCAACTGGCTGAGCAGATTGTTTCTAAATTCTTGCAAATCGCTCTTAAAGTAACGGGTTATCAATTTGGCGCGAAAAAATGGATTGACAGGTCTGTCTTTACGGGATTTATTGAATCGCTGCTTATGGCCAATCCTTTGATCACCAGTCGAAGGCTGTCGGGAAAAACTAGAACAGGAGAGGTAACGGCAATTGTACAAACGCCGTCAAACCAATTCTGTGGCCACAAGCCTGAATTTTTCTTAAGTGGAAACTAGGAAAACGCTTTGCCCCTATTGGCTTACCGGAATCCTCAACTGTGAATCCCAAAACGACGCAATAGGCCCAGAAATCACGAAACAACCTTCGCAGTCGCGGGCGAGGATTGACAATAAGCGGCATACGCTTCATTAAAACAGCAATGGCGGGTATTAGGACGCCAAGATTTCCCGCGTTGTTTGACGCCTACAACGAAGGACGGAAATGGGAATTTTTCTCAGCTGAAAATATACCTTTAAGGCTACGCTTGATATCTTTTCGCTAATTCGTTTCCCTTCCAAGCCAAGTTGAACGAACAACTCCAAAAAGCGAATGAGCAAATCGTTCTTCTGCGATTCGCCTTCAATATGCTCTGCCAGATTCATATAACTGTTGATGACAGCCAGGGAAGCGTGGCTGAAATTGGACTCATCCGCAGTCGCGTCAAACTTGGACTTTACGGCTTACCGGTACATCATTGTCTCGTCGGACGATCCGTAACCGGATAACCACGACTCCATTGTTATTCTGTTAAACATCTTCATCACTTCGCAGTATATGTTTACCTTAAAAGAAAAGGGCAAACTGCGGCGGGAAAAAAGGCCGTGCACTCACGCAGCCGGCGAGTATCATTTCCGATAGTTGGTGCACAATCAAAGCGTCCAACGGCGAAGCTGGATTGCTGAACTTCTGTTGGAAAATTTGCATTACGGCCGAAGAAATGGCAGGCAATTCCCTGAACCAGACGCCTATGCCGCCTAGGGTGAATATTGAATTTTCCAATATCAAGTTGGAATGCCTGCAAAAAAGCATTAAATGCGCGTCGAAACTTTTGTCGAACAGCCTACTGATCCACGGCTATGGCGGTGTAAAGACGAGTGGATATGCTGGCCAAGCAGGCATTGACGCATTCCGAGTCTGCTTTGAGTCCGCTACGCAAACCTCTGAAACAAAAAATTAAAAACATCCCATTAAAGAAGTCTAAGGTGAGCAAAAGATACGAGTTCGAAATGTATTGAAGCCAAAAAAAAACAAAATATTAATCTGCGGCAACTAATTCGAATAAGCCAGATTCTACAGTATGTAAAAAAAGAGACTCAGGCTACTCTTCTCTAATTACCTGACTACATTTAGGAAAATTTGCATATTTTTAAAAAGCGCGGTAGATTGCCTGAATAAAATTCGCGAAATTAACGCATGCTTCTTACCGGCACAAATTATTGATGACGGCTCTTCGGACCATTTCAAAATTTTTCTTGCAAGTCGTTTTCGACGCCGATGGGACCGTTTTGCCAGTCTGAATGAAGTTGCTTCGTTCGTGTTACACAAAAAAATGAACTGTCGAACTTTTCTGTCCGCTTCTTCAAGTTTGCTAGATTCAAACAAGCGCTGCAGTACCGGAGATGGTTCCATCAAAAAGTTGGACAACGCAGGCACAACAGCGGCGGGTGACAGGGAGGGAAAACGCTCTGCTAAGTTGCCCAACGCCTGCGATCGACAAATTTTAAAAGATAGGTGCGGCTAATATTTTTTTTACAAAAAATCCGTTTCGCAAATCTGGTTGGCGGAGAGAGTTTCGACGCTGATCAAAAGTGCATTATGCATACAGCTTACAATTTCCTTTAAAATACCCGCAAACTGAATGTAGGGATATTTTTACCGCTGTTACTAAGAATGAAATTTTTAGTACTACAAGCAAAAGTTTACGGGTGAACCTGTCGATCATAAAAGCTACGGTAACTAATACAAGTTCACAATGATCCTACATTTTTTATAGCTTATACTTTATATATCATTGAAAATTTGAATGTCTGTATACAGATCAGCCTTACAGCGATCCAACTACAGAATAATATTAATAATTACTATAGTTGATGAAATTAACAATTGACTTTTATAATTAAGGAATATATTTGAACACATACGTCGATGCAAACCAATATTAATATTAACTGGTTGGATGATAACCTGTGACCGTGCCAACCGCTGATCCGTTCCGTAAGTTTGTAGCAGCTATTGTCGCTCTCTAAAGACAAGCTCGAAGTATAAGCAAACTTAGTCGATCGTCTAAGTCACCTTGCTCATCCGCAATGGCAACTAAGAGCTCAATGCAGACACCGGCGGCAACTGCCATAGTCTTTGAATCTTTCGCTTTATCGTTTTCCCGCTTTTTTGATTTCAAATCTTGATTATGGTAGCTGAAAGCGATTTGCAGGTGCGAGAAAGAGTGAAGCGTCAGTCTCATCAGCTGAAAACGAATTGACGTTTCCAAAAAGCGCCAACGAGACGAAAAGCAATGCCTGTCTTATCAGATGGCGACCCTGCTTCATTTCGTCGGCAGCGTTTGTATCCATAATTGACAGAGCGCAATCTTTGAGAAAAGATAGCATTATTAGCAAGGCAACTTCGGAGACGCTGTTTCTTTGCAAATTTTTTGAATAGCCACTCTTCAAAAAATGCGATAAGCATGCAAGGGACGGAAGAGTTAGTTGTTCAAGTACTTCGACCCAGTATTCGTCCAGAGTTGCCAAACAAGGTTGATTCAGCAGATCGTACAGCTAAACAATGCATTTTTTTTAAGAAAAAGAAATAAGCAATGAAAAGCTAACCTGGTTGAATATGCTTTTGAATTCTTCAATGCCAAGATAAACAAAATCAGCGGATAGGTACGGTTCTAGATGTTCTCGATTAAGCTTGAAAGTTCAACTTATTCTTTGCTAACCATTGAAAAGCTCGATTGCGGATTCACCTTGGCTATGCACGCTTTCTTGTATTTTATCGCGTGAAGCGCGAAAATCCCGTTGGCTATTTTTCGTCAGTATTATGTACGGGATTATTGCTTCGGTTGGAACAGCGCTACTGAACAAAAACGGATTTCAAAAAGTAGACATTAAATGTCAACTTACTCTTTTGATTCCAAGGGTTCATGGGCTGACGTCTTTGGAAACATTCGCCGTATAAGGCCAAGGTGGTCGGCCAAGCAGCCACGACCGAAGCAGCGAAAAAATCCCAACAGCAGGAACAACGACCGGATGATTTCGACTAAACCACACAATTTGCATACTTGTAGCAGACGCGGATGTTTTCCTACTTTTAGTATCTAACGAAACAAAATTCTGACCAATAAAAGAGGTGCAAGCCGAATAAAGCGTGTCAAACACAGCCATTTGGGCCTCCAGAATCTGAAAATTTGCTTCTGTAAAAAGTACGTCCAATTTTGAACTTGCCTTTGCTCTCCACTCGGGATGAAATATTGCAACTTCGCATAAGATACAATTTAGGTAAAACGCGTATTTTTCTTCCAGCAGATATCCTCAATGAATTGACAAGTGGCAAATGAGAAAAAGAGCCAATATTAGTCACTTTGCTTTGTAGAACTTCTTTTTTCAATGAAATTTGCCTCCGGCATTTGGCGCAGCAAAGAGATTAAATAGGGAACCAGCTGCTCGCCATGCTATGGATGAGCAAAACATCTTTTGACTAAGGTTCGACAAATAGGATTTTACCTTGAGATTCGAATCGATACAAAATATTCCAAGCGCAACCAAAGCATCCAAGTTATCGGCCGTCACTGTACACCGGATGTCATTGCTATTGGGACATCTTACAAGCAATTCGTCTAGCTTAAAAAAGAGGCATAGTTTATTCCTTCGACGCTACTGAAAACTCGATCCCACTTATGCAAATAAACAAAAAGTAATAATGCTCTTTTGAAATACTATTAATGGAAATCCTACTTTATTCGACGAAACGTTTGGAATTTGGCTCAAACTGTAGGCAAAGCCTCTGAAGCAGCGGAACATGGCTGCATCTGAATTCGCCCTACACGACATGCCTCAGTTAAACAGCTCCATGAACATCGTTTACTGAGCTTTCGTTTGCAGGTACATAATTTACAAATGCATTTTGCCCTATTGTTTACAGCCGTTTTTATATTAAGCGAGCTATTTTTCTTTTTTATTGCCTGAAATTGCTTTCCAATGCGGATTGGCTTGCTTGCAATGTCTGCAACATTTTCATTCTCTCAAAATGAAGTACAAGACTACTGAAGGAGCGAAATGACGGAAGGCGCGCTTTTGCAAAAAAAGGCACAGTTGCATGGAAAAATGCGCATTACGTTTGCGCAGTTTATCTGCATTGCAAATAAGCTGCAAAATGTTTCTTAGAAAACAACCAATTTGTTAAAGTTCTGTCAAAACGTTTGTATTAACGCTCTGGCTTGTTTTGGATGAGTTAGCTTTAACGTAAAATATAAATTGCTTAAACTGGCCAACAAATTAGCCGTATTCTTCCTTTGTAAACTTGAATCGGACTTTCAGAAAAATATATGGTTTTCAAGTACCAGCGTCGTACTGTTTGTTTACGCGCGAAATTACCGGGAGATTCAAGTGCGTTTTGCTTTTTTTACCATTTCAACGAAGTTTAATTGAATATTCAATTAGCAGTCGATTTTGCATTTCGTTTGGCCTGACGGCATCAATTTTCTTTTTTACTTTCTTCGTAGCGGGTTTGTTAACTTGTTTTTCTAATATTTTTCGCGGAATTTTGGCAATAAACGTTCAATAATCAAAGGACCAAAATTCCGCGAAAACTTTTGACGGCATCAATATCCTAAATGCCTCCGACTCAATGATACTCTTTTAACTGGATTTATCAACCAAAATGTGACACGTTACAAAAAGGCTTTTGGAGCGGATTTGTAGTCCAAACTCTGCTTTGAAGTGTTTATCTATGGCGAAGCGTTATAAGGGATCTCGAGACGGAGTCATCATAGTGAAGATTACCATATCGGATGCTCTTTAGCCAATCCATTAACATTCAGTTTGCGATTATAACGCGGTTTCGAAGAAAGTTCATTTCTGCTTTTTATATTCCAACAAAAACAGGATTACCAGTTGGGATTAATATTAAATCCGTTGGATTTTTCGGACCTCACTCATTCGGATTCGTGTCAGAACAAAAGTTACCAATTGTACGCACTTTATAATTTCATATGCTGTGGAATCACGTGACTTGTGGAGGTTCTGACGGATATTTAGCCTGTGAACGTCTGGAGCTTATTGGAGCGGATTTGTAGTCCAAACTCTGCTTTGACGTGTTTGTCTATGGCCAAGCTTAATACGTGATTTCGAGACGGAGTCATCAAAGTGGGGATTACCATATCGGACACTCTTTTAGTCAATCCATTAACGTTCAGTCTGCGTTTATAACGCGGTTTCGAAGAAAGTTCATTTCTGCTTTTTATATTCCAACAACAACAGGATTACCAGTTGGGATTAATATTAAATCTGTTGGATTTTTCGGACTTCACTCATTCGGATTCGTGTCAGGACAAAAGTTACCAATTGTACGCACTTTATAATTTCATATGCTGTGGAATCACGTGACTTGCGGAGATTCTGACGGATATTTAGCCTGTGCGCGTCTGGAGTGTATTAGAGCGGATTTGTAGTTTAAACTCTGCTTTGACATGTTTATCTATGACCAAGAGTAATTAAGTGATTTCGAGACGGAGTCATCAAAGTGAGGATTACCATATCGGACGCGCTTTAGTCAATCCATCAACATTCAGTCTGCGTTTATAACGCGGTTTCGAAGAAAGTTCATTTCTGCTTTTTATATTCCAACAAAAACTGGATTACCAGTTGGGATTAATATTAAATCTGTTGGATTTTTCGGACTTCACTCTTTCGGATACGTGTCAGAACAAAAGTTACCAATTGTACGCACTTTATAATTTCATATGCTGTGGAATCACGTGACTTGTGGCGGTTCTGACGGATATTTAGCTTGTGTGCGTTTACCGAAATGGATTTTTTGCTGTTGTACTTTGTTACTTGCCTCCATCTGTCGAATGTCATCTTCGAGCAGTTTACAGCGTTGTGAACTATGCACTGACAGTGTAGCATCTAATTATACTAAAATCGCGTTGACAAAATTTGAAAGTTTTAAGTTTTGCAGCTTTTTCTATTGTTCATGTGCAAGCACAAGAGTTGGCGTAAAAATGAATTACTTACTAGTTTATTGAGCAACGTTTACTCATTGAACGATTCAACGCCTCCAAAAAGTTACTTTACGTCACGAGCAGTCATCTGTCGCATAAGGGAATTGGTTAGCTTCTCTAATCGTTTAACGTCTTGCACAGATTTGCTTGAGTATCGTAGACATACGCAGTCGTCGGTCACTTTCAAGTTAAGCTCGCCAAGTTCATTGGAATATTTGGTCACAAACCGACAACGATTCCGACTTGTAGCATACAGCATCTCTACTGCCCTTGCAAATTCATCCCAATTGGAGAAAAATGGCATCTTGCTGCTAACAAAAATCATCATTCACAAAAACATCGAAAAGTACGACTTTTGCTAAGCTAAGAAGCGTGCTAGCTTTTCAATGAGGAAAAGAGGTCCACCACCCGTAATTTTTTACGTTCCATTTGAATGAAGAGCTATAAATGCTTTTGCTATTCGTTTAGGCACGTATGGAAGGAATTGCCCGCGCTCCGTTTTCGGTTCGCTAGTAAGAAAAGGTAACAGCTATTTTTGTCTTCCTTTATAAAGTTTTTAATGAAATGAACAAGTCAATTGATTAAAGTTGAAATTGGTAAGATAAATTATTAAACTTCTGGCCATAAATACTATACGTAGGTAATAAGCGTTTAAACGGCTAAATTTCGTTTATTTTACGTTTTTTTAAAAACAAAGCTTTCGAGATACCGTATCATACTATCGATGCTTACTATACGATGCATGATTATTTTAAAAGCAGACAAGAAACTGCTTCTAAAGCAAGTGTTACTATTTAACGACTAGGAGAAAAGTAAGGAAACGATGTTAGCAAAGAGATAGAAGGCTCACTGCGAAAATTGGCTTTCTCGGCAATCTGACAAGAACAGATAAGTATTAATACAATAGCAAAAATAAAAACCACCTTCCTATTCACTGCATAAGTGAATAATGACGATTAGGTATCCCATGGGTTCAAATGACAAGCACTGAGGCAGATCAAAATGGCAACAGCTTAAAGTTGCCCAAAAGCTGACGGTGCACTCTTTGCTTTTGTTGCTTGTTCGAGGTAGCTATATTAACTTTGACAAAAATCAAAAACCTGATAAACAAAAAAGCCTGAATAGTTTTGCTTGACGTAAAGTAGAACGACGGTTTTCCCATAAATAAATACGCAAAACGAACTGACAAAAAAAGTTAAAGGAACAGGTGGAAACGCGGAATAGCAAATGGAAAAACTTACGACAAATAAGAGCGGCAATGTACAAGTGGACTATGGCAGGACAATGACTGAACAATTTGTTCAAAACTAGACAAGTGAACAACAGCAACAAGGCGAATCTGTAAGTTGCCAAAACGTCCGGCGTTTTGAAAATGCAATCTGCACTAATAGTCCCGTAAATTTAGGAACGCTGAGCCCCAAAGGAGGCTATCTGCTAAAATGTGATACAGGTATCTCTTTTCGTACTGTAGATAATCAGGTACTTTACAAGAAATCGGCTTTCCGAATCATCCCACCTTTGCCTCCTCTCTCCGCAACTAGTATTTAGCTTAGAAGCACAAAAATTCAAGCACATTGGTTACCTAGAGGTCACAATAGTTGTGATGCGTTTAAGCGTTGTTAAGCTGAAAGGCGTTCAAAGCGTTTATCACCTCTTGCGCCATGGCAACATTGGAGAAGAAGTAAAAGTTCAGGTAAACTTAATAATCTGGCATTAAACTGTTTTCCATGCATCCAAGTAAGCTTATGCTATATTAGGGTATCTGATGATTCAACAGATAGAGAATATACCGAATGTATTCAAGCGTTGGCTGCCTCAGTCTACAAGCAGTGGCTAGCACAATATCTTACTTTTCGTTGCTTTTTTGGCCACTTGGAATTACACGTGCTGCTTTTAGGGTTGGGTCCGGCATTTTCGAAAACATAAAAGTGTTAGTTTTCTTCAACTATCCGACGGACTATCCGCTCGCAGTCTTCAAGTTGTTGTTCCAAAGGAAGCTCCATCGTAAGTTTTCTGTTCAACTTATCAACAGCCGCTTTGGGGGCCGCCACCTAACCAACGAACTTTCGAGTTAAGCAGAGAATTACTTTTAGACATTTTAACGTTGGAGCGGCAGTTGAAGTTCGCGGTATCTTGCAGCAAAGCGCGGGAAAAGAACAAGAAGTCGATTTAGCCGCTTCAGAGATCAATTTAATTGGTGATTTTGAAAGACTGGTACGTAAGGGCATCCCGATAGTTACCAACCCAATTCTATTTGCGCTTTAATTTCAGAATTATCCTTTTGCGACTAGAAAGAAACAGCTGCCCTCAACACTTCGTCAACATCCGCATCTTCGGCCGAGAACAAGTAGTTTTGCCGCTTTTCTTCGCATTAGAAGTAGAATGAAGTACGCGTTGCATCGCTATTTTCAAGTTCGAACTGACAGTATCCCAGCGGACGACTATTTAGCTTCTGTTCTTTTTTAAGGATAAGGGATTTGTTTTGATAGAATGCCCCGTCATCACTACCAATGACTGCGAAGCTGCAGGTGAAACTTTTGTTGTCGACGTAATGCTTATTTGTCGGAATTTTTTTCAATTCATATAATTAGCGTTGTTCCAGACACTTGATCCACCTCGGATAGAATCCGGCGAAAGCGTAGCGCAAGCAGACAAAACATGTTCGGACAATTTTTTTGGCCGTCCTGTTTACCTGACAGTATCCGGTCAGCTACATTTGGAAGCGGCAGCATGGTACGATTTGCCGTATCTTCGCCATTTTTTTGCAGCTCCTCAAAACCTCAAACGCTAGTCTAACAAAATCCACAAAAGCCGCGCCAACGAGATTTGAGTTCTTCTTTGATTTGCAGGTTGCATCCTGCAGTTTGTTACTTTTTAACTTCTAGTCGCACCATGACGGAACGTTTTCTGTCCATTTGACAGTAGCATTAATATAATTATTTTTATTTAATAGTTACTTTGCTATTACGCTTGTTCCGCTTTGAGCGCGAACAGAACTGCGGTTTTTAAATTTAAAATAGTGAATTTTAGCTTAGCGTCGCTGACTTCACAGACGATAAGCGGCAGTATAAAAATTGTATCGATTATAATTAAGGTACCTTGTAATTATGAGCGACATCTTTTGAACTTCAGCTGATTGTTCATTCAGCTTTAGTGTTACTGTACTTGTACCGCGCGAATTTGAAATGCGTTGTTAATTGGAAATTGGTCTTATTTCAGCGGTCTGAAGCAAGTGTATTCATTTGGTCCAACATTCAGAGCCGAAAGTTCTCTTACCAGGCAGCACTTGGCTGAGTTCCAAATGTTGGAAGTTGAGTTAGCCTTTTGCAATGAATTAAAAACGTTGCTGCAGGTACTTGAAACTTTTCTGAGCTCGTTTTATTATCTTATTTTAAGCTGGTGGAAGATATTGTCGTATTTTGCGCTAGAGAGCTGCTGACCTCTTCTAACGACGATTTTGAAATGTGTCAGCAATACCACGGGGCAAGTAGCAAAGTAACCGACAAGCGAGTTGTTTATTTTGCATTTTAAATGCTGCTTTCACAGTCACTGTTGTCAACAATATCGGAGATGGAATCCTTCCCGAAAATCACCTTTGCTGAAGCAGTAGAAATTTTACAAAAGCATACGGCCCTGCCTTTTTCGGTTAGCTGTCTTCGTAGCACTTTTGTTCAAATATGGCCCCTGTTACACATTTTTTCCATCTCTGCAGCTGGAGCGCGGCAAAGCCTTTAAACTCATGCAAAGTAGTTTTGCCGCGACAAAAAGGTTACCGCTCATTCAAGCCATTCTTTCAGCGTTTTTTTAAAGTACAGAAATCCAAACATTAATAGCAAATCATAGCAGGTAACCCAAATAGGGATAAATGAATGGCCATACATTTTGTTTATTGTCTTTTGTTCTCTGTTCGCCTATTGAGGCTTATGTTTAGACGATGAAGCATATTGGTAAAGCTTCGGAACGTTATCTCGTTCAACATTTTGGTAACAAGCCCGTTTTTGTTGTTGACTATCCATCCGACGTAAAACCGTTCTACATGAAACGTTCGTGGCAAAACAATACGGTAAAACTATCCAACATTTTAAAAATGAACCGTAAGACCTTTTAAGGCGTGTTGCTTCGACCTGCTTGTACCTCATGTGGGTGAGCTTTGTGGAGGCAGTCTTCGAGAAACCGATTATGCTACAATTGCTGCACGAGTATCCTCCATGGGAATGGCGCACCAGCTGCAATGGTATACTTGCTAAATCGAGAGGCTCGTCAGCTTAGACTTTTTGTTGTCTAGGTATGCTGATTTGAGAAAATATGGATACGCCAACCTTGGTGGATTTGGTCTCGGCTTTGAGCGACTTTTGCAATTCCTGTTGGCCATAGAAAACATCAAAGACTGTGTAGCGTTCCCGCGCTGGTTCAGACATTGTTTAACGTAGGCAACGTTTTTCTACTGCCATCTGCCTTGTTTTTCTCGAACGGTACCACAGAAGTGCGTCTTTTGGTTTATTCGCCAAAGAGATTATACAATCGTATGCATGGCCATAAAAGGCTGCTTACTTGCGTACATAAACTTCCTTCCGAAAGAATAGAAGTCAACTTATCTAATCGCTACGGAAAAGCTATATATATTCTGAATTTCCGTAATGCCAATTTGTGATATTCAATTAGTATGTCTACAGCATCTTTAATTCTTTCGGCATGTTGTATCTCGTAAGCATTCAACTTGTTTACTATGATTACAAATGCTTCAAGTCTCTTCTCATATTTACCGATCACTTTTTCGTAACCTTTCTGAAGCACATTATTCTTCGTTATGTAATTTTTGTTGTTCTTATTCATTCTCTTACCTGATAGCTTGCATTGCTTTTGATTAATTTCGTCAACTTGGACTTGTAACTGTCCAATTCCAGCGTAGCGTTGGCCAAGTCGCGTTCGGCCGTTTTGAATTCTTTCCATTCGTTTTCGAGGAAGTCGCGACTGGGCTTTAGTACTTTAGTTTCCATGTCACGTTGAAGCTTGTGCTCAGCTACGACTATTGCTTGCACGCAGGATGCAAGATTGCCAACATCCGAGTTCATTGGTAGCGTTCGATCCGTTTTGCACGCAATGAAATCAAGCGTTTGGGCGAACGATTCGGATCGCGAGCTCCGTTCGGCAGACGGACTGACAGCGTTCGTCATCTTGTCGCAAAAATCGCGCAAGCTTTCGCCAAATTTTTCAAATCTTATCTGTAGAGCGCGGATATTGTTGTCAAGTTCAGTCCTTTCCGTTAAACCAATTGCGTATCCTATCCTTGTACTGTAATGATGCAGTATTGTTCCCAGTTTCATTCGCAGGATCGTGAATGCACGGTAAGTTTTTATCCAAAAGCGTCTGCTAAGTTATGGCGCCGTTTTGAAACCACCTTTGCATAGTTTAAATTTCGAATATGTTTAAAGTTCTTTTGAGGCGCTTAAGTGGGTCACCACCGTTTTTCTAACTGAAAATTTCCTTTTGTACTCTTCCCTTTTCGCATTGTTTCAGTAAAAGAGATCTCGCAAGATTTTTTAATCGTTTCCTTGCTTTCCTTTTTTATACTGCAGCCGCTTTTCACATCTTCCCTTGAAAGCTCCTTCGAGTATACTCTACCATCTACTCACCACGTTGGATGTCTTCCGAGTTTGCATTGCTCCAACCAATTTGATAATATTTTTACAGGCATTATGAGTGACACTTTTTATTGAAATGAGATTTCATCAGCTTGCATCATTTTGTGGTGCGAAAAGGGCATTCTATTAAATCTTATCTTATCTTTATTTTACCGTTGAACAGATGCGCAGTATGCCCGAAGTTTGGGCAATGTTGCTTCGCAAGTAACATGTAGAAGCGCGTCGGCTGCGAAAGTTTATTGGGAACAATTTCGGCAAGTCAAAGTCTTCGCTGTCAAAATGTTGATTTATTATAAGCTTGTCCACTTATACTCCGTCAATTTGAAACGTATTCGCTTTCTATTATTAATAATATTAATTTATTCAAATGTCATCTACTGCGTTCGTCCCGCAAAGTGTTTCATTTTAGCTGTCTGTCGTTTTGCCACTAAATGCGGAGCATAAATCTTTGAGCGTAATATGTCGAATAGCAAAGTCAAAAAGAGCTCAGCTATTAATATGCTACAGATGTTCGAACCTTCTCTAGGAGGCCATAGGCTTTTGCCGGCATGGAGCAACCGGCACAGCCTGAATATTATTGGAAATATTGTGATTTTGATCAGTTATAAAATAAACCCAAATTACTACGTTGTGAAACGGTAATATCCATTTTTAATTTTTTCCCATAGCAGATTTGGAAAAGAAGATTTTCTAATACATTACTAAGTTTTAAAAAACAATTTAGATTTACGCATTTGAACTGCGACGCCCGGAATCTTAGTTTACCTTTTTCGTATAACTAAAAATCTCTGTTACCATTTAACTGCATAGGAAATGGCTTTGAAAGTGTGGCTTCATGTAAGGACAGTAAAGCAGGCGGGAAGGAAGATGATTGTATTCGGCATTTTGGGAAGCTACCAAAGCAACGAGTCTCTTGTAGAGTATATAGTGCAGTTGGCTTTTTTCCCTAACCACTTCTTCTCTTTAGAAAAAGGTTAACCGTAAGACGGATACCGAATGAGGTTCAATTTTAAAACTGAACTATAATTTAACTTTATGCCATGCCCTATAGTAACTCCATAAGGTAGGACACTTTTGCCGCTTTGTGTTGCGCTGTGTATCAGCTTACACGTATTCGTCATTGCACAATAGGTTTCCTATTGATAACAGCACTCCTTCGGCAGTCAATTGCTGCCTTAGAGTTTTTCTCAACTGGAAGCGTACTCTATTTTCTTGGGTGCACGTAGTAGTTTTTGCCTCCGTCATTCTGAGTTCTCCTTTTGCAATTCTAAGCATCTTACCGGCTCGCCAAAAGTGAAGGGAGTACAAAGCGTTTACGATAGTCAAAGTTGACTCTGAACTGCTTTCGCCTTTGGCTATTCATTCGGGCGGTCAGTACGCGAAAAAACTGATTAACTCTCATGCGAGTAAAGCGAATGCAAATAACTCTTGTTTTCTTCGTTAGCTATCCTCAAAAGAGGACGTAAGCGACCACTTTATTAGCTAAGAGATAAGCACTGGCAGAAAAGTATTCGTTTAAAAAAATTCAAATTTTCAAATGATAACCAATGGCAACTTAGCTACGTTGCCTGTCTGAACACAGAAACATTAAAGGCTTTCAGAGAATTAGCTTTTATCAGATTGGCCAATTTTAAAAGGCAAACAAGTGCGACAGAGTAAAAGCTTATAATCATTATTTTTTGCATTGCTTTACTGCGCTGCCTGTTTTCCTAAAATGACTTGGACATATATGGGCATATGGGAAAATGGAAAACTAGTGAATATTAAAATCGCCTACCAGCTTAACATAGTGCTTTTCCGTTTCTTAAAAACTGTTCATTATCTTTGCGCTTCTCAGTGGACATGATAGGATTAGTTGAGGCCGACTGATGACTTAGGCTAAAGACAGATACCAATAATATAGTAATTCAACATTCCTCCACCCAAACAGGTATTAACGAACGATTTCTGCGTGGCATGATTCCCGTTTCAGCTGAAAGTCCTTGTTCAGCAGCCTGCGAGGAGCAGCCTAAAATTTTCATCAGCTTTATTTTTTCCCACTTTTCCCTTGGCTCACATTTCATTCCGAAGCGATGAAAACCGGTTATTCATTGCTGGTACGCACGACGTCGAGTCATCCCACTTTTTCTCATCTTAAATCTTTAACTCTTGCGAAAAGAATTAATTGGCAGTTAAAACTGTTTTAAAAATCTTATTTTGCAATTTCCTTACACACAAATTTTTCCAGGCTATCGAAGTTAATTGAAATATCGGATTCTCTTAATTGCCCCACCTTGATACTGTAGTTTGCCGGCCATCCCGTTCTGCCCTCATCTAAGCCTAAGCTAAAACGTAAGGCTTATATTTTGGCTCAGACTGAAACGCGAGCAAAACAAAATAGTCGACCTGCTCGCTAGTGAAATCCCAACCGGATGAATGGCATACCGACCAGAATGAAACCTGCATTTCTTAGATGACTCTAAGAAACAAGATCCGAAGTATTAAAAAGCAAGCTGATTCGAGACTTGAGCTAGAAGGTCAGAGTTCGTCAAGCCTTAAAACTTAGGAGCGCATATCCCACCTGCAACTGGTAGAAAACTATGCGCAAAGCCGGCTGGGAAAAATTCTATGAACCTTTGCGGTGCCCTCGCATTTCTGAATCACCGGTGGAGAAATGAGTCTTGGAAACACGCTCTTCCAAAGAATACTTTTTTTCCAGCCGGAAAAAGCGATTTGCAAAGGTATCTTCTTGGCAGTTGCGACGAAAAGCGAAATGTATCCGGTTGTCTGAAAACTCACGGCTCCTCTCAGATAGCATCGCTCGTCCGGAATTTCAGTCAAGACATCTACTACGTGTGATTGAATGCTCGTTGTAGCAAACGAGACATGCAATTGCAGAAGGCGCGAACACGCTTCCCGCGGTCAATTTCATGCTGTAGGAACAATCCCTCCGCTCATGGAACCGCGAAGCCGTAATTGACTAGGCGGCATGGGTTTTTGGTTCATTTCATTTTTAAAGAGCGAATTTCTACCACTGCAGATAACTACTTTCCCGCCATAGGTTAAGAGAAGTAGGCAGGCAACTATCGATCATGTTGCGCCGAAGCGCCGCTATTCCGTCTGAAAAAGTCGTGGAAATCAAAGAAAACAGTTGTTCACAGATCGCCCAACAATCCTTCTATTTCGATCATCCGTGACGTTTTTTGAATGAGCAAAAAGTGACGATGCAGCGCCGTCTAAGCGAAAGGTCGCAGAGGCAGCAACGCGATGCAAAAGCCAAGTGCCATTCCGAAGGTTTGAAATTGTTCGCGGCATGTGGCGCCATTCGGGCAGCGCTACCGTTTGCTTCGTAGAATTCCGCAGCTGTTACAACCCTATTTTTTTCCGCCTCTTTTTTTCCAACAGCAGATGTGCTCTTTAGGGCAAACGAAAGAAACCTATAGATCAATTAAATGACAATTTTCAAAGGCCTTTGTACGCAACGTGGACATGGCATCCCGAATTTTCGGGATTCATGACTCATCCGAATTACTCTTATTGCACTACTGTATGGTGACTTTCCTCATTCATAAAAACAAAGAAGGGTTCCCGAGCAGCTTTATAGGCTGCGTGTCAGTCTGACGTGGTGGTGTTATCTCCTTCGCTGAGAGGCAGAGAGAAAAAGCAAAAAATGCAGGTATGTACTGGCAACTCGCCATTTCACTTCTCCTTATGACAGAGTTGAAGTATTCAAAAAACAGGCGCGTTATACATACTCCTCTCAAAAAAGTAGTCATCTTGTCAGGTGTTCGTGACTTGTCATAGCATAACTCTAAGTAGTAAACCGCTGGTCCGAAGGATAGATACCTTCAACATTCCTCCGGTCGAAAAGGACTATGGTCCTCCGTTGGCCTTGTACTCACATCCGGCCAGCTACGGCGGCAACTCCTTTCCGTGCGGGCGGAATTTCTGGTTATTTCATCATATATACACCCAACGATGCAGCTTCCTGTACCGGTAGGCAAATTACTCTGTGCAAATTCATTTTCGCGTTTTCCATCTTACGTCAGTGTTTCACTAAGCAAATATCAGTCCATCGACTAGGATTCTTATCAATTTTTTATGCCAGCTGACACTTCTAATTTGGGCTTCTATCATTTTAAAGCGTCTGCCTATTCCCGCGCCTTAATATAGTGCTTTTTTGGAAGAGTTTGTTGACTTCGATAACTACGAAAAAGATGGGGCTTGAATCAGGTAACATAAGCGGAAAAATCTGCTATGGACTCACGTTCACGCCCGCGCTGAGATTTGAAATAGTACATGATAGAATGCTGCTTAAGCTGTACTATCGATTGGACCTATTGTGTAAGCCAAAATTATCGACCATTGCCAGTATTATTGCTTTGAATGATTGTTTAAAATATTTATTAAAAACATTCAAAAAATTGCACCTTATGAATGTATACGCATAAATCTTTATCTATAGCGGAGATCCGGCTGACTCATTAAATTGCAGAGGCGTCAAAGTGGAGAGTGCACTTCTCCATATGTGTTCACTTCGTCCAGATTGTCAGTGCTGTCATTTCGTGACTTATTGGTTGTCGAACGAGTGATCTCGCTTAGCTGACAGGACGAGTACACGTGTGTGCATCGATTTCGTAAAAGGTAATAAAATACTACCATTATTCTCCATTGAACAATTCTACTCGCGTTGCCCTGATCAGTGCAAGTCCAAAAAAGGCAACGCCGCAGCTACATCCTCATTACAGCAAATTTCACTTTTCCATTGATTAGGAAAAACATGCAATTCTCTTACTTTAATGAAAAATTGCTATTCTGTCTCCTGAACTTCCTTCGCAATGTTGCGACTAGTTTTTCTTGAAACGTGATCAAATTTTGTTCGTCCAACAATTTTGAAATAGTTCAGGAATTCGTTGTTACGCATTTGTTAAATGCCAAGTGATCAGCACTCGTCAAGCCGAGCTACAGCCGATTGCTGATTCATGGCTTTGCTGCATTGTTCTGCTTCAAATTCCTGCACTTCCTCTTGCATAAAAAACATTTCATTTGGGCATCTTAGGCTATGTCCACTGTAAGCAAAAAAAATGCCTTACTTTCTGCTGCATCAAGCATAGCACATAGGGCTTTCCGCCGAAGCAGAAAAGCTTTTGTCGAAGCCGTTATTTGAATATTCAAACTCATTTACATAGCTGTCAAGACAACCCGCGTATCGTTTCCAGCTTCAGTATTTTGCGTTGTTGCTTGAAGCCAGTTTCTAAGCCTTAAGGAAAAAGGATACATGAGTCGCTTTGTCCCCATTTTGGGCGTTTACTTTTTAATGCTATCATAGAGCCATGCCCCCAAGATGGCGTATTTCGAAATCCCGAATTGCTAAAATCCTGACTGCTTTCCCCTGTTGCTCACGGTTCTTGTACGCCACCTAAGCCTAAAGATAAGCATAAGCTCCGTACGAGCGTTATTGTTCTCTAGGCTGAGATAGGGTACACCAAACTGTGAGGAAAAAAGAAAGCAAATGCCTTTGTTTATTCGGGATTTTCTTCTTTCGGGATTGTTCCTTTCGAAACTTTGTGGAAAACCCACTCCAAGCAAAGATAAAAGTCACTCGTTTGCGGAGTTGTGCGCCTTTTGCTATTGCAGGTTATCAGTTGGAGCAGCAAAGCTTTTGATTGAATGTATTGCTTTCAACTTTCAAGTTTTAATGTTTAACTCAGGCGATAAGTAGTAGTTCGTGATATGCTTCTGCCAGCATTGGACTGATAAGCGTTAGTTGCGAACTTTAGAAGTAGCAGCTTTGAAAGCGAAAGCTCCTACTCACTTTCGAAGCCTTTTGGTTGATAGGATTTGAATACGACTTATTACATTATTATTACTTCGTCACAATAAGCTTATAATGAAAGCCGCGTTAATGATTACCAACTTTAATTAGCTTCATCATCTGCCAATGGGCAAAAATAGAACTCCTCAGAAAGCCTTTGTCATCTTTCATATTTGATAGACGGCTATCTGCCTATTTAGCTCCTTCTTGGCTGTTTTCAACTTTCGTCTGCCTCAACTCTTGAGCGCGACTAACGCCTGCTTGTTTAGACAGCGCTACGAAAATTGATAAGGGCGAGTGACTAACAATTTTACTTCTGCAAATCTGGAAAAAAAGCGATTCCTCGCTATGCTATCATTTCGTAAATTAAACCGCCCTTCTTTGTACGGGATTTCAACGAGATAGCTCAGGCGAGAAACACGTTGGGGTAAAACGTTAAAGAATAAGAAAAAGCCGCGACCTTTCACGCTTCGGCTGACATTGCATGTCTGGAAACGTAGCAATCTTATTTAGGGATTATTTGGCAGGGAAAACAGAAAACCGATTTACGTACAACGCGGTAACCTTCAATATATTAATAGAATAATAAGATTTGGATTTTCAGACTCATTTACAAGCAACGCGCAGTTTTTCGTTCGGGCGATTTATTTCAGCGTTCAAAACTGGCTAGCGTAAGTTCTGCTTTACGGAAAAAGTGTAACTTATGGCATCTATTTTTAACTTTCATCTATTTTCTGCTTACATAAGCGCGCGCAGTCTCAACGTGTATGGAAAATAGGTTCGCGTAAAGCATTTCCAAAAAGTGGCGATCAGGTGCACAGGTTTGCCGCTTTGGACTGCAGCTATATGAATGACGTAAGGAAGCAAAGCTGGCGCTTTATATGCGTTCCGTACCAGCCGGTTCCCTGCTCTAAAACCAGCAAGTCCATCTGCAGCTTTGAGCAACAGACGAGTGTACTTCCGTTCGGGCAGTGCGTTTACGAAGTTTTGTAGGAAATAATTAAAGCTGAATGGGCAGTGCATTCCTATCCCATTTCGCTTTCCGTATTTCCTCTTCGTAGGGTTATGGCATAAAATTTCAAGCTTTGCTATGCCTGATCTTCTTTTGTCGTTGGCATTCATTCAAATTGCTTAGCAAAGAGCGCGGTGGGCGTTTATACACCTTCAACGGTTGAATCCTGTGCAGACAGCTCATTAAACAAAAAAAAATGAGTCGTAAATTTCCGGACCCAACAATTCGTTAAGCAGCTCGTCTATTTCGCTGGGACTTTATTAGAAGCTCCACCGGGCCAGACGAAGTGACAAGAAAAGATTGATAGCAGCTGGACAAGTTTTCGGATGCATCATCCCGTCTGGACAACAACGAAAGGCGATAATGCTGTAGCGAAGGTGTAAATAACATCGGCTACTCTTCGCTCTCCATTGATAATGACATTTATTATGTTTCTCCGTGGACGGCATCTCGCCAACTGGTTCAGTTTGAATAATCGCCTTCATCGCTCTGACAGAAAAGTGCAGTTTAATATCGCGTAATCTTTTTTGTCTGGTTTGATCATGAGTCAATGCATGTAACCAGCCGACTAAGCGTTTCCTCTATAAAACTAGCCGGCAGATTGGACTCCTTCTCAGTGGGGGAAAAAAGTTCGTTTGTTCTCTTCTCCAACTGGCTGACTAGACTGCTTTTTGACCTGCCAGTATTCCCTTCTTATCAGTTATTCAACAAACGCCTGCCTAGCAGACGCGTAGCTGCTTCCACCCGCGCTGCTTTCAAGGAAAGAAAAAAGCGCCTTTTATAAGCACTCGGCTTGCAGTTTTCATTCATAAGCTTGTTTGTAGCTCCAACTGGCTGTCTACGATTATTGCTCACAAAAGAAATTTGGTTGTTCACCTGCGCATCACTAAGAGTTCTTACCGTTATACCAACTCGCTGCTGGCAGCAATTGGAGCCAAACTAAGTACAGACGAAGTGAAGTAAAAAAACGGCCTATAATAAGCGTACGTGCAGTTTTTATGTAGTCGAAAAAAAGGTCGTCTGGTTTATTTCTACGCCTTAGGAAAAACAAAACGTTTTGGTTGGCCAGAAATAAAACCTATAGCCCAAAAAAAGAAAAAGATACCGAATTAGGTTACCTTTTTCGAATATTTGATTACCGACAATAGAACGCGCCTAAAAGCTGCTTTTAAATAGATAAGGCGAATGGCGGGATTGCAAAAGCTCTTAACCACTACAGAAATGAAACTTTATAAAGCAGGAGACCTAGTTAAGGTTTATTTTTCCTGCTTCAGAGTACGTTCGAGGTACGAAAGTAAGGATGAAGTTTAAAAGTTCTGTCAGCAGCCGAACAGCTGTGATGCAAGACTCCCAATCCACGCGGCGTAACCTAAGCAACTTTCACTCCAAAGACTTAGTTTTTTTGACAATTGAAAATATACCGTACTTTAGAGGTTAAACAGATTTTTTCTGCTTTCTTCCTTTGTATTAATGCAGTCTTGGAGCCAACGTTTCATGAAAGCTTCCGCGGCAGATCTGTCAAGGCGTATTGCTGCCCTCCTTTCCGGCCGAACTCACTTGTTTTATTTAAATGCTGATGCGCTACGTTTTCACTGAAGCGACAGTCACAAATCGTTCGAACCGGTGATTAACCAACTGTTTGCACAGTAATTTAAGAATAAACAATGAATTAAGGAACACTATTGGAAGGTACGGTCCAGTTTGCCGGACCGCCCTGGCAGACAATGATGATTCATCCGAGGGTATATAAATTGCCACAACCTATCCGAAGACGCGCACCTGAGACCTATAGGTAACTTTGCTTACGGCCTACATCTGTCTGCCGTCTTGTCAACGCAGTAAGTAGCGCGTATTTGCCGATCGCCTCCTGATTTGCCGACCGCTGTTGGCACTGACGTCCTCGCTTCCAACGGTACCTTTACAGGGAAGGTGAACCGGTTTCGCGCGTACCCGCCAACAACTCCTCTTCAATTACAATTTTCATTTTAAAACAACACTAAGACCTTCCCGAATAGGCAAGTTGTCGATAGGAAAGCAAACTGGCCTTATGCGAAGAAAAACGATGTCCCGGGAATGAATCTACGCACTTTTCTATGGAATGGCAGCGCGGCAGCTGCTTATGTCACCTTAAGCGCAGGGCTGTGTGCGGCTCAATAGCATCGCATCCTGTCTTTCATTTGAGAAGCGATTTTCCGCGCTGAACGGTCAAACGGTTGCTCAGCAAATTCATTGTGTACTGGCGGGGACTGAATTTTTAAAAAAAAGCGCCCATAGACGCCATGTAGTCGTTTGGCTTCGAACATTCATACCTGGACGTATCAATAGCAAGATGAGACGTTGGCAGTTGAATTATTATGAACGACAGGACTGGATTCGGTAGGCAATACATTTTTTCGCATGGACATTTCAGTGACCTTGTTAAATGGTTCCTTGAGCATAATTACATGTACAAGTGACAACAAGGGTTTGTTGTCAAGGGGAACCACTTGAATACGACAATGTTTAGACGTTATATCAGCGGGAATTATTGCTTGCCTACAGAAGCTGCCATTTGATGATATTGATTACGAACAGGGATGATATCAATGGGTATAAGAAGTTGACATTCCACTTACGTCCTGTAATGGGCTCACAGAAGACTTCTGCCACGCATCCACTGGCGGAGCGCAAAGGGCAAGCTCACTTGTTCCCGCCTCTGCGGAACGAATAATCAGCTAAAGACGGCAAAACTGATTATGGTCACAACCTAGGCCCATTAGACGTTGGTGTGAGTCGGGAAACGTTGAATCGATATTTTCATAATTGTTCACTCAGGATAGCTCGCGGGAGCTAAGAAATTCGTAAATGAATAATTAGGCTGATTATTTTTGTACGATTTCGCCAAGCGGCTACGAAATCTAGAAATGACACCTATCTGCCTGCACAAATCAAGGTAGACTTTAGGCTGACAGCCATTCGCATTATTAGTTCGTAAAGTCTTCGGATAAGACGCGTATTCTCAGAAGTCGTAGCAGCCTTGAGCTTTAGGGAACATAAGTAGATGCTTCGCCTTTTCGCTGCACAGTTGCAAGTAAATCGAAGCACCTATGCTTAAAGCCATAAAGGGGTAAGGGAGTTTAGTAGCTTTTCTCTTTTTTGGCTAAGCGTAGGCCATCTGCGAAGGTTCGAGCTTTTTCGCGTTTACGTAGATAACCAGAAGCTCAAAGCGTATGTTATCAATGCTTAGCCGATGCTGAAAATGTGTTTCAAAACAAGCTCGGCATGTAGAGTACAAAAAGAAATACAAAAAAAAATAAATTTCTAGATAAGAGACAGATACGCAGCGCGTTTTTCACGCTTCAAAAAAAAGTGGCGCGTTTTGGCGAAGCTTCGCGACCATTAGTCTGGAGTGAATCTTCATTGCACCTAGTTATCAAAACCGTATGTTTTATGCAAATTCATTAGTCACAATGTTCCGCCATCGCGATAAGAGCGAACAACGACTCGGTTCAAAAAAGACGGAAAGATTCCCTAAGACGATTAGACTTATCTGTTGCGTTGTACACGTCAGGAATGCACGGTCGTTTATCTCAGCTCAGACTTCTGGAAATGCCGTTTTGCCTAAGAAGCTTTCGACCAGCAAAGGGAGTTTTTTTTGGGCATTTGGAAATGGAAGATGACAAAGCGACCGCTAGCGTATCCCGCGCGTGCTCAAGTTTTCGTTTGGACGAGTCGGGTAACAACAAAACGCAGGGCGCCAAGTTGAGGTGAAACAAAAAACGAAGAAAGGCGAGAACAACTGGGCGCTGTTCAGTTTTAGTTGATCCTTTTTCTATTTACATTTTCCGTCGTGGCAAAGGGAAAACGAGTGGAAAAAGCAACCGACGCCCAAGCATCCGATCCGATGTTTTCTTTCTAGGTTACACCCGCCATGTGGAGTGGTCGTTGGCTCATCGCTGAGCTCTGCTCTGTTCACGGTATTTATATCACTTTAAATGGACTTAATGCTTTTATTTTTCCCTTAGGAATAGCAACACCATAATTCCAATAAAGGACAAGAACTTATCCCAGTCGTGGATGGCATAATGCCTAGCTTAAATTCTTTTCCCTATTCGCGTTCGGGCATTTAGGCAAACACCATCGCCATTTATGGGAATTAAAGCACGCCGCATTGTACAATGGAATTTAAAAGCCTCTAAACTAATATTGATTACGCGAATGTGACAATAGCTAAACTGTTTAGCCGCTTTCGCTTCGCCGAGAAGTTAGACTACGTTTTCTGGAGGTTCAACTTTGCACGCAACGACTACTGGCGAAGTTGCTACTTTTCCAACCGGACGGCATACATAGCTGGATCGCCTCCTAAAGCTGCCTGCAGGTCATAGCAGCGGCAACGTGTGTACTTTAGAGCGGTTCGCTAAAGGCGCGACAGGTTTGTTATGGGCGCGTCTTGAACAGATGTCGCGCTAAGCGAAATGGTGCGCCTACCCGCCATTTCTCCTCAAACACTCGACCTTGTCTTTATCGCTTAGTCTTCCTGTCGACTGGATGGGCGGTCGACCATAATGGTGGCGCTGCAGCTGCTGATACTGAATTATTGGTCACATCGCGACCAAGTATGAGCCGAGAGCCGTCAGATCTGTTACAGTTGAAGCAATGGTCCGAGACGCTCGTGTGTTGCTTTCCTCTTTCGCGCATATGCAATACTAATGCCAACTTCATTATGTAACATCAGATATGCTTTTTTGCAGAACTGTAACAGCGTTCAAAAGAGTTGAGCTTGATCATCATGCCTTGTCGAAACGTCTGTGGCACGTTGGCGATCTCCTTTTTTGGTAAGTATCTTCGCATGTTCATCTAACATTGTTCGTAGCGCTCTCCTGGCGGTTATGTAGCCCACGGAGGGTCGCTTGTTGTCCGTATTGGATCTGTTTTGTTGCCTTGAACACCTGCTTAGTGCGGCTATCATTTGATGCCTCCTATCTGCTCGTTTGATCTTTCGCTGCCTGTCCAACATATGTCGGCAATTCGCTAAGATAAGCGGACACCTATCGGTCAAGTTGCCGTTTTAGCGCAACGCGTTTCAAAGGCTGATAGCGCTTTCGTAAAGGGCACCCTTTTTGCTTATGCTTTCAACCGGTTACCTGTTGCTGACCTTCAGAAAACAGCAGGCAGACGGCGTCGGTAGGTCCTATGCGCACTGTTTTTGTTGTCGCCGACCAGTTGTGCTTTTTATCCCGTAAAGGACGTATGTCATCCTTAAATAAAAACTCCGTCGCTGTTTGTTTATTCAGAAGCTTTGAACATCCAGGCTTTGCGACGACGCTGGGGCGCAGATGGGGTCGTATTGACCAATTTCACGGTCGCCAGACAGATCGTATAGTCGTCAGGATTCGTGTCGTTACGAGACTGCGCGCTGTACCTGGCAGGTCCGTTATTTATGGCCTTTGGTGCATCGCATTGGAAGTGAGGTGGGAAATAGGCCTTTTCGACAACTAAGGTGACCTCCAGCTTTGATACGCCGTTCCAACTGGCCAACGGCGAAAAAGAACAACTCTTGTCCATGCGCGTTTGAGTCATTCAATGTCAGCCTTGACGAAACGGCTTGGCGAGGGTGATCAAAACTATCCGGGGTACGAAGACCACTAGTAAATCGATGACCCCTAATAAAGGCACCTCTCTCCCGGCTGACTGCTGATTGGCGCCAGCCGTCCGACGTGAATTAGTCGCCCTTCCGGATGCGGGTAGACCAACTATTCATCCATGGGCGATCAATAGGCACTAGCCGATGAGGATAGTCAATTGGATTATCCGGCGGGTTGTCGCCTTGCAACGAAATTGGGCAATATATGAATTTCGATCCTTTCGTTTACGAAGAGGGCTGGTACAGTTTCCGCGAGCTGTTAGCCCATCCATTAGCTTATTCCGGCGCTGCTCCATGGAGCGCCTCTAATCGTGACAGGTGTCGCCAACCAGTTCTGCCAAATAGAGTAAACAACGACCATTTCCAAGGGGTCGCGGCATTTTTCAAAGAAAACAGCCTGTTTTCGTCAGTCGCTTAAAACCATGGCTCAGTGAGCACTAAACCATTGGAAACCAAATGGTCCTATTACGAACTTATGGTTAGGTCTAGTCAGCGCATATATATCACCTCAGCCTAGTAAGCTTGCGCTTCCTTAGGTTACGCCCAGAGGATCAACAGAGGTTGCTGAGAATTGAAAATCCTAATTGTCTTAGTAATATCCAGCAACGAGACAAGGAAGAAGGGTCATTTTGGGCTACAATCTGATACCGCGTCGGCGAGTGGGTTGACATAGGCGAACAACAACTTAACTACGGCTAATTAGTTTAATTCCGAGCAAAGATATGCGTATACATTCTGCAAATAAGCGTTATTCTCTTTTCCGGCTGCAAGGACCGTCCCGAATGACCATCAGTTGTTACCACGCATAAATCGTGTTTTCACAGGGCCATTGTCACCGAAAAGATGAGATACTGTCTGCCCCAAACGACCATTCGGTGTACTTCCAAGGCTGTTCAAAGCTCACTGACCTGTTCAGACGACATTGTTGTTCCGAGGGTGGCTGTCTGCTGCTGCCCAGGCCTTTGCCATGTTGGTTTTGTAAAGTACCTGCACTTTTGGAAGGATCACTGGCTGCTCCCCCACCTGTTAAAGACTGCCCCAGTGAACCGAACTGCCCTTAACCATGCAAAGCGCAGCGTACACAACCTTGGTCCATTTCCTTCTTAGCTATCGAGTACGGAAAACTCGAAGCTATATTACGACAGACAGTAAAGCAGAACTTTGATTAATGAATCTCTCTGAAGCTAAGTCTGGGAAGAGGAGTATAGCTGCTGCGGGATAAGGGGATGCTTTTGGACGCTTGGTCAGTCGGCCTAAGCTGTTTTTGAATAATAAGACTTAACTTCTCATTATCTAATTTGCATGGCATGAAATACACATCCAAGTACCCGTTCGAACATATGATAGCCTTTTCAGGCCGATTATCAGAGCCTGCTCTGATGCGGCAAGTCGGGAAGATGAGCCTTGCCCGTCTTTTTTCCAAGGTTGCGGCGGAAACGCTATGCGGTCGGTCCCCTGCCTTACAAGCGTTGTGCTTTCGATGCCATCTTTTCACCTGGCACGCGTCTTTACGATGAGCCACCTGAATGACCCTTGGAAAGCAACGTTAACAAACCCTATGCATTGGACATGCGTCGCTGACCCAGATTAAGGCTTATCCATTAATACGCTTGCTGGTTTAGCCTATTGTGTTAGCGAGGCGGAACCAGCGGGCCGACTAAGTTGGTCAACCAGCTCAGCTGGGTCTGCGTACTACGACAGTGCATAGAACATACGGGCAGTTAGGTAATCCGTTCTTGCTTGGTCGGACGAGCGTTAGCCGTTGGTCGAGCTATATCTCCATTGCGCAACGTATTATTACACTCGTCCGTTTTGTTCGCTTAGCGCGGTTTTCACGTTTGAACGGACTGGGCGCTTTCCAGAGGCACGTATACGTTCGAAGAAAACTCCTTCCGCTCCTTAGCGCTACGGAGGCAGCTGCAGCTAAGCTATCTAAAGTTTAGTGAATTTTTTTTTCGTAACGTCCGAAGGGCCTCTCCTGTTTTTCATCTCTTCGATAGCCATGAGATAACAGGAAAAGATGATCACGTTTATGGTCTTGTTTTTGGGCTTAAGGCTCGCACTGGCGTTTTTATCTTTAAGGAGGAGTGTCATTTCGACTTGCGGGAGAACTCAGAAGGCCATTAAATTTATAACCTTTAACATTTTTTCAAACTCCAACTGTTCACTCGTACCTTCCTCCGCTCTACTTATCCGCGCTGAATTGCGTAAGGCGCTTAAATTTTACGGAAAAATGCTGAGCAGATTCTCCCGCCGGAATGAGCTGCACAACCTTCTAGAGTTTGTGGTCCAAAAATGGCGACGCGATTGGAAACCAATCGAGAAGCCAACAACAAAGAAGACTAATTCCGCCGGAAGGTTACTGCTTTTTCGCGAAAAAGCAAAGCGATCAAGGCAGCTTGCGACCGCTGACGTCGCTGCGCTTTCACGTTTAAGGGCATTTCTTAAGAGGCTTTCCAACAAGGGATAAGAATTGACGCTATTTCTCTACATGTTTTCCCTGAATTTTGATAGAAATCCCAAGTGTACCTGATTATATCTACCGTAATAGCAAATGATTTGGAAACGCCTCGTTGCGCAGATCCGTTAAAAAAGCAGCTGCAGAGCGTAGAATAATTTCAGAAACATGCTCGAGATTAACTTTTCCGTCTTACTGGGATGCCCCAAAGTGATGCGAAATTTCAATTTCGCATACGCTTATCGCAACGAACTGAAAATGAGCAACTTTCAAAAATTTCTCCTGAGGCCGCATGTAGGTCGATCGATGTCGGCAAAAGATGGCCGGTGTTTAATACGAAAATTTTGCGCTTTCTCGTTGTGTATAAATCGAATCGTGACACCGATCGAATGGTCGCTGAGTCTACAACGCAATATTTGTGCAGGCGTGGTTTGTTGATTTTCCATGCACAGCGGCCATGTGCCAATTGTCGATCGGGGTTAGAGAAATTACAATAGAGCTCGATGGCGTGTTTGCAAATGGTACGAATGCTGTGAAAGCGACCGAGCGGCGACCCAAAGTCTAATGCGCAAATCTTACAGATTTTCTTCCGGCTACAATTTATTGCTTCTAACTTTTTTAGACATCTTCTGCTTAATGCACGGTTGGAGCTAAATACATAAGCTGAATTGACATTTCCTAGTAGGAACGTAATCGTCTGATCGCTATTTTCAGGTATTGTAGAATTCGGTATGCAGGCTCTCATTTCATCGATACTGTACTGTTTTTAATTTTAAAAAAATTGATAGTATTCAAATTTAATCAAGCAGTGTACAAAATATGTATTACTAGTTATAGGCAATTATTCCTCTAGCGTTCTCAGGTAGTTTGAACTATCTGTTCGTAGCTGCAGAAACCTTTGAGCACTGTTCCCGCCATTCTTGGCTGATAAAGTCTGTAGCGAGTTCAGACGACTTCAAGAATTTTTTGCAGACATCTGCGTTGTTGAACAGTTTAAATCTTCGATACAACATTCGTCCCGCCGTACTACACGGATGGGTATATCTCAAAGTACAATTTTCTAGTGCGTGAGCATCCGTACAAAAGCTAGTGCTTGCTTGTTCGTGCATTTAGCTACTGCTCGCAGTATGGACGAGATTTCGCGTTCAACGAAACCTACAGCTTTTGAAACAGCTCTAAGAGCTTGTTCGTTTATTTATCTACTTAGACAATGTTTCGTCCTGTTATTAGAAGCTCAAACACTAGCGACTTATTTGGAAACCATTGTCATTTTGCTAGAAAATTCGTTTTAGAATTGCTTTTTTTGAATTTCAGTTAATTCAAAAATACAGTAACCGCACTGATAGTATTCAGGTTATATTTTGCATCTTCCCTTTCAAACGTACAGTTTTCACTCAGCTGGGGTTTTCTTGCATTGGAAAAGTATTTGCTACGCTTTTGAGAGGCAAGAAAACTTCCAAAAGACTGAAATTTGCCCACTTGTAGCGCCTTTCGTGAAATGCGCCTCTTTAAGTCATTTCTTACGTTCAATTTAGCCCTCGTTGCTGCGGACGCATTTTCGTCAGGCCAAACCGAACCCCATAAAGTCAAGAATGGAGACAACATTTCGCTGACGTGCGGACTGCGGTTTTCTAGTACTGATAATCGCGTGTGGAAAAAAATCGATCTCCAAAGAGAAATTACGGATCTTCTCTTTCTCGACAAGTCATCAATGACTGGCGACGAACGTTTTACGGTCACGGAAGAGGGCAGCGATGATGCCATTTCAACAACGCTGCATATCACAAAGGTGAGGCCGTACGACGTCCTAATCTACCAGTGCGGCTCCTATTCCACCGACGTATGGGAAAACCACACGATCGAAGTTCTCGGTAGGCTCAAAAAAACTATTCATTTGCTCATTAACGTTTCATTTTTTTAAAGAATCGCCCTCTGTTCAAATTGTGCCTGATTCGGTAGATTACATTGTGTCTGTTGGCGACAATGTATCGCTGCAGTGCTCGGGTACAGGCGTCCCGCCGCCGCACATATCTTGGCGACGAAAGGTCGGTCGTTAAGACTTCACCGCTATTCTATTTGCCAGATGTCAACATCATAAAATTCAGGAACTGAAACTGCCAGATGGCCGGGATGTACACATGGGCTCTACGCTTTCATTTGCCAATGCTTCCCTAGCTCAGATCGGCACGTACCAGTGCATCGGCGAAAATGGAATCGATCCACCTGCGGTGGCTTCCATAAATGTAATTTTAAAATGTAAGTATCGACTTCTCCTTTATTCAAGCTTTATCTCAACTTTGCGATGCGGAAAACTCAAACTTTATCGTCGTAATAAGCGCTTTCCGTTGCCCGCGTTTTAACGCTAGTTCAATTTTCGCGCCCTTTTGTACGTCAACTGATGCTCAAGTTCTATTTTAGCCTACTCGGGAAAAGAGCGTAAGTTCTATCGTTGTATTTGTGTTAACTTCTTTCTGGCACCTTTTCTTTGGCGAACGAAACTACTGCTTGTCGCATAATGCGTAAAAAACACACGCGTTTCATCCGTCAAAATTCACCTTTAAAGTGCATTTCGCACGTTAGTTCTTGTCGGCACGAAATTTGCACGCGTCTACAGTTTCCCGCTCGCATGTCGTAAATGGAAGCTTGAGGCGAACTCTCTTGCAGACCGCCCAATTGTTAGAACTGTAAACTCTTTTGTGCCTGTCTCCGTGGGGCAAACGGTGGCTATCAATTGTACTTACTCGGCGAACCCTCATCCGCAGGTCGCCTGGAGCTTCAACGGTTACAACATTGACGTAAGGACTTTTTGTTCACTTTGCCTTTTGCGCCCGTAAGTTCATGACGCTTTGCTTAGTTCAATCAGGAGAAAATCAAAAATCGAATGAAAGTAGTCACCGGCATCGAGCCAACCTCGAAAGAGAACGTAACCATCCTACAGATACACAAAGTTATTCTGGACGATTTCGGCAACTACACTTGCCAAGCCTACAATCGACTTGGGTTTGGCGAGCAAGTTATCTTGCTAACCGGTTGGTCCTTATCTGGTCTACACCAGCGGATATCGAACCCTAGTTTGCATAATTTTCAGGAAGACCCGGAAAGCCATACGGCCTAACAATTAGACCAGACATCCGTCGTCCTGGAGATATTGACTTGACTTGGACACTGATCTCCATAGAAAAACTCACTGGATACAGGATATTCATAAAATCTGTAAGTCTAGTCACCCAAAGGGGTTGCACCTTTTGATTTTACGATGTCAGGATGACGGCGAACATTCGGAAGTTGTTCAAGTGCCTTTCGAGGAGACGACAAGTAAGCTGAAGAAATTTGAAGCATTGGCTTTGAGCTAAGGTGTTCACACTCGCTAAGGTGTTAGTATGGGTGATTCGATGTGGAAATGCAATTGCAAGTTGAATTCGCTGCAATCGGATAAGAAGTATACGATCGAAGTCCAAGCGCGCAACGACTACGGCTGGGGTTTGACGTCATCACCTGCTTATCTAAGAATGGGTGAGTACAGGCTAACTTGAGATTTGCATAAGCACCCTAAGCGATAAAGGATTGTCTTATCATTTGAAATTCAAATGCAAAGCAAAAATAGTGCATTCTACTATGATAAGAACTTATCTATTGTTTTTAACAATCTGAAGGAGGGTTAAAGAAGACCTTAGTTGTATTATTGATTTTCCTTAGCTCTCCCAGCTACCAGATAGATAAGACTATTTCCCAAAGGTGTAGAGCGGCTTGACGTTTTGCTTATTTATTTTCAGATGCCACCAGCCAACAGAAACCTGTAGAAACCTTAAACGATTCGCCAGGTTCGCACATGGTGTTACGACTCCAACATTACTTATAAGAACACTGTTTCAGGACAAAGTTCTGCATTGCTTCTCAACCAACCAATGTTGGCCTTCATTATGATATGCGCTTCGGCGAACTTTGTTGCGTTAGGTTGGTGAAACATGCGTTAAGGTCACCGTATTACAAAGACAGAGTCAAAGGAATGAAAGGCGAAACGCGCGGCTCAAGATAATCGCAACCTCTAAGTTCACCCGACGAACTTTACAACTGCTGCCATTATTTCCGATTCGCAGGGTTTCGTACTTAGTCATCATTGTTGTCAATTAATAAGATCAGCTACCGTACAAGCCTGCACATTTTGCGCCTTTACCCGGACAACCCGCGCGTACGCGCGCGGGCATTCAAAACAACTACTTTGTTTTGCGTTAACTTCTTTTATATACGTCGTTGCACATTCACGGTTTCTTCAACTGTACATTCGACAAATAAACGATAGCGTTTCAACAACCAAAAATGCATTGGACAATATTGCACCAACAACTGAGAGCAAAATTAAGCAGTTTGGAAAAAAGTTGATCAACGTACATGGTACGACCCACCCAGTAAAATCACGTAAAATTTAAAAAATTTCTAATACGCGCGCAACGAAGCAGCCTAATGGTCGGCACTAAAACAAGAAGCGACAAAAAAGGACAACTATCACTCAGGCGATGCGCCTTCGTTAGTGCTACCAAAGACGCCGGCGCCCGACGCCATCTGGAAATGCGTCGGATTTAAATTAGGATATTTGCATATGCAAAAAAAAGTAACTTACCAAACTTGTATTGTAGGCGGCGGAGATGTCGCTAAATGCGTTTGACTGGGCAGCGCCAGCAAGGTGATGCAAACCCTGGATGAGTATGCTTGATAACTGGGCATTCAAAAGTGCCAAGCTACCTGTGACTGCGCTGAAGCGAGCGAGTATAAGTCGGCCGTGGAGCTGACGATTGGATTGCCAACACCGGGCGAAGCTATCATACCGTACTGTGCAGCAGCTTTGAAAGAAAACAACAAATAGAAAATGTATACAAACGCTGAAAGCCGTACCGGACATTCCCTGGGCAGCCTTCTTTGCGGCATACATATTTGCTTCTTCCTGGGCTTTGGCTATGTTCTTTTTGTATCGAATTCGTTTGTTGCCAAACCAGTTGGACACTTGGGACACTGTGATGCCACACTTGCGTGCCAACTCTTCTTTGGCCTCCTCGCTTGGATACGGATTGCTAAGGTGCGAGTAAAAATATTCGTTTAAAACTTCCGTAGCTTGTTTGCTGAAGTTGCGCCGTTTCCTCCTTCAATTTAAATAATCAAGTAATAAGAGTCACGTGACTTAAGGCGAGCTCGACTTACCTGGCGTCAAGAAATCTCGACCGTAGTATCATAACTGCTTCGCAGGTACTTTGCTTTAGCTGCATTTGAATTGCGGAAAATTTCTTATGGATAATCTGAACCATTCGTTCAATCTCTTTTGGCGTTATTGGTCTTGTTCGGCTCTGCTCCCGCAGCAGGTTCATCACGTGCGTTGTGAATTCATTGCACGCCGAAAATTAGAGCAAAAGCAACATTCGAACGGGCAAAAGTGGTTCGCAAAGACAAAGGACCACCAACCTGCTCGTATTTTTCAAGTTCCGCGTGATAGACGCTGCGTATCTGAGCCAACTTTGCCCTATAATCAGACTGGTCCGTACTGCTGTCAGACGCTACAGGAGTTCCCTTATTAGGGCCGGCGACGCCTTCGGCGACAAGCATGTTATCTAAACGCATAAGTTGCGGATCGGCGGGCTCTTCGTCGGTAGAATTGCGGATGGACAGCACTGCAAAAGGCAAACTGTTACGAATCAAAAAGTTACATGGCCAAAGTACCTGTTTTTTCCTTTATGTCACAAAGAACGGAAAACAGAGCCGCCTTCATGCGATGACAGTTCAACTGATGCTTTCTTGAACAGCATTACGCTGAGCATTAGGAGCAGGTCGAGTTTTTAAACTTTAAAAATACCTCGTTTGCGCTTCATCCAAACTTTGATCCGTAATGTTCATTATTTGTTTCAGCAAGTCATTTATGTCAGCCGATTGAATTTGTTGGTCAACCATTCCTCCCGAACAGAGCATAGCATTGTTCAATACCATATGGTCCATAACGGGTTGAAGTTATACCCTCATTGGTTTGACCACGAGGTTGGCGAGTCGAACGGAAAAAACTAAAGCGAAAAAACCACAAATTAGGGCATACGCTGATATTACGGAAAGTAGCAACCTTCCTTCCACGAGAACGCGTTTGAAAGGATGCTTTTAAACTTGCAAAAAAACGAGGCCGCTTAGTACGTACAAATTTATACGTTAAACAATGAGAAAATGGAGAAACCGCGGAAGCAAGCGCGCTCACCCTGCGCTTGTACGCCTTATAAACGCAAAACATTCAATTGCAGCACTTTACGTAAAACGTAAGGAAATTACGAAGCACTACATTACAACGCTGGAAACAATGATAAAAGCAACCGAAACAAACGTTCCATTCCGAGCCAACCTAAGGCGGTTAAAAAAAATTTCACTTTCAATTCTTCGTCAGGATAGATGTACTGTAAACCACGCAGGCTATGTCTTACTGTAGGAGAAAAAATTAAGTCAACTTAAGAAATTCATAACTAATTCTAATCCTTCAGAGAAAAGAACTTTATTAATGCTTTATTTTGAAGTAATGCAATGTAAAACGGTACAATTTTAAACAAAAGTAGACAAATACGCAAAACCAGTATCTTTGATCGTATAGGCGACCTTTTGCTGTCCTGCGCAAAAAATAAATTATATGAAAGCTGAAAATGTTAAGTTTTTGTGTTTTCGTCTAAGCAGAGTTTTGTATTTCGCTGCGAAACTGTTACTATCCTTCCTGAGCAATTCTCCGACTGCTAACGGTTAAACGGGTTGCACTGATGTTGCTTATCAAAATCAGCGCCCTCGTTAAGAGAAGTTAATCCCGCGAAGAAGTTACGCGATCCTTTACAGCCTTTACCGGAATTCAGGACGCGGTCCCCCACGTATACATGTATCAATCAACCATTTTATGGAAATCTAAGTGATTTGAGGCGCTTTTGATGATTGCGATGTTTTGGTCAAAATTTAAATTAGCATAAACGCATATCGCATAACTAATAGTTATAATTCAAGAAAACAATTCATAACTGTATCTTTTTAAATCAGCATTTAAATTATGAATAATCACGGATAACTGAAGAGCAAAACTTAATAATGAAGCCTAATTGGCAGACAGTTGACCAGGAGACTATACAATGCCCGAATTATGAGTACTTACATAAATAAAGATGGCGTATTTTCATTTTTAAAATCGCATTATTCTAGTGTTTTGCCGCATCATATGACTCCTCTTTAGTGACAACTTGGATGCGATTAGGACTTAAACAAACCCTTGTTTTCGGAAACCTGCAAACAACATACCGTAACCTACAAACTGCCAAATCTTTTTCGGAAAAAATACGCTGTCTTGTTGTGCCTTCAATGGCAAGCATGAATGCCATCCTGTTTAACCTTAAGCATAAGACTTAAATTTCGGGTTAGCCTATGGTGAGGGCGAAACAGCGTGGTCGGTACCAGAAACCTGTTGGGTCTTTTTCGGTCATTCTAATCTTAAACATGAACATAAAACCTACAACTCGACTTAGCCTTTGGTAAGCCTATAAATGGACGGGGCTCATACTTGTCACAAGATGACAGCAGACAATTTTTTCTTAAAGAGAACCTGCATTTCGAGGTATACGGTATGTTTCCTTCGGAGCTCTTAAAATGGGCCGAAACGGTCAATTTGAGTTTGTAGCTTTCAGCTGCCACTTCGTAAGGATAAAAACTAATAATTGTCTAGTGGTCCAGAAATATGTTTCCTCTCGCCGCCGGCAATCTTGTTGCGGCCTTAAACGAGCTTATGCTTAAACATAGGCCTTCTGCTTAGTCAGAATTAGCGCAAAAAATGTGGGCCCATACAGTTGACCGTTATTCGCTGGGATTCAGCTGCCGGCGCGCTACTTTAATGCACAAAAGTGATCGCTAAGCAAAAAAGCTTGCTTGCATAAGCGGTGCCAGAACATCGAGACTACTATGAAGTGATTCGAGCGCATGTACATACGGAGTTGAGACCGTTTTGGTATGTGACAACCTCATATATTTCCCTTCAATAAATACGTGACCAATTTAACAAAGAAGGAGCAGACAAGACAGGGGCAAAGATCAACGCTATATAAATACTTCACCTTCGGAAGAGAGCCATTGAGAAGACGGCAAAAATATGTATGAATGTATGACCCGACTCTCTTAATGGTGCTCCATTTCGACAACTGAATAAGCACGGAATATATGCGTGCTATCGGGCGCGATGGAATTTTAAAAATAAATTATTTTTTTTATCCTAGCAAATAGAGTGTACATGGCTCTGTAGCCAGTAAAATTCTTTCTTCGAAAGCTAACCACGTGGAAATGACAAGTCGACGAGAATTTCGGTCAGCTGTTGCTCTGACATACTTCTCACTAAGCGCGGGCCAAAGACTTGACCGCCTCTTTGTCGCTCATTCGACTGTAGCACAGGTCTGCAATGTTCGGCAGGTACGTTGCGCACTGTATGCACTAAAAACTTACGGATGCTTAAAAAACTAACTTTCCCCTAATCTCTTGTAAGCGTACGTTCCAAATGAAGTTATCGTATTTCCTTTTAAGCGTTTCTTTACTATCCCGTAAGGTCATTCCATTTTGACAAAGCAACGTTCACTGTTCTCAGCGTTGACAATGCTTACGTTCACTAACATCTGTCAGTGAAGAAAACACAATATAGGAAAGCATACTGTCACGCCGGATTGGGACGTTCGATAAATTAATTGCTAATGCTATAAAAGCGCGACTGTATAACGTGTGGTTGCAGGTCGGCCATTTGAAAAACTGCGCTGCCTTGACAGCATTTGAAAAAATTTTTATTGTCCGACGACTGGACAGTGCTTAACGACCGTTCGGTGGTTAAAATGCCACGTGGAATTCACGCTGTAAGGGATCTACTTGTCTAATTTGCATAGCCATTGATAATAAGTAAACGAAGGCCTTATTTGTATGTGTGACATAGCGCAGAGCGGTACGTTACCAACCGGTCGCTACGGTACTTGTTGAGCGGCAACGAAAAACTGGCGAAACGGACTGCAATACTCCCGCGGTCTTCGCGGCGGCGAAGAACAATCGCCCTCGTCTTATGCTTGGCATTTCTCGTTTGGTTTCTAACTTCTCTGGACGTCATCCCCTTAGCGTACAAGTATATGTGGTCGCCCCTAAATGGCAGCTTCGGAGCAAGCGGGAATGGTGATTTTGTCGCGGTGTATCCTCAAAGAAAGCAACAGTATTTTCAGGTAAACAACCAGTTTACGTATCCGAAGCATCATCACGTGATGATAGCGTCGTCACTGATCGGTAAGGCGTCGATAAAAGTCGGAAAAAATAATTTCCTACAAAAAAATAGCTACACCGCTTACTCGCACTGGAAGAAGCATATTCGGCATAGGGCAGGAACAAACTTCGGTCCAATGGTCAAGCACGAACGGTGAGCAAAAGTAAACATAGCAATGAAGACTCATTGACTCAGCGTTGGCTATTCATAAAGGACCTTCTTGTCTTCGGTTAACCAAATGGAGACGGCTGGTCGAATCGACTACTCCCAAATTGGAAAAGTTCGAACAAGCCAAGACGAAAATATCCGCAAAGAAGGATACAAGAATTATGCCTTCAATGTACTGGCCAGCAATCGCGTAGGTTTTTGGAGATCGATACCGGATACAAGGCCAGAACTGTATAAAACTTTTTCTAAGCACTCTATCGTGCTTGACGCGCCAACTTATGTTAATAGGTGCAAAACGAAAACTTATCCTTCCCCTCTGCCTACGGTCAGCATTATCATTTGCCATTACAACGAAGCTCCCTCTGTTCTGATCAGAATGGTAAACAGCATTCTGCATCGAAGTCCAATGGAATATGTCACCGAGATACTACTGCTGGACGACTACAGCGAACCGCGTAACTGAACTCATTCCTTCTTTGCAGCACGTGTATTCCGCGCTCCCATTTTCTGCATAGTCAATTCGCCCGCTGAGACCAAACCAGTTTTGATAAGATCGAGTTGGCGACTTTCCTTTACTTACAGCAACCAAGCAACAGCTGGGCGACTATGCCTTCATCAATTGGCCAAGCAAAGTCAAATTCCATCGAACCGCACGGCGGGAAGGATTGATACGAGCCAGAAATATAGGCGCCTATTTGGCAACGGCTGAAGTATGACGCCACTACTCATTCCTACGCGCAGCTGAATAGAATATGAAGAGAGCTTAAGGAATATTATTTACATTTGCCTAATGCAACCACCGTGTTGACACCTAGACGCAAGTCTAAGCCTTTTTTAGGTGCTCCTGTTTTTGGACAGCCACTGCGAAGTCAATGAGGAGTGGCTGCAACCACTGCTGGCTCGATTGCAAAGTCACCCGGAAACGTAGCCACTTTCCAACTAACCTTTTTGGACGTCCATTTTTCAGCATTGTGTCGCCGGTAATTGACGTAATCGATTCGGATACATTCGAGTACGCTGGATCGCCAATATGCATCGGCGGCATGGATTGGAAGCTGCACTTCAAATGGGACTATCCGGAGGCTAGGTATTTCAACTCTTCGGAAAAAACTGTCCAACCATTGAGGTGAGCAGACCGTCTTGGTAAATAATTTACATAAAGACAATTGGAAGCTCGCCAACTATGGCCGGTGGCTTGTTCGCCATTTGGAGAAGCTTATTCCAGTAGGTGGCGTTGCGTCGCCAATTAGATAGCCATTTAAGTACTTAAAGCCACTTGGGTGACTACGACAACGGTATGGAACTATGGGGAGGAGAAAACATCGAAATGTCCATACGCGTACGTTTGCTTGGTTAAAAAACTCGTACGCCTATAACGCTCACCCATCATTTAGGTATGGACATGCGGCTATAGGATCGAAGTATTGCCATGCAGTCGTGTTGGTCATGTTTTCCGAAAACGACGACCTTATACGTCACCATTCAGCTACGAGACGTCAACAAGAAACAATATACGCACGGCGGTTGTTTGGCTTGACGAATATTTGGTCGTTTGCCTGAAATTGCGTTGCCATTAAGACTTCGACTGTTAAGCTCACTTGTAGGCTCGCTTTCTGGAAAACAAGGAATATGAGCGATTTAAACATTCCTACGGAAACGTCAGCAAACGAAAAGCGTTGAGAAAAAGGCTTCACTGCCGGCCGTTCCGCTGGTTTTTGGAAAATGTGTACCCACAGCTGGAGGTAGACGAAAAAGCTGCATCCATCAGGGCATTGCATGAAACAACGGCACCCTACAAGATTATTCAGGTGTTCAGAGCCAACTTTTCAGTAAAGGTGAGTGGAGCTCATTTTTCAGCTCCAAACTGCAAATGGCAATCGTTGCCTTGGCATTGCTCACGAGCATACGGAGAAAGGGAACGCCCTGCAGCTACTTCCATGCGAACAACGGAATACAACTTCAACTTGGTCGTACACGGACGCTAAGCAACTACAAACGGCTTCCGGTAATTTGTGCCTGGACAGCGAGAGGATATTGTCGCTGCGAAAATGCAACATCGAATCGAGCGCACAACAGTGGTATTTCCAAGAAGTAAGATTTGCATAGACTGTTCGAACATGTACATACTTCTTCTTACTCGCAGGATGGGCAGTTGTACAACAAAGCGGCAGGTACTTGCTTAGCTCTGTCGGAAGGATGGGTTGGCTTGGAAATGTGTACGAACAAGAACGTACTCCGCTTTCGTCAAACGGAGATTCTTTAGCATTGACCGTCGGACAATTGTTGCTCGTTGAAATGACCCTTTGTTGACCGAAAAACCAACGGGAGAACGAACGCTTTTTCCCGCAACGTTAACGACATGCCATTTAATGTAAATACGGAGAGAAGCTAATCAAGTCACGCGCTTACATTGGAACAATTGAGCTACGCGACGCGGCGTGCGTAAGAGGAAGGAAAAAAAAGAGTAAGAAATCAACAAGCGTAATCTCTGCGTATTTTCGGATTAAGTACTGACGGTGGATTGGCGAACAGCGATTGCAACTTAGGAGCGCAACGAAAGTTTTGGGGGGAGAAATAGAACAAAAACTTGAGGAGAGAAGAAAAAATATAGCGTAGCCTTCTCGAAGAGCAAGCTAATCGTCGCAGACAAAGCTCTTTAACAAATCGAATTTGTTCTTATCGGTAAAAGCCTGAAAAAAAAAACAAACGGGCGTACGGTAAAGCAGGTTGAGATTTTCAGGTACAAAAAATTCACCTGGCGTCCGTTCGACTTTGCGTTTCGTTTGTTAGCCTTCCCGCGGCCGTGTCTGCCCGCAGCGGCTGCCGGGTAACGGTCCTCCTTGGGTTTGTTGGCGCGGGCGGCACCCGTCGACGTGGCGGCAACTAACGACGGTTCGCCCGCTTCTTGCGCAACTTTTTCCCGCTTGGTAGCGTCCGCTGTTTGACCCTCGCTGACAACGGGAGCGGCAGTACGCTCGCTTTTGGCACTTTCACCGGGTCCGGTCAATCGAGTTGTGCTCACGGAACCTTGAAAAAAAGAAACAAACGCTCCGTTAGGGGAAAGTGAATCAAACATTCCGTCGTGAACATATCCTAGCGGCAAATCAAACAACTATTCCGCATCCCTACTAGTGTTCGTATCGATAGGCGAACGATAGGAGCCTAAAGGTCGAAGTACAAATCTGGATGAATGAAAAATCAAGCTATCTACTTCCGCGAGTTTTTTATGCAAATTTCATTATCACCGCATTCCTACATCCTCCTGCTAGGCGTGCGTATTCTTAAGAAAGTAATTTATTTATTATACCCAACATATTCGTTGCTTTTGTCTGTGACCATCGTACCAACTTCGCCCAGCATTGGACAATCAGTTAGCGTCAGCTGTCAATACCATATATTAACAAATGATTTAATGAGACCACGATATTCTTTTTTGGCTACAACACATCGTGCAGGCAAGCCAACAAAGCGCCTTATATCAATGCGTAAGCCAACAACGTGCAGCCAGTAAAGCGGGAAACTAAAGCGCATAATATTCGCTTCGAATATTAATGCAGCGAGGTTAAGCGTAACCCAACTCCTTGTTCCACCAAAGGTTGCGGCTTTGTCCAAGCGCGAGCAATGGGTTCTAGAACAGCCGAAACTACAAAAGATGCTCAGGTACAACGCGCCTTTGTTTTTTTTAGGGTCGCGCGCTCAGAGCGGAAAAATTTAAAAGACATTAAAGAATGAACTTGAGGGTTAAACGCGGCCTTATCACGTTTAACCCAGCTAACAAGTCAGGGGCAATTTGCATATATGTATAAAGCCTAGCTGAGATAAGAGAAAAATATATAGGCCCGCCAAGGACGCGCATTACTTAGTAAGATTAAGACTTTTTTAAAGATATTACTTAAACGTAACTTTAACTTTAAATAGAAATAGTTTTCTAAGGGTCGTTTGGTATATCTGCTATCCATAAGTTACGAAATGCTTGCGGAATTGTATTCACTTCAGCGGAAGATCGTCGAAGGTTCGACATGAGGAATGTGGTATTGAAAATAATTTGCATAACGCGAACGAAAAAATATACTTACGACTGCCGCCGCGTCGGAACTCAATGATGTGCTCAAAACGATATCCATCGCGCCCGTTGGATATGCTTGAGGCGCGACTCTCCGTCCTGGTCACCGAACCAAAACTTTGAACACAATCATTTTTGTCATTGCTGCTTCTGCGAGCATCGCTGACCGAAGTCTGTTCGACTGCCGCGGCAGCTTGTAAACTTGGTGCATTGCCGTCTTCGTCGGGTTGAGGTTCCAATGGTGTTCGGGAATTTTGACGATTAGATCGACTACCGTAACCGCGCACGTAGCTGCCTCTACCAATGCCGCCACCTCGTCTGCCACCGCGATGACCACGAGAACGGCGGGAAGCTCTTCCGCTAGCGCCACCACTCCATCCTCTCGGTCTATACGTATCCTCGACTGTTTTGACCGTTTGGTCTTGCTCTACGTGTTCAACGTGTGGCTCTGCTGCGTGAGAAGTTTGCGACGCGGCAATAGTTTCAACTTCCTCTTTTCGTGGAGTTGGACGTCTCAGCAACTTTATTTCACCCGACGCAAGCAACGCTTCTTCGTCGTACCTGTCGCAGCCGGTATTGTCCGGCTCTAAGACTAAATAAAAGTATATCACATGATAATAATAATAATAATAATAATACACGAACAAAGGTGTATACCGAACGCGTTGCTTGGACGTTTTGAACTGCCCATATTTGGAGGGACACTTTGTACACTTTCCTGTCTCAACATGGCAAGTCGTTGTTGTTCGATTTCCCGAACGCGACGTTCAGTATCGACTGGCTTTGCTTCACCAAAAATGCTCGAATAAGGCAGGTGGGTTCTTTCCTGTTGCGCGGTCGTCTCTGTACTTTTTGGAAGGTCGGCGGACTCTGAAAGACGCGCGCAACTTACAAAGCCTTCAAAAGCGTCTCAAAACTATTACCAGTGCTGACGTTCGCTTCAGCAGCGCCCTCTTGTTTAGGAATCGTTTCATGCTGCTGCTGCTCTCCGCTGGTACGCCAAGAGTCGGCGAAACGGTTACGCCCGAAATTTTGAGCGTAATAGCTGTCGTCTAAAAAACACTAGTTCAATTTCCTTTTAAAGAGCAAAATGCATATAACCTTGACGCCCGAACCGATGGCCTTGACCCATTCTGTTACGGTTTAAGCTACCGTAATGCCGGTCAAATTTTCCTGGACCGCCGCGCGCTCGCGATGCATCGTAGGATGCACGATCGGGATGAATTCCTAAGCATCTCTCAGAGTCCGACTGAGCGCTGCTTCTTCGCTGACGGTAACTACTTCCCGGCGCTACGTTGGCGCCACCATGATATCGATCAAACTGGATGTCAGCTGTAGACTGATTACCGGCATATCTGTAAGGAGGTCGTTCGTGCATGCTTCTAGGACCTTGTCGACCCTCCGACTTGGACATGCTTCGACAATATGGTACATCTTGATGTTTGCCGGCGGAAAACCCTCCGCCTCCCCTAGTAAAGGTGTCCTGGTGCCTTTCGGTCAACTGCGACGGTCCCGAAGCTACTCCTGCCGCGTCGTGTGAACCGTATCTTCCAACGTAGCCTCTGGGCAAACTGTTGTAACGATTGTCCCGTTCGGACTGTGGGTGATCCACCGAATTTGTTCTTCGGGCGTAGTCGGTAGCGCGAACGTCGTTTGGCATTTGAGCACGGCGTAACAACTGACGACTATCTCGATCGTTGCGAGTTGAGCTTGCTTCCGATGAACGACGCCCGCGGTATGCGCTGCCACCTTTTCCACCATCGGCGTAAGCTCGTCTACCATGACCGTCACCTAAGAAAAAAGGCAATCTTAGCCGGAAGTTAAACTAGCTGACTTTTTCTCTTCCAAAAAGGCATATCAAAAAAGCAGATAGAAGATAGTTTTAATGGAAACAGGCGAACAGTTCACTTCAATGTTCGCCTAAAGCGTTGTAAATATTACACATTGCTGTTTACCTGCACATCAGGTACCCACTACAACAGTAGATACGGTAAAGTATTCTTTCCCGCTGAGGAAAAGCTGAAGTCCGAAGTCTCATTTCTCCATCTTGTAGGAAAACCGCTTTTAAATAAATAAATAAATAAATTTATTTATTTATTACACGTTATAGGGCGTTATAAAGAATACCCCATGAAAAAGGCCAAACAGCTTGTATTCCAGCCGCGTATTTCAGCTTGTATTTACATATATACAGGCTGCTCTCGTTACCCGTGGTTAATTCGTCCAAAATTTTGCGCATTTTACCGCGTAAAGTTGAATTCCGCGTTATTTAGGCTACCCTATGAAAAAGGCCAAATAGCTTATATTCTAGCTGCGTATTTCGTCCTGTCCCCTTGAATTCCTCCGGTAATGTCGAGGCAGCTACGAAATAAGCCGATGCCGTTTTCCCAGTGATCTTTAAGTTCGTGAGGTTGAAGCGCTTCGCGTATGTTGCTAGCAGTAAACCCTTTTCTCTCGTTCTCTGCAACCACGCCAGAGAAGTGCTCATATAAGCTCAGCGCTTTCTCCCGAATAACTTTCTCTTCGACGGGGACATTCTTCCGCGACATGTCCTCTATGCAAATGCTTAGCGCTTTCTCGGCTTTCACGAGGACTTTGTTGCGAACTACAGCAGCTCTTTTCGCCAGTGAAGGGTCGGGATACACGCTTCTTCGAATCTCAACTTCCTGCTGCTTTATCGTACGAATGCTGGATTCATTCTTCCCGATCTTGCCGCCCACTTCGGTAAATGACAATCCGCTTTTCAAGAGATCAGGGACTTCTACTTTCTCATGAAGAGTAATGACGCTACGTTGTCTCAGCCCTAGAGGAACCGCTTAGTTGCATTCTGTCAGCCATCCTCCTATACGACACCGGTTAAACGACGCGAAAGTTCAGATCTACCAAGCTGGAGGGAAACTGATGTTTGCGCACGGCGAATAGGCTCGACGACGCGCACGAAGCAATAACGAACAACCAGAAAAATGACGAGGCCTCATTAGCACTGTGCACGGTTAGAGAGCATTGTAAGAAGAAAAAGTCTTTCGCGCCCGGGAAGACGATCACGCTGTTGCTCAAGCAGGCAACGACATTGCTGCAGTTATAATGCCGGCCAGCAGTGCGTATGTTTTTGTGAAAAGATGACGTCACTATTTCACGCCGGACGAACCGCGTTGTATAGAATCCGCGGATAATGAGCGCCGCCTGTACATATACAGGTAGTTCTCGTATAACGCGTGTTCATATAACGTTTTCGCTCATCCGCGATTTTGAAATCGTAGCACTTTCTCGCATAACGCGATTCTGCTTTCGCTCTTACGCGATTTCACCGACAGGAAAGCGTGGACGTATGGCAAAGTCACAGTCTCAATATCAGGATATTGAGGGCATTTTGAATTGTCAACCGGATGAGCTGACCACCGAGGAGCTGCAGGAACTTTCTGTAGCAGGGGAAACAGAAGGAAGAGAAGAAGATGATGAAAATCAGGAAGTTCCTCAGCGACAAATGACCACTGCTGAGCTGTCAGATACCCTGGAAACTATTGAACAGCGTTTACAATGGCTCGAAGACAATGACTGTAATGCAGAACGCAGCGGGAAAACCACAAGAGGTATCCGAGCTTGCTTGGAGCCATACAAGCAGCTGCTGTACGAAAGAAGTACACGTGCGAAACAAAAGAAGCTCGAATTCTACTTTACTGCAATGAAGAAACATTGTGACGATGAGGAAGCGCTACCTTCTACATCTAATAGGACTTCAGTTCGCCCGTAACAAAGGATAGTGAGATTTAAAAAATGACTCCAACGGAACTCCTTTCTTTCCTGGGTATGATGTCGTTTATTTTAATACTGAGAGAGACTCTTTCCACAAGCTAAAGACGCAAGCACGCCGCTCGTGGAAGCCAGTTTGAACTCTGCCCGCTATAAAGAGTGTTATCATAAAAGCTCTGCCGTTAATGTATGATCGCCGTAAAAGATATGTTATTCAGACCCCGTGTAAGAGGATCCATACGTCAGCGTGCCTAACGGTAGAATAAGTAGCTCAGGTACATCATAATTCCTGTTTCAACCCAGCTTATTTAAGATATCTCCGTTGTTGTTTACAAGTAAACAATCCTTCTGACGCTTTGAACCAAATCGTGATTTTCCTATACTTTACATGTCTCCTATAACGCGACATTTTTCAGGATTTTTAAGTGACCAAACGCTCGCGTTATACGAGAACTGCCTGTATATATATATATATATATATATATATATATATACAGGCAGTTCTCATATACGCTCTCTCGAGCGTGATAGAAGACCATATATATATATGATCTTCTATCACGCTCGAGAAACCTTCACCTCCCAACTCTGCTAATATTTACTATGTCCATGACCTCGTCATCGATGGCACCTAAGTTCTCGCATTCACTGACTGAATCTTTCCACAAACGTTTCCAGCAACCACTGACTGTTCTAAGCTTTATCTCGTTTACCGCCGTGTAAAAGATAACGTCACTATTTCGCGCCGGACAAACCGCGTTGTATAGAATCCGCGGATAACGAGAGTCTACCGTATTACTAAAATATATTTTCTGTCTATAGCAGTGTTTCCGAAGGGGGCGACGGCCTGACACAGTCGCAGTCTGCTTAAGAACCATTTGATGATGCACGGTGGTCTGCTGTAGAGGAAGTCGTGGGTGGACACTTCCTGTTTACTTACGCCGGTGGTGTATAGAAAGAGGCCGACGAATTTTGACGTTGCGTCAGTATGCCGAGTACCTTTTTAGCCAAAAAAGCCACTTCGACGTGAGTCACAGTTTCGCGCACTACGGAAATCCCCGCATTATCGTCAAGTGACTCTTTGAGTTAAGCTAACAGATGAACGTTTTTCCTGCTTGCCGACATACGTAGCCGCGCATACAAGAATTAGGCTGTCCTCGGCAGATACAAAATAGTCATTAGCATTTGACTGAAAAAATTATTTGCTTACTCGTTTGGTATGCACGAAATAAAATGCTGTATATCGCAGCGTCAACCACTGGCCGATATTCGCCGTCATTACGCCTTGTTTCCGGTAGTACAGTGATGTCGCTATCAAGTCTACTTGCGATGGCTGCCTTGAACGAGCCCGCCTCGTTTGCACTGCTACAGGATAGCAGGATTATACAACACCACCATAGATTGTGCATCTGCGAGGCTCTGATGACTCGCGTGCCAGATGGCGATAGTCAAAAAGGCAGTGCGGAAGAGACGCGAGGGTTTCGAACAGGCACACGGATGGAAGATAACCATCACTGCAAATTCTACGTTTTTGTCCTAGCCAGTCTCTCTCAGATACCCAGCGTAATGGTCGGCATACCGCCACAGACTTCACGTACTGTGCACTTACTGAGAGACTCCAACCGGGTTCTGCGCAGAGCAAGCAGGTACAAAAGATCGCGAACGAAGTAATTTTATTATTTCCGTTGACCATTTTCTAGGAATGAATAAGATGCCCCACCGTTCAATGGAATCGGCGCGTGCCGCAGGTCGAAGAGGACCAGTGACTTCGTCAGAGGACCATAGGTAAACGAGAGCCTTTTCGGGAAGCGGAAGTCCAACCGCGGGTCGATGCCTGAAGGGCGGTGGGTTCTTACTGGGGTGTACTGAGAGAATGGGCGGGTGAATGCCTCCTAAGCAGCGCCTCGGAACCACGCGCTCTTTGGAAGCACTATTATAACGGACGAATGGCACAGCGAAGGACCGCTTGCCAGAGTACAGTTACACCCACCTGCGCGTAAACAACCTCCCAACTTCGTCGATGAAAATATGAAAGCAAACACGCAAATGATTCAGTTCCTGCCGAACCCAGCGAAGCACAGCCAGGGTCAGGGTCAGAATCCCGAATAGGTTGAAAACACACTGTAAGACGTGGCCTTTTGGCAGTTGTGCATTGTCATCTTCTAGCTAAGAAATGTAATTGAGTAGAGAGGTTACTATACTAATCTTGTTTTTTAGAGCTAATAATAATAATAATGCCTCCATTCAAAAACACATTCCTTATGCAGACGATGCCAATGCACAACTCCCAAAAGGCCAAACTTTTTAGCGTATTTTTGATCTATTCAGGGTTTCGACTTCTAGGATCTTAACCGCCATCAGCACAGCCATAAAGTCTGCTAAGGCGGGCGCGTCAAGCTGGCATCCTCCAGGCCGCTCCTTCTCAGTTTGCAGCAACAGCATTGCCTTAAAGACAAGATGCACAGTAACGGGTTGAGGGGTCTTCAGTATTGGTCCTTCAAACGGCTTTTTCCCTTTTTTGTAATTGTGTATGCGAGAAACCAGAACAAATGCCGTATCGACGAATGGATGACCAACCTGTTAGAAGACTACCAGTGAACAAATACACGTTGCTTTCGGGACGCTTTAGTTCGGTCGTCAGCGTAAAGATAGGGTGGTGTTTACTCCGTTAGGCGTATCTATATAAGTCTCTTAAGGGAACAATGGGCATGGTTAGCTCGATATGCCGCAGAAAAAATATTTACTGATGAACGCACTCCATAACTCACTAAGCTATTTATCCTTAGTCGCAATTGATATAAGCGTAATTGCGAATGAAAACGGCCTCTTTCATTCAGCGGAGATGAAAGTTGCTCTCCTGACTTATGATCGTCGACACGCGCATTCAACGACTGCCGAGGCTATCTTTGTAATTTTTATAATTTTCTTAAAGGCCAGCTTTAGCGGTCATTTGTTTTCCCCATTCTTTAAATCACGTACGAATTGAGCAGGCTTAAAAAATAAATGCTAAGCACCTAGAGAACCTAGTTGACGACCGCGAGACAAAAAACATTTCAAAAATTCAACACAGAACTATTCGCAGCATTTCTGCTCACAGTAATGATTTTCGATTAATTGTTCGCATAATTTCTTGTCCGCTGGCAACGCATAGTAGAATATGGAAGGGAAAAACCGCTTGAATTAATCGGAATCGTGTGAAAGATTACGGTAAGAAAAGAACTTGAATTCTAGCGGTCTTACTGTTAGACTTTAACCTATCCACAATTGGAAAATTAGAGCAGAACAAAATGCTCCCCACAAACGTATACTCACTAAGTAGTGAGGGTTCCTGACTACACTATTACCTACTGTCTATACACTTGATTTAAAGCATGCTAATGCGGAACGAATAGGTTGGACAGTGTTGGGCAGTTGACATTAGGCAGTTCAAATGTAATAAAGGCAAGCTGGATTTTGCATATTGTCATACTGTATAGGATGAAAACAAACAGGTATATTCTCACCAAATCGCCGATCTTTCGCAGAACCACAAAAGACCTCGACCCTGATCGTTCGATTATTTAGCGACTGAAAATCAGCGTGTAACAAGCAATGTTTTTTTTGGAAATAGCAACTAACCTTTCCGGTCCTTTGGAGGGCGCAAATGAGGGAATCCCGATCCCTGAACTCGACGTAGGAAGCACCAACCATGTTGCCGTCGTTCTGATGGACCAATTGAACGCAGGCGATCTTAAAAAACACAACTGCTCGTTGAAACCATATAAAGACGCGTAAACACAACAGAATTGCTCTGAGTTAATTGTTCGATACGTAACGACTGCCTTCTGTTCCAATTGCTGCCGAACAGCGCGTGAAAGAAACTAGTAGTAATGGCTAGCGGATCAGGATACCAACTGTTGCTCAGTTAACGCATAGAGGAACGAGGAAAGCAGACAACGCGCGGAATAGTTTGAATTACGGGAACGGGAGATAGCTAGCGCAAAATGGAAACGAACTAACAATTACCTTGATGCCACTGAAGAAATTGGCAAGGTCTTCTTCGCTAGTATCGAACGGTAGATTTAACACAATGGCAACAAAGGGCGGCGAAGTGGGCACTTTGGATATGTCGACAAAAGGCTGCGACGATTGAGAAGCTCCATCTTTGGCATCAACTAGCTGCTCCTTGTGCGCATCGTCTAGGACAATTATTACTCAACCGGTTGGCCAAAAAATTAATTACAATCCGAGCTGAGTACCATTCAAAGCCATGCGTTCAATTTCGTCTGCCCAATTCATCCAAGCAAAATCCGGCTCCAAAAAAGCCGTCCATTCGAACGTTGGCACCGCCTCTTTCGGACTAGCATTCTCGGAAGTCGGCTGTGTACCGCTCATTGTCAACTAGTACTTGGCAGTTGAACTTCTTAACGTAGCCTAAACAGCGTAGCTTCGTGAGTGCGCATTTTGACGGTACGCTTGAAAATCCATTCGCGGCCGAGCAAAAATGCTGCACGTTATCGTTGCGGTCCATTATCGCAACGATAACGTGCACCATTGCAAAACGGTACGGAACATACAGTATATTAATCAAATGCGCAGGTAACTAAAAACTGTAGCGCCAATACTTAACTCTTCTTGGAGTTTAAAGCTGACACTTTCGATTAGGTTTGCTGCTAGTTGCGTAAAAAAATGAAAATTGTCTCCCAGCATATACAAACCTTTTATAAATAACTTAAACGTATTTTCTTCTATTTACGTTTATGCAGGCAGCATACGCGTCTTCGTAAAGCTAGTCTAAGGACAGTAACACGCTTGGCAATGAACGCACCCTACATATATGCCTTAGGTTTGCTAAGCGCATAAAGCTACGGACCCACATTATATTAGTGGTAAGTTATTTGCATATTGGGAAGTCAGGTAACATACGTTTATACACTGCGTATAGACGCTTAAAAGCGCTCTTTACTACAGTGCAAAACGTCTCTCGTCGAGTTTAAAGTGAGTTTAGCTCAAAAATTTACTAGAGCGTTACTTTTTCGCTTGGAAGTTATCAAAAAGCTTGAGTTATTCGAAATTTCACGCTTTATACTTTAAGCAAAATTTTCAAGACGTCTACCGACCAGAAACAGACGATTGAACAGTTAAATGGATAACGGACTATGCAATGAAGATTTCTCGCGCAGTTTCCTAGGCTAAAGCTCGGGCATATCGCAGAAACAAGTGCTAAAAAGAAAATTTGAAAGCCTTCACTTCAGATTCTCGACGACTACTCGAAACTCCTACAGAAATCCTCCGCAAAGAACCAGTGGTTCAGACCTAAACACAAAGGTAATAAATCTCAGCTCCTTACCTCTAAACGAAAGTGAAAAAACTATCCTGAGAAAAGGACTGAACTTTGTACCAACTCCTAAACAGCCACCCTTTCTTGACATCATTGCCTCAGTTGAAGATAGCCTATCTTCAGTTGATCCACAGAAAGCCACGCAGATCAAGCGGGATTTATCTACGTTAATCCTAGATCACCGCTTCAACACCACCCCAAACTTAAGCCGATATGAGGTCAACTGCTTAAATCGACTTAAAAGGCAGCCTGATAGAATTATAACTAAAGCAGATAAAGGCAATAGAATTGTCCTACTCGACAGAACCACCTACAACGAAAAAATGATAACTATCTTGAACACCGACAGTTATACACCTTTGCCCAATGACCCTACAGAATTGTCACGGAAGAATCTTCGTTCCCTTCTCATCACATACGGCACAGAAACCAAGGAACCAGAAATCATCAAGATAGCGAAGCATCTTAGGTTCACATCAAATTACAGACCCCCTCAGCTCTACGGCCTGCCTAAAGTGCACAAACCGGAGGTCCCACTAAGACCAATAGTTTCCACAATTAACAGCACCACAAGTGAGCTCAGCCGATATTTGAAAAAGGTGATCAAACCACTAACTGGCAAAGAACCGTCCTTCGTCAAAAATAGTAACACCTTCGTCAACGAAATACGAAAATACCATCTAGAACCGGACGAAATCTTAGTTAGCTACGATGTAAAAGATTTATTCCCTAGCATTCCGATTTCGAAAACTCTCGATACACTATACAATCTCCTCAATACAGACACAAATTTGTTCACCAGAACCAAGTTAAATCCTTTCCACATTGTCAAGTTGGTATCATTCTGTATGCAAGAAAGCAATTACTTCATGTTTGATAATAAGTTCTACAAACAATCTAACGGTGTCCCTATGGGCAACCCACTATCTCCTATCCTGGCCGAAATATTCATGGAGAGTTTTGAAAGGCAAATGTTGAAAACGGTAGATAGGCAAATAGCCCCACGACTATTCAAAAGATACGTAGATGACATCTTCGTAATTATCAAAGATGGAAAGGAAGAACAGTTTCTAGAATTTCTTAACAGCGTATGCCCCAATCAAATCGTTTTTACAATGGAGAAAGAATCAAACCGAACCCTCCCCTTCCTTGACACACTGATTATTCGCACTAATCAAGGACTAAAAACCAGAGTTTACAGAAAACCAACACACACTGACCAATATCTTAATTTCTCATCGCACCATCCACGCTCAGTAATGCGCGGAATCCTCTCGGGAATGATTAACAGAGCAATCAATTTATGTGATCCAGAATTTCTCCGATCGGAATTCAACTACATTAGAAAAACATTCTACAAAAATGACTACCCGAAATCTTTTATTGACCAAGTATTCAAGCAAAAGCTGCGCAACCAGGAATCACGGCAACTAAGTAATTTGCCTGATATACGCTTAGTTATCCCCTATGTGGCAGGACTAGGAGAAAAGATTGTCCAGTTAGGAAAACGGTTAGGGTTCCGAGTCTTTTTCAAAGCTTCCAACCTCAGGACAATTCTCCGGAAGGACAAAACGAAAATCCCAGAAAACAAAAGGACAGGATTAGTCTACGCAATCGAATGTCCCTGTTCAGGAGTGTACATTGGGGAAACGGGCAACACCCTCGAACACAGATTCAACGAACACATAAAGGGGTTAACCACTTATAACAACGCTAAAAACATTCTCAGCAACGGCAACAACCACACAAGACAACGTGAAAGACCAATATCAGACTTAAGGATCACCATGGAGAAGGCAATACTAGCCTCGGCTGTTGTGGAACACGCATCACATAGCAATCTAAGCCTTGGCGCAAAAGTTTTATGTTATGAAAAGAATGCACGCTTACGAAAAATTAAGGAAGCTCTGTATACTAGAAACAACACAACCTACAACCGAGATAAAGGAGCGGAAATAAATGAAATATGGACGAATATTGTAACCCGCTCGAACTGCTGACAGACAAAGAGAAAAGAACTACAAGACCCACTTTAAAACACTGGCCTTTAAACAGCTATACACGTTGCACGTTACTAGTGCACTTTATTCATACGTCAATCCTTAGACCGCTGATGACGGGTCAAGTTCGCACCCGAAAGCTACGGACAATTTATTGATAAAAGTTTTTTTTCAACGGGACATAGAAAATCCGTACAAAAAGAAGCCAAAAAATGAAATTATTTGGTCCCGTACGAAGACACTATATCTTCAAAAAGCTCAGGCACACATATTCCACCCACCAGCGACATATACGTTACGGCTCAACCAAAAAAATCGTCTTTCTTAAGAATGAAAATACGCTGAAAAGTCAGGACGCAGCCGACACTGAAAAGGATATAACTGAAGTGAAAATAAGTTTTAATAGCCGATGTATTTTTACAATGTTATCTGCATGAGCTTAGAAAGCATTTTCTTTCGGCAACACCGTTGAACCAGGAAAAACATAGCCGTTCTTTAGCGTGTTTTCTTTAATAAAGGCATTTGGCGAACGCGGCTGACGCTTGGAATTTGCATATTTTTCCAACTTTTGCCTTACGGATACGCCTACGGACGTAAAGAAGGAAAAGCCCATTGCCAGCGTGAAAATGCCATTGTACGCAAGAAGGAAGGCAAAATTGCCCAGCCATTTAAATCTACCGTACTCTCCAAGCAGATCGAAATTCGTTATACCTACAAAAGAAAAAAGATAATCAGGTTACAAACCGTTTACCCAACTTGCCAAGCACTCTGGCCAGCACGGGCAGCGCGGAGCACAACAGAAGAACGATGGCACAATTGATTGTCATCATCTTCATTGACGTTTCCTTCCTTTTCGGTCTTAAGCACAGCATGGGCGAAAGGGTGTAGCATCCGTAAAAAGAAGTGAACGCTAAGAACCTACAATAGCAGTCGTATTAGGTGTGACAACGCGAACACAAGGCCTTACAAAATAACGATAATTTCAAGCGCTGCGCCCCATATTCCAAGAAAGGACAGCGAGCTTTTTCCAAGCTCGAATTCCTTCAAAGAAATGAGAAGAATTGAATTGGAATTCTTGCAATACTATTTACCTCGACTGGCGAAGGCAACCGCCTGAGTCCCGTTATAAGCTGAAGCACATTCATTATTACAAGAATCATGGAAAAGCTCTGAAAGTACAAATAGCGCATTTTGCTTTTAACCTGAAGCACCTACCGACAGTACGACTAGTAGAAATGCAGCGGTTACGTATTTAATCCAGCTGAAGCAGAGCTTCGAATCATTCATACCGCACAGTTCATCCCATATAATGCAGTACAACTCCAAAGCTGCGGACACCACCTTGGTTGACGCGATCTTTTCCGCACAGCTAACCTCTGTGTTCATCCACGTTCCTGAATACACTTTTCCTACTGTAAAAGCAATTAGGTGCAAATGCTGTACTGGACAATATGCGTTTTCTGAAGACGATCTCGCGGGTAAGATGACTCAGCTTCCTCAGCAGCTCGGCAGAATCCTATTGGTCAGTTTTTGACGGAAACATATACGGAATAAACCGACGTCATTTATTTACTTTTGGTTTCTGGACTATTTCATTGATAGCTGTGAATATTCGACCAAGGCCAATTGGTGTGCAAGCTAATAGAAAGTTCTATAAATGGAGAGCCAATGGTAAGCCATTGCCAACTTACTAAGTAATACGCCCATACCAGACAAGGAAATGCACGAGTATACTTCGGGCAGATTATCAAACCACCAACACAGCGCTAAAAGAAATCAAGGCGTCACTAAGGTGATGGAAAACAATTACGTAATTGGTACTCACATTTCAAGGATAGCGTTGCGCTGGGAGATTTCACGAACAGCGAAATAAGTCCTTGACCAGCAAGGATCGTAAGGCCGAATGTGAAGGCGCACATCAAGGACGCCTCGACAATTCGCGGCATCACATCAAAGCTGTGCAACAGGTTATTGGAGCTGTGCGATTCGAGCAAAAAGTAACCAAACGGTAGCAACAAAAAGACGCAGCAATTGCTAAAGGCGAATACAAAATTCCACAAACCTAAAATGGCTGTCCAACAGCCAAAGCGTACAAGCCAAAAGAGTTGAATCTACTTCTGAGCAAGGAGCTGTTCAGCCAACGAAAATAGAAGCTGTTCGGATAGTAAACCAACAGTTCGTTGCTTAATATGGAAAATGGAATCAACATAATTGCCGCCAGCGAGACAGCCAAAGCGAATGTGCATATCCACGTGCTGAAGATGCATTGAAATAGCGTCGTATAAGTTTATTTTACCGCGGCAAACCTTGTTTGGTAAACTGCGTAGTCGCTTTGCTCGCCTACGCAAAAGCAACTGATAAGCGAAAAAGATACGCTAGTCTCAACTTACATGTGTAAAGATTATCGCTGCTTAACGGCACGCGCAAGTACGAAATTAGCAAATAAGACAAACCGCACAAGGTAAGAAATAGCAGCAGGCAAATCTAAAGGCGAAAATTGTAGCCAAAATCAACAGTCAACGTCCGCTGCTCTTACTATGTACTCTCTGATGGAACTGTGAAAAGGATGCTCGAAGCCTAGTTCAACCTTGTTCATAAAAATTGCAACATGCGATCATTACGCTTAACGTCCCGCGACCACCTTTGAGCAATGAGCATTTTTCGTAAGCGAGATGCAAAACCGAAACTACAGTAGCCAAGAATGCAGGTACAAATTGTACTGTTTGCGTAACTACATTGCCAGCAGGTTGCGCGTAAGAGCTATGTGGCAAAAGAGGATTGTGCGATCAAAGGATGGGTGCAGGCGAAGTGTCAGCAAAAAATCATCCATCGGAAGGCATGGAAAAGCATCCGGGACCTTTGAAACTAGTTGTGTGCGCGCTGGGAATTTTCATTTGCTATTTCTACTACGGCATAATACAGGAGAAGATGTAAGTATGCCGATTTCCGCTGTACTATGCGCGTTGTAATATTCTTTTATATTTAAAGCACGCGAGGAAAATATGGACCAGATAAGGAGCCTTTCATATGCGCTCAGTCGTTAGTGTTCGTACAATGTGTTGCTAACGCACTTTTTGTTAAGATCCGTACGCTGTCGAACTCTTCTCTTTCGTCTTACATTCGCGTAGGATTGCTTTCGTTTAGTGATGGCCTTTTCGGGTTCTGCGAGCAGCGATAACACGCCCACTTACATGTACGGAATGTGTGCTTTCACCTATCTAACTGCCATGGTTACTAGTAACTCGGCACTGCAATACATCGCCTATCCGACGCAGGTGTCAAATCGTATGAAATGTGTATATGGCATTGAATTTCTAATTTTAGGTACTCGGCAAATCCTGCAAACCTATACCAGTTATGGTCTTGGGCGTGTTAGTTGCCCGAAAACGCTACCCTTTAGCGAAGTATTTATTCGTGCTGCTTATAATCGCAGGGGTATCCTTGTTTCTATACAAGGATAGCAAAGCAAAACTACATAGCGGCAGTACGGCTACTTTGGGAGTAGGCGAGCTGTTATTAGTGCGTCTGCAGTAGTGCTGTTGCCAAATTCGGTCTTTCTATGTTCCTTTCGTTTCAGTTGGTATCGCTAATGATGGACGGGCTAACAGGAGCTATTCAAGACAAAATCAGAGCAAGTTACATATGCAAATCGCAACCAATGATGCTCCAGATGAACTTGTGGTCAATGTTATTTCTAGCTTTCGGTTGGGCAGTGCAAAAACGGCAAAGTTTAGCTTGATAATTCAACTTTTAAGGAGTCGTATTCACGGGCGAAATACTCACGTTCGCCCAGTTCGTACAAAAGTATCCGCAGGTAGTTTTTTACCTGATCTCATTTTCATTGGCCAGCGCGTTTGGACAGGTGAACAATTGGCCGTCTTTTTAATTGAACTTCGTTTCTGAAAAAGAACTTTTCAGTATTTCATTTTTATGACCGTATCGGAATTTGGGCCCCTCACCTGTTCAATATTGACCACAACCAGAAAGTTTTTCACCATACTGGCATCGGTCATATTTTTTCAAAATCCAATGTCCAATCGTCAGTGGCTTGGCGCTGTACTCGTCTTTGTTGGGCTCACTTTGGACAGCATTTATGGAAAGAAGCCAAAGCTGACCATTAAGGAAAAGTTGAACGTCGCCGCCGTACAGTAATCATCGTCTAGCAAGAATTGTCTGCAGCTATTTTCAAGTTTACTATTAGGAATAAAACTGTTGTAGTTGAGCACCTCTTTTGGCGCGAAATCATCTGGCAGTGCCAAGCCTAAATTTCTGGCAAGCTGTAGAAAAAGAATTGTCTTACATTACAGTAAGACATGGATTTTCAGGATTAGTCTTAAAAACAACTGACATACAGTACGGTAAAAGATGCGCAAGTTTTAATCGCAGTATTTTTTGAAAGGGTTAGCTGAAGTTTTTTAAAACGCTGTATTCAGCCTGATGCTGTTTTTGTTAGCTTTTCAAATTTTCTCTGACCAAAATAGGCATCTATTTTAGTACTACAAGCCAAACGGTTGTACGAACAGTTCTGTAGTACTTGAAAGTCATTAGTTCGTTGCGCAATTTCTCGATTTCTTCCGTATCCTGCTGCTGTGGATATTGTACGAATTAATTTTTTAAAAAAATATAGAATTTGTTCGAAAAGGTTGGTTTGTACTGCAGAATCACTCCAGTTGCGCAGCTATTTTTAAAGTTGCTGACGGTTGAATTGCTTCACTTTTCTTGATAGACAGTGTCCTCGAAAAGGAAAAAATTAATACTTTCTCTGAAAAAGAAGTCTGAGATGGCAGAAGCGGTGAAAGTGGGAGAATTAGGCCACCGATTAAGTCAAGTGTAGGACACAAGAACAAGAACCGCTTTACTGTTTCAGCCCAAACTGAGTAATGAATAATTCGTGTGTGACTTTCGATTAAAATAGCGACTTACCGTAATTGTATGCTCAGGGTCAGTTGTGAAACATGCTTCCTACATCAAGAAATGGTTAAAATACCCAAAGCCGAAAAAAATTTGATAAATAGAGAAAATCTTAGTTATATTGTAGCGGACGCGACAGCATTGTTACTTAAGCATCAGAAAACGATACCGTAAAACATATACCTATCTATCTAGTATCGAGTACTGTCATTCATTCTATTCTGACTGCCGTGTGAAAGTAAACTGCGTAGTAAAGCTCTTCCGGTCCCACTACATTGGTGACCCGTTCGAAAAATGGCTAACAAAGGCAACTGTTCAGAGCCGTCCACCGTGCCAGCGGCCAGGCCAGGGACACCCCAGCCCTCAGTGCCCACACCTTTGGCCGTTCCCACTTTCCTACCCACGGATCCCGAGCTCTGGTTTGCTAGGCTGGATCTGTTCTTTCGACATCGACACGTCCAGGATGAAGAAACCATGTTCGAGCTCGCGCTTAGTGCGATGCCTGAAGAAACTCTCGGGACACTACGCGACTTCATACTGACGGCTGACCAACAAACCGCACCTTTCACAGCCCTCAAAGCAGTGTGCTTGGATAGGCTCATGGATGACAGGGCCCACCAGATCCGCCAAGCTATAACTGATGAAGAGCTCGCAGGCCGGCCACCGTCCGTCTTCCTCCGACGGTTACAGCAGTTGATGCCAGCCGGGCCGAGCCAAGGCAATGAATCAATTATCCGACAACTTTTCCTGAGTCGGCTGCCGCACCAAGTACAAGCAGCATTGCTCCCCTTTGAAGAGAAACCTTTAGCGCAGCTTGCTCGCCTTGCTGATCGCTTATTAGCTCTACGCGAGTCGCAGTTGTCAGCCTCACCGGTTTACGCGACCACCCAGGGCGTAGAAGCACGGTTGGATGACCTGGAAAAGAAGGTGCGCCAGCTCATCTTACATTCCGAAGGTGCACCCCGCCGCCGCAGCAGTCCCGCTCCGACAGAGCGCTGTCAGCAGCCTAGGCACTCCCCTTCGCCCAGGCGGTCCCGAAGGCAAGTCAGGCGCACCTATTCGCTTAGAGGCAACAGTGACACTGAGCAAGGAGCGGTGTGCTACTACCATCGCCGTTTTGGTCAGAGGGCACGCAAATGCGCCCCACCATGCAACTGGTTAAACGACAGCGGCGCACGATGTTGACGGCCGTCGTTGCTGCCGAACCTGTTAGCCGTTGCATCCACCTATTCGATCACCGGTCTGGAATGAACTTCCTCGTCGACACAGGCGCAGCGGTAAGTCTGCTTCCAGCAAATCGAATACCAGGTAACCCACATCGTCAACGCAAACCATCAACTGCCTCGGTATATGCCATCAACGGCACGCCAGTGACTGTCCATGGGTCCAAGACACTCACAGTCCATTTCGATGTATTGCCACCAGCGAAGTGGACCTTTACCGTGGCTAACGTGGAAACAGCAATCATTGGAGCGGACTTCATTCACCATCACCGCCTAGTAGTCGATCTTTCCAACAGCCGCGTCTTCCAGTCAAGAGAACGCTCCTTACCAGTAGCAGCGATCTCTATTTTAAATGAATTTCCCTCACTCACGTCTAGCATGACGCCTGCCGATACTGCAGCTCACCCAATACAGCACCATATCGTCACCACAGGCCCGCCAGTCTATGCTAGACCACGACGGTTACCCCCGGACCGCCTCCGCGCAGCTAAAAAAGAATTTGAGCTCCTGGTGCAGATGGGCATCGCACGTCCTTCAAATAGTTGCTGGGCCTCACCGCTTCACCTCGTACCTAAGAAGGAACCTGGTGCCTGGAGGCCGTGCGGTGATTACCGACAGTTGAACCGCATTACTGTCCCTGACCGTTACCCTATTCCTCATCTTCATGATGTCACAGTGAAACTGGCCGGGAAGACGATCTTTTCTAAAGTCGACCTCATCAGAGCGTATCAGCAGATCCCCGTGCACCCTGAGGATGTGCCCAAAACGGCGGTAATAACTCCCTTCGGGCTGTTTGAATATACTCGCATGCCCTTCGGGTTAAGAAACGCGGCCCAGACCTTTCAGAGGTTCATGGACGAAGTAACTCGTGGGTTGGACTTCTGCTTCGTCTACTTGGATGACGTGCTTATCGCAAGTTCGACACCGGCCGAACACGAGAATCACTTAAAGGCCCTGTTTCGTCGTTTCGTCACGTACGGCATAAAAATAAATCCGGCCAAATGCGTTTTTTACGTGAAGCAGCTTGACTTCCTAGGCATGCAAATCAGCTCGAACGGCATAAGGCCATTAGCGGAGAAAGTGGCAGCCATCCGGCAAATGCCAGAACCGAAAAGCACAACTGAATTACGCCGTTTCCTTGGCTGCATCAATTTCTACCGTCGTTTCATTCCTCACGTTGCAGCTACGCTGGCACCGTTAGAGAGCCTCTTGTCTTCACGCACTAATAACCGTTTCAGTTTCTCTCTGGAAGCACGCCAGGCATTTCATAGTGCTAAGGAGCAGCTAGCACATGCCACTATGCTAGCCCATCCGCGAGAGAATGTACCGCTATCGTTAGTAGTGGATGCATCGGACGTCACCGCAGGAGCTGTGCTCCAACAGCACGTAGAGGGCAAATGGATGCCCCTAGCTTTTTTTTCAAAGCGATTCCAAGCCCGAGAAGCAAGGTACAGTGCGTTTGGACGAGAACTATTAGCCACCTACCTAGCAGTCCGTCATTTCCGTCATTGGCTGGAAGGTCGCAACTTCTTCATCCTAACTGACCACAAACCACTAGTGTACGCCGTACGGCATCCCTCCAATCGCCATAATCCACGTGAGATACGACAATTGGACTTCATCACTACTTTCACAGGTGATATTCGCCATATTAAAGGGGCAAATAACCAAGTCGCGGATGCGTTATCCCGTGCACAAGTGAACGCCTTATCCACTGTTGTCGACACACTCGATATACGACGCTTAGCCCAAGCACAAGAGGCAGACCCAGAACTAGTTCACCTAAGGTCCAACTCGGCCCTGCAAATACGCGACATCACCCTCCCGGATTTTCAGGCGACACTAGCTTGTGATGTGTCACAAGGGCATCCGAGGCCTTATCTGCCTCATTCCTTCCGTCGTCGCACTTTCGATCTTCTTCATGCACTCTCCCACCCGAGTATCCGAGCAACGCAAAAGCTCATCACTCGACACTATGTTTGGCCCGGAATCAACAAAGATGTTCGATTATGGGCAAGGCAGTGCTTGACTTGTCAGCGTACGAAGATTCAACGACATGTAAGGACGCCTCCAAAGTACTTCGCGATCCCAGACTCACGTTTCGACCACGTACATGTAGACATAGTGGGACCCTTACCGCCTTCGCGTGGTTACACATATATCCTTACAATGGTCGATCGCTTTACACGGTGGCCAGAGGCTGTTCCACTCATGAACTGCAAAGCTGAAACGGTAGCGCGGTGCTTTACGACAGCTTGGATATCCAGATTTGGGCTGCCCTCGATTATTACCACCGACCAAGGCCGACAGTTCCAGAGCTCCTTTTGGCTGGCCTTGGCCAACTTCTTGGGAATTCAACTGGCGCCCACGTCCGCCTACCATCCGCAAGCCAACGGCCTAGTTGAGCGATTCCACAGACAACTAAAGTCAGCACTAACGGCACATGTACATCACTCCCGTCAGTGGGTTGACAGTCTGCCACTTGTGCTTCTAGGAATTCGCTCCGCCGTTAAAGAAGACTTGCGCCATTGTCCTGCTGAGCTCGTCTACGGTTCTTCCTTGCGTTTGCCAGCAGTTTTCTTCTCCCCGACCACAGGTAGCAAACACCCTTCTTCACACCGAGCAGAACTAGACACCTTTTTTGGATCAGTCCGGCCGACCCCGACGCGCGCACCTCTACGCCCATGTTGGCACGTACCAAGAGGCCTGCGCACGGCTACACACGTCTTCGTCCGCGTGGACGCGCAGCGTCCACCACTGTCGCCGGCCTACGACGGCCCATTCGCGGTAGTGGCGCGCACACAGAAGACGCTGACGTTGGCTCGAAATGGGCGACTGGAGACAGTCAGCATGGATAGAGTTAAGCCAGCGTTTTTCAGCGCCGAATCAGCCCCAACGGATCGTTCGCCCAGCTCTCTGGGGGCGGGCTATGTAGCGGACGCGACAGCATTGTTACTTAAGCATCAGAAAACGATACCGTAAAACATATACCTATCTATCTAGTATCGAGTACTGTCATTCATTCTATTCTGACTGCCGTGTGAAAGTAAACTGCGTAGTAAAGCTCTTCCGGTCCCACTACAATATAAATTTTTTGTTATCGGAACTATGGGTATTTTCTGTTAATGACCCTCCAAACAGTGAAAAATGCACGTTCCCGCGGCGCAACTTTAATTTCGCATCCCATTAGACCATTCTTTGAGACTTTGCCAATTTAAAGGAAACTTTTCGAGAAACTATCCCGCGCAACAATTACTTCCAATAATCGAGAATCCACTATCCACTATACCTATGTACGAAGGTTTTACTTTTGTGGTTATCCGCCGGCATGGGTGTTTATTTTTTAAAAAAATCCGTTATCCAATGATCACCAAATGTTTTGTAATTGTTTCCGCCAATATGTCGGAATACAATTTCTAATTAAAAACATCTCTTACGCAAAAGCCCATCAGCGCATTTTTTACGTTAGATGGAACGGTACGATCAGCATAATTTTGCTGACGTGCTGAACGACAAATCGCAACTACGTCTAGAAAATGTTGTGTTATTAGGCATATAAATAGTTCTGTCTAACCTTCCGATTGTCAAGTAGCGTAGGATACTGTACAAACCACACCTCCAGTTTGAAACGATTGTTTCCTTGCATGGAAGAGGCAACAGATTTAAGAGGAAAGAAAATTGAAGTCGTTACCTTGCATGAATGGAATAGACAGAGCAAGATTTCCGGAATTGTTTGCGCGGTTGATCCAGACTCCGGTTGCTTTGTACTTTTAAGCGGCCAGTCTTCGAGTCCTTCTTGCAACGTTACTCTTGTGCCTAATACATCTGTATATTCTGTTAAAATTCTTTCCTGCGACTTGAACGAGGAAGTAGTAACAAAAGTACCTTTTTAGAAATGCATTTTGTTGAAAAATGTCTATTTTAGGATCGCGATTTGTTGGCAAGATTCTCCGCAAAAATTAATCGACTTGAAAATTGCTCGGAGGATGAATAACGCAGCCGCTAAGGAGAATTGCCCGTCGGACTTTTTCATTGGTAAGTGGTCTTTTATTTTTCGCTTCATATTCTACTGGCTTTGATGTCTTTGCGCAGCCCAATGCAAATTGTACTTGGTGCGTTACTGCTTTGATCAGATTGAGCATCTTGCCGCGTCTGACGATAACGAAAGTGATCCGGCAAAAATCATTATCGAGTACGTTGCGACCTGAAATTTTTTCTTAATTCACCAACTGAATGGCTGTGATAGCGTGGAAGTATTCTGCAGCCAAAGCGAGCGACTAGTTGAACAAGTATTCCGAAAGCCCGACAAAGCTGTGCGCTATTTTCGAGAAGCTTTGAAAGATCTGCTAATGCTTATGGCGAAAAAGCGGCTTGTATATCCTTTTCCCGCAACTTTTTACGCTTTCTGAAATAAGTCCCTTTAGGGATCTGTTCGGTTTTTGCTTGCTGCTCATCAAATAAACGCTCCGTTTTGCCGCCAGTTTGACGACTGTTGTTCGCTGCTTGGGTGCTTGATTACACTGAAGGGTGAATTTAAATATTTGCATGACAATTTCCACCCTTCTAATTCGTTCCTAAAAAGGCGTTATTGCCAAAGTATCCCAGGTACGCTTGATCCAGTACAGTCGACACTTTGTTTGCAAACGATGCCAGTTTAAGTTTGTTTCCGAGGTAAGCTTATAGAGTACGGTATTTTAACAATTGTAAGCACTTTGAAGGCCAGCTTTGATCAATGCTATTGCTTTACGCCCCCTGTAACTTGTCCTTCCGGAACTGGTTGCCGCTGTACGCAGTTTGAGGACATCACTCCTTCCGGAGCTCGTTGGTTGACTAGTTTTTTTGAATATATTAAAGGATAATATCTTTAGCTTCTCTTCGTTCTTGTCGCCGATATCAGGAGGCAAAATTACAGGACATTTCCGGCTTGTCAAGTTCCACCCTTACAGAATCAATATGGGTCGTTCTGGAAGAATCCTTAGTGGAAACTTGCAATCTTGGTGAGCAAGTCTTGGTCACGTAAGCTCCCATCTACAGGCATTAATATACAGTATTCTTATATATATTTTTTTTACAGCGGTGTATTGAGGAGGCGATGTCACGGAGCGAAAAGATTTCAAGAACCCCTTTTCGACATAGTACTCCGCGCTACGCATGTTCTGCCCTCCGCAAACTTGCGACAGTCATTGCCTTCATCCGAGTCGGTGCGTTTTTTCAGCATTAAGGCTGCTAGGGCAATTTTTTTGCTTAGATGATGGCTTTCGAAGCATTTTGGAAAGCTTGGGCCCAAAAACCGCTGACCGGAAGAAATGTCATCGTTTCCAGCTTTTGTCCAACAATGTTTCAAATGTTCTTGGCCAAGCTTGCTGCGCTGTTGGTCATCATTGGCGGGGTTTCGCGTACAAGCGAATCAGGTATATATTACCTTTATTTAAATAAAAATATCCGGCTACATAACCATCGAACAACTTCTATTCCTCCATCTCTCTTTGCTAATAGAATTTAGGGTTTCTTGTAGTGAGAAATAATGCGGGAAATTTAAAAGTTAAATTTCTACCGTATCCCACAAACATGTCTTCATGTTATCTGCATACTGTATATATAAAATTTAAAAGATTTCGTACTTAGCTTTAGTCTGCAAGACTTCAACATGCCATATTATGTATCCCCGAACATGCAAAAATCCAAAATAATTTACATGCGTAACACTTTTGCGCATTAGCGTTCCAAATAAATGACATATATGACATATGCTTGTGTTGCTGATCGTTACGACATTGTTCTTACCACTACATTGTTACTAGCCTTCTTTTTGCATACAGAAATAGTTAAAAAGCCGGCAGGCTAAAGCTGATTTCAAATAATAGAAAGTAAAACAATACGATTCCACCGAGAAAACTCGTCTTATTTTTTTCTGTTCTTGAAATTACTAAGCTAAGCTTACGTATTAGTTTTCTTAATGGTAGTATATTTACGCAAAAAGGTTTGCTATTTTTTCCCATTTTTTGAAAGTGATTTTTGTTTTCTACTTTCGTCAAGATTCGAAGTAGAGGCTTTGCTTTTTCGGCACGTTGCGTACAAAGCTTTTATTAACGTCGCGCAATAGTCATTATTCGAACGCGTTGCATTAGGCTGCAATTATTTAAATGAATTTCGCGCTTTAATCCATTCAAACGATGTTACTCTCAGAGAAATGAGCAGTTTCGATGTTTAACGAATTTTTTAAAATTCAGTAGCCTTTACAGCCTTGCCGGCTTTAAGACGCGATCGATTAAGCCTAAGTGCGCGAATACGTCAATGGCAATGCTTCTCGTTGGAAATAAATACTTTTCCGCTTCTGTGACAAAAACCATTTGTCCAGGTGTTTTCATCCCATTCAGTTTTAGAGTAATGTTGCAATTCGGCGAGTTAGTTAAAGTCGTTAGCTTTTCGCGGGATCAACTAAAGACCATTCATCCTAAAAATAACCGTTATAGCTTTGACTTCGCAATGCATTATTGCTGGTGTGCAGCTCGCCAATTTCAACATATTCAAACCGCGTGGCATTAACAAGTGCACGTTGGTTTCCAGTGGTCATTTTTTGCAGCGTGGAAAGACATCCAAAGTCTGCAAGCAGACGGATGTATTCATAACTGCGTTTGCTTAGTTGTAAGCTGCCTTTTCAGTTCTCTGCAACTGCAGCTTTTCCTAAAGGGACATAATCAAACACTTTCAATTGTTTATCTGATCTATATGATCAATCTTCAAGAGGGTCATTAATGTTTTGGACTCTTTTTTTTTATCACTGCCTTTTATCAGCAAGTCATAATACATACATTGTGAGGGTAGTGATTACGTGCATTTATTCGACGCGCAACTAGCGCTTCTCTCCCTGTAAGCACGTAGGGGCAGCTGAGCGTCACCACTTGCCGCGCCAGCTTTGGAATGGGGCTTGAAATTTTTTTGTTTAGCTGTCGCTTTAGGAAATGGCGAAGTCTTGAATAGTTCCCAAAACATTTCCTCTCTTCGGGCAGGTGAACGTGCAATGGCACATTGCCATGTCATGGGATCGAGTATTAATAGAATTAGTTGGGGCCAGGCAAAGCCGTCAAGATCGATCAAAAAGACAGCCTTGAGGAAACGTTTAATTTTACAGCATAAAAAGTGCGTGTATTTTAGACAGCTCACAATAGGTTATTTATGTTAACATTTGAAAGCCAAATAAGGTAAGGACTGCTGCTAAGTAATGTCCTAAATCAAAACGTGAACATCATTGTAGTAGCTTTCGCGAAATACGCTTTATTACTACGCTATAGTTGATGTAATGCAATGCGAAGAGTTTTCAACAATATAATTGTGTTTAATCTCAAAATGAGATCTCTATTTTCTATCCATCTTAATGGAACGTCAAACAAAGTGCCAACTCTGATAACGCCTACCGTTTCCATCCATCTTATTCATTCATTATAATTAGTATTCATTCCAGGCTGAACAGATATACTCTTTTTAAACGGTATTTTGAATTTGATCGCATGAACGGCCATTCCAGAGCGTGCCTTTTATGCCGTGCTTATTTTTCAATGTTTCGACTTTTAACCAACCGTCTAGCATTCGTAATGATTGATAGAGGTACGTTCGGACCGGCGAGTACGCGCGCGAAATGTGCGCGCACTTGGCAAAACAACATTTCCGAAATTTTCAGATCAATTTTTGCCAGTCGAATATGTTACAAAGGTTTCTCGAGCTTTCCTAGCGCCATCTATGTACTTCACTCCAACATGAGCCTTTTGAGGACGGTTATGCAGAAAAAGCGCTTACTTTTAAATCTCGTTGAACTTGAGGCCCGCGCTTGGGGAAGCGTGTTGTTGCGCAATAGTGCCAACACGTTTCCGCTTCATTGTTTTGCATATCGACCTTTATTAAACGCTAGTGACGAAGAAAGCTTAATATCGACAGTATATGAGATCATCAAGTGTTAGTGACGTCATTTCCGCTTTTTTCTATAAACTTGCAAAGTTGCTTAAGGTGAAAAAATATCTGTTGCCTTCTTTTTCGAAAAGGTACGCTACTTCGCGGCGACTGTCACTTGCTTATGGTGGGTGACCCTGGTACGGGCAAGTCTCAAATTTTGAAGTTCGCCGCCGGCATTGCTCCCCGGTCCGTCTATACCACGGGTATTGGTACATCGAATGCCGGTCTTACCTGCCACGCGGTCAAAGAGCAAGGAGAATGGCAACTGGAAGCGGGCGCCTTACCGCTCGCATGCGGAGGTGAGCAGAGCAGCCTTTTCGCCCCGCAGGGATGCTCCGCTTGTTTTTTTTTCGTTGCCTCAGGAATTTGTTGCATCGACGAGTTCAACACAATGAAGGAGGCGGACAAGGAAGCCATTCGCGAAGCTATGGAGCAACAAACCGTCAGCGTGGCAAAAGCCGGCCTTGTCACCAAGTTGAACTGTCGTTGTAGCGTCATGGCGGCTTGCAATTTTCCGGTTTTTCACGCGCGCGCGCGCAAACCAGAAAAAAGCACCTTAAAGCAAAGTTTTTTTTGTTGCTTAGGAAAATGTTGGTCGAGCATTTCATCACGACTCCATGCTGAGCACTCCGTTGCTGAGCCGCTTCGACTTGGTACTCTATTTTAACCAAGCCAACACGGACAGATGGATACGCAATGTTTGCAAGCACCTACTACGTAGTCAACTGTTGAATTCATCCCGAAAAAGGCAATGCGATCAAGGCGGGAGCCACGAAGCCTTATGGAGCATAGCAATGCTGAAAGACTACGTGCGTCTGGTACGCACTCTGCAACCAACCATTACTCCCGACGCAGAGCGGTTCGTCTACCCATTAAGCGCTCATGTTCGTTGTGTTTCCCTTACGCTACTTTTCCTTAGCGTTCTTTCCCAATATTTCTTAAAGCAGCGCGCCAAAAACCGCCGGGAAGAAGGTCTTACAACAGTACGAATGATGGATAGTTTGGTTAGGTTGTCGCAAGCTCACGCTCGTCTTATGTTCCGCGAAGAGGTGACCGTATTAGACGCCCTTGTAGCTACCTCATTGGTCGAGTTGACAATGCAGAGTAGGTGCTCACTACTGTTCAACTTCAACAGGCAGAGAGACCATTGTAGGCGACGCATTTCTTGAGACGCCCGATGTGGTCCAGTCGGTCTTTCCGGAAAATGCGGAAGAAGATTACGCGCATTTTGCTTCGTCAATGCTTCGCGCTTTGGATCTTGAGGGAGAAGTGCAACTTGAGCAATCCTTCACCCAATCCAGCGGCGATGGCGAAAAGCCGGACGAACTTGGATCCGCCGACGCGTCAAATGCTTTGTCGTCAATCGAAAGGAAATTGAAACGATTCCGTTACACGGAAAGCGGCGAGTGATGTTGCAAAGCCGATTAGCTGCAACAGCTTTTAGCTCTAGTGGCCAGAAAAGAATGCATTGAAGATTCCTGCAAGCGCGCGCTTGCCGCGTCGACTACGACTAGCAACAAGAGCTGTTGGTGTAACAAGTCGTATGTTAATAAATTTTAATACTCTTAGCCGTCATGCCGTTTTCGCGGCATTATTTTTTTTGTAAACATTACGCATTCCATGCTCACCTTGCTTGCTAAACGCGTCTGAAGGAATTTTGAAATAACAACGTGTCAAGAAGCTCTACTAAAGCGTCAATGTTCGAGATGGCTTAGAAATATGGTTAGCATGGCAAGCAGCGTGGTTAGAACAAGAAAATTGATAACCAGATTGATCGTTTGCTTGTCCATGTGCTCGCAAAGCCATACCTTGAGCGGCTTTTCGCTTTTGATGGATGGACGAATTTCGTAGGCTCGGCTGACTCGTCGAGTCGTTGAAGCCCTTCTTGGTTCCGGTTGATTCAACGGGGCCAACTGATCGCCGGACGACGAGTTCACCTCCTTCTCTTGTGTATCACTTTGCCTGACGGGCGATCGGTTCATCATGCGATGATGCCTCCTGCCGTTGTCGCGCGCACTTCAGGGAAGTTTGTTTCGCCTCTTCGGATGAGATGATTAGATTTGTGCCTTGGACAAGCGGCGCAACGAACACACACACACAACTGACAACTCTCAACCAAGTGGATGTGACCATCTCAGTGATGCAATTACTAGCCGTGATAATTTGGACCAATAAGCGTCGACTTCCTGTTGTCTGCAAAGAACGAGCGCTTCCTCTCAATCACTGAGAGAGGCGGCACGTGCGCTTACGTAGTTAAAAGTATTCGTCACTAAAGCGTAAGCAGCCCCAAAGGACGTATAAACACCTTTCGACGCGGCTGAAAAAAAAGGCCTACCGACCACGCGGCGCCTTGCAGCAGAATGTGTGGATCAGCAAAGGAAGTAATCTTTTCGTTTCTTCTTCTTGTTGACAATTGGGGCGGATCATCTTCAAAGACCATCTCCTAATGGACTGTTGAAGTCTTAGCACTCTACAATTGCCCTTGAGGACACTGCGTCGGGGAATAGCTTAAATTTTTAATTGGAGTGTTTGTTTACTACGCGACAATGTTTACACGAAGGTGTGTACCCCCTCATTCTCGCCGTCACTTTTGCTCGGCGGGACCCACGTGCTAGTCGAGCCTTTGGGCCCCCGCAAGGTGAAACGCTGAGTTGGCAAGCGTCGCTCGACAATTTCGCATTAAGTGCTTCCTAGCTAGCGGCAAAGGAAAAACATGGAAGTCTGTTTTTCCTTCGCCTATCATTTTTGTCCCCATTTACGTCACTCGACGGGCGTTAAGGACCCTTTTAGTTACGGTAGCTCAAAAAGGCTATTTCGAATTTGCTTAATCCTTTCCGCGTATGTTTTCTCGACTACTTTAGAAGACTTACATAGCTTTAGTCATTTTCATGTTGAACTCTTTCCTATACGGAAAGTAGGTCCCGTTTTAAAATTTTAATTTCTCCCGTCCTCAACGGTCTTAAATTATAGATATATATAATCATAGTAGAGATTTCTATAATTTAAGACCGGTGAGGACGGGTCACGATTGACCCGAAAGCTCTGGGGAAATTTAAATTTTTAAACGGGACCTACATTCCGTATAGGAAAGAGTTTAAAATGAAAATCCAGTCTCGTACCAAGAAGTTAGCTTTAGTCGTTATACATGTGCAATGTAGGTATTCATAGGCCCTTCTGTGCAAGTCAGCTGAAGGAACTTCCGCTTATGTTCACAGTTGTAGTAACGTATGTTTGAATATGGATTAGGGCCGAATCCCGAATAGGTCGAAAATGCACCGTAAAGTTTAACCTTGAGGCGGTTGTGCACTGGCATGACGCCTCTACTCAAATACATTCCTTATCCAGAAAATGCCAACGCGCAACTGCCAAAAGGCCGACGTTTACAACGCATTTTCGACCTATTCGGGATTTTGACCGCCAGCGCTGAATACTGCGCCCAACTGCAGTTATGCCATAAGCCCAACGCTATTTTCAAGTGTCCATATGTTCGTCAGCTCTAAGAATTTGTGCAAAAGCAGCAATAACGTTACCAAATAGTGAAAATGGTAAAGACGAACAATGATCATCTCGCATCTGTTGAATATATGCTTGTAACTGGATACATTGTTGGCGCTTCAAGCGAGGAAGTACACTTTACTTTTAGCCTTGCCGCCTCGCAGGCAAAGCTAAAGTGGTGAAGGCGATATTTTTGCCCCAAGAAATACCCGCCTTCGTCAAGTGGGTACGGTAGGTCATATACTGCCGGATCGATGTGCTCAACTGTGAGAGCAAGATTATACGCGAGCTTTTAAGTTGAACATGAGCATAATACCGAAAGGTGCGCATAATTTGTAATAAGTGTATAAATTTAGAGGAAATAACGGTAAAAAAAGGAACGTTTGCCTAATAAGGCTCGCTCCATATATGCACACGTACGAATATTTGAGACGGATATCCCATTCATAAATACATATACATACGAAATGACTTGGTACTTTTAGGGCGTTGCAACTTGTTAACGCTGGGAGTAAGAGACGGAAGGGGCGCTATTTAAAGTTCTATTGTCAACTTGAGTTTGTTGTTCCAGCTGCCGTTGTCTTTGCAGCAATATTTGGTGTTTTAAAGTGTCTACGAGCATTGGAACATCCTTGGCGGTTATTCTATGCGTCGGATTCTGCAAAAATAACCAAAATGAAAAGTAGGAACAACTGGAGAGAGCATGCAACGTCGCTGTATTACCTGCCTAATGTACTGGGACAAAAGGCTATAGCCGGACATACCAAAACATCTTTCAAATTCGCCCAACATGTAGCTTGCCTCCCTGCTGCTGTTTACTTGTTCCAATAAACTTCTTGCTAAGGATTTAAAAGTAAATAATATAGTCAAGTTAGCAAACTGTGTGTTCTCACCATGAGCCTTCGCCAAAGCGCCGAATCTTACTAGCCGCTCTTGCTCAAGCCTAGCATTACTCGGTGATGGCGGCTTGTTACTACCTGGATGCACTATGGCGCGCCAAATGCGCCCATTCATAGGCATTGTGGGTGTTTGTAGCATTTGCCTTAAGCCACTTTGTTTCTGCGTAGGCGCGCTGCCTCGTTGAATCACTTCCGTATGCCTATGTTGGTCCTGCGGCGGGTTAAGACGCCGCAGTTGTCCGGCGACTACGCTGCTAGTAGCTGGAATCAGGATTGGGCGATTGACAGGTTCCAGCACCTCTACAACGTCGTCGTCATCTTCAACCTCTGTTCTCATGCTTGTTGACGGGACATGGTTTGCTGTCCGAAAACCGCCTCGACTCGGCAACCATAGAGACGTAGCAACATTCTCACGTCCTGCCGGTCCCGCTACTCTGTTATAATTAACCGCTGGTGGATCGTAGTAGCTTTGAGTAAATGTATCCGTGTCTAAGTTCACCGTGGTCACCATGTTGTTCGCGGCGCGCAAGTGTAAGATGGCAATTCGCTTTTCCAAATCTGTTTGTTGCTTCTCCATTTCGTACTCAGCCCACGCAGCCTTCATTTCCTCGTCCGTCAACGTCTCCTCGACGATATTTTTCAAAAGTGAATCATGCTCGTGATACTTGGCTACCCAGTTGCCGCACTCGGACAAAATGTCCGCCAAAAGGCGATCCTAAATAGGTCATTTTTCCCGCTAGCTCCAATTAATGGAATCTGGCAATAGGACGAGCGACGCTTTTACCTTTGGCAAGATGTGCAACACGTTCCTCGAAGGATTGTAAGCTTCTTCCATTGAAGCTTTGCAGTACAAATCCAACAAATCGCTACCGGAAAAGTGACGCTCAATTTGCCAATCGTCAACAACGCGGTAAGCAAGCGACTGCTTCACCACCTGTCTTCCGTATATTACCGACTCCATAGTTTCCTTCAAGTATAAAAATCGGATAAAAGATGAAATATTTTTTTAAAAAAAACCACCTTCTCTCTATATATAGGACAAAAGGTGTTAAAAAGTTAAATATATTACTAAATTAATAAACTTGTATACATATACTGGCAATGGATGAAATATGCGTGACTATTTTGGGTAAAATATGAGATCTCTATGTTACTTGAATATAACGTATTCTTTGCCTAGGTATTATACAGAACAACAAATAATGCTTAGGTAGAATGTGAAATGCAAATCTGCAGCTTTATGGTTTTGTCACCTACGCCCCCTCAAACTTACAGTGGCGACACCTACGCGGCAAAGTGAGCTGTTTTCTCGCTACTTTCCAGCCGTGGCTTAGGCTTAGGGTAAAGCGCAACAATGTAGGCCGCAAGGTTTCGGAACCAAAGCACCCAATCTTTCTCTTATCATTGCCTGTCTTACTTTAAGCTAAGGTACGAGTTAAATATAGTAAAGCAGCGAACAAAACAATGCACTTCGTCCCGTAAACTTCGCCACTTTAGACTTTCAGAGCTTTAATACTTTGCCGGTTTGCCTTTTGGCATTGTACAGAATGCCTATGAAATGCGTGAAATATTACCTGTTTCGTATATAGCCCGAACATTTTCGGCAGATTGCGTGATCATTGTACGCAATAGCTAATTCGATACATTAAGTGGATATTTTATTGAACCGAACTTTTAAGACTAATCGTGCCCGGTCGTTGGAGCTTGCTCGTCCGTGACGAAAAGCGACTAAAGGACAATTTAAGAATTTGAAAGAAGTGCTTAAGCAGAAAAGAATTTCTCTCATTGAAAAAGTACTTAAACGAAAGCAAGAAAACCAAAAAAACGATGCCGTAAAGAAATACAAATATGCAGAATACGGTAATTGCGATAATGAAATCAAGTAAAGTTAAATACCGTAACAATGTTAAGCTTTTTTGGCTTCTTTTGTACGGATTTTCTGTGTCCCGTTGAATAAACTTTTATTAATAAACTTTTCTTAATAAAATGTCCGTAGCTTTCGGGTCCGAACTTGACCCGTCATCAGCGGTCTAAGGATTGACGTGCTGATGATCAAGTTGAAAGCTACGGACATTTTATTAAGAAAAGTTTATTAATAAAAGTTTATTCAACGGGACACAGAAAATCCGTACAAAAGAAGCCAAAATGAAATTATTTGGTCCCGTACGAAGACATTATATCTTCAAAACAATGTTAAGCTGTTTCTTTTTACGGAATGTATGTCCCGTTAAGGATACAATACTTCAGCGGTCTTAAAATCACGCTAAAATTTTAAGATAGCTGAAGACAGGTCACGAGTGGCCCGGAAGCTCCGGAGAATACACAGTTTGTTGTATCCTTAACGAGACATCCTCAAAAAAAGAAGCAGTTTAACATGAAAACTTACAGTCCCGTCGCAAGAAGCTACATTTTGAAAAGTAGAGTAACAAAAAAATAATAAAGTAAAATAAATAAAATTATAAGGGATAAAATTAAGAATAACAAAATAAAATTAAGCAGAAATCTTGCCGGAAAAAAGTACGAAAGATAAGATGAAGGCGACTCATTTTCACAGGGCGCCTTTAGCCCTGAATAAAAGCTACGGAAAAACAAACAAGTTCGCTAATAATTAGTCCTGCAGATTACCCCACACACATCAATGACAGAGATAACAAGCATTCCAAAAGCTGCCGAAACTTTTAGCTGTATTTTACTGCACTACATTTGCGTATGATGACTTACTTAACTTATATACTAGAAAAAGTTAGTTATCTATCTGAATTTTCAATTATTTAAACTAATTCCAACAAGTGATTTGGATAATAGATTTTCTAGTGCAATAAAAGCTGCGGACATTTTACAAAGGCTGCAGCTAGCGGTTTTAAGGCTAGAAAGTCTGACCAAAAACAACAATACTTACTTGAGCTATGAATCGATAGACGTATACTGGCTTTGTTTGGCCGAGTCGGATAACTCTGAACATCGCTTGCATTTCGTGAGTGGGATTCCAGTTGGCGTCGAATATTACAACTCTGTTGCTTCCAATTAGGTTGATTCCCAGCGAACCGGCGCGTATGGAAACCAATAAAAGCCGGCATCTTGAAGGTAAATTTTTAAAAAAAGAATTACTTAAACTTAAATTTGGACGGCACCTCAAATCGTTGGTATCGTTGAAACGCAACGCAATTCGTTTTCTCACTTCGGCCGGAGTTGAACCATCCAAGCGCAAGTAGTCCATACCTCGAACCCATCGTCCCGTAGGCAATAAGCAACGCTTAACTTTCGCTTCCTCGTCATCAACACTGTCGTCGTCGTCGCTCGATTCGTCGTCGTCCTTTGAATTTAAGGCAAGGAATTTTTCAATAAGATTCAGCATGATAAGACTTTGCGAAAACACCAATCTGAAAGCAACACTTTTGTGTTAGACTTCTTATGTTCGAACATTTTGCCGAGAGCTCACAGTTTGTCGCCTATTTCGGCGCATTTTTCTAATATCTTGAACAGTAAGACTAATTTGCCCGACAACTCCAACCTATCGCAGTCTAGTTCGGCCGTTATGGCTTTGAACCACTGAGAACGATCGACAGCCGGTTTTTCCACTTCTTCAATTTCATTAGCGGTTATTCCGTCCTCTGCATGCTCGGATTCCAACACCGGCAATACGTCATCGTCCGTTGGTTGGAGAAGCACCGACGGAGCTTCGTCACGATTATAAGCATTCAATAAGGGAGGACTAAAATGTGACAGCAAATTATCTCTCGTTTAAACAATACAAAGCAAACGAACTTTTCCGATTTGACCGACTTGCTGCTGGTACTACTACTGCTACTGCTGCTACTGCTGCTGCTGCAGCTACTACTACTGGTCGTGCTTGTAAGCTCTTCTTCATATTCTTCCTCCTCTTCCGATTCACTGGTCCATTTAGAAGACTGAAAATAATAGACATAACACTACGCAAAATAAGGATAATAATTTATGGAAATTCTTTCAACATCTTTCATTGGATCCCACGCAAGCTTACGAGTCCAAGTAAGAGCAGACATTTTACTACGAGAAAAAAAACTGGTTTTTTAAAGCTAACCTTGCGAGAACTATCAGCTTCGTGTAGAAGCAAAGCCCTCGGATGATTCCAAACAAGTTGAAGGCTTTGAAAATCTTGAAATAGGCTATTGCGGGCTTTCAGCGATTTGATGTCCAAATTTTCGACGACAACATCCAAGTAATGATTGTACAAGTTGACTTGCTCGGGCGACAGGCGCACGTACAGAATATACTCGTGTTTCATGAACAACGGTTCTTCAAGACTTTCGTAGCCGACTCGCTGTAAACAGACAAACAAAAAAAATTAACATATTGCTTGAAACATTGTCCCGACGACAATGCAACCTGGACGAAGCCTGACAGCAGCTTGTGCAAAACATGAGATCGTCGCTTCATCACTCTGACTTCGGTCGGCGTTGAATCGGACATTTGTCCATTCCTGATTGGATGCACAAAGGTGGAGTTGAAATTCTTTTTCGTGCCGAGCAAATTCGGCTTTACAAAATTGACCATGCAATAATCTAAAACAAAAAGTTCGAAAAACGTCTCAACAGGCAATTCGGTGCGCCCTTATTTTCCCTACATTCAAACAGGCTGTTCTGCAAAGGCGTTCCCGTAAGGCATATACGCCTTTTCGTCTTTATCTGACTGAGCGCCTTTGATATGCCGGCACTGTCGTTTTTCAAAATATGCGCTTCGTCGCAGATTACAACATCCGGTCCTGCAAAACAATATGTTGCGGAAGAAAGTCGAAAAATATTTGCATGCGTATGCAAATCGTTCCGTCTCAAAACGTAGTCTTACCTGGATCCAACAAAGTTTCGCAAATGACGGCTTTGTGATTTTTGTTTCGCTTATTATTGACCATTATACGAAACATGCAGTATCCCATGATTAGAACGCCTCCGTAGGCTTTCCAGTTTTTAAGCAGCATAATTCTGTCCCTTGACGATTTTAGGCAGCTCATTGCGAAGACCTACGGTAATGCATATTTTTTTTTGGCGGGAGAAAAACGATGCGGTTTTGCTACCTGAAGGTTTAAACCTTTGTTGAACAACCACAAGTCGAATTCGTTTTTCCAATTTAAAACTACGCCAAGCGGAGACAATATAAGGGCGGATTTCACTCCCAAAAGTTCGTTGGTCATAACGACGTGTAGATACGCAACGACCTTTTAGAGTAAGTACATTAAAGGAAGGTTGGAAGCTATATTTTAAAAATTTACTTGAAGAGATTTTCCTAAGCCCATCGAGTGAGCAAGGATACATCCGCTGCCGGCAGAGTTGATTTTTTTGAACGATTCAATCGTATTGTCGTATAGGAATTGAACTCCGCGGCGCTGATGCGCCTTCATGCAATTGGCCAACTGCTCGTGAACAACGACCGCCGGTTTTTTTCCATCTTCGGACATTTCCAAAACAAAATTGGACTCCTTTAGTCCGCTAATTTCGGCAGCGTTTTCAACGGGAACGTTGTTGTACTGAAAATGTTTATTTACGCGTAACGTATAGCCGCGACGATGCGGGTCAAAAAATAATAACTGCCTTACCAATTTCTGTCGCTCCTCAATTCTTTTCCGCCGCTCCATTTCCAACTTGCGCGCATAGACCGTATTTGGCTCCAGCTTACTCAACGCTTTGGCTTTTCTTTTTCGACGTCTTTTATTGCTCGGTTGCACATCTTGCGAGCCGGAAGAATGAAGTTCATCCGATTCCTCGTCGCTCGTATAAACGCGCACCCGTTTCTTTCGCACTTTGCCAGTCGAAAGGGATACCTCACCCGCTGAACATTTTTAAGTCAGAATAAAAGCTACGGGCAGAATAGTAAGCAATTTACGGGAATCAGTCGGGGGCAATTCATTCAGGAGCAACAGCGAATTGTTTTCAAGCGATTCTGAATCGCTGACGTCGGAAGATTCTTCCGAACTGCCCGAAGAACTCTTATCGACGAAAGGCTCTATCTTGTAAGGCACTACTTTTCCACTGATCACTTTTCCCGCTCTTAATGAAAAAAAATACAAGAAAATCAGACCAACAAGACGCAATACATGCACAAAAGCAAGCTGTCTCTGAAGCGCTTATGTAACATACCGTAAGTGCAACTTTACGCAGTTGTAGGAGGATGGAGCAGAAATCGCGCAAACTTTTTTATCATCCGGCAAGTCGACTTCTTCTTCGGCAGCTAAAAAAATGTAACAACTCGGAAAAGTAAAAAACAAAAAACAGAAGCGCAATAAATTAAATTCATAAAGCAAAGGATACTTATGGCTTGAGGTAAATTTCAAAAAACGTAGAAGACATTTAAAAATCTACCTTATTTGTCGAGACGTATGCAAAGAGGTACGATTCTACAAATTATGACATCGCGTAGCGAATTATTCGAGAGCACGCATACTTTTCCGCGACTAACATTGCGCGGGAACCATTTTACTGCCTGCGATGAGAAAGGGAGACGAATCCCGAAAAACAGGAAAACTACCAGTTTTATCAACGGCCGGTGGCGGCCACAAAACCGAAAGTCAACATATCGATAGTCACGACTCCAAAAAGCCAAAAAATAAATGGACGAAATATCGAAAGTCAAAATACGAAGTAGTAGTCGAAATCCCGAATGCAATCAGCTTTCTTTATCCGCGGTCTTCTTGTTCACGAGTTCCCTATAGCGCGGTTTAACCAGGATGAAGAGTGACGTCATCTTTTAAGAAATATCGCTGCACCACTGCAGGACATGACGCATTTTCTAGCGTTCTTGTATGACTGCCCAAAAGTAATCTCTGTTTAAAAGATGGCGCCACCGTCTTACTGGTCAAACTACGCTATAGGGTAATCAGCGAATAAGAAGACCGCGGATAATTAAGGTAGAGACTATACTCAGAACTTCGGGTATTCGAACTTTCGATCTTCGGTATTTTGACCGTCCAGCATTTCTGACAATTCGGTAATACGACTTTCGGGCTTATGAATCAAATCTATCAACTACCACTTGTCGAAAACTACTAAAAAACTCATCATGCAAAATGTAATATAGTCAAAGTCAAACTTAACATACATCGTAAAGAAAAGCGTAGGAGCGCGTATAGTAAACTGGTTGCCATTTTATTCGAACCGCGAACATATATAGGAAGAAATGGGAATACAATTTAAGAAATGATTTCAATTAAAAGCCTACCAGTGGCGGTGTGAACAATTTCACTTTCCATTTTGTCTTCCGCTTCAACGACGCCCTGCGGGACAGTTGGTTCAATTTTTTCCCTAAATGGCAGATACGCATATCAAGTTGGACCATAAACGAGCACACGTTGCTAACTTAGCCTCCGTCGGCTGGGAATCATTCACTTCTCCGTCGTCGGCTGAAACTACAAACCCAATTAGATTTCGACGCACATTTACTCAACGTTGTCCGTAGCGGAAATGCAAATTTTTTTTATTTAAAAAAATCAATGAAGAAAGACGATAAGCTGTTCAACCGCCATTAGCCAACCGTAGGGAATAATCTCTTCGGAATTTAAAAGGATTAACCTGCTGGGGTCTCTTCAATCTTTGCTTTCGCGCCAGTTGAACAGACGCCCGACTGCTCTTCTTCTTCCTCTTCGTTCTCGCTACTGGAGCATCTATAAAAAAGATACAACTTTAAATAGCTCAAAATAAAGCAGATACGGATTCCACATACGGATTGTACAAGTCGCTAATCACGTTTGAAAACTCTTGCTCTTTTGGGTCCACTGGCGCGTTACTCTTCGAAGCGGCTTTAGTATGCCGATCTTAAGTCAATTCAATTACGAATTAAAACGCACAAAACATTCTGCCAACTACAGTAGACTTTAAACGCCTTTTCTACTACATAGAGAAAAGAAGTATTTTTTGCGGATCTGAAAAGTCACTACCGCCGAGAAGAACTATAAAAACAATTAAGGGACATTATCTCATCTAGAGAGAGCTTAAGCGAATGGTAAGATAAAAATGAATTCGTATATTCGCCTATACCCTTTCGAGTGTTCGAAGGCTTCGACGAAACGGACTTTTGCTCATCGATGTAGTCAATATCGGAAAGAATCGACGAAATCGTCACCTTCATAACCGATTTGATTGATTCTATAGTTTCAATTTTCTTAATCTGCAAAACAAGACATAAAAACCACGTAAAAAGCGCTAAGTTGATACATTTTCAAATAGATTCTTCAAATGCTCTTTACTAGGCATATCGTCGTCATCATCATCATCTTCTTCTGCTCCTACTTCTTCAGCTTCGTCTTCTGAAGCTAAAGTGCGCCGTTAATAATAATTCGTAACGAGAGGTCTCAAGTTATACCATTTTCGCGCATGGACGCCGAAATTTCTTGATCAAACAAACTTTGAAGTGACTTAGGCAATTCATCATTGCATTCGGTAGCTTCGCCCTCTTTTCCGTCGTTGTCCTCGTTAATTACGCGGGATGCGGCACCGTCGAGCAACGTTGCTTCATCCGCACAGTTGGCATTATGCTCTGGTACGAGAAAGCTGACCGAAAGTCTTTTTAAAAAAAGACCAAAATACCTTTGAGTTTGTAGTCGGAAAGTTCGTTGTTCGAATCCACTTGCTCGGCGGACAATTCGGAAACAAGCGACGATTCCTCGTCGATCACCTCGTCTGAAACACGTCGCGCTAATCAAATTGTCGTTTTTCTTGCATAAAAATTTTTTTACTCAGTTCCGCCAGCGAGTCAATTGCATCCGAGAATGCCCGGGATGAATCAATTGACAAAGTGTCTACCGATTCTGAAAAAAATAATGAATTTCGCAAAAAAGAAAACGGACGAATATTAAAAACTACTTTTACCTTCCGAAGAAACGGAAATAATTGTTGCGTCTGAATCAACTGGTTGTTTTGAAAAGAAGTTCCGCACCGCATTGGCAACCGCGGCAGCCAAACCATCGTGCACTCTACCAGCCTGCGTCAGTTCGACTGTTCCGCAGTGAACACAGCTTATAAGCGAAAGGCAACCTAAAACCACGGTAAAACTTTAGCGAAACCGAAAGAACATCTGAGCTGAAAAATCTCGATAATGCTACGACCCGAATCAATATCTTTATTCTTTTGTTTGAGCTTCAATTTGCTCAATCTTTCTGATTTTGAAATCGTAATTTAATTTATAAACAGTCGAGGTTTTATTGTGTTTAAAATTCCTTTATTTGTCATCCGCCCCGGGAAGATTCCCGCTGCATCAAAATATCAGCGAACTACCAAGGGACAATGTCACCTGCGCATAGTTAAGCATACTGTACTCAATTCCTCAAAATAATTTAGCGATTAACAGGATCGACGCCGCTTATTTCAGAAGTCAATGCAGTTACGCGCAAGCATGGCAAGCTATAGTTTTTCTTTTCTACGCATAACCGCCAATAACTAATTCCTATAGTTAATTATTCAGGATGTAAAAAGCAAAAGGTGCATAAGGTAGGGCGCTGTGTAGGATAAGCGAAATTTACAAAGACGGTAGAAAATGTCACAAAAATCATTTTACCTAGCTCATGACTTGCACAAGCGTTAACATGATCATAAGCGGCGACTGTACCATCGGACTTCGTGGATGAGGAATCTGAAAAGAATAGCGTTGAATGAAAGATTTCAAAGCGAAATGGATTAGCGCTCTAATGAATTATTAATTATCAGAACTATTAGGAAAAAGTTAGAAGCGCGATATATTTGGTCATATTGAACTGACGCGTTTCGGCTGACGTGCAAGGGACAAAGTATACCCATGAATACCATTTCAGAAAATCTGTAATGTTGCATCGCCATCCTTAAGCCGGCTATAATCGCAACACGGGTTCTAAATCGCTTAATCAACATAGATGTTGAAGACAATTGATTTCGAGATCTTACGATTTTCTTACGGTAGAAAAACCGTCAACTAAAACAGAAAAAGACGCAGACCATTCGGGATATTACTCGCACCGCCTTTAGCGCATCATTAAAGCTAAAAACAAGATAAGGAATACTTCGAAATTCCGCGTATTGTTGAATATGAACAGACGGCTTTTCTACCGTAAGAAACCCGCGAAAGTTCAGACTCGAGTCAAAATTAGACTTGAATTAAAGCGGACACGTAGGAGCACTGAAGGAATAACTTCTTGTTGCAGTGCCTTCAAACTTCATGAGTTATTACGAAAGTTGGCTCGTTTTGAAACTGTTTACAGAGACCGTGAGAACGAACAGTGTTTACAGTACGATCGGAGAAAAATGACAGGTGAAATTTCGGGGCAAAAATAACACCGATACGCGAAAAATACAAGCCGTCAGTTACACCGATCGATAATTCATAATAGCGGGAAACCTACCGTTTACGGACAACAGGTTACGTATAGCTGGGCCCAAAATAACAGAATTTGAGCTTTCCATTGACATTGTCGATGAGGTAATAGCGGCGCGGTCGGTTAACAATGATGGAGAACCTTTAACATGAACCACAATTCGATGCTTGAGAAAACAATAAGACGAAGCGTATTCAACAGTAAGACCAACATAGTTTGCAGGTAACGTAACCGTCGCTTCGGCAAATTGCGCAAGGAGACTTTGTATTTGATTACGATAAGAAGGAACTATTTCAAGGTTAAATGAACTGCTGCTGAAAGTAAACTAATTTTTTTGATCGTGAAGCTATCTCGGCCTGTAACGTGGACAACTTTGGAGGCTCTTGTAATTCTACAAGGATCCCATAATTAAGCTTAATGCCGCCTTTCGTTTGTAGATTATGTTTTACTATTTTTTCGAACCACTTAGGGACCACTCGCATGTCTATTTTCTTCGTATTACTTATGAATGACTGAAGAGTTTTTTTTTCAGCCCTTCATTTGTTATTATTTCTCGGCTTCGAAAAAAAAATTTTTTTCTTGCGCATGCAAGAATGCAAACCTTTCTCTGTTACTAGCTGGTAATAACCATTTGCAAAACATACAGTATCCGAAAAAGAAAAGCAGGTGCTTAAGGATAATTACGCTTTTAGGGATACCTGCATGAAGCAGAAGGCAGCGCTTTTTACTGTACTCATCGAAACACGTCCACTGAAGCTGTTTCAATCATAGTTGCATGTCCAACCTCTTCTGAAACAATTTTTTTAAAAAACATTGCCGTCTTTTCGCTCTCTCGCTTATCGTGTGGAGAACAGATAAGAGCGATAATGAAATCTTGAAATTAGATTTAAAATGCTCTTACTAATTTATAATGAGCATTTTTATCGTTTCAAGCTTAATAATTGAAAAGCCTCGTGAACGGGCGAAAAACAGCGTACGCACCATTAATCTAACATTTTCAAGGTTTTGCATATATTTATTTTGATCGAAACATTTTATGAATTGTCAGTTGACGTACGCCGCAGCCGTTCGTTCAACACGTTGAAAAGTTGATCCCTTGGAACTTCTTCCTATAAAATTGATAATTAATAAAAGTCATAAACAACAACGCATAACTTCTTGTCTAGTTGGAACAGTTCTCAATTTCACTATGCCTCGTTGAATTTCGCTTTCACCAATGATCAGAGCTAATGGAATGCAACGGTCTTCGCAGTATTGAAGCTGTTGTAACAGTTTTGGATTTTGCTTGTAAGACATCTCGGTCTGAAGACAAAAAAAGCTAACCGTCAATGCTTATACGCGATGTCGTCATTTCGAAAACAATGTTCACCTTAAACTTCCGGTCCCATAATGCTCTGCACAACTTCATCCGTTCAAGAAGGAGATTCTTCTGGGCCGAAGCAACGTAGACATCCGTTTCGTTGCTTCTTATCCTCTTCCGCTCCTTCTATTGCAAAAGATAACTTTAGCAATATGAACAAGTATTCAACATTTTTTCTACCTGCAACTTCTTTTCCATAACTGTAAATATTCTTTCGATCCCTATGCTAAGTCCCACGCAAGGAACGCCTCTTCCCTTTTGTAAGAACATGTTAACCAATTGGTCGTACCTGCCGCCGCCGGCTACAGAACCAACCGTACCATCTTCTTCGTTTATTTCGCTTTGAATAAATTCTTTTTTAATAAAAAAAATAGCGAGTTAATACTGGACGCTTCTGATGCTTAAGAGTTACCATCAGTCAAGACAGCTTCGTAAATACATCCAGTGTAGTAGTCTAAACCACGGGCCAAGCTGGGTTCAAAAACAACCTGAAAAAAGAATGGACATTAAGTAACAGATAAACTCGGCAGGTATTGTTAATACTCTGTCGGCTATGCCAAACGCGTCGCAATAGGTAAGCAGCAAAGATAGCTCTTTAAGAGCAGTTTGGGCGTCCTCGTTGGCACTCAACAAGCTGTCAAGACGTAAATGCTCAATTAAAGCTGTGTTAGGCGACGAGTCTTTTACTAAAATAAAAAAGAATATGTAAATTATTTATTCACTTTCTTAAAATGGGTACTTTTTGTTCGCGAGCAAAGATACGCTTCCATAGCGTTTACAACTTGCGAGGAAAGGTGTTTATCATTAATCAGTTCGGCGGCCACTTCTACCCAAGGTTGCTAGATATTACAATTAGTTGATTTAGAGGGAAAGAACATTTTTTTAAAAAAAGCAGACCTTGTCCAACTTATCGATCGACGAACAGACCGTCTTAAAGCTTGCTTCTTCTACGCCGCAGACGGAAAGGATGCCGTTTAGCAGACGACGATGATTAACCTAAAATAGCAAATAGACTACTGCCGCTTTACAAGGCTTTAGCAGATGGAAAATTCTGCCGCATTTTACTACCTTAATTTCAAAATCGCCAATCTGCAAGTCTGTCAAAATTTCCGCCACAATTTTAAGGCATTCGGCATCCGGGATCATACAATCATATTCGCCGGCTATATCAAGGTCCTAAAGTAGGCAGCTAACAACCGTAGAAAAAACTGAAGAACCAAGCCAATATAATTGCTAGGAATCGCTTACGCATTGCATAAATTCACGGTAACGACCCCGAGTCATGGCTGGATTGTCGCGCCGGTAAACCTTTGCTATTTGATATCGTTTTATATTGGTAATCTTGTTCATGGCCAAATATCTTGCGAAGGGAACCTGAAAACATTACCGTATGAATTCAAAATAAAACGCGTACTTAAGTGCCAATGTATCAATGTCACTTACTGTAAGGTCGTATCGAAGCGACAGAAGCTCGCCGCCTTGGTCTTCCAAGTCGTAAATTAGCTTGCTGCCCTCTTCGCCGTATTTTCCCGTTAAAGTTTCCTAAAACAATTCCTAGAGAACTACAGTTCTCATAATCAATGATAAGCAGGATTCACATTTCGTAACGCTACCTGAGCGTTCATTTTCAAAAAATATTCCATCGTGAAGGATAGCATTTTTTTAACAGATAAACAAATGCTCACTACGCAACGCTATACGCACTGATCATAACCTGAAGCGGAGAACTAAGATAGGAAGCTTAGAAAAGAACAAGTTCGTTTGCCTTTATTTTTACAGTAGCATTCCACTGTAAAAATAAAGATACAGTCGGCCCTCGTTATCCACGGATTCTATACAACGCGGTTTGCCCAGCGTGAAATAGTGACGTCATCTTTTCACAGAAACATGCGCACCGCTGGCCGGCATTATAATTGCACTAGTATCGTTGCATGCCTGTGCAGCAGTGTGATCATCTGCGCGTTCGCGAAAAACTTTCTCTGCCCACAGTGCTCTCAAACCGTGCACAATGCTAATAAGGCCTTGTCATTTTTCTGACTGCTCATTATTGCTTCGCGCGCGTTGTCGAGGCCGCGCACTGTGCGCAAATATCAGTTTCCCTGCAATGTGGTAGGTCTGAACTTTCGCGTCGTGTAACTGGTGTCGCATAGGAAGATGGCTGACAGAAGGCAACTAAGTGAACAGAGCGGTTCCTCTAGGGCTAAGAGACAACGTAGCGTCCTTACCCTTCATGAGAAAGTAAAAGTCCTGATCTTTTGAAAAGCGGATTGTCATGTGCCGAAGTGGGCCGCAAGATCGGGAAGAATGAATCCAGCATTCGTACGATAAAGCAGCAGGAAGCTGAGATTCGAAGAAGCGTGCATCCCGACCCTTCACTGGCGAAAAGAGCTGCTGTAGTTCGCAACAAAGTCCTCGTGAAGGCCGAGAAAGCGCTAAGCGTTTGGATAGAGGACATGTCGCGGAAGCATGTCCCTGTCGACGGGAAAGTTATTCGGGAGAAAGCGCTGAGCTTATATGAGCACTTCTCTGGCTCGGTTGCAGAGAACGAGAGAAAAGGGTTTACTGCTAGCAAAGGATGGCTAGCCAAATACGTGAAGCGCTTCAACCTCAAGAACTTAAAGATCACTGGAGAAGCGGCATCGGCTGATTGCGTAGCTGCCTCGACATTCCCGGAGGAATTCAAAGAGATAGTGGACCAAAAGGGATATCTCCCAGAACAAATCTTCAATTGTGACGAGACAGCATTATTCTGGAAGCAAATGCCAAAGCGCACGTACATCCACAAGAGCGCAAAGCAAGCCCCGGGATTCAAGCCACTGAAAGATCGACTCACTCTTGTGCTCTGTGGCAACGCTGCAGGACATGATAAAGCCGGCGTTGTCTACCGGACTCGTAATCTTCGGTCGCTCAGAAACAAGAACAAGGATTGCCTGCCGGTCTTCTGGCAGCACAACAAGAAGGCGTGGATGACGGTTATCTTTTCTACGGAGTGGTTTAACCAATGCTTCATTCCTGAAGCGAAAAAGTACCTGGAAAGCAAGGGGATGGCTTTCAAGGTCCTCCTCGTAATTGATAACGCCCTCGGTCAACCGCAATCTCTTCGCTTCGCTAATGAGAACGTCGAGGTGAAATTTTTGCCCGCTAACTCGACATCACTACTACAGCCACTGGATCAGGGGCGCCATAAAATGCATTAAGGCTACTTATACTCATCTCGTATTTGGAAAGCTTCGTGATACCCTCCACCCTAATGCAGATTGCGATCTTACCGGCCTGTGGAAGCGTTTCTCAATTGCAGACGCTATCGCCTTCATTGCGGAGGCAGTACACGAGATAAAGCCTAGAACAGTCAGTGGTTGCTGGAAGCGTTTGTGGAGAGACGCAGTAAGTGAATGCGAGGACATAGATGCCATCGATTAGGAGGTCATGGGCATAGTGAATATTGCCAAGGAGTTGGGAGGTGAGGGTTTCTCCGACATGATAGAAGACGATATCAGAGAGCACATAGAAGATTGTGGAGAACCGTTCACCAACAAGGAACTCGAAGAACTGATGCAATCACCTACGGGCAACGACGACGACGTTATGGAAGATACAGAAGCTCAAATACCCTCGGATTGGACGCTGCAAAAGCTGGCCACTATTTTCCGGCAAGCGCAGGTCCCAAAGGATATGATTGTTGAATATGATCCATCCATGGAACGTGGCATCATCGTTACACGAGGAATAACGGCTTCGTTGAAACCGCTATAGAATTCATTCGATGAAGCGAAGAAAAGGGAGAGACAGCTCCCTATAACAATGTTTTTAAATAAAGCTACGGCAGCTGCGGAGCCTATCATTTTAAGGCGAGAAGTTTCGCTACCAACAAGTTCAAGCAACCCTAGGGCTGGCCGGTCTCCAGGGGATCTGCACCCACCTACAGAAAGTGGATGAATTGTCTGATTCCTGATGCGCCAAACATTTCTGCCCGTAGACGTTTTGTTCTATTTGGATGTGTTCCATGTGATGTTCAGTATTTCTGCTTAAGTGGGCCTGTGCATTTTATATTTCCCCTGCTCTGTAACCATTCCGCGCACCAGTACATCGCTTAGCTCATTAAGGCAAGGTGATTCCAAGGTGTTTAAAGAAAAATCATCCTACTTTCGTCCTTTCTTGTATGTAATGGCTTGGACTCTGATGGCTGGCCCCACTGGACAAGAGCAATCTCATTGATGTCATTATCTCGTAACTAGAATCCGTAGTACCAAGCCTCGAAGCATCACTAGGTATGATAACCGTTCCGGAAGGAATTCAAGGGGATAGGATGAAATACGCGGCTGGAATACAAGCTATTTGGCCTCTTTCATAGGGTATCCTATACAACGCGGAATTCGTTTTACGCGGTGTAACGCTCAAAATTCGGGACGAATTAACCGCGGATAACGAGGGCCGATTGTATATATCTCTATAAACCACTAATATCTCGTCAGGAAAAGCTATGTTTTACAGTTAAGAACAGGTTTTTTATTTTAATTTTTATTCACTTCTCCATCTATCTTTCTTCTATTTCTTAATTTCTTTTCCTTCGGTCATGATCCATTTTCGTTACTTTTTTTCTTCTAAATTCCCTGAACTGTATTTTAAATTCCCTTACGCCTTCATCAATCACTAACTTGCAATTGCACTACTTTCCTGCAAACATTACGGTATTCTGGCAATAATCAGGGTTGTTATAGTCGTAGACATACAGTAACACAACACCAACTATCGGTCCCGTCATTGTTTTGCGACTTTGCCGGCCATCCTGTTCTGAGCTTAGCTAAAAACCTAAGCCTAAGCATAAAGCTTAGTTGAAAACTGAACACGATGGACACGTGCTTAACGGAAAAGAAGCGCGCGAAAATGAATCAGTAGGATAAAACTGATTACTGTTAGGATACTGTATTGTTCGCAGGCAAGATGAGGAAGAGACCTGCCTTCTTGATTAGGCTTAGCAACTTTAATGTCGAGATCGCGTCCGTTTATCTTTTGAAAAAAAATGTTATTCCCAGACATGGCAAACCTGTTCCATTTTTGAAAGTAAATGACGAGCAGGTTGATAGCGTGACTGACGAAAGGTTCAGAAAGGCCTGTCAGACCTAAATTTAGTTAACAGAAAAACGTTAACAAAATGTGACGTCAATGAAGGCGTAAACACCACGCGCCATTATCCCGCTTAAACACTATACAATGCACTGTTGAACATGAAGCTCCAGCATTACTAAAAACAATACAAGTTTAGCTTTTGTACTTGGCTGTTTATCTCCGCATCTTCGCAGGCCTATTCAATGTGGCATTTGCATGTGAAATCGAAGTAATGAAAGAACTTAGCCAAAGGTTGTTTGAACTGCGGCATGGAAAGGGTGTAACTAAAAGTTACCAAGGAAACATTAAAATAATGTAAATACAATTTCTTAGTAGCTAACATATTACATAGCGAAAGAACTTGCATCAAAAGATGTTTTAAAACCTTTTTTTGGAAACTAAACTTATTTAGGGGTAAAGCAATAAAAAACGCTATTCTCAGCAGAGAGCTCAGGTTATTTTCAACGAAAATAAAAGGTAAGACAAAATTATTATCCGTAAAGCGATATAGACAATATTAAGCCCTAAGAACGGATACTTTTTTCTTTTTCTCCGTAACGGTTTTTCTTCTAAGTTTTTCGCGGTATTTTGCAAATAAACGTTAATCAAACAACGGGTTGAAAATACCGCGAAAAACTTAGAAGAAGAACGGATACTGCTATTAGCTATATTAACAGAAGCAGAACAAATGTTAGAAGACAATATGTTAAATGTTTATGCAGCAGAAACGTACACGGAGCTCAAAGACTGGAGTATCAATTGTTTCAGCACCGTGACGTTTAAAGCAATCGATCACCGTGGAAAGAACCTGAAACATTAAAAAATAGACATCAAGCGCATATATTATGTAAAATAAACCTGCTGACGAACGGCCATTTCGGATGGCTCATAGTCGCGAGTCCCCTGAAAGAAAAGGATGGAAATGCAAAGTATAATCGCTAATGGTTTTGTTTCTACAATTTAGAAACGGAAACTGCCCCTTAAAAAACGCTATGCGAAATAAGAACGTAGAATGAACCTTTGGGGTCTTCAAAATGAATTTCTTCTTATCGGTGCTACGGGGCTTGCTTGAAGAATTCGCCGCCTAAAACGTATTTCACAATCAACGCACTGACTTATCCGTTAGAACTGAGTCAAACATTGGCAACGCAATTCAATTCATTGTTGATCTGGCAAGGTTTCGCTCTAGCGGACATGGTTGCTGCAAGCTCGTTTTCCATAGTCTTTATCACGGCTGACAATAACGAGCAAACTATTTTCATCAAACGAACATTGTAATGCTACCTGAAAGACTTGCAAGATTCACCTAGTCTACCTAATAGCCATGCAACAATTAGGGTTCGGATTTACTTTACTTTTGACTAATAGGACTTCAGAGATACGGAGAATACAATGTAAAAATAATCAGTTAGTAGTCAAGTATACAGCTGACATCTTTGTGCTTAAGCTTAGAAATTACTAACTGAGTAAGGAAAAGTTCTAAAAAAACATACTTCTATAAACGCAAATCAAGACTTGTCACCACCATGATATTCGATAGAGATAATCAAGTTCACATTACCGTCAGCACTAAAAGATTTGTTAATTTCTTTGTTAACTGTTTGCGGCATGTTGCGGGATTAGAATAGACAGCTACTTGAAACTCGGTTAAAAAAGTAATGTAATGAGTAATTATTGACCTCATTGCTGACTGATGTCTACATACTATCATCGACTTTTTTGCTGCTTTCCCACAGTTCCTTATTTTTTAATAGTCGTCGGTACGTGAGAATCCAAATGGCCATTAGTTTTTGAATAAGTCTTTTTTCGACTTTACTATTAAGGCTAACTGCAAATAAGTTAACTCTGCGTAAACGTTTATTGCCAGTCAGGAGGCAATCATTTGTCGTAGCAAAACGCCTTGAAAACTCGGTCTTTTAGCCAACGAGAACATACGCGTTAAGCCGGCCGTAACAGCTGGTTATTTATGCGCAACAAACAAAGTGCCTATTTGTCATTATTTTTGTTTGACTAAATTTAGTCTGTTTTTACAGCTAGTTTGCCGTTGCTAACTTTTCGCAAGCGGCAATTGGCGAGTGCAAGCAGAAAATGCATGATTCCTCTCAAGTCGAACCTACGTTTCACAAAGTACTGTATTTTTGCTGACCGCCTGTAGCGTAGAAATCAGGAATGGACGAAATCGTTTGGCATTCTGTACGCGGTTAGCTTTAATCGACGCAGGCGGTTGGATAGAGCCTGTTGAGCAAGTTGAACTTGAGAAGCGATGTTATTCCAAGAATTGTTAGGCAAGAATAACACAGATCCCAAAGTGAGGCTTGAAATCGGCCATCAGCTGTTAGATCTGGTGCAATCCGGTGGCCTGCCGAACGATGCGAACTCTTTGACAATTTTTATGGACGTTATGGTTCAATGGTTGAACGGAACTAATTTTAAGGTGCAAATGATCGCTTCCTCTTTTTCCCTTTCGACGAAGCGATTATTGGGACTCCTTTTGCAGGTTGCCGTTTTGGCTTTAGAAATATTGAGTAGCGGGTTGGACGTTTCAAACGGGCCTATGGTCGGTTGCTTGCTGGACAATGCATCGACTATTATGGAACGGCTCGGTGACAGCCGAGAGCAAGTGCGACAGTTCGCCGTAGAATTGCTGTTAAAGATGATGGGTGTCCCTGGGAGCTCTCCGCAGGTAAAACCTTACTCTTTTGTTTGCTAGCTTACTGAACTTTCCAAAGATTCCCTTCCATTCCTTCGTTCATGTAGAAGGCTTAATTAAAGTTTTTACCGTTGTTTCATAACCGTATAGACGTTACAAACGCTTCTTTGCAATAGTTGATGTGTTGCCGCACGCCATCTTCTTCCAGACTTATTTTAGTAGCACACGAATTACGGATTTTAAGTTTTTCAAAGAAGTATTACCTTTTTAGGCGGTATTTGATCGAATATGTGAAGGGTTATCTCACAAGCAGTGGTTGGTGAGAATAGGAGTCATGGTTGTCCTTCAACAAGTTCTTCGTTCGTAAGTCCATCTTGTATTGTTGTACATATAATAGTATAATTTATTTTGTTGCATATCACCTTTCTCCTATCGGTAGCCCAATTTGGTATATACCTCTTATAATGCACAGTAATAGCATTCCATTGCACAAGCTTGTCTTGTGTTTGTTAGTGTGATTTTATTGTTTCTTGTGGTTTATTTATTATTTATTTCTGCTCCCAGAATGCTATGCATTGCTATAAAGCTCTGCTGCTTTGTTTACGTCCATATATGGGTAGGTTTACGTTTTCGATGGCAGCAGACGCTTAGAGAAGAAGCTACGCAGTTTGGTCAAAATGTTAGAATCCTCCGAGAGTTGCTTATGCTGGAATGCTTTAAGCGGCAGTGTACAATCAATGCCTTCCGTCGGTTTGAGCTGAGAAAATGAACTGGGTAACGATGACTTGACTGGGAAGGCTGTTGTTAGTTTAATGGTCCCATCGATTTGGGAACTTAGCCATTACACAGCGCGTTTGCGTCACATCCTGTCTCTTTGGAATGAAAGCTGACCTAATAATACCGTAATCCATAGGCTTCATATTCTTGCCTACACAAGGTAGAGCATCATTGTCCTATAAGAATCCAACAGCTACTTTGAATTGTGCTTATACCTTCGTCATTTCCGTAAACAGTTTATCGAATAATTACGAGCCGTCTTTTGTTCTCCGCAAGATTGATTTTTGGAACTTTTCTCAACCGACTGGTTCATGTTGCCTTTGTAAACCCAGGCGGTCTTGTTTATCTATTGCTACCTTGAATGTCCGCATACAGTAGTCGCCCCATGGAAATAAGGTAAAATTCATTTTATTCAATGCAGAAATTAATTAGCTTCAGCATAATAGCCTTCGCTAGCACAAATTATCCAATTTATTTCTCCTAATGCTTTGACTTTGTTTCCTTTACTACGCTGCCGAAGGTTAACTTAATCCTATACGTTTGTGTTATTTATTGCTTATTTCTATTCGCACTTTGCGTAAGTTAGCTTTGCCAACGTGTAACGTCACCTCATCTGCTGAATGCCAAATCAATAGGACATTGCGGTGGTATTCACGCTGAAAGTTTTGTTCAACTTTACTGAATCCGTTAGAATGCCGCCCTTTTATAGTGTTTATTTCAGTTTACGAAACAGTTACTATATAACTGTCCAGTCGTGGGTGCCATCATCGTTTCGAATGAAGGCGACTTGCTTTTGTAGCTATGCTCATGTTATGACAGTTGGTACCTGCAAATCTTTAATTTGAATGGCTATCGATTGAATCCCGTCGTGGAACGTAATTTAGTCGATATTTAATCAAAATTCCTTATCGTTGCGCGCCTTTTATTTCCGTAAGACCTTAAGCGTCGCGGAGTTGACGAAGTCGTGTTTCCTTATTTGGAAGCGCGGAAATGTTGCTCTTTACTGATTGGCCATTTAAAAGTTATCTTATCATTTTGTTGGTCGATTTCGCTTTTTTACGCTAAGGGCAACAGCGACTAGCCTATTTTCCATCCGAAAGACTTTTAGGCTGAAGGCCGGCAATATATCTGCCTATTTTATTGATTGAATATATCTTTGGCTTTTTTCCTTTTTCGTCCAAGCACGTTTTGCGAATTGTTAAGTTGATTTACTTTAAGTGATCAGTGGCTAACGCATAAAACTCTTTTTCCATTGAAACTTATCGCTTGCCGCGTTGCAGTTTCGTTCAGTGTCAAAGTAAAATTCAAATGGCATTTTCAGGTAGTATAGTCTACAGTACATACATTTTTTGCCTTTGAATTTTGAGTGACTCGAAGGAGGCTTCCTCGTCGAGCCAAGATGCTTTATTTTCTTACCAAGCCATTGAATTCCGGTTTTGATTTAAAAAAATCGGCCAACTAAGGCTAATAACAATAAAATGCATTGAAGGTGTCAGTTCAGCTGGTTTTATGCAAAATAAGCCAACCCATTGTTGCTGAATGTTTTTGCCTCATAAAGTGCCTTCGTTTTGCGATTATCACGGGGTCATCCGTTCAGTTTGTTCTCATGAAGCGTTGCTGCACAACTGAGTAATTGGATTGAAGCAAATTTGGTATTTTTACTTTAATGAACTTAATTTCATTCAATACTGTGCTTGTAACTTTACGTAGCGCCGTTGCGTTTCAGCGCGCAATAGCAAAAATAATTCCCTTTAAAATCACTTTAACTTATTAGGAAAAATCGAGCATGTTGCATGCGATTTGTTTTTGATATCATGCATAACATAATCAGACTTTTCCTTGCTGTAGCGTGGTCATAGTGCTTAGAACGTTTATTATAAAGAGTCAACATGTTCTGCCACTTTGAAATATGCATAGCGTTTCCGCATTTTTCTCATTCTCGCGTGGATCGTTTTGGATGGGCGAACGCCTAATTTGCATATTATAATTTCTTTTGTTTTTTAAATTCCAATAGTCTCAATAGTAAATTGAACGTTTTCGTTTTTCTTTGATGCTTCCGCTTTGCTCAGCATTAAGCCTATTTTCGTGTTGTAGTAGTAAGCACATACTTTTTTGTCCTTAGATACGGTCCGGCATGCCTGCAATTGGCAAGACTTGTGCCCTCCATTTGTCGGCTTCTTGCTGACCCAATGAACCAGGTGGGACCGGAATTCAACGCGTTTTGATTAGCGACGTAAATTTTGCGTATAGGTTAGGGATGTCGCCACGGAAACTCTTGTGGACATGTACGTATGTCTGGGCGACAAGCTCGCCTTGGATATACAGAAAAAGCAGCTTGTCCCTCACGCAAGGTATACATATCCCCGTTCAACGATGCGTAAATGCACTTTTGAAATTTTTCAGAGCCGCGGCCCTATTCTCAAGATTTGAAGATGTCAAACGTAGCGGCAATGTCGACTTGACCTTATCCAACAGGAGCAGCAACAATAGCAACAGCAGCGGTAGTGACTTGCTGTACGCGTCACATGACTCCACCGATCGTGCAGGTAACCTGAGCGTACTGTAAGTTTCCATATTTGAAATTTAAGATTTTCAAGGACGCTATCCAACGTCATGTGTTTCAAATACGTTCAAGAAGCCAGTGCCAGTTAAGACTCCTGTTGTTTCTCCGGCCAGCAGCAGTTGCAGCGGTATCAATAAGCGGGCAGCAAGCGCTCCTCCAATGAAGCGGATGCAAACTTCTAGTCGATATACAGGTAACACTATTATCCTTATAGATAGCAGTTTTGAATTTTTTTCCCACCAAGTCTCTTTGCGACCGATGTCCAAATTGTTTCGCTAATTTTCCTTGTTCTTTAAAATCGCTTGTCTGCCTTTTTTGTTCTTCAATTTCAATTTGTTCCCTTTTGCCGTAGCCAAGCAAGCAACGCAGAGGAAAATAGCGGCGAAAAGTGAGTTCAACCTCTTGAATGCGTTGTTCTTGTGGTCATCATAGTGTTAGCATGTCTTTTGTCCATTTGTCTGCCGTGCTTCTGGCGAATCGTCTTACGAATAGCTTTATAGGTGGCGCTGGTGCCGTAGACGAAAATATCTTTTTATCAGCTTTTGAAGACGTGCCCAAGATGGAGGTAGCTCAGCGGAACGCGCATGCAATATGTTACTAATGTACAATTTGTCAAAGGTTTATAATGCCAAGGAGTTGGTTGCCCAAATGCAGCAGATAAGATCAGTAGTTATCAATCCAAATTGCGATTGGGACAAGCGCATCGAGTCGGTATGTCCCAATTGATATGTCGTCATTGCAGGTTAAACATGTTCGCATTTTTTCAAAGTTAAAACGCGTACGTTCACTTATAATTGGCGGCGCTTCAAGCTACGATGAATTTTACACCGAACTGCGTACGCTCGAGGTTCCTTTGCAGTTGGCTTGTAAGGATCTTCGCTCGCAGGTTGTTCGAGAAGCTTGCATTACTGTAGCGTAAGCGAAACAAGTCGTTTTGGATGTTTTTTTCAGTTTCGGGAATTCAAATCTTTTCAGGTATACCGCTGAACAAGTGGGCCCAAGATTCGACCACTTCGCAGAATTAATCTTACCGGTGCTTGTTTCACTTATACAAAATTCGGCAAAAGTGGTCGCCACGTCAGGCATGATTGCTTGTAGATTTATTATCAGGGTGGGTCGCTGTTGTCGCCTTATCTTTAATCAAACGATTTTATTGCAGAACACGCGAACTTCCAGAATTATCTCCGTAATAGTTGATTCGTGCGCCTCGAAATCTCGCGAAATACGAAGGTTCAATATTGAAGCGTTTTCCTTCTTTGACATTTTATAACTTAACCTGTCGCAGGGCTTGCTATGATATGATTGCTTCCATATGCGAACAGTGGAACAGGCAAGAATTGGAAAAGAGTACGTCTCTGCTCCAGAACGCAATTCGTCAGGGATTGGCGGACGCGGATCCTGACGCTCGAGCGGCATCTAGAAAAGTATCCCGCATGCTTTGATGCTCCACAGGTCATTCAGAGCGTATATTGTTCTGTAGGCGTACTGGTGTTTCTCGGACCATTTCCGAGATCAAGCCGAGGCGCTGTTCCAAAGTTTGGATGTTGGCAAGAGGCGAAACTTACTGGGCGACATTACGCAGTCTTCCTCCAGTCATAGTCTGTATAGCGCTCTGCGAACGTCTCAAGAGAGCGTCAAGTCGGCTGTGCCTGTGTACATGAATCCATGCAGAGGTTGTTGTCGACTAACGCGGCATTTCAACGTTTGATCATTGAGTCTTTTAAGCTGCCCCGCCATGCGTTAGGTCAACTAGTGAAATTGATACCGGTGCAGTTCGTCGTGCTGCCATGAAACAAGCCTCGGTTTCAAAAACGCCTTTGCTTTCACAGAACATGTCTTCTTTGCGTACATTTTTTCAACTCGGCTTGTAGCTTTGCCAGGTTTTGCATAGTTTCAGCTCGCCATGCGAAATCTTCAGCCGCGGGTAATAACATGGGCTTTGGAAAGTATGCCTTGTCGTCAGGTGCCACTCCCCCGAGATACGACAGCAACGCTAGCGCCACCATTAGAAGCCCAAGTTCGACTAGCAAATCTATATCTCAGCGTATGTATTCTCCTATTATCACTTTGTCTCATAGTAACAGGTAATACACTCCGCGATTGAAGCCGGTAGAGTCAAAGGTAACCGTCCACTTCTTGCTAAGCTTTAAAACAGTAAGAATAAATTGAACTCATTCATGCTGATGACTGAATGGGTCATTGCTACGCATTAAACCATGACGTCTTGCACTATTAAATTTCCATCAATAAAGGTCGCTTCGAAGCAGAGAAAATTGAGGCTAGCAACCAAGCAGCCGACTGGTTTCTGTACTTCACAATGACGCAACTCGTAGAAGTGACTTTTATGTAGAAAGTGAAGGCATAGTTGGTTCTTGATGATCGGCTCAATTCGATTATCCAACCTGCGCAGGGTAGTTTCGGTAATCGAATAAAAGCACCCTTTTCATTTTATGTGATCTTTTTGTCTTCCAACTTTAATTATTCAAACTTTTATCAGCTCTGCGTGTCGTTCTTAGAGTCACGGTAGAGTCGTTTAACGCGTCAGAAGTAAGGTAAAAGCCAAGAGCTTCTACAGCCATCGGATAACGCGCTGTCCGTTATCAGCGCGTCGCTATAAGTCTTATCAGTAGTCGGAAATTCGAATATTTGAATTCGATTTAAGTATTTTCAGGTTTGGATCGTTTGTACGGTACTTGTCCCTTTGAAAAACACGAAAACGTTTTTAATTAATACGCTTAGACGTTGTACCGCCGTACTACATACATGTTATTTCATTTTTTCATATTTTGTTCCATTGTTCATTCCACATTTGCTATATCCATTTTCCATTTCTTGTTCCGTATATATGTTGATTTGAGCAATGCATTTATGAAGCTCTCAGGGTTTTTTTATAATATCAAACTTATCCTTGTTGCCTGCTAAGAGCGACAGCCTAAAGCTTTATTTTACAGTCGAGCCACGTTTGGTTTTTTAAAAGGAAAACAAACTGGGCATAGTTCTGTTGCCGATGATAGTACGAAACGCCAAGCATATTTTTGATATGTGCCTTCACTTTGATTTCATACATTTGCATATTTCTAGCTGGTAGTAGAAGCTCGTCGCCAACATCTCGTTCCGCAGTGGGCTTAGCGTCTTTGGGTCATGGTCGTTTTAATGGATATCGATCGCAGACCAATTCAAGAGACAATAGCCCGTCTTCGAAAAGTACCTTTTCGTTTTTCCTTAAAGCTGTTACTTTTTTTTCATGTTGTTGTTGTCTACGTAGCTCCTCGTCGACTTGGCACTCCCGATCGAAGCGGATACTCTATTGGTCGACACTTTGTGGACGGTTCGAAAGAATTGGAATTCAGCTTTGGCGGTACGCCGGTAAGGATACTCTGTTTCGCTTTGGTAGGCTTTAAAAAGTCAAAGCGTTTTCAACTAGATTCGTGGTAGGCGAAAAGGTGATGATTTCGGCAGCGAATCGTCTAGCCTGTGCAGCGAAGCATCCTGTCGAGGCTACGATAACTGCGACGTCTCGGACGTGCTTCGAAGATGCGCTTCGTCCGTATGGTCGGAACGCAAGGAAGCAATGCTTGTCTTGCAAAGTTTGTTCAGGTCGGTAAGACGCTTGAATAAGTCGGAAGTGAAAAAAACTTGCGACTTATTCTCGCGGCTTTTCGTCGACCCTCATCACAAGGTAAGCGTGGCTATTTTTTTGAAATTGTTGTACCTTAGTACTGTTCTTTGCTCCTTTTGTAGACGTTTGCGGTCTTCTTGGAAACACTTATTGACTTCTTGCGCGCCTACCACAGCGAGCTGCACGAATGGTTGTACATGCTCCTTTGCCGTCTCTTAGCCAAACAAAGTACCGAGCTATTGCCGTCGGTGCAGAACAAACTGCTAAAGGCGTTGGAAACCGTTAGGGAGCTTTTTCCTTGCAATCTCCAGTTTGAAGCGTTGTCCCGCTACTTTGCCGATCCTGTTCAGACGCCAAATTTGAAAGTTAGTCGAACTTCAAAGTTTGCCATTTCCTCTTCGGGTTGCTAGGCGGCTGTTTTTGTCAGATGAAACTTAACCTGTTGAACTATATGAACGAAGTGTTGCATGTAATGGAGCCTTCAAGCTTGGTGAACACAAACGACGTTCGTCTTGCCGTTTCGAGAGTGATACAATGGACGGGAGAACCGAAATCCTCGGAAATCAGACGAGCTTCGCAGAACGCGCTGGTGAACATGTTCAACTTGAACGCTCCCGAGTTCAGCCGCATTTTGAGCACCTTCTCCAGGGCTTATCAAGTAAGAGGCGCACTTCGACGTTTTGAACAAAAGCTGACCAGTTCGTCTACTCTAAGGATACCGTATATCGTTTCCTAAATTCGCAGAAGCGTCATCTACCCGACATTGGATCGCTAAGGATTGGAAATGCCTACAACGAAAAGTGAATGGTCTTGCAAAAATGGTTCTGCCATCACGCTTTCCGCGTTGCAGGTCGAACTTTCCCTCCGACTCGGAACATGTTCACGATATTTTGAAAAAGACGAGCGAGGAAATTCAAAAATATCCATTTTCCGATTTAGCCGCTCTAGGTTCCATGGACTCCGGAATTGTCGACGTTGTGGACAACTTCTTGGTGCGCAGCAGCTAATGTCGACTTTGTTGTTCAGCGAAATGACGTCTTCACTGCCTATTGCAGCGCAATGGCTCTAATGGAAGTCCAGGTGGCGCTGCGTGCGTTTCAAACGACGAGGAGCATCAGGAAGAGGTCATAACGGACATTCTTGCCGAGTTGTCCAATCACAACCAACGGTAAGGTTGCTAGCTTCTTTTTTCAAATTAGCCTTTTCCCTTTTTAGGAGTTTGGAACGCAAGCAGGCAATGTCCAAGTTGAAGTTAATATCGCGCGAAGGTTCATTTACATTGTGGGACGAACATTTCAAGTCCGTGTTGGTCATTCTCCTTGAAACTCTTGGAGACAACGACGCCGAAGTTCGCGCCTACGCTTTGCCAGTCTTGAAGGAAATTTGGTTGGCTTCATTAAGCGTACCGAGAGTAGGCGGTTCGTAATGGTCATTTTTAGCACCCGACAACCTCAGCGCATTCGTGGTTACGCCGAAGTGACCATTCTAAAATTGCTGGACGCTCATAAGGATCCGGAGCGAGAGGTCGCCCGTTCCGCCGAAGATTGCGCCACCGTTTTGGCAACCCATTTGCCTCCTCTTGTTTGCTTTCGGGTCCTGATACCTGTTATACGCGATAACAACAGTCCCACCCTGCTAGCGGCTATCAAAATGGCTACCAGAGTTGTGGAAAACATGGACTCCGACGAATTGGTCAAAATTTTGCCCGAGTTGGTCCCTGGAATTTTGATGGTCGTACAATGCGCATATTCCTGCTTTTTAGGACGCGTTTATTTTCAGGGCTTTGAAAACCAGAGCGAAAGTAGCGTCCGTAAAGCAAGCGTGCTTTGCCTTGTGGCAATTCACGGCAAAGTGGGCAGCGAAACATTGGAACCCTTTCTGTCCTCGCTGAATGTTAGCAAGGTTAGCAAGGCTGCATTGGAGTCGCCTTTCGAGCGATAAAAGTTTTTTGTTTGCAGCGAAAACTTTTAAACTTGTACATAAAAAGAGATCAGCAGCAGTGAGTCGACCGGAAGTAGTAGTAGCAGCAACGGCGGCGATTGAAAGTTTTAAAATTGTTTTACTGCTTTTCTGACTGCTTTGTTTTCGCTTTGTTCTCAACACTCGATGGAAAGTGCCGCTTTTGACATGCATGTCGTTGCTTGTAGTAGTGTGTGGTCCATTTCCAATCAGGCCAATCTCACCGGCAAAAGACGTACTTCCTCCTTCATGGCAGCTGCGAAGAGACTCTTTTTTTTAAAGACCATCTTTGTACATTCACTTTTCCTTGCTTCTTAGCGCCTTTGCTGGACACACTGGTTAGCGCCATGAGCACGTTCGTCTCGTTTTTGTTTACGCTTTTTTTAAAACCAGTTTATCTAATCTATTCTCGCATCAGTGGCGCTGAAGACCGCTAGGAGACGTGCTTGTGAAAAGCAAGCTTGAACTTCTTCCATATTCTGTTAATGCAGAATCGTGGTTCGCCATATAGCTGAAACGTGTTTCTGTCAACTAAAGCTTCGCTGCCTTGGCGTCAAACAGTTGCCAACGATAGCTTCATTCCCATTTTCAGGTATCGTCAAGTTTTGTCTCCGTTGTATCGCTTAGCCATGCTTACGAAGTTTTTTGATTGAATTCTCGTCGCTCAATTTGTAACAAATCTCATTAACATATTGGCAGGAAGTAAACTGGTTTCACGCATGAGGGCGCGCGTAACGCTGCTGCTTTTGGCGCTTAAAAAAAGAATGCGTTGACAAGCTGCCAACCAGCTGAACAGTTCGTTCCTGAGCGTTGTTTACGATCATTTGAATTAATGATGCGCAGGTAGGAATATTTCAACTTTAAAAAGTAACTTTAAAATCCTTGGAGAGTACAACCAATTTTGGTTTGTCTCATTTGTTACTGCACGGCAGCTGTCGTTCGGTCGTACTCTAAGCTGTGCTCAACGTTTCATTCGTTCGAACTTGTTAACGATGGCGAAACAGATGCCGGCTGATATTAAAACGGAGCCGTTGGACAAGTTGTACTTCAATGCTCCTTTTAAGGAAAAGAAGAATTATAAAATCGCTGTTACTAACACGGGCGCTAAGCCATTGGCCTGGTGCGTAAAAAGTACGAACGTCAGCAGAATTTCGTTTGATCCATCGGCGGGTGTTTTGGACGCCAATGAAACTTTCATGTTCACCGCAGTGACGGAGGTGTTCGAACCGACGCCTGAGAACTTGAAACAAGATCAAATAACCATCGAATGGATATTAGCCCCTGACGGCGAAGGTCGAAAATTTAATCGCGAATGGATGCAACGAGACGTGATCGTTCGGCGAAAGCACATTACCGTTTTCTACAACCCGTAAACCTGTGACGTATAACCTTCGTACCCGAGCTGTAATTGGCCAAATGAAAAATTCATGATGTTGAAAATTCATTGATATACTTTAAGCTATTCGAGGAGTAAATTGAAATGTTGCGTCGATGCTGAGTTCTTTGCAATTATTTATTTTTGAAATTGAATTGCGCCTATTTTACCTAATGTTAGACGGTAATTTTGCGAAACAAGCATAAATGATCAATAGGTTGCAACGCCTTCCCATAACATCCTCTAGCAGTTGGTACTGTGGAGAGAAATTAAGTTCCAAAAATTTCCGCACGCATTAGCGCCATGAAAGCTTTGAGAAGCAGCATTGAGGTCTCGTATGTAGGACCAGGCAGTATGTTGGAGATTTTTCAACTGACCCACATGAGCAATACTTTCCTTCGTAATCTTTAACTCCATTACGTCACGAATTAACGTGTTGATATTCCTTAATCAGGGTGTACGCGTCACTTATGCAAATTTTCAGCTTAGAGAGTCTTAGCTTAGGCTAAGACGGTAGTGGAGGTAGATTATAAAAGCTTGAATTTTCGACTTTCAATAGGTTATGAGCGTTATAATTTTACCGTGTTTTTATTGACAAGCGAAATTTGAATTTTTCAGCTTCAGTTACTGTAGCTAGCATCTGTACATTACGAACGCTCGAATTTTCACTTCGCGCTAGTCAAATTGATAACTAGTTGGTAGTGGTGGTTGAAATATGAGCCTGTAAATGGCATGTCGTGAGCTTCCATGCTAGCAGAGAACAAAACAAACAAGCCCAGTCCCTCCTCCACTGACTATTAATGCTAAGTAAGAATTGCGTTCCTATCCTAGTAGGATAGCCAAGCTGGAGGAGCTATGTCCGAAATGTCTTTGGTTGAAACAAAGCTTTTAAAACTCGAATTTTCGAAGGCTTTTCACGAGTTGAATAGCTGGCGGGGACTGACTGCGTGTACAGCAAAAGTTGAGCTGGCATTAAGCATTTACTTGCTTTAGCATTAGCATTCATTTGCCGTTCTGGACACGCACAAAGCTGAAAATGCGCTGCACGGCTTTTTTTGCTACTACATGACAGTGGGGTTAAAAACAACCAAAAAAAGATGTATCTGCGCTTAATAGAGAACAACTACATTGCAAACTTGAATTGACCAATAAATACAGTAAGTTTTAACTGGTTCGCAGGTACTGCGCAAGGCAAAAGTTCATCGTCGGCCAAAGGTGGCCGCTTCGAAAGATGGGAAATCCTTATGTGTCAAAACCAAGCAGAAAACAAAATCCAGCGGAAGACATACATGGACATACTAAGCTTATACGATTGCAATTTCAAGGTTGAGAACCCTCTAAAAGCAAAGAAATAATCTATCTGTACCTACTGTTGCGTGTATTATGCGTCTGTCTTCAAAATTAAGGCTACAGTAGAGTAATCCGTTTCTCCATAATTACGCAAGGATTTCTGACGTTGCAGTTGTCAATTCTTCTTTTTTTTATCGCTGTGTTTACCGTTAAGCTTAAACCTGACACTACACGAATAATAATTTAATTTCGAAAAGAAAAAACCAAAATACATGAAACAATAGGAAGATATTATGCGCGTTGATCTTAGCGGACATAGAAAGGTTAAGTACAGCGGTTCGTAGAGGAGGTTGTCGTCATGTGCAGAGACAACTGATGATTAATCAAACATTTCATTTCTAGCAGAGCTTTACGGACTACGTTTATCCCCTAATCAATGCGAGGGATAATCCTTCACGACGAATAACGTAAAAAAGTCCCGCGTGGCTTGTTCACTCGCGTAGAAGCATGATACAATAAACACTATTTAATCTTAACAGCATTACGATCCACATCAATAATAATATAAATACAATCTCGTGCTTTTTAATAGAATTTTGCTTTTCTGTTTTAAAACTGCTAAACTATTGATTGGACTAATACTTTTTTGAAAAGGCTGAATGAATGGCGGTATACGTTCAATTGTAAAAACTCAAAATTCGCTCATGTCGCTTTTTGATTAAAAAAAATGCAAAGTAACTAATAGCGTACAGCATCGACGCAGCTGAATAAACATAACTATGCCATTTCGAACTCCTCTTCGTTTTTCAATATTCGCTTGTACAACACGGCATTTGTATGCATAAGGAAAAGCTGAAGCTGAATTACACGCGCCTGCCGCGAGATCAGACGCACAGAAATTTTGTACCAATTTATCAGATTCATAATGTAGAAGTACTGAGAAGAATCCAAACAACGAAATGTAACGTTTTTGCCAAAAATGAGCAGGCTATTTGATTTGCTTCTACAAACTATCACGCTTAATGAGATCCCGCTGACGTAAGAATTCAAAATTGCTATAAAAGGAAGAACAGCGAGAGCATAGCATGTTCTCCAGCGAACATGAAAAGCATAATGGTTTTACTTCCCATCGTTGTATGGGTTTCGCTTTTCACTGGACAGGTAAGCAACCATTAAATTCCTGCAAACTTTAACAACTTTTCTCAGGTTGATTCCTTCGAATGCGGTTACCCAAGAGCGTACGGAGGACTTCCGCTGACCGATTACATTCAACCTAAGTCTGAATATACCTTTCCATGGACAGTTGCGATTATAAGAACTTACGGGAGGTATCTTTGCCTTGGCAGCGTCGTTAATGAAGACACGCGAAGTGGAAGAGCGAAAAATAGTACCACCATTGTTCTAACGGCTGGCAATTGCTTCAGAAAGTATGCTTTTCCTAAAATGGGAAAACTATCAGTGCCCAATGGTCAAATAATAATTGTTTTAGAACTTTTGGAAAGTCATGGGGAAAACCAAGCAGATATGCCGTCGTGGCAGGCATACAGCACTACAGTATATTCCATAAGGGCTACAAACGCCGCGCAGAGTATATTAGAATAGTTCAATTCAAAACAGGCGGAAATGACCGAATTTGGGACGGTGTCGCCGCGGTTTACTTAAGAAAGCCGCTCGTTTTTGGAAAGTTCGTTTCGCCAGTCTGTTTGGCTTTTCCGCATTTCGTGCCAAATCAACACATGCATTGCCTCGTCACTCAGTACAGCAGAAGAAGGTTTGCCGAACATCCAATTGAAATTGTCCCTGGAGCAAAATGCGACTTTGGCGACTTTCCTGAGTTGGCCAGAGCTGGCGGCTTATGCGGATTGAAGAGGCCAGAAAAAAAGAAAAAGGTAACAACAATTTACCGCTGCGACTAAAGCTACAAAGTTTATAATGCGACTTTCTTATAGTATCTCGGAGCCCCTCTTGTTTGCATCGTCAATGGCATTGCATTCCAGTACGGCATCTATTTGAGCGAATTGGCAGTACACGACAAGCTGCCCATATACAACAAAGAATTGAATTATTTCGCAACATTACACGCTTTCCTTGATGGGGCCCACCCAGAACTACGACCCATAATACTTGGCAATCCAAAAGGTGACGGGCCATCATCCTCAGCATCATCTTACTCAGAATCACACCAAGAACAGCACCCCGGAAAACCAGGTCATATACACCCTGGAAAACCAGGTCCCATGCACCCTGGACAACCAAGTCCCGTAAATTTTTCTCTCATAAAATATACTAACTACTTATTAGCATATCTACAGCCATGCAGAGTGCCACACATGCCAGGAACTCCTCCTCCTCCTCCTCACAGAGTGCCGCCAAGACCTCATCCTCCTCACAACATACCGCCAGGACCACCTCCTCCCAGAAGACCGCCAGGACCACCTCCTCCTCCTCCTCACAGAGTGCCACCAGAACCGCCCGTAAGCTACAACAGTATAACGCATGCAAAGAAAGTGTAAACGAATTTTTCTAGATTTGCGTCGACCCGCCGGAACCAAAGCCAATGCACCCAGTAAGTATACAAACAATTCGGAGAGGCTGAAACTACATCGCAGCAATACAATGGATTAGACTCAAAATCTCAAATAGGTCGATAATACCTTGTAAAGTGTGGCCTTTGCACCTCCTAAATAAGGAATGTATTTGAGTAGAGGCGTTATTATACTGACCTTGCTCGAAGGTAGTGATCTAAGAGAAAACCAGTGTAATAACGCCTCTACTAAAATACACCGCACTTTACAACGCATTTGCGATCTATTCAGGATTTCGACAGTCTACATTTTAACCTGTCGGAACTTCATCTTTCGGGATTAGGATCGCCACCGTAATATAACTATAAAATGAAGCTCATGGACTTCACACGCTTTTTAAACTACCGGACAGGATGAAGTTCTTCATGTTCAAAAACTTTTAAAAGTATGCAAATTATTTTCTTAAACAGGAGAGAGTGAAGACTTTGGCTTTCTCGTTGCTTCATTTACGGCGGCAGCGTTAGATACAGTAAAGGTAACCAGTGACCAGTCCATAATTTCAATGAACTTCGAATACAGTCGTTTTCTTACAGCTCTTACGTTGATACTTAAATAATGTTATTATTAGGCTTCTCGATCTTCAAGCGAATCAAATTCTGCTCAAGTAATTGTAAGCACAGTGGAAATAGTCCTCCCGAACCTTCCAATAACTCCAATACAGGTACAGCTGACTACCTGCTTTGCCGGTCGCCTATTTCAAAGACGCGTTTAACAACTTTTCAGCCGAATATCAAAGCACCGGATTACAATAGCAAAGAGATAGAAGATGCATTTAGGAGACCACCACCACCACCTGTAATACATTTCACCAATGCCATTAATCAAACTGCCGTAATTTCAGCCCGGTAAAAAGAAGTCGGAATCTTCCTCTTTTTCAAGCAGCAGTAGTAGCAGCAGCAGCAGCAGTAGCAGCAGCAGTTCAAATGAACACAGACAACCATATAAGCCACTTCCAGGAGCGGTAATTGCTTTGTATTTCAAACGCGTACACTTAATGCACTACTGAGGCGCCTTTAGAGAAATATATACTGTCCAACTTACGGTATAAGCTCTGTAGAAAGGGTTAGGACAGTAGATACCTCCGCGATCAAATACATGATGATAAGCATAACTTATTTTAAAGATTACATTTTTCAGCCAATCAGAGCTACCTGCGGAGATGTTAGTCTAATGGAGAACAAAGGGAAAAACCTGAAACACCAAAAGCCTGGGCTCACATCTTTCCCATGGGACGTTTTGATAACTACGAAAAAGAGAGGCGCAGTAAGATGCCTTGGCAGCTTGGTACACCAATATCCTCTGACATATTATGCCAACATTTCTGACCTGGTTGTCACTGCAGGATACTGCTTCCATCGGTAAGTTAAGCTAACGTAAATATGGAAACTAAGTGCGCATATTAAACGCAGGCTGCGTCAAGGCCAGTGGTTGGACGTGTCAGGAAGGTATGCCTACATAGCTCCTGGAAAACATTCTTTCTGGACCAGAACTGGAATCAAACGAGAAATAGAAGGCGGATACTCTTATCCAATACCATATGGAACCGACTATATCCAAGATGGCATTGCTCTTCTAAAGTTGAAGCAGCCAGTACCGCTTGGAGAGCATGCGCAAGCAGTTTGCTTACCTGAACGCAACTCGCTGCCATCACCGCAAGCAGTGTGCTTTTACTCACGATTCTACAAATCTGCTGATCGAATATATAATGAGAAGGTTCCATTGGCTAGTACTATGCGATGCTTCCAGGCGAAAGAAAAGCAAAATATAGAATTCCAAGGCATCTGTACACTGGAACAGAAGAAACGAGGGGCTGTGGTAAAGTCGATCTTCTTCGTCTAAACACTCGAAACTACAATGTCACCTGTGTTTAAGCAACTTGGTAGTCCGCTGGTATGCTACGACCAAGGGCGACTATTCCAATATGGCGTCTATCTGACACCAGCAGCGCAAAATGCGGCTCAAAAGGATAAGAAAGCATGGATGGGATTCTACGGCGAAATGAACAATGTCCATCGCGCATTGTCGGAAACTGGAGGAAGAAATATGCCATGTAACTTAAAGCGTTTTCTACCGAATTGTGTGGATCATTGGTTGGCTTTATTGCAGGGCGACCACCTCCGCGCCCAACACCTCACGGCAACGTCCAACACGCGGCTCACCCTCCTCCACAAAAAAGACGAAGCAGCTCGTCGGCAAGTTCAATTGCCTCTGGACAAATCGAATATCTGTAATCCGCGCAATGATTATTTACCCTATTCTTTCAAGTATTCAGAAGAAGTAAACTGTGAGCAATTTAATTATTTGCTTCAATACTTCGCCAGCATTCGCAAGCATTACAAAAAGGTCTGACATAGAACAGACATCGCTTTTTAGCACAGGGATTAATATCTTCGTTTTATTCTGCTATGCGTTCAACTTTTCAAGCGAAAAACTTATTGAAAACAAGCAATTTAGTACAAAATATAAGTCACAGTGCAGATAACTGCTTTGGATAAAACTATAGTATACTTGAGTGAAATATCGCTAGCAACTTTTATAAGTGAAACCTTTTGAGATTTGCATATTATGGAAAGCATCCGGTAGTAACAAATAATGGTGGTGGTTAGTTCCAAAGCCCCAAAAGCTGCCATGGTCTCAGAACATTCCACTGTTCGCTGCTGAAACATAAAACTAAAAAAATTGTCGTTAGAAGAGCTCTTACTATCAGATATGCTAATTTAGTATTTTACCCGCCATTAAGAAGAGGTAAAGCTGATAAGGTTGGTTCAAGGTGGATATCAGTCTATTCCAGCTCAGCGTTCGATGTATAATAATCAATTTTCACTTCTTTTTTAAATAATCCTATCAAATGGCAGTCTACGCTTCCAAATAATGAAGATAAAGCTGGAACAACTTTGACAGTTCCTAATAGCCCGCGTGTACGAATTTACACAACAAACCAGCTGCAGTTAAGATGGCAAAATGAAATGAAATTTTTTTCATAATAGATTGACTTTAATTACAGAGTCCAAGTCCCGTCAAAAACGTTTATTTCTCCGGAGCTTTCGGGTCGAACGAGACCCGTCTTCAGCGGTTATAAGTTCGCTTATAACTTATAACCGCTGAAGACAGGTCTCGTTCGACCCGCAAGCTCCGGAGAAATAAACGTTTTTTCGACGGGACTTGGGCTCCGTAATTAAAGTCAATCCATTATGAAAAATTATTGTCCCGTACCAAGACATCACGTGTTCATGAAATTTCTTTTGAGTAATAACCATCGTTTCAAAGTAGAAGTTGTACAACGTTCGTCTACATTAGCGGACGCTGATGCCGCGCAAACGTTTCTATTAGAAGTACAATACTTGGCTAAAAAAGGACTATTCCTTTGGTCAAATTCTCACTCCAGACGAGACAATTCTTGACTTAAAGCGTATGCCAAAAAGGAGCTACATTTCCAGAACGCTTAAGTATGCTAAAGGAACCTACGCACCGAAACATCGCGTAACCGTAATGTTCAGCAACCAACCACAGTAAAGGTTTTAAGCTGAAGCCGTTGGTGATTCATCGTCTCGCCAATCCGTGAGCCTTAAGAGGAATTGTTAAAAGCAGGTACAGCTGAAGACGATGGATGATATTTTCTCTAATGTTTATATGAACGACATTAAGACATAATGATGTGCCTTTATTACGGAGTGAATGTCCCGTTATATGTAAAATAACTTTAATTTCCGGAGCTTTAGGGTTAGTCGTGACCCGGATCGGTCGCGATCCGTCGTCAGCAGTCAAGATGGCTTTTAAAGCTCTTGTAATCATGGAGAGCGCGTTAAGCCACCCAGTGATGATAAATGTGCTAAAATTCATGTGCCAACTTTGTTTTCTTGCCTGCACGAACAACGTCTTGAAGAAGGCGTTATCCGAACATTCAAAGCTTACTCTTCAATGTGAATGTTCAAAACGCAAATAGAAAAGGCTGAGAGAGAAAGTTTTGAAACTGTGATGGAATTCTGGATAACCTGACTATGCTCATTAATAAAATAATATAAGCCGGGATTGCGTATCGAGGTAGTGCATGCGTCTTGTTTGACGAAAGCTTATCCCAGAGCTAATTCTATGATTATGCGCATTTCAGCTTATAGTAAAGTATGCGAAATTACTGAAAGCTGTGTTTAGCCAGGTGGGCTTTGAATCAGTGGAATATCAGAATGTTAAAAACTTTTCGTATTGCCAATTACACGAGCTGACCACTGATGAACTGTCAGGTGTTCTGGAAACTACTGAACAGCACTTACAATGGCTTAAGGGCAATGATTGTAATGCAGAACGCAGTAGGATTGCCACAAGAACGAACTGAGCCAGCTCAGACCCATATAAGCAAGTGCTGTATAAAAGAACATAGGCGAAACAATAGAAGCTCGGGTTCTACTTTAGTGCGATAAAAAAACGTTGAGGACGATGAAGCGCTACTTTCTAAGTCTAATAAGATTTCAGTTCACCCTAGTACCGCGTTTCCCTTATAATAAGTCCCAGTTGAGATCGTCCGTTACAGTGGCATATTTAGCAAATCCGTTAGAAAATGTGACGGGCGTATCGTATCTTAAAATATACAGCTTGTGGATGGTTAAATTACTGTACCGTATAGTTTACGAGTAAAGTGCTTTGATACATCTGTGTTTGTAGTGATCTTTCACGAAGTCCGTCCGAACGAATTCTCTTAATGATTTTTGCAGCTTCGTGTGCAACAGGTTGGCGCAAAAGTGCAATTTTGTTTGCAATAGAGAATAATATTTTCACTCTCAGGCAAGATGCCTCCAAAAAGGAAAAGTTACAGTGTCGAGTACAAGAAAGCAACCGTGGAGAACTCCTAAGGCAAGAATCTGACGGTTTTGTGCAAAGAGAAGAAGCTCGATCTCCGAATGATTCGAAAATGGCGAGCACAGTACGATAAACTCTGTGAAAAATGGACGAGGGAAATGCAAAGAAGCTTAAATGTGGACCAGTTCGGCAGCCATTATTTCCTCAGCTTGAGAACATCGTTTGTAAATGGATTGCTGATGGGAGAGCACAGACTTACATTGTCCGCAGGTCTGACGTTCAGGCATTTGCCCTTGCAATGGCATCAAACTTGGGGATATCCAGGGAAAAATTCAAAGCGTCACAGCACTGGCTGGATAACTTCCTTCAGCGACATGAACTGTCACTAAGGAGATCGACAACATTGTTCAAGCTTGAAGATAATGAAGTTATTAAACTTAAATTCACATTCGAGTCTTTTGTTGACAGAATCGATTTTTGCAAATACCAACAGTCCAACATGATTGCTATGGATGAAACCGCAGCGTTTATGTGCCAAAGATTTCAAACAACAACTTACCGTAGGGGAGCCTCGTTAACCTACATTCCTTCTACTGGTTATGAAAGTGTGCTCGCCACCTGCATTTTGGCAATTCGTTTGGACGGAAAGAAAGTCCCTCCTCTAATCATCTATAGGAGAAACAAAAACGAAACTGAGCGCGTTTCAGGTATTTATGTCCTTCAAATCGAAAAAACCTGATGCACACAGTCAGTTATAAGCAAGTGGGTCAATTTAGTGCTGCCACTTATTTTGTGAAGTGGCCAAAGAGAAATGATAGTCTAGGATTCAGCCGGCATTCACCGCTCTAAAGAGATGAAGAACTTTCAGAGAGAAGAATCCTGCAGGTATCAGGTAATGATTCCTGCAGAAATGACTGCCTATCTCCAGACTCTTGATATTGGAATAAACAAGCCATTCAAAAATAATTTGCGCAGTGAAGTCAATTCCTACATTGAGAATAAAATGGAGAGAAATCAGCGTAGTAACTTTACGAGGCGCAGGTTGGAGGACGTCGTGAATTGGATGAAGAACTCATGGGACAAAATCACTGACAGCTATGTTGCCAATGCTCTACGAGCAGGCTACTTGGACAAGGAATATTCGTTTAAGGAGAGCTTTATCGCAACACATGAGGGGCTGGGCTCAATGGTCCTGCAAGAAATGGAGTCGCAGAAAGTTCAAGCCGGAATTCAGAATTCAGTGATTTATAAAGACGTCCCAGAAAATGCTGACATGAAACGTAGCTATTTTTACATTTTCCAGCCTTATTCATGGTTCTTCTTCTAGGTGTTTTGATATTTTTCTTCCTTTACATTTGCGCTTCGTATGGGCTTCTGCACATAAATAAATGAACAAGTGTTGAGCGTAGTACCTGAAATCATAATACACTATTCCGGAAAATAAACACTGCCATGTTTTTTGAAGGCAAAATAAAAATAAGACCAGGTCTTATTATGGGAGGAGCACGGTGCTACACTGATAAAAAAATTGAATTTCCATGATACTTTAAGATCAGCTGTGGACACCAACAATTCGCTTGTTAATTTGTCACTAGTTAATTTTTTAAAAATATGCAAAGCACTTGATACCACATAGTACCGACGCAGTTGGACAAACCGAGCTTATCTCGCTTTTTCAATTTTTGCTTCAACAATACAATATTTGTGCATGCATACGGAAAAGTTCCACTGGGATTACACGCGGCTGTTGTTTGCGAGATTAGATGCACAGGCATTTTGTTCTCATTTATCAGATTCATAACGGCGAAGTACAAAAAAAGCTCCATTTAATGAAACGTCGCGCGTTCGCCCAAAACGAAGAGACTATTTGAATTGCTTTTAAAAAATACTACGCCCAATGAAATTCTAATGACGTAAGAATTCAAACATTGATATAAAAGAGAGAAAAATGGTACAGAGTTCGCTAGCAAACATGAAAAGTATAACCGCTTTGCTTGTCGTCACGATTTGGGTTTTACTCTTGACCGAACAGGTAAGCAATTATTATATTCCTGCAAGCCTATTTTCACGCAAAAATCTAACGTCTTTTTAGCAGCATATCAAAGCAGAGGTTCAAAGAAGCGGACAAACTAAAGAAGCAATAAGAAGTTCAGCGCTTACCGTAAGATGTTACATTAATTTCGCTACTCAAAAACCTACAATTTTAGACAAGTAAAAAGAAGTCAAAATCTTCCTCTTCTTCAAGCAGCAGTAGTAGTAGCAGCAGCAGCAGCAGCAGTTCAAACGAGGAAAAACAACCAAGCAAACCAGTCTCAAGAAATGTAATTGCTTTCTCGTTCAAACGCATACAATTAACGCATTTACTCTCTAATGTATTTCTCTTACTTATTAGTAGTAAAGCGTAGCCTTAATTTTCCAGTTTAAATAAGGCAGACAAAGACAGTATCAACTTGCTACAAGCTTTGAAGAATTTATACTTTCCTACTTTCAATCTATACGCTGTAAAAGAAGCTTGTGACTACAGATACCACCGCCATCTGATAAGCATAAGTTAGCACTTATTGTAGATTACGCTTTTTAGCCGATAAGAGCTTCCTGCGGGGATGTTAATCTAATGAAGGACAAAAACAAGAATTCAGCTCACCGGAGTGCGGTGTCGTCATTCCCATGGGATGTTTTGATTGCCACGAAAAAAATGGGCTCAGTACGATGCATTGGCAGCTTAATACACCAATATCCTTTAAGCCATTACTCCAATATTTCCGACTTAGTTGTCACTGCGGGAAAATGTTTCCGCCGGTGAGTTAAGTTTGCATAAATGCATATGCTACTTGCGTGTATTGAACGTAGGCAGCGTGAAGGCCAGTGGTTAGACGTCTCTGGAAGAATTGCTTACGTGGCGCCTGGAAAACACTCTTTCCGGACCAGAACTGGAATCCAACGAGAATTAGAAAGCGGCTACACTTATCCTATATCGAATGCAAGAGGCTACATCCGCGATGGCACTGCTCTTCTGAAGTTGAAGCAGCCGGTACCACTTGGAAAGCAAGCCCAAGCAATTTGCTTACCTGAACAACATAATTCGTTACCCCGACAGCATGCGAAATGCTTTTACTCACGATTCTACAAAACAGTGGATCGAATATATAAGGAGAAAGTTGCATTGGCTGAACCTGTGCGATGCTACGAAATGGAGGAAAAAGAGTTCAAAGGATTCCCAGGTATCTGCACACAGGAAAAGAAGAAACGAATGGCTGTAGTAAAGTCGATTTTCTTCGTTTAATGCACTGAAAATACAATGTTGTCTATGTTTAAGCAACTCGGCAGTCCACTGGTTTGCCGCTTCGGTGGGCGGTATTTCCAATACGGCGTCTATCTGACACCGGCGTTAAAAAATACTGCTGTTTATGGCAATATAACCTCAATGGGATTCTACCGCGACATGACTATTGTTCAAAAAGTATTGTCAGAAATGGGAGCACAACGCGCGTCGTGTAACTTGAAGCGTTTCCTGCCGAATTGTGTGGATCATTGGTTGACTTTATTGTAGGGCAACCACCTCCGCGCCCGAAACCACAAAGCAACCTCCAACACGCGTCTCACCCTCAACAAAAAGGACGAAGCAGCTCGTCTGCAAGTTTGGAATTAAAATTCTTACCCGTACTATAATGGCACATCCCATTTTGCAAAACTATTCAAAAGAAATAAACGGTTAACAATTAAATTATTTACTTCAGCAGTTCGGTCGCTTTGGAAACGGACTTCGCTTTTACCATAAATATTAGTATTTTCATTAGCTTCCAAATCAGCTCAAGCTGAAGCAATAAAGGGCTTATTTCATTAGTAGCTCTAAACGAGAACCGTTAAACTGGCGTACGAAAACAGCTCATTTTTAATTCAGATTTTGAAATGCCGGACGTACTAAAAACAAATCGCTTAGTAGAAAACATAAGTCACAGTGCGCAGCGGACCCATTAAAAGTAAGGCGTAAAGAAGTAGCTGACTTTTATCTCAGCTTACTAACAGTATACAAATGAAGCAAACCTTTTCAAAGTAGGCGTATTGGAAAAGAAAACCCGCAGCTGTACATAGCGGGGGTGGTCTATTCCATTTATTTTATCATGCTGAACAACAATAAAAGCTACCACGGTCAAAGAAGATTCCATTTTCCGCTGGTGGAATATGAAATCGAAATTATTGTTTTCAATAGACGTCTCACTATTAGAGATTCAAGTTAAGTATTTTACAAGCGACAGTCCGTCATTAAAAGCAAGTAAAGCTGCTTAGGTCAGCGAAAGGCGGATATCGATCTATTCCAACTCAACGTCCGGTATATAATGGCCAATTTTTGGTTTTTTTACGATCAAATCAAATGGCGCTCTATGCTTCCAAATAATGAAGACTCACCTGATAGTCTCACGTTTATAGGTTCATTGAACGAAATCAGTTGCAATAACGGCGTTGCAAAATAGGACAACTAAAATGAAATTAATTTTTAATAATATAACAAAATGTAGGTATGCCGAAGTCGTCGAACGAATTTTTCAGACGATTACATTACATCTTAGCTGCTTCAGCTACATGGTCATTCAGCACTATTGGAGAACGTAGGAAGCCACGTGCGCATTACAATTTCATATATGCGCATAATGCCAAAAACGTTCAACTATCCATGTGCTTGTTTTCAGTGGCTCGTTAGATGAAGATGAGCGTGAAAATAAGACGATGGAAACCTGCTACAAGAAATTGAAGTTTTAGCATCTTGTTCCACGTCAAAGAGCAAAAATGCGCACAAAGCGAAATGACAGCAATCCTAAGCCCAAAATGCTCAAAGATTCTTACTCTCAACTAAACCTGCTGAACAACCTACCCAGGGAAACGAAACAATGAAAAGACTGACCTTCAGAAACTTCCAATAATAATAATAATAAAATTTGAAAATGCAACTTCTTGGTACAGGACGGTAGATTTTCATGTTAAACTGTTTCTTTTACGGAATGTATGTCCCGTTAAAAACTTTTAATTCTCCGGAGCTTTCGGGTCAATCGTGACCCGTCTTCAGCGGCATTAAATTAATGTAGTGAGCAAGTGCGAGCATGAAATACAATCTGTTTTAACGGTTTAAATGTGAGTATATTAAAGTCGAGTTTCTGGAGTTTTCTCCGTCCGTCAGCTGGTTATGTCTCTTGTTGTGTATATATATTACCATCATCAATGTAGTTAATTCATTCTTCGAAATTTTCTCCACTGTTCTTTTGTGTTTTATCCAATTCTGATCAGCTGGTTATGTCTCTTGTTGTGTATACAGGTTACAATCTTTCATGTAGTTAGTTCATTTTTTAAATTCTTCTCCATTGTTCCTGTATAATTTAAACATTTCCGATTTTGTGCTTCGTTTATATTAATTCATGTTGATTCAACGAGTCCATTCGTTCGATGTAAATGTGTCCATTTTTCTTTTTTATTTCCAACTATGGTGGCTTTACGAAAGCTTTACCAGAACTGCTTACGAAAACCATCATAGTTGGAAATGTAAAACAAAAATGGACAAACTTACATAGAACAAATGGACACATTGAATCAATATGAAACGGATTACTATACATGAAACACAAAATCGGAAATGGATAAAACATAAGAGAACAATGGAGAAAAAATTTTGAAAAACGAATTCACTGCATGGATGATGGTCTAACATATATACACAACAAGAGACATAACCAGCTGACAGACAGCGAAAACTCCAGAAACTCGACTTTAATATACTCGCATGTAAACCGCTAAAACAGATTGAATGTCCTCCTCGCACTTACTCATTACATTAATTTAATACCGCTAAAGACAGGTCACGATTGACCTGAAAGCTCCGGAGAATTAAATGTTTTTTAACGGGATATACTTTATTACGGGATAATAATAATAATAATAATGCTATATTATTATTATTATTATTATTATTATTATTATTATTATTATTATTATTATTATTATTATTACTGGTCATTGAAAACATAGCTCCTCTTAGCGGGTGTGTGTATCAACATTATTGTACGGAAAAGCTACCCGTTCAAAAATTGTTTAATTTCAGAGCTTTCAGGGATCACCTGTCCCCGTCTTCAGCGCAGGTAAATGACAGAGTGAGTGCTGGCACGCCCCTTATTTGGGACTGGTGCTTTAAACCGCTTCCCCTTGCCCCCCCCCCATTCATTCTTTTTTCCCACTCTTTCTTTCCTCCCTTTGTTCTTCCCGTACCGCCGTTCCCAATACCTGACCCCCCTCTTTTTAAAATAATGTCGCATCTCCTTTAAAACGACCCAAGTTTCCCGCGGTTTAAAGCACCAGTCCCACATAAGGGGCGTGCCAGCACTCACTCTGTCATTTACCTGCGCTGAAGACGGGCACAGGTGATCCCCGAAAACTTCGCAATTAAACAATTGTTTAAACGGGTAGCTTTTCCGTACAATAATGTTATTATTACTGTTCATTATTATTTTGACTATCTTCGAGGAAGCAGAACCGCAACTTGAAAGCAAAGAGAGCAAAACGTTACGGCTTTGTGCTGACAATATAGCCGAATAGACTAGCGCAAATATGGTATGCTTGGAAAAACGCTATTAACAAGTTTTACTGTGTGCTGGCAGGCTATGATCGCTCATTCGCGCTATATACATCCTATTCAGAGATAAAAACAACAACAATAATGTAAACAGAAACAGCGAGAAACACAACTGAGTGAGAGAAAAACGACAATAATTTTGAAAGTAACGAAAAATGGACTACTATTCGATGGAGCTTTGCCATCAGTACGAAAGATACCAAGGAATAGGAACAAAGTGCATCGCACAGTTGCGAAGATCGCATACTCTGCTTAAGCGTTCATTGAGCGCTTGCAAACCGCCTTGTCGTAGTGTCAGTAAGGGAGAAAGGTAAGTCGAAAAGGAGCGACGACGAACGAGCAACGTTGTCGACGTTAAGTGTCATCCAAAATTTCTATGTAAGCTTCGACCTTCTGCGTAAACAGGATCGACTGTATCAGAACTGTCATTTCCTAACATTTTCACTAGACGTTGGCCTATTATCATAGTGACCCTATAGGACTCACTCTAGCTTCACTCACACAGGCGCGCACACGCATACACACGCACACTCTCTCCCTCTTTTTTTCTGACTTCAGTGCTTACGTCGAAAGTGTAGTTCAGGCATGCCATCAGTCACACACGAGTACAGCTCTAGTTGGCAGGATGAAAATGATAGCGATGATAGGAGGCAGACGTCGCTAAAAATGGTAGCCCACCTGTCTATGACTAGTTTGAAAGCTCAAGTGGACAGCGGAACCAGATACTTAAATAAGAAAGTGTGGACCTATCAAGATTAAGGCACAAAGAAAAGAAAAGAGAGAGAGAAGTCCCATACTAACAAATTGATACTATTATTTAGTTGTCTAAACTGGAATGACGCGTCATATCAAATTCGGATAACTCTTGCCATCCTTTTTGGAATACCTAAAATTTAAGGCACTTTTTTTCAGCCGAGGACGCAAAGACTGACAAATGCTTACCTGTAGTTGAAAAATAGTTCGGAATTTTTTTTTATCGACGTAGTCGCGTAGATACCTATACGATGCGATCCGTACACTAATTTCACATGCGGTTCGCAGTTTGGCTTCGATGAATGATTGATGAAACGAGCCTCGTTGCCAAAACGAGTGGCGTCAATGTCGAACTCTGCAAAAAAGGTGACAACATTGGCAAACGGAGTGAGGTAATAAAAAATATATATACAAAACCTTTGTTTAATGTGAACAGGTAGCTTTTACCCGTATAGTCGTACATGAAACCGCGTCGGTCAGCTTCCGCTTGAGTTATTATTTCGCCGGCATATTCGCAAATAAAATCACCCACTTCCAAATCTTCGGCGGCAAAAACTCCAATTCCATGGACATCCGAGTCGCCAATATACAAATCTTTAGTATTACCCACTTGTAGAGCTATATTTTTGCACCTAAAGTGCATTGGTCTTTCCGGGTCTTTTTGGCCCAACTGTTTGAAGCGAAGAAAGAAGGAATGTTCATTGGTGCTTAAGGTTCCATTGGTTATTGCTCTAGGGTGAGTATCTCTTGACGTGCATTGCAAGTAGTTAAGTTCCTGATCGGAATAATAATCTTCTTCGCAGGTGAAACAACTTATGCAAAGGTCGGCGTCGCATTCGCGGCGAGCCGCAAAACATGGGCAACACTTGCTGTCGCACGAAGTGTGACAACGACATCCCGGAAAGCGGATAATGCAATTAGCCGAACAGCAGCAATACTTTTCGCAGAAACCTCGTGCTGAGCATAAACACGCGCTAGCTGCGCAACTTTCCGTGCAAAAGCACGGCTTATAAGCCTGCTCGGAACCGTCTCCTTCGACGGACCGATGGACGACATGCAATTTCTTTTTCCATCTGCGTACAAGAGCAAATTAATTTAAAAAATGAAATAACGACTGTGCACTTATTACAGAACAGGCTTAGTGCCGATGCGCAGCTTCGATGGCAGCGTATGATCGAAGGGAAAAAATTCCGAGCTACCAAAAGTAATCATATCCTGCAAGGGATAACAAGTTGATACTTAAAAAATTAGCAAATGGAAAAAAAACCTCAAAACGAAAATTATCATTTGAAAGTTGGCGAGAGATGATTTCAACGGAATCGAACCGTTCAAATCTGGCAGTGCAGGAATGTTCGTTGCGCACGATGACTACACTACTCTCACGATTGATTACAATTCCTAAAGGCAGTGAGCGACGGCGGTATTAAGAGAAGTCAACTATAGGCTGAAAGTGTACCTCGATCGGATCTTCGCAACCTATTTCTTTCGCTGGCTCTACGCGCGCATTGTTCAACCAGGCTCGTACTCTAAACACGGAAAATATCACCTTGCGCGACTTGTTTAAGCATATAAATGAAAATAAGTAAAGTAAGGTGGAAAAGAACGAAACTAAAGCAGATTTTAAAAAAGATAAACACAAAACAAGGATACAACAACATAAATTATAAAAACAACAAATCAATTAGCATTTCTGTTTCATTATTTTTACATTCTTTGAGCTTTTACCCACTTTGTTTTATCATCGTCTTATGGTTACTTTAATCGTCTTTAAGCTGATGTGCTTAGTATGACTTGGCTTCATTACATTTCCCCTTTTAATTTAACAAAAGCTTTTAGTTTATGCTTTATTAGTTTTATCAAACATCGCTATTTATTTATTTGCTTCGTTGCTTCTTAGAATTCAGTTTTCGTATCTACATTATTAGTCATTCCGCTTGGTTTGCGGATGGTTTTATTGATGAAACAGAGTTTTTCCGCACAAAATTACGTCTCCCATCTTTAAACTACTTGCAACCAAATTTGGCTTTTTCCCTATCGTACAACCAGCGACGATGCAGGGACGCCATTCGATCGCCTAATAGAAGCAATAAAAAGCATACATCTTTCCTTCGGCATGGAAGGTTCAAAAGAAAGCTGCTATGCTTATCGTCAATTTAAGCAACTTGCCCGAAGGAGAGAGAGATTAAGTTTTTCGAATTTAACAGTAGAACGAAGCCTTAGGTGAAATTGATGCGCAGGTACCTATTTTACTATCTGCCACAGTACACACTCCGATGAAGCTTTGCAGTTTTAAAAACTTATATCTGCTTAACGAAAAGCAAAATGTGTTACGAGATAACACTTTAAACCTGATATTTCCTTACATTCGGATATAGAAACGATATTCTTGCAAAAAGTCGGCTACTGCTGGTCAACTTCCACTGCTTCGCAACTGCGCAGTCATAAATGCCAAAAACAGCAGTCCTTCTTAGCGAACACCGTTATACCGTTAGGAAACGCGTACTAACAAAAAAACGTTCATCGATTCAGCTGTCAGACTTGGTAATATAAGTTTAAAAAACATAGCTGACATTTTAAGGTCTTACTGTATTCACGCGATCAGTTCACAAAGAAGGTGACCTTAGAGCTCGTCAAGAGCAATCTTACCTGGCTGCTGATACAAAAATTCTGAAATCTTGGTTATAAGAATTTTGCGACGAGAGTATTACCTTGAAGGCTTCCGACGGATTACAGCAAGCTGGTCGGGTTTAGACATTCATTTCGTCCGACCTTGTCCCGTCGTCAGCACATTTCGCGCTGGCGGCGGAACAAGATCAGCCTTGACAGCTTAGCCCAAAATAAATGCTTCAACCTGAGCGGGATATTTACCCGTAATAAAACAATGAAACCCAACGCTCATGTAAGAAAAAGCCTTGTTTTAAAGCAATGTAAGCTTTTATAATTGAAATCATCAAGCTTCGGTTTAATGAACGAAAAATAAGCTATCTGCTTGTCTGTGTTCTCGGAAGTGTTACTGTCGAATTGTGATGTAGAAATTTGAAAATAGAAGAAGAAAATGGATGACCGCCTACCGTGCAGTTCAGTTCGTTAGCAATACAGCAGTTAGCATTTCTATCCAAACGGTTGGAATATGTTCCTATGCACGCAGCATTAGCAAAGAAGAAAGTGGCGGGAACAGCTTACCGTATTCATGCGAAGCGCAGCTAAACTTCAAGCACATTGGGCATGCCGTTTGCAATAACCATGACTTCATAGGTGCGGATGGTGAATCGTTGTCCGCCATCTCGGATGCTTTGTTCACTCTCCGCTCCGACGGATCAGTTAAAAAGTTGAAATAACTGAATATTTATTAACCAATATTTTCGTTGGGATAATTTGACATTGACCAATAATTGCTTACAGTGTTTGTATTTTTTCCGGACTGCCAAGGCTTGGCCTAACCTTGGCAATGATTTCGAATATTTTCTGCGGTGGCATGGGACAACAAAACAACGTGCTTTGCGCACTCAAAAAAGGCTCAGCAGCCGAAGACTCCATCATCTTCTTATAAACCTTTTCAACTAGTCTGTAAAGCTGACTATCATTGAACACTTGTCCGGCATCTCCGAAACGCATTCGTGGACCGAAATTGTAGTAGCGCAGAAACTGGCGCGAAAGCTTTTGATTGCGTATTCCCTCCAGAGGAATTGCTGCTGCTTCCCGACTTTCCGCTCCCTGCATGTCACGTTAACATAACACACACAAGGCAAAAAATAACGAACTTTTTTTTACCACTAAGTTGTTTTTCACGTAGAGCCACATATTACTTCCATTTGGCGGTGATATCAGCAGGACTTGGTCGACAAGTTTTGTTAGCCATAATTCTCCTCTGCCGCGATGACTGCTTTGCTCCTACATAGCGCAACAAACCACTTAAGTTTCAGAAGGATATAAATATTACTGCATCATCATCGAAGTCCCATTTCTCGGATGCTATGAACTTTTTAAAGGCCTGCAAGCAACTGCGCTATTTTTTGCCATAATTGACAGCGAAATGCAAACGTACCGGACAATAACTGTACGACTCGTCCTTCCAAAAACGGGGTGCATTTTGATCGTCGCAATCCTGAACGAATTGGGAATAAAGTTTGGACGGAGGGAAGATGAACCGCATCAACCCAACCAGCGGGAGAAAGAAGCAAAAGTTACTTACCAATGGATTTACAACCTTGTGCATCATGGATAGTAAAGCCTTGCAGAACTCCCGCTTATCCCTGAAAACATACTTCCTTCGATCCTCCATTCCAACACCAAAAGCTTCACCCCTAATACAGTAATGGATTGACGCGCAGGTTACAATTATGCTTACGCTAGTGGACGCAAGCTTAATGCCGCCAAGTAAAATTTAACCAATTTAGCGTTATACTATTCGTTCGAAGGTATCAGCGGTTTTGTTAAACGTTTGTTGAAGCATTCCGCTGAGGAGAAGCTAAACAAATTCGCTTACGTTAATTCTGCATAGCGTTTCGGCATCGACGTTAAGACATCGCGCGAACCACGCAAAATATTGCCCGAGCAAGGTAGGCATTTTCATGTTGACTAAATGGCTGTCAGCCGTTTCCATGGGACAAAACTATTACGTTGAATTTAGAAGCAAGGAAAGATTGCTTAATAACAACGTTATACAGCCTATTCATGAACAAATTAAAGTGCAAGCAAGTTAGGTGACCCTTTGCGAGGGTATATTGCAATTATTGGTCCAACTTTTTTCTATACACCAATTTTAACGCGAAATTGGAGCCTGACGCTTCCTAGCTCGACAGTAACTGCTTTTGGAGTTCTGCGGACTCCGCGTCTGGTATTGAAAAAAAACTATTTCTGATAATGCGTACAAGCAAGGTCGTGATCGTTGCTACTACACTTCTGTCGACTGCGAAACATGAAGCCGCAACTTACACGGAAATTTCCGATATGCTCTCCTTGGAAACTTTTCAGCGAATACTAGTGGCGGTAGACGATGCATCTCCTTAATCGGCAAAGAACATGAAGAAACGAGAAGGCTGGCGGTTGCTGTCATAAGTTATTTTTAACTGGCTTTCAGCATTTCCGTTGTTTCGTCATTTGAACAGGAATGAAGAACAAATAGCTAACATGCCGTCAGCATACTGACAATCGATTAATGAGGGTACAATCTGCGTTGCAATAAATTTCACGAAATGTCACGTTAGCTTTATTGAAAATTTTTTGTTTTATTAATAACTATTGCTTCAGCGGAGTGCTGCTATCTTTCACGACGGGATTCAATAGCGTTCCTTCTCTCGAGCTCAAATAAATCACATAATTACTCGAGAGGTAACCGAATAGCGAAAGTAAAGAAAATATTTCATCTGCATGGTTACTCGAAGTAGTTAGATGAGTAGTAGGACTGCCTTTTAAAGAATCACAATCTTTCTAAGCAGTACTAGACATTGTGCCGATTAATAGGAAGAAAACGGTTTGTTGAAGTTTCGAGCAGACATGTATTTGCCACTAAGTCAAAAACGCAGATTTTTCCAAGTACCTGCTGCTGAAAAAAGCGAAACTCTGCTTTTTTTAAGCTTCGCCTTTTACGATTAAACGGCATAAATAAATTTTATTATTGGTTTTGATACGCCGTAATCGTTCTGAAGCCTGAGATATTCCCACTCAGCACTACATTTATGTACCAATAGTCCATTTTCCTTTTTGTGCACTTTAACACCTTGTTTTCATATCTTATTGTATGATTTAAAAATGCGAAAATTTGAAAAGATAATCTTAACTTCGTATCTTTATGTGCATTTGCCATCGCGCGTTGTCATTAATACTATGCAAGGAACGTGAAAGGGAGTGTGTGAGTGTTAACTGCTCTTTGCTTAAATTTAAAAGAACTAATAATAGCCACACCTTATATTCTCGCAGTTTTTGCTTGTGCCACTTCAGCTGACCCAAACGAGCCTTTCATTCACTTTTGACAAAGGTCATTTTCTTGTACCTCCTTAATTGGTAGAAAAATCATTGGATTCATCTGACAAAATCTATTAATCAATGCAAGTGTATTTATGACGTTCTATCTCAAAACTAGAGTTGGTAGAAAAACCACGGAAAAACAATTCAAATGAAAAATGAAATGAAAATACAGCGCTCCAATATTTGGGGGCCTATAAGGAAACAGAAAAATGGAATGGACGAAAGAGAGGAGCAGATGCAAAGGCAATAAATAAACGAATCTGAACGAGAAAAGGATGAGCTAATTGGAGTAAGACAGGTGGATCAATATACAAGAATAGGAAAATTTTGGCGCATGCTTTCTTCTCCAAAAGTGCTCGCTGTACTGCATTTATGTTTTATAAAAACATCATATTTCTTAACGGGATGTATAAACTTGCTTGAAAGCTCCATGCATTTTGCTTCCGCGTTACATTTTTCGCGCCTATACTGTTATCGATCATTGAGTTAAGTTTTTGCCTTTTAATCACTTAATTTTCTTAAATATCCCAAATTTAGAAAACCTACCGTCAGTCATAGTTCGTGAAAGTACACCCATCTGGATAGAGTATGCTCGTCTGTTAAGCGAAAGGTTACGAAAACCTGTAATTAAGAACTAGCGTGTGCTGGCAAACCCTGTGTCATCTTCCAAGCGCACTTTGACCGTATATTGCGCTAATACTGCGAGATGCCGAAAGGTAAACATCGTAAATGAATTTTTAAAAGCTTACGCCAACTGCGCACGAACAAATAAACGCAAGTCAACTCGACAAGATAATGGGTTTCCGAAAAATTGAATGCCTATTAAAATATTGGTTCATCTGCTCAATTTTCAAATAACAAGGAGCAACGTCTAGCAAAATATGCGCTGTATGGTTAAAACAATTTCCCGCATTTCATGCTTTTGCCAGTAGTTGCAGATTGCACAACCAAACGTTATTTGTAATAAGCGAAGTACTTTGAGCAATAATTCGTAGAGACGCATTTCCATAAAGTTCAGATGTTTGCTCATTTACTTTGTGGACGTCTACGCAACCGCTTCCGTATACAAAAGCGCCTAGCAAAATATCTCGGCCTGTTGCATCATTATAATCGCTAAACAGTTGCTGTTACGTATGGCTACTTGCGAGTATGTATTGTATGCAGGAAGTAAGTGATGCAATACGAGCTGCCAAGTATTAACGCTAAAAAGTGGGCAGTGCATTCATTTTCGCTTAAAAGACCTTGGTGATGCAGTAAAACCGTGTTGTCACAATGTTGCTATTTAATCAGCGGTGAGCTTCCTCATACGCGGTGCTACCGGGATGTAATAACTAATATAAATCTTTGCAGTTGTACGCTTAGAGTTTCTACTATGCATACGGATCTGCGCCCATTTGTTTTCTTGTTTTTTCTTTATTTGGCAAAGGTGTTGCAGCAAACAGCGTCCCTTTACCAGCGCTGATATACAGGGAATGAAAAAATGAAGGATAGTAAAAAGCGGGGTGAATGCACACTTCTAATTATGTGCACAATAATATAAACAGAAGAAACATTAAACAAGAAATGTACATGGATTTTTCCTGTTTGTATTTGCCCATAAAACGAGTCAAAAAGGGGAAAAAACTTCTTTAATCTCGTTCAGGGCATAAAATAAAGTGCAGACGTAATCGCAGACATCAGTATTTTAAAAGTAAAAGGTAAGTTGTAAAATTTTAAAAGTAGTTACGTCTTCACTTTTTTTGACTCGTTTTATGGGCAAATACAAACAGGAAAAATCCATGTACATTTCTTGTTTATCAACTAAACCCGCTACAAACCATACGCCTTTTAGAGAAGAAACATTGTTTCATTCAGAAAGTGACGTCATACATTGAATTGTTATTGTCGTTGTCAAATAAGTCCTAGTGACAAGAAAAGTAAATGAATAAAAAATAACAGGAAAAAACATTCAGGAAAGTATTAAGTGTGAGAAAACGTTCTGAGCGTTTATTTTAAAAGTTGATGACCACTCTCCTTAGCGGAAGTTCGTTCATCTAAAAGAAAAACATTTAGAGGGATTTTTTTCCTCTTTATTTGTGCAAGAACCGCACGAATTATTCCGAAGCATTTGGCCTTCACCGCGGGCTGCCATCAGCACTTGAAAAAGAAAAATTCTTGCTGGGCGGCACCGGCTCACATCCGCTGGCAGTAGCAATCGGCTCGAGAAGTATTGCTAGTGTGTGTATCATTAAACGCGAATTGATTGTTCGTTTTCGTAATCGCTTCTTGAATTTTTTCCATTCAACGTACGGAAAGGTACCCGCCAATGTTTGGGACGACATCACGCAAAACAAAGACGTCATAGCGATTGACGGAAAAAAAGCTAAGTGTTTAATTCTGGTGAGATTTGTACTGCGCAGATTTGGCAGGTATATGCTGCCCTCTTATTAGCGCGCAATGCATAGCAACAAGAATAGCATTTTGAACAGAAAATTTCATTCTTCGTCATGACAATATAATCCATCGAAAAATTGACAAACCCAACACAAGGTAAAATTGAAATAATGTCATACAATCGCGCGAAGTAATTACTAACAAAAAGATTTATGATATAATGAAAAAAATAACTTTATAGAAACTTGGAGAAGTACAATAAGATACAAGTATTGGAAACGTAACAGAGAAAATAAAATTTTCTCTTCAATGTTCCAACCCTCCAATCATACTCATCTTAGTTATACATTTCCATTACTGAATAAGTTGAGCACTTGGTCATACGTAATGCTGAAATAGAGATTATGTAAGAAGTTGGCACAGCGTTAAGGCATAGTAGCCTTAGATATAAAAAAGTAAGCAATGAAACCATCAGCTCATTGTACACGTAAATATTCCTCGCATAAGCATCATCAGATATCTACTAGACCTTAAAATCAGTATTTATACAATGCGCCATCTTTCCTGAATGCAAGAGATCCCATATAACGCTGATCTTCTGCTGTTCTCCAACTGTGTAACGATTAAAGACTTTCATGTGTTGATGAAATCTGTGAAGTAAAATTTTACCCGTTTTCCCAAAGCGTGTCAGGCCTTTCCCGTAGGGATATGCTCAGCGAAAATAGGAAAAAGAGGCGTGTGTTGTTCATCTGTTTATGAAAAAGTTATGAAATTACGTAATTAAGAATCAGTGCCATTCCTGTCGTCAGCGATGCGTATTGACTCTTTATGCAAGAACATCTAAAAGCCCTGTCAGCGTACGTTGTTTCAGCACCACAAAAAGTTGAAGGGAAGCCATTTTAAATGCACTTCTTGACAGCGTCTGAACAAGCAAATCCATGCCGGTTTCGTAGCGGAATAGATTTTTCAAAAGTTAAGTAGGCTTGAAAACCCTAATTCACTCACGGAATATTTAGATAAAAAGTCAGCAACGCCCAGCAAAATTTGCACTGTAAAATAAATTCAATTTCACGTATTCAACAGTCATAGCTTTGTCAACAGTTGTTGAACGCGGAAAGCAAAAGTGCTTCAACAAATAACTCATAGGCCCGCTTCATGCTGGGCTATGGGGATACTAGGCGTGGCATGTAGTTTGCGGATGCGTAGCGTTGAGACATTTCTTCATTTACCTTATTAACGCCCATGCAACTGCTTCTGCATATAAATGCGTCTAGCAAATTATCTTTCAATGTTGCATCCGTTATGATCATTAGGCAGTTGTTTCTATGCACTGTTGCTTGCCTGTTGTATAAAGCAGAGGGACATAAAGTAAGTGGTGAAATAGAAACTGCCCCCACTACATTCGTCTTTGCTAAGAAAAAATGGCAGTCTACTGAAGCTACGTCATCATGACGTTGTCATTTAATCAGTGGTGAGCTTCATCAAGTGTAGCGCTAGCAGGAAACAATGAAACCAGAAAGAAATCTGCCATTTACTCATCATTAGTTGGGCCCACCCAAAGAAAAGAATGCTTGCAAATGTATTTTAGAGTTTTCATTAAAGAGACGGACTGACATCCGTCAGTTTTTTTGTTTTTTAATTAGGTGACAGGAAGTACTCGTTTCGCAAGCGACGGGTCTCGCCGGGAACCAAAAACTCTGCCAAATGAAGTTCATTCTTCATTTATCAAACGCAAGTTTTCAGCAAGTTAAACTTTGAAATGGAAATTTATATACAGTAAAACCTCCTAATCCGAACGCGTCGGGCGAGCGGTAGTTCGGATTACGGAAAAATTCGGATTTTGGAGGGGGTTTACAGTAAGTCACAGAAAAGCAGGTAATGCAATTTTAGATGTAGGTTCCTGGCGTCTACAGCGCGATGTCAGTCTCTGCTAACAGTGAATACGTTAACGAGGGCAGCGAAATCCGTCTGTAATTAAGAAAAACGATTGACCAACGGAAACCAGTTTCCTATATGGCGTGGACGCTGTACCCTGAAGCAACGAGGGAAATAGTTCCCGTGAACTTATTTTTCTGTATTCGCAGTTGTCGGCCGGTTGCTGGCTCGAAAATAAATTGAGTTAGCGGCAGATTATTGCGTTATATGAGAATATTGTAGTTTTATACGACTGAAAAACACCAGTTCTTTGATCCACAGTTCTGTTTATTTGGGGACGCCCAGGTCTCGAGGTGCCTTGCTGCAATCAGCTTATTAGTTGAGATTGTTCGGCAGAGCCGTGTGCCCCTATGTTAACGTTTAGCGAAGGTACCGTTGGCAGGTTGTTTACTGCCCTTATAGCCGTTGCCGCCAAGTGGCTGCCCGTTTCGCATTAGTAGCCTAATTATCTTTAATGCATACGGTTGCGCTATTAATCTAATCCGCGAGTTCGGATTAGAGAGGGATTCGGATTAGGGAGATTTTACTGTATTCTATAAGAGGAACTGTGCGTTTATACTTGCGTATGAATCTTCATAAAGAATGTCCAGCTAGGCTAGTTCAGTGCCAGCGAATTTGGCAGAAGATTTGGGAAATGAACTTCCCGGTCGGAAAATAATGTGATCCAAGTAAATTTTTAATTATTTCAAATGACCGCGAATCGTTACTTTATTTCATGCCCTCTCCTCTCCAAAGCTTTACTATTGTGCACTTTTAAGAGAAGCAAAGCGGAGAATAATTGCGAAAACATTTCAGGAAGTTTATCCGCTCAACTGCGGTCCAAAACATCCAAACAACAAACCAAAGGTGAGTCTTTCTAGAACAAAGAAGGAGTTTCACAGCTGTACTGGAACAGGTTGTGGAAGTGCCAAGTTATGACAGACCTTGGAGCCTGCACCATCTAAATTACAGACCGAAATATTGGAATGAAACATGTTACTTCAGAGAATGTGATCCTGAAGTCAGGTAATCAGCTTAGCTTCTCTTGATACTTCATCCACTCCACTGCAATAGGTCTTTTGGCTTTTACCCAAATTTCAATAAAATTGATGGGCACGTAAATCGGAAAAGAGTAAAAGCGTGCGGTGAACATTTCACCTATGATGTAGAGGATGGCTTTCCTTTGAACCCAGCTGGTAGAACTGGTCTAACTGGCCGAGGTATGCTTCCCCGTTACGGGCCAAACCGTATGATGAGCGTGATATTCGTATGGTGAGTCTCCTTATGTTCTGTCAGTTATTTCCATGAGTTATGTTCGAACAGATGAGTCAAACTCCAACAGGAAGCTGGAATGCCCATTGCTCCTGTTTCAGATTTTAATAATCAGGATATTGACGCTAATGGTATAATTATCTTTCATTTTATGTGACGTGTAGTCTTCTCTATGTTTCATGGGCAATGAGATTTAGAGGGTGACATGTGGACCCGCATCCTCCCGATTCGTTTAACACGTTTCATAATTTCAGGGAAACAAAGGATAAAGTGTTAATATTGAAAAAATCTGCCAAAAGCTCCTATGAGGATGCATTTATTACCGTAACGTTCCTGAATCTATTGCTTTATGTAAAAATTTCATTTTTTAGGGATACATCAGCGATCCTGAAGATCAACCATTTGCAGATCTACCGTTAAAGTACATCACGAAAAGCTTAAGGCGAGAATATGGTGACGATAAGGTGAAGAAAATATTAAAAAATGCAAGGAAACGATTTGTTAAGGTAACAATTGACTTATTAAGAGCACACCAAATTTTTAATTACAGTAACAACTAATGATAACACTAAAAACCATCAACTTTTCGCATAGCCTAAGGAAGATTGGCCACTCATAGGAAAATCTATATGTTGAAATTAAAAACAGCACAAAGCCAGCAGGTTCACCATTTACTGGCACCCGCATACTCGACTTCTCTTCCATTTTTGCGAACACAAGAACTAGCCAACCGTTGCACGTATCAATAGCGAGTAAGGTTAACTTAGAATTGCCGAAAGTATTAATCATCGCGGTGTCAGCTGTGAGTTTAACCGCGAAGACAGGGCAAAGCTCCACCTGAGAGCTCTGATGAAATGATTGTTTGCAGAAAGGCGGTTCGTATCTTAAACAAGATCCATCTGGGTAATAACTGTACGTGAAATTCTCTCAATTTGTTCTTGGCACTGCCTGTTTATATCTGCCACCTATCTGTTAAATTAACCATTTTCAAAGCAAGTTTGCTAAACCTCATTGCTGTTGAGTAAAGAGATACGCTAGGTCTACACCTTTTCAGCGATAACGAATTACTTGAACGTGTAATTCATGAAAAAAACTAAATAACAGTGTGTTTGATAGTTAATCTTACGTGTACGAGGGACCATTTGATTGCGTAATTCTAAAAACTTATGCTTTGAAAGTAATTCCTTATGCCGCAATTTCATTTGGAACACGGCCATTCGAGGCCGAATTCAAAGTGCTTTAGCTATCAACCTGTTTTGTATGATGACTTTGTCATTAGCCGAAAAAAAGTCTACATAATGCCCAAAGTTAAAACTTCCTGAGCTTTTCTAAATCATTTCTCGACGGCTTGACAAGTTATCTTTTAGTTAGCAGGAGGCAACGTACCCTCTAGCTTGGAAACGGACCACGCCTGGGTTGAATTGGAGATGTTCCTAGTGCCCTGCAAGAAGACTAAAAAGCTGTGCACCTTTGGGCTAGCAAGGATGCAGGAAAAGTTTGGCTTTCAGTGGCACGAAATGAGAAGTGAAAATCAGCAGGCACTCAACCAAAGTATCAAGAGCCTAATTGACAGCAGACGCGACAACCAAGAAGGATATTCCGTTTTTTGTGAAGGACACAAGAAAAAGAAACATATCCTGCCTATTATATTTACCGGCATCGTACTGATAGGCGCGGCAAGCGGTGCCGTAGCTCTTGCCGTTGCTTTTGCGGCGGCGTCTTACATCCTTCTTGGTGTAGGAATATTTTTCGCTGTTTGCTTATTGGGCACTGGCTTGTTTGTGCTTGGCGCAGGTCTTCACGGCAAACATATTGAATAAAAACGTGAAGTGTTGAAGTGCAAAATAAAATTGTTTGCTGTAATCATTTAAGTACCACTACTATCCCGCAAACGATTACTCATCGATTGGTACTTCGGAGTCATTCATGCAACTGACGCACTATTGGGCATATTTAGCCAATTTGTTTCCATTCTGAAGTTTGGCAAAGGTAGAATGTACCCTTTAAAGATTGCGTGTTTTTAAACAGTTCTCCTTGTGATTTTAACTTCACTGGCAACCTGAAATCATTCAGTTAACCGACTCTGTAGTTAACATGAAGGTTTCAGTGCCAGCCTTGTGCCGTCCCCAGTGGTGGGTGTTGCTGGATAGTACTTTAAACAAAAAATTCTATTCTTTATGTGCAAGCTCTTTCATTCAGTCTACAAGAAAGCAGGACATAGAAAAATATGAAAACTATAACAAGGTAAAACGAAATTTAAACGCATAGATGATTAGCTCATAAATATTACCATTCAAGGATTTGGATAAAAGGAAATATAGGGAAGAAAAGAAAGAAAGTCAGGTACCTTTACCGTACGCAAGCGTAATGTTTTAAAACACGGCCGTATAACTTCATCCCGTGTCGCTATGGCTGAAATTCAGTTTTCAAAAGTATATTTTTTGAAAATTGTGAAACATGAAATTTGCAGTACCTCGCCAGTTCCGTCGTGGACGTTGACGACGAAGTTCGGTTCTCCACGCTCCAACCCTGCAGTCTTATTGATGCTACTTATACATTTCCATTGGTGAATAAAGCATGCACTTCGCCATTTGTTGTACTCAAATAAAAAGTAGACATGATATTGATACGGCGTGAAGGCATAGTCGTCTTGCATACCAAGGCAGCTGTTCGCTTTAGGAACAGCAAAAATGGGCAACGAAACGACTGGATTACGTTAGCTATGTTACAGGCAACGTTTGAAATCAGGCATTCTCTAGAATGCCCAAAATCTTTAATAAGTATATGAAACATGTAATATCCATTCCATACATTTCTTAGGCATCCTTTCAGCTATACCTGTGAAAGCTTATAGTGAGAACTGAACTGAGCCTTTTCCCACCACTTTGCCGGCCATCCTGTCTTTACATGCTAGCTCAGGCTAAGCCCAGGCTGGGACAAAGTAGCCGTCAAGAATGCGAGGAAAATTGAGTGCTCCGGTATTAGAGCCTTGTCTTGTATTATGTTTTTCCTTAACCTAAGCCTAAGCCAAAAGCAATGGACAAGATAGCCAAAAAGCAGCAAGAAAACAGCACACTTTTCTCCGCAGGTGTGCGGGATCGTAAGCGACAAGACCAAAGCCTGCACTGTCAAGATGTTATTTGGCGTTCTATATAAAGCGTAGGCATTGTACAGAATGCTCAAGGAATGTTTGTATCATACTAAATAATACAGACATTTCGTATTTTGTCAATAAACGTCAAACATTCTATAGAAAGCTGGCGTCTCAGACATTGAATGTAACATATGTAAATATTTGAGTCCTGGCAAAAACGTCATCAAATACCCTTACATCTTAAAGCCAGTATTAATATATTGGCTAAGTTTGGTGATTTCCCTGTCACTTCGCGATGTGCTTCCATTGAAGATGACAGTGCGGAGGATACTCTGATGTAACCCTGGCCACGTAGGAGTCAACCACAACAGGTCAAAGCTTGACTCAACAGGTCCAGAGCTCGTTAGTTTTAGCATGCACGTTGAATTATATAGACGAGGCATGTTTCTTTGCTGACAGGAAGATTTAGCTTATCGTTACAAAGGAGCGAACGTAGATTAGGAGGACTTTTAAAATAAACTTTGAAATATAAATGTCAAGCTAGCCCTAAGATTTTTTCACCTAATTCTACAGAATATGGAAAAATAAAACAAAGAATATTTCCGTTGTGTGAGACAAAGTGTGAATAACTATTTCTTATAAAAACTGCTCGAATGTAGTTTATTTCATAGTGGAGAAATTCAGGATTAAGTAAGCTGGGTACTCTACAGGCCTCGCCTTAAAGGATGCCACGCAGTACGGACAGCGGGTGGTGGAAGTGAAAATGAAGATAATGATTAGCATACGTTGATTTCCCATAAACTTTAATTTTTAAAGCATCCTCTGTTTCCCTAATGAGGACGTCAAAAAATAGAACCGCCATAGTAAACACAACGCGACTAGGAAAAATACTGTTCAAAAAATCAGAAAATGAGCAACCCTGCCATTTTGCAAAATTGCAATGATGTCATCAATCCAACGCTTAAAAAGACGTGAAGCAACTTCTGTAATCACCATTCTGAAGGATTCACGTTTTAGGCTTTCAACAAAAACTGCAGTCAAAGCGCTACCACCCATAGGAGCACTACTGACTTGCATGTAAAATTGGTTGTCAAAGTAAAAGTATCTCCCCTCCGTCATACGGGAAGATGTGAATCTTGTAATGTGATACGGGTTCACTTTCCTTCTCTCAACTAAGCTTGCATCGTTGACTCAGTAAATCAAATAAGACTTTGAGTGTGTGAAAAAGACCCTCTGCTGAATAAAGAGTAATCGACTAATGTCTGTTCCTCCTTTTAAGGAAAGATTAATTACGATATATAATTAATAAGCAGTGGTATTCCTGTCGTCAGCGACGTAGTGCGAAGACGTCAACGAGCCCTCTCACTGTACGTTGTTTCAATACTACAAAATGCTGAAAGGTAAACATTGCAAACGTACTTCCTGAAAGCACATACCAAATACCTTTCAACGAACAAATAGAAATCGATCTGATAGGCTAATGAGTTTTTCAAAGCTTGAGTGCGTATGTAAACAATGCTTCTTTGACAAACCTTTTTGAGGAAAATGAGGCTGCATTCTAAAGGAAAAATAATTTTTTGCGTTCGATTGCCATGGCTTTGTCAACAGTCGTAACATGTCCAGCCGAAACGTTAATTTGTGAAAAGCAAAATATTTTTGACAAATAGTTTGTAGGCCTACTTCATGTTGAGCTATAAGAATGCTGAGCATAAAGTCTAGTCTACAGCTGCGTAGCGTTCAGACGTTTGTTCGTTCACCATGTGGCTGCCTACGCATCTTCTTCTGTATATAAAAGCGCTTAGCAAAATATTTCATCATGTTGCATCATTATGATCCTTAAGCAATTGTTGCTGTGTATCGCCGTTTGCGTGTTGTACGAAGCAGATGGACGCGAAGTGAGTGATGCTATAAAAACTGCCCTGACTTCCAAAGTATTAAGATTAAAAAGGTCGCCACAGCATTCGTTTTCACTGAGACGAATATAACAACGTACTAAAACTACATTACCATAACGTTGTCATTTAATCAGTGGTGAAAAAATTTGCCTTTTACTTGTCGTTTGCTGGAGCAGCTAAAAAGAATGTGTGCAGATGTACTTTAGAGTTTTCATTTAAGATACGCATTAGCATCCGTTAGTTTTCTTATTTTTTATTAGGCAAAGGTTTTGGGGCTGACGCGCTCCTCTTCAAAAGCTTTAAGAGACGCAAATCAGAGAATAACTATGAACACGTTTCAGGAACCCAACTCGCTCGCGTGCAGCCTTGATAATAAAATAAAGAAACCAAGAGTAAGTCTTTTTATAACAAAAAAATTCATAAATGTCTTTGAAACAGGCTCCAGTAGTGCCGCCTTATCGAAGACCATGGAAACGACAATATTTTAGGTACAGTCCAAAACTTTGGAACGAATCATGTTACTTTCGTCAATGTGATCGCCCCATCGGGTAATCAGTTCAACTTTTCTTGATACTTCACCCACGTTACTACAATAGGACCCCTGGCTTTCACCCAAAATTCAATGAAATTGATGGGACAGTATATCGAAAAAGATTGAACTGCTGCGGTGAAAATCTCACCTACGAAGTACGGGACGGCTTTCCCTTAAATCCAGCGGGAAGAACTGGCCTAACTGGCCGAGGCCTACTTCCGCGTTACGGTCCAAACCATATGAGGAGCGTGATATTCATATGGTGAGTCTACTTTATGACAGTTACTTCCGTCAACATTCTGTCAGAATAGATGAGTGAAACTTGAAGAGTAAGGTGAAATGTACATTTTTCCTGTTTCAATTTTTAATATTCATTCACTATAATAATAATAATAATAATAATAATAATAATAATAATAATAATAATAATAATAATAATAATACGAAGAAGAAAAAAGAAAGAAAAAAAGAAAAAAGAAAATAATAATAATAATAGTAATAATAATAACAACATTAGCAGTATCCTTTATCCTTTGTGTAAAATGGCACATGGCATTCTCCATAGGTCAATGGTTTTGATTTCTGCAAAGCGAAATACAGATCTCTAAGTTGTCTATTCGCGTAACACGTTTCATAATTTTAGGGAAAATGGAACTAATGTGTTAGTGCTGAAAAAATCTAACACAGACTCCTATGGAGATGGGTTTATTACGGTAACACTCCGGGATCCCATTGCTTTATGTAAAAGCACCGTTTTTCAGGGACACATCAGCAATCCTGAAGAACAAGCATTTGCAGATCTACCGTTGAAGCTCATTAAAGAGAGCTTAAGGCAAGAGTTCCCTGAAGAGGGAAGGGTTGACAAAATCTTAAAAAATGCAAGGAAACGATTTGTTAAGGTAACAATTGACTTATTAAGAGCATAACAAATTTCTAAATTGTCACACTAACAGCTAATGATTACACTAGAAACCATCAAAGTCAGCTAACGTATCTATTAAACTAACCTTGTCTAAAACTAGTTTTGCTCTTGAAAACAATGCTAAACTTCATTACTGTTGCACAGAGACATTAGATCAACTGCTTTTTACGCGTGTTACTCACGAAAAACTAAATAGTTGCATGTTTCATAGTTCATACAAATCTTATGTGTACGCAGGGTCATTTGCTTTAGTATTGATGGATAATTCATTGTGCTGCCTCACGGGTCTGAACATGATCATTCATGAATTCAAACTAGTTAAGTAATAAACATGTGCTGGTGCTGTAGTTTTACCAGTAGTTAAAGTAGGCTTACATGGCGTCCGGCTTGACAAATTCTCTTTTAGTTAGTAGGAGGCAGTTTACCCTCTATTTTGGAGACGGACAACGCATGGGTTGAATTGGAGATGTTCGTAGTACCATGCAAGAAGACTAAAAAGCTGTGTAGACATGGGCTAACAAAGATGAGGGAAGCCTTTAACCTAACATGGCATGACATGAAAATGGAAGATCCACAAGCGCTCAATAAAAGTGTCACCAGCCTTACTGAAAGCAAAAGAGAGGACGAAGAAGAATACTCCATCTATTGTGAAAAATGGAAGAAAGAGACTAGTCTGCTCAGCATTATCTTTGGTAGTATCCTGCTGATAGGTGGAATTGGCCTTAGCATTGCTCTTGCCGTTTCTCTTGGAACCGCTTGGGCAGTAGGAGCCTTTATTGCTCTTTGTTTAGGAGGGAATGGCTTGTTGGCAATTGGCTTTGGCATCTATGACAAGTTTGCTAAATAAATGAGAATGAAGTGCGTGATTGCAAACAAAATGGTTTGCAGCTGTTAGCTAAATAACGAAAGTATCTTTTGCAAAATGCTCACCGATTCATGTCAACGAAGCACCACCAACTACATTTAGCGAACACACTTCTTTTCTGAAATTTTTTGTCAAAAATAAAATACGCTCATATTGAAAGCAAAGCCGTGTCATTAGTAATCAAGTATTTCTCCACCAGCATTTCAGAGTGGACGCAAATAGATAAGCGAGATTTCGTATCCTTTTCTCGTGGTAAAAACGATGCTGCTATATGTCGCATCTTTGTCCAACTTGAATGCACAAATTACCGAGTGCAATTGCTCTGCATATCAAGCTCTAATGCTAACTATTTAATTCTGGTAAACTTTCTACTGTGCAGATTTGACAAGTTCATGTTGCCATGTCACTACCGCCAAATGCATAGCAGCAAGAAAAGAAGAACATTAGATACAGAACAAATAGCAGTTTAAACTGAAAACCTTGTTAATTGTGGAAACGCTATCATTTACAAGGCAAAAAGCAAGAGAAATAATAAGACTAAAATAAAATACAATTGAAATAATACTATACATAAATGTGAAGTAAATAAAAGCATAAATGGCTAAATGATAAAAAGAAATGATTGTATAAGAAATGAAAAAACCAGTTTACATAAGAGAAACAAATTAGAATAAGATGCGAGTATTCGAAACGTAATGCTCCTGGAGACGATCGTAGAACTTCACTCTAGTTTCCTGTGGCTAAAAAAGCCTCTTGCTACAAAAGGACAGGCTATGACTCTGCAGATGAGTCTTGTTGGTTATAACGCAAGACAAACGCTAAGCACTTGCGTCTTCTTCTTCTTCTTTACTGTTTATGAGTTGGCTCTACAGCTTCTCGCTGCTCGTTGCGTTACGCTTTCGCTGAATCCCCGTGCTTGTTAGTTAGGCGTGTGCTGACAGTAAAATAGAGCTCCTAACCGAACTCTGAGTGCTGTACATATAAATTTACAACACCTCCTTCAAAAAATATATTTATCGAAAACGGTTGAACTCTTGGAACTTTTCATGTAACGTCACGGACAGAGGAAACAAAACTTTGCCCTCAATGTTCCCAACTTTCTAAATTTTATTGGTGGCAGTTAAAGATTTCTACTGCTGAATAATATGAGCGCTCCGTCATACGTAAAGGGCTGATACAGAGTATTTATGAAGTCATTAGAGCGTTAAGGCTTGGTAGTCTTAGATATAAAAGGAGCTGTTCCTAATATGGTAATAGAAAATGTCTACAATAAAGTGACCAGCTTTCCTTATAAGGAAAATATTTGATTCCCCATGTAACTCTATCTAAATAGCATCTGAGGTTTAAACTAGTATTAATATAATGCATAACCTTGCCTGAGTATAGGTAGTTCAGTATAATGATGGCCTTCTCTTCTTCTGCAACTTTGGAACGATCCAAGACTTTCATGTGTTCATAGAATCAGTGAAGCAAAATATTGCTCGCTTCACCTACATAGGAGGCATTTCAAGCAGCGTTAGGCCTTCTCCGGTGGGGATATGCTGAGCGAGGACTTGAAAAGGAGACGTGGTATATGTGCCGCCGGCTTAAGTAATGCAGATCACGTCCTGGATTACAAAAGGACAGAGCCAACCCGTTGTGACCCTAGTTTCTGGATGGCTGTAGTCTTTATTCACTAATAGAAACTACTAATGTCCTTGCGTATCTATTCTTTTGAAGCACTGTCACATACTGCACCAGCTGAATTCGCTCTACAAAGCGCAATGTTTCTTTTTTACTGTGCTAGAATTGTAAGAAGCGAAGTGGAGCCATCGTTTGTCTGTGTTCGTTTTTTGAAAGCTATAAGTGCCCCTGGACGGATACTTTTGGGAAGAAAAGCTCCTTCTTCACTTCTTTATAGACGATGAATTTTGTCCTGGCTGAAAAAGGACTGTTCAAATAATCCAGGAGAACATCTGCCTTTTCTCTTTCAACAATGGAGAAAACGTTGTCTACGCATCTTTTAACTATAACATGCTTGGAGGTTCCTAAGAGGCAGTAGACTACTCGCTGTTGCTTCGTTGTTATGTTATGTAGGTAGAACGTATCCCCATGGACCCCAAGTGCATATAGAAAAAAAGTAACATTACCACTTAGAAAGAGCTCAGCTTTGCTCTCTGAGTTAAGCTAGTTTCAGTGCAGCAACGTTCGCATAATGATCAGAGTGTGCAGTGTCAGAAAGTTCACGAAGAGGTCCTTTATATCATAGCTCATAAAGAAATTATTTTGGAAAACCGTAGCTCTTCAGTGCAGTAGAAAAGCCCTTTGGTTTGTCATACGGAACGCTCTCTCGTCGGTTAAAGGATATATACGATGTCTGTGTGATACACGGATAGCTGAACCATAACTCTGCCCAACGCATCTTTGTACGCTCATAGAAATAGTGCATTTGAAACTATTAATGTAATAAAGCCTGTTGCTAATCCCAGAAAGAGTTTCCATCATTAAGAGACTAAGGATATCATTTTATAGATCCAATGTTTTGGTACGCGACCGGGGAGTTTCACGTTACGTTTCTTTTACGGAAAGATTGTCCCGTTGGAAAATTTTAATTTTTCCAGGGCTTTCGGGTCAAACACAAAATTTTAATTTTTCAGCGATATTAAATCATATGACATCACATCATTTAATACCGCTGAAGACGGGTCGTGTTTGACCTGAAAACTCAGGAAAAATTAAAATTTTCCAACGGGACAAGCTTTCCGTAAAAGAAACCTAACATGAAACTAAGGATATCATGTCCACAAATCCACTGTTAATTAGTATTTCTCTGCTTTCCTTAGCGTACTTTGCCACGTGCTATTACAATACTACGCGGTGGTGACTTACGTAGCGTCTGATAAGGTAATAAATATATTATCCTGCCGTCTAACAAACAAATACAACTTTATTTACAAAGCTTTTGAGCATCTTCTATTTATGAGCAACTTTTGCACGAAATAGGCGCGGCTATTTTGTCAAAGCGCAATATGCCGTAATTACACTTATTTGCTTTTGCTTGTCAACCATCCTTAACTGCGCCTGCGCATGTCAAAACGATCTCCTCTTAAGCGAATTGCTGTAGTGGGAAATCGGTAAGCTCATTCCAGGCTTACGCGAGTCTAGACCGAATTACAGAGCGGCAAAGTGAAGCAGTTCAGTTGCATTCATATTTACATTTGGGTAACGCGCGCCTGCATTTCATTATATAAGATTGTATGACAAATTGTTTTTGAGCTCTGGGTCGTTATAATGCTGCTGCTGCTGTGCATTGCGACATTCCTATTTTTCAATGGAGACAGCGTGCATGCAAGTGATGTAATGGAAATCTTTCGCACGCGTATGCTTAACTCAGTAGAAGTTTGACCCACAGGAAGGGCATTTTTAAATTCTTTTTAAATGTCAAGCATTTCAGCTTTGATTCTGAGTCGTTCCAACGTTAGTACTTCAGATTAGACGTAAAAGCTTTTGACCAATCTTCAGCAGGAAAGTTGACTTCCCTAATTGATCCTACAGACTTGGTGCACAGTCATTCACGTCCGTAAGGCGCACTGCGCCCAAAACTGCGAGCTTTGCTTTCGAATGCGGATAATCATAGTAAAATGTGATAGGCAGAATAGCAGTGATTTAAAATTAAGACTTATTTTATTTACTGCAATCCCTATTAGTACCTGATCAAATTACACTGCGAATCTCCAATTCCCCTTTAGCGTATCAGGCACTACCTTCTAGGCTAAAACGAAGCAAGTACTTCAATTCGGTATACCAACTGAGTCAATTTTCAAAGAAAACTCTACCAAGCCTACGGTAAGCGTCGTTTTAAAAACAAACGCGCGTTAATATGCGCTGCAAAATAGCATAGAAAAGTTGATGAGGGCTTAAAGCCTTGGAATAAAAATTACTCTGCGTATGAACCAGTCTTTTGGAATGCAGAATGTCAGTTTGAAGAATGCGATCCACAGATTGGGTGAGAGCGTTGCGTTCCAGTGATGCCTGATGTACAATTCTGAAACAGGACGGCCGGTTTCGATCCCTTATTTGGAAGAAAAGATGGAAAAGTGAATCGAAAGCCCGTAAAAGGTTGCTGCAGAAGGAATACAATTAAAACAAACTATGGAATCCCTTTGAACCCGGCAGGCAGGACGGGCCTAGTAGGCCGCGGATTGCTTCCGCGGTACGGGCCCAATCGGATCGTGAGTATAATGTTCGTCTGGTAAGTATTTTAACATAAAAGATTATTGAACAGTTTCGAAGCCAATAATGTTTCATGATGCTACTACAAAAGCAATTTTCTGTTATTTGTGTACTTTAAATGGTGAAGCATCTTCCTATCCGATGTACACTTCTTCCACTTTGATTATTATTCTAGCTTTTCTCTTTTGCATTTTGTTACTGAACACGTGGACTCGTAAACATCCCGCGCGTTTTCATAACAAATGCGTAGAGCGTTTGGCGAGACGCTTTTAACTGACAATTTACCATTCCTTAACGAACGATTCCCTTCCGTCCTTTATTTTATAAACATCGCATGTCATTAAGTTTATTCACTTGCTGAACTGTTGATGACGTTAAAAAACAAAGTTAGTAATAATTCATCACGAATCTACCGTTTAATCAAGCATTTTTCCGCTCAAGACAAAAACAACAAGTCATTTCCATTTCAGAAATGAAAACTTATTTGCAAAAAAGAATGCAGGTTCCTTGCTGCCAAAAATGCGGCAATGCTGTTGTATGCTTACTGCTTCACATATCAGTCACTTTTTCCTGCTCATAACTAAGCATGAGCAAAAATTTAAGTTCTGCGTTTAGGCTTAAGCTTAGCTAACAGCAGAACAGGGTGGTCGACTAGTTTACAGTAAGATAATGGGGAGACTAAGCGGCAAGATCCTAGGAAAGTTTGATACGCTCCTCATTGGAAATTTAGTTATTCAAAAGCCTTGTGCTGAACAGGAAAACTTTCAGACAGTGCGGTCAGCTTTTAATCTAAAAGATTAAGGACAGACTTGCATCGGTTTTACCAAAATGTCAAAGTTTCAGAAGAGAAGAGTAAGAGTACAAAAGGAGAGGTTTTTTAAGTTCGAATGCGTGTATACAGAATTTTGCTGTTTTCTACAAATGAATTTATTGCATCGGCTAACAGAGGAGCATCGCATTGTAATCAGGTTGAAAATACTATGAAAACATGAAATTTTCAATGAACTATCCAACGTCATTGCGCAGAGTAGCGAAATCTACGACATGACGCTGAGAACTATTCCCTGATTTGTTCTGCAGCCCTTACGGCACATTACGAACTGAAGATCTCATAACGCGTATGGGCTCGGACGGATTAGTTCAGCACGCCTTAACAAATGCCATTCTGGAGCACAGTTGAGAAAGGAGCTCTCAATTTTTTTTTAAAAAACGCTCTCGTTCATCTAGGGAATCGAAAAATGGAATAACAATTCTGAAAAAAAACCCGAATGCCAGTTACGAAGATGGACTTCTCACAGTAATTTTATGGATCCATCATAGCATACTAAGCAAGGCTATTTTTAGGGTTTTGTGGATGATTCTGACATACAGCCATTTCCAACGCTGCTACTGCAAGAAATCAGAGAAAGCCTGCTGAAGAACTCTAAGATAATAGGCACTTATCCTGATCGAATAATAAATACTGAGAAAAAACACTTAGTCAGGGTAAGAAACAATACGCTTACCTATCGTACAGTTGTAATCTGTAGTAACAGATCTCAACAGCCGCCATATTAGAGGATATCTGCAGTTTTCGCCATTAGTGCCTTTCTTACTGTATTATTGGTACTTAGTTTTCAATTTACTATCCAGCAATGAAGGAAAGAGAAACAGCTCAAAAAGTTGAGGCGCGAAAGTACTAGAATGTAGAAAAATCTGACATAAAAAAGCAGCTACACTGTTTCAACGGCAGCGGGGAAAATTTTCCTGTGATCAAGCCAGTAGGAATTGAACTACGTGTAAAATCGTGCAAAACAGAAATACAAAAAGCTTCATTTAGGAGTGCCATTGAAATCGTGCAAAAAATTTTACCATTTTCGTTAAAGTTGTTTCTATGTCTCAACGTACAATGCCCGAGTATGGACCTATTCGAAACAACGAGTTGTTGATTTCCTGCTCGCCATTTCTGCCAGCAGTGGTCTTTAATTTTGAATCTGTGTGAACCAATAAAAAAATTATGAATATTTAATGATTTTTTAAGTAGAGTTTAGCAGAACCGTAAGAGCGTTACACAACCAGTTTGCTTCACACGCAGGTCAGAATACAATGAACAGAAGTACCCGCTACTCGATAGATAGGTATAAATCGCACGGTTTTCTTTTTTGATACTTAAGTAACAAGGGCGGTAGCGCCTGCTACAGAGGTATTAACGTTTCCAAAAAAGTTTATCCCCTTTAAACGTCGATCGGAAAAATTTAGGCGACTAACTATTGAATGTTCATTTCAGGCTTTCGGCGGCAGTGTTCCGTTTAGTTTGGAAACCGACAATGCCTGGGTTGAATGGAAAGTTTTTATGCTCCGGTGCACAGAGGCTAAAGTGCTATGCGACTACGGTTTATCAACTTTAAGACAAAAATACGGGCTTGACAATTATCACGTCAACAGCGACATTAACTTTATCAATAAGCAGAACCGCAAGTCGGCCCTATTGATGAAATATGAACCGAAGTTTTACACCGTTTTCTGCGAAAATTGCCCGAAAGAAAAATTCCGCGTTTTCTTCAAGCGTGCCGCAATCTTGCTGGCTGCTGGTCCGTTAGCGGCTATTCCACTTGCTTTGGCAGCACTTGGAGCAGTCATTGTAGGCGTTATATCATTTACTTCCGCCTGCTTATTGCTACCAACAGTGATTTGGTTTTCTCTACGCAAAAAATGATTCGAATAAAGATGATAGCTGAAAATACGCATCCGCGGTAAGCCGAATTGTTTTCTGGAGTGAAATGAATGACAACCATAACATCTTTTTACTGGGCATTTTTGAACTGAAAAAAGTGAACCATCATTTTTGTATAACATTCTCCAGTAAGTCTAAAGAATTTATTCTACAAACTACTGCGCTGAAGTATAAATAAAACATCGAAAGCTGTTTCACGGAAGGAGCCGACAAGCTAGTTTTCAACTTTCTCTATTAATATGCTGAGGAAAGCGAGCATTTAATGCAATTGTCTTATAGCATTGGTTTTATAGTGAGGGATAATACTGTAACGATAGAGATGATCAGGTACGACGTTGCGCAGGTATGAGGTGGTCGGTAAGCCCGCGTCAGTGAGTTAGCGAAAGAAAGAGAAGTCGGTAGTCAGAGCTTCACGGTCAGCGAACTGGTTGGCTAGTGTCATCGGTATAGTGTTGGTGTCATTCTAGTGTGCGCGGCGCGATACTGTAGAAAAATCTTAAGAAACTTGGTGGTTCTGCTACAATAAGATTCAGAACGTTAAGAAAAGTCATTCAGAAGATTGTCGTTAAGTTGTGATTTATTTGTGACGCTTCAAAGTGCTGTATCATTAATTAATCATTGAAGCAGTAGCTTCCTGCGCGCGTATGTCAGCTTTAGCATGCTTTACATGTGTAACTGACTTCTTTGAACATATTAAGAACCCTTTCACAATTTCTTGTAATTTGTAGGCAGATTGAATGTGGGCGGCTTCATATAATTTTATTGTTGTCTTGGACGGTTACTTGCATGAGTTGCGTCACATCGTGACAATAGCTCAGTTCAGCAGTCTTTCAAAGGCTTTCCTGCTCTCTGTCGTTGAAAAGAGGGTATAGGCTCCAAGAAACAAGCTTGACGACGAGATAGATTGAGGCGCACATATTTTTTTGCTTTACTGCTATAGCCTTGGGAAAGCCACAAAATCGCATGGCTTTTACTAATTTTAAAAATCCTCCCTAAAGTCACAGTCTGTATTTAGAAGTGATAAGAATAAGATGTTACAAGCACTAAACTAAGCACATTTATTTCCGCCCAGAAGAGCAACATAATTTGATTGTTACGGTAAAGAATTACAGGACACTTAAAAAATGAAAGGTCGCCTATCAGGCATGGACTTTTGCAACGTCCTCTTAACTGCACGTAGGGTGTTGGAGGCACTTTTTAAAAGTAAAATCTGAAAAACTGTTTCAAACAGGGTGGAACTGCAGCGTTCATCTGAGGAATTTCTTCTAAAATTTATTTCTTCTTTAGCGAAACCCTTTGTCGAAATAAGTACTGCCATGACGCATAGCTCAATTATTTAATGCATAATTAAAATCTGTTTTCCTCGTCAAAGTTACATTCCATTTAATTTCGACGAAGATGTTATATTGAAACTTCAAAATTATGGCGTTATTATAATAATGTGAATGGCAGGTACTATTACCTCACACATCATCTGGCCGCTGAAGACGGGTCGCGACAGACCTGAAAGCTCCGGAGAAAGTTTTTCGTTTGTTGTGCACATCAACGGGACACTGCATCCGTAATAAAGACATTTAAATATGAAAACATATAGTCCCGTACTAAAACATCACATCTTCAATGGCAGGTACTGCTTTAAATACAGGATAAACTATACGCAAATAACAGACGAGCGAAACTTGAACAAAAAGTTTAAATAAACTTTGTGTCTATTTCAATTTCCAGTCCGCAATTCCAATAACTGACATGTTAATATTAAGCGCGTGTTTATTTTTCGTGTGTAGTGGTTCGTGATACCGCCCATGGTGGTGATTTTAGCCAAGCCAAATAAAAATCCAATTCTGAGCTGAATGATCGATATTTCGCAATTAATCCAACACATTATACAGCTGACCATTGATTTTCCTAACAACGGGGTTCATTGCAGTAATGCTTTCGTGCCTTTTGCTGTATACAAAAATGTGATGTTTCATACGCGCACTACAGATCTCGAAGAGCAATTATTTGCACACCTACACATGGGCGGCATTAAAAAAAGCTAAAGACAAAAACTTAATAACGAGATGGTTGGAGCGAACCTTACACAAGATACGCGTAGCAGCACTTATTTTTTCATTTCCAAAAATGATAAAAATCATGAGAGGTTCAGTTAGTGATATTTTGGCTGACTTAGTTCGTGAAACCAAATGATATCAAATAACAACCTGAGAGTCAAAGTACACGTTATTTTTAAAAACTTTATTTCTGGTCCATTACAACCACACGTTGAAGATGGGACTAAGGTGCTTTCAAGGGTGAGAATAAAATTATTGATTGAAATTTTTTAACTGGCAAGTAGCGAGTTAATATTAAAGTAAGTGGATAGGATTACGCTGCGCGACTTTTCGAATCTTTTGGTTTGCGTAGTTAACACTCAAGCTCATTCGCGGTTTGACGGCTTGTCAACATGACTTTTTTAGCATTCCAAAGCATTCTGTGTAATTTTTAATTGTGCTTTCTGAACACTTGATTATATCAGTAGCACGCTCCCAACACGCTTTACTATTGGCGAGCAGAAAATGTGCTACTTAAGATTTCATTTGCCGCGGGAAATTGTGATGGATAAATTTTGTTTGAAGTCAGGCTGATAACATAGGAATGCATTAATAATTTTTGAGGACTCCTATTTCTAGAAAACCGCGGTATGCACTGTGTCGTCCTTTAATAAGGCAGCTCAGCGCTTGCTTATGAGGAAACATTTTAGCCACCTCACGGTTTGACGCAACAAAATCAAGCGTAGCTGAATGATAGAAAAATAAAGCAAAAACCTTAATAAGGAGAGAATGAATTGAATTTAAGGCTCTTTCAGATTTACTTCAAACGTTCATTTCGATTTCCGAACAGTAGGCATACTACGAGGAGGAAAAATCTGCCTTGGAAGTTTAAAGCTCTTCTTCTAATAATGCCGGTAAAGGTTTTCTATTCCACTTGATCTATAAATGCGGTATGACGAAGCCGATGATGAGGATGAACTTTTCTTGTGCTGCTTTGGTTTCTTATGTTTATGTTTTCCTTCAAAACCGTGAGAAAGCTTTCCTAAAATATTAGCAGATGCAAATCGCCTATTCCTACACGCAGTTGATTATTACCTGGCTCCTGTGCAAATCTTGCGTCTAATACAGCTTGATGAACTGCGTCCATTCCTTCGTAAAAGTTGAGTCGTTTTGCATCTAAACTTTGCTTATTCGCTGGGGCTACGTATACACCATATTGAACAGCTCGATGATTTTCAATGCATACCAGAGGTGCGCCAGAACGCTGAACAAGAGTAGAATTCAATAAGGAAAACGTTCGAGCAAATACTCATTTTTTTACCAGGATTTTCTTATGTACTTCACTGTAAGCGCAGAAACCGACGAACGTAGGTACGTTCTTATACGTCAGTTCAAGGCACCTTACATTTTCAAATATTCGAACATTTTCTTCATGTATAAGTCCTTTCTTCTTGTAGAAACTGGATGCGTAGCAGACTGACGAAGGTGTAGGAACCGAGCCAGGGGCAGCCAAGCAGACCGGTATTGCACCTTGCTTGTACATAGCTGGCTCTTTCAGTTTAAGAATAGCTACTCCGTATTTGACGAAGGGTATGTCATTTGGAATTGAAAACGTATAGCCGCTTCGTACATCTCTTTTTAGCCCACCTCTATTCAAACGAGAATAACTCGTTGGCGCAACGTAAACATCAATGGTAGACACGTCCAACCATTGGCCACGTAGTTTTCTAAACTGCCAGGCGTTTTTCTTTCATAAAGAGTAATGATCGATAGCTTACTTTCCCAAGCAATGACCAGCGGTAAGCACGAACTCGGAGCCGTTCGTATGCCTTCTATTACCTCTGGGCTCTATTAAGCTTCCAATGCAAAGAACTGAGCCACTGAACTTCTTCGTTATCAGTACTGTCCATGGAAACGAATTTTCCGTTGGTGTCCCGCTCGCATAACTTCGCAGGCTTCTTCCAAAAATTTTTGTTCTGCCACACGATGGTCTTACAACCTTTAGCAAAATTTAAATTAAGAATTCATTTTAGCAGAAACTGCAGGATTAACTTAGCAATCTCTTGCTTAACTACAGTTACAGCCGTATATCGCGAAAGTGCATCTAAATATTCCGGCATCTCGCAACTGACAGCAATGTGCTTTGATCTATTAGTTGCTATTTCAAATTCAATAAAATAGTGAGATTTATTTATCTCGAAAACGTTAAAATGAAGGTTGATTACTTTGGAAGGATGCGTAGGTCTTCTCTCTGGCTGAGGGAATCTCTTTTCCTCGCTTGATGAGCTGCTGCTTGAACTGCTTGATGAAAATGAATTCTTTTTGCTTCGTGGTAAGTGAATTAACTACAAAAGGCATGGTAACACGCGGTTCATTTCATACGAGGCTTTACTGGTGGCTCAGCAGGTCCTTGACTCCAGGTGACGCGTTCTTTTGGAATACCTTCCAATCCTTTGATCTACGTGAGTATTGCCCATTAGCAGAAAGAACTAATTTCGTATGTACTTCATAGCCTTACCTTCGTTACCTCGAAATGTGCCCAAAGAAGTGCATTTTCATCGTATGTTGTTTGACCCGAGCTTGAACTGCTACTTTGGCGTTTCATCTGGAATACAAAAAGAACTCGTTACAGTGTGGCAAAGAGTGTTCTGCCTTAATATAAAATATTGCCAATGTCTCAAATAAAATGAAGGGACTTTATGTTGGCAAAAGAATTTTAAAGCACAACTCCGTGTGAACTGGCTATTGCGCTTAGCTCAAACTTATACACGAGAAGAATGAACTACACATCAGAAAACAGGATGGTGAAGGATTCATGGACCCTAAACCCCAATGTGCTTTCGCAGAAATAATACATCATTGGAGACGTATCTTTTTGTTAAAGAAATAATGTACATGATATTATAACTAAAAAGAGGTTGACGCACGTTGCAAGTGCTTGGGAAAAATAAATTATGCATACTTTGTAACTCTCCTTCGGGAACCCTTTTTCATGAAACAGTTTATTAGCAGTAGCCCAAAATTTCCCTAAACGCCTAAGTTTTTCTAATGCCCTCCTTTCATCTTAGTGTTGCGAACGCGCATTCATTGGGAGAAATGTACCGACCTAATAAAGCCTTCTCTTTTGAATAAAACTTAATTAATAAAGCGCACCATGTCTGAAAAATTTTTTTTCATCCGTATGCTTAGACCGTTAATTACTTCTTCTTTTTATTTCGTTTTTTGAATTATTACAGTATCTGCAAGTAACTAAATGATAAGTAAGTTAAGCCGCTTTCATTTGTTGTTGTTGACTTTACCATGATGCATTACTTACCGGTTTCGGAGGGAACACCTTTTTATTCTTCACTGATGAACTGGAAGAGGAGGAGGAGGAGGAGGAGGAGTATGAGCTTATTTTCTTACGTCCCAAAAAAACAGTAGGTAAATATGGGACTGCGCCTTGCATATACGGTGACAAGGGCGCGAAATAATGCAAGGTACTTGTTATAACACCGAGCCTATTCTGGACAAGAAGGTCAGTCAAATAAATACCGTACTGGTACGCTCTGCCCTTGTATACGCAGACCAGAGGTGATCCGGGATGCTAAGACGTCATGTATTATGACTTCGCAGCCACATTTAGAAATTAGGATGCACTTCTCACCATTTTCCCTTTTCTGTTCTGATATACGGCCGCTAATCCTCCTATCTGTGATAATCCTGGAAAATGTCTGAAGTCACAGGCAGAACCGCATAAAACATTGGTTGTTTCTTCGAATAATCTTCCTTTGTGATAACGTATTACGTAGCATTTGTCATAACTGTCCAGCATAAGCTTTGGACTTGCTGCGCATACGGGTAGCACGAACTTGTTGAACATCAAAGGCTTTTTGAGAAATACTGCTGCTACACCATCCCACAGTTGCCCGCGTTCTCCAGCTTTAAACAGCGAAACTCTAATGTAACTGGGATAACCTTTGTAACCTCTTCTGCTGAATTTTGAATAACGGTTGATTCCCGCGATTACGCGAAAGTTCCTTGGTTTTATCCATGCCTTTCTATTGGCGCTTAAGATTTTGACGCTGCAATGGGGAACATTGTTTGGACGAGCGAATCGTTACCTCCTGAAACAACTGCCGGCGGTTAAAATAATTCTCGAACCATTTTTCTCATGTCCCGTGGCGCTTAATTCGGGGACAATACTTCCAAGACAAATGTATCTTCTGTAGCTTCTTGTTATCGCCACTGTCCAAGGAAATGCCAAGTCATTGTTATTGCCGTATATATACTCGTCAATGGAAGCCCCGCCATAGGCTCTGGGACAGCCGCACTCGAACGAGGAAGCCTAACGTAAACTGCTTTTTATCGCTAGTGAAACTGCGCACGGAAGGGTACTAACTCTTGTGACGAAGAACCAACTCCATACAGCAACTGGCAAAAGAGCTGCTGAAAATAACATGACTATTCTGACTGACGAAAGAATAGAAGCAAGCATTTTTGTGGTAATTATCTCCCTTTATATAGGCTGTAAACGCAGTGCGCAGCTGCTTTTCATTTCTGATTTTTGTGTAACCACGCAAAATAAATTTAACTGTTGTTTTTGTAGCATACTTGGTTGGTAATCAATATTGTTACCTTTTGTGAGCAACTTAAATCATTCTGACAAGGAAGGAATCAGGTTAATCTGGCAGATAGAGCGAAAGCATTCGCTCGTAGCGATGAAACAATGGAAAAGCAAGTCTTTTCGCTTAGGATAATCTTAACGGCGTTTACGCAGCGATTACGTAAAAGAACCTGCTGGTCAACAACCAAACGCCGCTTATGATGTGGGATGCAGCTGCGAAATTTCATACTCAGAAAAAATAGTCAATGTCAGCCAATGCAACCTCAAGGAATACATTGAAAATGTTAAGAAGTATCATGAAATTTAGATGACAATAAAAAATGAAAAGATTAAGACATGAGAAATATGGTGACCGAAAAAATAAGGCAAAAGCAGTCGTGTAGGAGCACTGGCATCACGTATCGATAAACGAACAGTGATGCAACATTGTACAGTTTGCTAACAGAAGAAGATCGGAGAAGCCTTATGCAGCGAGCCCTGACTTAAGATGTCCATTTGATGAAAAATTCATACGAGTATAAGCACGTGGCGCTCTGAGCGCGGGCAAAGCTCCCTTAGTTTTATATACTATCTATGGCCTATTATAAGACGGGATTTCTCCTCCAGACGATGATAAAGATATATACCTCTGAAGCGAAAACGTAGTCAAATGCTTTGTTTAGTGGCCTTTGAAGTGCAACAAGTTATTTCATTCACTTTCGGTGGGTCAAGACGAATCCCGAAAGCTGTGAGGAAAAGTAACAGATAGCCTCTTGAGTAAATAAACTTTACGTAGGGACTTGAAAACCCACAACGAGATTCCACGTGTTTAATCATTATGAATATTAAATAAGGCATACATGCTTTCCTGGCACAGCTAGTCGTTTGCTTCAAAAAGTGTCAAAAACCGAACTGCTGTTGACATACATGATGCGCTTCGCAATTTGTTTTTTCCGTTTAAACACTGACGTGCTAAATGACATAATTTACTAAAGTAAACGGCTATTGCTGGCGCCAACAGCTCTTTCTTTGAAGTATCAGTTAGATCTTCATTTAGAGGTAACGATGGGAAACAAACTGCCAAATGTCTAAGATGAAAGCCGAAATTTTACCACACATTTAAATTAAGATATAGACGAGGTTTATTTGCTAATTTCAATAGCTGAGCTGCTGAACTATCAGACAACGCGAAATGTCACAATTCTACCAATAGCAGTTGCCCCATAATTAATTATCCATATGTCAGCAAAAGGAATGAGCTTGCGGTACTGCAGAACAGCGGATTTAAGCTAACTCATCTCCGCTAGCCAACTAATTCTTTCTTTATGAGGGTTCTATAGTTTTCTGGTTACATTTATGGAAAGTTCTTTCATTAATAATTTGCGCATCTTCCGGAAAAAACCTGCTTCGTTAAGTGACCTTTAAAATAGAGGCAGCGGTGGGACAGATAAGCAGCGTTAAGTGAGAGCTACGATTTTAAACGGAAAATCGATCTTGTACGGAAATACTTCTCCATCTAACCATAACCCAATAAAAACAAGTGAAATAAAATAAAAACGGCCGTTAATAAAAAGCAAATGGAAAGCGTAAAGACTGCAAAAAATCAGAATGAATGAAAGATGATTTATAAAGACTTTTCGTAAAATCATTAATTTGTTTGCAGGTTCTATTGAGCCTTGCCCCATTGTCATACTGTACAGTTGCCGGCCATCCTGCGCCGACCTTGTCTAACCATATGTCTAAATATATATGGCTTAGGCTCACCTAAGAGCAAAACAAAATAGGCGGGATACTTTCCAGTAAGGGGAGAACAGAACGGGCGCGCGAAACAGAAAGGAACCTACATTCGTCGGGTGGTGGAGCGCATAACCGACAGGATTCCTTCAACTACAGAGTTGGGTGACGCTAGCATTTCTGCAAGGCTTTGCCGGAAGGTGAAAATCGCGTAATAACGCAGGCATTCCTTAAGGAGCTCGTGCACTTTACTCAACAAGCAATCGAGGAAAATCAAATGCTCTTTGACCAAGAAAACTAGCTCTCAGGGACTTCGCGGAAATAATTTTCCTTAACTCTTAGAAAACCTTTTCATCGTACCATCTTTTAAATGAACGAAAGTAGAACGAACCTCTAACCTCAAATATACCAGAGTTAGACCAGTTTCCAGCAATACCATTCTTAAAAGGCAAAGGCGGAGAGAATATTTCATAGTTGCAAGAATGACCAACGGAAAAACCAGACTAACGCATTTCAAGCTTGAAAAAACGGATGAAAGGGACAGTCGACACAGAAGAAAGACCCATGTTAAGTACGAGCGAAACAATACTTATTTTCAATTAAATTAAATGAAACAGTCATTGGATCTTCAAAACCGAAGCATAAAAATTTTGGAACGCTTCACGAATTTGCGTGTCATCCTTGCGCAGGGGCCATGCTAATCTTCTCTGTATCGTTCCAATTTTAGTATATGTCCATGGAATGGACACTAGGTTAGTCTAAAGGTAACATATATAATATTATTAAACGCAACACGTGTACAGTAGGTTCACCATTTCATGCCGTTATCAGCCATTCTCTCTAAATCGGACTTCTCTTCCACTTTTGCAAACACAAAAACTAGCCAAATGTTATAGTCATTAATAGCAAGTAAGCTGAACGTTGGATTGCAAAAAACTTGGCGGAAACTATTTGCGAGTGCGCGCTCATGTTAACGCATGATGATGGCACGCGATGTATCTGCACCCTTGTGTTTTGAGTAACTGGCCATAACAAAAATATTGTCGCTTCACTGCTGTGATGTGCAAATGGTTCGTTTTCACTTAATAGCATGTGATAACATTTAAACGACTAATTCTATTGTATGATAAGTAATATCCTTGTTTTATCCTGCACACTCTTGTTCAACTACTGTTGTTGTTCCTCAAGCGTCTCTGTTATTCGTTGTGTGCTTCTTGTTAGGCAGGGCGACGGCTCTTTTAGATTGTTTGATCGCTTAAATTTTCATTCGAAATTCTTTGTTTTTTATTTCTGTTGCATTTAGCGTCCGTTTTAGCTGCATGTTGACCACTGAGCGCTACGCAGCTCACCAGTTGCACATTATAGAACCAGAATCTTAATGGAAGATGTCTTAGGCAGTACACAAAATCATTTGGTGACGTAGTTCCCAAACCAGCTAATCTAGAAGCATCTTTTTGAGCATCTCTATTTTTTTTAGCTGTGAAAGAGAAAAAATAATTGTACCTACGTTTTCTTACTAAAGCTTGATTTACGAAAGCAGCCTGTATTTCAAGCAGAAATGTATTTTCATGTACTCTCGTAAACTTTTATAGGAATTTTTAAACCCGTAATGCAACAGATACGGTTGGCAGCCTATTAATTCCAATGTATTTCGAAGTGTACAGGCCATTCCATAAATGTTTACCTTTTTCCTTACCACTGTTATCCATAGGGGTATTTATGCGAAAAAGTTCAATGCACGTTCTTTTAATAAACTACTTAAATTATGCAGGCGTGTTGGAAGGCAGCTTTTGTCAGCAACGAAAAAATGAACACTTTCTTTTAGTAGGGACTCACCGCGGTATACAATTGCGTAAAACAAAGTTTATTTTTTGCAGACATTGTGCTTAAATTTGTTGCAAACTGAGAAATTCGTGTAATGCTATGTTGTCTTCATACGGTTACTCTTGCAAAAGTGACACTACATGTTGACTTAGTAAAGACAAGTTGAGTACAGAGCGCGGAAGGGCGATGGCAGTCCAGATATAGCATTTAAGAAAGTTTTTTACTTTACATAGACTCCAGGCATAGCAATTTCCTAATTTGCATATACTGAAGATACGACGACGTTTTTCAGAAAACTTTATTCAAAAGTTTTCTTAACTATTTCCACTGGTAGTTTTTGTACGCTCTTGCAAACAAGTTCAGCAATTCATATAGCAGCTAGCTAAAAGACAGTTGTCTTACCAAATGCAAACACTACCGTAGATGCATTACGAATGAATTATTTAAATTTTTTTGTCACACGCTTCGTGTTCACTAATTCAAACATTTCGTGCCCTCCGGTTGGCCACGACTACCGTTGTTAGCTCATAGTTAGAGATACGCTATAAGAAATAACAATTAGGCGGATGAGGTTTCCATTTTAAAAATTGCGTAACATTCTACTGCTTTAGACCCATTCTGAACAGCAAGAACAACAAGCAGATTCGTTGCAACTGTTCGCCAACTCATCTTTTTGACGCAATGAGGGTATCCGTCTTTTCTATCAATATTTATCCGCTGCAAATGGGAAGCAGAAGCGGCTGCGAACATCTGCCGTACATTCACACTGGAAACAAGCAGCGTCCGAAAGCCTAAGCACGTATCAACATAGGCGAAGCTCATCATGCGCTCACTGCTGCAATGCTGACCTCAAAGAAACCGCGAAAGTGGAAGAACAACACTGTTTGCTTGGAAACATTGAAAGCTGATTGAACGGCCCTCATTTGCCTGGAAGTGCGTTCGTATTGACAAGTTTGTTACCTCTGCTAAAAACAACTAAAGATCTGTTTTAAAAATATGAAAAAGAACGAAACTTAAACGCACTAACAATTATAACGGGTAATCAGCAGGTTAAAAATTGGATTGGCCATATCAGTCTTTTTATTTATCATTGTGACGTCAGTATGCTGACAGAAAAGTCAAGCGCGATTTAGTCATGCTCATTTGGAGAATGCCCGCGCACGAGCCGTGGTAAAATTTCACGAAGGGTAAATATTTCCAAAGCTAAAGCGCAAGAATGATGCCATGTAGAACAATTGTTTGTATTGTTTTTCCATATGCCGCTCATATTGCTTCTATAAATTGTCGTTATTTTTTTCGGCCGCCATTTGCCGGCTTAACAATGGCAAAAAGTAGTTTGATTGCTTCAATCGCTACGTGGATAAGTTTTTCCTTTTTTATAGTAAGTATACTTTCAGTTGTCGTTGGAATACGGTCACTGCTCGTCCAAGATGGTATCCAAATCAAGATACCATCCCGAAATGGTCAGTCGGAGCCGATCAAAGTTGGCAGTTCTTTCGTATGTAGTTACAAAATTCCGAAAGTACTCATTTATCCATTAATAAAAAAACCTATTACAGAACTGCCAACAACGACACGAAAGAGCTGATCTTGCTTCCCTAAAAGGACGTCTTGAGTATAGACAGCTTTCAAACCATAAATAATAACGTTTAAATGGGGTGGCTTATGGCAGAGCAGTTAAATGCAGTCTGGTAATAAAAACCTGTGGGCACATTTCGTTACGGCGCGGGATAAAATCCAGAAAACGCGAATCCCGAAAAATAAAAATCCTAAATTGTTCTCTCTCCTGTTCCTTACAGTTGGTGCACAAAATCTAAGCCTAAGCCAAAAATGGAGAGCAGCGACGCGTATATAATGCTTTATGCTTAGACAAAAGCTTAAGAAGGGGTGACGGCTGGAAAATTCGGGATTCTCCTCTTTCGGGATTCTTTAGAAGACCTGTTTCGTAAGACGTTTTAAGGCGTCACTCCAAGAGGCAATCTAAATATCTGCAAGCATTTTGCTTGATTAATGCATAGTAGCAAAATTATTTCCCTGTCTCGTAATGAGTACTCCCGTTGAGATAGTAATGCATAATTTGGATTATAGCTTTTATCCATTGCGTAGGCGCGAACACTCATCTCCGCTGTTGACAAAGAATAGTGACGCAAGGACGCAGGCTAAAACTTTCATAAAAAGCTTTATCCGCTGCTCTTATACGCAGCGTATCCAACAATCTCGGCGGCAGAGAAAGCTGACCGTTACGGAACGAGAACAACTGCGCCGCGTGTAATCTCTGGACGCAGCATTTATGAAAAATGATATCCGTCGAATAATGCAGCCTTTACAAAGTAAATTTCTGACTAATAAATCTGCTGCTTATTTTTGCCAAATGCTCCAAAACAAATTCACTACTGGCAATAGGCTCTAAAGATAATACATTTGTTTTAATTAACGAGCTTATCGCAGCAGCATATCTGAAGGTTTCGTAGCTTATGGCCAAACCGAGCGAAACCGTTTCAGGTATTAGAGCACAATGTTCGCGAAGTGAGCGGCGTGTTGGAAGATTTTGACTTTGTTCTGCCTGAACACTTGCGACGACCAAAGGTAAGTGCATTGATGAAAAAAAAACCAGAAAGCTGCCAAAATGAATATTTCAACAGCCGTTCAATGTTCATCGAATGGAAAAAAGCTGGTCTGTTGTATCTCCAACTTACATGCCGGCTGTTTGGAATGCTCCTTGTACGGCAAAAGCATGCGACGAAAACATTAAGTAAAGAAAGCTGAACAGCTTGTCATTAACAATTTCTAACTTTTCAATGCTTGCCAACTAGCCTCTATAGCATATACGACGAATATATTGACCGAAAGAGAACAATGTGTTGCTGCAAGGAGCATAATTACGAAATACGAAATGGTTATCCATTGAATCCCAGCGGACGTACTGGCATAAGTGGACGTGGTCTACTCCCGCGCTACGGTCCAAATCATTACATGAAAGTTCTAATTGTAAAGTAAGTTTGACATACCCCGTTTCTTGTTGCGCAATTCACCGCCTTCTGTGCATGATTGAAATTTTCAGATCTTATGACAGCATAACCAAAAACTGAGCTTGTAATTAGATAATACTTGATAACGCGGCAACGAAGAAGCTGCAGCTTCTTGCTGTCATCAATGTGCCCTTGAAGCAGTGCATAAGAAAATCAGTACCTAACGCCCACGTTTTTTAGAGCGGTAGACAAGAATTACTTCATACTTTCGCGCAACGGTAGCGACGATTTTGACGAGCAGTTTTTTGAAGTAAGCCTACCTGTAACATCACATGTTGAACATACCATTAATTACTTAGGGTTTCGTAGACCATCCAAGAGATGTATTTTACCCAGACGATCTTTATAGCGCTCTCTTTTTTGATTTGTGGACTCAATTTAAAGACGAGAAGAAAGTTGAATCCCTTATGAAGAGAGGAAGAAAGAAGAGCGGCCGGGTAAGCGGAAGTACTAGATATTTTGTAAATGTAACTTTTTGTTACGGGACCGTATAGTTTCATGTTGAGTTTCTTTTACGGAAATTTTGTCCCGTTGATAATATTCTTATTATTCCGGAGCTTTCGGGTCAAACGAAACCCGTCTGCAGCGGTATTAATATAAAGCAATGACGTCATTGCTTTATATTAACACCGCTGAAGACGGGTCTCGTTTGACCCGAAAGCACCGGAATAATAAAAATATTATCAACGGGACAAAATTTCCGTAAAAAAACTCAACAAGTACTATATATTAATATAATAAATCTGTCATGGCCAACCCAGAGCTGGACAGACAACGAAATAAAAGCCATATTTAATAAAATGGTACTACGAAAGATGGTAATAATGAGCGAACACGCTCTTCCCATATATGGTCAAAAAAATATCAAAGCTTAATGGCCAGCATTAGGCACAGGAATGATCACTGCCTTAATAGAAGCACATGCTAATAAGAAACTGTCGGCTGAATGCATTTCCGTCTAATAGCTTTATTTTAGCGGTTATCTCTTACTGGAATAACTTACTTTCAGGTGCTGTCAGGCAGCGTTCCTTCCTATATGAATACAGACAATGCGTGGGTAGAAGGGCATATTTACGTACTGTTCTGCGAGAAAGCGAAAGATTTGTGTGAGTACGGCTTGAGAACTTTACAAATGAACCATCAGTACAAATGGATACCGTGGAATAGAGCTGCGTCAATAGAAACGATCAAACGCATAACTAAGTCGCTTCCGGACGATGAGGAGACGAAAAAAGAATTGAGCACCTATTCAATTTTCTGCGAGGGCTGCGATCCATCTTTGAAGGTTCCTATTTTGGGAGCGCTTGGCATGGCTGGTCTTAATGCGGCAGTACTGGGCGTCAAGTTTGGTATAACGGCTATACTGCTCTCCAACTTTCTTGTAAACCTTCTTACGCCCATTGTTAGCCCCCTTATAATAGTTATTGCCGCTGTGTGTATATATGATTTCGTGTATAGAGTGCGGCAAAAATAGCTATTGCCTAACGTGCTAACAGTAATGGTATTTTCAGCCAATTAAACATGCGCTAAATCATGGAAGCGCGAAAAGTGAATAATTAGATATTCGGTAGTACGTTGACAAAACGTCGTCAAAATTTCGCTACTTCTCAGCCTCCCGCCGCAAGTCGTTTTCAAATTTCCAAACCTGCAGTTTCTGTTGACGTCTCCCAACAATTCACTGCCTTTTGTAAGGGCGTAGCCTGTTTAAATGCAAAAAGCTTCATTTGAAATCGTAAAAAACTTACCGAGAGCTTTCGCCGCATTCTCGCCTGGCTTTCAAGGCAACATTAAACGTGTTTGTCGTGAAAAACTCGTAAAGTTTTCAAACCCACCCAAAAGTCAACTGCTTTAATGGCAGATGGTCGATTGGAGTACACATCATGCAGGCGAAAGACAGTACACGTCTTTTTTATTGTGTTTAAGCAATGGACAAGTTACGAAGACACTGTAGCCTTGAAAGCAAGAAGAGAAAACGAATTCTTGCAACGCTGATGATAGGTGGCGCTCATGTCTCCTTGACTTGCTGCTGACGTGGCTGTTGTGCGACAGCCGTTCTTTTTTTTTTACTATTAGTGAGCCAACGCCCCACCTAAGCCTAAACTAAAATTATATGCCTTATGCAACAAAGCGTGATGAAAAAAATGCGTGTATTTGCAATCTATTTTCAGTATAGGCTTAGGTTGCATACAGCCGCTATTGCTACCACCATAAACAAGCTTTGTACAAGCACCTTCAATAGCAGAACATTTTACTGGGCCCATTTTATAACAAATACTAACCACGCTGAGCATTAGATGATTCGCCGTTGAGCAAGAAAATAAGAAGGTACTTTGCACATGCTTTTATAATACGGCTCCCCTAAAGAGAATAACTTTAAAAAGACTGCGTTCGTAAACATAAGTTTTCTACAAATAACCGTAGCAGAGATGATAGCACTTACGACTGCAATTTTGCTGATCAAAAAGGCTTCCCGCTTATGGGGTATCTTGTTACAACGTTAAACCACCGTCTACAATATGGGTTTGACCAGTGATGTACGAGGCCTTGTCGGATGACAGGAACAAAACCATTTCGGCAATATTTTCAACAGTGCCTACTTTGCCCATTGGAATGCTCGAAACGCAAGTTTTGTAATACTGCAATGCGGCGGCTGACGCAATGGAATAAATTGCGGACAATTCTTACTTCGTTAATATTTTCTGTCGAAACGTCAGGGCGACGAGAATGCACTTGCGTAGGAATAATTCCGGGACTAAAAAACTTCAATTAACTATCCGCCTACTAAACAAATAATAATAATAATAATAATAATGAAATGTCTTTATTATGGAGTGAATGTCCCGTTTAATAATAATAATGCGCAGCAGCATTCTGCAATCAGCAATCTGCGCAGCAGCATTATTATTATTAAACGGGACATTCACTCCGTAATAAAGACATTTCATTATTATTATTTTTAGGTCGGCTATAACGAAAGCGACGGCGATAACGAGGCACGGGAAACGTGAAGAAAAAATCAAAAATGGGGAATGTTCATGAGAATCATTAACGATACGGTAGAAATATGCCATCTTCTGGTATTAAGCATTATTAGTGTACGGAAAAGCTACCCGTTCAAAGATTTTATTGCGAAGCTTTTGGGAATCACCTGTTCCCGTCTTTCCCTGCGCTGAAGCGCTGATGACGGGCCTCGGTGTGACCCGAAAGCTCCGCGGGTTATACGCTTGAATAAACGTTTTTAACTAACGAACGGGTAGCAAAGCCGCAAAAAACTTTATTCTGAATAACGCACCCGTTAGAAAGGAGAGGAGAAAAGAAAAAAGAAGAAATAATAATAATAATAATAATAATAATAATAATAATATAGAAAATGATCAGTCGATTATATAGGTCGATATTGGCAGCTTGCCAGCTGGGAGTAGAAAGAGAACTTACTTCACAGAATTGACACGAACACCGTGAGGCGCCATTTCTAAATTTTGTAAACAAGTAATGCGCCATTTTTAGCTGGTCAAAACAATCGTACCCAAAGCCATCATTTTGGTGAACATGTCCAATGCCGCCTTGGTCATTGAATAGAAGGCCCAGTTAGGCAACTAAAGTTTCCACTGCATTGCATGAATACAAAATCGAATTGCGCGTACGGGTTTAATACCGCATATACTTGATACATTGACGATGCAACCTTTCGTAGCCATCAGGTGTCGAAAACATCTAAGGGAAAGGTCTACGGCAGATATGAGGTTTACATTCATCATAGTTTTCAAGTCTTCAATTTTCAAGCCATCGGGAGGTGATCCCGGCAGCAGCATACCAGCATTGTTCACCTGCCAATGCAACCGTAATGGTCAAACGATAGTGAGTCGCAAAGGCGCTCATAAATCCCCTTAGCTATTATAACATCCGCTGATTATTACCTGGAAATCGTAGGTCCAATTAATAATGTAACATTTAGCTATTTTGCATTGAACTTTTTATGAGGTACAATTTTTTCTTAGGCGCTGCCGCGCTAGTTAATACTCCTAGAAAAAGCTTTTGGAGGCTTACCAAATCGTACTTGCATACCATTTCTGACTTTGAAACCTTCCAAAAAACCCATCCTTTCTTTTAAAGTTCTTTTTAAGCAACCAGCGGAATACTAACAAATCTCAGACTGAAATTATTATCGCCATGTTTCTCACAGGTGTCGCTACAATCGACCATCCATTATAAGGGAACGTCGATTACCCGCGAAGTGGATGTATTAGAAAATGGAAGCAACAAAAATTTAAAAATATTCAAAGCAGCAAAATGCCTTTTCATCAAAGGTAACCTGCGAATAAAGCTGAAATAATGTGACCACACTAAAAGTATTGAGCTTCGCCTAAGCGCGTGAAAGGAAAAGGCCGCCGCTTACGAGGACGTCGATGCGCTTAAATTTTCCGATCGCTTCGTCGACAATACGTTGACAGACATCCGCAGCAGCAATATCGCCGATGCAAGTAGCAATCTGAAAAGATACTTTTCAAGGCTTGATCACAAAACTCAGTAAACAAAAGGCGAGTTTTAGCTACGCGTTTATACGAAAAATCGTATTTGTTTATCCGAACATCTCTCGGTCGCCTTATGGTCGCTAGGTTGATACAACGCTTTTTGCAAGCCTAACTCGCAAAGCAATGTTGTACAGATTACGCGATCATCTTCCGGTTTTGAAGGATAGCAAAGGCGGACTGTTGACTGCAGTTCTTGTTCATTTCTTCCGCAAAGAACCAGCTTGTATCCCGCGGGAGCAAATAGCTTTGCCACACCTCGTCCTATTCCCGAGCTTGCTCCTAAAGTTGAGATAAAATCACTTAGTAACCTTGAAAATAGGATGCTTCGTAACGGGCGGTTGTTTCATGGTTGTAAAGTCTTCTACGGCTTTTCCCGTTTGTTTTGTCTGTGCTGGTATCTGTAATTGAACTAAGCTCCTCCATCTCACTGACGACGGAACTAGAGCGCTTCGAAAGCTTTGAAATTAAAAGTTGAGTGCATTGATACCTGTACAATTTTTCTTAATAACGGCTCATCCATCCGTTGGTAGAGCAGTTGTTTCGTTCAATTACAGATACCAGCACAGACAGATTAAACGGGAAAAGCCGTAGAAGATCTTACAACCACTTAGTAACCTAATGCATTTAGGGAGACGGTTCAGGCTGAACTTTGACTGTAACAACAATACGTGCTTCAGTTACCTTAAGTTTCGTGTCAAACTCACCTGTGATGATTGCAGTGGCCATTATGCAAATTTTTTTTCAAAATTCGCCTGAAAGATGAGATAGCGTAGAGAATACAAGTGAAGAGCTGCTCGTATGTAGGTGCATAAGAAGCGGAAGAGTGCTCCAAGCGAGCTGTGCTTAAAGCAGGTGATATGTCTTGAAAACAGCGGATACTGCGTCTCTGCTACTTACTTACCGTCAAAACTGCCAAACAAATATGGTGAGAGCAAACGAAGACGGCTAGTTTGTTTTACTTAGCCGTCAATTTACTTAGCAGTTAAACTAGCGAGCAATATATCATGTCAGGACAGAGAAAACACTAAATAATTCATCATTTTAAACTACTCTTTCCGTCAGCAACTGCTGGAAGATCAACTGACGAAGTAAAAGCGAATGACAAAGCAAAACACTTCAGCTCGCGATACCATTGGCGGTAAAGTAATTTCAGTAGAAAAACGTCTTCTGAGACTATTAAAAGTACTCTACAACCAGTTGTTTCAGGACGGCAGTTTTAATTCGGTTAATACGCTGACGACGGGAACAGCTGACTTCCGAAAGCTCTGCAATTTTTCCCCCATAATAAAACCGGTTTGACGAGATCTAACTTGCTCTGACTACTAAATTCACACGCACAGCTATCGCACGTCCTACTCCACGTAAAATTTTAAGAGATTACTTCTCCATCCACGATGAACTTAGTTGTCTCTTCTAGTACTACCACCTAGAGAGAGCATATGAAGAATTGCGGAAATTACAATCCAATCTTTGCCTTTATATAGTCAATAATAACTTCCAAGTCTGAGCACTTTACCTCTTGTAGACAAGACGTAGCTGAAATTACACAAGTAAAAGTGGAGTTGTTTGCTCAGAAGCAAGTGCACGCAGACGAGTAAACATGAACTGCTTAGAAGTCTCTGTCTACGCATGCACATTTATCACGTCGGTGAAAAAGAAGGTTAGGCAGACCTGCAAATGTCAGGTCAACAGAAAATAGCAATTTTTTAAAATTACACTTAAAATACTACCAACTCTACGGCTCAGCAAGCGTACTGAAAAAGGCGACTTTTTAAATGACGAAGCTGCCCTCTTTCCCTTCGAAAAAAGTGCAATAGACAAAGGTTTCGTGAAAGTTCAAAGTCCAGCCAACATACACAACTTTAAAAAACGAAACAAAAAGCATCGCAGGCTGAAAAGCAAGGATTTTCAAATTACGCGCCAATTCGTGTTTCTTGACGCAGTGCATGAGACGGAAGTGACCTAAGCATGCTGAAGAATTTTTTCCCAGCTCGTAAACATAAAAAAAAATCTCTACATCCGACCAGTGCCATCGAATGTTGCAACTCGGCCCGGACAAGAAGGCCAGAGCGACCCGCCAGTTTTGTTTCCTAAACTAAGGGACTCTATAACCTGTTAAGCTTTCCTACGCTGTATGATAGAGTGACTTTCACTTAGAGGATAAAGAGTATCTCATATAGCAGACTGAGATATCTGAGATAAAGATATGCTGACTAAGGACGCTTTCGCTTGAGGGGTTCATTAATCTACTGACCTGTTCTCTTTTTATGTACTTTATTTTTACAATCTCATTCGCTACACTAAATGCGAGGCACGGGAAAGGTGAAAAAAATCAAAAATGGGGAATGTTCATGAGAATCATTAACGATACGGTAGAAATATGCCATCTTCTGGTAGCACGCTTTTATCTGCTAAGAAAACAATTCATTTTCAACAGAAGTGAATTACTTTACAAGCTTTTAAGACGTTGGCAATACAAAGCCTGCAGTTCGACTGGCTCTTGACCAACATGCTCAACCTAGACCAATCAAGTTCTTTACTTTCAGTGAAATGAATCCGTCCAAAGAAGCATACTATTTCGTAACTAAAATTGCTCCATATTTTTATTCTTTTTACTACTTTTTTAAGATTCAAACCCCTAATAGTTATAATAAGGGGTGTATAAAAAACGTTTCCGTCGAAAAAAAGATGCCGGACGGGCGTAACTCTGCTTGAACTTTAGTTCATTCCTAAAACTGTTGCGCATGTTAGAAACCTAGCAAATTTTTCGCAAAGCTGCCAAATTGGAGAGGCAATTCTTTAGCAAAAAATTTGCATACAACTTTCAAAATTATCGGCAGACTAATATCAGCTCGATTTTGTTTCGGTAGTTCAATAAAACGATCTTATCTCGACTGAACGTCCGCAGCCTATTGATAAGACGTTTCGGAATCAATTTATTATTCCGTGCCAAACGCTCGGAAGCTTTTGAACGCTGATGACGAAATATGTTAATTACAGAAGATTATATAGCAGTCTGCGCGCCTGAAACGCAGATAAAATCGTGTCACCCAAAACGAGACTTCAAAATTCGCATAGGTCGATTTTCGGAAAAATAAAATGCAATACGCATTACATTATCGTACAATAAGCTAAGGATTGATTTTTCCTTCTATTTCAAAAGTCCATTTAAACCGCTCTTGCGGATAACGAATTTTCGTGCTGGCAAATAAGCTATCTCATTGTATTGACTACCAACATATGTTAACAAGGAGTTCAACAGCTGGCATCAATCGTAGTCTTCCATCATTTCCCAAATGCATCTCAGATTCACCACAGCCCACAAATCAGAACTATGCCCATAATGTGCCAAAGTTGGCGAATGCATAATGTAGTTATTTACCTGCACGCATGGTGAGCGATCGCGCGCTCAGAACGCCATCTACCAAAGACATTGGCTTGCAGACGACAACTGTCTGACCGTCGGACTGAATATGAAATGATGAAGCTCGTTGCTAGAACAAAAACATAGTACAGTAACATAAACTGTTATAAGTCTATGCAAATAGATTTTTCGGAAATGAAACTTCAAAGATGAAAAACATTATCCCATTTTCATTCTTACTTGCTAAGCATAACTGTAGCGCACCGCTCGACTCGGCCAGCTTACAACCAAAGGATCTCGACTGGAAGCACCTGTAAAAACCCACTGTCCATCGCGTATTGATTAAATGCTAAAACTGCAAGCGACGCTGTAGTTAATTTTAAATATATACAGTCGGCATTTAAGAAAATCAAGTACGGTTGGAAAAAAGAAAAATTTCCAAAGCAGCAATAGGACTGACTGGTTGCGCCATCTACGAAAAGTAAATGCTCAACAACATCTTCGCGCCGTCGTGGTTTGTGACCAACTTTGAGCAGAAAGATAAGCGGAAGAATACTTGAAAAAAGATTACCCACTCGCTGTGAGCTACGCGCGTTTCAATTGCTCACTTCCTTCAAGGCGGGAAAGTTGCGCACAGCGCCACATTGCTGGTAGAGAGAAGATACCATTAAAGTTCAATCATGGACAGTAACGCGAGAATTGGTCAAAAATTGTGCGAAACTTAGCTTGACGTGACCATGCTGATAGACGAACGAAATTGTGCGAAATAAACTACATTTTTTTTCAAAATGGACGCTAATCGATGCCGGCGGGAGGCGGCTTGGGCCACTCGCGATGAAGGTCCGCCGTCGAAGGCTTCAAGGAACCTTCGATGCGATCCATCCATTCGGGCACAGTTTTCTTGTATGCCATTTCGGGATTGGCGCGTTCCATGCACGCCAGTCGAAATTGCAACGGCACGTGGCTATCGTGAAGCGGCATGTTCTGCCCGTCCGGTCGGCCGTTGGATGCCCCAACTGCGTGAACAACGTTGCCTGACTTGGCGCCACTATTGGTCGTCGGATGGACGTTGTTTGCAGGGTTCAATAAAGCTTTCAAAGGCTTTGTATAGCTGGGCCCGGGACAATTGGCCAACTCGCCAGCCGGTGTTCCTCGTGCTTGAGCAGTCCGGCTGGACTGATGGGACCGGTGCTTCTTCTGAGCCTCTTCTTCCTTCTTAGAAAATATACACATTATCCATGTTTAAAAAAATACAGCGTTTATTTACAATTTTTAGCAGGTTCCAGTCAAAAACATAGTCATATGCATAACCCAGCTGATGGAACAAGTTGCGTAAGGACAGCTGGAAGAACCCGTAGTCTGGCCTCTCGATGAAGCCTATGCCCTGGCAGTATCTCAAAAAGTTGGCAAATTCGCCTAAGAACATACATGGACGTCCGTATTGATTAATTAAGCATAGCGCATTGCTTACTAACCTGGAAATCCATGACAAAGATCATCGACGGACGTACTCATTTTTTTCTCGCTAATCTTTTCGTACTTTTGTCTCTTTGTAGCCGCCTTCAGACCTTGCCATGGTAATGAGCCACGTAAGAAGTACAGAAGGACATACGCCAACGATTCCAAATCGTCCCGCCTACTTTGCTCTGGAAAAAAGTGACAAAAACTAGCGCGATGACTCCAACATCCGGTGGCCGCTTACCTATTCCTAAGTGAGTATTCAAGGAGGCGTAGCGGGCCGTGCCTGTAAGATTTTTATTTTCCCTATAAGGTATGTGCGTATTGGTCCTGCTGTCACGGTATTTCTTCGCCAAACCAAAATCAATTATCTAAAATGATAACACGTCGACAAGTTGCTAGCAAACCAGAGCAACTCGCTTACGTATACTAAATTGCCTTTCTTGCCAAGGCCCATTAGAAAATTGTCCGGCTTGATGTCGCGATGAATGAATCCCTTGCTGTGAACATACTCTATCCTTGAGATCTAAAGAATGCGGCGGCTGAATCGAAGCCGCACGCAACGACCAAAAGTCTTAAAATAATACCATTTGGTCGGCAAGCAGCAAAACCGTCTTTAGGCTGAACTTCCTGCAGCAAAAGTTGAATAGGTCTTCCAGAGAAGGACCGAGCAGTTCAACAACCATCACATTGTAGTCGCCTTCTACGCCACTCCATATAAGCTGTGGTACGCCTACTACACGATTAAAGGTGAAATTCAAACGACGCTCTTTCGTCCAATAGCGATCTACCATTGCCTTGCATTATCCGGTACAGCTTTGCTTCAATGTACAACTGCGGATGCTTAGTTTTGTTACATTCCAATTTTATAGCCACTTCTTCGTTTGTGTGTATATTTTGACCTTAAAAAATTGGGAGATAAGCAAATTAAATGCCACCCAAATCATTCACAAAGAACAAAGACAATACAGGCAGTTCTTGTATAACGCGTTTTCGCTCATACGCGATTTTGAAATCGTAGCACTTTCTCACATAACGCGATTCTGTTTTCGCTCTGACGCGATTTCGCCGGCTGGAAAGCGTGGGCGTATGGCAAAGTCTCCCCGTGTTTTCATCCACCGAAAGCAAACAATGGCCGCGCTGTTAGCTTATGCGCCTTCTTCAGTCACGAACAAGCGAAATGTGACAAAAACGTATAGGATTCTTATCAGAAGTAGTGTCCGACCCAGCTGTGCACCCTGCGATATGCATACTCAAACAGGCTACTGATCGGTATTCATGTTCGGTGGAATAATTCGCGCCGGCAGGAACATATGTACAGACGACGTTTCCATTTTCAATTCTCCCGAAGCGCAGGCATCGTAGACGTTTTCCAGTGAGTCGTAGTACGCTAGCAAAGAATTCGGAAAGCATTCACACCGTCTGATTGCGAACTCAATTCGTAAGTAATTTGTCTGATTCCGCGGTCTGAGGATAGCCTTTAAGAATCTGAAAATGTCTACGCTTCCTGATTCGAAGTCAGCTGGTAGTGGTCGAAAAAGAAAGGCGCTGACTGTTGGAGAGAAACTTGAGATACTGAAATGGTATGAACGGAATGAGACGACACGTGATATTGTCAAAGCTACCAACACAAAGGAATCAACCTTGCGGACCATTAGGAACAATGCAGAAAAAATTAAACAGACTTGCGTAAGCGGTACCAGTTCAAGTATTGCGATGTCAATAAGAACAAGGCCTAAGATACTGGAAGAAATAGAAAAACTACTCAGCATTTGAATTGAAACTCAAACGATAAAAAGCCTAGGAACAACGTTTTTCACCATCAGACAAAAAGCAGTTATCATTTACGAAGACCTTAAGAAACAGTCTACAAATCCTACTGAAATTCCTCATTTACTGCTAGCAGTGGGTGGTTCTGCCGTTTCAAGAATCGATACAGTTTTCACAATGTTCGTCTCTGTGGCGAAGCAGGAAGCGCGGACGTCGATGCCACGCAAACATTTCCAATAGAAGTACAAAACTTGGTCAAAGAAAAGGGCTACTGCCTCGATCAAATTTTTAACTTCGACGAGACAAATCTTTATCTAAAGCGTATGCCAAAAAGGGCATACATTTCCAGAGAACGTAGGCATGCTGCACGAATCTGCGCTGCGAAAGATCGTGTGACTGTAATGCTCAGTGCCAACGCTAGTGGGGATCTTAAGCTGAAGTCATTGATGATTCATCGTCATGCCAATCCACGAGCCCTAAGGGGAATTGTTAAAAGCAGTTTGGACGTTTACTACAGGTACAGCAAAAGAGGATGGATGACTGCCCAAGTTTGTCTTGATATGTTTTCTAATGCTTATGTGAATGACATTAAAAAATACTTGAACGAGAAGAACTTAGCTTTTAAAGTTCTCGTAATCATGGATAGCGCGCCAAGCCACCCACCGATCATAGCTGAGCTAGACCCAAATGTCCACTTTGTTTTCTTGCCGGCACGGACCACTTCTTTGTTACAACCGCTTGACCAAGGCGTTATCAGAGCATTCAAAGCTTACTACTTAAGGCAAACGTTCAAGATGCTGATCGACGCGACCGACGGAGAAAATTGTGAAACTGTGATGGAATTTTGGAAGAGCTATAACCTGAGAATGACCATTAACAACATCATAGAAGCCAGGAATGACGTATCGAAACAGTGCTTGCACAGTGTTTGGCGGAAACTCATCCCAGGCCTGATCTGCGATTTTAAAGACTTCGAGCCTTCTGCTCAAGTATGCGAAATTACTGAGATCTGCGTTCAGTTGGCAAACAGCCTAGGCTTTGAAGAAGCGGGATTTTGAATTGTCAACCGGATGAGCTGACCACTGAGGAGCTGCAGGAACTTTCTGTAGCAGGGGAAACAGAAGGAAGAGAAGATGATGAAAATCAGGAAGTTCCTCCGCCTCCTCCGCGACAAATGACCACTGCTAAACTGTCAGATACCCTAGAAACTAGTGAACAGCGTTTACAATGGCTCGAAGACAATGATTGTAATGCAGAACGCAGCGGGAAAACTACAAGAGATATCTGAGTTTGCTTGGAGCCATATAAGCAGCTGCTGTACGAAAGAAGTACACGTGCGAAACAAAAGAAGCTCGAATTCTACTTTACTGCAATGAAGAAACATTGTGACGATGAGGAAGCGCTACCTTCTACATCTAATAGAACCTCAGTTCGCCCGTAACAAAGGATAGTGAGAATGAAGAAGTGAGTCCAACAGAACTCTATTTTTTCCTGGGTATTAGGTCGTTTATTTTAGTACTGAGAGGGACTCTTTCCACAAGCTAAAGACGCAAGCTCGCCGCTCCTGAAAGCCAGTTTGAACTCTGTCCGCTGTAAAGAGTTCTATCATAAAAGCTCTGCCGTTAATGTATGATCGTCGTAAAAGATAATGTTATTCAGACTCCGTGTAAGAGGATCTATACGTCAGCGTGCCTAGCGGTAGAATACGTGGCTCAAGTACATCATAATTCCTGTTTCAACTCAGCTTATTTAAGATATCTCTCCGTTGTTGTTTACAAGTAAACAATCCTTCTTACGCTTTGAACCAAATCGTGATTTTCCTATACTTTACATGTCTCCTATAACGCGATTTCATATAACGCGACATTTTTCAGGATTTTTAGGTGACCAAACGCTCGCGTTATACGAAAACTGCCTGTATGTGATAAATCTAATCGATAAAATTAGCGTTTATGCTAAAAATAATTAACCTTATTCTCTAAATACTTTCAAAAACCCAAATGCAATAAATACTAAATAAAGGAAAATCAAATGTTCAGACGCTGTCCTCTTGCTTAAGGTAAACGTTGTAGGAAAAATATTTCAACAGCTGTCAGTGCAAACCATTTGCCGGACAATCGGCAAACTGAAGGCCATCATTTACGAGCCGGTGCGAGTTGACGAACAGCTGTTTGAAATAACGGCCTACAAATCAATGTGCGTACTTTAGGGATTCACAATTAGCAAAATCTGTCAAACCGATCGAGGAATTGCAATTTGCCTAAGGAGCCTAAGAAGCGCGAAATATTTAGATTCGAATAAGAAATAAAATAGACAGCGCGTATTTGAACTTTAAATTTTTATAGCGCATGCAGACAAAGTAGATACTATCTTTTACGACTTTTACAACGGCGACGCGACGGAGGAAAGCAGTTATGTCTGCTCCCGCGTTCAAGAAGTTCGGTACTTAATGGTCTCAATAAAGATCGAAGTGTTTAGTACATGCGCACTGTTCATACTGTATTACAGGTACAATATGACTTGCCTCAACGTGTGAAACAGGCAGTATCTCAAAGAGGAAATACGATGAATTGGCACGCTAAGTTAAGAAGGCAAGTTTGAAGCGATTTTGAGAAAAGAATGCCGACGAAAGAGCTCATTCGAGGCAACACTTAAACAAAAGCAAAAAGTAACTAGGCAATGATAATAAACAGAGGAAAAGCGCGCTCAAAATTGCATCGCTAACCGAATTGCGTAGTTGAAATCTATGGAAGGTAATAATGGGGTGACGAAGCGCCTGGAACATGTTGAGAACGTTTTGTACTAGAGCGACGCGTGTCAGACACTGCAAGTCACTAGCAGCGCCGGCATGCAAGTGACACAAAACTTCCTCTACTATGACATGTCACCTACTATCCTACAGATGGACGAACAAATGGAAAAACTGAGAACAGAATAAAGTGGGACGCACCGAGGTAGATATCGCCAAATGAGCCGCTTCCAATTTTTCTGCCCAATCTGAATCTACCGCCAACGCGCAATTCCATTCCCTGAAAGAAGAAATACTAAAAATAACAAAATCAATAAAATCGAACAAAGACTAAAGACAAAGGGAAATTTCAGTCAAACGTTAACCGTTGGTCTTTTGAATGGCACGTGCATGGAATCGGGCGGCACAGACGTCAGCTGGGCAATGGATCAGAGGCGAGACGGACCGTTGGAGCGAGCAAATGGGTCATGGATAACGACAAGTAACAAGCAGATTGTACTTCTACGTATAAAGCAAACGGAACGCAGTAAGTGAAAAGGCAAACAGCCTCTTTCAACAACAAGCTTACATTCAAGCGCTATGCCGGCCGAATCCGCAAAAACCAAAGGCGGAGAGAAGCGCAGCGAACTGTGACGAACCAACTACGGCTCGTGCTCTATTCGACGAGAAGAACACAATCGAAGAATCGCCTTCCAAAGTAAGCAATGCAGAAGTTGGAATTGAACAAAATGGCAAGACTGAAATGAGGTCGACGAAGCGCCATTTTGACGATACAAAAACAGAAGAGCAAACGATTACGCAACGGCAAAGTAGGATTCAGTTTAAAAAATCAAGAAACAAACATCGGGCGGACCTAAAAACCAGCAAACGATAGCTACAAAGGCTGTACATACTTGGAATTGGCCAGCCACGGTTAAAGTCGGTGCCTCCAACGGAACTTCATTTCGAAAAAGGAATGTCGCCAAGAAGCCGAAGAAATGTTTAAAGCTTTACTCGATGTCGTTGCAAGCACGTAAAACTGCCGAATGCCTCCTCAACGGGAGCGAATCGCCTTTGGACCAACGACTTAAACTAACACATGATGTTCACGTACAAATAATTGCGGCGTCAATGACGACCTCGAACATTGTACTTTAGCGTTGAAATTTTTTTTAACGCGAACTAAAACGCAACATTTTTTGAAATATGCCTTTTCCGTAGCAGCCTATTCTTTCGTCGCTTTTTTGAACTACCTTGACGTGACGGTTCGTAGTTTTGCAAAAACAAAGACGAATTGCGCAATCAGGAAACTTATTTACTTCATTGCGAGCTACGCGCTTTAAAGCTATAGCGCTTTGCTTAAGCGATGCGGCGGTTTGCAGCTGCGACAAGTACATGCGTACAGAAATGACAGCCCGGAGTTGCTGGTAAATTTTATTAAGCATCAAGAGTCAAAAAAGAAGCAATTTTCAACTCAAAGTCACTTCGCAAGCAATAAACGCGTTAGAACCTGCATTCCGTTTTGGGATACTTTTATTCGCAAACTAGCTACGAATTGACGCTCGGAGCTTTCTGCAAAAGACAATGAGGTAAATTATTTTTCCCGAATAAATTTAAGCACTTTTTAAAAGCGCGCCCACCGCAAAATTGCACTTTACTAATGATCTACTGTCTTAGCGGACGGTAGAAGTTAATTGTACCTGAAAATCATTTTAGCCTACGTTTAAATTTAACTTCGCTCCAGACTGCCAACTGAACGACAGCGGCGCAAACGTTTGTTTGCAATAGGCAAAAAAATAAAAAATAAGAAGTAAAAACAAAAGATTAAAATGCCACGCCCATTTTAGCGTTAAGAATTTTTCAGAACTGTCCGTTTGCGAAGTTGGGGTTTTGAAACGTCTCCAAATAGTGTTTGTCTACAAACAAAAATATTTACGCCGGCAGGGCTTGAATATGCATTCCGCTTTCGATAACGCGTTTTGCGCTAACAGTAATTAAATGTTTGCAAGTAAGATGCGCACTGTATTTCGGGAAATGCGTTCCACCGGTGCAATGCTTTCGCTTAGCTTTTATTATTAATGTCTTTCGCTCAGGCTAGGATCGCACGTTGAGAATGGCATAATTTTAATTTGTTTATTCGATGTGCGTTACTGTCGGTACGTTGGTTCTTCGTTAAGCGAAATGGAAGGGCTAACAACCACCAGAGCGTTGTTTCTGTTACGTAATTCGTTGTCCGCCGAAGTATCCGTTTTCAGCCGTCATCAAAGCATGTTTTCGTGGGAAAATTTTAAAGCCTTTAAGCATTCCTCCAATGGTTGCCAAGTGTACTGCATCGCCTACGGAAGCCTTACGCTTCTTTCCGTCATGATCCTTATAGTCAATGGGTCTTTGCACGCCATCTATGATCTTTGCGCCGGCATTTGGCTTTTCATTTTGCTTCTTCTGAACACACTTTTGGCTCTATACGTTTTCTACATGTGCTCAAGCGAACTGATACGCAAAAGTCAGGGATTGGTTAATTTAATCGATAGGATGGCCAGCGAAAAAATTTTATCGTTGGTAACACCTCCGTTGCATTGCCCAGTCTCTGAATCCATCGAACTTTGTTGGACTTACAGAGACGGCATCGTGGTTAATCTTCCTTCTGTCCTTTTGGTGCCCGGTGACATTATTCTATTGCGCCCTGGACATCCTGTTGTTTGTCGTTGCCATAGTGCTATGCCGGATCGAAGCTTCGAAAGAGGTGATGTCTATTTGCCAGAGAATGTCCGCTTTTCAAGCTTGTCCAGCGTTTCTCCATTGGAACCTTTGACCGTAGAAGTGACCGAGTGCCCGGCTGCAGCGGTTCTTCAAAAATGTCACGTGTTCGGCGCTCATACGATTTCTCCTTTGGAAAAGGAGTACGAATTAATTTTGCATTCTTGCTTTGAAAAAGTTCTCCTACCGACGGTAGCTTTTGTTTGCTTTCTCAGCTCGGTGTCACGCTACTTTGCCTATCAACGTTTGGACCTCTATTGGCTTGGCAGTTTCACTGTCGATCTGGGAATTGCTATGCTGCCATTGTTGTTTCCAAGTTTACCAATTTTTTTCATTGGTTTCAAGTTTTACAATTCAGCTTGCCTCTCTCGTAAGGATAAAAACAACAGTTTGCGATATCCATTCATTGATAAAAGTCGGGAAGATGGCGCTGCGTTTATTGAAGATAAGAAGCCAACTAAACGTAACGTTTTCTCTACGGCAGCTGCTCTTTTTCTTGGCAAAGGCAATGGTTTGCCTTTCACTTCCAACTTATATCCAATTTTGGGATCGGTAACCGCAGTGACGATGATTAATAAGAAAGGTATTCTATCTTGGCCGGATCCAAGCGTGGAAAAGGCTTTTTTCTTTTCAAGCGATGCGGAGCACCCGTCGAAACAAAAGACTCGATGCGACGCCCTATCGGCTCTATCATCGATAACAAAAGGGGCCTACGTGATGGACCTTTCGCAGGAAACGACGCGACCATTCAAAGTTCATTTCGACGACCCGAACTGGCATATTTTATTAAGCCATTTGAGACCGCTTGGACTAAATGCTTTGCTGAATAGCTGCCTTCTACAAAGTGAATATTGTCATTTTCTGGATCATCTACGCGTTATAGCTGCCTCTGTTCCCGGCACTACGCCTGTAGTGAACCGTAGATGCCTTTGTCCCCTCATGGATGCTATGCAATTATCCCGCGACGCAATTACGCAGTTTGAACAGCCGCCTACGGTTCTGTGCGCGTACAGAAGAAGAACGGCCGATTTGCCGCCAATTCCCGGCTCTCCCAGATACAAGATTCCGCTTTCGAACCTTTTCGCTACGATAAACAAAGACAAAGCTAGTTGCTACGTGCAAATGATGTGCCAAGGTAGCGCTGATATGGTTTTGGACGTATGCCGCTATTATTGGGATGGAGAAGCAGCTCGGCCGTTGAATCAAAATCACGTTAAACGTGTACAGTAAGTCAACGTGCTTTTGTTGTAACCTGCGGATCATTAATTTTTTAAATTAACTAAACTCACAGAACGAAACGGGCGGGTTTAACAAAGCCGACCCTGATACTCTCTCTAGGTTGGGGAAAATCAAAGAGTTGTTTTGCAGAAGGTAGTCTTGACTTCTTCGCGGGATACGTGTTTGCGCTTTGGTTGTGTAAAGCGCGCTCGCTCTCGTAATCAGCTTTGTCTAGGCGTTTTCCCAGCTGTTGATGTTGCAAAGAAATGAACATAGCGGCGGAGTGTTAGTTGCCATCTGTCGCAGTAGTAACCATAAATCCATCTTTTTACTTTATATGCTAATAAAAGTAAATGTACTGGCCTTTCAACGGCTGGAGAAAGCAAACGTACTCGTTTGCAGTTTATGCCAAGTTGGTTTCTTTCCGACTAGCGGCGTAAAAATTTAATTTTCCCGCTGTCAGAGTATTGTGATTTTCAAGTACCTTAATGAGATAGTAAGATTTTTCATTTACTCGCGTCGTATTGTCTCTCCTGGAACTCTAATTTCCTTAACAGTATCAAAGTAAAGGTGGTTAACGTGAAAACTTTGGATGAAAATCTTGTTATTAATATTTAAAGGCTGAAGACATAATTTGCGTAAACAATTCTTATTGAACTAGCTTTAGTACGGAGTGAGTCCCGTCACATTAAACGGGACTCACTCCGTACTAAAGCTAGTTCATTATGAAATCATACTGTCCCGTACCAAGAGATCACATTTTCGAAACAATTCTTATTTACTTAAAGATTTAAGTGGCCGTCTGTAAGCTTGGTATTTCCTTAATGGCTTCTCAGATATCCCTTTTATGGAAGTATGCATTCGCTTGACCGTAAGAGTTGGCTTTACAACCTCTTATTTCGCCATTGTTGTGCTGGGCGCTTAAGCTTACTTATCAAGTGATATATTTTTTATTATTATTATTATTATTATTGTTGTTGTTGTTGTTGTTAAGGTGGTTATAATCTCATCATTTCAAAGTTTCATTGGCATTGTTTCCTAAAAATTACCACACGCTAATTTCACGCATTTTAATTGTTTACTGGTTGTTTTATGCAGAATTAAAAGATCTGTCGTAGTTGTCAGCGTAAATCCATTACTTTACTTTACATGCTAATAAAAGTAAATGTGTTGGCCTTTCAACGGCTCGAGAAAGTAAACGTATTCGTTTGCAGTTTGTTCCGCGTTAATTCCTTTCCGACTAGCAACGTAAGAATTTAATTTTCCCGCTGCCACAGTATTGTGATTTTCAAGTACTTTAATGGGATAGTAAGATTTTTCATTTACTTGCGTCATATTGTCTCTCCTGGAATTCTAATTTCCATAATAGTATCAAAGTAAATGTCCTTAACGGGAAAACGTTGGATGAAACTCTTGTTATTAATATTCAAGAGCTGACGACATAGTTTGCATAAACAATTCTTATTTACTTAAAGAAGTCAATAGTCCTCTCTAAGTCTGGTATTTCTATAATAGCTTCTCAGATATCCCTTCTATGCAAGTATGCAATTCGCTTGAACGTAAGGGTTGGCTTTATTACCTCCTATTTGGCCGTTGTGGTGCTGTGCGCTTAAACTTATTTATCAAGCAATATATTTGTTTATAATAATAATAATAATAATAATAATAATAATAATAATAATAATAATAATAATAATAATAATAATAATAATAATAATAATAATAATAATAATAATGATAATACCAACATAGCGTGCGGGCCCATACAGTCTCCCCAACACTGCTGACGACGGAACACGAGCAGTTCCGAAACGTACGGTATTCGATTTGTTCTGTAATTTCTCTAACAATTTGCTCATCCATCCGTTGGTAGGGCATTTTGAAGTTTACTTACAGATACACCCAACAGGCCAAACCCGTGAATCTGAAGATCTCGTGAATCTGAAGATCTTCTATGAAAATAATAATAATAATAATAATAATAATAATAATAATAATAATAATATTATTATTATTATTATTATTATTATTATTATTATTATTGTTGTTGTTGTTGTTGTTGTTGTTAAGATGGTTATAATCTCATTATTTTAAAGTGTCATTGCGATTGTTGCCTAGAAATTACCGCACGCTAATTTCACGCAGTTTAACTGTTTCCTGGTTGTTTTACGGAGAATTAAAGCATCTGTCGTAGTTGTTACCATAAATCCATCTTTTTGCTTTGCATTTTGATAAAAGTAAATGTATTGGCCCTTCAACGGCTAGAGAAAGTAAACGTATTCGCTTGTAGTTTATGCCACAATGGTTCCCTTCCGACTAGTGACGTAGGAATTTAATTTTCTCGCTGTCAAGTTATTTTGATTTTCAAGTACTTTAATGGGATAGTAAAATTTTTTGGGAAGGAAGAAGGAAAAAAGAGTAATTAAATTAAAGGATTTCACATTTGTCGCTTATTTTTTTCAAATATAAGTTATGCGCCTATTGCCACGCAGTCGTTGCCTGAAATGAAATTAAGCCCCTGACAAATGCACGAAATGATGCTCAAGCGTCGATGAAGTGGCTTACGGCCTTTATTCGGTTGTTTCAGCTTCCGAAGTTAGTTTAAAATTTGCATGGGAATTTCCGGCAGCTTGCGCTGTTTCAATAATATTAAAATAGTCTTTGTTTATATTATCACATTATAACTTCATAACAGGCTATGTCGGTTTGTAAATTTTTTTACGGAAACCGCTCCTTTCTTTTCTCGCAAAGATTGCTCGTTATTTGCGAAGCCTACGGGGTACACTTCGCGCCATCATCTACACGTAGTGATAATGACGCGCAGGTGCAACATTGGAGAAATACTGCAGAGTTTGGGAATGAAAAGACTTCCTTTCCGAAGTCGCTTCCGTTCCGAGTATAACGAAGCGAAAATAATAAATACTATACAATAAGAAAATAGTATAAGGAGATGAAATTAGTTAAGAAAATAAAAATATTCAAGTGTACAGACAAAATAAAAAGAAATAGAAATGAAAAATCAGCCGGGTGATGAAATAAAAATGAAACGAGATATTATTTGTAAAATTGATAACCAGAGAAAATAGCGGAAGACGTTTACTTAACACATATTTTTATTATTTTTCGTTTCTACTTATGTTTATTTATACTCAATTGCTTCTTGTTTATTGGAAAACTTTTTTAGCTTCAGGTCGATCGTATTTTCTCGAGCATATTATTATTTTTGCTTGCTGTTTAAGCTGGCGTTCTCCCATTTTTAAACTGCATCGTATCCTGAACCTTCTATCTATGGGGCTTTACCGCTAAACGTTGATCACTAGCTAAGGCGCGTCCTGAAACAGCGCATTTTTTTGTCAAAAAAAACTGATGGGTTGTTGGTTTCCATAAAAGTATCATTAAATGTTAGAGGAGCGTAGTGCCCCAGTCTGAGGAATGCAGGTTCCTTTATGTTAAGCATGCGGCCATCCTATTCTGCCTTTATTGGTGAGCATGCCGGCTATTCTATTCTGCCCTTACCTAAAGCCAAGCCAAAATGTAGGCTTACGTTTAGGCTTACGCTTTGACAAGGGCAGAACAGGATGTCTGGCAAAATTACAGTATGACTATGAAGCGCGTAACTGAAAAGACTCGAGCGTAAATACGCTTTTGCATACAAGTTATTAGCAATTTTCCTTGAGCCTATCCTAGTACGTATTGGCTTTGTTTTAAAGATTTTTTTAATCTTCCGAACTTTTAAGGGATTTTTCGAACCGGCACAACATGACCGCTTATTGTTTGGCGCTTTCCTATCGTCCTTTGCCTTTGTGGGCAGCCGATTTGAAACACGATGATTACTACGACTTGACCAACCATTGTTGCAACGCCAAAGAGGAAACTGACGCTGCACAAGCGCGCGCGGTCAGTTGCAGCATGGATTCTTTGTTTTTTGACGAACTTCTTACTAACGCCGACAAGTCGGATGGAACTTTGCTGCGCAATCTCTTATTCGACAATCACGTTTTCCTTGGAATGGTATCGTTCCAATACCAAGCAAAGCCGGACATTGTTCATCTTGTTGAACAGTTGGACAAATCGTGCATTCGATTTGTCCACTTTTCTAAGGAGAACGAGTACGCGTCTTTTTTCTTCTTCTTCTTCGATTGTTCTTACGTTCATTCTACTATATTGGCGGTTGTAGGCTTAGAAGTCGAGTTTTTGCCGAAAAAATGGGATTGGAAGCGGGTTGGAATTGTCACATATCGTTGGAAAAGGAGCATAGTCCCGAGGGCGTTGTCGCCAGCGGCGACTGTACCTTCCAAGGTAAACAATGAGCCTGAATTTTTTTAAAAAATATGTTGTTTTTCGTCCAAACAGATCGTCTTCCGTTCGGATATCGAATAAACATGTCTCTTCCATTGGCAATCACACCATGGCTGAGCGGTTCGCTGCCTAATGTTCGAACAATGATGAAGAAGTACAGCTTCGCTTCGCCCTCTTTTGGCATCTCGTCAATAATGAGGCGTTCCGTTTCCCAGGAACATTCCGAAACCATTGCAATCTCCTCTTCCGACTCCGAAGTATGCTAATTTTCAAATTCTTCTCCAATCAGTTTTTTTCACACTCGTTCATTATCTTCAACGCTTGAAAGCTCGTCTTTTTTTCATTTTTTCCAATGGTCTTTTATGCTAACGCGTTTGCAAGGCATTGATATGCAAATTTAAATTTTTTTTCCGCTGCCGCACGGGTCGGATATGTTTTTAAGTTGTTACTTTCAGCTGCTTCGTCTTTTGTTGCCGGATAACCACGTACATCGAAGCAGCTTTTCCGGCCGAAGTTCAGTTTCAGCCGAACTTAGCGTTGCTCCCTCGTTCGCCAATGCGGAAAAATTCTTGTTGACCAATCGAGCTCGATTGCCGAAGGGAATCGAAAACGTCCGACCCCATTTGGACAACGTGGACAACGTCCCCCTGTTGGTCTCTTTGTTCACCGATTGTACGGCTCGGACGAGTTGCGAAATGATAGAAATTATGCAAGAATACGGCGAAGTGGTTTGCGTTGTTGGCAGTTCGTTGACTCCGGAAAATACGGCTATTTTTTGTCGAGCCAACGTAGCCATAAGTGTTGAGCCGATGATACCGTCCGGCTGCTGCGAAATGCAGACGATCAAAGAGCGAAGCGGGAAAAGTGCATTGGAAATTGCTCACTTTATAAATTCGCTTCCGTGCTCGCTGTCCGTCAAGCTTGACGAAGCATTTCTCCTCAACAACACCATTGATCTCAGTCGTCACATGCTGCTTACATTTCGTATTTCCTTCTATTTTTTCTTGTCCGTTTCAACGTTGATAACTGTTGTTCATCTTTTGGCATTGCTGTTTGCTATGCCGCGTCCGTTGACGGCCAATATGGTGCTTTGGCTTCTTTCCGGTGTATTACCTCCGCTTTGCGCAACGTTGGCTCTATCTCCATTACATCCAGGCGGGACGGAATTGGTCACTTTTAAGAACAAGTCGCGTTTGGGCAAAAAGGAGGTTCAAATTGCTTGCGGAACGTTTGCAACCAAGTTTGCGCCAACGGGTTTCGCCCTATTTCTTTTGTACAGAGCGTTGGTTCATTATCTTTGCAAATTCGAGCAGCAGCAGACGGACAGAGACCCTCGATGGCCATTGGTCAATGGTACATGTCAACTTTACCTCTTATGGAATTCGAATTCAGATTATTTGAACGTCGTGCAGCGTTTGTGCTTTAGCTTCTTCGTCTTGTACACGGTCGCTTTAAGCGCCAGTCACGTCTTTTACTACGAGCATATATGGAAGCGGGTGCCGTTTCGTAGCACGTCATGGACGGCGGTTAGCGGCATTGTTTTGCTTATCCAACTTTCCTTTTGCATTTTGCCCATTTGCTGGTCCAGTCAACTTCTCCGTTTGATGACGGGCATTCCGTGGTATGTCTACATTGCCGGCTGCCTATGGCCTTTTTTGGCCATCTCCGTTAGCGAAGTTGCCAAACGATTCGAGATAACCCGTTTTAATCGAGATCAAAGACGCCGACGTTTGTCCTTTGACACAAAGCTCGGCATGAATAGTCCATTTTGAAAAAGAAATGTAAGAAATAAATTTTGTTTTGTTCGCGAAGAGTTTCTGTTGACATTGTCGTTCTTGTCCACTTTGATACGGCTATTGTAAGCCTTTTAAGTTCATTTGCTCATTGGTCAGCGTAGGCTATGACTACACGTCCAATAATTGGTATTCTAAGACCTGCGTACAGCCGTTGCCTGTTATCCGTCAGCCCATACTCGACTACCGCTCTCACTGGCGCGCCAAGCGGCTTAGATGAATCCAGTCGACGTCGGGATATGCTTGAACGTATCATACGTGTTGACCACGCCGGAGAAGTTGGCGCCGACAATATCTATTCCGGCCAACTGTTTGTCCTTGGAGGAACCAGTACGGGAAGGTTGATTCAAGTGCCTATTCCTTTACCGGTTCATTTTTACGCAAAGCAGTTGTTGAAGAACGTTTTTAGCGAATGAAAACACAGGAGGCTCGTCACTTGAGCAAATTCGAAGATCTGATCAACAAAGAAGCCATTCGCCCTACGGCGTTGCTGCCCCTGTGGAATGTTGCCGGCTTTGCGTTGGGTAAGTCGTCTTTTTGCCTACCTTATAAATTCGAAGTATTTTTCCCGCCAAAGGGGTTATTACCGCCTCGCTTGGACGCCAGGCGGCTATGGCGTGTACCGTAGCTGTCGAGGAGCTCATTGGTCAACACTACAACGAGTAAGTTTATTTGATCGTTAATAACTCGATAAGAGTTTTGCGCGTCGTCTATTTCAAATTTGAATTCTTAACGACGCGGTAATTTTTTAACTGAATATTCAAAACTATTCACTGAATGTTCAAACTGAAATGTTATACGGAGACACAGATACACACTATCGAGACTGCGAGAAGATTATAGTAACACATTAGCGTTCCTCAGAAGCAGACTACACAGAACACTTTACGAGAACCTGGTGAAACATGTGGACCTTGCCACACGAACAGTTTGCTCATCACAAAAACAGGTACTAAAAACGAAATTTGATAGCATTCGAGACAATATTCCGACAACATCTTCAAACCCTTACAGAAATATTCCACAAAGAACTCCTAGGTCAGAGCTAGATTCAGCGATAATAAATCTCAGCTCATTCCCTTTAAGTGAAATTGAGAACCATATATTAAAAAAAGGACTTAACTTCGTCCCAACACCAAAACAACCACCACTTCTCGACATGATTGCCTCCGTTGAAGACAGCCTATCTTCGACGGACACACAAAAAGCCACACAGATCAAGAGCAATCTATCTACATTGATCCTAGGCCACCACTTCACTGCCACATCGAACCTAAGCCGATATGAGATAAACAGCTTATATAAACTTAGAAACCAACCCAACAGAATTATAACCAAAGCAGATGAAGGGAATAAAATCGTCTTACTTGACAGAAGCACCTACACCAAAAAGATGACAACTATCTTGAACACTAGCAATTATACGCTCCTACCAACCAACCATACAGAGGTTTCCCGAAAAAATTTCCGATCTCTTCTCATTACATATGCCACAGAAACCAAAGAACCTGCTATCACCAAAATGACAACACATCTTAAGTTTGCATCGAACTTCAGACCCCTCGAACTCTATGGTCTCCCAAAAGTACACAAACCAGATATCCCGCTAAGACCGATAGTCTCCACAATTAACACCATCACCACTGAACTCAGTAGATACTTAAGTAAGATCATCAAACCTCTAACAGGCAAGGAACCATCCTTTGTCAAAAACAGCAAAACGCTCGTCAACGAAATAAGAAACTATTGTTTGGAACCCGACGAGATTTTAGTCAGCTATGATGTAAAAGACTTATTTCCCAGCATCCCAATATCAGACACCCTAGAGACCTTACACAATCTCCTCCACACGGACACAAATCTACCCAGCAGAACTAAATTAAATCCCTTTCACATTGTCAAGCTGGTCTCGTTTTGCATGCAAGAAGGCAATTACTTCACTTTTGATAACAAGTTCTATAAACAATCTAACGGAGTACCTATGGGAAGCCCCCTATCCCCTGTATTAGCGGAAATCTTTATGGAAAACTTTGAAAGACAAATGTTCAGAACTATAGACAGACACATAGCTCCACGCCTTTTTAAAAGATACGTAGACGACATCTTTGTCATTATAAAAGCTGGAAAAGAAGAACAATTTTTACAATTCCTCAACAACGTCCGTCCTAACCAAATAGTCTTCACAATGGAAAAAGAAGATAACAAAACCTTGCCCTTTCTAGACGCCTTAATTATTCGCTCAAGCGAAGGCCTTAAAACCAGAGTGTATAGAAAACCCACGCACACAGATCAGTACCTCAATTTTTCATCACATCACCCACGATCAGTAATGCGTGGTATCCTCTCCGGAATGATAGACAGAGCATTCAATTTATGCAGTCCCGAATATCTCCAGCCAGAAATTAACTACATTAGAAAAATCTTCTACAAAAACGGTTATCCTAAATCCTTTATCAACCAAGTGTTCAACCACAAGCTTCGCACTCGTGAGTCTCCAAAGCAAAACACTCCGCAGGACACTTGTCTGGTTATTCCTTATGTGGCAGGTTTAGGCGAAAAGATTGTCCAATTAGGAAAAAGATTAGGCTTCAGAGTCTTTTTCAAGAGTTCGCCCAACCTCAGGGCAATTCTTCGCACAGACAAAACTAAAATCCCCGCAAACAAAAAGACAGGATTAATATACGCGGTTGAATGTTCTTGCTCAGGGATTTATATTGGTGAAACGGGAAACACTCTAGAGCATAGATTTAACGAACACATAAAAAAACTCACAAGTTACAATAACGCGAAAGCCATACTTAACAATGGCACCAATCTAACCACACAGCGAGGCAGACCAATCGTGGACCCAAAAATTACAATGGAAAAAGCCAAACAAGCCTCTGCTGTAGTGGAACACGCGACGCAATGCACGCAACCACTCCAACCAAAAGTTTTATGTTACGAAAACAATTTACAGTTAAGAAGAATTAAAGAAGCACTATATATCAGATACAATACGACATACAACCGCGATCAAGGAGTGGACATAAGCGAGATTTGGACAAATATTGTGACGCGGTATAATTGTTGCTCTCTCACTAGATGAAATACAAAAACCGGGAAAGAAGAAAAAACGAATAATTAGAAGAAATAGAAATGGATAAAATTGCAATATATATGGAACAAAGAAAGAGTAAAAAAAGAAGAAAGAAAGAAGAAGAAAATGAATGCAAAAATGGAAAAACAGTGACTCGACAACAGAAGAAAACGTTCGAAACAACCAACGAAGACACAATCTAGAAGCCATACGGAACAAGAAGAAGAAGTGCGCTGACAGACTCAAATACAAAATCCTACCAACGGAAAACTTTAAAATGCCCGCTTTAAAATCCTCAGAAACGATGGATGGCATTCGCTGCCACAAATCATATTTACAACTTAAGACCGCTGATGACGGGTCTCGAATGACCCGAAAGCTCCGGAGTCTTTATATACATAACAAACGGGAACGGATCTATAATAAAGTTTTTCAATATTCAAAACTCTCTATAATTATTTATTATTTTATTCCAGTTTGTTAAAGCATGTGAACAGCCTTTATTGGCATTTTTGCCCGCGACAGTTGAAATAGTGAGCGAGATTGGCCTTATAGGGAAACGCATCACTAATATTCCGCTAGTCTTAATTTTAATAAGTTATTAAAATTGGGCAGGATGACAAAAATGTTGGCTAGCGTAAGCTAAAATGGCTAATTGTTTCAGCCAAATTCGCGAATTGATGAGCGACAGCGAAGAAGCTCACAAAGAACTCATACAGGTACGCCAATACTTTTTTGTCGATCATTAAAATGAACTTACTAACCTTATTTGCCCATGAATTAGTCGGCTGTGCCAATTTCAAAAGTTTTTTAAGTTGAATGCGTTCTAAATTTCAGACGTTGAAGGAATTTCGTGACGATGAACTTGAGCATCTTGATTGCGGAATACAGAACGACGCCGAAAAGGTAACAAATGCTTTACAGCCCGCGCATTCGTCCGTGCGCTATCCGAATGATACTTAGGCACCTTTCTACACGCTTCTGACGTGGCTGGTTCAGACGGGATGCAAAAGCGCCATTTGGATATCCGAAAGGGTGTAACGGTCCACTTTCCCAGCATAATCCTTTTGTATTTATAAAAAGCTTAATAAAGTGACTACGGAGAGCTTTCGACTTCACTCGAACAAAGTTTTTGCGCCTTGCGTCCGGCAAAATGACTTCAATTACCGTAACAACTAGTCAAATTTTTTTAGAACAAAGTGCACTCAGAATTTCGAAGTGCAAATCGCGAGTTGGGGAAAGAAAACTGAATTGGCTTTTCATTTATTAAAAAATTTTTTCTCACAATTAGCGAACTCGCGCTGTCCCACAATTCCTGTTATTGCATGTTGCGGGGTTAAAGTCAACATAGACGTTCAATTAGATGAACTTGACGACGAAGACAATAGAAAAACTGCGCTAAAAAATTACGTTCAAAGTGTAGGCGTACAACCGCTGGAAATTACTATTATTCATCAACAAAGAGGCTAACTAAAAATGCTGCTGCTCCACTGACTTCCTGAACAATTCTTAGCACTGTATTGATACGTAGAACTTTAGAATTCAATCAGGAAAAACAATTTAAACCTGAGCGTCATTAATTACTGTATTATGCACTGCATGGTACAGTAATGAGTGAAGCTCAGGTTCCATATGGCAATCTGGACTTTTCTCGCAGGCAGGAACCATAAACTTCTCTTCCGAAGGAAGTTTTCTAGACTTAAGGGAAATAAATATCCTTTTTATTCGTCGATATAATGCCTTGCTGAATAAAGTGGGCGATTGTCTTGTTGAAACGGAAAATTAAAATTCTGGGAACTGTGAAGAAAAGAAAATCAAGTAGCTCATTAAACAAAAAAGTATAGCGCCCGCGCTAGCACATTCTGTAGGGGAAAGCCAATCTCAAGGACGTAGAAGGCAGCTACTCGGAACTTTTAAATTTTAAAAAATGGAAAATACCAAGCGTATTTGATGAAACAGAAGCAAAATAATGAATGAACTCTCGATTATACGAATTACACCCTGGCAAGCGATACTCGTACAGTCGATTGTATATTGTACGTCACGTCTACAGTATGAACCTGATTGTCCGAACTAGGCAGGAAGTTTATTTGTACCTGCAAATCTTGCGCGCTTTCAACTTGGGTACTTTGCTGCTAAAAGAATACGAATGAAACGAAAGTGATTTTTTTGTAAGGGTGACAGCAACAGTGGTGGACTTTTTAATTGCACGGAACAAACAACAAAAAGGCGGAACAACAAGCTGACTCTTTTAACCGACATATGCACCTTTGGAACATTACAACAGTTGGTAAACTTTAAAAGTTTTGTTCTTGAACATAATACGAAAATACCGGTCAAAAGAGCCTCTCATCTCCATGATTGCTCGACAGAATCGAGGCACCTGCGTATGCGTCAAACCTGGCAAGGGCGGTCCTTCGCTGCCCTCCGGAACGTGGCCATTTTCCAAGTCAATGATTTCCGCCAAAGAGCACCCGTGCTTTGGGTTTTCGTAGCATATACTATCTTCCAAGATTAAGTAATGGGTATCGTACTTTTTCAGCAAGTAATATACCTGAAATAAACCAATCGCTAATTCACCAAAGTAAGGCAAAAAAATGAATGGATTTCAGACCTGTTCGGCCGTTCGCTTGCCATAAATTTGATAGATTTCTTTGGTCCTATCGCGCAGGCGCTTATCTTCAAAATGTGGATGATTTGTAATATGCCGGCCGGTACAACATTTCACTCCGGCTAGCAGCTGCATACTTCCAGCAAAGGAGGCATGCGGTGCTGTTGAATTGCCAATCCAATACATCAAATCTACAGTATCTGGATCGTAAAATTCCCGCAATTCCTCCATTGTATCTCTAAAAAACGATAGTCGGCATTAAGCAACCGCCTCCTTCTTGTATTCTTACTTGTAGTCCGGATAGAATAGAGCAAGGTTGTACGTGATTGCTGCAAGCAGCAGCACAGCTTGAGTGGCTTTCACATTGACGTAGCGCCGCAATTTCGTTAAGCCAATAACCGACTTCCACAAATCCGTGTCGCCTAAGACGCAGGATGCAAGAACGCACATCTGAGGCATCCAAATGTAAACCATGCGCGCAGCCATCATGCACAGCAGCCCGGAAAACGCGGACTAAAATTCAAAAAGCCTTATACCGTACTACGTACTTGCAAATCATTAATGCACCTGAAAAACTAAGAAGGCCAAATCGACTCTGCGCTGAAAAAATTCGTGCGGATCCTTTGAAGCGGCTTTTCGTTCACCGGTCAGCATATTCAAATCGCACCACTTCATCAGTAAGTCCTTGCCGATTACGAAGAAACATCCCACCAGCATTACCATGTACAAAGGGAACAAGGTGCTTTTGGTGGTGTCGACGAAAAAGTCGTTGCTCAAAAATGAGAAACCAGCGTGGCATAAGTATAGACGAGACTCGAAGTCACGCGCGCTTCCGAATCCCAGCTTGCTCTGTTAAAACAGGATACGATGGAGAAAAAAGGACGAAGACCAAGTGTTAAACCTACGAAGATAAATTTGTATATATGATCGTCCGCTTCCAGTTGGAATAAGGTTCTAAAACCTAACTTGGCCAAAGCGGTAACAAGCATTGTAAAGACCACTTGTATTATAGTTTTTAAGAAGCCGGTAACTATGCCACCCGAGTGAGTCCATCGACGAAACAAAAACAAGGACAGCATAGCCGCCGGGGTGAAACTGGCAACTATGGAACCTAGGATCATAGACTGACCAAATTGAATCAGGTACAAAGCCAGTATTGTGATAATGTAGACAAGATAGATGAACAACACTTTGAGCAGCGGGACGAGACGCAAAACGGCAAGACAATAAAGCACCAGAGCTTGCAGAAGCAACAAAAACTGATTGAACTGCCAGAAGAGGGCAAAGAAAAATGTCGACAACAAAAGCGCGCCAAGAAGAAACGGGCTTTGCCCTTTGGACATTCGTAGTCCGCGAAGAAAAACGCACACAAACAAATTTTGCATCCAAAACACCGGGAGAGCATAGTTTTCTCGCAAGTTGCCAAAGCCTGCCACTCTCGTAGCGTACATCAAATGGTTCAAGAAAAATGACGAGCTTAAAGCGATCCGTCAGCACAAGCAAACAGCCAAACTGCTACAAATACACGCCTTACCACAACAGCGAAGCCAGCAAGGAACCGGACAGGCTATAAGTCAAACAACAAAGCATCGCCAGTCCAAAACCGCCAAATGCAAATGATGCATCCGTATAGAACAATATAGGTTCGAAAAAACGTTTCAAAGGCGTAAGTCTGTAAATCAACGCCAACATTACTTCCTGATAAATATTAAATCGATGCAACACGTTGATCGTGTGGCTGTGCTCCGTTACTGGGTCCTTTATCAATTCGCGAAGACCTAAAATATACGCCTTATCTAAGTCAGAAGAAAAAAAGCATACAACATATGTTGAACTCGTTTAAATGCGGCAAATAGTCATGGAGTCACTCGCGGAGAAGGGAAATGTTTGAATAAAGCGGCAATCATATACGGAACCTGCAGATCACCTAAGCAGTCGAAGTACAGTAGGACTAAAGTCAAAAGCTGAAAATACCGTAACGACTAGTCAAATTTTATTGATAACAAAGCGCACCAGAATTTCGAAGTGCAAATCTCGAGTTGGAGAAAGCAAACTGAGTTGGCTCTTAATTTATTAAAAAATTTTCTCAGAATTAGCGAACCCGCGCTGTCCCATAATTCCTGTCATTCCATGTTGCGGAGTTAAAGTCAATATAGACGTTCAATTATATGAACCTGACGACGAAAACAATAGAAAAACTGCGCTAAAAAATTACGTTCAAATTGTAGGCGTATAGGTTAGCGTATAGCGTTCTTGAAATTACTATTATTGATCAACAAAGAGGCTAACTAAAAGTGCTGCTGCTCCACTGACTTCCTGAACAATTCTTAGCAGTGTATTAATATGTAGCACCTTCGAATTCAACCAGGGGAAAAAAAGTGAACCTGAGCGTCATTCATTACTGTATTGTGCTTTCGACTGCATAGTACAGTAATTAATGATACTCAGGTTCCACATGGCAATATGCAATTTTTCCGCAAGCAGGAACAGTAAGCTTCTCTTCTGAACGAAGCTTTCTAGACTTAAGGGAAATAAATATTCTTTTTATGCGTCGATATTATGCTTTGCTGAATAAAGTGGGCGATGGTCTTATTGAAATTCTGGGAGCCATGAAGAAAAGAAAATTAAGTAGCTCATTAAACGAAAAAGTATGGCGGTCGCGCTCTGAACTCGAAGGTGCAAAAAAACTGTTTACCCCATATAAAAGTTAGATGACAACACGGTATTGGCCCGTTGGAAGCATAATCGCAAAGCGAAGCCCAATAATGGTGACGAAAAAGTCCGCCCGTCCCGAAACGAAAATACTCCTAGCGCGGCAAAAAAGCACAAATGGATTACAAAGGTTCTAACGAGTTGCTGAGCACCGAAGCGACGGTTCTAGTTTTTTTCTCACGCTTTGCGAATAACGAAATATAATTTGCAACTTCCTAAAGTGGTTAGCTGAACTGGATGTTTAAAATTCCACTGCCAGGGTTGGACGAATGGAGGAGAGATGCAAAACGCGCGCGCATGCACACATATAAATTTGCATAAACCTGAGGGAAAGGGAATTTTTAAGAAAAGCGATCTTGGACATTTACGTGAGCTCGGAGAGAAGCTGTTCTAAATGACTATTCAGTTTTTTTGAAAAGCTACCCGCACAGCGTTTTACAATACAAAAAACGTCGAGCGAATAATGTATATTTAAAATGTTACCGTATTACATTTAATGCTCAGGTACTCACATAGACATGAAGCGTTCTTAAATCGACTTGATAGAACAAAATTCCCGCCATATTCGTCAATTAATGGCGCAGGTAATAAATAGGGCGAAAAAGAATTCAAAATGGCCCATGCGAAAACTCAAGTACGAAAGCGAGCCCATTTAACTTAATATAAATGAATCCTCTAAAGTTTTTTGCGGAATTTTCAACCCGTTGTTTATTTAACGGTTATTGAAAAACGTTAAATTAACAACGGGTTGAAAATTCCGCGAAAAACTTTAGAAGAACAAATTGAAAATCCGTTACAAAGAAGAAGAAAAAAGTAAATATGAATAAATAGCAAAAAACGTTTTCCGTGATTGGCTTGTCAAAAAGAAAATGGCCAAACCTTGCAGGAGAGAAGGCGAATGAACCAACTGCTTGTAATAGGAGTAGTACAGTCCACGTTCGGTTCTCATTGAAATTTCTCTTTCAACCTCTCGCAGTTTGCTGAACCACAATAAATTCTCGTGCGACATATGAGCATAATAGACCAAAAAACATCCCGAAGCTACGGAAATCAAAATACAGCAGACGTAGATGGCGATGCGATAGAGTCGTCGCAGCAGCCTGTGCGCATGGCTACTCGACGGAACGGACAGGCCAGATTTTTCTCCAATTTTTGACGAAACCTTACCGCTCACGCTTTCCCTTTTGCGCCTTCGCACGGATGTTGCAGAGTGAACCATCCAGGCAAGATTTGGCACGTCAAATGAATATACTCAGCACATCAACTTGAAACCATACTAATACAGTAAGCCAAATTGTAGCAGGTACAAATGCGAGTTACTGTATTGCATGTGTGATTCATGTTTTTGCATATGTTAAATGGCTCAAGAATACGTCTTGTTTGGTAGCGTGCTTGATTCGGTCTACACGTTGCTTTTGGAACGAATCAAAGGCTTAGCGGATCCAAGAAGCGAAGCTTTCTCCGAGCACGAACTCGTTTTCGCTAACAGTAAGCCCGTTTGATTCATAGTTTTTTTTCTTTACGGATTTGACCTTTATAGAAAGCTCGACTGGCCCTATTACGTGGCACGTTCGGCGTTCGCTGGATCACCCGGACGCCCCGTTCCACTTGCGCTACGTAGGCAATCCGGATCCGGACGAAAATAAGAAATGCCCTACAATAATGCGCAAGACGATGGACTGTCTCTGCCATTCAAACGATATGATGGGTTTTTTGGGCAACTTAGGCTTCAGGTAAATGAGCTCAGCAATATTGCGAGTCCTTTTATGCAGCAATTGTAGAATGCAGTACGAATTCGTTGCAAAAGGTGTTATATTCACAAAAGGACCCATAAAGATTACAGTTTCAAAAATTCAACGTGTTACCGAAGCGGGAAATGCGACAAAGTTGGAAAAGTTCTCCGATTCTTATTTGGTAGAAATTAGCGCCTTGGCAGCCCCCATGCAAAGCTACGTGGCCAACAGCGTGCGCGAATTTGCCGACCAGCTAAAACCGTAAGTTGAATAATCTTATTTGAAAGTATATTACGCGCAAGAATTCTCCTCTTCAGCATAGTTAACATGGAAAAGGTACAAATGACAGAGCTGATGAAAATGTAGCAAGTATGATTGCTGTTCACTTGAAAAAGTTACGCAGAGCCTTAGCTTCGTCCACGTCGAGTGGGTTAAGGCCAAAACATTCTACGCGACCGGATTCGCCTTGAAGCTCGTAAAGTTGGCCGACTTTTTCCTTCAGCCTTTTATTAAGTTCGGCCTTTTCGTTTGCAGCCATTTCCATTTCTGAAATTATAAAACGACATTGTAGAACTATACCACCCTCCAAATACGTTTTCGAATTATGTCCTCCGCCGTTGTTGGGGCAACTTGAAGCATCAATTTTCCAGTTTTAAACCAAACTCGCCCGCGATCGGGAAATGACGCTTGCTTGGATGATTGCGTGTATTTTCTAAGCGCGGACAGCGCCTGTCGTCCGTCGTTTTCTTTTCTCCCCAATTCCAACAGCTTTTCGCGATCTCTGACAATATCTTGCCCAACAATTTCCGCCCGGTGTATCAGGTCAAGAAGCTCATTGCCGGCTGACTCCATATCTGAAAACGATGTATTTTGTTGCTTGAAAAAAATTTTGCTTAACAAAAACGAATAATAGATCCTTAGAAACAAATTGCCTTGTTGCGCTTTAAAATGATAATCAAGTACTTTGTTACAGTACTCCCTACGCTTTAACTATTCTTATTAATTCTGGCGTTCAGCTGACGAAGACGTGCTCATTGTTCCCAGTGCAACGGTAGCCATCTGTCGCTATTGCTTATTCACTTTTGCGACCGAACCAAGTTGCACCTGTCACCATTCATCAATCATATTAGAAAATGACGTTATCATTCACCACCTGTTACTGTCCTTCATTCATCTTTGCAAAGCGGATAAATTGCGCGACAAGTCAAGCGTTATTTTCCCACCTGCGTCAATCGCGTTCGACGGCTACAAAAATTTCGTAATAGGATTTTCTTTCCGCTCGGCAAAACGAGCGCAAATAAAAGCTCCGAGCTGCGCGGGAATTGTCAGCGCGTACAATAGCGGCGGGAACGAATTTGATCTAAAATAAACGTCGTTGTGCAGTCGCGTTGCTGGGATTAAAATCCGTCGTTGTTTGCAACGGAAGTTTTAAAACTGCCAGCTTCGGCTACAACTTCCAAATCGCATTACGAAACTGTTGCACACTGTCTGATAAAGCAATATAATTTCCCTGAATTTGTGTACCTGCGTATCGTTTAAATACAGTATACTTGTTTTTATTGTTTAAAGGCACACAATTGCTTTTATTCTGCGTTACGTACTACCGTATTAGCGACCTCGCCGTTCGCTTAAGGCTAGAAATCTTTGCTTGGTTTGGCGGGCCTTTTGTTCAACTAGCAGTTTGGTTATTTGTTATTCGGCTTAGAAGTTCATGTAAGTTCCCCCTTGACATTCGGCTGCTTGCGCTACGGTAAGTTGTTGATATAGTTTGCAAGTACCTACCGTAAGTAAAGGCTAGAAATAGGCTGGAATCCCGATGCAGTTGCGAAGTTCCGGCTTTCCGTCGTTCATTCAACAAATTGATCGAATGCCTGTCCATAAATTGCCCAATATTTTCGCGCAGTAGCAATGGATGTCCGCGATTGACGAATTTTTTCCCTCGCTTGGTTAATGTAAGCTTACAGCTTTGCAAATTTGCTATCCTTGTGCACAGAATTTCGCTTTTATGATCCGATAAAATTTAGAACGCTTTCCAGTCGATTTCAGGCCAACTCTTTATTGTTAAAACACGCAGCTTTCCGGACCAGTCTGGTCCGGTAGGTAGCCGGCTCGATACATTTCGAAAGTCCTGTTTTTTGTCCTAATTGCATTCGTTTTTCTCTTCCCAAAATAGCCTCATTCCTCATGCCTTATTTTCTTAAAATAATTATTTTTAAGCGAGGCAGCATGAGACTTATGTAAAGTAAGCTAAGCTTGTTTACTTTCCTTTGGCGTTATCGCAAAATTCTTAAGTCAGTCCTCACGTATTAACACTATCTTTACTGTAGATAATCAAGCGACTGGTTCGCTCTGTGACATAGGCAATGACTAATGCTTTTCCGGTGCGTAGCTGCACCCTTGTTTTCCAACGTTCCCGTATGTTTGTTGCCGTCAAGAATTTTCATTTTCTAGGCATTGTGCCATCCAGCCAGGGTAAGCGCGCGGCTGCGGAAAATTTGAGGATCGAAAAAAGACCGAGACAACATCGACAAAAATATGAATTTCAGCTTCTCAGGCTGCGGTTTTCTCGGCATTTACCACGTAGGCGTTGCCGCCGCTATAAAGGAGTATGCGCCAGATTTGGTGGTGCACAAAATATCCGGAGCGTCCGGTGGGGCTATGGCGGCTTGCGCTTTAATATGCAATCTCTGTTTGGGTTAGTCTTTTGGTTTTTCGTCTTGCCAGTCTCGACTAACATTTCCGCTACTTTCTAGGTCAGGTTTGCAGCGATATCTTAAGGGTGTCCATACTGGCACGGCAACGAGCTTTGGGCCCACTGCATCCAAGTTTTAATCTAACTTCCATTATTCGCGAAGGATTGGTGACCTTCTTGCCCGACAATGCGCATAAAATGGCCAGTGGACGTTTGTTTATTTCTCTTACACGTTTGTCAGACGGTGTCAACTTCTTGGTCAGCGAATACAAGTCGAAAGATGATCTGATTGACGCGCTTACCTGCAGCGCTTTCATACCATTTTACTCTGGTACTGTTCCGCCAATGTTTCAAGGAGTTGTAGGCGAAAACATTTTTTTTGCAATTTCCCAACCTTGATTTCCGGCTTCTTCTTTGCAGCATTACATTGATGGCGGTTGGTCGGACAACCTGCCAGTTCTTGACAAGGAGACAATTACGGTAAGCCCTTTTTCGGGCGAAGCTGACATTTGTCCGGCGGACGCTGAGTCCGGTTCGTTTTTGCTGTTCGACTTGAAGAACACAACAATTCGCTTTACGAGCAAAAATGTCTATCGAATAGGTGTGGCTTTGTTCCCACCCCATCCTGACGTCATGAGCGACATGTGCCGCCAAGGCTTTGAAGATACGCTACGCTTTCTGGCACGTCATGGTAGCATAAGGCATATAATCTTGTCTCGTTATTTCTCGTTGATGCAATATAGGCTTAATCTCATGCACAAGATGCATAGCCGTCCGATCAAGCATAGTTTTGGCGGAGGGCGGTACTACGGATGCGAATACCGAAATGGAAACCAGCGCGGAATCCTCCTCGTCGCCCTTTGAAAAAAGCATACGTCCAAGAATAATACCAAGAAGCATGTCGGTCAGCAATGCAGAGACGTTGAGCGAATCCGACTGTCACAGATGCGTTGAGACGGCGGCGCGGGCCCCACGAAAGGGTCTACCTCGAATTGTTCGACGTTGTAATGTTGACGCATAGTTTGCCAAGTTAATGTTCTGACATTGAACTATTTTTTTTTCAGCCCTCGCTGACGCATCTGCCAAGGAGAAGAACATGTTCAGCTTTTTCTTCAGCAGCAAGTTGTATACCGTAATGCGATACCTTTCGCTTCCATGGATTCTTCCATTCGACCTTACCGTAGCAACTTTTAACAAGTAAGCTTTCACATCACTTTTCCTGTTGCCTCGTCCGCCAGCTTTACAGCCAATCCACCTTTATCATAATGTAAACAGACAAAAGCAAGCCAACGGGCTTCCAGCAGTCGTCGTTATCAATTGTGTTTTCCTAGGATTAGCGAACGTATGCCCTCCTTCTGCGATGCCTCCAAGCAAGTGTTGGACTTTTTGCTGAAGCAGTTGGATCTTCATTCTCGAAGCCGAACGGTGAAATTGATGTGTCAACTGGCGATAACGGAAATGAATTTTTCAAACTTGTCCTCGGACGTTGCCAACATGTTTGACTTGTTCGAAGCGACCGACGGACTTCCGCCGCCCAGAGTTTACGACCAAACGGATACGGTCACTTCGGCTGCCTCCACCGGAAGGATGACCACGTCGGAGATGAATTTCGGCTTTACGGTGAATATGAGCGAAAAGTGCAAGCCGTTGAAGACCGTTTCGACAATTTTTGCCGAAGACAAGGGCGAACTGTCCGAATTCACCACGTCATCCGTGTCCAAAGTGTTGGACGACCTGGAATGGGCGGGTTATCGAAAAGCTACTTCACTTTTTGGTACTGCGAAAGCGCTGCGTAATTATTTCCATTTAAAGCTTAATAAGGTGGAATGTGTTGTCAGGTCAAGCGCCGTCTGAAGTGCCCTTTGAAAATAGCGAGTTCGACACGTTAGGGGCCATTCTTAATTATTCAAGAAAGCACGACGCGTTGATGGCTTACTACTATACGGACGAAAGCAATCGAATGAAACTGACGGAAATTTTCGGCGTCGAAGCGGAACCCACTTCCGTCAGGAGCAGTTCGCCTGTTTATCGAAACGTAAGCGGACGTTGCTGTTGCCTGCCTGTAGAATATGAGCGAGTGACAAAGAGTGTGTTTAGCCTTTTTTTTAAGAATCAAACCGGATGCCCTTTGGACAATGATATGGTGGACAGCGGTATATCGATAGCGGCCGAATGTGGTAAGGCGCATCCGGCAGGATCGTTACGACGGAAGTTGGAAAAGATACGCGAAAAAAATCACGCATTCGACTCCGGCATTAAGTTGGGGCTCAGCTCGTCGTCGGCTATTTCAAAGTCCTATCCTACGTGTAGAAAGGGAAACGTGCCTAGGCAGCAGCAGCAGCAGCACGGCCAAAAGACTTGTTCAAGTTGGGCTATTCCAAATTTGCTTCGTTCAACCAGCGAATCCGATCCCGATATGCTGTTTATACCGGAAAGGAGCCGAGCGAACTGTATCAGCGAAAATGTATCCTACGAAGGTGGAAGCTCGGACAACAGCTCCGAGTAAAACGATTTCGTCCCGACTCGGTCGCGTACTGTACGTGACCGAAGCCACGCGGAGCCGTTTGAAAATTGACAACGATATATTTATTATTTCTTTACGGCATCTTCATCTTAGTCCAAACGGTTTTTCTTTATTGTAACGATTGTTATACCTGCTTACTTTTTTTCTTACTGTAAATGACTGAACTACAGTAATTGTTAATGAAGAGTAAGCAAGCTGTTGGTGCGCGTGGAGCTGATTTTTTTAAAACTAATGGGTTCCCTATCATGTACGTGAACTAGTTCGCATAGGCTATCACCTAGCGGTAGAAGCTTTTATAACACATTTTGAAAAGCCAATGAGCGCATGCCAGTGTCGAACTCTTCACGCGCACGCTGGTTAAGGTAATGTACGAAATTTTAATAAAATGTAAAGCGCAAAAGTGCAGATTCTACTATTAGTAAGTTACCGTAGCCAAATAAACAACGCGTTCACCGAAAGCATTTTAAAAAATTGTTACAAGATGGCCTACGTACCTGCGAGTCAAAATCATTCTGTAGTGTCTGCTGTCTGTGTTCTTTGAGGGGCATACAAACGTTGGCGATGAATCGTTTGCTGCCGTTAGAAATGTTGCGACGTGAATGCCCTACCCATAGAGAGTACAATGAAGTCAATAGCAAAAGAAACGAATGAGGAACACTATTTTGCGCCTTAGCCGCCCTGCCGTTTGAGAAATGCAGGTTCCTTTCTGCAAGAAAGCTCTTAACTTGTTATTTCTTCACTGAACAGCATGCCAGTTATCCTTTTTTGCCTTTTTAAAAATCTAAGCCAAGACGGAGACCTTATATTTAGGCTTAGGCTTACGTAAAGGAAAAACAGGTTGGCTGAAAAAATTACAGTACGACAGAGGGACTGCCAAGGAGACAAGATCTGACGAAAGCAAAAATTCTGTTTGTCTGTCGGAGACAGACGAAGAATTTGAAGCCGAAAGTGATTTAGAAGATGACCGAAGGGAGGATGGTTCGCCGCTAGACAGCGCACCGAGCATTAGCTGCAGAAGAGCTTTCCCTTGCCACTAGGCGGGAAAATAACGAAGACTACGACCCCGAACGCGATGTACAAAGTTGAAAATACGGCACGGCTGAAAACGTCGATGGTCACTTTCTCATGTAACTGAGCCCTTTGGTGGGTCTCCTGGTCAGCATGCATTCATGCTGGCACAGACATGAAGCAAACGAGAGTTTCATTGGCCTTAGCAACCTGCCAACATTCTTTCACTTAATGCTTAAGCCACAGCTTACTGTAGCCTTTTGAAGCAGTTGCTTGAAATGATTACCCTTCTCCTTTATGGCCTTCATGTCATCGGCTGAAAGTTTGCAGCTAAACGAGCTTTTGATAACGAAAGTATAAGGACGCTGCAAAGCTTTGAACATTTAAATATTTCGAATTTAGATCATTCTAGGTATAGTACCTGCAAATCAGTTGGCCTCGCTTTATCTCAACTAGCTTTCCGTTTCTTCAAAGCTTGCGGGGCAAACGTGCTTGTGATAATAAAATTACAGTGAAACCCCGTACTTTGCGCGGGTTGCGTTCCGGTCCCCTCCGCGGATTTTGGACGGGCTGCGAAAAAAGACCTATGAACTCTTGTCTTCATACGTTAAACACGTCAGATAAATTAAACTTTCAGGTAATAACATATAGTACTGTAATGTACACGGCAAAAAAATAAACGCCGTAAGAGTTCAGCTTAGGGTTTACGGAAGTCTTAGTTCCTATCAGTCACACACTTACAGTAAGAGAGGTGTAAGTAAGTTTCACAAACCTAAGTGACTTGCTTACGCTTAAGCTTAGAATAAACAGGAGCAGAAAAAAGCCGTGAATACGGTAGCGCAAATTTGGAGGGAATATGCTGCATATAAACCCGTTGCAAAGCCTGCAATATTCAAATACCTCGAATGTCTATACAGCAGTCTTAATATCTGCACATCAATTGGTCTTTCGTTATCTCAATATTTGATTAATCGAATGATCCCTTGTCAAGTACAGCTTAAGTGATGGTCAAGTTACGTAGTGCTACTTTTCTTGTTTCAGTGCTGTTTAAGTGCTATACAAAATTTTGTGCGACTAAAAGCATTTTTTTTTACGTATTTAATATGCAATATACTATCTAACTCTAGTAACCAATATTTCCAACTCAACGATAGGAGTACAGTCGTTACTAAAGTTTTAAGATTTTAACTCTGCGCACCGGTATTTACGTGTAATTTTTTCAGCAGTAATGCTCCTGCTTACCGTGCGCTTACCATTTTTTATAACTTACCTTTGCAAGCTACTTGACTATCAAACTTCTACAGCGTTTAAATAGGGGGCAAAATACGACTGCGAGTGGACTTCCACATGGATGAGCTTTTTTCGATTGCCTTATTTGAGTACAGCCGGTAGACTTGAAATTTACGAGATAAAAGCGGCTGTACCAGTGCATTAGTATGTCCATTAGACTATCGTTTTGTACGCAAGTTCCATAGCTTTTTTTGTCATAGTCAAAACTTGACTAGGAAACACGGCAACAGGTACTTCTTCTTTACTTCTCTATTTATTTTCTACATCAACATATAGGCAAAAATGAATAAAGCTTCTATTGTCACAGTAAGTAGGAACAGAGCTCGCCTTGTAAAAAAGATTGGACTACGGGGCGTATCAACAGCCTTTCTATCATTTTCCGCTCCAGTTTCCTCATCCATCAGTCGTTCGGCCAGTTCACCTTTCCATCCGATCCCTTTCCATTTGAAAATGGCCCAACGATTCGTATATTCGACTAAGCGAACAAGAATCACATTTTCCGCGCCTAACAACTTCAAGTGGGGTAGCAAAATATGCGCGATAAGTACGAAACCGGTTATCGCAAAGTTGAAACCATTAGCCGCAGCTGAAATTAGCAAACGTTCAAATAGTTATGCGTGGTTTAGCTTCAGAAAGAAAGATTTCTCTATTTATTTGCATAACTTAGCCTAGAAGGCGTACTAATAATTAATTGGCGCTTACCAATTTTTGGAGTCTTTCCGGAAGCTGGAGGCAACTGCTTCAAGATACCCCATGAAAACATGGCTTGTCCTAATAGTGACAGCATAATAATAGCTAGAACAACATTCGTATCTTCTATCCAAAAAGCGAAAAGCGTAAGAAGGGCAAAAATGAAGTTTGGCAGCGCATCCGCTATGTAAAAATACGGTCGGTGGCGCTTCACCTTCAGATCGACTACCATAGCTGTCCATACTTCCTTTTGATTCAATCCTCGCAGCGAGTCAGTATAGCCGCTTGGACTCCAGTATAGGCGTCTGTAAGTTGTGTTCACCAGTTTCCAAGAGGCCAAGCCATCTTTTGACCGCCTATTGTAATCGTGTCGATGAAATCCAGCAGACTTAAAAACAATGACAACATTTATGGCTCTATCAGGTACGGAAATGTGTAAATACTGACTTTTCTTACCTTCGACGAGACGCCTTCCATCCAACTCCAGTCTATTTCCGTGGCATCGTACATCCATGCCGACAGAACAGCCGAACAGGATTGCTGGTCGAATGGAAAGTAAAAAAAATCGAACTTGCAAGAAATTGTGAATCTGAAATCTTGACTGACGGCAACAACTCCATCCCTGGTCACTGTTGCGGGTATATTCCAGTATTTTAAAACTGCTTCTTCCGATCTTGCTCTGCAACCATGTTTTCGAGTTATCAAAGCTACAAAATGGGCCCAAAATTCACCCGCAGCCATCAGTGCACAACCTTTAGGCTTAGGACAGCTTAATATGGCAACTACAAGACTTACGCGTTAAATATAGTAAGGTCGGGCTGCCATATGGCGTATGGTTTAATAGTTATGCTTGAGCTACCATTGTACATCGTCTGATTCCATGAAAGCCTTGGATCTTTCCAAGTCTACAAAAGCAGATGATCCGAATATGTAAATATTCGGCAGAAATACGCTACCATTGAGACAATAGCGTTTAGGCTCATTGTTTGCTCTTTTTCATTCTAAAAAAACAAGAAAAATCTATCTTTGTAGAACCTGAACCAAACGCGTACGATTTTCTGTATCCGCCGCACATGGACGCCGAGCGCAACGGATGTTTTGCCATACTGGGACACAGGCCGAAGCTTCTTATTGTATTCGTACAAAATACGACGAACCAATTGGTTTCGATCAAGATTCTGCGTTGCTAATAAATGGAAGGGTCAAAGTGGCGCCAAAACGCAATCATTTCTTCTTGCTCACCGGCAAAAGAGACCAAAACAGAACAAAAAATTAGAAAATTCATTGCACAGCGAGCGAAGCCGAAAAATGCCAAAGGTTCAATACCAAACTGACTCTACTCGCATAGTACAACGTCCAGTAAGAGCTGAACTTGAAATTGGAGACAAAAGTTAAAAGTTAGCTGCCGGCTGGTGACAACCGCCAACGAAATTGATTCGACAATGATGAGCTGAAATAGGATACCCAAATCTGCTCAGCGTTGACCGTTAGACGTCAGGCAATCGGAGACATCAAACTATTTCGTCACCAAACAAGCTGAACAACGGAAAATACCGCCCTCGAACTCGTCTCGCTCAAAATTAGTACGCTACTTATAAAATCGAACCAAAATGCAAATAAAGATAGTTCGGCTAGTTCGTAATTATGCAAATTAGGTTGGCATTTTGGAAAAACTTTCGGTCACTTCACGAACGCTTAGCGTCGACAGCCGCGTCCACAGAAATTCTCTGGAACTGAAAAGTTTTTCTTCCCGCTTTCAATGTTTGTTCATTTAAGATGATGCAAAAGCAATACAACGTAGGGTTATACGAGTAAAATTTGAAAAGGCAACAAGAAGTACCATTGGCTAACGTATTAAAATATTGTAAACAAATTTTTTTCGCGCGGACCACTTTGCTGAAGCTCAGTAGAAAAAACAGTCACGTAATTATTCGACAACGAGGATGACCAGATCATCTGAACGATGCTTTAGTAGTCGCTGGCGAAAATGTCTCTAAGTTTTTTTAACAAGTCGTCAAGCTCTTCGGAATTATTATCCAATGCGTGAACCCATACGGGAAAGTACATACTCTTTTCCAAAGCGCCGCTGAAACAAACAGAAAATTATGAAATAAAAAAATTAACAAATATAAAAGTTTGTACATACCAAAAGCTGTAAAGAACATCAGCGCCGACGTCGCTTTCGCACTTCTTTGTCTCGTTATTGAAATATTCGACTTTTTGACCTACACGTATACTCCAAGGCTCTA